>CM032231.1:28047500-29330000 GCA_019009955.1 Riptortus pedestris
GGTTGCAACGCCGTGATGTGCGTGTTATAACCATCCCTGAGCCCAGAGCTACTCCTAAGTAAGTCACCGTATCCTTAAAGATTAATTGAGATCCACCGACTGCTACTTTAGGAGGATGTGCCCTGTCGAATTTACCTCTCATGATTAGCGCCGCGGTCTTGTCGAGTGCTAATTTCATTTTGACTTTGCTACACCACCTCTCAACGACTTCGACAGCTCTAGCTGTTTCAGACTGTACTAGCCTCTTTGTGTCGGCTCTGATCACAACCGCTAAGTCGTCTACGTAGGCAATCGCACTTATACCTTCCTTCTCTAACTCCCTGAGCAAGCCGTCAATGAGCAGAGTCCACAGTGTGGGTCCCAAGATTGATCCCTGAGGGCATCCTTTAGTTATCTTGTACGGTGGTTCAGTAACACTCTGTGTAATAAGACGTGCATACCTGTCATCGAGGAAGCTACTGAGCAGCACAAATATATTACTGGGGGGTTCTAACTTTTGTAGAGCTGCTAGCACTGCTGGCCACCAGGCATTGTCATATGCACCAGCCACGTCCATGAAGACCGCGAAGGCGTATTTGGGTCGGCCTCTTTTGCACTCTTCCAATAAAAGGTGGATTGCGTCCGTAGTTGATCGGCCTCGGATGCCACCAAATTGCCTTGCGCTAATACTACACTCCACCTGCGCTCTTATTGAGTTTCTGATCAAAGCTTCCAGTACTTTTCCCAGAACTGGTAGCAGACAAATAGGCCTGTAGCTTTTGGGGAGAGAGATATCACGTGGTCCTCTTTTCTTAAATAACATTACTTCGGCTACCTTCCATATCTTAGGGAAAAAACCAGAGTTAAGGCAGGTATTGAAAACAGATAGCATTTGAGGCCCAATCACTTTTCGTGCAGCCTGTAGCATTTTGTATGTTATTCCATCACTCGATGGTGCACTGCTGGGTTTCTTTGGGTTCATTGCGAGCTCTAGGTCAATTAAGTCCCATTCCGGTGCGAGCCCTGTCCCAGGAGGAAGTCTCATCCCTTTGCGTATCTCTCTCTGGTCACTGGTGTCGCTGCTTGGGTCGTCTGCCCCGAAAAGGCCCTCCAGCATGTTCCGATTTGAAGTCGGAATGTCCCGAGGGTGCTGCTGAGCAGATGAAACTGCCGGACCCGCGAACCAATCTTCTGCAGGCCTTTTAGCAACTCTATATGCAGCTCCCCATGGGCCATCTGCAGATGATCTCAAAACAAACTCTTCCCAATTGTTTTTTTTGGCCATCGCGATCTTCTTGGCAAATGATTTTTTGAGGGACTTATAGATAGCCCATTTCATTTCTTTGTACGCGCCGTCTGGGCATCTCTGGAAGGCCTTTCTAGCACTTGACACAACTCTTCTAGCAGCTGTCAGTTCCTGTGTCCACCAGGGTTTACACCTCCTTGTGCAAGGCCCTTTCCTATTGCGAGGCAGTCCTTCATCGGCGGCTTCTGTGATGACCTGTTGAAGTTGCACAGCCAAGTCTTCAACTATCTGCACGTTGTTACTAAAGGCAAGGCCCTCTGTTTCCAGGCTAACCCCATGCCTTAAAACCGCATCGGAGAAGGAGTCCCAACGAACATTCTTGTACGCGTACCTTATATGGTCTGGGCCTTCTACAGGACTTATTTTACCTGCCATAACTTCAAAATATATTGTAGCGTGGTCACTATTTGTAGAGTGGTTAACGCGCCATTTGGTTATGGCATTCAGTAAGTCTGGCGTGACTATAGTGAGGTCAATGTGTGAGCTGCCGCTTTTACTATTAAACGTGGGCGGAGACTTTGGGTCATTAACAAGACACAAACCTGCCCGCAGTAGCATCTCCTGTACAACTCGCCCTCTTAAATCAGTTCGTCTGGAACCCCAACCAGTATGCCACGCATTGGAGTCCATGCAAATTACTGTCCTTTTCTTGAAGAACTGTACAGTTTCTTCTATTTTGTCTAGAATCGGACTAAGGGCTTGGCTGGGTGGACAGTAGGCTGAAATTAAATGGAGAGTCTCCGGTCCTCGTCCTATAGTCATTACTGCGATGTTTTCTGAGGTGAGGTTGTAAAGGCAGACTTGGGGCTGAGTGGTTGTTACTGCGAGTGCCGCAAGTGGTCTGATTTCTCCTGTCGATGACACAGCACATCGTGCTCCAGGTGGAATTTTAATAAGTTTACGTCTTGTTAGAGCAGGTTCTTGCATAGCTACTATAATGTTGTCTCCCATGGCCTCTTTGCAGATTTCTTCAGCTGCTGTTTTATTCTTCTGAAGGTTAATTTGGAGTACTTTGAAGACAGTTTTTTGCCTATGTCTAAGATTTCCTGCCATAGCAAGTATTTTTTACTTTATTTGTTATATACGCCATGCGCGCTGGGCACCTTGTATAACTTGATGGGTGATCATGTTGCCTCCGTACATTTTTGCAATTTACGCAAGTCGGATTCGCGTTCTTATTCGGACAATTTTCCATCCGATGCTCTGGTTGACCACTCTCTCTCTCTCTCTCTCTCTCTCTCTCTCTCTCTCTCTCTCTCTCTCTCTCTCTCTCTCTCTCTCTCTCTCTCTCTCTCTCTCTCTCTCTCTCTCTCTCTCCCTCTCTCCCTCTCTCCCTCTCTCCCTCTCTCTCTCCCCCTCTCCCCCTCTCCTCAGGATTGTCATCCTCTAATCAACTTATATGTAAATAAATTTTAAAAAGTCCGTCACGCAGGGGCTGCGGAAACTAAGCCGATTTCCCACGTGAAGTTTTACAATAGAGAAATTTCACGAGAGTCGAGCAGTTAAGGAAACAGCAGAACTAGCTTTCGGGGATACCCCGACTCAGCCGATCTCATCTCGCCCGTTACCGCACACACTTAATAAATATCTCGTATAATAAAGGTCTCTTGAAAACATTTTTTTTTTGTATTTATTTAAATGAGTTCCGCAACGTCGGCGATTTTCTCATTATTCAAGTATTAAAGTCCGTCACGCTGGGGCTGCGTAAACTAAGCAGATTTCCCACGTGAAGCTTTACAATAGAGAAATTTCACGAGAGCCGAGCCAGTCAAGGAAACGGCCGAACTAGCTTCATGAGTACAACCTCAATAGCTGATTTCCCTTAAGGGAAATCTGCTAAAAAAAGTCCTATACAAATCTCCTGTATTAGCAGATTTCCCCTAAGGGAAATCAGCTATTAAGGTCGTACTCATGACGCGATTTTTGAAAATTTTCTTCTAATGTCCATCGATCCTACCCAGGAGATGACGAAAATGAGGTCCGTTCAAAACTATATATATATATATATATATATATATATATATATTTGTCTGTTAACGCTCTAGCGGTCGCAATTTTTGTTTGATCGTTACCAAACTTCATATTTAATCGTTTTATGTAAAAAGAAAGATCAAGTTCGTTAATAGCTGAAATCGGACCAGTGGGAGGGGGGTTTAGAGAAGGATTTTTGAAAATTCGAAATATCTCCGTTATTATGCGTCGGATCGGAAAATTGTATAGAATCAATCTTATAGCAAATTAAATTTACTATAAATATTGTTCTATACATTCTCTATCTTGAATATTAACCGAGATATTTGCATTTGTATTAAGTGTAACGGACGAGCTATGGTTCCCGCTGAAAGCTAGTTCGGCCGTTTCCGTAACTAATCGGCACTTGTATGGATATTTCTTTATTGTATAACTTTACGTGGGAAATCTGCTTAGTTTACGCAGCCCCTGCGTGACGGAGTTTTTTGTTATACCCCTTAACCCCCCCCCCCCTCGATGTTCAAAAGGGAACTTGCACAACTAGATGTTATAACAGTCTGAAATAATATTTCAACATTCTATAGCTAGTTGTTTTGAGTTCCGCCAGCTAAGTACATAGATAATACATAGATTCATAAGTACGTCAAAAATAAAAATAAATTTAATAAAAGGTGGGGGGTTGAAATAAAAAATAATAAGTATAAAAATAAATAAATAAAAAAGGGTGAAAGAGGGAAGAAGAGAAAGAAAAAATAAAAGAAAAGTTATATATAAATATTAAAAAAAAAGTCGGCCTAGCGTGTCTGCGATTCCCCATGATCGGGGAACTTAAATACTGTCTGAAGAGTTTTGGGTATTGATCCCGAAATCAAACAAACAAAACAGGACGTCATGCCGGAACTACGAAACAACAGTATTATCGCGTATGCTGAAAGTATATGCAAAGTGACGATTTCTCTTGGCTGTGAACAATCATTTCTTCGGGCAGGCCTGTTTTTGACGACTGGACTGTTAGAAAAATGAGAAAAGTTTTCCTATCTATAGAGACCCATGTGCAGTGATTCTGATGAAATATCTTAGAGATTGTATTTCTCCGCCTCATAGAAGATTAATAGTTGGTGTATAAGTTTGAAGTTTTGTTTCCTTGCTTAAGGAAAAAATATATAAATACTTCAATAGAAACAGAAAAAAAAAAAAAAGTATAATAAAATATCTGCTAGTCTGACCACTTTAAGGAGGTAGGTATATATTTCAGAAGATCACAGGATTTTAGCTCTAACCCTTGGTATGAGTAGGTGGATAAACCAAAAGTCCGTCACGCAGGGGCTGCGTAAACTAAGCAGATTTCCCATGTGAAGTTTTACAATAGAGAAATCAGCATACTGGTAACAAAACACCACCTTGAGTAAATATAAACGGCAATGAGAAATCTTCCAGTTAATTTTAATAAATTCCCAACTGAAACGGCCTCTGAATTGTAAGAATAATTTATACTTTAATAACTCAAATTTTAGTAGTCCAAGAACTAAAGAAGGGAGGGGGCGGATGAACAGAACGTATTTGCATAAATCTCACAAAGTAACGAAGTTAAAGTAAGGTTAGAAACGATAGGTAAGGTTAGAAGAAGCTTCTTATCTAAATTTCTTCAAATTCTTATCTTAATATTCAAGATAGAAAATAAATGTATATAACAATATTTATAGTAAATTTAATTTGCAATAAGATTGGTTCTGTACAACTTTTCGATCCGATGCATAATAATGGAGATATTTCGAAGTTTCGAAAAATCCCCCCTCTAAACCCCCCCCCCCCTCCCTCTGATCCGATTTCAGCCATTAACAAACTTGATCTGTCTTTTTACATAAAACGATTAAATACCGAGTTTCGTAACGATTAAACAAAAATTGCGACCGCTAGAGCGTTAACAGACAAATATAAATAAAACTAATGACTTTTTCCTGAACATACGAGTACCAAACCCGTACATGTACCAAACAATATTGTTTATGAAATAAAACATGAACTTGTTGTCCCAAAAATAGTATATCACATACTCATAAAACAACGTACAAGAATATGCTTTAAACCCCCAACCACAAACACTTCGAGAAAATCATACCATTTTCCAGTTGTAAAACTCTTCAACGCTTTGTCCGAATGTATTAAATCTATTAAAAAATATTCTTTGTTTAAAAATAAATTAATGAACTTCAAGTCTGATGGATTTTTTTTTAGCAGATTTCCCTTAAGGGAAATCAGCTATTGAGGTCGTACTCATGACGCGAGTTTCGAAAAATTTCTTCAAATGTCCATCGATCCTACCCAGGAGATGACGAAAATGAGGTCCGTTCAAAATTATATATATATATATATATATATATATATATATATATATATATATATATATATATATATATATATATATTTGTCTGTTAACGCTCTAGCGGTCGCAATTTTTGTTTGATCGTTACCAAACTCGGAATTTAATCGTTTTATGTAAAAAAGAAGATCAAGTTCGTTAATGGCTGAAATCGGACCAGTGGAAGGGGGGAGGGGGTTAGAGGGTTTTTTTTTTGACAATTCAAAATATCTCCGTTATTATGCATTGGATCAAAAAATAGTATAGAATCAATCTTATTGTAAATTAAATTTACTATAAATAATGTTCGATACATTTATTCTCTATCTTGAATATTAACCGAGATATTTGCATTTGTATTCTGCGTGTGGTCGCCAGTAGGCTATTGTTCGGACTTTCCGCCGAGAGCTCTGGCTTCCGTTTCCATAACTGTTCGTCCCTCGTGAATAGGTTTAGAGGTTAGGTTAACTGTTTTTTGGGGATAGAAACTACTGGGTTATTACGCGCTAAATAATGTTTTAGGTTTAGAGGTTTCTTACTACTACAGTTGTTATTAGCAGATTTCTCTATTGCAAAACTTCACGGGGAAATCTGCTTTGTTTACGCAGCTCCTGCATGACGGATTTTTTTAATACAAATGATGAATACTTTTTTGTTCAATTATTAAATAATATTACAGAATATTTGTTATAAAAATCGGTCAAAAATAATTTGTGATTAGGTACATTGTTTCATTAGGGTGGGACAAGTTTCTCATCATTTATAAGGATTGTCATCCTCTAATCAACTTATATGTAAATAAATTTTAAAAAGTCCGTCACGCAGGGGCTGCGTAAACTAAGCAGATTTCCTACGTAAAGTTATACAATAGAGAAATCTCCATACCAGTGCCGAACAGTTACGGAAACGGCCGAACTAGCTTTCGGCGGGAATGAATAGAAGCGACCATAGCTCGTCCGTAACACTTAATAAAAATACAAATATCTCGATTAATATTCAAGATAGACAATAAATGTATATAACAATATTTATATTAAATTTAATTTTTAATAGTCCCGGTTAGCCTGAGTTTCAAAAAGTGGACGTTAATAAATAATAATAATAATTTTTAATAAGATTGGTTCTATACAAATTTCGATCCGACGTTTAGCAACGGAGATTACTCGAATTTCTCCCCCTCTAAACCCCCCCACCCTCCCACTGGTCCGATTTCAGCAGTTAACGAACTTGATCTTTTTTTTTACATAAAACGATTAAATACCGAGTTTGGTGACGATTAAACAAAAATTATGACCGCTAGAGTGTTAACAGAAAAATATATATACACATAAACACACACACAACACACACACACACACACACACACACCCGAGCACACACACACACACACACACACACACACATATATATATATATATATATATATATATATATATATATATATATATATATATATATATATATATATATAGTTTTGAACGGGCCTCATTTTCGTCATCTCCTGGGTAGGATCAATGTACATTTGAAGAGAGTTTTCGAAAATCGCGTCAGACCTCAATAGCTGATTTCCCTTAAGGAAAATCTGCTAAAATGTATGTTATATATTTGAAAAGCTATTATGATTGTTAACGGAAGTAATTTATTGTATAGAATTATTTAACCTGATGCATTTGAGCAGATTTCCCTTACGGGAAATCAGCTATTGAGGTTGTACTCATGACGCGAGTTTTGAAAAATTTCCTGAAATGTCCATCGATCCTACACCCAGGAGATGACGAAATTGAGGTCCGTTCAAAATTATATATATATATATATATATATATATATATATATATATATATATATAGTTATTTAAGAAAGGGGATAAGTCATGAAATAATAACTTTAGGGAAATTTAAAAAAAACAGTTTTAAGTTAAAGGAAATGGTACAAAAGTTCTAAAAAAATTTTTATATTACTAAATTTATAACATGATACTTATAATAGTATCGCCATGATGATATAATGGTGTAGAAATTAGCACACTTCGTTCGGTTCTTTCTTTGCAAGTCCCTCATGATACAGATAAATTGCTGACTCCTCAGTATTAACATTATGAACACCAAAAGGAAAGACTGATAGCTGCCTGTAATAGAACATATCTTGTACCGGAATTGATGGTAATGAAATATTTTGCATGTAATCAAATGTCAGGCAAACTTCAGAACCTTCACTGGATTGGCACGTTTATGTCGTTTCTCTTAAAGCAGGGTAAAATTTGTCGGCCTTTTTTTATGTACTAACAATTCAGTAGCGACAACTCTTTTTGCCTCTGGTTTTAATTCCTCCCTGTCATAAATACGTAGGGTCAAGTCTTTCAAATTCTCTACACTCATCAACCTTGTGGTCGGTTGTTTTTCCGAAACGTAAGTTAAAAAAATATCTGTCTTTAAAAAAAAAAAAATTTAATAATAAGAAGAGTTATGTTACGCAGGTTGTCAGTTTTTGTAATTTTTCTTTTTTTTTGATCTTTTCTTTTGTTCTTTTCCAGGAATAGGAGTCCTGTACAAGTAATAGAATTTTATTATAAATTTCAAATTTAGAGCTTAAGTAATGGACGTCAATTGGAAGAATAAATGTGACAACTTACGTGGGTCAAAGGGAAGAAATGTGATCCACAATTTTAATGACCAATTTCAGTTGGATGAAGCTTCATGATATTTGGACAAATTGGACAGCTTTCTAGCTTTCCTTCGCTTCCCCTCTTCCTCGAAGATTAAAAGATATCCCGGGGATTTTCACATTATTAAGAAGAAGTTTTTGCAAACGCGAAAACGTGGGAACGCCAAACCTCGTTTTTCCCTTTCTTTCCATCGAAACGAGCAAGTTTGCTTGAAAAAAAAGGCCGTATTGCACACTTCCACACCGAAACGTTTTCAATTTAAACCAATACAAAGTAATTTAAAAAAATATGCAGCTTCGCTTCTTGTTTTAATTCACCTTCTTTTTCTATCAATTCTCTTTGCTTCGGAAGAAACTATCACCACCCCCCAAATATGCTGAAGGGGTCTTCTTTTATATTTGAGACTGTAACGCTGATTGCATCCAGTCGCTGAATTTGTATATCTTTTGTGCTTGATCTTTGGGCATTTTATAATGTGTACCCAATCGAACAACAAAAAAAACAGTTCCCGCAGAATTGAACGGTCGTTCCTCTTCAGAGAATTCGTTGGAAAACATTTATTTTTACCATGTACAACCAGGATGGACCAGTCGTTTTTGCATCATACTGCTTACCAGAATAACCAGTGTAAGCCTTTCCTTTGAGTCTTGCACTTTTTATTACATTACTTTTATATTTATCACTACTCACAATACCATTCCTTCTCTTAACTGGTTCACTTTCAACATCCCCCTCACTACTGTCACAAAAGTTTTCAAACACATTAACACACTCACTCATATTTTTTAATCTGTAAGAGACTAATTTAACTGGAAAGGTGTGATATGCACTATGAACTGAGTAAAGTCACATAAATGAACAAGCAGGTATCAGGAAATGTTATCAAGCGTGTTATCTACCTGGTAATGCCTTCTGGTAAACTCTGAACCCTTCAGGGGATCAGGATTAAGAAAGTATTAATGACATTACAACTCATGATTATTTTTGAAAGGGAATAAGTCATTGACTAAATCCCTTTCTTAAATAAATGAGATCTTATTTATCTGATTAAAGTGGTTAGAATGCTTGTCTAATTCCCTTCCTTTTACAAAACGATGCTCCGCGCTTAAAATATTTTTATTACGTCAAAAAGTAAATTTGACTAAAATCGTGACTTATCCCCTTTCTTAAATAAGCAATTCATATATATATATATATATATATATATATATATATATATATATATATATATATATATATTTGCCAGTTAACGCTCTAGCGGTCGCAATTTTTGTTTGATCGTCACCAAAGATCATATTTAATCGTTTTATGTAAAAAGAAAGATCAAGTTCGTTTATGGCTGAAATCGGAACAGTGGGAGAGGGGGTTTAGAGGTGGGGATTTTTGAAAATTCGAAATATCTCCGTTATTTTGCTCCGGATCGAAAAATTGTAAGGAATCAATCTTTTTGCAAATTAAATTTACTATACCCATGGCTTATAACCATCTTAAATATAACATTTTATTAACTATCAGGCTCGTGCAATGTTTAATAAACTAATGGATAGGACTTCAGAATGTTGCTAAGCCAAAAGATAGCAACACGGAGACAATTAATTTATTATATACCATTTGACAGAACGAACTTTTTTAAAGTCTGGTTGTTTTCTTGTGTTTTAATTAAGAAAGTATACACTAATACTGTTTCAGTTTTCCTCTTTTTTATTCGTTAAAAAAAAAATTTTTCTTAATGATGGAATTAAAAAAAGTTTTAAATCTCCATACTCGTAACACAAGCCAACAGGGGCTGCGTAAACTAAGCAGATTTCCCATTAGAATTTTACAATAGAGAAATCTGCATACTGGTAACACAAGCCCACCATGAGTAAATACAAACGGTAATGAGAAATCTTTCAGTTAATTTTAATAATTTCTCAACTGAAACGGCTTCTGAATTGTAAGAATAATTTTATAATTAACTTGATCTTTATTTTTACATAAAACGACTAAATATAGAGTTCGGTAACGATCAAACAAAAATTGCGACCGCTAGAGTGGTAACAGACAAATATATATAAGGGTATATATATATATATATATATATATATATATATATATATATATATATTGTAACGGTCGAGCTTTAGAGCCACTCCGCTGTCTCTATATCTATGAGATCAGAGTGATTAGTACTAGGCTTTAAACGAGGTAGCAGCACCTGTCAAGGGACTGACAGAGGAGCCCCGGTGAATCCAAAGGTCAATCTCGCAGGACAGGAACAGGAGTCGACTCCCAAGATGCAAACAGAGTAAGTGTTTCTTTAATTATCTAGCCTAATTGTGCTATATCTCTGATAAAATAGATAAATTAGCTCTTATAGCAGTGATGGTGGAAACGATAATGGCTTGCCGTGCAATATATGACCCTGAGAAGTAGCCGGTACATAGATTAAATTTAAATAATAATACAAAACATTACAATATAATATATATATATATATATATATATATATATATATATATATATATATACAGTTTTGAATGGACCTCATTTTCGTCATCTACTACGTAGGATCGCTGGACATTTGAAGAAAAATTTCGAAAATTCCGTCATGAGTACGACGTCAATAGCTGGTTTCCCTTAAGGGAAATCTGCTAAAAAACGTCTCTTTCAAGTATTTTTTTACATAACACAACTGAATTTTTGGTTAACCCCTTTCGTAGGCAGTCATAATAGGAAATACTGTAAGACACTTAATAAAAAATAATTAAATATTTTATATTTGCGAAATATTTAGTCATTCAAAAAGTGTTAATAATATTATAATAAGAAGTCTTAATATAATGTTTCGTTTGTTACAAAACTAATTCTTTTGGATTGCAAAATTGAACACACAAACTTTAACATTTTTATCACTACACAATTTATTTGACAATCACTACTCATTTTTATACTCTTGGTAAATAAAGAACTTCATTTCTGATGTATGTTTTAATACGGAGGATGAATACTATAAAAAAGTTCAATTATTCCATAAAACTAAAATATATATGTCATAAAAATCGGTCGATAACCAAAGATGGGGACGAGTTCTCATTATTTATAAAGCATGCCATCTTTTAATAAAATTAAGACTAATAACAAAGCACGCCAATAAATTAAAAATGTATGTGTTACGTTTAGGGTGATACTAAGATTTTTAGAGAAATTAATTTGTTAAACAGAATTATTAAATTGATATATTTTATAAAATTTATTCATGGAATTTGAGCAACCTTATAAAGGTTGTACGATACAAGAAGAAATTCAGTTAATAATATGCAAAGAAATTAATTGGCATAAAATTAGTACGTTTTTTATATTATAGAAAGAAAATTGACGTATCCTATTATATTATGATAACATTTAGTGGAAATACATAAATGTCATTACACAAGGAGTTTGGTAACGATAAAGAAAAAATTGGTAACAGACAAATATATATATTTCATAGCTTGGAACATCTAAATAATAAAAATATTTGTTATGTAAGGCTTCACTATCTACAGTATTTTTATATTTTCCATCTCCTGAGTATGTATTTTTTTCAAAACATAATGGACCGTATAATTCATAATCATGGGCTGTATTCTGTATCCAGAAAACCGACCAAAACACGACGATGACAACCATTTTATGTTCATAATAACCATTATTAAAAATACTTTTTTGAATGTCTGGAGAGTAAACTTCATTTTCATAATGTCATATAGTGTGTTCAGTAAAGTATAACATATTAACGGAGCAGTGTTAATAAATAGTAGAAATATTATCCCCAGGTCAACACCCACCACAGTGTTCAATCTTCCAATTTATTTATTTATGAGAAATGAACAAATGTACATTTCTAAAAATAACATTAAGTTACAAAAAGTATAAACACCAAATCACATAGAATCATAAACCAATGTGAGGTGGGAGGAGTGGGGTAGAACGATATTAACTGTTTCGGTGAAATCCTACCAAAATACATCCGAGAAATAAGTAGTATAATTTCTTCTATCACAGTAAAATAATTGCTCCTCACTGCAAATTCCCTTCTTCTTCTTCTTTTGCTACCTCCTTTGTGCCTTTCAGCGTGGAGGTACCTCGGTCCAGGACAGCCATGCATGACGGTCCCTGGCCAGAGCTGTCATCGCATTCAGACCCTTCCCTCAGTTCTGTCCAAGCCTGGAGATGTGTTCAGCCCATGTAATTCTCGGCCTGCCACGAGGTCGCCTTCCCGTCGGTCTGGCCTCAAAGAACTTCCTAGGGTCCCGGTCTTCATGCAAATTCTCAATGTATTAAAAATCAAGAATTTTTTTGAATAGTCTCAGAACATTACAAGTTTTCGTAAAGGAGAAGCTGGTTACTCACTATGACGAATCGTTAGTTGTGAAGAGAAAGTGGAAGTCTCCCCACCCCTCCCTATACTCAATTTAGCTAACCTGCCAATCGTTTAAGATGTAACTTAAGGAAATCTGCTTATGCTTATCTGCTAAAATTCCCCAGCTTCAGAATTTTCAATAAATTACGAAGTATTTTTATGATTAATTTCATTGGGAAAATATTATAAAGCAAAACGAAATTATTTGACTAGTTTTTCACTTTAATTAACCGTGTGTTTTTTTTAATTACCCCAGGCTGTGTTATGTCACACTGCGTACCTATCATAAATTCTCCAATTATCACGGACATTTCACCGAATTATTAAATACAAATATGTTATAAACTCCGTCACGCAGGGGCTGCGTAAACTAAGCAGATTTCCTATGTTGAGGTTTAGGCTAATACGAGAAATCTCATACTATGGTAACACAATTCCACCGTGATTGAATACCAACGGTAATTAAGAAATTATTCAGTTAATTAAAATAAAATCCCAACTGAGACGGCTTCTGAATTGGTAAGAATCAATTTATATTTTTAGATAACTCAAATTTTAGTAGTCCAAGAACTAAAGAAGGAACGGGCGGGGGGGAGGATGGAGGATGAACAGAACGTATTTGAGTAAATCTCACAAAGTAACGAAGGGTAAGGTAAGGTTTTAGAAACGACCAGTAGGGTTACGAAGAAGCCCCTTCCACCTGAGCCAAGCAGTTACGAAAATAGGCCCCCGCCCCCCGACCTAATCCGAACTATACCCGACCACAGACTTCAATTAAAAATGCCAATTTCTCGGTTAATATTCAAGATAGAGAACAATATTTATTAGTAAATGTTAATTTGCAATAAGATCGGTTCTATACAGTTTTTCGATCCGATGCATAATAACAGAGATATTTTGAAATTTCGAAAATCCTCCATCTAAACCCCCCCCCTCCCTCTAGTCCGATTTCAGCCATTAACGAACTTGATCTGCCTTTTTACATAAAACGGTTAAATATGGAGTTTCGTAACGATCAAACAACAATTGCGACCGCTAGAGCGTTAAGAGACAAATATATATATATATATATATATATATATATATATATATATATATATATATAACTTCGAGCGGACCTCATTTTCGTCATCTCCTGGGTAGGATCGATGGACATTTCAAGAAATTTTTCGAATATTGCGTCATGAGTACGACCTCAATAGCTGATTTCCCTTAAGGGAAATCTGCTAAAAATTAAAAAAAAAGTCAACTACTGCTTTAAAATTGCCATGTATTGAATAGGAACCGGGGAAGGGAGGGGGGAGTGTTTGGTGATTGGGCTGAAAATGTGGTTTTAAAAGTCCCAGATACAGCTAAATGAAATATCGAAACCGAATCTGGATGGCTTGAGGCTGGTTAGAACTAACTGTATCTTCCGACATGGACACCTGCTCTCCACCACTGGCTCACCATTTATCTTTGATTTTTTTGTTATCAGTTTTTATCAGTTACAGATGATTAATTTTTTATCTGTTGTTGTCTTTCGAAATGGTATTAATTCCTCCAGAATTTACAAACCTATTCTGTTTTTCAATTTTTAGGTTGATACATTGAGAAACGACATTTTTTTCTTTAAAAAAAAAGTTTTTAAATAAGAATCATTTTTCATAATTAAAAAATGTTGATCTTGTAAAAAGCATTTCAAAACATATAGATCTTGTCCATAATGTCCTTAAATGAATATGCGTTCAGCATGCGCTCTGTCATTCTAGGAAAACTGATATTCTTTACCTTGTGCTAATTGTTTTCATCTGAGAAATTATAATATTTCCAAGGTAATTAATTACAAAATTAATTATATAATTTCCATTGTAAGTTCTAACTCATTCATTAAGTGAAGAGAGTTGGGAATTAATAGAAGTGGGCGAGGAATGCTACTGAAGTTTCTAATTTAATTTCCAATATGATTTGCTTAATGATTTCTACTACTCAGACTGATAAACAACTAAATCAACTTATTAGTTTAAGACAATTCCCCTTTCCGGAAGGAGGGCACTTACGTGTTTGAATGATATTCCTTTTGGGAAGTCAGTAATTGCAATGTATATTATTAAACAGTTTTTAAAACCTCCCACTATCGCCAAATTTGTACAGTACATGGCGAGACAGGATTGAACTAATAAATAAGGTGGCTAGGAGCAAATATTTAATAATGCTGTTCATGGTAACAAAACAGTTAACGACCGTAGCTCCACATGGAACAGAGAGGCACTTTCTCAGAGAATACATGGGAGCAGCAAGTAACAGTGTGCCCACTATCAATAACAATAACTGTCCCACATGGAACAGAGAGGCACTCTCTCCGACAAGGCATGGGAGCAGCAAGTAACAGTGTGCCCACTATCAATAACTATAACGGTCCCACATGGAACAGAGAGGCACTCTCTCCGACAAGGCATGGGAGCAGCAAGTAACAGTGTGCCCACTATCAATAACTATAACGATCCCACATGGTACAGAGAGGCACATTCTCCGACAAGTCATGGGAGCAGCAAGTAACAGTGTGCCCACTATCAATGACAATAACGGTCCCACATGGAACAGAGAGGCACATTCTCCGACAAGTCATGGGAGCAGCAAGTAACAGTGTGCCCAGTATCAATAACTATAACGATCCCACATGGGACAGAGAGGCACATTCTCCGACAAGTCATGGGAGCAGCAAGTAACAGTGTGCCCACTATCAATAACAATAACGGTCCCACATGGAACAGAGAGGCACTCTCTCCGACAAGGCATGGGAGCAGCAAGTAACAGTGTGCCCACTATCAATAACAATAACTGTCCCACATGGAACAGAGAGGCACTCTCTCCGACAAGTCATGGGAGCAGCAAGTAACAGTGTGCCCACTATCAATAACAATAACGGTCCCACATGGAACAGAGAGGCACTCTCTCCGACAAGTCATGGGAGCAGCAAGTAACAGTGTGCCCACTATCAATAACAATAACTGTCCCACATGGAACAGAGAGGCACTCTCTCCGACAAGTCATGGGAGCAGCAAGTAACAGTGTGCCCACTATCAATAACAATAACGGCCCCACATGGAACAGAGAGGCACTCTCTCCGACAAGTCATGGTCCCGATTTGTATACAAGCATGTTTTTTGGAAGTGGGTTTCATGAAAGTGGCCGTTGAGCCAAAGATTTTCATTATTACTTCCTCAAAGGTTTAGCTTAGTTTTCATTAGCACTTACTCCAAGATGAATGCCATTTTAATAAGAAATTCAGAACATTATTTTTCAAACTGAATATGAATGGCGAGGCAGTGCCATTACAAAGTCCTTTGAACTCTTTACAACAATAGAATTCAATTCAATTTCCATGCTAAAATACATTACAACGATCAAACTTAATATTGGAGCAAGGCTATTGTCAATCTTAAGGGATTATTGTTGGATAATCAGCACAATTCTTTTTCACGCTCGCTCTGTGAATCTCTCGCACCAACTTCAAAGCCAATATGACCTACCAGAAAAGTCCATTTTATATCACTTCGTTTGTCGTCCATTTGTGATTCTTTTAATCAGTATTTGATAACAGGGTGCGTGAAATAAATTTATCCCAAGGAGAGTAAAAACCTCAATCATTCACTACATAGAAGTGTTTTCATTTCGAATGTAAAACGTATCTTGACTGAAAGCAAGCCAAGAGACTCTTGCCTCATATTAAGACGTGCAAAACTATATACAGAAAGCAGTTCACACGTTGAAACAATTCAATACATAAAAATCAACATTTAAGACAGACATATCCATAATTGTTTGTAGAATTTTATATTTCATGGTTTAATTCCCAACAAAAAAATCGTTATTGTCCAAGTTTATATTTTTCCCCTTTTTTTAATATAACCTGTTATCTATTTCTGTATTAGCAGATTTCCCTTAACCCTGGAGCAGGCGAGAAGGTTGCATTTAGATTTAAAGATGTGCGCGGCATTGACTACCGCATTCAAAAATTCCTCTTATACATTGAGATATTGAACTTGCAACACCTTATTATTAATAAAGTGTTTAAAATTCACTTAAAACGGATAATATTATCTAAACAGCTTTTTATTGTACAAAAATATTAAAATGGAATGAAAAATACATGAAATTCACAAAAATAAAATTAGTTTGTCAATGTTCTGCCTTTTCAGAATCTGCTTCCTTTACAAGTTGTAATTTGTTAACTGTGCCGTATACAAACAAATTGTTGGCACTACGCACATGTTACAGTAGTTTTATTATGTTTGTGGCTACCACACTTCTGACATGGCCCACTGTTGTTCTGATTTTGTTTTTGAGCAGGAGTGCTGCGATATTTTGCCAAGAATAACGAAATATCTTTTGGAAGGGTTTTTATGCCTGATCTCTCTTTCAAGTGATCCTCCAGCAAACTATAAGCAACATTGTTTAGAAAAAAACCTTCTTCGTATGCTGCTGGTTTTATTGCAATTATAGATTCGTGTGCGGTGATGCCAGCGATGTCAAGCATTCTAAAAAAGAAGTACACAGGCAATTTGGCAGTTTTCCTTTTAGCGGAATACAAAGGTCACATCTGGTCCACAGTGTCTACCCCTCCTTTTGTTCGGTTGTAATCTGTGATTATAATAGATTTTCCAGTTTCCCTATCTAGTTCATTTGTGTAATGCATGGAAGATAATAAAATTACACATTTATTTTTCTTGGGCAAGTATAAGTATAACTTAGGAAAAATCGTCTTGAAAGTCAAAAAGAGGAGAACCAACGTATTGGCCTTTGGTACTCAAGAGTTGGGAAGAAATTTCTTTTTTATTTCTTTTCAAAGTCCCAGTAATTGTTATTCCTCTTTTCCAGCAAACTAGTAGCAAGTAGGTAACAAATAGTAGTTGCCTGTAGTAAAATTCCTTTAAGAATTTACTATTGGGTCTAATAAACGCGATACTACGTCTGCAGGTTTGTTTGATATTTTATAAGGCCCATCCCTCTGCATCCCACAATACAGTTCAAAGTTAGAAGTATAGAAGGTTTTGCTGCCACATATAGCATACATTTAAACCCATATTTTAAACCCATGTATTGTATGAAACTACAGTGTCCCCGAAATTGATGTAACAAAATTCAAAAAATTAATATTTTTTTTGCAATTCCCAACAAAAAGGGGTATAGAATTCCCTTATTGCAGACATTTTATAAGTTTTTTTTCCAGGCCCTTTCCCGTATTTTTATCGTCGAAAGAAATAAAAAGCTCTTATAGCTAAACGCAGCTCTCAAAATCATAAGACCCGAACCATCGTCACCTTTCCTCAACATTTGTTTTATTTCCCTTCTTTATTGCGAGTACATAAAGTACACCAACAACCGCCATAGTTTCAGTCTTTGTTGTATGGTTCTCGTCTCGCTCTCTACTGTTCTGTACCTTCACACACAATATTATCAATCATGTCTGACTCCAAAAGAACTAAAAAAATGTCTCAACTCAAATTTCAAATTCCTTGTGAGCCGAGTCGGACCTGGTAAAATTTGTATAATGTTTTTTGACTTCGTTTTCTTTGGAAATGCTGTGGGATTTGATATCCGCTATGTATCTGAATCTTTCCCAATGAAAAATCTATAGTCTAAATCACCGAAATTATCTACCTCCATGCTTTCGTCCTGGTCATCATCACTGGATTTATCATTCTCGTCTTCATTGTAGTTTATTACTCAACCGTTCACCCTCACTTTCATCCGTGAAGTCGAATTTTTCTCCGTCAGATTCATCAGATAGTTATTGTAAGAGCTCCCTAATTGCATCGTTTCCTCTACACAGTTTCTCCACATTGAAAATATAAATTCCATAATAATTCCTAATACTACGACGATATTTTTTAATAAAAACGTATAATCTCTACCATAACAACGCTTTAATAAATAAAGTCCGTCACGCAGGGGCTGCGTAAACTAAGCAGATTTCCCACGTGAAGTTTTACAATAGAGAAATCTGCCTAATAACAACTGTAGTAGTAAGAAAACTCTAAACCTATTCACGAGGGCCGAATAGTTACGAAAACGGCCGCCAGAGCTCACGGCGGAAAGTCCGAACATAGACTGCTGCCGAGCACACGCAGAATACAAATGCAAATATCTCAGTTAATATTCAAGATACAGAATAAATGTATAGAACAATATTTATAGTAAATGTAATTTGCAATAAGATTGACTCTGTAATCTTTTTCGATCCGACGTATAGTAACGGAGATATTTCGAATTTTCGAAAATCCTCCCTTCTAAACCCCCCCTCCTACTGGTCAAATTTCAGCTGTTACCGAACTTGATCTTTCTTTTCACATAAAACAACTAAATATCGAGTTTGGTAACGATAAAACAAAAATTGCGACCGCTAGAGTGGTAACAGACAAATATATATATATATATATATATATATATATATACAGTTTTGAACGGACCTCATTTTCGTCATCTACTAGGTAGGATCGATGGACATTTGAAGAAAAATCTCGAAAATTCCGTCATGAGTACAACCTCAATAGCTGATTTCCCTTAGGGGAAATCTGCTAAAAACAAATAATTAGAACATACTTGCATTTCAAGGCGGGTGCGGTACGGAGTTCCACAAATATGAGATTTCTCGTCAAATGCTTAAATCCAACTAGTAAGGGAAACAATTGACCTAACCACCTTAAACTGGCATAACCGCTGTCTGCTTCCTAACTAGGGACGGCCGATCTCGAAAATACACTTTTTATTGCGCGTGCACCGTGAAACGCCCTTTCTATCGTCTTTTATCTCCTTCGAAGCGTCATTTTTCAACTCCAGCGAACGATCTAGGTACCCACTGAGACAATTTCCCGTACCCCACCCTGCCGCCCTAACGACGTGGCCATTTCAATATCATCTTAAAAGTGGATTCTCTACTTACCCTAACTACAAAATTAATTTTTAACTGTTTGTTATTATGTATATCATGATAACGATTTCATAACTGGTTAATTTTTGTTATACAATTTTATTTCAATACCTTCTCCTTTTATAAACGTTTTCGTGAATATTTTATGTTTTGTCAGATAGGTAGTTCAAATATTTGTTTTTCTTTTCTTTTTGAATGATATACCATATGAATTAAATCCTTTCCAACCGAATGGGGGAACATTTGTATTCCTTGCCGATAAACTTCAAGATGTAAGAATAAAATATCTGCGAAATACAAGTATAATTGAAAATCAGTAATCGGGAGGACAAAGACCGAGTTGGACCCACGGCGATCCCGAAGGGATCGCTTCATCACATAGCGATGTCGAAGGCATCGCTAGCGAAAAGGGTGTTAAGGAGTGCGTGGGCTAGTTATTCTAAATGCCGCACAGTTCTTCATGAAACTCCCTGACCCTCAGCTCTTGAGCTTCCACTCGTTTGATCTCTAATATTTGGTGAAGCTTTTGTTTTATTGATCTTGAAGTTTCCCTTCTAGTCTCTCGCAAATAGCTGTAAAAACTTCCTGAAATTCTTCTCTGTCTCAGCTATCGTTACCAAACTCAGTATATAAGCTTTTCATGTAAAACTAAAGATCAAACTCGATAACGGCTGAAATCTGACCAGGGGAAGGGGGGGGTTTAGAGGGGTATAATTTTCAAAATTCGAAATATCACCGTCGGATCGAAAAATTATATAGAACCAATCTTATTGCAAATTAAATGCAGTATAAGTATTGTTATATACATTTATTCTCAATCTGGAATATTCACCGAGATATTTGCATTTTTCAGTTAATATGATAGTACAATACTGGAAGTACTTGTTCATTAGAGGGAAGTTTTGAGGCGGGCATTTGATTTTTTACGCTCCCTATTAGCAATATTTCCTTTTTACAACAGCGCAACTCCACTGACATGTTGTCCTAACGTATGAAATCCTCTTACTAATAAAATAAACAAGCACTAGCTTGCAGCAACATTAGCTTCCCGCCGTTTCAGTATAAAAGGATTGGCAAATTGAGGTGAAACTCTGCAGGAGTTTCTGTGGTTCAATCGGCAAGCAATTTTGTTAAACCCCTAAGTGAGCACTTCTCAGAACTCCGGTTTCGCGAAAGGTAACTAAGCTAATTCCTTGATATACTCTATACCTTCCTAACTCTTTTCTCGCTTTTTATTCAGTGCACGTTCAATCTCCTAGACAGAACAGTGTGGTTTGTACTAAAATGAGCTCTGGTCCCACCTATGTCGTCTGTGTAAAACTGAAGATGAATTTTGGACAATAATCGGAAGGTGATGAAGATATTGTTGGCGGGTCAGATTCTGAAAATGAAGACATCTTGCAAGTAATTGACCACGATTTGGAAAGTGAATTGGAAGCGGACAACGCAATGAACAACATCAAATTTGAGGAGTCAGTGTCTTATTATTTTATGGTAGAGACAAGTTTCAAGGGGCGAAAGTTCCACCTATCAAAAATACACGTACTAGAAAGCATAATATAATATCTCATCTACCTTGAAAAAAAATTATATTCAAAACGTATTAGTTCAGAAAAAAGATGCATTTCTATACATAAATGTAGTCAAAAAGAATTTTTCACTGCGTTCCTGGAGCTGTTTTACATAAAGCACGACATGTGTTTATGTAAATAAAGCATCTCATGTAAATTAAATTGATTTGTGGAATAGCATTGCCATTTTTTTCATTGGCTATGCCTACTAAAAGGTTTTTATTTTTGCTGAGATGTGTGCGTTTTAACAATATTGCCATGAGAATTTATAGAAAAAATATATATAAATTAGCACCCGTAAGAGGTTTTATTACTCAAGTCACCAAAAATGTTGGAAAATCATATTCTCCTGGGGAACATATTACAATTGACGACCAACTTATCCCTTTCAGAGGGAATTGGCCATTTAGGCAAAATTTGCCAAAGAAACCGACCAAATTTCGAATAAAAGTGTTTGCTTCATTTGATATAAGAATGGAATTTCTGAATAAATTTAAAATATATGAAGGAAATCAGCCGAACGGACCTCACCAGCTGCCAAACACCGCATTGTATATAGTTGAGAGACTGGTAAAACCGATTGAAGGGCCAAATCTTTATGTGGCTTGTGATAATACAAGAATTGAGTCTTCTGGTAAAGAAACTTACTCTTGTTAGGACTCTCAGGAAGAATAAAAAGGGAATGCCACCATGTTTTCAACCCGATAAATCTAGGGATGTCTATTCAACTGAATTTGGATTTATTCAAATGACCTTAGTATCTTATGTTCCTTCTAAAATAAATCTATTCTTCTGATCTCCACGATGCAACATGACAACACGATCAATGCATCGAGTGGAGTGAAACACAAATCAGAAATACTGACATTTTAATTGTACTAAAAGCGGCTTTGATACAAATTTTAATGTGGGGCGAAGAATACAAAGGGAGCTATAGGCAATTTTTTTCCACTTAGTAACTGTTTCCGAAATAAACGCATTAATAATTTGATCACCTAAGATCAGGTGCATATTTCTCTGAGACTATTCCTTCGCCAATTGGGAGAAAACATAGTTGAGAAACTTATAAAATCAAGAATACAAGGATCATGCATCCCTAAACAGTTAAAGAAAAAAATTAAATTGCATATTGGAGAGAACGAACGTGCAGCAGCAATGCCAGGACCAAGCAAAACTGGTCGAGCAAGGCGTTAATTATTCCCTCGAACAAATGGCAATAAATCAGAAATAATGTATAAAGTACAAAAATACAATTTACAAGAAACATACAATATCTTACTACATAGAATACGATAGTGACGCTGAATAAGTAATTCTTACAAAATTATCAAATTATATACTATCTCTATAAAATAAGTGGATTTGTTGTCCACACAACAATGGTAATGTTATTTTCCATTACTTAATTGTTGAATAGTAAATGTTTAAAATGCATTTGGTGGAGTTTTACCACAAATGATGATCTCACAATAAATGATGATTCCCCTTAAGGGAAATCAGCTATTGAGGTTGTACTCATGAAGCGATTTTCGAAAATTTCCAAATGTCCATCGATCCTACACAGGAGATGACGAAAATGAGGTCCGTTCAAAACTGTATATATATATATATATATATATATATATATATATATATATATATATATATAGATATATATATATATATGTCTGTTACCGCTCTAGCGGTCGCAATTTTTGTCTTATCATTATCAGACTTGATATATAATCGTTTCATAGAAAAAGAAAGATCAAGTTCGTTAATGGCTGAAATCGGACCAGTGGGAGGAGGGGGGGGTTAGAGGGAGAGAATTTCGAAAATTCTTAATATCTCCTTTATTATGCGTCCGATCGAAACATTGTATAGGACCAATCTTATTGTAAAGTTAATGTTCTATAAATGTTGTTATGTACAATTTTTCACTATCTTGATTATTTACTGAGATATTTTCATTTTTTAGTTTTCTGTCTTCAGTTAAGCCCCACTCCTACTCATCTCATATTTTCAATATTCTATTATGTTATGAATCACTTTATTTGAAGCTTAAATACCAAATATTGTTCTCATTGAACTTTTAAGTTTTGAGATAAATGCAAATACGTGGCGCACGTGGGAAATCTGCTTAGTTAACGCAGCCCCTGCGTGACGGACTTTTTTTAGATCACATCAATCATTTAAACATATATCCAGTTGGGATCACTAAGACTCCACGCGCCTGAGGCCGTGACAATTTCTGGTGCTAAAACTGTTAAGGTTTAAAACTGCTTTAGCATAAAAATAAAAAAAAAAAAGAGGGGGGCTTTAATATTTCTGGGACACCTTAGTGTCAAATTTAAATCCATCAGTCTTTTTTGTGGCAGCCCTAGTCCGCTTTAGGTAATGTGCAGTACAGATATTTATGTAGTTCAAGATCACGATGAGGCACTGGAAGTGGTGTGAACATATAGAGCAATGTTATAATACATAACATGTATGTATTCAAATTACTGGCCTTTTGTCTAATAACCACATGCAGTATGAATAGTGGGTTACGTTCCCACAACATTTAAAACTGTTTATATTATTCATAATGTGAATATAAGTATCTTTCAATTATGAAGTTTTGAAAATTCATTTTTCAATTCCAAGGAAAGTTCAACCTCTCTATGGAATATTCCTATATATTACTTTAGCCTTTGATCATGTACGCTCTAATTTGTTTCGTTAAATGCATTACACGGATGGTTAAATCTGCGGAAAACTGGCTGAAAGTGAACTCAGTGCTCGTTTTAATAAGAGACTTCTTCGAAATAGGATCAAAAGCTCTCTGGCTTAATGGATGATATTCACTTTGCTTACATTAGACCGTTTAGCAGGCCTACAGTGAACAGTGTTTCATTGAAGTAATTGCAACAGCTGGGGGCGCATTACTGCCTTCAGACCAACTTGAACATATAGAGTAAAGATACTGTATCCGACGACGCCGGATTAAATAGTCCGTCACGCAGGAGCTGTGTAAACTAAGCAGATTTCCCACGTGATGTTTATTAATAGATAAATCTACATACCGGTAACACAACACCACCGAGAATATTAAGTGAATAAATACAAACGATAATAAGAAACCTCCCGACGGAACGCATCTGATATGTAAACAAACAGTTCTGCCAACTTTTTACCGGAAAGAATAAAAATTACTGAAATATATCTGAATACAATATATTAATTTCATTGAAATCTATTTACTATATCTAGTACTGCAATTTATAATGAATCAGAATAATTTTTATCTCAATCAATCAAATTTAAATAGTCCAAAAACTTAAGAAGGGGGGGGGCAGAACATATTTGCGTCTATCTCGTATAATAAATGTCTCTTGGAAACAATATACAATTTTTTGATCCAACATATAGAAACGGAAATATTTCGAATTTTCAAAATTCTCTCCCTCTGAACCCCACCTCCCCCTTGTCCGATTTCAGTCATTAACGAACTTAATCTTTCTTTTTACATAAAACGACTAAATATCGAGTTTGGTAACGATTAAACAATAATTGCGACCGCTAGACGGCAACAGACAAATATATATGTATAGAAAAAATTCGAAAATCGCGTCATGAGTACGACCTCAATAGCTGATAGGGGAAATCTGATAAAAGCAGGACCACCTTAGGCTTGGACAAATATTGTCAGATAGGTGCTAACCATCGGGGTTCCGTGGTGTCAGTGTGACAAATGGCTTACAAGTCAGCGAAGAATACGGTTAAATGTTTCATCTGGATATAACACATTACTTTCCGTATAAAATTAACCCGCAGTACGATATTCCAATGCACTCACTATACTTAGCCAAATACTATGGGGCTATACTATAGATTATTTGTTATTGTGTCCCCTAAAGGAAATCAGCTATTGACATTGGACTCAAGATAGCGATTTTCGAAAAACTACTTAAACGTCAATTGATCCTACTCAGTACGGTGAATGATCCATTGAAATTTATATACCTACTAGCTGACCCGACAGACATTGTCCTGCATGATATTTCAATCGATTAGGATATTAAATTTAATAATATTATGTTTAAAACAAAACCAACTTATAATAATATAAAAAACAACTTTTGTTATGCGCACGTTTGCCTAAAAGCAAATAGAAAATGAAATATCGCAAATTTTTTATTCAGGTCTCCCGTTCGAACCTAAAAAGTTTAATATAGCTTATAATCATGGAAGAATTAATGCTAATTTACATATAGAGTTTTGTTAAGTTCGGGTCGATCGTTAGTGCCCAAAATTGTTGGCTCCCACTTTAATTTTTTAGTGTATATCTCGTTTATATTTCGTGACACTACAAAAGTGAATATAACACAAGTTACTCTAAATAACTCAATAAACAACATTTATCCTGTGCAATAAATAAATAAACCAATAGGAAACGAAATATCGCTATTTTTAATTTTAGGCCTGCCTTACAACCCCCACTCTTGCTCCATCTTCCGGGCTGCTTTGTAAATCTAAATCATCCAGAGTGTCACCCAAACGCGTACAAAAAAATTCATTCAAATCGGTCCAGCCGTTTAGGCGGAGTTTAGTGACATACACACGTACAGTAGAATTATATATATAAAGATAAATTCCTAACTTCTGTTCGAACTCTACCAATATCGATATTCAAGAGTTATTAGCAGATTTGCATTAAGAGAAATCAGCTATTGATGTTGTACTCATGACGCGATTTTTGAATAATTTCCTCAAATGTCCATCGATGCTACCCAGGAGATTTAATAAACGCCACCTTCTTTGTCATCGCACGTTATGATTAAACTAACATATCATGGACAATCTTATTTCTAGCTGAAATCCCTAATATTGTGTTCAACAAATCGCTACTAGATGATATACATCCAAATACATTCTAATTATGTAAACCACTAAAATTAGAGCGATTGAAATAAAAATTATTCTGGATCATTATAAATAGCAGGACTAGATATAGTAAATACTTTTCAATAAAATTAATATATTATCTACATATTCATTTCAGTAATTGTTTTTCTTTCTGGTCAAGAATGTTTCTATCTTTCATGTCTCAGAGGTTGGCTAACTTGTATGTTTAAAATTCAGATGCTTACCGTTGTGGAGGTTATTCAAATGTAAATTGACTGAAAGATTTCTCATTGTTATTTGTATTAGTTCATTTAATATTCACGGAGGTGGTAAGTGTAAAAGTATGTAGATTTATCTGTTGTAAAACTTCACGTGCGAAATCTGCTTAGATTACGCAGTCCCTGCATGGCGGACTTTTTTCCTTTGGATCTTCAATGGGGAAATGTATGCCTAGAATCCACTTGAATTTAACCCGTTTTTAGTAATCTCATTTGCATTAACAGTAGACTACGTTTTAGAGAATTAAAAATGATGATAATCCCAGGCAAGCGGCTTAGTGAAGGAAGTGTAGCAAAATTGAGCTTAAATCAATGATGAATGTTCAATCATAAGGTAAATATGCCCACTTGTTGGATTTTTGCTGGTACATTTAGCAATTCCAATAGCTCTACTTAAACACGCAATAACCAAGCAAAGCCGGATTCCAGAAATTAATATGCAACGTTTGAATCATTTCAGGTCTAATATTCCACTCAAAGAACAGGGTTAATTTATTTTACCGTCCTGCATTATTAATTGCTGTTTCACCGAATTACAATAACCCTTGCGATACATGTGAGTGCAGGCGGTTCTAGTGGAAGTAACTTTGAGCTTCAAACATTGAACTAAACCAGATAGGTTCGGCAGAGTTCCAGGGACTCTCCCTGTATCATTTTTCGTCTCCGGTCACTGGGGTCCAATTCACTGCTTCTTAGCACGTCCATTCCTTTAATCCTTTAATGTCGCAATGCTCACTTCTCGCCTCATGCTCTGTTCATACTAGCATCTATAGCTTCTGATTTCTCACAAGAAATCAACTTATTGCATTCAACTGTAAAAACTATGCAAATTCCCATATACAGGAATGACGCGCATATGATGTCATCACAAATTGGATTTTAGCAGATTCCCCTTAAGGGAACTCAGCTATTGAGGTCGTACTCATGACGCGATTTTCAAAATTTTTCTTTGAATGTCCATCGATCCCACCTAGGATATGACAAAATGAGGTCCGTTCAAAACTGTATATCTATCTATCTATCTATATATATATATATATATATATATATATATATATATATATATATATAAAATTGTAACCTCTGTCAGTACATTGATTTTTTTCGCGAAATTTCAAGATAACTTTTCGTATACGACAAAAGTGTATATAACAAAAGTTACTCCAAGTAACAAAATAAACAACTTTTGTTATGTGCATAATTGCCGAAAATGCAATAGGAAACGAAATATCGCTATTTTTAATTTTAGTTCTTCCTTATAACCCCCACTCCTTTTCGTCTCAGGAAATATTAACATAGCCTAAAGTCTAAGTTGGGTTAGTAGTAATATACATACCAAGTTTCATAAAATTCGGTTCAGCCGTTTATGCGTGAAAAGGTAACAAACAAACAAACATACACGAAAGACACAAAATGCAGTTATGGTGTCTATGACATGTGAAACGAAAAGTTATCGTGAAATTTCGCGAAAAAAATCAATGTACAGACAGAGGTTACAATTTTATATATATATATATATATATATATATATATATATATATATATATATATATACTAGCTCAGATACCCGGCTTCGCCCGGGAATTCATTTGAGGCTGAATGGTGAAGGTATTTTTTAGCAGGCTTTACATTGCACAATATTTTGTCATTTACCCGTCCCATTGTTTAGGATTGATACCCATCTTTGCCGTGGATTTGCTAATAATAGAATTATTTGTTCGATAAGGCTTCACAGTCTTCGATATTTTTATATTTCCCGTCTCTTATACATGTAAATATGGTGAATTTTTATATCAGGCCTCCCTTATAACCCCCCTCCCGTTCGAACCTAAAAATTTTAATATAACTTATAATCATGGAAGAATTAATGCTAATTGACATTGACATACCGAGTTTTGTTAAGTTCGGTTCAGCCGTTAGTGCCCGTTAAAGTTTTAACTTATAACTCATTTATACTTAGGTATACGACAAAAGTGTATATAACAAAAGTTACTCCAAATAACAAAATAAACAACTTTTGTTAAGTGCATATTTGCAGAAAAACCAATAGGAAACGAAATATCGCTATTTTTAATTTCAGGCTTCCCTTATAACCCCCACTCCTGCCCGTCCCTAGAAATGTTTGCATGGCGTATTATAATGAAGGCCTCACTGCTAATACACATACCGAGTTTTATTTAGTTCGGTTGAGTCTTTTGTGCCAAATAAAATTGTTGACTTCCGCAGTAGTTTTTAGCGTATAACTCATTTATACTTCCGTATACGGCAAAAACGCATATAACAAAAGTTACTCTAAATAACAAAATAAACAACTTTTGTAATGTACATATTTGCTGAAAAAGCAATAAGAACCGAAATATCGCTATTTTTAAATTCAGGCCTCCCTTATAACCCCCACTCCTGTTCGTCTTAGAGAATATTAACATAGCCTAAAGTCTAAGTTGGGTTAGTATTAATATACATACCAAGTTTCATAAAATTCGGTTCAGCCGTTTATGCGTGAAAAGGTAACAAACAAACAAACAAACAAATAAACAAACAAACAAACAAACAGACACCAAAGAAACAAAATGCAGTTATGGTGTCTATGACATGTGAAACGAAAAGTTATCGTGAAATTTCGCGAAAAAAATCAATGTACAGACAGAGGTTACAATTTTATATATATATAGATATAGATTAAATTTAGTATAAATGTTGTTCTATACATTTATTCTGCATCTTGAATATTAACCGAGATATTTGCATTTGTATTGTGTGTGGGGTCTGCTATGTTCGGGACTTTCCGCCAAGAGCTAATGTTTGTCCCTCGTGAATAGGTTTAGAGATTCCTTACTACTACTGTTATTAGTAAGCAGATTTCTCTACTGTAAAACTTTACGTGGGCAATCTGCGTAGTTTACGCAGCCCCTTCGTGACGGACTTTCTCAATTCCATAACGGTAATCTTATCATTCGGTACAGTAATAACAATGGTATCAACCCGATTTGACTGATCACTTTACAATGTCAAATATTTTCATAGTCACTAAATATAATTGGTCAGTTTCAGAGACATGGACGAACTGGAGGAGAGTGAGCTGAACGAAGCATTCATGAACTACACTGAAGAAAGTGAATGGCCAATGAAGAGAGACCCTCTCTACATAGTGATACCTATCACTGCTCTCTACTCGCTCATCTTCATGAGTGGGCTCGTTGGCAACATCAGCACTTGTGTCGTCATCTGCAAGAACAAGCACATGCACACTGCTACCAACTACTACCTCTTCTCTCTAGCCATATCTGATCTCCTTCTACTCATTACGGGTCTGCCTCAGGAAATATATATGATATGGTCAAGGTAAATAATATACAAATTAAACTTAGCTTTTTTAGCAGATTTCCTTTAAGGGAAATCAGCTATTGAGGTCGTACTCATGACGCGATTTTTGAACATTTTCTTCAAATGTCCATCGATCCTACCCCGGAGATGACGAAAATTGAAAACAATTTTTGTTTGATCGTTACCAAACTCGATATTTAAACGTTTCATGCAAAAAGACAGATCAAGTTCGTTAATGGCTGAAATCGGACCAGTGGGAGGGGGGGTTTAGAGGGAGGATTTTCGACAATTCGAAATATCTCGTTACCATACGTCGGATCAAAAAATTGTATAGAACCAATCTTATTGTACATTAAATTTACTATAAATATTGTTCTATACATTTATTCTCTATCTTGAATACTAACCGAGATATTTGCATTTTTATTAATTGTGGGCCGATAACGGATGACTGAATTTCCCACCAAAAGCTAGTTCGGCCATTTGCCGTAACTGTTCGGCTCTCGTATGGAGATTTCTCTATTGTATAACTTTGCGTGGGAAATCTGTTTAGTTTACGCAGACCCTGCGTGACGGACTTTTATTATTCTATAAATCGAATCAGTCGCCAGGTGTCTTTTTTCTTTTGGAAGGTTCTGTGGCTCTGATATTCTTTCAGCTCTAGTGACCTGTGTCCGAATCATTCCATTCTTCTGTGCTGGATGGTGAAGTGAAGCGGCCTGCAGATATATATTGGTGTGTGCTTTCCACCAGAACCGAATGGTATCTCTCGGTCCACTTATAATTTCCGTCGTCAACTCAATGTTGAGTTCTTTGCTTTTAGCCATCAGTAAACCCACACACTAAATAATCTAATGTGAACAAGAAGCTAATACATCATGATACTTCTTATTCTTAGCTTAAGTACAAAATATTGTTTTTTGGTTAGATTAGGAGGCGAAAATTGTTTTAGCGAGACCTATTGGAAAACTTTTTGGAGGGAGTAGATATGTTTTAGTAGAATTGTCCAATGAATTCGAAGCAAATGTTATTCTTAAAAGAGGTAAATACCTAAAAGACAATGCACCACACAACAATGTCACATTATTTACAGACTCCTTGAGTTGTTTGTAAAAACTCTTGTCCGGTTTACACCTATAATCCCATGATAACGAATATAAAGGACACTCTTTATAACTTACAGTTAAAAAATAAGAAAGTCACTTTATTTTGGTTACCTGGGCATACGGATATAACTGAGAGCACAGTGATTGATACACAAGCCAAAATTGCAACAACCAAAAGTGACATCGATATAACTCAAATAACACTAACTGACGCACTACATTGCTAGTAAAACAAGATTGTACAGAACTGGGAACAAGAATGGTTATCAATAGATTGCAAATTAGGGGAAATCAAAAATACAACGGTGGAATGGCCATCAAGTAATCGAAGTTCAAGAAGAGAAGAGGTGGTTCTTGCTCGATTGCGACATGGTCATTCACGTTTAACACATCAGTAACTTATGGCAAAATCTGAAACGCCAACTTGTTCCCTTTGTAATAGACTACAAACTATAAAACACTTACTTACTGACTGCAAAAGACGACATAACTTAGACTTACCTTACAATTTGGACGAACTGCTGAACAACGAAAGTACACATCTAGACGTTTTATTATCATATTTAAAACAAGCAGACATTTACTCACTTATATAGTACCCAACCTCTTCTTATTTCCAGTGAAGTATAGCCATACAGGTTTAATTCAACAGTGTGCGTGCGTGTGTGTGAAATTCTGAACCCTTTTTACAAACTTTTAAATAAATCCTTGTTTATTTATTATAAATTACTAATTATATTTTTATTAACTTTTATAAAATATTTTTGTTTTCATTGCGTTTTTGTTTCGTTTTTTTTTTTTGTTTTTCTCTTTTACCAATTATTCATGTTTTGTTTCTGTTTCCTCTTCATACCTTTTCCCGTTCAATAGTTTTTTTTCTGTTTTAATAGTTAGTTTTTTTTTCTATTAGTTCCTACTTTATTTTATTTTTGCACTATTGTTATCGCCGAGCAGCGACAATAAATTTAATAACTAGATTGAATAATTTGGAGAAATTTTACCATTTGGTTGTGTGATAAAGGGTGTAAATTGCTAAACTTGCGTGACACCAACCAAACAAAACAAATAAATAAAAGATACAGGATATTCTATTCGACCTGTCCTCATTGGAAAACAAAGGATTATTAAAAGGAAGTTACTTGTGATAAGGAAGAAACCTAAACAACTTAATACCAGCCACCAAATAACTGTGTGGTTAAATAATTTAATTATTGATGATAACAATTTAGGTGGGATGGAGATTCTGCAAAAGTGACAAGAATGACAATAAAATTATTAGTCGATTGTTTAACATTTAATATTAAGTCGATGTTTTTAAATTAATACAAGATTTATTAAGAGAAGAGAATAAGGCGGAAACTTATAGGGAATCTGCAAGTAATTACCAAACAAAAAGTTCTTTTTGACGCAATAAAAATAAAATATATGAAAATGTCTTAATCAGAGTAATTCACAATAATAGCACATCAATTCTTGCATATAATAATGTAAATAAAATAGCTATACGAAAACAAAATATATGAAGCCAATTTCGTTGGATATATTAAAAAGTTTGATATAATAATATTAAGAGAGAGTCATGTGACTGAAGAAAAACACTCACTATATGGAAAATATTTTAGCGAGTTTCATCTTAAGTCGGGTTTTGCTGTAAAGGACAGTATATCCGTAAGGCCAAGTGTTGAGAAAATTTTGGACTTTAAAAAAAAGTTATTGAACAGTATGAAATTTGCTATCATTGATAATGTAGAAACAATTCACCTAGTTATTGAAAATGTACACATTTTGCCACTATATATAAGACCTAGAGCCTGGGAAGATGAATTCATTGAGTTCGTGAATTATGTTTTAAAAAAATGATAATATTACATTCCTTCCTAAAGAGGACTGCAATATACAAATAGCAGATAAACAAAGCTTAGCAGATTAATTAGAAGAGAGTATGCACCCTTTTAATATTTACAGAAAATCAAAAGATACTCACATCCCAACAAATGGAAGAACATTTTCAGAATTTTGATCTGATTCGAACTTTGTTATGTTAAACGGGAGATTCCCGAGTGATAGGGACGGAGCACTAACATGCAAAAGTCTCCAAGATAGTTAAGTTAATGATTTAGCATTAGTTAAAGCAGAGCAACTTCATAAAATATAATATTTTGAAGTAGGTTCTATACCATTCTCAGACCATCAACAATAATTGTGCTGATAAAAGGTAACAGAAATAGTACCCGAAAAACAGGTTGGATTAATTTAGATGAAAAAAAATTGGAAAGCATAGCCACAACTGAGATAACCTTTGGAGTAAACACCCAGGAAGGTTTGCAATGTTTATATATATTCAATGATAAGAGCAGCTGCCCATAGAGGTAATACTATTGAGATGAAAAGTAAGCCTCGCTCTAGTAATCCCTTTACCCCTTGGTTTGACAGTTTTTTCGCTACATTAAGGATGCGCTCATTTAAACTTTAAAATTTGCTTAAGAAAAATAATTCGGAATTTCTAGGAGAACTATATCTCTGCGTTAAGAAGAAATAAAAAAAATGTGTAACATTAGGTAAAAAAGATTACAACAAAAAATTGCATGAAAACCTTAAATCAGCAAAGGATGCAAAGGAACTTTGGTCTATTACTAAGGCAATTTCCCCTAAGATTAAATCAATAAGTTCAGCTAGTAATATTGAGGAAAGTAATTGGCTGGGGTACCTGCAAGGAATGCTGGGAAAGGAAGGAGTCTATGTTTCATATGTCAAGCCATTAGTGAAAGAGGAATCCCTGGATAGACATTTTACTTGGAGGAGCTGAAAGAATTCTCAAGAACAGTAAAGGACAATAATGCCCCAGGTCTTGACAGGATACCATACGATTCTACAAGAATGCACTAGTTAACTTGTGTCAATGATATCTTCCAGACATAGGATGTGTCTCTTTCATTTACTAAAGCCATTATATTCCCTTTGCGCAAGAAAGGAAGGTGGGACAATTCCGACAACTATCGTGGAATCTGATTTATATTGCTCTGCCAACTAATCACGTGGCATAAATTCATCCGAAAAAATGACATTCCATTATCAACAAAGTTCAAGGACCATCCCGTGTAATGGTGGGCATGTTTGGGGGTGGAATAAAGTTCAAACAAAGCGAAGAATATAAGATATTCTATTAAGAGGCCTTCCTCAAAATACACCTAATTATGCACTATATCTGGAGGCAGAATAAGTACCATTATTCAAATTTACCGCTTCACTTCACTTGAAATACACATTTAATGTCCGACTCATAATAACGGAGATGTTTCGAAATTTCAAAATTCTCCACCTCTCCCACTGCTCCGATTCCACCCGCTAAGGAACTTGATCGTTTTACATAAAATGATTAAATATCGAAATTGGCAGGGCGTAGCAGAGGAAATGCATGTTTTTGAATCGCTAGTACGCGGCAACGAGAGGGGATATTGACCTAGAATGAATGAATGTTAGCAGACAATGCAGTTCCAGTCGCTCGTTTGTTCGTTGTCAAGCAGTACGTTAGAAACAATGATTCCATAGCCACAGTTCTCACCCGATTTGTCGATGTGCGACTTTTTTTGTGTTGGGATATTAAAATCAAAAGTATATCTGAACAAGCCTTGATTTGATGACTTGAAGAATTCCATTCGTCAGGAAATTGGAGCCGTGCCGTATGAAATGTCGGAGAGAGCCAGGCGCAACTTTCGGGAGACGATCCTAATTTGTATCCAGCAAGAAGGACGACTTATCCAAAACATTATTTTTCGAACCTAATTAAAATTCTATCACTTAATGCATGTTTTTATTATTTTTATCAAACCGTGTCCCAGTCATTCAATAGTAAAAAAAAACATGCGTTTTTTCTGCTCCGCCCTGTATATATATGCAATTTTGAACGGACCTCATTTTCGTCATCTCCTGGGTAGGATCGTTGGACATTTGACGCAACTCTTTGAAAATCGCGTCATGCGTACTACCTCAATAGCTGATTTCCATAGGAATCCATTTGCAGGAGGATTACATTTGTTTCAGGTATCCTTATATTTTCGGGGAGGCATTTTGCTTGCTGCGAGGCCTGGCAGCTGAGACTTCAGCTAATGCTACGGTCCTGACAATAACAGCCTTCACGATGGAGCGCTACGTGGCCATATGTCATCCATTCCTTGCTCACACCATGTCAAAGCTCTCCAGGGCAGTTCGATTCATACTCGCCATCTGGGTTATTGCACTCGCATTTGCCATCCCTCAGGTAATTATATCACTTTTTATTTCCATTTTATATTAGCGTTGAAGGAGAAATGGCTGAAGGTCAATAGATGAAAAACACATGATTTATTCCATACAGTCTTCACGTGACCGACGAAGTGGTAAGTTAGAATCTTTTTATGATAGAGTATTACTCCTGAAGAGGCGTCATAAAGAGGAAAATAAATTAATATTACTTTGATATTTCACGTTTGTCCTTCGGCCATTTCTACTTCAAGAATATGAGATCACATTTCGAAGATACGATTTTATATTTGGAAATATAGCTTACTAATATATGAAACATTATTACAAAATGAATTCTCCCAAGCATTAATTCGTGAGAAACACTAGTTTGCCTTTAAGTGTATTTAATACTTTATTCAATTAAAACGTGAAAAGTATTTGAACAAATAGTTTTAGTATTGTGAAGATAATGTAATCAGATTTGTTAATATAATTTAATGAATTACATGATTAAGATCCTAAATGAGTAGTAGGTTGGCTCCACTGAGCCTAGGGAGGAGTGGGGATACTTCCTTTATCCTATCAGTTCTGCCGCTTCCCTGACGACCTCATATTAGTCTATGTTTACATGTTACTTGATGCTCATACTTTTAACAATTCTCGTGAATTTGTTTAATTATCATAAATAAATAATTTAAAAGTATGAACGCTGTGGAGGTGGACCCAGTTATTTCTGGTATTTATTAACTCTGCTCGGTTAATATATGATATACATTGCTGAAAACACTACGTACTCAATATGAATATACAGTTTACAATCGAGACTTACAAATAGTTATTTATTATACAAGTGACGAAAGTAGATCATTTTACAACTCGAGTGAAACGTTTACCCACACGAGCGAAGCGAGTGTGGTAATTTCACGAAAGTTGTAAATTCTACTTTCGTCACGAGTGTAATATTAAATTTTTTCTGTAATCGTGTAATACATGATCAGATCTAACCAGAATATGAACAAAATTAGGATGTTGTGAAGATTATGGTATGTTGATGGTAGGTTATAAGCATGGTTGTGAAAGGTTATAAGCATAGTTACTATACTTCTGTTTCACTATCACTATTCATTTTTATGTATAAATTGAAAATGTTTAATTAAATAAAAAATAATATAATAATAATAATAATAATAAGGCCTTGAACTTGAAATGTAGTAACAATCCTGAAGTTAAAAATGAATCCCACTTTCTTTCAGAATGCAAAGTAAGGAACATGGTCGTTACTACAATCGCCTTTATGACTCGGAGGTAGACTTGGCTTATTCTGTCGCGTGGCTGACGTCTGGAAAGCTGTTTTCAGAAACAGAAGGTTTCATTACAGCTATCCAAGACCAAGTGATTGCCACCAGATCATACAGACGTCATATCCTCAAAGACAGTAGTGTCTCAGACAAATGTAGATTATGCAACAAAGCTTATGAATCCATTCAACATATTACGTCAGGATGTGAAATACTTGCTGGATCCGAGTACTTACAAAGGCACAATAACGTGGCAAAAGTATACCATGAAGCTCTAGCAGAGAAATTCGGCATGGTAGGCAGTAAGGTCGCTTATTATCGCTATAATCCTCAAAAATTATTGGAGAAAGATAATAAAAAGATGTATTGGGACGAAGCGATGATAACTGACCATACTGTGCACCATAACAAACCGGATATTCTCATTATTGACAAGATCAATAAGACTGCTGATATTATTGACATTGCAGTGCCCAATGATGAGAATATTCGAAAATCCCATGCCGAAAAGTTAAGAAAATATCAAGAATTGGCTATCGAGCTCAAAGAGGTATACAAACTGAAATCTGCCATAGTTACGCCTATGATAGTAAGTTCAAATGGACTAGTGCCAAAAACAACGATAGCAGGCACCAAGAACTTGAATCTGCCAACAGCAATTATAAAAGAAGCACAGCAAGGGGTACTTCTTGATACTGCTAGAATCGTGCGAAAATTTTTAAATTCCCCTTAATATGTCACACTCACAAACTCCATATCGGCTGGATTTTCCCCCGATATGGATTTTACTCCAGTTTTCACTGAGTATAAACCTCCCCCATAATAATAATATTTAATCAAACAGTGTTTTTGTAAGTTTTTTAGTAAGATCAAAGATGTCTGCTTAAATTAAAATGATTGTGAAGTAGTGCAGTTATAAACAATTGCAGGTTATAAACAAGGAAGGAAATTATTATTATATTTAAATTTTAAAATATATTGATTATTTTTACCAATAATTCATTCACATTTCAATTTATTTTGTTAAAATAAATTCTTACAATGTTAAGAAACATTTAAAAGCATTTAATTTCCAACTTCAAACTATTTTTTAATTTATACTTATTACTAATTAAGAAGGCAATTCACTTTCTTCACTTGTGAAGAAAGTGATTACTTTCTTCACTCTATTGCAAAATATTTCACTTTCTTCACTCATTTCCGGTTAGTAATGTTACCATTATTCAATGATTACAGAAAAAGAGTATTTTTAATAGCGGTTATAACGCACCTAAAACAGCTGTCACCGCATCAAGGTAAAGGAACTTTTATTCATTAATGGTTTAGAATACTTTCGGTGATTTATATGGTCCATTACGTTATAAAAAAAAAAACTCCATGCACAGGAGACGGGAAATATAAAAATATTGATGACAGCGAAGCCTTACAAAACAAATAATTTTATTATTAACATATCCACAGCAACGACGGGTACAAATACTAAACACTGGGAGAGGGAAATGTCAAAATATTGTTCAAATTAATGCCTTGCCAAAAAAAATACTATCAGCGTTCAGCCTCAAATGAATTCCCGGGCGAAGACGGAACTATATATAAACGGGTGTACACATATATATATATATATATATATATATATATATATATATATATATATGTGTGTGTGTGTGTGTGTGTGTGTGTGTGTGAGGGTGGGTGTGTGTGTGTGTGTGTGTATATATATATATATATATATATATATATATATATATATATATATGTATGTATTTGCGTGTGTGTGTGTGTCTTACCACTCTAGCGGTTGCAACTTGTGTCTTGTCATTACCAAACGAGATATATAAGCGTTCGAAACGAGATATATAAGGTCGAGTTCGTCAGAAAGAGAGGAGGTTTTGAGGGGGGAATTTCGAAAATTCCAAATATCTCGGTTATTGTACGTCAGGTCGATATATTGTATGGAATCAATCGTATTATTAATTTAATTGCCTATAAATGTTGTTATATACATATTTTCTCTAATATGAATATTAACGAAATATTTGGAGTTTTTAGTTTTCAGGCTTCAGAAAACCAACACTCCTACTCATGTCATTTTAACCATTAGATGTTACAACATGAACCTCTTTATACTGAGCTTAGATACCAATTATAGTTTTCATGAGACTTTTATTATTCGAGACAAATAAAAATTCGTTCTGCGACGTCAGCAAATAAGATATTCCATTCTTCGTCTACTAAAAGTGGATTTTACCTATTCCATACTTGAAATTTATCAGTTGGAACTAAAATTCATATTTGTGATTAGCTAAAATCAGACCAGGAATAGGGGGTACAGGATGGGGGTAATTAGAAAATTAAAAATATCTGCGTTATTATGAGTTGGATCGTAAAATACCATAGAACGAATCTTGTTAAAATATTGATGTTCAACAAGTGTTCCTCTATGCATTTTTACATAACTTATAAATTAAGCAGGTAATTCTCTTTCAATTTTTCAGTCCGAATATGTGGTGAGATGAGATCACTGGGAAATAGGTGTTAGTCAAGTTCTTTAATGGCTGGTACAGTAATGGGTACTACTGTATATATATTGTTACGTTTTTATTACAAAACCAGTAATAAACGTTGTTAATAAGAGTCCTTTTGGATTGCAAAACTAAACACACGCAAGTTTCACAGTTTTTCACTGCACGATTTATTTCACAATGCACAATACTCTTGGTTAATTATTACTACACACAGTATTACACTGATAGTGTCACTGTCAGATTACACAGTCCAATAATTCACTTTCGGTCACTGAACTTCACATAAAACGACGGCACTGCACTGTCCTTTACTTCGCGGCACTGCACTGTCTTAAACACGCACTAAACTGTTACTTACAGTCACGGCACAACACTGTTCTTCTTATAAAAACACTTTACCGCACTGCACTAAGTCGCACTGGAGCACTGATGTGACCATCAAGAAATCTGACCATAAACTGAGACTGAGGTACTGGCAGGGTCTCTTACAAATGCCTGTAGAAGGGGTTAGCCAAGGAAAGGTCCAGAAGTTCCAGGAAGATAGGCACGGTGGGCCTTAATTAGATTCTGCCGGCTCCACTAGGCCGAGCCGTACAGGCTTAAATAGAGAAGCAGGATGAGACCGAGGCTCTTCCAAGAAGGTCTGGAAGGGACTAGTAAGGACGCGACCAATTTGCGGCACTTCTTTGAACTCCTGCGCACTCCCTAATCACGCGGTTCTTTCTCTGGTGTATTTAATTTTCGCAACTATATATATATATATATATATATATATATATATATATGTGTGTGTGTGTGTGTGTGTCTGTTACCGCTCCAGCGGTCGCAATTATTATTCGTCACCAAACTCGATATTTAGTCGTTTTATGTAAAAAGAAAGATCAAGTTCGTTAACGGCTGAAATCGGACCAGGGGGAGGGGGGGTGGTAGAGGGTAGTCATTTACCAAATTCAAAAATCTTCGTTATACGTCGGACCAAAAAAATGTATAGAGCCAATGTTATTGAACATGTTAATGCCTTTAAATGTTATTATACACATATTTTCTCTACCATGAATATTAACTAAGATATTTATACTTTCTACTTTTCAGCCTTCAGTAAACCCACCCTTACTCATGTCATATGAACAATAAGCTTTTATATCATGAACTAATTTATTCTAAGCTTAAATACCAAATATTGTTTTCAAGTGACCTTTATTATGCGAGATATATTTGGATATTGCGTATTTGTATTGAAAATGTATGTCATTTATACCATACTCAATATTTAACCAGTCAATACTAACGATCATATTTGTTATTGGATGAAGTCCGACCCTGAATAGTGTGGGTTTAGAATGTTATAAAGAAAATTCAAAATATTCATGTTATTAAAGTCGGATCGTAAATTGTTACGGGTCAATCTAGTTAAATTATTGTTGGGCTACAATTATCGTTCTATTCATCTTTTCGTAATTCAAGTATTCAGCGAGTTATCGAACTTGCTTGTTTTCAGCCTTCAGTAACCCCTGGGACCCCCTTCCCCACCCCTTCTAGTCTTCTGTATTTACACAGAAACAGGGAATATGTTGTGATAAGAGATTGAAAGTGTCTTATTCCACCACGTGGGTTCTGCTTGGTATACGCAGCCCCTGCGTGACTAACATTTATTTTACATTTCTAAGTAAAAATTCGATGAATAGAAGTGGGGGTATGCTGAAGGCTGAAAACACTAGCTTAATATTTGACCTATAAAAAGATGTAGTACCTCTATGTGCTGTACCTCCCACAGTAAAAGTCAAACGACAAATAATACTTCGTATTTAAGCTTCCAATATGTGATTCTTGAGATAACAGCTTATTGTTAATATGACATGAATAGGAATTGGGGGTTTCCTGAAGGCCAAAAAATAAAGAATCCAAATATCACTGTGTATATTCATTATACAGAAAATATGCTTGACAACATATGTATAAACGACATTTATAGGACATTAATTTTTGAATAATATTGGTTCTATACAATTTTTTGATCCATCGTGCAAAAACGGATATATTTCAAATTTTACAAATTGCCTCCCTTTAAACCCCCTCCCGCGGTTCAATTTCAGTCGTCCGATCAACAAACTTGACCTTATTTTTATTTTAAAAATTGCAACCGCTATTGTATATAGACATATATAAATGAGATCTTGTACGGATCTCGTTTTCGTCATCTCCTGGGAAGGATCGATGGACATTTGAGGTTTTAGGAATTTTTTTCTTTAAGGAAAATCAGCAAAAAAGGGGAATTTTTATCTTATACTTCATTATATTTGTCTGTTAATGCTCTTGCAAGTCAGTTTCTTTTTGGTAGATACGAAATGGCATTTGGTATACTTCAAAAGGTTTTATGTAAAGTTAAACATCAAATTTGCTTATGGCTGAAATCTGATCGGCCGTCGGTGACAAAAGTCCACAAGTGCTGCCGTGTCCTCATCGACCCATTCTTGTCTGAGGAAAGCGATCATTCCAGTTCAAATAAACGGAATAAAAGCCTCAGCTCTAATAGATACAGGGAGCTCACTAAGCTTCATTTCCGAACACAAAGTTAGGCAGTTGAAAACTCCTGTCTTATGAACTCATTTAACTGCAATCATGGCGTCTCCTACTCTGAATTCTTAGCAGTTGATCATCTGATTGAGAGAAGAGAGAAACTTGATTCTCCTGCTAGAGTAATTATGCTTGAATCAGCAAACGACCAACCCACTACAGGTCTTAAAGAAAACACTGTAGACGATGTGTAATCAGAAAAGGTTTTCTGAAGGAGGTATTGCACTAAAAAAGATTGATTTCAGTGGTGGTACAAATCTTCTGTTGCAAAAAGGTCATAATCTCTACTTTTTTGAACAAAAACATTGTAGAGCATCAATACCAAGATAAACAAAATTATTCACTAATACTATTCAATAAAACTCATAATAACTGAGATATTTTCAATTTTCGGACCCACCCACTTTTATCCCCCCCCCCATCCTGTTCGAATTTGATTCATTAACGACAATGAACATTAGTGTTAAATGAAGAAGAGATAAACCTCAAGGAAATACCTGGAGGAAGGAATCTTTTAAAAGGAGATAACCAAGCGTTGAGAGACAATAATTTAAAGAAACAAGAAAAAAAGTCCGTCACGCAGGGGCTGCGTAAACTAACCAGATTTCCCATGTGAAGTTTTACAATAGAAAGATCTGCATACTGGTAACACAATACCACCCTGATTAAATACAAACTGTAATGAGAAATCTTTCAGTTAATTAAAATAAATTCCCAACTGAAACGGCTTCTGAATTGTAAGAATAATTTATATTTTAATAACTCAAATTTTAGTAGTCCAAGAACTAAAGAAGGGGGGAGGGCGGATGAACAGAACGTATTTGCATAAATCTCATAAAGTAACGAAGGTAAAGTATGGTTAGAAACGACAGGTAAGGTTAGAAGAAGCTTCCACCTGACCACAGTAATGACGGAAATGGCCGACCTAATCCGAACTATACCCGACCACAGACTTCATAAAAAGTCCGTCACGCAGGGGCTGCGTAAACTAAGCAGATTTCCCACGTGAAGTTTTACAATAGAGAAATCTGCCTAATAACAGCTGTAGTAGTAAGAAACCTCTAAACCTAAAACATTATTTAGGGCGTAATAACCCAGTAGTTTCTAGCCCCCAAAAACAGTTAACCTAACCTCTAAACCTATTCACGAGGGACGAATAGTTACGAAAACGGCCGCCAGAGCTCACGGCGGAAAGTCCGAACATAGCCACTGCTGCCGAGCACATGCAGAATACAAATGCAAATAGCTCAGTTAATATTCAAGATAGAGAATAAATGTATAGAACAATATTTATAGTACATTTAATTTGCAATAAGATTGATTCTGTAATATTTTTCGATCCGACGTATAGTAACGAAGATATTTCGAATTTTCGAAAATCCTCCCCTCTAAACCCCCCTCCCACTGGTCCGATTTCAGCCGTTAACGAACTTGATCTTTCTTTTTACATAAAACGACTAAATATCGAGTTTGGTAGCGATCAAACAAAAATTGCGACCGCTAGAGCGTTAACAGATATATATATAATTTTTAACGGACCTCATTTTCGTCATCTCCTGGGTAGGATCGATGGACATTTGAAGAAATTTTTCGAAAATCGCGTCATGAGTACGACCTCAATAGCTGATTTACCTTAAGGGAAATCTGCTAATAGTACAAAAGAAAACACCCAGAAAAGGCCCTGGAAAATGTTAATTTATTTTTTTTTTGTTTATTATTATTATCATTTTTGCAATTGTTGGCTTTGATTTTATTTCATATTTGAACCATCTTATTATTAGAATGTTTTTCAACTCTCAGGTTTGACTGGATTTTATTATAACGGGGTCATAACCAACCGCTATATGTATTTATTTTTTATTTTTATTTTTAATGGGAATTTGACATTTTCGGACAATTCTGACAGAGTCTAACAAACCTGCTTCTGTGATAATATTATTAATTGCTTAATTAATAAAAACGGACCAGCCCGCCCCGAGTTTAGTTTGTTTTCAGCTCTCTTCAAGTGATCAACAGTGCAGCTTTAGTGAACAGTGCGTTTTAGTTGGAGTCCAGTAAAGTGTTTTAAGTGAAGAACAGTGTTGTTCCGTGACTCTGCAAAGAACAGCATTGTGCCGTGTTTAAGACAGTGCAGTGCCGTCAACTTCGCGAAGATCATTGCAGTGCCGTGTTTTGTGAACTTCAGTGATCGTGAGTGAGTTATTTGACTGTGTAATAAAAAGAACAGTGAAAATATCAGTGCATACTATGAGTAGTAGTTAATAATAATTAACCAAGTGTGTAGTGTATTGTTAAATTCATTGTGCAGTGATAAAAACTCTGAAGCCTGTGTGTGTTTAATTTTGCAATCCAAAAGAACTCTAATAAACAACGTTTATTATTTTTGTAATAAACTTAACAATATGTATAGAAATAGCCCCTTGAGAAGGAATAGTGACACGACTTTTATCTTATCTATATATATATAAAATTGTAACCTCTGTCTGTACATTGATTTTTTTCGCGAAATTTCACGATAACTTTTCGTTTCACATGTCATAGACACCATATCTGCATTTTGTTTCTTTCGTGTATGTTTGTTTGTTTGTTTGTTTGTTTGTTTGTTTGTTTGTTTGTTTGTTTGTTTGTTACCTTTTCACGCATAAACGGCTGAACCGAATTTTATGAAACTTGGTATATATATTAGTACTAACCCAACTTAGACTTTAGGCTATATTAAAATTCTCTGAGATGAACAGGAGTGGGGGTTATAGGGGAGGCCTGAAATTAAAAATAGCGATATTTCGTTTCCTATTGGTTTTTCGTCAAATATGAACATAACAAAAGTTGTTTATTTTGTTATTTAAAGTAACTTTTGTTATATACACTTTTTTCATATACCGATTTATAAACGAGATATACGCTAAAACCTACAGCGGAAGTGAATAATTTTATTTGGGACAAAAGACCCAACCGAAATAAATAAAACTCGGTATGTGTATTAGCACTAACGCTTTCATTATAACAAGCTACACCAACAATTCTAGGGACGGGCAGGAGTGGGGGTTATAATGAAAGCCTGAAACTAAAAATAGCGATATTTCGTATCCTATTGGTTTTCCGGCAAATATAAACATAACAAAAGTTGTTTATTTTGTTATTTAGAGTAACTTTTGTTATATACACTTTCGTCGTATACCTAAATATAAATGAGTTATACGCTAAAAATTATAGCGGGAGTCAACAATTTTATTTGGCACAAAAGAATCAACCGAACTAAATAAAACTAGGTGCGTGTATTAGGACTAACTCCTTCATTGTAATAAGCCATACCATCATTTCTAGGGACGGGCAGGAGTGGGGGTTGTAAGGGATGCCTAAATTTAAAAATAGCAGTATTTCGTTTTCTATTCCTTTTTCGGCAAGTTGTTTATTTTGTTATTTAGATTAACTTTTGACATATTCATTTTTGTCTTTTAACAAAGTATAAACGAGATATACACTATAAACTAAAGCGGGAGTCAAATATTTCATTGGGCGCTAACGATTAAACCGAACTTAAAAAAACTTGGTATGTCAATTAGCATTAATTCTTCCATGATTATTAGCTATATTAAAATTGTTAGGTTAGAACGGGAGTGGCGGTTGTAAGGGAGTCCTGAAATAAAAATTCGCGAAATTTCGTTGTCTATTTTCGACAAACATTCATATAACAAAAGTTGTTTACTTTGATATTTAGATTAACTTTTGATTTATACATTTCTCCAGGAACCATGTGTAGACTTACATAAAAAATTAATTTTCTTATTAACAAATGCCAACAACGGGTATTAACCCTAAACACTGGGACGGGTAAATGTCAAAATATTGTGCAAAGTAAAGCCTTGCCAAAAAAATATTATCACCATTCAGCCTCAAATAAATTCCCGAGCGAAGCCGGGTATCTGAGCTAGTATATATATATATATATATATATATATATATATATATATATATATATATATAAAATTGTAACCTCTGTCTGTACATTGATTTTCTTCGCGAAATTTCAGGATAACTTTTCGTTTCACATGTCATAGCCACCATAACTGCATTTTGTTTCTTTCGTGTCTGTTTGTTACCTTTTCATGCATAAACGGCTGAACCGAATTTTATGAAACTTGGTATGTATATTACTACTAGCCCAACTTAGACTTTAGGCTATATTAATATTCTCTAAAACAAATAGGAGTTACAAGGGAGGACTGAAATGAAAAATACCAATATTTCGTTTCCTATTGGTTTTTCGGAAAATATGCACATAACATAAGTTCTTTATTTTGTTATTTAGAGTAACTTTTTTATATACACTTTCGTCGTATACCGAAGTATAAATGAGTTATACGCTAAAAATTATAGTGGGAGTCAACAATTTTATTTGGCATAAAAGACTCAACCGAACTAAATAAAACACTCGGTATGTGTATTAGCACTAACGCCTTCCTTATAATAAGCCATACTAAAATTTCTAGGGACGGGCTGGAGTGGGGGTTATAAGGGAGGCCTGAAATTAAAAATAGCGATATTTCGTTTCCTATTGCTTTTTCAGCAAATATGCACATAACAAAAGTTGTTTATTTTGTTATTTAGAGTAACTTTTGTTATAAGCACTTTTGCCGTATCCGGAAGTATAAATGAGTTATTCGCTATAAATTATAGCGGGAGTCAACAATTTTATTTGGCACAAAAGACTCAACGAACTAAATAAAACACTCAGTATGTGTATTAGCACTAACGCCTTCCTTATAATAAGCCTTACTATTTCTTGGGACGGGCAGGAGTGGGGGTTATAAGGGAGGCCTGAAATTTAAAAAAAAAGTCCGTCACGTAGGGGCTGCGTAAACTAAGCAGATTTCCCACGTGAAGTTTTACAATAGAGAAATCTGCCTAATAACAACTGTAGTAGTAAGAAACCTCTAAACCTAAAACATTATTTAGGGCGTAATAACCCAGTAGTTTCTAGCCCCAAAAAAACAGTTAACCTAACCTCTAAACCTATTCACGAGGGACGAATAGTTATGGAAACGGCCACCAGAGCTCTCAGCGGAAAGTCCGAACATAGCCTACTGATGACCACACGCAGAATACAAATGCAAATATCTCGGTTAGTATTCAAGATACAGAATAAATGTATAGAACAATATTTATAGTAAAATTAATTTGCAATATGATTTATTCTATACAAATTTTCGATCCGACGCATAAAAAAGGAGATATTTTGAATTTTCAAAAATTCCCCCACTAGACTCTCCCTCCCACCGGTCCGATTTCAGCCATTAACGAACTTGATCTTCCTTTTTACATAAAACGATTAAATTCCGAGTTTGGTAACGATCAAACAAAAATTGCGACCGCTAGAGCGTTAACAGACAAATATATATAAATATCATTTTGAACGGACCTCATTTTCGTCATCTCCTGGGTAGGATCGATGGACATTTGAAGAAATTTTTCGAAACTCGCATCATGAGTACGACCTCAATAGCTGATTTCCCTTAAGGGAAATCTGCTAATAGTGATTTCCTATTGGGGTTTCGGCAAATATGCACAGAACAAAGGTTTTTTATTTTGTTATTTAGAGAAATTTGCTCAACACTTCTTTTCAATATGAACTACCAGGTACCTCAAATGAAAAAATTGATTCAAATCAATATTTTCTCATTTATAATTCAAATCTATGCACAATGCACAGGAAACGGGAAATATAACAATATGCAGGACAGTGAAGTCTTACATAAAAAAGTAATTTTATTATTAACAAATCTACAGAAACGACGGGTGTTAACCCTAAAACTAAATATACCACCACCATTCAGCCTCAAATGAATTCCCGAGCGAAGCCTGAGCTAATATTTGATAAAATCGTTTTGCATTTGGATATTTCGAGTAAGCCAACATTCTTCCCTCAACAAATCTCTCTCTCTCTCTCTCTTTCTCTCTCTCTCTCTCTCTCTCTCTCTCTCTCTCTCTCTCTCTCTCCCCCCTCTCTCTCATATATATATACATATGAAATGATTAAAAATTAGATAAATAAAAGCATAAAATGAATAAATAAAGAGCACAACAAGAATCCAGTAAAAAATGTCTAAGTGATTCATGAGTACATCGTGTATTAGCAACTCTTCAACTAGGTTCAACGAAGTAGGTATTTTATTGCTATAGTTTATTTATCTCTTTTAAATAATAATTCCATTGGTTTTTCATTGAGCTCGTGCTCCTCGAGTCTTGCAATCTTCTTACCACTTGGAATTGTTTACTAGGTCTAGTAGGGTGCCTTATTGATTGCCTGGGATTCATTTGTCACTCCCAATAACTTAGATTGCAAATACCCTCATCCCAGGCCTCCTGGATCCTTTATCCCCATTCCCAGAAGCAATTATCTTCTTTATCAAATCTATAAATTAAAAAGAGGCATTCATAATGGACATTAGTGCCTAAATTGATAGCATTAATGGACAAACGCATGGATATATACATATCTATTTTAAGTTCATTCCGGGAAATGAGCTATTCTGGTTGGATTCATGACGCGAATTTCAAACATTTCTTCAAATTACAAAGTTGTTACGTTTTTCTACAAATATAATAACCGTTTAATATTAGGGTTCTTTATCACTTGTTAAAAATTTTTCAGTATTAACCACAATAAGCACTGTTAAATTCACGTTCTTACTAAACAGCACAATCTTAAGTTAGGTTAGGCTAGAGTTTACGCGTGTGCGTGTGTGCACATATATATATATATTGTGTGTGTGTGTGTGTATATATATATATATATATATATATATATATATATATATTAGTTTATCGTTATTATTATTATTATTTATTAACATCCGCTTTTTGTCACTCAGGCTAATTGGGACGGGTTATCTACAGGTTATCACCCATTTCTAGCCAGGGTGGGACTTATTTAATGAATTTCGTCACTAAATAATTTCCTTTGCCCAGGCGGGAATCGAACTCGCCACTCTAGGTTTACGATGTGAGATTAAGGTCAACGCTTTAACTCACATGGCTAACCTGAGCCCCAAGTTTATCGTTGCATGTAGATATCGAAATCGTTATTACTATTGCTAATTAGGACAGGTTATCTGCAGATTCTCATCCTTTTCTGGTGGGAGTAAGGATTTAGTGAATTCGTAATAAAATAAATTCCTATTGCCCACTTGGGAATGAACCCAGTGTCCTAAGTTTTAGAGTTGGTTTGCCGCTCGTTAAATTGCAATAAACACAATTTATCCACTACTTGACCTGCACTTGACTCAGCCAAAACTGAAATCATTATATGGTGTGGACTGTTAGCCATTTAATTACTTTGCGATTTCTATATACACTATAATAATATTATTTGGCTCGACGAAACATGGGTAAAGGCGGGTCATTCCAAGTCACATATTTGGACTGATAATACAGCAAAAGGAACAATGTGTGCCCCAGTCGGGAAAGGGACCAGGCTTATTCTTCTACATGCTGGTCGGATCGAAGGGTTTGTTCCTAATGCAAAATTATTGTTTGTTGGCAAGAAAAATTCAGGGGACTATCATAACGAAATGAGCCACCTCACATTTACAGAGTGGTTTAAGGATAAACTGACTCCGAATTTAAAATCTGGGAGGGTTATTGTCATGGATAATGCACCTTATCATAGTATAAAAAAAGAAAAAATTCCTATGATGTCTCTAAGTAAAGATGACATAATCAAGTGGTTACAATAAAGAGGAATTTAATATAACAGCAATATGTACAAAGTAGAACTGCTCGAATTAGGAAAAATTCATAAACCACGTTTTCCTATTTAGGAAATAGATTAAGTTGCAAAAGTACACGGTCATAGGGTTATTCGGCTTCCTCCTTAACATTTTCACTTTAACCCTATTGAAATGATTTGGGCTCAAATAAAACAAAATAACTTTAAATAACAAGAATTTTAAAATGCCTGAAGTGATAAAATTAACAGAAGAAAAAGTAATACTATTTCTTCTGTGGATTGGGAAAAAGTTGTAAAGCATACAGAGAAGGTGATGAAGTCTCAAGCTCAATTGGATGGCGTTATTGAAGAAAGAGTAGAACAAATGATCATTTCAATTACCAGTAGTAGCAGTAGTGAGTGGGAAGAATCTGACTCTTCACAAGACGGACAATGAGGAAATGGAAGGCGTCTTTCCTCTTATTCCATAGCTTTTTGTTTTTAATACATTTAATGTCTTTTTTGCATTTAAAATCATATTTTTCTTCAAAGCTTTGTAAATTCGAAAATACTTGTTACCTTTCTATACAATAGATGCCATTGTTTCAGATATTTAATCTCGAAAAATAAAATATTGGTTTTATGCTTATAAAGTCACTGGAACTACGAAAAAATATGTGAGAAATATGAAAACCTCATAGGAGGCTCAGCGGGAGGGTAGATCTGGCAATATGGGGGATGGTCTACTACCCTCGGCACGGGACCTAACTCCCTGACTCTACTATTGACTATAAATGTTGAGTGGCGAGTTCGATTCCCGCCTGGGCAAAGGAAATTATTTAGTGACGGAAATCATTAAATAACATCCTAAGTCCCACCATGGTTAGAAAAGGGTGGTAACCTGTAGAAAACCCGTCCCAATTATCCTTAGATGCAAAAATTGGACGTTAATAAATAATAATAATAATTAAATATATACACTAGATGGCTTAGTGAATTTCATACTTTCAGGCCCTACAGTTTGGAGTCATAGAGATAGAAGACACACCTGAGTTAGCTCAGTGCATGGTGAAAAAGGTCATTATCCACCATTCGTTCGAGTTGTCAACTCTGCTGTTCTTTGTCGTGCCTATGACTGTAATCACAGTGCTCTACGTCCTCATTGGACTTAACCTCCGCAAGTCTTCCAGGATGGCAAAGAGGGGCTCATTCGTCGCCGATAAGAGACAACTACCTTCCAGGAATTCTTCATCGCAAAGGGTCCTCAAGATGTTGGGTACGTATTCCTTGACTTAATTGATAATTTGCATATGTTATTATTATCAAAGAACTGATAAGAGCCATTATGGGTGGTGAGAGTAAAACCTATTTGTTGGTTTGGAAATTTAGTCCTCAAATTCAGACCATTATAAAGAGGCAATAACATTAAATATACCTAATATTAAATTAATATTTAAAAGGTAATAGTTCTTTCATTTACATTGTAAAATAAAGAAATCTGTATGCTACCTTAACCACGTAACCTTTATAAGCTTAACCAAAAATATACCATTTGTTCAAAATAACATTCACTAACCACCTTGAATAAAAGCATAATTTAGTCAAGGGGCTCAGGTTAACCATGCGAGTTATAGCGTTGACCTTTATCTCACATGGCAAACCTTGAGTGGCGAGTTCGATTCTCGCCTGGGTAAAGGAAATTATTTAGTGACGAAATTCATTAAATAACATCCTAAAATCCCACCCTGGCTAGAAAAGGGTGGTAACCTGTAGATAACCCGTCCCAAATAGCCTAATTTGCAAAAAGTGGACGTTAATAAATAATAATAATTTAGTCAAGAAAAATAAAGGTGATTAAATATATTATCAAGAAAAATAAAGGTGATTAAGTATATATTAAATATCATTTTCAAATCAGAAATATCCTTGTACGAAACCATGCTTTATTACTTGATAAATAATTCTTTATTCTTATATCCATTTTATCGTTGACTTTGTATAATAACTAATTTTAATGCATAATCTATTGATATGATTGAAACATGTATGTCACGTCGGTTGCCAATAATTTATTGTATCCTTATGGAAGTCAAATCTAGAGTTGTATCTTACAGTTTCTAAGATGGTTAAAACCACTTTTCCTATAGTTGTTGAAAATAGTTTTGATTTCCATATTGTATAAAAAAATTGTTTTGAGTCTCTCATTTCACGTTTTTTTTTTTTTGCCTGACCATTATCACGTTTTCTAAAAAGCAAACGATGTGAATCAGGCAGCTGCGTTATGTTTGCCCCTTTCCCCAATCGGTATCGTTATGAGTTGTGTCCAAATTATTGCAAATTTAAATGAAACCCAATATATTTTTATATACGATTAATTTATTACAGAAAGATAAATACTTCCAGCTATAAAGTATCTGAAAATTATGGGTCAGGATTTTGATAAAAGGCACTGTTCTGTGCCTCCAAACAAAGAATATTCACAAAGCCCCTGAGAATTCTGTGAGCTTGTTTCTTTTCTATATATATACAGAAAAACTGACTTTAGCCTACTCGGGGAAGTGCTTAATTTCCAAGGATCGAAGACATGGAAGGCAGGAGTCTAGGAAGAGAATTTCCTTTTTTAAAACTTTACATCTACTCTGTACTATCAAACTAATTAGATGGGGGTTAAAAGAACATATAATGAATATAAATATATTTATTAGACACCCAGTTTTAACAGACAAATATGCGAAACATTACAGAGCTTGTAAACCCTCCCTTGTACTGTTAGGTTCCTTGAACTCAACTTGATTTAATTTAATGGGCTGACATCCTTTATTGCTCGAGATGGTAAGATTCTGGAATAGGTTAATGTATTTACAGAATAATGGTCTACCGGTTTGTAAATACTAAATGCGTAAATAATTAACAGACAGAAATTTATTTTGAAAGTTTTGTCTGTAATTTTGTAAATGACTGAATTGTGTACAAGTGAAGTCACTTACTATTCTCCCTTAATAAGATACTTGGTAATTTAAACAAAAGGCGTATAATTAGGTAGGGGCTAACAAAAGAATAAAAAAATATAGAAAAATTGGTCATATTTGTATAAAAAATGTTTAAAAATATAGATTTCTTTGCTATAAGTTTGCAGATCATCATTTTTCTAACTACCTCAAGTATTTTATTGTTGTCTATACAGTACTTGGTTTATCATCAATTGTTAAATACCAAATAAAAATTGTGACCTATAGCAATGAGTGTTCATTTATAACTTCGCAAATTAATTCTATAACTCATAAGGTTCGAAAATCCAAGGAAGGTTCCAATTGGATGGATGGATATTTGAGAAAAGTCTGTCACGCAGGGGCTGCATATTCCCCACTTTCGGGTTTAACACACTATTGATCACAAATTTCTAACAAGGGGAGTGCACGACCTTCCCCCCACCAATTTGGACGAAAAATGTTTAGTGTTTAGTACCTAATGAAAACCCAATTCTGTTAAAGTGAGAGAACGCACTTCTCAATTGTTCGTCCAAAAGAAATTGTTAAAGTTTGCCTAATAGTCTTGAGTTGTTCCCAGACAACTTTTTCAAGGAGTCCTCCGTGGCTCAGGGGTAACGCTTTTATTTGAAACCGGAAATCTCAAGATCGAGACACGCCGAGAGTGGCTATTTTTTCTTCTTCATTATTTCTTCTAGGGCGTATATTTAATGTTAATAAAAAAAATATTATTTTTTAGCGTGTTCCGTATATTTAAAAAAAATTCGAATGCTTTCGGTCAAAACTGACAGAAATTGTTAACTTGATAGCAGAAGTATACGTAAGTGATCCAAGGCAAAGCACAATGAAAGTATAAAGGAATATTACTGTTAAAAGAATATTTTGATGCCTAGAGCTAGAAAATTTTAAATGTTTTTATTCATTGTTAAAGAAAATATCAAATAAATTGGTAAAATAGATAAAACCGTTTAAAAATATTACTAAAATATCTGCGTTATTATTGATAATTGTTATATACTTGTTTTCAATTAATAATATATTTATTGTATAATAATACATATTTCCTTATACCAATTACATTTTTGACAGAAAGCATTTGAATTTTCTTTAAATATATGGAACGCGCTAAAAATTAAAAAATGTTTTTTTTGTTTATTTATTAATATTAAATAAACGGCCTAGAAGCAAAAAATGAAAAAAAAATCCAGAAATCAAATAGTCCCTCTCCGCGAGTTTCGATCTTGAGATTTTGTGTTACAAAAGAAAAGTGCAACCCCTTAGCAACGCCACTGGGGGTTCCATGAAATAGTTGTCTTGGAAATAACTCAAGACGTTCAGGCAAACTTTAACAATTTTTTTTAGGTGGACAATTGAGAAGTGCGTTCTCTCGCTTTAACAGAATTGGTTTTTCATTAGGTACTAAACACTAAAAAAGTTTCGTCCAAATCTGTGGGGGAAGGCCGTACACTCCCCTTGTAAGGAAAACTTCGATGATAAGAAGTGGGGGTGTATTGAAGGCTGAAAACAAGAATGTACAAATAAATTACGATTAATATTTGAGCTTAAAAAAAATGTATAGACCAACTATTGATACCGTACAATTGTCGTTCTATACACTTTTCGTAGCTCAATCATTAGGTGAGTTATTCGTACTTTCATATTTTCAGCCTTCAGTAAACCCACATTTCTGCTCATCGGATTTTCACTTTGAATTATATATAGTGAGAAAAGATCGCTAGATGTGTCATACCAGTACGTGGAAAATCTGCTTAGTTTACGCAGCTTCTGCGTGACGGATTTTTTATTTTCGTTCAAAATTAAATTGATTACATTCATGATACATATATTGCGTTTTTATACATATATTGGTTGGTTTATGGTTCCTTAAAATATTGTTTTTGTTAGTTATGACTTAACATTGTGAGTATCAGCGTTGGTAACACGGTTTTTTCTTCCAGTGGCAGTGGTTGTTGCATTTTTTATCTGCTGGGCGCCATTCCACGCTCAAAGACTCGTCGCCATTTATGGAGCCCAATTCATGACTACATCGAGTTCACCATTCATACAGAACCTCTACACTGTTGTCACCTACATTTCAGGAGTACTCTACTACGTGTCGACAACCATCAATCCTATACTTTACCACATCATGTCACTCAAGTTCAGGGAGGCATTCAAAGTAAATACCAATAAACATAATATGTTTACATATCTTATATATTTAAGCACATGGGATTATAATATACAGGGTATCCAAGGTGATTGGGATCGAATGCTTTTCACGGTTAAATGAATGATTTAATCAATAAAATGTCAGGGGAAACAATTGTACATTTTCATCTCTCGTTGCACAGTAGAGCATTCCTTATTTTTAAATTTTGACTCGCCACGGACGGTTGACGAGCTTCCAAACGTTGGGTCTGCAGATGACATCTATTTATTATTAAACCCTTTCAAAGTAAAAAATGTATTAAAAAACCAACAAATCCCATTTAAACACCTTTGAAATTAAAGGATCTACTTTATTGCCAAATCTGGTATCCTCAACGACGTTATAATTTTTCAGGCGACTTATGAATTGAAATATTGGAGATCTAATGCTTCAATCTTATGTATTTTATTCACTTCTTTCATTTAAAAATATAGGTGCTACATAAAAAGAGATATGTTAAAAAAAACATGTTTTAAATAAAGTTTTGAGGATTTTTCAATTGAAAAACTAATTTTACAATATTTCTTTAAATTTAAAAGTTTAATGCCTAAATAAACAGGTTAAGATCAGTATTGCTGAGAGAAAAGGGAAACATTAAAAACTATTTGACGCAAAGAAGCAATTGCTTAGGAAGTCATTGCAAGGTCACTTAAGGGCATACTTATAAAAAAAAAAAAAAAAAAAGAAAAAAAAAAGTCTTCTTGAGCTTTAATACACATCTCAAAATATCGTATTGCAGAGTACGAAAAGCCTCTGAGTTCGGCAGGGCTGCCTGGTGTGTTTTCGTATTTTGTATTTTTTAGTTTACCGCAAATATAATCCAAATCTATTGGAGTACTATCTCTCCAACTTTCATCAAACATTTTTGCTACTACTCTTCTAGCTTCCAATGAATAATGTGCTAGCCATTCGTCTTGTTGCTGCCACATTGTTCTTCTGGGCTGTAAAGCTACGTCCTCCAATAAGGCTGACAAATTTTCCCGTAAAAAGTTGTTATAACTATATCTGTCTACGGGACCTTGCAACGATTTCCAAAAATTGATTCTTTCTGTAAAAAATTGATAATGGTTCCTTTCCCTGTCATCAGAACTGATTTTAACCTGTTGATTTTGATATTAAATTTTTAAATTTAAAAAAACATTATAAAATTAGTTTTTCATTTGAAACTGAACCAAAAAGTAATTTAATTTTTGGGTCTTTTTTTACATTAGCCCCGCATTTCAAATTAGGTTATAATCACATGATTTTAGAAATACCAGTGATAAAACTCTTACTAATAAACTATCAGAAACTTTGGTAAAAGAAAATTTTAAGAGAAACTGAACCACATTTATTACAAGTATAAAATTAACAAAAAATAACATTATTTTGGTGGCCAATAAACCCTCATACTTGATAATATTGCATTAAATAAGTCATCGTTTTGATGGCTTCTTCGCCAGACCAACTCACATATGTAGGAGTCTACCATTGTTCTCCTTGTTCCACATTCACGTTTATTTCTACGTTTTAGTGAGGACCACAATGATTCCACACGTTGTGTATGTGCCCCAGTTGTCATATTAATGAAATGTTTAGAGTGGTTAACAGACAAATGTTTATATTTCATTCCTGGTACTTTTTTTAGGCGGCGATATGACCTCCAGCAGTCATAGCATATACAGGCAGTCGAGTATATTGTTGTTCCAGGCCTAATACTATAGAATGGATAATGCACTCTGTCAATGTTTCCTTGCTTCTATTAGGAACGGAATATAGTTATTAAACTAATATCTCAGAAGTATTTCTAAAATCATGTGATTATAACCTAATTTGAAAGGCGAGGCTAATGTAAAAAAGACCTTATTTTTTTTTTATATGTAGCACCTTCGCATTCAAAGATATTTTTAAATGAAAGAGTAGGGAAAAATAAATAAGAACGAATAATTAGATCCCTAAGAGTCCAATTTATAAGACGCTGATGAAATGATAATGATTTTGAGGATATCAGATTTCACAAAGATGTAGATCAATGTATTTCAAAGATATCGGAATGCAGTTTGCTGGTTTTTTAAGTTGAAAAGTAATGCTCTATTGTGAAACTAGGAGCGGAGACCTACAACTTTCATCTCTGGCAGTTTTTGACCGTGAAAAGTATTTTATTCGATTTATCTTGGACCCCCCTGTATGCCTATGTTAAGATACGCTATATTAGACTTGATATTTGTAACGCATCTACGAAGGTGATTTTTTTATTACTGATAGATATGAATTAGTAACAAAACTCATTTGGAAGAACTAAACTATTACTAAGATAGTCTAAATGTGGACCTCTTCTTTTGATCATAATTGACTTGAGGAAGAGTGGGGAGACAATTTTTTGATGACGCATTGAAACATAGATATCGCATATCACTAAATATCGATGAAATATAGGGAGTAAATAACTGCCAAATCTGATTATTAACAGAGCTCCCTCTATGGGAAATCAGCTATTGAGATTGTACTCATGCCGCAATTTTCGAAAATTTTCCTCAAATGCCCATGGATCCTACGTAGGAGATGACGAAAATGAGGTCCGTTCAAAATTATTTATTTATATATTTTTGTATGTTACTACTCTAAGGTCGCAATTTTTACAAGGGATTTAGAGGAAAGAAATTTTGAAAATTCAAAATATCTTCGTAATTATACCTCTAATCAAAAAAATGTACATAACTAATCTTAATGTAAATTAAATTACCTATAAATGTTGTTATACACACATTTTCTTTATCACGTATACTATTCGGATTTATTTAGTTTTCAGCCTTCAGTAAACCCCTAATAATACTTATGTCAAATACGCTGTCATATCCTATGCTTAAATACTAAATATAGGTTTTAAATAGACCTTTATTATGCGAGATACATGAAAATATGTAGTGTGCTGGCGTCATCAATTGACTTTGCAGTCTGGATTCGAAAATGTTTGATTTATACGATACTCGTTATTTAACAGTTTCATTCAACACTAATGATCATATCCGTTAACGGCTGAAATCAGACCTGGAATGGGAGGGGGTTAGTGGTGGGGGAATTAGATAATTCGAAGTATATTTTTCATTAAGAACGAAAAATGTTAGAGAGGCAATATTGTTCAGCTATTGATGTTCTACAGTAATTGTCCTATATATTTTTTCGTAGCTCAATATTAAGAGAGTTTTTCGTGCTTTCATTTTTTCAGCCTTCGGTAACCCCCCCCCCCCCTTGTAGTCATCGGATTTTTACTTAGTAATAGAAATTATATTGTGAGAAGAGATCAGTGGGGAATCTTTGTTTACGCCGCTTCTGCGTGACGGACTTTTTAATATTTTGACAGTTCACGTTGACAGATACATGAAACATAAGTATGTTTATGTTGGAAGGATATCCTTATAAAAATAGCAGTCTATGTTTGTTTGCAGGAAACACTGTGTAGAAAGAGGCGTAGGAAGACTTACCTAATACTGTCGCGTGGATTGGAGTCGGGCAAGTCGTTGACAGACTCACCAGCATGTGCACAGCAGCAGAGCAAGGAGACCCCGGCCCAGATGCCCGATGCTCAGGATGTCAGCAACTCGTCACTCAAGGACGTCGAGAAGGGAGCTATCGAGGATGAACTGACGGCTTACATGAACGAGGTTGCCAACAGGAAGTTCACCTGAGGATCAGCCAAGTCTAGGAAGTACAGGGTCACGCGATTCTGAAATTTGTGGAGCATGGCGTTCCGTCTCGTGGAGTCGCCAAGGCTCTTAATAAGCCAAAGACGTTACAGGGTCAAAAAGAGAAAACAGATAAATACTCATGTTCTATACTTTTCAGAACCTTCCTTAAAGTATTCAGTAGTTCTAAGTAAGAAAATATAACTTTGAGAAACAGGGTTTATGTACTAATGATTTCTAGTGTTTGTAATAATCTACAGTTCATTTGATAATATTTTATTATTATACTTTGATAATATAATTATTAAACTCAGGAAAATAATGTTTCATTTAATTACAAATCTTCAAAGGTGAACGTCTACATAACTTTAAAATAAAGAAAAGGGCGTATGAACAAAACCAATTATTTTTGTGTTCAAATAATTATTTCAGAATTTGTGCACTAAAACCTGATTGTAATTATACTTTCTTTTCCTATTGAAGTTTAATATTTCTTAATTCTCTTAAATTAAAAAGGAAACGTCCAAACCCTTTTATATCGTGGTGAGATCAGGAATTTTATTTACAGTCCGAGAAAATATCAATGCCCATATTTGATGAAATAACTCTACTGTATACTATACTGTCTCTGAACAGTCTCTACAGGTCATAGCTCGTCTCAGATTGTAATATATTCAAGTACACGACATAATTTTCATATTAATTCAATACAATCCATTTTTTACTAAAGTCGTACCATACAATAATTCATAATCTTGTTTTACACATGTGACTTTTTATCATATGTTAATTAGACTAATAACACAACTCTCCTTCTTTAAAGAAATTGGGATAATCACGTTTGGATTTATCATCCGTAAAAAATGTAAAATGCTGAGTGGATTCTGAAACACGAGGTTGTTATGACAAGACTTGTTGCTAATGGTCCTGTATATTCTTCTTCTGTCTCATCATTATACTCGTAACTTCCAGAGTATCCCTCATCACTTATTTTTTCGCCACACTGCTTTCAGACTCCTTGTCTATTTTTCTTCTCCCAAATTCATCATAATCACTCTCATCATCGCTTCGCTTTATGTATTCAACCCGACCACGGCAGTCATATCCCCAGTATTTCCAGTACGCCCTTCAACATCACCAAACTAAGGTGTATTGCACATGTTCCATTGGTGCCGCCTTTCCCAGTTTACATTTGCACTAAATAACCCCCGACGTTTGTCAGCAACTACTCTGTCTATCTATTTCCCCAGCTTCATCTTGCCTCTAGGCGCTAATTCGCCTTTCATCTACCCGCACTGTTAACACTTGCTTCTTCTAGCCAAGTTTATTGTTCTACACTCTATATCACTTCAAAGCCAATCCCCTTTGCTAAATTTAACTTTTCTCATATAGTTACTCTGTTCTCGGTGAATGTTACTACCACTTCGCCCGCTTTCCTTGAAAGACTTAGGTGTAGATCCTGACACAGATAAAACATTTGTTTTTTACTAAGTTCACATTCAATTAAGTTTACTTGATTTTAAATATTGTATCGACCGTCGACTACTACAAACACAAAAAATGAATGATATCAATAAAGATACACCCGTATCTAAATCAACCCAACAATTTTTGTGCATACGCAGAAGGAGAAAACTTTGCAGCATTACTGTGAATAAATGCTAATTTCAAAATACTTACTATATAAACCACGATAGAAATTTCAAACAAATCATACAACTCCCCATTTCTTTCGAAATAATCAAACCTTTTCATTAATTATCAAATGAAGAACATTTATAGGCTATTATATTGTTATGATTACTCGTGGGAGAGACACGAAATATATTGATGATGTACTGATTTTATATTAAACAATTTTATTTTATTTTCGGATATCCTAATATATAATAAAGTACTATTTTTCGTTGTGAGGATTTGAGAGTATCAGTGGATTATGTAAGTGTCAAATGATTCCCAAAAAGTTATTAGTTCCTACATTAAATAAATCTTACCCAATAAATGTCTAACTGCAGTGCGTAATTAAGTCGGCAAAAAGTTTCATGTAAATCAAATGCTGGATTATTTATTTAGTTTATAAATATTTGTTTTATTAAGAATATTACAGTCTGCATTTAAATGCATTTAGTAATGTGATATGTACAATAATATCGTCCTCCATCACTCTCGACAGAAGCTACACCCCTTTACCACAATGTCAGGAGCAGCACCTCCCTGCCTGGCAAGGAAGTCAAGAGCTAAGGAGGAATGGCACTTGATAAGAAAATAGCCACTGCTATCACTTCACTTTACACTTCTATAGGAGATCTCTGGGACATTGTCTCTTGAGGTGCCCTGGGGGGGGGGGAGGGAGGAATATGGATGAGTGGTATTGGAAAGGGCTAGGACTTCTGGATTGGGATGATTAGATAGTCTGCTGTGGAATTGCTGGATAATTAGAAAACGAACGTAATATTACTCTACCCCATTAATAATTAAACTAATTTGAAGGCAATCGTTACTTATTCCGTCCATTTGTATATATTTTTAAAATGTTAATCCACCACCGAGAAAAAATGAAGTTTTGTTTTATTGGAGAGAATCGTGGGTAACATGAGCTTTCAAAGCACTGATAGACTAAACCTTCTTAATTATCTATCTTGCCAAGAGTATAAACTTTTGAGGATCAAGTCTATCAGGGAATTAGATTCACAAACAGAACGTTAAAATCAAAACTTAGAAGCAAGCTACATCATAAAACATTTATTACATTTATCGGTGAAGACCGTTGTCACTGGCTGATCGAGTACAGCTAACATTGTGCTATCGATGTAATCGCCATATTCGAGGACGTCAAAAGTAAGTAGGTTTCAGGCGACTGGTATCCTTACATCATAGATCTGTCAAACGAAGGGTGGTTTAGTCTGTGCCCAGGTGAATTGTTTTCGTGTAGTAGGTTGTTTAGAAGTCTACTTGCGTTTTCGGATAATCAAATTAGAATACAGACCTATGTTCCTGGTCACGCGTGTTCGTACATTTGCAACTACTTAAACGGAATAACAAAGGAACGACTCCAAAAGACGAACAAAGGCACAAATATCAACCGACGAAGCGAAGACGGACATAGGTCTATATTCTAATTTAATTATCCAAAAACGCAAATAACTAAAATCGTAAATACCCTAATAAGGGTAACGACCTACTACACGAAAAAAGTTTACCTGGACACAAGCTAAAACCACCCTTCCTTTCACAGGCCTTAGATGTAAACAAACAGACCCGGACTAAAAACGTAAACAACCTATTGACTTGATTGAAACTTTTGACGGGCTTGACGATGGTGCCATCGCATCGAAAGCACAATGCCAGCGGTACTCGATAATCCGCCAGTGGCGACGGTCTTCGCCGATTGCTATGACAACAGTATCATTTATACTAGCGGTACCAACCTTTTATTTGATAGACTAAACAATTATTAGTTTGTCGGAGAGCACTGAAGATGACGCGTAAAACAGTAGAAAATGAATGGTAAAATATATAATATTGTATGGTTCCCAAGGCACGTTGAGAAGTCATTTGAAATCATTCTTTGTAAAACCAGATTGTAGGCCGATAGTTCTGTTATACATACGTTAAATTCACTTTTTAGTACTGATTACGTATTGTAAATAGCATATGATATTCGCGTTTCAAGGTAAACACTTATTCTTGGAATATCATAATGATTTATTATCTGTAAACCTGTGGTAGACCACCAGCCAGAGATTGGTAACTTGACTGTCATCTGACATCCTGACTGAGCTGTCAGAACTATTCACTCACTAGACTCCACTACGCGCTAAACTCCTGCCATCACTGGATTAAAATTTTATTTATTAAAGTCCTCTTTGTGCCGCTATGGCTAATTACGATGGGTTATCTACAGGTTACGACCCTTTTCTAACCATGATGGGACTAAGGACTTCATTCAATGAGTTCGTCTCTAAACAAACTCCTACTGTCATGAAAGAATGGAAATCGCCACTCTAGGTTTACCATGTGGGATTAAAACCAACGACAGGAATCAAAATAGTAGCTACTATATTATCTTCGCCTTACAGAGGGTAGTTTTGGTGCTCTAATGCTTTAACCATCACGGCCATCGGAGCTCCTTGATAAATATTTATATAAATAATATTTATCGTTGCTCTAGGCAATAATAATATCCCCATAAAATTTCTCTACAGAAGTGGTTTGAATATTAAACATACTCTTACATATACTGCCTAATGAGAATTTCCCAGTGGATTTTCAATTGACTCTAGAGCATTGCTCAGGAAATTGGACCTATCATTTGGACTAAGCTTACTGTTGATCATGCAGTCGAACCTCACTGTGGAGAATATTCATTTGAAAATTGATAATTTTATCCAATAACGCGATTGTTTTGAGAAAAGGGTGTATCTCCAATGACTTCAAATTCAGATTGGATAACTGTTTCAAAAGACGAATATTAAGAGGAATCGCAATTGGTCTCCCAATTATGCCTCATTTCATTTAAGAACAAAAATTCTTGTTGAGGAATCTCGGTTCTTTAATTAAGTGAAGCTGTGAGAAATAAAATTTAGCTATTTTAAAAACTCATTTCTTCTTTTTCCTTTGAATATAATAAATGTTTCCATAAGCTAAATGTTTTGCTCAATAATTGTAGTGTAGGGATTTCATAGTAGTAGAGTAGATCAGTGTATCTTCATATCATATTTAAAAAAAATAAATTAATTTCATACAACTAACTTTTCTTTGAAATTAGTATATACGAAATATATTTTCTATGAAGAGATCATGTAATTCTTTAATCACAAATAAATTGTCTACTATTTTTAAACTTATTGGAATAAACATTTATTAAAAAATATTAAGTGTTATAAAGGTCTTGTATTTGATGTGATGTAAGCACTACTCTTAGATTGATGTATTTTCATATTCTGATTGTTAACTATCTATTTTTGGAGCTATCTGTTGATCAATGTTCCATTATTTGCATATAATATTAGCTTTGTTATACTTATATACTGTGAATACTCTTACTTATTAAGCCTGGCATTTTAAATGTTAAGAGTATTTAAATGTTCCAAAATAATAATCCGAGTTATATTTTTCAAAGGGTATTAAACATCTCCACATATTCTCATGAATAATACCTGTAGTTTTTCCCTCAAACAGTTTAAGAATAATTACTTCCCGGTATAATGGTATGCGTTTGTTAATATTTTAACATATCTCAAATATCTCTGGCCTAAAAATATTATATGCAGAGTCTTGTAGTAATGAACTACTATTGTTTTTTTTACATTTTTCTCTACTTCGAATATAAACAAAGTTGTTTTTATACTTTATTTTTGAGACCTCACTAAACCCAAATTAATACGATTTTCAATTTCAGTTACTAAATACTTAAAATTTCATACCAAGGTTATTATATAAGTATTTTTGATAGAGTAATTCTTAAGGGAGAAATATACATTAGAATCTCCGAATGACGTCAAATATCTGTGCATCCTGCTAATTTTATGCAACCCTTAGTGACGAACATTTCTCTTAGAGGCCTACTAGAATAATTAGTGTCAATTGCAGTTTCAAGAATAGTAAGCATGTCATCCTCAGTAAAACTATAAATACTCATACTTATTATGCTTCATATTTTTGGTTTAGTGAGTAACTCAATATTCGAGAATTATGACATATTGATGTATTAATGTATTACTGTTAATATACCGTTTTTAAATGAAAGATTTCACTGCTTACAAATATGGTAAGCAGTACACATTTATTAACTGTGACTGATTTAATTTATTCCGTCATAAATGTTTGTTTTGGAAAGAATTTAAATGATCAAAATCTATTACTTCTTGGTAACTATATAAATGTGTTAAATGTTATAGTATTATTGTGAATATATATTTGATGTGAAGGACTCTATCTGTTAATCTATTCCTTTTGCCACTACCCTTCCTCCATTGTCCAAGCAGAAGTTTATGAATGGGAGTTATCACAACGTGAAGGCGCAGGGACAATTGTTTAAAGAAAATATTATTTTTAGTAGATTTCCCCTAAGGGAAATCAGCTAATGACGTCGTACTCATGACGCGATTTTCGAAATGTTTCTTTAGAGGGGAGGAATATCGAAAATTCAAAATACTCTGTTACTATACGTCGAATCGAAAAATTGTATAGAAAAAATCTTATTGGAAATTAAAATTACTATAAATATTGTTCTATACATATTTTCCGTATAATGAGAACTAACCGAGATATTTGGGTTTTATAGTTTTCCGCTTTCAGTAAACGCCCACTCCTACTAGTGTCATATTAATAATAAGCTGTTATATCAAGAACCACTTCATTAAAAGGTTAAATTAAATACCAACTATTGTTTTCTACAAAGCTTTATTATACGAGACGCAAACCAATAATTTTCAATAAAATTAATATGTTAAATTCTGATATATTTCATTAATTGTTCATCTTTCCGGTCTAGAATAATTCTTTCTATTCAGCGCTGCGAAGATGGCTCCCTGTTTGTCTATAATTCAGGCGCTTTCCGTTATAGCTATTATTAACTTGTTAGTTGACTGAATTATTTCTTAATACAGTTTGTATTTACTCCCTTAATACTCACAGTGGTGTTAACAGTATATAGATTTATCTTTTGTAAACCTTCCGGTGGGAAATATGCTTAGTTTACAGAGTCCGTGACGGACGTTTTAGAACGAAACTAATAATAGCATTTTAATAGGGAGGATGAGTGGAATAGACATAATAGTTCGAGGCTTGAAAGAGGTCTGAAGATCTTGGGATTAGTTTTCGCCAAGGACGCTGGACTAAGGCCTCATTTTTAGCAGATTTCCCATAAGGGATTTTTAGCAGATTTCCCATCGTACTCATGCCGCGATTTTCGAATATTTTCTTCAAATGTCCATCGATCCTACCCAGGAGATGAAAAATGAGGTCCGTTCAAAATTATATTTATAAATCTATATATATATATATATATATATATATATATATATATATATATATAGATATAAAAGAAAGTCGTGTAAGTTACACTATTTATAATTCAAGAACGGCTTTACTGATATGGCTGAAAATTGGTGAGGAGGTAGCTTAGAGCCAGGAGACGGACATAGGCTATATTAATTTTCTCTGAGAGAAACAGGAGTAGGGGTTATAAGGGAGGCCTGAAATTAAAAATAGCGATATTTTGTTTCCTATTGGTTTTTTGGCAAATATGCACATAACAAAAGTTGTTTATTTTGTTATTTAGAGTAACTTTTGTTATATACACTTTCATCGTATACCGAAGTGTAAATAAGTTATACGCTAAAATTTATAGCGGGAGTCAGCAATATTATTTGGCACAAAAGACTGAACCGAACTAAATAAAACACGGTCTGTGTATTTGCACTAATGCCTTCATTATAATAAGCCATACCAACATTTCTAGGGACGGGCAGGATTGGGGGTTGTAAGGGAGGCCTGAATTTAAAAATAGCGATATTTCGTTTCCTATTGGTTTTTTGGCAAATATGAACATACAAAAGTTGTTTACTTTGTTATTTAGAGTAAGTTTTGTTATATACACTTTTTTGGTATGCCGAATAATAAACGAGATATACGCTAAAACCTTTAGCGGAAGTGAACAATTTTATTTGGCACAAAAGACTCACCCGAACTAAATAATACTCGGTATGTGTTTAAATTAATTAATTCAAATCTATGTTAATATTTAGACCTTAATAATACGAAGCTATGTACGCGTAATGCACAGGAGACGGGAAATATGACAATATGGAGGACAGTGAAGTCTTACATAAAAAATTAATTTTATTATTTTTTAATCCACAGCAACGACGGGTATAAGCACAGGTACGGGTAATTGTCAAAATATTGTGCAAAGTAAAGCCTTGCCAAAAAAATACCATCACCGTTCAGCCTCAAATGAATTCCCGGGCGAAGCCGGGTATCTGAGCTAGTATATATATATATATATATATATATATATATATATATATATGTCTGTTAACGCTCGAGCGGTCGCAATTTTTGTTTAATCGTTACCAAACTCGATATTTAAACGTTTAATGCAAAAAGACAGATCAAGTTCGTTAGTGGCTGAAAATGGACCAGTGGGAGGAGGGGAGATTTTCGAAAATTCGAAATATCTCCGTTACCATACGTCGGATTAAAAAATTGTATAGAACCAATCATTGTAAATTAAATTTACTATAAACATTGTTCTATACATTTACTCTTGACTATTAACCGAGATATTTGCATTTTAATTAAGTTTGGACCGATAACGGACGACTGAGTTTCCCGCCAAAAGCTAGTTCGGCCCTTTGCCGTAACTGTTCGGCTCTCGTATGGAGATTTCTCTATTGTATAACTTCACGTGGGAAATCTGCTTAGTTTACGCAGCCCCTGCGTGACGGAATTTTGTCATTCTGTTTGTCGAATATAATTAACATATGAAGCTAATAATAAAAATAAAAATTACGTTGGGCTCTGGCAAAGAATACATGGACTAAATGTCATCAGATGAAGTTTACCTCTGAAGCATCATGAAGAGAGAGCGACAGGGGGAATTAAAGGAAATTGGGTAATCTCGCCATCCTGGGCCATCTTTGCTGATAGCAGAAGTCTGCTCTGGATAATTGTACCATCTAACGTTAAGGTGGTGGATTTCCCCTGAGCCGGAAGATATTTATCATAAGTACTACACAAACAATGAGAGCTCGGCCTGACTCAGCTGAGTTGTGTACAGGGAATGGTCGAGTCAGCTATGCCCCGCGACCTTCGAAATCACAAAACTGGCGCCAAATACAAAATTGAGTTATACTCTCTTTAAAGGGTGTCCATTTAATTGTCTCTTAGAATAACCACCTAATACGAACACTATTGATGTCAACATTATTAGCAGATTTCGCTTAAGAGAAATCAGCTATTGAGGTCGTACTCATGGCAAGATTTTCGAATTTTTTTTCAAATGTCCGTCGATCCTACCTAGGAGATGACGAAAATGAGGTCCGTTCAAAACTGTATATATATATATATATATATATATATATATATATATATATTTATTTATCTGTTACCGCTCAGGCGGTTGCAATTGTTGTTTAATCGTTACCAAAATCGATATTTAGTCATTTTGATCATTTTCTGCTGAAATCGGACCAGAGGAGGGGGAGAATTTTGAAAATTCACAATATCTCCGTTACTGTACGTCTGACCGTTGAAATATATAGAATCAATCTTATAGCAAATTAAATGTACTATAAATATTGTTATATACATTTATTCACTATCTTGAATATTAACCGAGATATTGCATTTTTTCAGTTTTCAGCCTTCAGCAAACCCCTACTTCTACTCATCCTACATAAACAATACTCGGCTATGTAATAATCCACACCATTCGAAGCTTAAATACCAAATATTGTTTTCAAGAAACATTTATTACACGATACACGCAAATATGTCCTGGTGACCCCCTTCTTAAGTTTTTGGACTTTGATTGATTGAGATAAAAATTATTCTGATTCATTATTAATTTACAATACTAGATATAGTAAATACTTGTCAATCAAATTAAAATGTTATATTCAGATATATCACAGAAATTGTTTTTCTTTCCGGTAAGAAGTTGGGAGAGCTGTTTGTTTACATTTCAGATGCTTTCCGTCGGTAGGTTTCTTATTATCGTTTGTATTTATTCACTCAATATTCACGGTGGTGTTGTGTTTCAGGTATGTAGATTTATCTATTGTTAAACTTCACGAGGGAAATCTGCTTAGTTTACGCAGCCCCTCCGTGACGGACTCTTTTTTGTCTCATAGACTCCCGGAGAGGCTTGAGACAGTTTAGAGAGACCAATTTCCCAATAAAAATTAATAAATTAAGTTAGCTGGCGAATGTCTACTATAAAACTAGTAACTAAAGCATATTCCAATCCATGTGCATGTAGATGATTTTTATCAAGTGTTTAGTCATTAAATAGCTACAAAATAAAATATTATGAATGAATTAAGTTTTACGTCCTTAAAATCAATAAAAGTCCGTCACGCAGGGGCTGCGTAAACTAAGCAGATTTCCCACGTGAAATTTTACAATAGAGAAATCTGTATACTGATAACACAATACCACCGTGATTAAATACAAACGGTAATGAGAAATCTTTCAGTTAATTAAAATAAATTCCCAACTGAAACGGCTTCTGAATTGTAAGAATAATTTAATTACTCAAATTTTAGTAGTCCAAGAACTAAAGAAGGGGAGGGGGCGGATGAACAGAACGTATTTGCATAAATCTCACAAAGTAACGAAGTTAGTAAGGTTAGAAACGACAGGCAAGGTTAGAAGAAGCTTCCACCTGAGCCGAGTAATGACGGAAATGGCCGATCTAATCCGAACTATACCCGACCACATGTCTCACAATATTTATAGTAAATCTTATTCGCAAAGAGATTGTTTTTATACAATTTTTCGATCCGACGTATGGTAACGGAAATATTTCGAATTTTCGAAAGGTGAGGTACCTGGTAGTTCATATTGAAAAGAATTGTTGAGCAAATTTCTCTAAATAACAAAATAAACAACTTTTGTTATGTTCATATTTGCCGAAAAACCAATAGGAAACGAAATATCGCTATTTTTAATTTCTGGCTTCCCTTATAACCCCCACTCCTGCCCGTCCCTAGAAATCTTGGTATGGCTTATTATAATGAAAGCGTTAGTTCTAATACATATACCGAGTTTTATTTATTTCGGTTGGGTCTTTCGTCCCAAATAAAATTGTTCACTTCCGCTATAGGTTTTAGCGTATATCTCGTTTATAATTAAGTATACGAAAAAAGTGTATATAACAAAAGTTACTCTAAATTACAAAATAAACAACTTTTGTTATGTGCATATTTGCCGAAAAACCAATAGGAAACGAAATATCGCTATTTTTAATTTCTGGCTTGCCTTATGACCCCCCACTCCTGTTCGTCTCAGAGGATATTAATATAGCCTAAAGTCTAAGTTGGGTTAGTAGTCAAGTTTCATATAATTCAGTTCAGCCGTTTATGCGTGAAAAGGTAACAAACAAACAAACATACACGAAAGAAACAAAATGCAGTTATGGTGTCTAAGACATGTGAAACGAAAAGTTATAGTGAAATTTTGAGAAAAAAATCAATGTACAGACAAAGGTTACAATTGTATATATATATATATATATACAGTTTTGAACGCACCTCATTTTCGTCATCTACTAGGTAGGATCAATGGACATTTGAAGAAAAATTTCGAATATTCCGTCATGAGTACAACCTCAATAGCTGATTTCCCTTGAGGGAAATCTGCAAATAAAACAAAAAAAATTATAGAAAAATGGGCAAGAGTATAGAAAAATGCGACCTCAGGTCTTCCAAAAAATGACGTAATCGATGGATTGTCTCTTTTCCATTAAAACATGCAACAAGATAGAATCAGGCGCAAAATAGCACTTGCATGTGCGTAGTGGAGGACGAAACCCGCTATTAATTACAGGAAAATGGAGTCTTGTACAAACGGGCAAATGTTTATTCTGAATCTCACAAATAATGATGATCTCTTCATTATTCATCAAGGATGTTATCATTTAATCAATTCATTGCCATTCATGGGATATTACAAGCTAATCTCGGATCCCAGGCGTAGCTAGACGACTTGTAGACATGCTAGTGTTAGTTGGTTGGTGGTGAATCAACACCAACAAGAATCTTGTAATAATATTTGAAAAAGTCCGTCATGCAGGGGCTGCGTAAACTAAGTACGTGAAGTTTTACAATAGAGAAATTTGCCTAATAACAACTGTAGTAGTAAGAAACCTCTAAACCTATTCACGAGGGACGAATAGTCACGGAAACGGCCACCAGAGCTCTCGGCGGAAAGCTCGAACATAGCCGACTCTTGCCGACCACACGCAGAATACAAATGCAAATATCTCGGTTAATATTCAAGATAGTGAATAAATGTATATAACAATATTTATAGTAAATGTAATTTGCAATAAGATTGATTCTATACAATGTTTCGATCCGACGCATAGTAACGGAGATATTTCGAATTTTCGAAAATCCTCCCCTCTAAACCCCCCTCCCACTGGTCCAATTTCAGATGTTAACGAACTTGATCTTTCTTTTTACATAAAACGACCAAATATCGAGTTTGGTAACGATCAAACAAAAATTGCGACCGGTAATAGACATATATAGACATATATATATATATATATATATATATATATATATATATATATATATATAGGATCGATGGACATTTGAAGAAAAATTTCAAAAATTCCGTCATGAGTACAACCTCAATAGCTGATTTCCCTTAAAGGAAATATGTTAAAAAGTGTTGTTCGTTGTCAGCCAATAGTAATAGAAGACACACTAGACAGTACAAAATAACTGAACTGAAAGTGTATGATATGATTCAAGCCTTGCAATATTATTTTCGGGTCTTTTTTATATCAGCCCCGCATTTCAAATTAGGTTATAATCACATGATCTTAGAAATACCAGCGATAAAACTCTTACTAATAAACTATTATAAACAAAGATAAAAGAAAGTGTTAAGAGAAACTGAACCACATTTATTATAAGTATAAAATTAACAAAAATAATATTTTTTTTCGTGGCCAATAAACCCTCATACTCGATAATATTGCAGGCATCATTTTGATGCCTTCTTCGCCAGGCTCACATATGTAGGAGTCTACCATTGTTATTATATTAATTATTATTATTTATTAACGCCCACTTTTTGCAACTCAGGCTAATTGGGACGGGTTATCTACAGGTTACCACCCTTTTCTAGCCAGGGTGGGATTTAGGATGTTATTTAATGAATTTCGTCACTAAATAATTTCCTTTGTTATTATATTAAAGACGCTGACTTCATGTCTGCAAGTCAACTTGTTGCACCTCCATCTGGGGCATACATCACCTATACTATACAACTTCGTCATGTCCATTAGTGCAGGTCCTCTTTCTGTGAATAACCCAGAAATCTTGGTAAAATTTCAAAGCCTCTGATTCACTTGAAAAAGCACTCGAGAGCTGAATTAGATTCATGTTTATCAATAACGTTGCAACTAAAGTTCTGAAACAGCAGTGAAAGGTAATAAATTGTAACAGTCACTAAACTAATATCTCAGAAGTAATTCTAAAATCATGTGATTATAACCTAATTTGAAAAAATAACTAATTTTAAAAAAATACTCATATTTTCTTTTTCTGTTACTTTATACTTTCCCCGCAGCTTAGGAGTAAATATTTTCAATTTTCCGGAAATATTAAAGCTTATAAGATGGATCAAAGTAATAATGAAGTTTATCAGATGTGAATGAGGTGTCTTAAAAAGGGCTTTCTATAAAGTCTGATCGCCGGAGATAGCTTTGAGGTTACCTATGTTCAAAGACTGCCCCCTTTCAGCGGTCATATAGCCGTAGAGGTGGCGTTTAACAATATCAAACTAATCCATTAGTAGGAACTCTATTTAAAACTTAAAATAAAGATTATATGAAAAATATTTCATTCATTGACACAACCACCGTAGTGAAGTTCACGTGATAACCACTCATGGCATTATTACAGGTAAGGCAATTGATCGACTTAATATATACTGAAATGGCTAGTACAGCATCAGAGTTAGCCTTTACTAGCGAGAGAGTTTTTCGGATGATTTAGTATTTATTGGGAAGGATCATGTTAATTTCTCCCATATTCTTTAAGCCCTTCTTAATGAACAATGCCCACAGACAAACGTCATAGAGAATCAAACATATTAGTAAAATTTCCAATATGTTTTATTTTATTGAAAAGTCCTATTCTCCACTTACTCGTCCCATGCCTTACCCTACACGTCAAATCCCTAACCTACCTGTAAATAAAATCATTTTATAGAACAGGCTATCTTCTTTGAAATGGAGGTTGCGCTATATTATTATTATATATATATATATATATATATATATATATATATTGTTACGTTTTTATTGCCAAAACCAGTAATAAACGTTGCTAATAAAAGAGTTCATTTGGATTGCAAAATTAAACACTCACAAGTTTCACAGTTTTTATCACTGCACAATTTATTTAACAATGTACAATACACTTGGTTAATTGTTCTTAATTGCTACTCAAGTATGCAATGGTAGCGTCACTGTTTTTCAATGAGTCACAGTCCAATAATTCACTCACGGTCACTGAAATTCACAAAAAGACGGCACTGCACTGTCTTAAACACGGCACTAAACTGTTACTTACAGTCACGGCACAACACTGTCCTCCTTATAAAAGCACTTTACCGCACTGCACTAAGTCGCACTGTAGCACCGAACGCACATATGAGCACTTGAGAAGAAACTGGGTCGCTCGCGGCTGGCCGGTTCTTTATATAGGTCGTCGGCATACATCAAAGGGGAGTTGGCTGGACCTTCGACGTCTGGAAGGGTCTATTAGGAGCTCGACCCTCTGTCGGCTTCTTTGATCTATATCGCACTTCCCAAATACGGGGCTCTCTATGCTAATCCTTTAATTTTCGCAACACTGCCGCCCACTTAAGACTTTTCGTACCGAATAGGCTCAATATTGCCGTTGCCATACTTGGCTATGCGATAGTCCTTTCTTCCGTTGTGGGTGGAATAGTAGACCCATTTGTCCTTCCGTAAATTCCGCCGTATTTACTGCTCGATCATACATGCCATTCATCTGGTTACTGGTCCTTTTAATGCGGTCCAATATTTCATGACGGGTCAACCTTCCATTGTCCTTCTTAGCCAGAATAGTGTCACCCTTCTGCGCCGTCGACCTGGCTCCTCCTGAGCTAACATGGCTAAGTCGTACATCAATAACGCACTCCTGTTCCTCGGCTTTTGTACAATCCTTGTACTCTACGTTGCATGGCTGCCTTGAGAGGGCTAGAGCGTCATCGTGTTTTCTACCTTTCCTATTAACAATAGAACAGACTTCTACTCGACGTGACAATTTCTGGCGTCCGTCGGTACGTAGCTCCCTTGTGGTCTTGCTCTCATGTCCGACATCCAAAGGTATTTCTGTGTTTCGCCAGATCATAATTTGCTTACCCATGTGCAGGTCAATACCGTGGGCTATCATGAAGTCTACACAGATGATCACTTCATCCATTATGTCAGCAACAACAAAGACATGTTCAGTGCTGATGTTGGCGATAGTCACTCTCATCTTGGCTCTTCCGTAGACTGTGGCTGAATCCCCTGTAGCAGTTCGCAGTCGTACGTTCTCCAACGGTTCCACTGCCCCTTTTACCAAATCGGGCCGAATGGTGGAGTGTGTCGCTCCCGTGTCCATGGTGAGGACCTGCTTCCTCCCGTTGATGGCCCCACGAGCCGTAAGGTTGCTGTTCTTCTGTCGTATAATGGAAATGGAGATGGTGGAGCCATCGGTTTTAGGAGCTAGTTCTTGCCCCTTAGTGCGAGCTCGTTCTAGTTAAACATTGACTCTTGAGATTTCAGTCGCCCGTTTGTTGTCCCTCCATGGCGAAATAGATCTCGACCTTTTCCTTGGCGCTTCACAATTACGCTGAAAGTGGCCAACCTCGCCGCAGTTGAAGCGTTTAGCGCGCGATCTATTCATTTGCTCCTCCAGTACTTGCTTGACCACGTCTTCTATTTCACTCTTTGAGATTTGGACGTTATTCGCCCGATAGTGGTCCCTCCATGGTGTAAAAGATCTCAACCCTTTCTTCGGTGCTTTACAGTTACACTGAAAATGGCCGACCATACCGCAGTTGAAGCATTCGGCGCGTGATCTATTCCTTTAAAACTATATACAATTTTGAACGGACCTCATTTTCGTCGTCTACTAGGTAGGATCGATGGACATTTGAAGATATTTTTCGAAAATCCCATCATGAGTACGACCTCAATAGCTGACTTCCCTTAAGTGAAATCTGCTAAAAAATTGAACTCTGGGATATTTGACTGACAAATATAACATCAATTTTGAAATTGAAGAATTTCAATTTTAATGCCATTGGTCTGAGATCTTAATACGTATTCCCCCTCCAAATTTAAATAGAAATTCAGACAAGCCATGAAGTGTTATTTAAATAGTTGTTGTCTCTTGGAGTAGTTGACTCAGTAATATAAATGTCCATTTGAATCCTCTAAGCCACATCTAAGTGACTTACTCTTACTAAAAAGCGGACAGACAGACAAAAATTTCAATTTTCTTTTACCAAATTTGTATTCCAGGAGCTCGTTAATTTCCACCCGCCCAAGTTATCGCTAGGCTACTTATAATGCTCTAATGAAATGTGTAAATACAATTTCCAATTATAAATTTCATTTATACTGAAAGTTTTGTAGACTGCTAATTGGCGAGTTTACTTTGCATAATAGACAACATGTCTGTTAAGTTAATATGTGTAATTTCCAACGTCAATATTGTTCAAGACCTAATTTAGAATGAAAGACTATTTAATACATTCATAATATTCAACGGCGGTTCTCCAGCTGGGACTAACGTCTTTCTTACTTCTATATAAGCACCAAGTAATTTTAATGTTCTTACATTAACTGTCATTACTGTCTTCACTTATGATAATCTTAACCAAATCGGGTCATTCCATGTCAGTTTAACACACTTTTAATTAAAATTTTACCTGACCATTTTAGAATTTAATAAAATGTATATTCGTAGCCCTTGAGAATAAGAAAAATATCAATTTTTAATTTTTTATTTCAACAGGTTTCCGAAATACGGCTACGTAAAAATTTGAAAAAAACGCCCAAAAACGCTGGACAGGCTTTTTTGAAATCGCTCTAGATGCGTTTCTAATTGAGCTAGGAAAGTGAGAGTTATGTCAATTTACTCTGTTACACATGGTCTTTCATATGAAATGTAACACACCATAGGTGATAATAAAAAATATTTTTCAAAACTCAAAATAAAAAGTTGGGTTTTTATTATTTGTATTATGTGTCTCTCGGAAAATTTTTCAGAACATTCCTAGGTGTATCTTGTACTGATATTTAGTATACGTCGAAGTTTGAAAATGGGCAGATAATGGGTTCGTATGTAAAAAGTATTTTAAATATTGATCGTTTTACGAAAAACGGTCGGTACCCTTTATGTAGTATTTTACATGGCATTTGATCTACTTAGTTAGTAAAAGCGAGACTTGTTGCTTGACATTGTCTGACTATCTGTGATAAGGCCAATCATGTTAGTTATGTTGTGATATCCGAATGATGGGAGTACAATACTGTGTCTGTGCAGCATTCAAAAAATGTATTCAGTTTTTAACAAAACATTTCCAGAAAGTGCCCAAAAAGATTTGTTATATCTCGGACAGATGTTTTTCCCAGTTCAAAAACAAGAAGAAAAAAAAACATCTTTAACTTGTGCTATGGCAAGAAGGACTTGGATGCTGAGACGGAATGGGGACATGTGATGGGAATGGCGGCCCATATCAAAGACAAATCCTGACTCCCATACAAATTTTATAAACGGGCAAGGCAAAATATAACGAGAGTCCATTTTATCTTATCTATACAAGAAGACTACGTTCAATCCGAAAAGGTTTTAGATTTTCGATTCAACCAGGCCATAACTGTTAAGGAGACTCAACAATTGCATGGTTTCAAACACGAACGGTTGAGTGTCTCCAAAGGCAGTGTTAGGTTTTCTCAGAAAGTCAAATAGGAAGAACGCCCAAAAATCCCCAGAACTACTGGAAATGATCAGTATAAGATGAAAATTGGAGGGTTACTAGGATGAAAAATGTTATGAATTAAAAGTAACATTTTTCCACACGGGCCCTGGACATGCCGGTTCATTTTCATATTTGATGAAGCCAGATGTTTTATGGATATCAATAATTGACGTCCTCTGCAAACTTGATCCTACTGGAAGGATTTACACTCTTACATCTGAAGGGACTATGACAAGCAAACAGACGATTTCAAGCAACAAGCGACATTGTTACTAAGTAAGCAGATCAATTGCTTATTGTGTCATGTAAAATACTCGATAAAGGCTACCGATTTTATAAAACGATTCGTTTTAAATTATTTTTGCCTATGTACCCATTATCTGCCCATTTTCAAACTTTGACATACACTTAGTATAAGTACAAACTGCACCAAGGAATTTTTGAAAATGGTACCACTTTTAGCTTCCTAGTACAATTTGAACAGCTTCTAGAGCGATTTCAAAAAGCCCACTTTCGGGAGTTGTTTAAAATCTTTACGAAGCTGTATTTTGGAAACCGTTTGAGATAAAAAATTAAAATGTGACATTTGCCTTATTCTCTGTGCCTACTACCAGCATACAAAAACTTAGGAAATTCTAAAAGAGGTAAGCCTTTTTCAATATGTCAGCCAGCTCATTTTCAGTATTTCCTAATGTGCTAGCTGGGGCCTAATGAAGTGTATTTTTGTGTAGGGTATAGGATGGGTTTATAATAACCTCTGATGGAGTTCAAAACAGCATACTGACATCTTGATTTAGTAGTCTGAATTCCTACTTCATATTATGCTTCTTGTAGTCAATCAATTAATATTGCTCCAGGTATATTGTCATTTTGCTTCAGTTTTTAGGAAATGGTTGATATTATTATTATTATTATTATTATTTATTAACGTCCGCTTTTTGCCACTTAGGCTAATCGGGACGGGTTATCTACAGGTTACCACCCTTTTCTAGCCAGGGTGGGATTTTAGGACGTTATTTAATGAATTTCGTCACTAAATAATTTCCTTTGCCCAGGCAAGAATCGAACTCGCCACTCTAGGTTTACCATGTGAGATTAAGGTCAACGCTTTAACTCCCATGGCTAACCTGGTTGATAATAATTTCGCAAATAGTGCTGGGTGCAACCATTGTGAGAAGTTAATATATTTGTCTGTGTCTCTTACTTGATAAAAAATTATTTTCTTCTGACTTGTGAAATTGAATAAACGCATCATAATTCACGCAAGAGCTGCGAGCCTGTGACATACACAAATACAAATATCTCGGTTAATATTCAAGATAGAGAATAAATGTATATAATAATATTTATAGTACATTTAATTTGGTATTCGATTGATTCTATACATTTTTTCGATCCGACGTATAATGGAAATATTTCGAATTTACAAAATTCTCCTCCTCTAAACCCCCCCTCTCACTGGTCCGATTTCAGCCGTTAACGAACTTGATCTTTCTTTTTACATAAAACGACTAAATATCGAGTTTGGTATATATATATATATATATATATATATATATATATATATATATATATATATATATACAGTTTTGAACGGACCTCATTTTCGCCATCTACTAGGTAGGATCGATGGACATTTGAAGAAAAATTTCGAAAATTCCGTCATGAGTACGACCTCAATAGCTGATTTCCCTGAAGGGAAATCTGCTAAAAACCATTCGACTTCGTCTACTATGCATTCTAGGCAGGGGGGTGCCATTCGGCAGGTGCGCAGATCGTGACTTTTTTGCGACTTTGGCGCATTACGTCATCCAATACCTATTTGAGCTTTGTTTACATAGTGAGCATCTCTATCTTTTTGTGATTTTTTTTATTTTTTAGTGTTATAACTTACTTTTTTCAAAATGCCGAGTGATTGTGCCGTAGCAACATATTCCAACAACCCTAGGAAATCAGGCAAGTCAGTATCTTTTAACCAGTTCCCGAAAAACCCAGAAATTAAGAAACAGTGAGTAGTCCTGTGCAGACGAGAAGATTTGAACTTTAATCCTGATACTTCACGGGTTTGTTCAGAACATTTCAGCGACAGTGATTATGAAAGGAATTTACAAGCAGAATTGTTAGGCTATGTTCCTAATAGATTGAAATTAAAAGAAGAAGCTCTGCCCCACCTGAATTTACCAGTGTCGTCCTTAAGTAAACAAACTTCTACTTCTGACTCAAAAAGTGAAACATCTAGACAATGTAGGAGTGAAAATATGTAAACGTGCCCTGTGTCACATTAATGAGATTTCTCCCAAAAAGAAGAAAAGTGATTTTTCAGCTAATACTGAAGACTACATGCCAATGACAGTTTTTAAAAAGGTAAGATTTAAAATGTAAGAAAGAGAATTATTTTCTTGTAATGTATCCTATAGAGCTCTATAGGAATTTATTTCCCATAGTCCATTAGTAATGATATTACATGTGTCTTTCACAGCTATTTATTCTATAGGACAGTGCGGTTTAAATTCATACACTCCACATATATCAGCAACAACTGTTTTCGACAAGACAGACTACATGCCAATGACAGCTTTTGAAAAGATAAGATTTAAAATATAAGAAAAAGAATTCTCTTCCTGCAGTGTTTCCTATAGAGCACTATAGGAATTAATTTCCCATGGTCCATTAGTAATGATGTTACATGTTTCTTTCACAGTTATTTATTATATGGGACAGTGCGGTTTAAATTCATACACTCCACATATATCAGCAACAACTGTTTTCGACAAGACAGACTACATGCCAATGACAGCTTTTAAAAAGGTGAGATTTAAAATGTAAGTAAAGAATTATTTTCTTGTAGTTCTATCCTATAGAGAACTATTGGAGTTATTTCCCATGGTCCATTAGTAATGTTATTACATGTTTCTTTCACAGTTATTTATTCTGTGGGATTTTAATGCATAGGCTCCAACATCAGTGCCATTCTCTTCACAAGGATTTAACTGGAACCGAGGCATCCCTGCGACTCGAAATATATGCATCTTTTTAGGACAAGAAGGATTACATGCCAATGATATACTTTAAAAATCTTGTACCTGAATGGACTAGTTGATGTTTAAAATAATTTACTAACATATTCTAGTAACTGGTATCTTAGTTTATTGCTCGGTTTGTTCAATGTCATTGACTTTAAGTTCTTTGTATAATATTAGGCATAACTGTTTTCATGTTTTGAACATTTTATCTTATTATAGCAAAATTTTTCTTTGTATTGTGTTGATTATGTAGAAAAATTACGATTTTAAATATATCTCAATTTTAAGGAACTATTGTGTATTTATTTTTAATGGAATCTAATTTGTACATGGTTTATTTAAAGTAAAATATATTCAGCTAAAGTAATTTGTACCATTTATTGACCTATACCATTTTATAAATTTTGTATTCACCAAATTAATCAGAAAACAGCGTATATCGATCGTTTTTAAGCTGGTTGGGGGCGTGGCTAGGAATCGAGTGACGTAGCAGGCTCGCTGCATTTTGATTGGCTATTCGTCAAATGGCGCTACCTTATCTTATACGTACCTTGATTCTATTACATGATTCTTCTAACACTGACGTACATTGAGTCTTCTAACATATTGGGAAATCACTTGATTGAGTTGGTCTATGACTATATATGTATATCTATTTAAAACCCAAATTTTGTAGAGACTACCATAACATACACGAATCCTCTAGTTAATAATAATAATAAAGTATGTTTATTTTGAAATTTGAAATAATTTACTTGTTAAATATACAATTAAGTTATCATAATATCTTTCCATTATATTATATATAACATACGGACTTATGAGTCCATGTTTAAAGGACTCATAAGTCCGTCTGTTGAGTTCGGCCATTATTTACTAAATTATTAATCAGCATGATTGATTATTGCTATATAGATATATAAACATAACATTAACATAATATTACAATATTCTAAATAAATCAAATACTCTTTTATTAGAATTCTATCATTAAAAATCAACAAAAAATAAAATAATTATTAATATTTATTTACAAATAAATGAAAAAAAGAAATAATAAATAGAAAAACATCCATTATACTCAGCTACTTATAACTTCCTATATTCTGTGCAACACATAGATATTTATAAAGGGCCTGCCAATCTTTGCCATTCAAAAACAAAATAAATTCATTTTGGCTAAATGTTGATGAGCCAAGGAACTGTTTTCTAAATTCACTAAGCACTGGGCATACTGCTATAATATGATATGTATTTTCTAATTCATTCATATTACATAAGGAGCATATCCATAGGCCTTCAGTTCTACATACTGAATAATTCAGATTTAATATTTCCCCCCTTGCTTTCATTATAAGGCTTGTGAAAAGTAAACTATTATTGCTATTCAAATAACTATTACTACCTAAAATTAAATCGAGATATCTTGTAGAATGAAACCTAGAATGATTTGCCTTTCCCAGCATTTCTTCAATAAATTGCAACCTTAATTTTTCCAATATTATTTCTATTTTCTTATTCATAGTTCCTTGCTCTTTAATCCAGCTACAATGTACACCCAGATACTCCTGGCTGATATTTTCAATACTCCTAAAAAAAATTAGCCTGTTTTTCAATTATATGCTCAGCAATCATTCTGGGCCAACGATGACTTGGGAGGATTAATGATCAAATTAAATAATTTAAGGGTGAAAAAGTAAAGAGGGTAACGCTTAGTTTCCAAAAACAATATATAATCTGGACAGTTTTTTGGAAGTGCAAACATCTTTTTAATGAAGTATTTTTGAATTAATTCAACCTCAATATATTTTTCATAGCCCCAGAATTGTGCACCATAGCACTCAACTGCTCTTGAAGTAGATTCAAATACACTATACTTGGACTTGAGTGGTATATTTTTATTAGTGATAATATGTGCCATGTTGAATAAATTCTAAATTTGGCTGTAGTGATCTTTTCTCTGAAATGCTCTTTCATTACCAGAATCCCCTGGTTAACGTTTATTAATATTTATTTCAAAAAGTTTGATTTATTACGGGAAAACTCGGGTAAAATTGGATATATTTCGGATATAATTCGGAGTCTCAGGACAATTATTTCGTTCGAAGAGGAAAAGGGTGCCTTTAGCAGAGAGGCCAGAGGCATGAAAGGTTAATAGTGATTAATATATATAATGAAACATCTAATTGAGAAGAATTGAGAAGCTGGATTAGGAACTAGGGACAAATTTAAGGGAGGAGATATTTCTCCTCTAGCCCTACCTTCCCAATTAAGAAAGCCATTTTACTTAAAGGGAGGTACATCTCAGGTTCAAATCCAGGAATACTCAATCACTAACCCAAACCCTCCCACTGGGGATGCGTAAGTAAACTAACCAAATTCCCATCATAATATTTGTCAATACGACACGTAATAACCGTGAGTTTTATAATTCACCCTCTTATCCCCACCCCTATTCCTCCTCCAATTTCCGTCATTGACTAATATGACCTCTGGTTAGAGGAGGGATTTTCGAAAATTCGAAATATCTCTATTAATATACGTTGGATCAAAAAATTATACAGACCAATCTTATTGCAAATTAAATGGACTATGAATATTGTTAATACATTTATTCTCTATTTTGAATATTAACCGAGATATTTGCATTTTTCAGTTTTCATCCCTCAGCAAACCCCCACTTCTACTCATGTCACATAAACAATACTCGGTCATATAGTAAACCTCTATGCGTTGGATGAAAAAATTTGTATAGATTCAATCTTATTGTAAATTTAATATACTATAAATATCGTTATATACATTAATTCCCTATCTTGGATATTAACCGCGATATTTGCATTGTTATTAAGTGTGTACGGATAACAAGATGAGATTGGCTAACTTCGGGTCTAGTTTTGAGTTTCCATCAAGAGCTACTTCGGCCGTTTCCTTAACTGTTAGCTCTCGTGAAATTTCTCTATTGTAAAACTTTACGTGGGAAATCTGCTTAGTTTACGCAGCCCCTGCGTGACGGACTTTTCCTTAATGCTAGTAGTGTCCAGCTATTTTCAAGATTGGGTGTCAAGTCGGTTTCCGTCATAGACTAATATGATCTCTGGTTAGAGGAGGGATTTTCGAAGATTCGAAATATTTCCGTTAATATACGTTGGATCGAAAAATTATACAGACCAATCTTATTGCAAATTAAATGGACTATAAATATTGTTAAATACATTTATTCTCTATTTTGAATATTAACCGAGATATTTGCATTTTTCAGTTCTCGTCCCTCAGCTTCTACTCATGTCACATAAACAATACTCGGTCATATAGTAAACCACATTATTCGATGCTTAAATAATAAATATTTTTTTCAAGTGACTTTTATTAATGAAGAGGAATACAAATATGGTCTGGTGACCCCCCCCCCCCGTCTTAACTTCTTGGACTACTAATATTTGATTGATTGAAGTAAAAATTATTCTGATTCATTATAAATTACAGTACTATAAAGAGATTTCAATAAAATTAATATGTTATATTCTGATATATTTCAGTAAGCTTTTTTCTTTCTAGTTGGCAGATCTGTTTGTTTACATTGCAGACGCTTCCTGAAGGGAAGGGAAACATTTCTTATTACCGTTTGTATTTATTCATTTATTGTTCACGGTGATGTTGTGTTACCAGTATGTTTACCCAGGTTTATTGAACTTCACACGGGAAATCATAATAGTTTACGCAGCCCTTCCGTAAAGTAATCTCCCTCAATCCTCCGGCAATTGAAGAGCAATCTCATTGTCATAATCGACCCACGTCTATCGGATTGATTAGAATCCAGTACCGCCCGTCAAATTGTCCGTAATGACTTGAGTCCGACTTGAGTGTCTCGAAGCTCGGGGGTAGCCCAAACTGACTTGTCATACTTGCCATTCATTACTCACTTACGCCTGTCCTGGTTTGGCAGAAATAACATTCAAATACATGGGATACAAACTATTCAAACAAAGTCTTCCAGAAGAGAAACGCTCCGTGGTACATTACATAGAGCCCTTTTTCAGTTCACCCGGAAATTCGAGTGAGAAGCAGTCTATTGGACGGAATCGGCGTTTTTTCAAGCAAGATATTCTTGACTTATAACCTTTTTTAGCAGATTTCCCTTAAGGGAAATCAGCTATTGAGGTCGTACTCATGACGCGATTTTCGAAAAATTTCTTCAAACGTCCACCGATCCTACCCGGGAGATGACGAAAATGAGGTCCGTTCATATATATATATATATATATATATATATATATATATATATTTGTCTGTTAACGCTCTAACGGTCGCAATTTTTGTTTAATCGTTACCAAACTCGATATTTAATCGTTTTATGTAAAAAGGAAGGTTAATGGCTGAAATAGGACCAGTGGGAGGGGGGGTTTAGAGGGGTGGATTTTTGAAAATTCGAAATATCTCCGTTATTATGCGTTGGATCGAAAAATTGTATAGAATCAATCCTATTGCAAATTAACTATTAAATATTGTTCTATACATTTATTCTCTATCTTGAATATTAACCGAGATATTTGCATTTGTATTATGCGTGTGGTCCGAAGAAGTCGGCTATATTCGGGACTTTCCGCCGAAAACTTGTTCGGCCGTTTCCGTAACTGTTCGTCCCTCGTGAATTGTTTGAGACTCATTACTTCTACAGTTATTAGTAGGCAGATTTCTCTATTGCAAAACTTCACATGGGAAATCTGCTTAGTTTACGCAGCCCCTGCGTGACGGATTTTTTTTTAATAGCATGTATTTTTATTGTAAAAATACTTGTTAGGATGAAAAGAAAATTCTTCTTTTTTTAATAAACAATATACTCTTGTTTTCAAATTATTATACAGGAAAAGAAGATAATTCCAGAATACTCCACATCTAAGAAGAACTGAATTCTATGTTTTGAACGAAGAAGGCTTAACTACTATAAAATATTAAAAGAAATCTAATGAATAGAAGTGGGGGTTTACTGAACTCATAAATGACAAAAATTGAAATAACAATCGCTAATATTTTCATACACAAATCGGAAATATATCGTTTTTCGAAACGACAAGTAGACATTCACTCCAACACCCCGGTGATCCTGAACCGAATTCGGCCATAAACGACCTCTATCTTTATTTTTACATAAAATCTTTAAGGAGGCTAAGGATCAAATAAAAATTGTTAACTCTAGAATATATTAGGTTCTTTGATGACATCATAGAAACAATATAACCTTATGTCTAACCTAGGACCTAAGAAACCACTACGCTCAGGTCCAGGACGATACTGCCACGTCATAGAATTAATTAGCGCATTGACTTCCGAAGGAGATGCTTGGGTTACCTAAGGTTTTCTCCACTTGACTTAAGATACAATTTATTACTAGACTAATTCAAAGACCATAACGTTAAGAGACGTCTCAAATTCTACATAATTTATAATCTCATTGCTAGTTAATTACATGCTAAAACAGAACTATGTACCTAAACGTTTCATAGAACCATTTTCTAAATATTCCACGATTATTTTAAGTAAATTGGAGTGTGCCTGCGGGTGTCCTTGCATGTGTGTGAAAGAGAGGAGTTACGTATGTACGGACATGACAAAACAAAATATATTCTTTGTATAGAAACTTAAGATATAGTTTGGCAATATTGATTGTGATATATTCAATGAAAATGCTGGTTTTTTTAAATGTTAAATATATATATATATATATATATATATATATATATATATATATAGAGAGAGAGAGAGAGAGAGAGAGAGAGAGACAGACAGACAGACAGACAGAAATAGAGAGAAAGAGAGGCATATACAGGGTGTCCCAAGTTCCCTTGCCACCCCCCTTAAAATCGGCAATTGTATAAAGAAAAGGCTGAGACTTGATGTGGCATAATTGGGACCCCTGAAGAATCTTTTCAGTCTGCATTGAACGTTCTAACATTCTCCTGTACTTCTCCAGCGACCATAACTTTGGAATTTCCAATGGAATTCCATACTTTATATGACGGATTCTTGTAAAACATCAAATTACAAGTTTGATGTAAAACAAGTTTATATCGGTGAATTTTTCTATTTGACGCATCCTTTAGACGAAAACTGTACAAATTTTTATTTCAGAAACGGCAAATTTTATTGAAACGATAATTTTGACACTCTCCCATAGAAAATAATCCATTGTGTCAGATCGGGTGGCCTGGGAGGCCATTTAATGTGCAAGCTGCGACAGATACTGCCTTGGGGAATGATTTCTCTTATTGTTGATTGAGAAGTGGGAAGGAGATCCCTCAAGCTGCAGCCACATTTCATTTTTTTTTTGCTTCTGTGGTATATCTTCTATTAACTTTAGAAACCCCAGTTAGAAGCAGTTAAAGACTGTACCATTTAATGTTTTATCAAAGAAATGTGAGTCGATGATCCTTCCCTGGAAGGTGCCTCACTTTTCTTTTTTTAAATGAAACTATGCAGATGGAAAAATGTATTTATCCGTTAACGCTCTAGTGATCACAATTTTTGTTTGATCTATACCAAACTAGATATTTAAACGTCATACGTCAAAATCGTAAGATCGGACCAGTGGGAGGGGAATTTAGAAGGGAGGATTTCAAAATTCGAAGTAACTACGTTATAGTTCCTCGACTTGAAAAATTCCACAAAACCAGTTTTATTGCAAATTTAATTTCCCATAAACTTTGTTATATTTATTTTTTCATTATCTTGATTGACCGAGATATTTGTATTTTTAGATTTTCAGCATTCAATAAACCCCAAATCCTACTCTTGAATTATTAACAATAAGCTGTCATATCATCAACCACTTTATTCTAATCTTAAATACCAAACATTGTTTTCAAGAGGCTTTTTACGTGAGATACATGCAAATTCCTTGTGCAATGACGTCATTGATTCAGATTTTACGTCCTTATTTCAAAAATGTGTGTTTAATCTATACCATATTCGATATTTATTATATTATATTCCCGTTATAACGTATTGGATCGCAAAATGATATAGAACCAAACTTGTTAACCTGTTGATGCTCTACAATTATACAGCAATAATGAGATAATTGTATAGCATCGGAGAAAGAAGCTTAAATACTAACTATTGCCTTTTTACCTTATCTTTGAACAATTACAGGGTGAGATAAATGCAAATACGTCATGTGACGGCTTCATCAATTAAGATTTTGCTGTTTGACTCGAAAATGTTTATTATTATTTTATACAGAAATGGGGAGGTTCAAAAATTCCAAGTATCTTATTTATAATGAATCGGATCTAAAAAACTATAGAACCAATGTTGTTAAACCTCTGATGTTGTATAGTTGTTGCTCAGCACATATTTTCGCATCGAAGCCAGTTATTCGTGATTTCTTGTTACTTTATCTAAGAACTGATTTCACTTTCCTGAGTGTATTCAGCTTGAAAGGTGGTAAGATAAATAGTTCAAAAGACAAATTTATGAATTTCGTCAACTGTAGGAAAGGAGTGAAACATCTTGCTGAGTTAAAAAACTATTTCTTCTGCTTGGCAGAGATTCTCCAGCCATCAATATTCAATACTATTTCCTGGGAAACAGAAGCTTACTATGCTCATGAATAATTCCTAAAGCCTGCTATAAAGCATCAGAAGGGCTTAACAACTAGTACCTTCTATAAAATTCCACCTGCTTTTTTGTGGCCACATTATCCTCACTACATATCTTTAGCAGATCAGCTATTGAGGTCGTACTCACGACGAAATTTTTGAAAAAGTTCTTCAAATGTTTCTTTGTTGTTTATTATTATTTACGTCCACTTTATCTCTAGCTATGGCTTATCTATGGCTCATCCGGGCGGTTCATCTACAGGTTACCACCGTTTTCTATTTAATGAGTCTGTCACTAAATAAATTTCTACTGCCCAGGGCGGGAATCGAACACGCCACTCTAGGTCTACCACGCGAGACTAAGACCATCGCCCTAACTCGCACGGCCAACCTGAGCCCCAACAGTTCCTCAAATGTCCATCAATCCTACCAGAGGGAAGACGAAAATGAGGTCCGTTCAAAACTGTATTGTAACAATTAAATAATCCAAATGCTCTTACAGTTTAAATTTATAATGGAAATAAGTAGCGAAGTTATTTTCTAATTAAAATAAGTAACAATTGAAAAGGGGAGGGGAGGATATTTGTTACCTCCCTAATCCAAATCATAGAACTTATCATGTAAGTCTAAAAAACATAACATAATTTATCATTTATTACACATTTTAACATATTTATAATTATTAATAATAGTTTTTATCGTATATCTCATTTAATCTTTGTATATAACAAAAGTTACTTTAAATAACAAAATACACAACTTTTGTTTAGATCGTTACCAAACTATACTTATACTTAAACGTTTTATGTAAAAATAATGATCAAGTTCGTTACGGTACGTGCGTGACGGTCGTTTTAGTTTTTAACTATTGCGCAGCGAAAGCTATGAATTCCATCACTTACCATAATGATCCCCAATTATTTGTGTAATGGCTCACTTCTAAGTTCATACGATGGCTTTTTCATATATCCTTATTATGAATATTAATAATATTTGTATGTTAATTTTACCCCAGAACTCAAAATAAATGCTCATAAAGCGTAATTATTGATAGTAGAAAAGAGAGAAAGTCAAGGAAATATTATAATTGGGAGCATTATAATTGAAGAAGTGGTTTTGATTCCGAGGGACCATCATTACTGAACACAATGATCGTCGGGCTAAAGTCGATAGAAGAAAAGCTAAAAAAGAATCCCAAAGAAAAAAGGAGTATTTTAACTAATAATTACAAATAAGCATGGCTACTAAATAAATGTTTGCTAACTCTTACTTATAAAGTGTGCTGCTTTACGGTTTCGAAAATTGGACTTTCTTTAAAAAGGTATATTATAGATTAGATGCAATGGACATACGTGGATCTGGCGCAGAATAACCAGGGAAAAAAAAGTCCGTCACGCAAGGCCTGCGTAAACTAAGAAGATTTCCCTCGTGAAGTTTTGTAATAGATAAATCTACATACTGCTAACACAACACCACCGTGAATAAATACAAACGGAAATAAGAAATGTTTCATCCAATTTCAATAACCTGCCGACAGGAAGCGTTAGGTTAGAAATGTAAACAAACGGGTCTGCCCGCCTTACACCGGAAAGGAAAACAATTACTGAAATATATCAGAATATAACATATTAATTTTATTGAGAACTATTTACTATATCTACCTATGGTAACGGAGATATTTCGAATTTTCGAAAATCGTCCCTTTTAAACCCCCCTCCCCCTGGGTCAATTTCAGCCATTACCGAACTTGATCTTTCTTTTTATATAAAACAATGAAATACCGAGTTTGGTGACGATTACACAAAAATTCCGACTGCTAGAGTTTTATATATAGTTTTGAACGGACCTCATTTTCGTCATCTCATGGTTAGGATCGATGGACATTTGAAGAAAAATTTCGAAAATCGCGTCATGAGTACGACCTCAATAGCTAAAATACAACGTGAAAGTTCCGATTGAGGCATATGAAAGCAATAGTTCATGTAAAAAAAGTCCGTCACGCAGGGGCTGCGTAAACTAAGCAGATTTCCCATGTGAAGTTTTACAATAGAGAAATCTGCATACTGGTAACACAATACCACCATGATTAAATACAAACGGTAATGAGAAATCTTTCAGTTAATAAAAATAAATTCCCCACTGAAAGGGCTTCTGAATTGTAAGAATAATTTATATTTTAATAACTCAAATTTTAGTAGTCCAAGAACTAAAGAAGGGGGGAGGGGCGGATGAACAGAACGTATTTGCAAAAATCTCACAAAGTAAGAAAGGTAAGGTTAGGTTAGAAACGACAGGTAAGGTTAGGAGGAGATTCCACCTGAGCCGACCGGTTACGAAAATGGCCGACCTACTCCGAACTATACCCGACCACATGTCTCACAGACTTCATAAAAATGAAAATATCTCGGTTAATATTCAAGATAGAGAAGAAATGTATATAGCAATAATTATAGTACATGTAGTTTGCAATAAGATTGGTTCTATACAATTTTTCGATCCGACACATAATGACGGAGATATTTTGAATTTTCAAAAATCCCCCCTCTAAACCCCCCTCCCACTGGTCTCATTTCAGCCATTAACGAAGTTGATCTTCCTTTTTACATAAAACGATTAAATTCCAAGTTTGGTAACGATCAAAAAAAAATTGCGACCGCTAGAGCGTTAACAGACATATATATATATATATATATATATATATATATATATATATATATATATATATGATTTTGTACGGACCTCATTTTCGTCATCTCCTGGGTAGGATCGATGGACATTTGAAGACATTTTTCGAAACTCGCGTCATGAGTACGACCTCAATAGCTGATTATATATATATATATATATTTGTCTGTTACCGCTCTAGCTGTCGCAATTTTTGTTTAATCTTTACCAAACTCGATATTTAGTCATTTTATGTAAAAAGAAAGATCAAGTTCGTTAACGGCTAAAATCGGACCAGTGGGAGAAGGGGTTTAGAGGAGAGGATTTTCGAAAATTCGAAATGTCTCCGTTACTATACGTCGGATCGAACAATTCTTCAAAACCAATCTTATTGCGAATTAAATTTACTATAAATATTGTCATATACATTTTTTCTCTATCTTGAATATTAACCGAGATATTTGCATTTTTATTAAATCGGGGCGCCTAACGGACGAGAGTTACTTTCCCGCCAAAAGCTAGTTCGGCCGTTTCCTTCACTGGCTTGGTTCTTGTGAAATTTCTCTATTGTAAAACTTCACGTGGGAAATATGCTTAGTTTACGCTGCCCCTGCGTGACGGACTTTATTTTGTATCAGGCTCAACACGTTACTCCTTAGAAATGACTTCAGGAGTCTCCTGGGCCAGCGCATAAGAGATGGTTTCATCAAAAGACAATTTCTGCATAGCATACGCCGCAAATTTAACATCTGGATCTCGAATATCATTCATAAATGCTTCAATTTTAAACTGATCCAGGAACGAATGATTTTCACCTGGGTAAGTCAGCTGTGTTCAATTTCCATTACGAAATCTTGCAGCATCTAATTCGGTTTCTGCACCGCGAAATTCCCTCCTGTAAAGTTTTCGCTAATGTTCGCCACCGTACTTGCGCTGAAATGCCACAAAAATGTCCTCATATTTATTTCTGAAAGTAGACCGTTCCTATATGGGGAATCAGTTTTTGTGGTTGTACTCAGTCTTCGATTTTCAAAAACTGTACATCGAGCCTACCAGAAGATGTCGAAAATGAGGACCGTTCAAAATAATAGATACATAGATAGATATATATATATATATATATATATATATATATATATATATATATATATGGTGTTTTTAATCTTTTTGTTGTTTTGGTCAATGTGATGAAAAATCTTAGTTTATGCCAATATTTCGAGAATCTTTATTTTCCCTTCTTTAGAGTTGTAAAATTACAGGTACTACTTTATAATATTGCACATTGTTATTAAACTAGAGTATAATAGGCGGTGTTTATGCTATTATTACTTACCAAGACTAAAGATACTTAAAAACTATTACAATAACTATTGCACTATGACAAGGGTTATAGTAACCTCCCTTGTTCTGTTTACACATCAGGGTCACAGCCATATGTTTTGTATATCTATAGTATATTGTCAATATACTACGAATTTTCGAAACTCCTTCTCTTTAACCCCCTCCCCCCTTCCCTGGGCCGATTTCAGCCGTTAACGAAATTAATCTTTCTTTTTTATAAAACTACTAAATATCGAGTTTGGTAACGATTAAACAGTAATTGCGACCGCTAGAGTGGTAACAGACAAATATATATATATATATATATATATATATATATATATATATACTAGCTCAGATACCCGGCTTCGCCCGGGAATTCATTTGAAGCTGAATGGTGATGGTATTTTTTAGCAGGCTTTACATTGCACAATATTTTGACATTTACCCGTCCCAGTGTTTAGGATTGATACCCATCTTTGCCGTGGATTTGCTAATAATAGAATTATTTGTTCGATAAGGCTTCACAGTCTTCGATATTTTTATATTTCCCGTCTCTTATACATGTAAATATGGTGAATTTTTATTTCAGGCCTCCCTTTTAACCCCCCTCCCGTTCGAACCTAAAAATTTTAATATAACTTATAATCATGGAAGAATAAATGCTAATTGGCATACCGAGTTTTGTTAAGTTCGGTTCAGCCGTTAGTCCCCGCTAAAGTTTTAACGTATAACTCATTTATACTTAGGTATACGACAAAAGTGTATATAACAAAAGTTACTCCAAATAACAAAGTAAACAACTTTTGTTATGTTTATATTTGCGGAAAAACCAATAGAAAACGAAATATCGCTATTTTTAATTTCAGGCTTCCCTTATAACCCCCACTCCTGCCAGTCCATAGAAATGTTGGTATGGCTTATTATAATGACGGCCTCACTGCTAATACACATACCGAGTTTTATTTAGTTCCATTGAGTCTTTCGTGGCAAATAAAATGGTTGACTCCCGCTATAATTTTTAGCGTATAACGCATTTAAACTTCGGTATACGACAAAAGTGTATATAACCAAAGTTACTCTAAATAACAAAATAAACAACTTTTGTTATGTGCGTATTTACCGAAAAACCAATAGAAAACGAAATATCGCTATTTTTAATTTCAGGCTTCCCCTATAACCCCCACTCCTGTTCATCTCAGAGAAAATTAATATAGCCTAAAGTCTAAGTTGGGTTAGTAGTAATATACATGCCAAGTTTCATAAAATTCGGTTTAGCCGTTTATGCGTGAAAAGGTAACAAACAAACAAACAAACAAACATACACGAAAGAAACAAAATGCAGATATGGTGTCTATGACCTGTGAAACGAAAGGTTATCGTGAAATTTCGCGAATAAAATCAATGTACAGACAGAGTTTAAAATTTTTTATATATATATATATATATATATATATATATATATATATATATATATATATATATATAGTTTTAAACAGACCTCATTTACTTCATCTCCTAGGTAGGATAGATGGACATTTGAAGAAAAAATTCGAAAATCGCGTCATGAGTACAACCTCAATAGCTGATTTACCTTAAGGGAAATTTGCTAAAAGCCGAGAAAGAGGAATGCGTCATTGATGTGCGACTTAGCCATGTTGACATCCACGTCTTCCATCCCCTGCCCTCGCCATCAACTACCTTTAGGTCCAGATATGTAGCACTATTGTTATCTATGTCAATATTAGGGTGTATGTCACTCTGTTATATGTTTTTAGCAGATTTCCCTTAAGGGAAATCAGCTATTGAGGTTGTACTCATGACGGAATTTTCGAAATTTTTCTTCAAATGTCCATCGATCCTACGTAGTAGATGACGAAAATGAGGTCCGTTCAAAACCATATATATATATATATATATATATATACATATATATATATATATATATATATATACTAGCTAAGGTACCCGGCGATGCCCGGGAAATCATTGTTGACTGACTAATTAATGATGGTATTCTTATAGCACGACTTCAATGTGTACAAATACACTTCACTCCACGACGTAATGTTTTTCCGAAATTACCAAACCTATAGGTAAATTTTGGGTATTTATAAAATAGAAATTTTAATTATGAAGAATAAATAAAAATGTGTTCCTAATCTATCCCTCTACACTTTTTGACTCACCGTTTTAAAATAATTCAAACCATTATCATGAATAGCATTTATTATAATTAATTATCATCTATAATGAACATATTTCCTTTCAAATCTGAGCACATATAGTTTAAGCATAGTTTAGCACGTAATTTTATATTCGTAACAGTAGATCTCAGTGGAAATCACTTCCCGTAGTACCAGCATTTTACAGGAAATAATTTTTTTATTTTTTTATACAGGAGCACCCTTATTTTCAATAAGCACACTTATTTTCAACAATATATCAAATCGTATTTTCAACAAGCCAAATACCTAAACAATGGAAAAAGGCAATTCTCATACCTATTCAAAAACCAGAGAGTTCCAAGTGTAGGCCTATCAGCATTCTGCCAATGATGTCTAAAGTTCTGGATAAGGTTATAAATTCAAGACTGGTACACTATTTAAATGCTAATAAAATAATACATGAACGCCAGTATGGATTTACACCACAGAGGTCAACAACAGATGCAATAACAGAAATAACAAATATAATCCATGTAGCTTTAAATGGGAAATCTAATGTCATAATGGTCAGTCTGGATATCAAAGGGGCGTTTGATAATGCATGGTGGCCAGCTATCTTAAAAAATCTTAAATCATATAACTGTCCAAAAAACTTATATAAAATTATCTTAAATTTCTTTACAGAAAGATCTTTGACGATACAGAGCAAACATTATACTTCAACCAAACCAGTTACTATTGGTACCCCTCAGGGGTCAAGTTTATCTCCGACCCTATGGAACATCTTAATCAACACTATTTTTGACGTACCGTTACCTCCTGCGACACACATAATTGCTTATGCTGATGATATAGTACTATTAATTGAAAATAAATGTTTTAAATTTCTCGAGTATACTGCTAACAATTTACTTAGCATACTTTCCAATTGGACGAAACAGAACAAACTTGAATTTAACACTGAAAAATCGAAATACATTATTTTTTCTAGAAAACGGAATATCCCTCAACTAAATATTTTACTTGACGACGTTTCACTAGAACAGACTGGTATAATCAAATACTTAGGCATTCTCATGGACCGAAAACTAAATTGGAATAGACACACTGACTATATATACACTAAAGTCTCAAAACTCATTAACACGTTAAGTATCGCTACAAGAACAACCTGGGGTATGAAATCAGAATGCCTCAAAACTATTTATGAAGGTGCAATTGTCCCTAATATGTTCTACGGTATTTCAGTATGGCATTATGCTCTACGCAGAAAAAGGAACCTGAAGAAATTTCATAGACTACAACGACTCATAGGTATTAAAACCGCGAAAGGTTATAGAACTATTTCTTACGAGGCCAGTTGTGTTTTAGCAGCTATAATTCCAGCAGAATATAAAGCAGAAGAGCTGACGACTCTGTACAACATAAAAAAACAACGAACTAACTACAAAGACATAATGAATATTACAATAGATAAATACCTTGACTGCTCACAATGGCTACACCCGGCACTATTTGCGAAAGTAACATCACATTTGGACGAGCCATGGACTGAAAACACTATGACATCCCACATATTTACTGACGGAAGCAAAACTGACTACAACACACCTGGAGCAGCATTAATTGTTGAGACTGCAAGTGGACATGTTCTAAAATACAAATACCGACTTGATGCTAGATGCTCTAATAATCAAGCAGAGAAATACGCTGTTTTAAAAGCTACCGAATATATTATAAAATCGTCATATAACCTACACAAATATACGACCATACACACAGACAACACGACTCTCATTTACTCAATACGCAACCCTACTATACACGACCCGCTCACAGAAAACATTAGACAACATATTCTAGAAATTATAGACTTAAACCTACACATACATATAGAATGGGTAAAAGCCCACTCAGGAAATATTGGAAACGAACAAGCCGACACGTTAGCAAAGGAAGCAGCCCAGGATACCAACATAAACCCAGAATTTGCCCTCGTGCCACTCTCATACATTAAAAAAGACTTACGTACCGACACAATACAAAAGTGGAACAGAGAATGGACGACATGTAGCAAATCTTACAGTTTACATCAATACATACCAAATATAACTCACAACAACTACAACACAATTAAGAGTCACTATCACAAATGCACACAATTTATAACAGAACATGGACAGACAGGACATTATTTAACAAGATTTAAAATTCAAGACAATGACAAATGTACGTGCGACTTACAGACAACACAAACGTTTTTACATATACTTTATGACTGCACAACATTTAGTCAAAATAGATCAAATTTAATAAAGAACATAATTTTAAAAGGAGGTAATTGGCCAGAACCACCTCATATTATATTTAAAAAATATAATAAAGAATTTATAAAGTTTATCAAAAGTATAGATATGGATGTAGCAAAAATTCATTAGAATGTGAAGTTGATTTTGAGGAATGGGAATTATAATTCAATATATTTACCTTACATAGACTCGCAAATTAAACATCGTTGAGTTTAAGTTTAATTTCAATTGATATGTTTTTGTTCCTATTGTATTTATTTATTTACTTTTCATTTCATTTATTAATTCTGTTTGTAATTACCATACTTATCTTAATATTGTATTTTATTTTTATTTTTATTTATTTATTTATTTTTATTTCATTTTTTATTTTTATTTTTTTATTTTATTTCTTGAATATTTGAATGACAGTTGATAAACAAATATTTATTGTAAAATAATGATGTATTTAAACATAATAATACATGTAATATGCCATGTGGCAATGGAACATGTATTCGAATAAATAACTCCTCACAGGGTTACTATGAGAAAAAAAAAAAAAAAAAAAATACAGGAGCACCCGCAAGTTGGCGATTCTGGCGATCTGGCTAAGCACAGGAAATAAGTAAACTCAATTAAGTTAATGCAGGAAATAAGTAAACTCAATTAGCTTTATTAGCCTGGAGTCTATTTTCGCTCTCGCATTAGAGTTATCAACATTCTTCTCCTTAAATTATTGATTCAAAATATTATTGTAATAATTTATCTACCTGATGGAATTAAATAATAGTGTTACCCTAAAAATAATTTCATTTATATTCAAAAAGCTAGTCGAGGGGAAGAGATCGTACCCATCCCTGCAACCTAAATAATACTTTAAACAATGATATTGAGTTTAAACGCATATTGTCTTTTGTCATAATGGCATTACCATTAACGTTTAATTGTTATGTTAGTATACATTTCAATAACATGAAGATATCGGAAATAAGATAATATATTACCAAAATCTAAGAGTTTGATTCCCTACTACTCCCGCTATCACTCCTTGAGGAAATTCAGCATGATTTTGTTTAAATAATACATTATACAAATTAAATAATGGAAATGCTTTTATAGTTTAAATTTCTATTGGAAATAAATAACAAAATTATTTTCTAGGGGAAATAAATAAATGAGGGGGGGGGGAGGATTTATAATCTCACTAATCCGAATCATACTTAGAACTAAATAATCGAAATAGATAAGACTAAACATAACATCATTTGCCATAATATGCCTATATTAAAAACACTTAAATAAGTACTAATAAACTCGTCGACTCACGCTATAGATGGTAAGAAAGATCAAGTTCGTTAATGGCTGAAATCGGACCAGTGGGAGGGGGGTTGGGGGTTTAGAGGGAGGGATTTTTGAAAATTCAAAATATCTCCGTTATTATGCGTCGGATCGAAAAATTGAATAGATTCAATCTTATTGCAAATTAAATTTACTATAAATATTGTTTATCCTGTATCTTGAATATTAACCTGAGATATTTGCATTTGTATTGTGTGTGTGGTCGGCTGGAGTCGGCTATGTTCGGGACTTTCCACCGAGAGCTAATGCGGCCGTTTCCGTAATTATTCGTCCCTCGTGAATAGGTTTAGAAATACCTTACTACTACTGTTGTTATTAGGCAGATTTCTCTATTGTAAAACTTCACGTGGGAAATCTGCTTAGTTTACGCAGCCCCTGCGTGACGGACTTTTTTAATAAAGTGCGTTTAAGAAGAATTAAGAAGCGTAGAAGAACATGTCCTAGAAGATATTGAAATTTTGACGATTGAAAAAGAAGATGAAATCGAAGAGAGTAGTTGTGAAGAAACATCGGTCGATTCAAATTTATGATTTACTAAAATTGAATAATGAATAAATGTATTATATATATTCACACTTTTTTTTATAATGTATATGTCCATATTATCAATGACATTAATAATTAGTTTTTAGTTGGAAAGCATAATGGCTTCAATTAGTGTTAGTGGAAAAATAGATATTTCACGTTCAAAAACCTCTCCCTCCCCCCACCTTCCACCCTTAATGATTAAAATGTATGAATACAACATTAAACAGGTCTCTAATTAGTAAATGAACTTAAAACCAAATATGAACAAAATTCCTCCTCTAACCCACTGACGTATTTTAAAAACCGCTCCTTCAATAAACTTAATACCAAGTATGAATTAAATTCGTTCTCTGAAACTATTTTTTTGCACCATAATTATTGAATGGTGACCACTGTGCGCGACAGCAGGCCTATATAAACTAAATATCAAGGGAAAGTTGAAAAGATTCACTTGATCTACAAAAATGTATTGCTCTTTAATGAGCACATCTTTAAAACAACATACAACCTCACACAAATCATTCAAAATATATTTAAAAAAAAGTCAAAAAATATCTATGGACTATTTTTTTCTTGAAGAAGTGCTGGAATATAGGTCAAAGCTAGGTTTTTTGCCCTTATGGGCTCTCTGAGATCGATGCTCTAACTGGCAATATGAAGAAATTCTCTGCTCAATGTTACTATTCTACTCAATTCTCTGCTACTAGTACTATGTGCATAAGGCCGAATTCTTTTTGGCCCACATTAAGTGAACCTATGTCTATAATGATATTATTCTTATATTTGTCCATTAATTTAAATTTTATAACAATATATATATATATAAAATCATGTATGTATTTATATTCCTTTTTTTTATTTTCTTCTTTAATTTCTATATTTCTTAATTTAGAAAAATTAAAACATGATTATTGTATAACATTACTAACATTTTAAAACTAATACATAGGATGTGCTAGTAGTGTACGGTCCATATAAAAAATAAATTGCTGATTTCTAAAGGGTTTCTTCAGTAAGGGAAATATATATATTCATTGTGAGGAGTTCGGCTATCTGGTCCAGCGGTTTGAATTTTTGTTGGTATGCAAATTTTCGATGGACATGTTTTAATAACCTATATATAGGGATATATATATATATATATATATATATATATATATATATATATATATATATATATATGTGTAACCCTCTGGCGGTCACAATTTTTGTTTTATCGTTACCAAACTCGAGCGAAGCTCTAAACCAATTCATGAAGGACGAACAGTTATGGACACGGCCGAACTGGCTTTCGGTGGAAAGTCCCGAGTATAGCCGACTTCTGCCGACTACACACAAAATACAAATACAAATATCTCGGTTAATATTCAAGTTAGATAATAATTGTATAGAACAATATTTATAGTAAATTTAATGTTCAATAAGATCGATTCTATACAACTTTTCGATCCGACGCATAATAACGGAGATATTTTGAATTTTCAAAAATCACCCCTCTAAACCCCCCCCCCTTCCCACTGGTCCGATTTCAGCCACGAACTTGATCTGTCTTTTTGCATAAAACGTTTAAATATCGAGTTTGGTAACGATCAAACAAAAATTGCGACCGCTAGATCGTTAACAGACAAATATATATATATATGTGGTGTTGTTGTTTTTTGGAGTTTTGGTCAGTGTTGGTGAAAAAATCTTAGTTCATTCCAATATGTCGAGAATATTTATTTTATTTTCTTCAGGGCTAAAATCTCGACATATTGGAATGAACTAAGATTTTTTCAACAACACTGACCAAAACTACAAAAAACAACAACACCATATATATACATCCATATATATATTCCCGCCTGGGCAAGGGAATTTAGTGACGAAATTCATTAAATGAAATCCTTAAATCCCACCCTGGCTAGAAAAGGGTGGTAACCTGTAGATAACCCGTCCCAATTAGCCTTAGTTGGAAGAAGTGGGCGTTAATAAATAATAATTATAAAAAAATATATAATTTTGAACGGAACCCATTTTCGTCATCTCCTGGGTAGGATCGATGGACATTTGAGGAAATTTTTCGAAAATCGCGTTATGAATACGACCTCAATAGCAGATTTGCCTCAAGGGAAATCTGCCTATAGCTTGTAGATGAGACGAATGGAAAGGGGTGCGTAGGAAAGAAGGAGAGGCAGTTAAGTGTCTCTACCTGTCGGGCAGCGGCTACACTAGCGATGACCTCAAGAGGCTCAGGTAGTGGTGGGGATCTGGCGCCATGTTAGATGTGGCTTTCTCCTCGAGTCAGTTCGGTGCCGTCCGTTAGGTTAGTGAGTGGTGTGTTGTCGGTTCTCCTCGTCCAGGAGACGTGTCATGGTGCCTGTTCTAGTGCTGCTCATTGTGTCAAGTGTGCAAGGCCAGGGTTACTACTCCCAGCCGTCAGACACATCGGTGGTCGAGGATCACAGGACCTACATATACAAAGACAGGAGGTATGGATCGCCTTACCCCCGAGCTGGGGACCAGCCGCAGTCAGCTGACCCCAGGTACAGGGGATACTCACCCCCCGAATACGGTGGCCCACCTTATATACCGGGATATGGAGACCCCTTCAACAGGAATTACAACCCCTTGGACATCAACAGCGGGCTCAACAGGGAGAGGCAGAATAATAGATATGAGGTTAGTTAACTTCATTATAAATACCCATACTAATAAAAAAATAAAGAGTTTGGAATGCAAAATACGCAGGGTTCATGAAGTAAGCTGAGCGTTTCTGCAACGTCCACGCCCACTTGCAGAGATGTTTGTATACAACTCAGCAACCAGTTAAGAGAGGGGATACAAGGCCATAGAAGCCTTCCCTTTGTTCAGCATATGTCTTCTGGTACAACTTATAGCCAACTCAATATACTTCCTTAGTATCTCACATTAACCAATCACACCTGAGGTCCAATGGCATCGTTAAAAATATTTATACAAAATACAGTCAACAGATTCTATTATTTCTCCATGTTAAGTTAATTTTTCTTACTTAATATTTACTTTTAAAGGACTTTCATAGATTATTTATTTTTTGGTTTGTGCCCCACAACGATGGTGATTGGCATAATTAGAATAATATATTTACTCCTTCATGTACTTAGCTTTGTTGTACTTTATTTTTATATTATGGAAAATATTTCTTAAATATCTGATTGTTTCTCATATCCGTGCTTTGTCTAAGTGAATATAATAAAAAGTTAACCCTTTAACCGTTAAGTATGCTGCAGACCTATTATATTTTTTACTATATGTTTTCGTAAATGTTTGTGTTTAATAGATTAGAACTAGTGCCTAAATGCTAAAATATGTTATATATAAAAGACAACGAGTTTATTTATAATTAGAGTTTGTATACATAAACACACACACATATCATATACTCACTTGACGATGATGGATCATCTTTATTCAGTTCTAAAGAATTCACCTTTTCCTATTAGTTGTAATACCTGGAATCAGTCTGTGTCTCACTTTTCTTATCGTTTTATCCGATAACCTTACCAGCAAACACATTACTTATGATGATAAAACCATACGCGTCATAGATACCAGCATGCTTTAAAATTAATGTGCTTTCACAAAGAAATACAAAAACTGAGTTAACTTAAGCACTAAAAATCACCGACTTCTGACACTGAGAAATATTTTTTAAATCAAGTTTATTCGTTTAATGCTCTCTTAAAATCTATACTAATAAAGAATATTCAAAAAAATAAATAGGCATAACTGCTTCTTTTCGTATTAGAAGATTTTTCTTAAAATTATATATATATTTATATATATATGTGTGTGTGTGTGTGTGTGTGTGTGTGTGTGTTTATACACATTTGGCTGTTACCGCGTTAGCGGTCGCAATTTTTGTTTTTCATTACCAAACTCGATATATAATCGTTTTATGTAAAAAGAAAGATCAAGTTAGTTAACAGCTGAAATTGGACTCGGGTGTGGGGGGGGGGGGGTAAGAGAGAACGAATTCCAAAAATTCTCTTTATCTCCATTATTATGCGTCGGATCGAAAAAAGTGATTAGAACTAATCTTATTGTAAATTTAATTATATTTAAATGTTGCATACTTACATACGTAACTTCAATACGATTAATATTAACCGAATTATGGAATATTTAGTTTTTAGCCTTCAATAAACCCCCAGCCTTACTCATGTCCTAAGCTGTTATAACATGAACCTGTTTATACTAAGCTTAAACTCTAAATATTGTTTCCATGGGAACTTTATCATTCGTGCTACATGCAAATTCGATGTGCGATGTCTTCATCAATTAAGGTTTTACGTTCTTGTTTCGAAAATGTTCATTTGATCTTACCATACTCGATATTTAACTTTTTATTCAACACTAAAGATTATATTTGTGATTTGCAAAAATCGAGTCTGGAATAGTGGTTTTTTGAAAATATCTCCGTTATTATTTGTCGGATAGTAAAATGTTATAGAATTATTCATGTTAAAATATTAAACCTCTGTACTAAGCGAGGTATTTGTACTTTCTTGGATTCAGCCTTCAGGAACTACCTTCCCCCTACTCGTGGTTTTTTTTTTTTTTTTTTCATTGAAATAGAGAATATGTGCTGTGAGATCAGGTGTGTCACATAGCAGCACGTAGGACATCTGCTTAGTTTACTAAGCACCAGAAAAAAAGTGTTAATTGTAATGCCGAGAGTAATTCCTATTGTGATTAGTTATATGATCGTATGAAAATAAATATCTTATTTATTTATTTATTATGTAGAGCTCCGTAATTATTGCGACTTGGCTCTTCTTAAACATGGGTGGGGGGGGGGGAACAAAACAAAAACAAAAAACAAGTAAACAAAACAACAAAAAATGGAACACGAAATAATATAAAGAACAAAACTAAGGAAACGGAGTTAGCACTAACTCCTCCTAGGTAATAAGCGGTACCAACATTTCTAGGGACGAGCAGGAGTGGGGGTTGTAAGGGAGGCCTGAATTTAAAAATAGCGGTATTTCGTTTTCTATTGGTTTTCCTGCAAATATGCACATGACAAAAGTAGTTTATTTTTTTATTTGAAGTAACTTTTGTGATATTCACTTTTGTCGTATACCAAGTATAAACGAGATATACACTGAAAACTAAAACGGTAGCCGACAATTTTATTTGGCACTAACGATTGAACGGAACTTAACAAAACTCGGCATGTGAATTAGCATTAATTCTTCCACGATTATTAGCTATATTAAATTTTTTAGGTTCAAACGGGAGTGGGGGTTATAAGAGAAGCCTGAAATAAAAATTCGCGATATTTCATTGCCTGTTCGTTTTTCAGTCACTGTTGGTCTTTGTACCGTATCAAGGGAAAGGAAGTTTTATTCAAACATAGTTTGGGGGACAGAATACTTTCTATGATTATGAATTATATATAAAAAAAACTACATGCACAGGAGACGGGAAATATAAAAATATTCTGGACAGTGAAGCCTTACTTAAAAATAATTTTATTATTAACAAATCCACAGCATCGACGGGTATACATCGGGAAATGTTAAAATATTGTGGGAAGTAAAGGCTTGCCAAAAAAAATACCATCTTCATTAAAAATCAAATGAATTCCCGAGCGAAGCCGGGTACCTTAGCTAGTAGGGACTAAAAAAAGTAATTTATTTAAGAATTAAACGTTTAGGTTTACATGTAAACCCGACTCCAATTGGTTGTAGTAAGTGCTCTTCTCTTAATGCATATGCAAACAAATTTTCAGTTGTGTTGGGATATTCAATGCTAAATGGGGGAGGGGACTGGGACAGAACCAATTTAGCAATCGGAATTGAAAAGTAAAAAAGTTTAAAATATATAAATCAAAAAACCGTTTTTATACTCCAAATTCTATTTATTCTCTTCATTTTTCCAACAGCAACAGTAATTAAGTTATATTTTTATATAAATAAAACTCGAGGGTTTGTCTTATTTTCTATTTAAATTTCAGAGGGATAAATGTTTTGAATTGAGGATTTTTTTGTATACAAAATAAGGGAATAAATATAGTAACGTTAGCTAATTTCTTCTAGGGGATTCGTTAATTTATACTTACCTAGCACCCTCAGGACCGGGGATTTACCTTAACGTCAAAAAAACCATTCGCCCATATCTTTCTTAATTTCGATTTTATCAAAAAAAAAATCTAAAAAAAAAATAATTCTAAAAGGAATTGGAATCCGGCCGTTAGTGAGGTTTTAGTATTCCGGATTCTAAATACTTTTATTAGTGTTCCAGGAGAGTGGCTCCATAAATTTAAGAATGAAAATTGTCAAATTTTATGTATATTTCTTTAGGAAATAAATTTTGTCACCAAGCGCTTTATTATACTCTTCTATCGTTGATAGGAATGAATGTTTATTTAGAATAATGGTTATTATATTTGCAAAAAAAAACAGTTTTATTTCCACTCTCAGATAAGTATAATCCAGCCTGCATAGCTACATCCGACTGCCATCACACGCCATATTTCTTTGAAATAATTAGAATACCTGAACAGAATTACATATTTTTTGGATTAATGATAAGAAGATGAAATCATATTTTTATTTTTATTGAAGACGGCATTTATTTGCACCCTTATAAGAGCATAAGTATGTCAGTACACATTCAATTGGCATTGGATGTTTCATGCATAAAATAGTATAATGGCTGTAGTAAGTTATCCCGATACCAAGAGTGGGAGATGTCCCACACATCAAAAAATAGGTTCTTCAATATGATTAATGTTGGTGCAAGAAAAACGTAATGCAACCCCGTCAAGCAAGGTATATCAGACTTGTGATCTCCTCTCACCACATATTTTCTATTTCCATGTGAAATACCGATGAGAAGAAGAGGGTGGGGTTACTGGAAGCTGAAAAGAAGAACGCAAGAATAACTCGCTTAATAAATGAGTTACGAAGAAATGCATAGAACATCAATTGTATACCGCGAGGTACTCACGAACTAGATGAATAACCTAGACAGTTAGTCTTAGAATTGTCATGTGTTGCTGCTCGTTGCTATACGTTGCATAGTGAAGGATGGCTTAGCGAGGTTAAGAACAGTCGAAGTACGGCATTCGGGTTGTGAACCACGTTTTTGGTTATAGTGCGTATCTATAAACTGACAATAGGAGTCTGAAGTGCGGCCATGAATATTTTAGCAGATTACCCTTACGGGAAATCAGCTATTGAGGTCGTACTCATGACGCGATTTTCGAAAAAGTTCTTCAAATGTCCATCGATCCTACCCAGGAGATGGCGAAAATGAGGTCCGTTCAAAATTATATATATATATATATATATATATATATATATATATATATATATATATATATATATATATATATATATTTGTCTGTTAACACTCTAGCGGTCGCAATTTTTATTTAATCGTCACCAAACTCGGTATTTAATCGTTTTAGGTAAAAAGGATGATCAAGTTCGTTAACAGCTGAAATCGGACCAGTGGGAGGGGGGGTTAAGAGGGGGGATTTTCGAAAATTAGAAATAGCTCTGTTGCTATACGTCGGATCGAAAAATTGTATAGAACCAATCTTATTGCAAATTAAATTTACTATAAATATTGTTATATACATTTATTCTCTATCTTGAATATTAACTGAGATATTGGCATTTTTCAGTTTTCAGCCATCAGCAAACCGCCACTTCTACTCATGTTACATAAACAATACTCAACTACATAATAAATCACATTATTCGAAGTTTAAATACCAAAAATTGTATTCAAGAGACCTTTATTATACGAAATACATGCAAATATGTCCCGGTGACCCCCCCTCCCCCGTCTTAAGGTTTTGGACTACAAAAATTTGATTGATTGAGATAACAATTATTCTGACATTATTAATTACAGTACTATTTATAGTAAATAGTTCTCAATAAAATTAATATGTTATATTCTGATATATTTCAGTAATTGTTTTTCTTTCCGGTGTGAAGCGGGCAGACCAGTTTGTTTACATTTCTAACCTAACGCTTCCTGTCGGCAGGTTATTGAAATTGGATGAAACATTTCTTATTTCCGTCGTATTTATTCTCGGTGGTGTTGTGTTACCAATACTTCGATTTATCTATTAGTAAACTTCACGAGGGAGATCTGCTTAGTTTACGCAGCCCCTGCGTGACGGAATTTTTTTGCTATTAGCTTTATCATATGTTATTTTTGTGAATATATTTGATTAAGGGGGTGAATATATTTGGCCATGTGAGTTAAGGCGTTGATCTTAATCTCGTAGGGTAAACCTAGAGTGGCGAGTTCGATTCCCGCCAGGGCAAATAGGAATTTATTTTGTGACGGACTCATTAAATAAAATCCTTAGTCCCACCCTGGCTAGAAAAGAGTGGTAACCTGTAGATAACCCGTTCCAATAGCCTTAGTTGCAAAAAGTGGGCGTTAATAAATAATTTTATTTGATTAAGTTAAACTGGCCTTGTGTTCTTTTCGTCTCCCACGGCTTTCATACCATCAATAGTTTAACAAGACTGTTTCTTTTACATTTAACGATCCCAATCATAACAACGGAAATATTTTGAATTGTCGAGTACTACACCCTCTATTTGATGTCCGATTTGTTGTGACAATATCAAATGTGATACTTAAATACCAAATATTGTTTTCAAGAGACCTTTAATATGCCAGATACATCAATTAAGGTTTTAAGTTCTTTTCTAGAAAATGTTCATTTGATCATATCTGATATTTAACCGATTCAGTCAAAACTAAAGATCATTACTGTTATTGGCAGAATGTGGGAGGGAAATTCGAAAATTCAAAATATCTGAATTCTGATTAGGCAGATCGAAAATGTTACAGAACCAATCTTGTAAAGTTATTGATTGAGGTTCTTAAGTGACTAATTCGTACTTCCAGCAACAACCCCCTCCCCCTTCCTCTTCTATTTATTGATTTTATACATAGAAATAGGGAATATGTGGTGAACTGAAGTCATAGGTATATCGCAAAGGTTTTGCCTGGTAGTAATATAATTCAAAACAATAACAGATATTATTTAATATTGAGAAATGAGAAGCTAAGGTTTATTTTCCTTTTATCGGCCATTCTCTACTACCTGCCCCTCAACGTGGACGAATATCAAATATTCTTAAAATTTAATACAAAATCCGTAATAAAAAAGAACTGTTGGAATTTAGAAATTAACTCGGTTTCTTTTCATTTAAACGAGGAAAAAACACTGGGAAAATTCCAGCACTTGGGAAATCTGCTTATTTTATGCATCACCTGCTTGACGGACTTTTTTGTTCAACGTGAAAAGATCTATTAATTGTGTTCTAGGAAATATTCCGATCCGATCCATTAGAACAGAGATAACGTATATCACTTTCAGGGGAAATCAGGTTGTACTCATGACGCGATTTTCGAAATTTTTCTTCAAATTTCCATCGCTCCTACCCAGGAGATGACGAAAATGACGTCCGTTCAAAACTTTATATATATATATATATATATATATATTTGTCTGTCACCGCTCTAGCGGTTGCAATTATTGTTTAATCGTAACCAAATTCGATGTTTAGTTGTTTTGTATAAACAGGAAGATCGAGTTTGTTAACGGCTGAAATCGGGCCAGGGAGAGGGGGGGTTTAGAGGAGAGGATTTTCGAAAATTCAAAATATCTCCGTTACTGTGCGTTGGATCGTAATTTTGTATAAAAGCAATCCTATTGCAAATTAAATGTACTATAATTATTGTTATATACATTTATTCACTATCTTGAATATTTACTGAGATATTGGCATTTTTCAGTTTTCAGCCTTCAGCAAACCGCCACATCTACTCATGTTACAAAAAACAATTCTCTGCTACATAATAAATCACATTATTAGAAGCCTAAATACCAAAAATTGTATTCAAGACACCTCTGACAAAGTGGATGAAACATTTATTATTTCCGTTTGTATTCACGGTGGTGTTGTGTTACCAGTATGTAGATTTATCTATTACTAAACTATACGAGGGAAATCTGCTTATTTTACGCAGCCCCTGCGTGACGGAATTTTGTATTTTAGTAAATATTTGTTTGATCATTGTGAAAGTCGAGTTTTATATAAAAATAAAGATCAAGAACGTTAATGGCTGAAATTGTACCAGTGGGGGCGGGGTTTAGAGGGGGAGAGTTTCAAATCTTATTGAAAATTTAACGTTGTTTTATACATTTTTTCACTATCTTCATTACTAACCGAGTTATTTAGATTCTTTAGTTTTGTCTTCCGTGTACCCCTTCTCCTACTCTTGCCATATTAAGAATAAGCTGCTAGATCATGAACCACTTTATCCGAAGCTTAAATACCAAATATTGTCTCTATTGAACTTTTACTGTGTGAGATACATGCAATTACATACTACGATGACGTCATCAATTAAGACGTCTTGAAAATGTTTATTTGATCTACATCATAATCAGTATTATTCCATTTAATTCTACTCAAGTGTTAATATTCGTTAATAGCTGAAATCGGGCGAGGAACGGCGGCGGAGGGGGTTCAAAATTTAAAAAATATCTCTTTTATTATGAGTCGGAAGGAAAAATGTTCTTGTTAACCAATCTTTTCGATGCCCCGCAATTTCTGCTCTATAAATTTATTCCTAACTCATATATTAAGAGAGTTATTCGTATTTTAGCAGATTTCCCTTCAGGGAAATCAGCTATTGAAGTCGTACTCATGACGCGATTTTCGAAAAATTTCTTCAAATGTCCATCGATCCTACCCAGGAGATGACGAAAATGAGGTCCGTTCAAAACTATATATATATATATATATATATATATATATATATATATATATATATATATATACATTTGTCTGTTAACACTCTAGCGGTCGCAATTTTTGTTTGATCGTTACGAAACTCGATATTTAACCGTTTTATGTAAAAAGACAGATCAAGTTCGTTAATGGCTGAAATCGGACTCTCCTATGACGTACTATTTGTCTACTTGATATGATAAAGTGGTTCTTCTTCTTGTAAATTAAATTTCTATTTTATTCTTTGGTTTTATCTTAGGGAAAACCCAATGCCACGTCCATTATTGAATTTCTTGTTTCCATTAATCTTTGAATTTGGAAGTAGGGATTATCAAGTCTTTGGATGACAGTCATAGAAAGTTTGTCAGAAAAGAAGAATTTATCTTCAAACTGAGGGAATTTCTCATTTCCCCTTTAAATCTTCAAAGTTCTCTTATCTTAATGACACCTAATTTACTCTTTTCAAATGCATCTAGGTTCTTGTTAAAGTAAACGTTTAAAAGATGGTTATTCCTTTATCAAGAGTGGATGAGTTAATAAAATACTCACGTTTGCATTCACAACTCAATTGTTTGTATTGTTACGTTTATTTCAAAAACAACAAACTTGTGTTATAAGGGTTCTTTTGGATTACAAAATAAAATACAAAAAGTCCGTCACGCAGGGGCTTCGTAAACTAAACAGATTTCCTATGTGAAGTTTAGCATTAGAGAAATCTGCATACTGGTAACACAACACCACCATAAGTAAATACAAACGGTAATGAGAAATCTTTCAGTTAATTTTAATAAACTCCCAACTGAAACGGCTTCTGAATTGTAAGAATAATTTCAGATTTATATTTTAATAACTCAAATTTTAGTAGTCCAAGAACTAAAGAAGGGGGGGGCGGATGAACAAAACTTATTTGCATAAATCTCACAAAGTAACGAAGGTTAGGTAAGGTTAGAAACTACAGGTTAGGTTAGAAGCTTCCGCCAGAGCCGACTTACGAAAACGGCCGAACTAACCCGAGCAACACCCGACCACAGACTTCATAAAAATGCAAATATCTCGGTTAATATTCAAGATAGAGAATAAGTGTATATAACAATATTTATAGTAAATTTAATTTGCAATAAGATTGGTTCTATACAATGTTTTGATCCGATACATAATAACGGAGATATTTTAAATTTTCGAATTCCTTTTCTGGTACGATTTCAGCCATTAACGAACTTGATCTGTCTTTTTACATAAAACGGTTAAATATCGAGTTTCGTAACGATCAAACAAAAATTGCGACCGCTAGAGCGTTAACAGACAAATATATATATATATATATATATATATATATATATATATATATATATATATAATTTTGAACGGACCTCATTTTCGTCATCTCCTGGGTAGGATCGACGGACATTTGAAGGAATTTTTCGAAACTCGCGTCATGAGAACGATCTCAATAGCTGATTTCCCTTAAGGGAAATCTGCTAAAACATTAAAATTTTTATCACTTCACAAATTATTTGGTGGCACACTACACAATTTGCACACTTTGTAAATTATTTTTCACTCCTAACCACTATATACACTGTTAACTTCACGTTCTTATTACACGGCAAAATAACTCACGAGTCGCTCGAATCACTGATGTACACTAAATCCTGCATTGTCTGGCGAGGTGGGCGATTTATAGGCTCTAGTTAGTTCGAGGCGTCAACTAGCCCGTTGATTGGTCGTCGCCTAGAAGGTTCTAGGTTCCCGTCCTGTCTCCTCGTACAGGGGATCCTTTGGAGGGATGCACTCATTTTCTTTGTACTTCGTAAATACGTGATTAAATATACATCATTTTCAAGTACCAGCAAAATCCCTCAAGTAGACCAATGGATGCATATTTTGCAACAATATTTTAGCAGATTTCTCTTTGGAGAAATCTGCTATAGAGGTCGTACTCGTGACGGGATTTTAGAAAAATATCTCCAAATCTCCATCGATTCTACCGAGGAGAAGACGAAAATGAGGCCATTTCAATACATATCTGTCGGTTAACGCTCTAGCGCTCGCTAGAGTTTTGTTTAATCACTACCAAGCCAAGATAATGTTCTTTAAGGACTGAAATCAAACCAGTGTGAGGGGTGGGGGTTTAGAAGGGAAAATTAATGAAATTTAAAATATATCCTTTATGATAAGTCGGGTCGAAAAATAGTAGAGATACAATGTTATTGGAAATTTAATTTACTTAATCTTGTCATATACATGTTTTCTCTATATTTAATATTAATTGAAATACTTTCACAGTAGAGATAAGGCCTAGTTTGCCAAAGGATAGCATTAGTACTGGATTATCCCCACCACTCACGAAGGGCCCCTCACCTTCCCTACCCCTCCCTAGTGGCTCGTCCCCTCCCGCCCCTCTCCTCCCTCCCCCTCTCGTCCCTCTCCTACCCACCCCCTCTCCTCCCTCCCCCTCTCCTCCCTCTCCCTCCCCCATCTCTTCTAACCCTAGCACTTCCTCGGAACCTATACTTCCGAGTGATAGGAAGTGTGAGGGAAGTCAAGTTCCGCCATTACCTAGGCGCAACTCGACTAGTCGTAAAAAACATAAAAATAAAAATTCTAAAAGTGAAAATAAATTTAGTGACGGAGAAATGGAAACTACCTAAAATCAATGATGCTGTTTTCTGTACCTTTCAACACATCTATCACAATAAACCTAAAATTTATTTATACTTTCACTCATATTAAAACTAGATATAGAATGAAAGCTAATAAGATATTTAATACAAAACGTTCAACAACCAGTAATTTCCTACTAAATTATTCTTGCACAAACTCAGTTGCTCTAAATTATACATATAGCAACTTAGGAAATAAATCATTAAAAACTTCATCTCTGTTTACTATGCATCAGGTTACTATTACAAAGCATACCCATACTGTTTATAATCTAAGTCCGCATCTATATTTAAATACACATTACTCCTTAAATAAATATAAAACAGACATATGCAATGATTGTAATTGTATACCTTTACATATTTATTACATATTAAAGAAATGCATCATTATTGTAATTAGGAATTATAATGAACGCTAAATACATTTTTCAACATACACCATGCCTATAATATCCTGGAACTGCTGCGGAATTAGAACTCAGCTAGAAGAAATGAAACTTATACTTCAATCCGTTCATTCTATGTCTTCAAGAAACAAAATTAAAATCCAGCATATCAAAATACATAAAAGGTTTCACTATTTACAGAAAAGATTAAGAGATTGTAGAAGGAGAATGGGCACACGGGAGGAGTTGCTATCGCAGCTGCGAATAATGTTTTCTCAAAGGAAATACTAATAGCAACACCTCTGCAGGCAGTTGTCGTAAGAGCCAAACTGAGTTTTGAATTTACAATATGTAACTTTTACCTGCCACCAAATGAAGCCATAAATGAGTCAGCCATGCTGCAGCTAATTGACAGGCTCCCCCCACCTTACATCGTCGTGGGTGACATGAATGGATGCCATCAGTCCTGGGACCCATATACAACCAACTCCAGAGGAAATATTTTAAGAAGGATAATAGATTCTTCAGAATCATTACTCCTCTTCAATGGTGAAATCACTCACATCTGCCCCAAAACAGGAACTTCTACAGCAATAGATTTGGCGTTCTGTTCCCCCACTTTATTCAACCACTTAACCTGGGAGGTTTGTCAAGACCAACATGGAAGTGACCACTTCCCAACAAAGCTCACATTTAAAGAGGAAGCTCCCATAATCAAGAAGCACCCTAGATGGATTATTGATAAAGCTAACTGGGATGAGTTTAGCAATTTAATCAACATAAATATCCAGGATGTTCCAGATGATATCGAGGGAATGGTTGAGCATATAACAAACTGTATTATTCAGCCTGCTCTTGAAACAATTCCCAAAACAAAAGGGCTTCCTATACCCAATTACGCACCTTGGTTCGATGAAGACTGCCGTCAAGCAATAAAACTCAAGAACAAGGCTCTAAATATATTCCAGCGGAATCCAACAAAAGATAACTTAATAAGGTATAAAAAGCACAAAGCCATAGTCCGAAACCTTGTGAAACTGAAAAAGAAGAACTCCTGGATAGCATATCTTGATACAATTAGCATGCGTACTCCAATAAAACAAGTTTGGCAGAAAATCCATAGTGTGGTTGGGAAACACTCTACAGAAATTCCGATTCTAAATATCCAAAACGAAATAATCACTGACACCCAAGCGATTGCAGAATGCTTTGTGAGCCATTTTGCCGAAATCTCCAACGTTGCTCCGCCAAATAATCCCAATATCCATTCTGATGACGATGAACACACAGAGGTCGGAGATCAGGAAAGCCAATTCCAATATAATTACAATGCCCCTTTCACAATTTGGGAACTACAATGTGCAATAGACGATTTAAAGCCAACTACTCCTGGACCAGATGAAGTACATAACCAAATGATCAAAAAACTTCCCCAACCAGCAAAAACAGTACTACTTGCCCTATTCAACAAAATATGGGAATCATCAACATATCCCCAAGCCTGGAGAGAATCTATAATCATCCCCATCATCAAACCAGGAAAAAACAAATATTGTCCCGATAGCTATAGGCCAATATCTCTGACCAGCTGCCTATCGAAGTTGTTGGAAAAGCTGGTGAATTACCGACTTACATGGATGATCGAAAAATTCATCCTCCTATCTCCAAGTCAATGCGGCTTCAGAAAGGGGAGATCTACAATAGACCAGCTAGTGAACATGGAAAAAGAGATATTAAATTCCTTTGTCGAAAATAAAGAAGCCATAGGCATATTCTTCGACTTTGAAAAGGCTTATGACACTATCAGTCGAAAAAACATTGTAAAAGCCCTGTACAAGTGGGGATTCAGAGGAACATTGGTCAGTTTCTTGAAAAGCTTTTTGGCTAAAAGATATATTAGGGTACGTGTAGGAGATTCGTTATCTAGTCGCAAAGAGGTGCTCAATGGCATTCCCCAGGGAAGTGTGCTGAGCTGCACGCTTTTTGCGATCGGGATAAATTCTATAGTGGAGGTAATTCCTAGACAGGTCAAGGCATTTCTTTATGTGGATGACCTCACTGTTTTTCTAAGGTATAGATGCCAAGACTGGATGAGGAGAACATTGCAACATTTGCTGAACAACCTCCAGGCTTGGTCGGAAGACAATAATCTCCATTTTTCCACAAGCAAAACCAAATGTCTTCAGTTTTCCCGCAAAAGGACACCGAGTGAAAAGCCACAGCTGAACTTGAATGGGCAGGCATTAGTTTTTGAAGAAGAAGTCAAGTTCTTAGGCTTAGTCCTCGACGCAAAATTAACTTGGGTTTCCCACATTAAGTATGTTAAAGCAGAATGCCTTAAGAGACTCAACTTAATGAAAGTCCTAGCGAAGACTTCCTGGGGTGCAGACCGCAAAGCGATGACCATGGTATACATGAGCCTGGTCCAGTCCAAGCTGGACTATGGTTGTCAAGTATATTCATCAGCTAAAACCAGTCACCTCTTACTCCTCGACACTATCCTTCATTCAGGAATAAGACTGGCGACTGGAGCTTTCAAAACCAGTCCAATAGTAAGCCTTTGCGCAGAAGCTTCATTCCCACCATTAGTTTTTAGAAGGCAACAAGTCATCAATTCATACATCGCTAAGATGAAAATACAGCCCTCAAACCCTGCATATAACACCCTCTTTCACCCTACACGTATGATACTATACGATGAGAATCAACGACGCGCTGCCCCACTAGGAATCAGACAAAGAAGGCTCATAAGAGAAATTCATGAAATTACTATAGAAGAAGCGGACTTGAGCCAGGATAAACCCTCATGGATGCATATACCTCCCAGAATAGACTTAAGTTTACAGAATACAGATATTAGCTTAGTCAGAACCAATATGGCCAGCATTTTGGAAAAATATGCCGACTTCGAGGTGATATACACTGACGGCTCCAAAAACAAAGATAATGTCGGCTGCGCTATAATTCACAGGGGCACTGCCATGAAGTATAAATTACCTCCATACGCATCCATTTATAGTGCTGAATTACAAGCCATTGCTGCGGCACTATATCAGGCCATCAATAGCTACAATACCAAAATCCTTATTTGCACCGATTCTCTTTCTGCCATACACAGCATGAAAAAACCTCATAGATCCGGAATCACACTCAACAAAATTTACAAATATTTGGACATATTACAAACTCTGAAAAAAACAGTAATATTTGTATGGACTCCGTCCCACGTTGGAGTAGTTGGGAATGAAAAAGCAGATAAGGCTGCCAAGGAGGCTGCAGTAATGAATGAGCCACCTATTCAACTGTACGAAGTCAATGATGTGAAATCTTGGCTGAAGCGCAGAGTTCGAGAAAACTGGGACTCGATGTGGTCTGAAGTGCCTCTAACAAACAAGCTGAGGAACATTAAGGCTACAACCAAACCATGGAGGACTGCAGAGAGGGGAAGTCGCCGAGAAGAAATAGTAATCAGCAGGATGAGAATCGGACACACTAATTTGACCCATGTACATCTGATGACTAAAGAGGCTTGTCCAAAGTGTGAGTCGTGCCAAGTGCCACTTACCATTCAGCACATTATTGAAGAGTGCCCAACCCTAGATAAGTTTTTTTCTAAGCATGGGGTTCCACGAAATGCAGCAGCAGCACTACAAGATTCAGGAAAATCCATAGGCGCATTAATAAACTTATTAAAAGACATAAACTTATATAATAAAATTTAAAATTGTAATTTATAATTTAAATTTAAACAATTATTATTATTATACATATTTATTATACATATATTTTTATTTTTGTTTTTTTTTTTTTTGTATAATTAAATGTTACGTTAGAAGTAAGTTTTGATATGTTATATAAGGTACATGAAAGTGGATTTGTCTGGCCACATATTAATAATTATTAATTATATATAGATATAAACATATATAGAAAGTATAAACATGTAAGGCACGATGTGGAGAAAAAAAAAAAAATGGGAAATAAAAAGTGCTGGTTATCTATTTATTACTGTATATTAACGTGTTTTTATCATATAGATAACATTATATAAATTGTTATAATAAATATAAGAATGAGTATCCACGGACGTAAAAAAAAAAAAAAAAAAAAAAAAAAAAAAAAAAAAAAAAAAAAAAAAAAAGAAAAGTAAGCTGATGCAATGGACAAAGTCAGAGTGAACTACATAAAGTATAATAATTATGATAAAATATTATATGACGGTGTTGAGTAAGATGAAGGGCATAATAACCTTGCAGTTTATTGCCCCAATAAACCCTAATCCTAATCCTGAAATACTTTCATTTTTTCAGTTTTCAGACTTAAAAAACCACCACTCCCTCTCATCCATTTTATTCTAAGCTTGATTACCAAATATTGTTTTCAAGAGACCTTTATTACGCGGAATACGTGCAAGTTCGGCATGTGATTACGTCATCAATTAATATTTTACCATCATGATGAATACTTTACCGTGTCCTTTAACACTAAATATCATAATTTCTGAAATGGGGCAAGAATATGCGGGAGAGATTAGCGAGAAATATCTCCGTTATTATGTGTCATCAGAAAATGTTATAGAACCAATTTTGTTAAACATTGTTGCTCTGGAATTGTTATTTTATATCTTCTTCGTATATCGAATATTTACATAAAGATAGAGAATATGTGATGAGGAGAGATCACAAGTATTAACAAGTATGAATACAATATTTCTTGAATTGTAAATCAATTACGAAGTAGCCTTATGATTTGGCCCTTGAATGTTCAAACTCCATTACACCTTATTACATGCAAGCTGTAACCGCCAATATAAATGATACTATTGTCATACCTCTCGGTGGAGACCGTCGTCACTGGCCGATGGTCGAGTACAGCTGGCAAGCGCTTTCGATGCGATGGCATCATCTTCAAGCCTGTCAATTGTTGTACTGAGTTGGTTGTCCGTCAGTTTACCTGAACATCAACACCCTCAGAACAGTAGTGGTAAGTAAAGTAAGTAAACAGATCTGGACTAAACGTAAACAACTAATACGGTGAACAGAGCATAAAACCCACTGACTGACGGACAACCAACTCAATACAACTATCAACAGGCTTGAAGATGATGCCATCGCATCGAAAGCACAATGCCAGCGGTACTCAACCATCAGCCAGTGACGACGGTCTCCATCGAGAGGTATGACAATGTACTTTATCAGTTCAGATAAATCCACTTGAAAGTTGTTTCTTCCTCACCTATGAATCACTCGATCGCGTCATAAAGTGAATCATCGTCACGTTATAATATCCGATAAGTGATGTTATAGTCATTCATACTTCCGTTTTTATTCTAAACACCACTTCGTGTTACTATTACGGTTCTTATAATCGAAATGACTGAATGTTACCTTATTAAGTTTGTAACAACATCCTAAGTGTATTAACAAACCGAAACGACTTCATTATATATATTTATATATATATATATATATATATATATATATATATATATATATACTGTACGTGTGTATGTCTCTGAACTCCTTCTAAACGGCTGGACCGATTTAAATGATTTTTTTTGTATGGTGACCTCCTGGTTGGTATTGTAAGGGAGGCCTAAAATTAAAAATAGCGATATTTCGTTTCCTATTGGTTTTTCTAATAATTGGCGGAAATGATCTTCTTTCATAATTACGTATATACAAGATGTCCAAGTTAAATCATATCAAATGCTTTTCACGGATAAATAGATATTTTAATTAAAACATGTCAGGGAAAAAAACCGTAGGTCTCCAATCTATACTTCTACCATATTTATATTTCAACTTTTGACCCTTCCTGGACGGTTAACGAACGTTTCTCTCTAATCCCTTTAAAAATTATTAAGAACCAAGAAAAAGCATTTTTATATCTATGATATTTAAGGATTACGTCATTTGAAACCTGAACCTTTGAAATCTGAAATCCTAAACATCATTATAATTTTTTAAGCTTATGAACTGGAATCTCGGAGATCTAATGCTTCATTTCCATTATTTATTTATTTTTTGCCTTTCATTCAAAGATGTATTTTCATTTGTAGGGGCTACATAAAAAGAGACAAGTAAACAAATTATTTTCAATAACCAGGGTAATATGTTGACTTGATTTAAAACATTGAATGTATGTATATTTAAATATATATATATATATATATATATATATATATATAGAGAGAGAGAGAGTGAGAGAGAGAGAAATTAAAAAAGTATGAAAGGATTATAAAAATTAACGGTTTGTTCTCCGAATCCACTAACACTTTTCAGATGGAGACGTAGTTAAGTATCACTCAGAAATCGGCTTTATTTTTTATATATTTTTATTTTCATTATTATTTTTCATAGTATAACAGCTTATTTATTCTATGAAATGAGTAGGAGTGGGGATTTACAGAATGCTTCAAACTAAAAATAATACAAATATCTCAGTTAATATTCTTGATATTAACTACAATTATTATTCAAATTAAACTCGCAATAAGATTAGTTTTTAAACAATTTTTTGATTCGACGTATAATAACGGAGATATTAATAAATTTCAAAATCGTCCCCCCTTTCCCAGTCCTATTTCACTTGTCAACGAACTTGACCTTAGTATTACACGAAACGCTTCTATATCGAATCTGGTCGCGATAAGACAAAATCGCGACCGATAGAGCTGTAACGCACCGACATGTATGTATAATTTTAAACGGACCTCATTTTAGCAGATTTCCCGTAAGTGAAATCAGCTATGTAGGTTGTACTCATGTTGCGATATTCGAAAAATTATCTCAAGTATCCAACTAAAGCGAAATTTTTAGACTTGAAGAATAAGAAGAAATGATATCCTGATCAATCCATCAACATTGTTCAAAATGCCTTGTACAATATTAATCATGAATAGCAATCATCATCATTACTGATATAGGTTTACTTGGGAAATATTTACACTGAACAATAAGTGTGTGAATTTTATTCATTGCAAGGCAGTAAAAGTCCTTTCTACTATATTTACATCTCCTGGATGTTTATTTTCTTTTATTAAGTCTTACAGCTTTCTGGAAACATGGACAATCGGTGTGAGTATTATTGCTGAGAATTTCAGACTAAACATTAAGTGATTACTATTCAATCCCAATTCGTTGTTGAAAACATTTTCAGTTAAATCACTTTTAAATCAATACCTCTCCATTATTTAAAATAATTTGGACAATGTAAATAAGAATTATGGATAGTATTAGCTATTTCAATGCATCATTTACCACACTCCAGCCAAATGACGTCTCAAGTGATCCGTGCAGCTAGGTTTTGTTTAAAATATAGTTTTTTGTTTATTATTTCTTTTTTTTCAACTAAGGCTAATCGGGGCGGGTTATCTACAGGCTACCACCCTTTTCTAGCCAGGGTGGGCCTAAGGAGTTTATTTAGTGAGTCCGTCACTAAATACATTTCTACTGCCCAGGACGAGAATCGAACCCGCCACTCTAGGTCTACCACTCGAGATTAAGACCAACGCCTCTACTAACTCACACGGCCAACCTGAGCCCCTTTAAAATAATGTAACTTTAGTTAGACGAAAAACCTCCCCATACTGTTTCACAGCAGTGTTTTTGGAAGTGAAGAATATTGTGGACTCGGAGAAAGAAAAAGACGTCCAATTCTTCACAAATTTTTATTTCAGTGCTAAGCGCTTTCGAAGGCCGTTGTCTCCATCTTCAGAGCAACGTACATGCCCTCATAGGGAAAGACGGCAAGGGACTCAAGTCTATATTTCTAATATTATTTTAATAAGAAACGGCATTTTTAGCACACGAGGAGGTGTTACTGTGCTGCTATACAACCCCAGCCAGTAACTTAGCTGGTTTTTGCCTTTTGGGGGAAACTATCATTGAAACGAAAGATTCAGATAATAGCTACGCCTTCGTTATGAATTTTCGGTATCCCGTATATGAGGTATAGCCGTATACCGTTTTTTCTGTTTCTTTTTACATAAAAAGCTTAAATATTGAATTTGGTTACGATCAAACGAAAATTACTACGTGTATAAAACAGTTTGCATTGATAGCATCACATGTGAAGCATTTCTTTTGAAAATCCCGTTATGAGTATAAACTCAATAGCAACTTTTATCTTAAAGGAAAACTGTTCAAGCCCAAATAACTCATAATATAAAATATTCCTAATTCATAATCCCTTGAGTTACTAGGGCGCTTTGAAGGGTTAAATATTTCCATGTCAAAGGAAACCGAGCCTCTTTATTAAAGTTTCTTACCCTGTTTTATATTTATACTTGATCTGCCTTGTTTATTGGAACACTGTTCGGTGGAAGTTGAATATAATCTATCCCGATTCCCTGTGGATATTTCGGTTACCATGCCGTGCGAGTTTTCTCCGTGCTTTAGCAGATCAAAACAGCTGGACATTTGAGGAACGTTTACAAAAATCCCCTACGACCTCAATAACAGATTTCTCTTAAGGTAAATCTGGTAAAACGCTTCTAAGGCCAGAACAGTAGACTCCGATTAATAGATATTGGAGGTTGTTAATCAGATTTGGAGATGAAAGGCTGTAGGAGTAGCGAGTTCTCAGATAACCTCATTATCGGTAACTGTGAAGAGCCCAGGTTCTGGTTACAACTCGACCCACGTCCGGAATGGAAGTCAACCTGATTTAGCGAGTTATTCCCTGTCCTTACACTCAGCTGACCACAGCCTATGGCATCTATTCAACTCTTACCTTCTATGTTGAAATAGACCATAAGGGGCTGAGTAGCTAAATAGATTTCCCACCTCCTGGTATAGCATAATTGTGACCTCATCTCGCCACTTATTTATACACTAGCGGACCCGACAGACGTTGTCCTGCATTATATTTAAGGGATTAGGATATTAAATTTAATAATATTATTTTTAAAACAAAAGCTACTTTTAATAACACAAAAAACAACTTTTGTTATGTGCAAGTTTGCCTAAAAACAAATATCTATTTATTTATTAACGTCCAGTTTTTGCAACTTAGGCTAATTGGGACGGGTTACCTACAGGTTACCATCCTTTTCTAGCCAGGGTGGAAAAAAACAAACAAATAGAAAATGAAATATCGCGATTTTTTTATTCAGGCCTCCCTTATAACCCCCATTCCCGTTCGAACCTAAAAAAATCAATATAGCTTATAATCATGGAAGAATAAATGCTAATTTACGAATAGGATTTTGTTAAGCTCGGATCAGTCGTTAGTGGCCAATAAAATTGTTGGCTGCCACTTTAAGTTTTTAGTGTATATCTCGTTTATACTTTGTTATACGAAAAAAGTAAATATAACAAAAGTTACTCTAAATAACAAAATAAACAACTTATATCCTGTGCATATTTGCCGAAAAACCAATAGGAAACGAAATATCGCTATTTTTAATTTTAGGCCCCCTAAAACCACTCCATCTGCCGGACTGATTGTGACGCTAAACCATCCAGTCCGTCACCCAAACGCATACAAAAAAATTCATTCAAATCGGTCCAGCCGTTTAGGAGTTCAGTGACATACATACGTACAGTAGAATTATATATATAAAGATAATAAAACGATGAGTAGAAAGGGGAGGGGGTTAGTGAGGGCAGGAAACAAGGAAGTACGGATAACTGAAATAGTATTTGAGTTACGAAAAAGTCCGTCACGCAGGGACTGCGTAAACTAAGCAGATTTCCCACGTGCTAGTATGGCACACTAGTGATTTCATCTAATCACATATTCTCTATTTCTACGTAGAAAACCTATGATAAAAAGGTTGTGGGGGCGAGGGGTGTTCTTGAAGGCTGAAAAAGAGAAAGTACAAATAACTCGCTTAATACTAGAGTTACGAAAAAATGTATTAAGCACCAATTGTAGAGCATAAATAGCCACCCCCGATTTCAGACTCGAACTAATTTGAACTTTAGTGTGTAATGATACAGTTAAATATCGAATTTGGTGTACAAGATATAAAGATTTTCAAATCACGTCGCCAAATCTTAATTAACGTCATCACACTACGTATTTGCATTTGTATCTCACGCAGTAAACTTTCAATGAAAGCAATATTTGCTATTTAAGCTTGCAAAATTGGATCAGGCTTTTTGCTAACATGTAATATTAGCCAGTTATTAGTTATATGTAATATTAGTCAGAATGGGGTTTAGTGAAGGCTGAAAACTAAATAAAGTCCTTCACGCAGGGGCTGCGTAAACTAAGCAGATTTCCCATGTGAAGTTTTACAATAGAGAAATCTGCATACTGGTAACACAATACCACCGTGATTAAATACAAACGGTAATGAGAAATCTTTCAGTTAAATAAAATAAATTCCCAACAGAAACGGCTTCTGAATTGTAAGAATAATTTATATTTTAATAACTCAAATTTTAGTAGTCCCAGAACTAAAGAAGGGGGGAGGGGATGAACAGAATGTATTTGCATAAATCTCACAAAGTAAGGAAGTTAAGGTACGGTTAGAAACGACTGGTAAGGTTAGAAGAAGCCTGCCACCTGAGCCGAGCAATGACGGAATTGACCGACCAAATCCGAACTATACTCGACCACAGACTTCATAAAAATGCAAATATCTCGGTCAATATTCAAGATAGAGAATAAATGTATTTAACAATGTTTATAGGAAATTTAATTTGCAATAAGATTGGTTCTATACAATCTTTCGATCCGATGCATAATAACGGAGATATTTTGAATTTTCGAAAATCCCCCCTTTAAACCCCCCCTCCCTCTTGTCCGATTTCAGCCATTAACGAACTTGATCTGTCTTTTTCATAAAACGGGTAAATATCGAGTTTCATAACGATCAAACAAAACTTGTGACCGCTAGAACGTTAACAGTCAAATATATATATATATATATATATATATATATATATATATATATATATATATATATATATAATTTTACGGACCTCATTTTCGTCATCTCCTGGGTAGGATCGATGGACATTTGAAGAAATGTTTCGAAAATCGCGTCATGAGTACGACCTCAATAGCTGATTTCCCCTAAGGGAAAACTGCTAAAATTCCAAATATTTCATGCAACAAAACGACCCATTTTTGAAATGGTTGGTAACAGGAGTTGAAAAATGGATATTTTAGGATAATGTAGTCCGAAGAAAATCTAGGGGACCTAGAAGTGATGTCAAAACTCCGATACTCTCCAAAGAAGATAATGCTTTCCATTACCGGTGGGATTTCAAGGGTGTTATTTTCTAAGAACTATTGCCATCATGATAAACAATTGATTCAACTCTATACTGCTCAGAATTAACAAAATTGGATCAATCAAATAAAATTAAACGCCCAGAATTGGCCAATCGGAAAGATGTTGTATTCCACCAAGAGAACGATAGGCCTCACACCTTATTGGTGTAAGGTTCTACCACTTATTCCGGTCTTTGCAGAACTCCATGAATTGAATGAAATTCCAAAAGGAAGAGGACATCAATAACCACTTGGATCAGTTTTTTAACAATAAACCCCAGCATTTTATGAACAAGGCATCATACAGTTAGTGGAAAGATGGGAATAAGCCGTATCAAGTAATGGTCAATATTTTTTAGATTAAAATAAATTTTATGTCTCTGATACACTGAATTTTATTTCACCCTGAAAAACCGATAAAGAACTTATTTGCCTACCCGATTTTTGTCTGTTAAGACTCAATTCGCAATTGTTTTCTGATCGTTACCAAACTGGATATTTAATCCTTTTATGTAATGACAGACAGACACGCGCGCGCGAAGATGAGCACCAAGTGGGAGGATGTTGTGGACGAGCAGTTTAATAATATTCTAATAATAATATCGTGAGAAAACTGGAGACTTGAGAACCGATTATAAAACGTTAATCTTGAGTTCAGTGAATACTTTGAGGAAGATTTTTAAAGAATTGAGCAAGGAACTAAATAAGGAGGATTTCCCAGTTCTTCCACAGGTACCGGCTCCCCAATATTCATACTACAAAACGAAAGGTAATACACCTATTGTATCTAAATGTATATTTAAGGTTATTATTAGCCCGAAGAAGGGCTAGGAAAAAGGGGGCATAACAAATATAGTTCAAACGAATGTAAAACCATCTGAACTCAAGGTGGGTATAAGGAATTTTAAGTTTAAAGTCGGGTCCTTTTTAAATTGAGTCCAACAAGGAGAAAGACATTGAAGTCATTTGTGCGCTAATAGGTTTTGTAATTAAAAATAGCCTAACGTTCTGTTCGGATACGGCAGTTAAAGAACAAGGGAATCTATTTAGGTTCGCTGAGTCTAATAAGGAGCATTTTATAAATAAATTAAAGAGCAATTGAACATTGAAAGGGATAAGGACTGCGACCAAATTTATTAAAAGTAAGAATAGTCCGGAAGAAGATTCTGAAGTATTTACGGATTGCGTAATTAAGTGCTCGAATGAGTTCTTAATACCTAAAATATTACAGGGTAAAAGATCTGTACCTTGGTGGAATAGAAATCTAAATGGTAAGAGAATCCTAATAACCAGGCAGAAGCTCTAGCTATTTTCGTCATTTCCTATGTAGGAACATTGGACATTTGAATTTGTTTTCGAAAATCGTATCATGAATTCACCCTGAATAGCTAGTTTCCCTGCTAATGTGCTAAAAGTGGCTTCATTATGCTGAAATTATTCGGGCTGGCCCTGTCATGATGCTTCTTCCCTCTATAGGCGAATGGAAAATGACGCCATGGGGAGTCCGGTGAGTCCGTCATTTGTATGAAGACCTTCCAGGAAGAAGCAATCAATGAGTCCTAAGACCAAAACTTTGGTGGCGATATGTGGATGAAATATTTTCATGTTGGCCGCACGTGGGTGGTTATACTTATGCAATATGATATTGAGTACCCATTTCGAAGTGTGGCTACAATGTAGGAGGCACCTAGCCGTGAGGCCTTAATCCAACCTACACCAAGGTCCGGAGCGCCCCAGTGTCATGAAACTTAACATTTATAGCCAATAACTGAATTTACACAAAAAAAATATGCAATATGACAATAGGCACCTCAAAATAAAATTCATTCCTAAACGCAACAATAATACGGAGCGAGGGCGGAACTATTGACCCAAAGGCCTAACGGAGCCCACAGTCCGTCACACGGGAACCGCTTAAACTAAGCATATTTCCCACCACTGGTAAAACACACTTCTGATCTCAAATCAAAACATATTCCCTATATCTATGAAAACACAGATGAGTAAAAGGAGTGGCGGGAAGGGGGGGGGGAGGGTTACTGAAAGTTGAAAATATGAATAGCTTACTGAATAGTTGAGTTAGTTACAAAATAAAATGCATAGACCAACAATTGTAGGCCATCAGTAGTTTAACAAGATTGGTCCTATAACATTTTACGATCATACTAACAAAAATAAGTAAACAAAGATATTTTGAATTTTCGAATCCCCCTCCTTTCTAAACGCCCACCATTCCAAGTCTGATTTCTGCGAATAAAAAATATGATTTTTTGTGATGACTGAAAAGGTTAAAGATCAGGTATGGTATAGGCCAAATAAACATTTTCGAGAGAAGAACGTAAAATATTAAATAATGACGTCAACACACAACGGATTTGGATGTATCTCGCATAATAAACGTCTCTTGAAAACAATATTTGGTATATAAGCTTAGAATAAGTTGTTCATGATATATCAACTTATTCCTTATATGACATGAGTAGGAGTGGGGAGTTTACTGAAGGATAAGAACTAAAAATTCCCACTATTTCGGTTAATATTAAAAGTCCGTCACGCAGGTGCTGCGTTAACTAAGCAGATTTCCCACGTGCTTACATTTATCTCAAAACTTAAAAGTTCAATGAGAACAATATTTGATATTTAAGCTTCAGATAAAGTGTTTCATAATATAATAGAATATTGTTAATATGAGATGAGTAGGAGTGGGGCTTTACTGAAGACCGAAAACTAAAAATGGCAAATATCTCAGATAATAATCAAGATAATGAAAAAAACAAAAATAACATTTAAAGATCATTACATTTGCAATAAGATTGGTTCTATACAATTTCTCGATCCGACGCATAACGGGGATATTAAGAATTTCCGAAATTCTCCCCCACTAACTTTCCCCCTGGTCTGATTTCAGCCGTTAACGAACTTGATCTCTCTTTTTGTATAAAACGATTATATAAGTTTGGTAACGATAAGACAAAAATTGCGATCGCTAGAGCGGAAGCAGACAATATATATATATATATATATATATATATATATATATATATATATACATACACACACAATTTTGAACGGACCTCATTTTCGTCATCTCCTGGGTAGGATCGATGGGCATTTGAAGAAAAATTTCGAAAAACGCGTCATGAATACAACCTCAATAGCTGATTTCCCTTAAGGGAAATCTGCTAATATTAGAGAAAATATGCATATAACAACATTTATAGGGCATTAAATTTGCAATAGAATTGTCAATATATTTTTTGATGCAACTTATAATAATGGATATTTCGAATATTCGAAATTGCTCCCCTCCACCCCCCCCCAACCCTTTCCCCTCCCCTCCAACCCCCCCCAACCCTTTCCCCCTCCCCTCCAAACCCCCCAACCCTTTCCCCCTCCCCTTGTCGGATTTTAGCCGTCAAACACCATGATCATTAGTTTAACATGAAACGCTTAAATATCGAGATTGGTAGCGGTATGACAAAAATTGCGACAGTTACAGAGGTAACAGACAAATATACTTATATATAGACAGATAGGTATATCTATCTATATTGGAATAAATGTATAATTTGGAGCCGTCCTCATTTTCATCATCCACTGGGTAGGATCGATGGATTTGAAGCATTGTTTCGGAAATCCCCTCATGGAAAACCATCTAAAATGCGCACCTTATATAAATTGCATGTCAAAAAAAAAAAAAAAAAAAAAAAAATGCTTGTCAATTTGCGGCATATCTGTTTAGTTTACGTATCTCCTGACTTTATTTAAATAGTATGTGTGGAAACAATCGTCTCTATCAAGGATGAGCAACACGCGGCCCTTTCAACATATTTGTGCGGCCCGCCAAGCATTTCTAAAATTGAATTTATTTTATCGACTTTCTCCCATCAATAGTTGCGATATTAACGATACAGCACAACTGGCTATATTGTTACGTGGTATTGGCGCCAAATTTAATATTACCGAAGAATCGTGTTCACTAATTCCAACACAAGGGACTACATCCGGCAAAGACCGGTACGATGAACTAAAGTCTTTTTTGCAAGCATTGTGATAGAAGGATCAGGAAGGCTGTTTCAAGACGTTAAGAAGGCCGCAAAAAGAGAAGCATTCGTTAACCACTGCATAATTCACCCGGAAAATGTGTGTGCGAAAGAATGAGTTTGACAACAGTACCAATAATTAAGCTAATAAGTTTTATAAAGTCGCGCACGTTAAATCACCGTGATAAAAAAATTCCTGAAAGATTTTGAAACGGAATATGGCGACTTGGTTTTCAATGCCGAAGTACGTTGGCTTAGTAGAGGTGCAATGTTAAAAAGAGTATACAAATTAAAAAGCGAAATACAATTCTTCCTGGATATGAAGGGATATGCCTTTCCTGATTTTGGTAATAAAGAATGGATGTGCGATTTTGGGTTTCTTGTTGACTTGACTCAGCATCTCAATGATCTTAATCATCAAGACAAAGGACGGTTTATTTACAATTTGCATGATAAAAATCAGGGCTTTGAGCGCAAATTAAAATTGTGGAAACAGCATTTTTTTCAGAATAATGTGTCTCACTTTCCACAATTAGAAAAAGAAAACGTTACTAATTCTTAAAAATTCACACAATATGAAAATGTTTTCCTCACCATTTAATATCATGTGGATACAGTTCCCAAAGACTTTCAAATGGAAGTGATTAACATGCAGAATAATACTGATTTAAAAAATGTGTTTTTCTCAGTAAACCTCAAACATTTTTATAAATCGTATGGATCCTTGAGAAATTTCTGTTTTTGACGAAAAATGCAAAGCAAATGATGTCTCTCTTAGGAAGTACGTGTGTTTACGAACAATTATTTTCGACCATGAAATTAATCAAATATGACCACCTAACAAGACTGATTGATGCACGATTAGAAAGCTGCATACGTGTAGCTACTTCATCAATTCCGGCTGATATTGATTAGCTTATATATATAAAACAGTGCCAAAATTTCTGATTAAAAATTTCAAGTAAATTCTTTTTTTTAGCAGATTTCCCTTAGGGGAAATCAGCTATTGAGGTCGTACTCATGATGCGAGTTTCGAAAAATTTCTTCAAATGTCCATCGATCCTACCCAGGAGATGACGAAAATGAGGTCCGTTCCAAAATTATATATATATATATATATATATATATATATATATATATATATATATATATATATATATTTGTCTGTTAACGCTCTAGCGGTCGCAATTTTTGTTTGATCTTTACCAAACTCGGAATTTAATCGTTTTATGTAAAAAGGAAGATCAAGTTCGTTAATGGCTGAAATCGGACCAGTGGGAGGGGGGGGTTTAGAGGGGGGGATTTTTGAAAATTCAAAATATCTCCGTTATTATGCGTCGGATCGAAAAATTGTATAGAATAAATCTTATTGCAAATTAAATTTACTATAAATATTGTTCTATACATTTATTCTGTATCTTGAATACTAACCGAGATATTTGCATTTGTATTCTGCGTGTGGTCACCTAGGCTATGTTCGGACTTTCCGCCGAGAGCTCTGGTGGCCGTTTCCATAACTATTCGTCCCTCGTGAATAGGTTTAGAGGTTAGGTTAACTGTGTTTTGGGGATAGAAACTACTGGGTTATTACGCCCTAAATAATGTTTTAGGTTTAGAGGTTTCTTACTACTACAGTTGTTATTAGGCAGATTTCTCTATTGTAAAACTTCACGTGGGAAATCTGCTTAGTTTACGCAGCCCCTGCGTGACGGACTTTTTTTGTTATTCTATTGGTTTTTTTTTTATTTGGTATTAAAATTTGTATATGAAATCTTTACTTTTTTTAATTTTTATATTCCAATGTTTATAATAAATAAAGTTTTCTAAATTATTAATAAGTGTTATTTTATGTGCGGCCCGCCAAAAAATTTTAAAATTTAAATTGACCCTTTGATTAAAAAGGTTGCTCACCCCTGGTCTATATGATGTAAACTATCGTCCCACAAGAGATTGTGGTTTGTTGGCCATCCATTAAAAGCTGGTGGACCGAAAAATAATTTGTTTTTGTAACCTTTTTAACCCTTTAACGGGCAACGTTACCGCCAAGTCACCCTACTTTTTGAATAATCCTGAAAAAAGGCTATTATGAAAAAAAACAACTATGATGTCACAAATCTTTCTATAATCCTTCTACTTCATTGTCACTTGTTTACAATAACCTCAGTGTAAATTTAAGCGAGAAAATATGGCAAGAATTGGGGAAGGTTATGTAGTTCTCCAGTGGATCAACAAAGGCATGATGCCGGTAAGTTCACTGATTGATTATAGTTATTTATGCATTATATTTCGTATTGTTTGATCTTTCATTGTGTTTATTAGGTTCTATATTTTTTATTCATGCATTCATTTTGACTAGTTAGTTGTTATTTAGAGCTTATTGCTTGATTTTAGCTTAGTGTCCTGGAGGTCACGTTGCCCGTTTGCCAGTACTTTTGAAAAGACTCCTTTTCCAAAGAAATTCTTTGAAAATCAGGCAACGTTACCTCTAGTGCACATGATTCATTATAGTTATTTCTCATATACTGGGTATTTATGGGTTATTATCCTGAGAAAGGACCAATATATATCAATTTATACATTCATAATAGTTTTATGATTCTTTTATTAATTTATTTAATTTATTAATTTTTCCCTCCACAGATGTATAAGTCTCGTGCTCAAAAGATCCTGGCCCTTCTACCTAAATGCAATATCCCTTCTGACCTTGAAAATGATAGTAGCGATGAAGTAGTCAGTGAGGAACAGCTTGAAGCAGGAATTGTATATTTTTTTGACTATCTTCAGGAAGATTTCAATGATGTCGGGCAGGAGTTACATTCTACTAGTTCTACCAGGCAACCAGTCAGTGAGGAAGTTGACATGCCCTTGGACGGTGAAATGGGTGAAGAATTAAACATTTCTGAATCTGCACCTCACCACAACCCTAACAACCCTCACTACATCCATGGGCTATCAAAAACAAATAATCTTCAGCCAGGAACCAGCACACAATATGGGTCAAATAAGAAGATAGTTCACAGGAATGCCGCTAAGCCGAAAAAAGGATTTAAACCAAGGAATAGGTCCAGGCGAGGACGTCTCACAAAAAAGATGACCAACAAACGTGAAACATTCAACTGGCAACGGGGCGTTCCATTCCTTCATGAGGTTACTGAAATGATTCGAGCTGGTTTAACATCTAATGCCACATTGTCTAAGAAACCCTCGATTCGAGAACCCATTGAATATTTCTTGCAGTTGTTCAATGAGGATTTGATTGATCACATCATCTTCCAAACAAGGCAAAAGAAAACTGGAAAGACTACTCCACCAAAAACCAGGAAGACGGAATGTAAAAGGAAGCAAGAGCCGAAGCACTCAATCCCCAACTCCATAAGGTTCGATATGGTTGCCCACATTCCTGAATCTACGTCAAAAGGAAGATGCAGAATGTGCCGAGAAGGCCGTACGAATTGGCAATGCAGTAAATGCAAAGTTCGCTTATGTCTCAAGACTGACAGAAATTGTTTTTCATTCTTCCACCAACCAAGTTCCAAATGTTGAAGTCATTTTGTTAAATTTTAATATTTTTTTGTCAGCTTTAACAAAATTATAAATAAAAACATGTTCTGATACCTTTTTTTACTTTTTATTATACCTAGTAGTTTTTATTATATCCATCCCGTAAACTGGCAACGTAACCTTCAGGGCACAAGCCTGTTTTCCCGTAAACAGGCAATGTTTCCTCCAGGGTACAGCCCTTGTTTTCCGGTTAACAGGCAATGTTACCTTCTGGGCACAGCCCTTGTTTTCCGGTAAATGGGCAATGTGCTCTCCATGTTACGCATGCCTATAATTTACAATAATGTAAAGTTAATTATTTTCTCATCATTTCCCCTTTATTTAGACCTTATTAAATACAAAAAAGAGTAAGAAAAAAATAATCCTTCAAAATTCATGTTCTGCCCGTTAAAGGGTTAATTATAATAGATCCAATTAGGGACAAAGTATTTGTAAATACTTATGCTATCAAACGGTGACCAAGTCCATTTGCATACTAAGTCCAAATTAAACGAATTCCAATTATTAAATGAATTTGCTTGCCGGGCTCAGTCAATGCTATCTACAGATATTCTCGTTATTCATAAAATGTTTTATCAAACTCCAATACAAAATATCAACATTTATCTGCATTAGGACCTTTAAACGTTAATATGTTTTTCCATCGTTTTAATAAATAGTTTAATGACAGATATTTCTTACCATGAAAGGTTTCTATAACGTAAATTTTCTAATTGCAATAGAACGCTCTTAACATTGTTTAAACTACTAAATTATTAATAATTTAAACATAAACATTGAAATTAAAGATTTTTTAGTGATGAAATTTAGAAAGGTTAAAAATGTTTCTGTTCATATTAATCATCTCGTAGTGCGCGACGCTTTGTTAATTACGGAGGCCACGAGTAATTAATAAACTGCTTTAAAACCCAGTAGCACTTACAAAGCATTTGCTCTGGAGATTGGCGATAATTTAATGGCATTACACATATTAGCATATTTCCCATAAGGGAAATCAGCTATTTAGGTCGTACTCATGACGCGATTTTCAAAACTTTTCTTCAAATGTCCATCGAGCCTACCCAGGAGATGACGAAAATGAGGTCCGTTCAAAATTATATATATATATATATATATATATATATATATATATATATATATATATATATTTGTCTGTTAACACTCTAGCGGTCGCAATTTTTGTTTGATCGTTACCAAACTCGATATTTAAGTTCGTTAATGGCTGAAATCGGACCAGTGGGAGGGGGGGGGGATTTTCGAAATATCTCCGTTACCATACGGTGGATCAACACATTGTATAGAGCCTACATTATTGTTGCTTATTCCAAATTAAATTTACTATAAATATTGTTCTATACATTTATTCTCTATCTTGAATATTAACCGAGATATTTGCATTTTTATTAGATGTGGGCCGATAACGGACGAGTAAATTTCCCGCCAAAAGCTAGTTCGGCCGTAACTGTTCGGCTCTAGTATGGAGATTCCTCTATTGTATAACTTCACGTGGGAAATCTGCTTAGTTTACGCAGCCCCTGCGTGACGGGCTTTTTTCTGTTTCAACAGGTCTTCATTAAGGAAGGAGGTGGGGTAGTACTCGTGACGCAATTTTCAAAACACTTTCAAATGTCCATCGATTTCCCCTCCCAGACGACGTACAGAGAGATCCATTCACATACAGTTATTTTATCCATTAACGCCCACTTGGTACTAATAAGGCTAATTGGGCCTACCAATTACTTAATACTCTTCGTTGCTTCCCCTAGTGCCACCAAAAAGTGAGAAATGCTGGGTTCTTCCTCACAAAATTTTAAAAACGTCAACACTAATGAACCTAACTACAGGAGCTGGACGTTCCCACAATATCACTCCAAATTATCTGAAAAAATATCTGAGCTTTATATGGAACAACTTTAATTATTTACTGGTATTTAGCTAAGACTATTTGTCTAAACTATTTGGCTAAAATGTGTTTCTATTTTTATACTATTTTAGGACATTTTTGTTGAATAAAATATTTTAATACTTTTTTTGTCTAATAGGCCACAGTTCCTGGCCTGATGTGATTCTATCTGACTACTTCTTAATTTTCACAAAATCTTAAATTTGTTGATAATATTTGAATAACTTCATTTTTTATGTTTAAACTTTCTTTTAGCTTACGTCTTGTTGTAAATTTATGCAATTATAAACTGGAATACTTCACAATTTACGCCTTGGAAAACGTTTTTTTAAATCACATTTACCTTCTCATATCTCATCTTGTGGCTAAAACTACAAAATGAGATTTGTTGTGCATGCAGTACTACCCCTGGCCAGAATTTCAGATTTTTATATTTTTCCCGATCAGAGATATTGCCACTAAAAATGACAATTATTGAAAAAATGTTAATTTTTTTTTTTCAAAAAATGGGGTTTAAGCTAGAGCCATGAATTTTGGTGTACAAAAGCCATACTTCCTAACTACTTGTAAGAAGCAAACTTGTCTAGAATATTCTAATCCTTCCCAAGAAACATCACACTTAAAAAATGAAGAAAAGATTAGAAGTAAGAAAGCATAGCCTCTGATTTCACCCCTAAAACCTAAATTGGGGCAGAAAGTGTATAGCCATAAATTATTATTATTATTATTATTTATTAACGTCCACTTTTTGCAACTTAGGCTAATCGGGACGGGTTATCTACAGGTTACCACCCTTTTCTAGCCAGGGTGGGATTTTAGGACGTTATTTAATGAATTTCGTCATTAAATAATTTCCTTTGCCCAGGCAAGAATCGAACTCGCCACTCTAGGTTTACCATGTGAGATAAAGGTCAACGCTTTAACTCGCATGGCTAACCTGAGCCCCGTATAGCCATAATATGTAGTGCTTTATCTTCTGAATAATTTTGTTTTTGTCCCATAAGGATTGGGCAAATAGTTTACGAGTTATAGGCTTTGGCGTAAACGCTTGGATGTAGCAATTCACCATTCCAAAACTATTGGCAGTAAAATGTTGATGTCCAACATTAAACTTATAAGTTAGTATGAAAGCCATTGCAGAATTTTAGAACTTAATGTCGTAGAAAATAAAATATGGTTTCACTTGTTTATTTATTAAATATTTATCATTAAAAAGACATTATTTATTAAAATTTCTTTTAATAGTTTGCTTATTATAGTCGGGATATATATGTCTGAGTTCTTGTATTGTTGCTCCTCAACACATGAAAGTCTTTTATTAATTTAACCGCTCTTTCAGCTGTGTCGTTAACTGCTCCCACTGTCTTTACCTTCTTTTAGCAGATTTCCCTTGGTGGAAATCAGCTATTGAGGTCGTACTCATGACGCGATTTTCGAAAACGTTTTTCAAATGTCCATCGATCCTACCCAGGAGATGACGAAAATGAGGTCCGTTCAAAACTGTATATATAATCTATCTATCTATATATTTGTCTGTTTTTTTTTTGTTTAATCGTCACAAAACTCGGTATTTAATCGTTTCATGTAAAAAGGAAGATCAAGTTCGTTAACGGCTGAAATCGGACCAGTGGGAGGGGGGATTAGAAGGGGGGAATTTTCAAAAATTCGAAATATCTCCGTTACTATACGTCAAATCAAAAAATTGCATAGAATCAATCTTAAATGCAAATTAAATATGCCATAAATATTGTTATATACATTTATTTTCTATCTTGGATATTAACCGAGATATTTGCATTTTTATTAAATGTGGGAGGATAAATGGACGAGAGTGAGTTTCCCGCCAAAAGCTAGTTCGGCCGTTTTCGTTACTGCTCTCGTGAAATTTCTCTATTGTAAAACTTCACGTGGGAAATCTGCTTAGTTTACACAGCCCCTGCGTGACGGACTTTTTAGCCTGTTGAAATGAAACAGTATTTGACCATGAAATGGGGCACTCCTTAACAAAACTATCGTCGATTTGAGCCGATTGAGCATGGAATTGCTATTGATTGAAACGAAATCATAAATATTTGACTCTGAAATTAAACGTAAGAGTCATTTATCAATTTCATGTTATCATTTATAGTAGTCAGAAAAAAGAAAAATAATGTTTGTATTTCCCATTCTAGCCTTAAAGTGAGCCACAAAATTCTTCTTTGGATGGAATGTAACGGTTAACGCGAGATAATGACCTTCTTTTAACTGAAAAACATTTTCGCTTTTCTTTCTCGATCTACATCAACGATTTAAGACGCATGCCTTATCTGTCAAATACCATAATGGCAAAACTCGTGTAAAGCTGATTTTGAGATGCATTTGTCAACAATCTCGTAAGCTTTTAATACCTACTAAAAGCAGAGATCGTGATAAGTTGCTTTTACCTCTAAAGAGCATTACTGGGAAATTCCTCCCCTCTAAACCACCACTCGTCGGATTTCAGCCAAAAACGAATCGTTCTTTTTACCTTAAATGATTAAATATCGAGTTTGGTTAATGATTAAACCTAAATTACCTGCACCCACGCACGCACACACACACTCATATATATAAAACATTTTGAACAGATCTCATTTTCGTCACCAACTAGGTAGGATCGATGGACATTTGAAGAAATGTTTGAACATATAGAGAAAAAACGTCACATTTTTGTCACAAGAAATAACTATCAGTAGACGTTGTTCTATATATTTGCTTATGCTTAAAGCTGGTAACATTTTTCCAGTGTACCGTTACAATATCCGGTATCTCGTATGAAAATTAAACTTTTATTGCCTCTGCATGCTTTTTTTGTTGTTCCGTACAAAATCTTTAAATTGATGGCTTACTTATAGAATATTCGTCCCCATTGTGACCGAATATTTCCTCACAGATGATTTATTAATGTGGGTGCTCTCGTTTGCAATAGACAAATATTCTTCAAACTGTCATTTCAGACTCAGACCATGTTTTTGGCGTGCGTCATAAAATGATGACGAATAATTAAAGCGGGAATGGGGATGAATCATATTTAGCGTGCCGCTTTTGCTCTTTAGCGATTCTAAGATGTGCTCCTTCCTTTTATCAGATTCCCCTTAAGGGAAATACGCTATTGATATTGTACTCATGACGCGATGTTTGGAAATTTTCCCCAAATGTCCATCGATCCTACTAGGAGGTGACGAAAATGAGGTGAGTTCAAAAGTCTCTCTCTCTCCCTCTCTCTCTCTCTCTCTCTATATATATATATATATATATATATATATATATATATACACACACACACACACCCACATATATGCCTTTTTCAAAAAATAATGACCTCACGAATAGTAAGATTTGCGCTTTCATTTACACTTAAATTCATTTTACGAATGTTATAGAAGAAAACAGCAAATACTTGTTCACTAGAGGGACGCTTTGGACAGTAGTAATTTGACGATTTAACGCTCCCAATTAAGAATATTTCCTTTAAGCAGATTTCCCTCTAGTGAAATCAGCTATTGAGGTCGTACTCATGACGCGAATTTCGAGAAAAAAAATTCAAATATCCATCGATCATTCAAATACCCAGATGATGATGAAAATAAGGTCCGTTCAAATATATGTATATATATATATTTCTGTTAACATTCTAATTAGAAATATCTCCGTTACCATACGTCGGATCGAATACGTGTATAAAACCAATATTATTGCAAATTAAATTTACTATACATATTGTCATGTACATTTATTCTCTATTTTGAATAATAACCGAGATATTTGCATTTTTAATAAGTGTGTTGTGATGAGATCGGCTTTCCGCCAAAAACTATTTCGGCCATTTCCGTAACTGTTCGGCTCCCGTGAAATTGGTTTAGAGACTCGTTACTACTACTGTTACTAGTATGGAGATTGGTCTATTGTATAACTTCACGTGGGAAATCTGCTTAGTTTACGCAGCCCCTGCGTGACGGTATTTTTAGAACTATGTAACTGACATGTAGACTGAACGAGTGAAGTGCTTTTACTTATAAAATAAGCAGGCAAAATCAGGCTTAGCTTCCCGGCATTTTAGTTTGCAAGCACGCACTGAAATATTCCATGGAAATTCGGTATGGATCTCCATGCTCCTAAGTGCACGAAATAAGGACTTTTATTTTTTTTTTTGGACCTTAAAATATATATATATATATATACATATATTCATTATCAGTTGGAATTATATACGTTTCTTCGCGGAAGATTGAACCTCGCGAAGAGTGAAGCCAGCGGGGGGCCGACAGGAAAGAGCAAGAAGACAGAGAACAACATGGAAGTCTAGTCCCCGCACCGAGATGGAAGCCTAGCTCGGCACATACAGAGACAACAGGCATCATCACAAGTGAAGGCAACCCATATAATGTGGGAGCAAGCGCAAAAGGGCCCGTCGGGCGATCTAGCTGAGAAGCGGGGAAGGAGGAGGAGAAGAACTATGAATATAATAAATCACGTGAGTACTCACATTCAAAATCACAACTTCAGGGCTCACACGTGCAAGGCAACTATAACCATTTCACCCACGTATAAGGCGAAACCGACCTTTATCAGATGCAGAGGAATCCTATCAAGAAATTCATCATCATCATCTTCCTCAAGTATCACTACAACTAACAAACTAACCATAATTGTCTCTGAAATAGGCTCTCCCCATAACCATTGTGCAGTACCTCAATATATATTGGCTCTTGCCTCACATATATTCTAATCTATAAACCTATGCAGTCCACTCTCAAATCAAAAAGTCCGTCACGCAGGGGCTGCGTAAACTAAGCAGATTTCCCACGTGTAGTTTTACAATAGAGTAATTTCACGAAAGCCGAAGAGTTAAGAAAACAGCCGACCTAGCTTTTGGCGGGAAACTCACTCCCATCCGTTATCCGCCCCGATTTCATAAAATTGCAAATATCTCGGTTAATATGCAAGATAGAGAATAAATGTATATAACAATATTTATAGTATATTTAATTTGCAACAAGATTGATTCTATACAATTTTTCGATCCGAAGTATAGTAACGGAAATATTTTAAATTTTCGAAAATCCTCCCCTCTAAAACCCCCCTCCCACTTGTCCGATTTCATCCATAAACGAACTTGATCTTTCTTTTTACATAAAATGACTAAATATCGTGTTTGGTAACGATCAAACAAAAATTGCGACCGCTAGAGCGGTAACAGACATATATATACTCGTTATATATATATATATATATATATATATATATATATATATATATATATATATACAGTTTTGAACGGACCTCATTTTCGTCATGTACTAGGTAGGATCGATGTACATTTGAAGTAAAATGTCGAAAATTCCGTCATGAGTACAACCTCAACAGCTGATTTCCCCTAAGGGAAATCTGCTAAAATAGGGCGAAGGGGCCTTTCCCTATACTCATTTTTATGGGAAGCCTCATCGGCACCAGAACAACGTTTGATATCTTTAGCTGCCCCCGAGTAAAGCTCGAGGGATCCGGGATCAGAGTTTTTACGAAATGAGTGATCAACTCGACATACAACTCCGTCAACCAAGGAGGACCTGGAATGAGACCGTCTCTATTAGACTGACGGGCCCTATTGTCATCGTGAGGGGCTGTCAGACGTCCTCGTATATTCGTTTGACTGATCCATAAGCGCCGTGACACTAGCGCGTTCTGGTAGCGAACTCAGGACCTTCTCACTTGGATCGAACCTTACTACTTGCTTACTGACGGTCGTGAGAAATGTACCCATGCCTTAACCCTCACGGCCACCGGCGACCCCTGTCTATTTATACAGTTTTCAATGGAAATCATTTGGTCGTCTCTTAGATAGGAATTGCGGCATACAACCTCAAAAGCCGATTTCCCTGGAGGAAAATGTGTTAATAAAGGTAGTAAGTGGCCTTATTAACATAATTAACCGTAACACTTCTGTACTTTGAAGAGGGATCTTCAATTTCTATGGTTAAAAGGCAGCTGCAACCATAGCCTTTAGTTGAAAGTTTGTTTCTCGGAAAGTTAATTATAATTTCACTTATGGAAAATAATCTATCGTAGCTGGACTCCTGAAGTGATTTTCAAATGCTTTCGTCAATTGACCACAAGTTTATAATGAAGTATATGGCAAATAGTCTATCAAGACAGAAACTTTTTTTTTCGTTTATGGTTCCCTCCTTTGGCCTCTCTTCAGGGGCTAGAATATAACAATATCATTAAAAATGTTAAATAATTAAATAAATATACAATATATAAATAATTAAATTAGTTAATAATAAAGGTATTTGCTATCTGAGGCTTCACTATGCACAACATTTTTATATTTCCTCTCCCTTATGCAGGTATCTTTTTCCAAAATATCAAGGACCACATGTATATATAAATGTTTGTCTGTTAACGCTCTAGCAAACGCAATTTTCGTTTGATCGATACCAAACTCGATATTTAAACGTTTTATTCGAAACTAAAGATCGAGTTCATTAACGACTGAAATCGAACGTTAGGTTAGAGGGAGAGTATTTCGATAATTGATAACACAGGCCAACGATGAAAAAACTTTTTTAATGAAAATACCTTATTCTTATGTTGTTTAGGTTGCTGAATCCAAATATGATGCTTAAAAAGTTGTATCACCCACCATTTATTCACATTTTATAGTTAAATTCATGAAATAAAGAAACATTTTTAGAATTTAACAGCTTTTTCATAGTTAAGATAACATGAAAAAATAGGTCTAATGAACAAAGATGATGTTGGCAGCACTGCTGAAACACATGCTAAACAGCTGATGTTTTGTTTATTTTCAACATAACCTCACTTTTACGTTTCCTGTACATGTGCTCAGTGCAATGTCTCATCGCGGCTGTAAAAACTCTGCTGACAGTTTTTGTTATATTTGTGGTGAGTTTGTTATTAAAAAGCACCAAAGAAACATTACAGACTTTGTGAAAAAGGTTTATCTAGCATACTTTGGAACCAAACTTGGAGACCAGGATAAACCTTGGGCACCGCATAAGGTATGTTATGTATGTGTTGAAGACCTCAGGAAATGGTCAAAAAAAGAGAAAAAAACACTAAATTTGCTGTTCCCATGATATGGAGGGAACCAAAAAATCATTCCGATGACTGTTACTTTTGCAGTGTAGATATTACTGGTCATAACTCTAAGAACAAGAAGGTAATAAGCTACCCTAACCTTCCGTCCGCCATCCGACCAGTAGGGCACGGTGTAGATTTGCCAATCCCGGAACCACCAGAGGACTTAAATTCTATTGAAACAGAAGTATTTTCTGATGTACAGTCGGAGTTAGATGAACACGATGAAGAATTCCAATGTGTTACAGAAAATGTAGAGCCTAAATTGTTCACTCAGGTCGAGCTTAATGACTTAGTTAGGGATCTGGGCTTAACAAAAGAAAAAGCTTAACTGCTTGGCTCTAGGCTAAAAGAAAAGAACTTGCTGGCGGCTGGAACCAGCTTTCATGTGTATAGGAAGAGAGAACAACAATTTTCGAAGTATTTTGAACAAGAGGGTGATTTGGTGTACTGCTCAGACATTCATGGTTTAATGAATGAGTTTGGAATTGAATACAAAACAGAAGATTGGAGGTTGTTTATTGATTCATCCAAAAATAGTTTGAAGGTAGTTTTACTACACAACGGTAACATGTATGCCTCTGTACCTGTCGGTCATTCTGTACATATGAAAGAGAGTTACGAAAATCTAGAAATAGTGTTAAATAAAATAGGTTATTCTGCACACGGTTGGATGATATGTGGTGATTTGAAAGTTACGTGCATGCTCCTTGGTCAGCAAGGGGGTTTCACCAAATTTCCATGTTTCTTGTGTGAATGGGACAGTAGAGCTCGGAATCAACATTGGTGCAGAAAGAACTGGCCTGCTAGGGAGTCTTTAAAGCCTGGCGAGAAGAACATTTTACGCAAAAACCTTGTAGATCCAAAAAACGTGCTCCTACCACCACTACATATTAAGTTAGGTCTCATGAAACAGTTTGTAAAGGCTTTGCCTAAAGATGGGCTTTGTTTCAAATATCTCTGTCAGAAGTTTCCACACCTTTCAGAAGCTAAACTGAAAGAAGGCGTCTTTACCGGGCCTGATATTAGAAAAATGATGTTTGACGTTAACTTTGAATCCACAATGACCTCAAATGAAAAAGAAGCATGGGTTTCATTCAAGCAAGTTGTCACCAAGTTTTTGGGAAATAAAAAAGACCCAGAATATAAGGCTATTGTTGCTAACATGTTAAAAAAATTTGAACAGTTAGGATGTTTGATGAGCCTGAAAGTTCACTTCTTGAGCAGCCACCTCGATTACTTCCCGGAAAATTTAGGAGATGTTAGTGAGGAGCAAGGTGAGCGTTTTCACCAGGACGTTAAAGTGATGGAAAAACGTTACCAGGGCCGCTGGAATACCAACATGATGGGGGATTACTGTTGGTCACTTCACCGGGAAGTTCAGCAAGCTATTCATCGCAGGAAAAGCTACACAAGAAGCTTCAAGGAAAAAAGGGAAAGAAAATATAAAGCAATTCCAGTTGACAAGTGAACCTTGTATCATCACATAAAATTACTATTCCAAGTATTTTACTGTAAATACAAACCATTTTTACGATTCTACAGTGTTTCATTGATTTCCCTATATACTGTAAATGGGTATTAGACTATATAATAAAATACATTTTGCTTGGAAACTAAGGGTGATACATAAAAACTACGAGCAGATTTGGATTCAGCACATAAAAATCTATCAAGATCAGCTATTAAAATTAAAAAAGTTTTCAAAAAGGTTTTTTTTTGTGGCCTGTGTAATATCTCTGCTATTCTAAGTCGGATTGGAAAATTGTACAGAACCAATCAATTGCAAATTAGTGTGTGTATGTGTCCGTGCGCGGGTGTGTGTGTGTGTGTGTGTGAGGGTGTATATATATATATATATATATATATATATATATATATATACAATCCTGTGAAAAAATATAAACTCAACTTATAAAATCGAAATATTTATGAAATTTAAAAATTAACTAATTGCACAATAATGTTTCTAGATATGTTTTGGTAATTTACAGTCATCATATTAGGTACACAAACTCAAAGTTTGTTTGCAATTGTCAGGAGTATTAAAGGATTATTATCACCTCAGTTTTCTCTCAACTTCCGAAGGGGGAGTACGTGTGTTGGATTTTTATACTGTGCCGACTCGTTTTTTTGTATAAAATAACGTTGTGCAGAACTCATCTCTCAGAAATTGAGCAGCAACGAACTGTCGACTTGAGAAGAGGTGGTTTGACCCAACGAAAAAATTGCTCGTGAATTAAACCGATCCCAGGGAGTGGTCAACAACTTTTTAAATAGTGGCATGGACAATTATGGAAAAAATAAAAGAAAGAATAAAATTTTCCAAGCACATGAAACGAGCGGTTTTGAGAGAAATCTCCAGCATCCTCGTCACGGATTGTGAGGCGGTTCAATCTAGGGTGTGATGCCAGCTTGATCAGGAAGTGGATAATGGAGTCGGCGACTTCGAAATATTGCAAGGTAATGAATAAACCACAGTTTAAATACACCATATGCAGCGACGACTGAATTTCGCTGAAAATCATATCCATAACATCCAAAAATGGTCAAATGTTATTTTCAGTGATGAAAAAAAATTTAACATTGATAGTCCAGATGGTTTAAAATATTACTGGCATGACCTAAGACACGAAAAAAATTTTTTTATCAAGAAGGTCGCATTGGGGTGGCGGAGTCATGGTGTGGACTGCATTTAATGAAAGAGGAAAATCAAAAATCGCTTTTATTTCAGGCAAAATGGATGCATTCAAATATCAAAAAGTTTTAGAAGAGTATTTATTGCCATTTATCACGTTGTTGGAAGACAAACAAATAATTTTTCAACTGGATAACGCGCCGATTCATACTGCACGCTCTACAAAAAAATGGTTTGAAGATTTCGGCATCAACATTTTGGATTGGCCAGCCCTTAGTCCGGATCACAACCCAATAGAAAATGTGTGGGGAATAGTGGCAAGAGAAGTCTACGACCTTCAGAAGCCAGAAATCCAAAATATTAATGAGCTCAAAGAACGCATAACTTTAGCTTGGGAAAACATACCACAGAGGACATTAATTAATTTAGTAAGAAGTGTCCCCAAAAGACTGTTGGAGGTGATAAAAAAAAAATGGCAGAAGCAATCATTATTAAAGTAAATTTACTTATTAATGAAATAAAATAACTTTTGAGTTTATACTTTTTCACAGATTTGTTTTGTTATTTTGTCTTAAGTGGAGCTAATCTCAACATTATTATTAAATATTTTAGAAAATTGTTACTTGTCATTTAATTAAAGATGAAATAACATCTTTTGTCATTCAAATTCCAAAATAAATGATTTAAACTAATTGAAACAGTTTTTTCCCCCTTGAGTTTATATTTTTTCACAGGACTGTATATATATATATATATATATATATATATATATATATATATATATATATATATATATATTGTAACGGTCAAGACATAGAGCCACTCCGCTGCCTCTATATCTATGAGATCAGAGTGATTAGTACTAGGCTTTAAACGAGGTAGCAGCACCTGTCAAGGGACTGACAGCGGAGCCCTGTGAATCCAAAGGTCAATCTCGCAGGACAGGAACAGGCAGTCGACTCCCAAGATGCAAAGAGAGAGTAAGTGTTTCTTTAATATCTAGCCTAATTGTGCTATATCTCTTATTAAATAGATAAATTAGCTCTTATAGTAGAGATGGTGGAAACGGGAATGCTTGCCGTGCAATATATGACACTGAGTAGTAGCCGGTAAATAGATTAAACTTAAATAATAATAATTATAATCAACCTTTCATTATATAAAATGGCCCCAGCGTGAAAGGGCACGGTTTAAACATTTTTTTTTAAATTTAAACATTTAAAATATTTATTTTGGTTATTCATTTAAAAAAAAAATTGTTTTTTAAATTAACATAGATTATAAAAATGGATCTTAATACTAATAGCAAAAGTTTTGAAGATAGGATTAGTGATGTAGAACAGGAAAGTAATAATTTGGATCTTGAAAATCTATCTATTGAAAGTGAACCGTTAGAGGGAACACAGACCAATAATATCATATATAAAGATCAGGCTAGACATATAATTCAATTAGAGGATTCGGGAATACCGTTATCTACTGAGATAGCAAATTTGAGCATTTTGGGTTTTGAACAACCGCGAGGTACTTCTACCAGAATAATAGATAATTTAAACGATTTAAAAGGACAAAAAGAGGTCAGTAGGCCTATCGAAAAAGATCAAAACATGCTGGAAGCTATAATGAACTTAATAAAAGCAGGAAATACTAAATTGGAAGCCAAACTAGAAGAAAATAATCTAGAAGAAAATAATAACAAACTAGAAGAAAATAATAACAAACTAGAAGAATTTAAACAAGAAGTTAGAAATAGTATTGAATCATTGAAAATAGATATCGAACAAACTCGAGTAGATGTATCAAACGTGAGAAAAGAATTTATGAATGAGATAAATAATCTTAAAAACGAAAATGAAATAAACTTAAAATCTTTAGAGAATAGGTTAGCAGGTGAAACAGAAAATTTAAAAAAAGAAACCGTTCAGACTAGAGAACTACTAAAAACGGAATTTATGGATGAAATGGATGCCAAAATAATAGAAACCCGACAAGAATGCCATCAACTGAAAAACTTAATTCGGAATGAATTAAAAGGGGAAATTGAGCATGAAAAGATTATTCAAGGGAAGATAAATGATCAAATAAATCTAAATATTCAGAAAATAACTCACGAAAATAAACAAATAATTGAAGATAGATCGTTAATACAAATAGAGAATTTATTAGAGACAGATTTCAAAATAGGAGGTATAGCTGATGAAATGGAAAATATCCGGCAAGAATTAAAAAAAGTTCAGATAGGTCATTTGCCCAACTGTAAAGAAATTAGAGTCAATCCTGAAGCGAGATGTCCTAAATTTAGTGATAGTCGACAGGAGAGCCCTACTGACTTTCTGTCTGAATTAGAAAATTATTTTAACATTTATGGAGTAGATACATGGGGAAAACAAGAGTTAATTATTTCAGAGTGCATGAGGGGAGTTCCCAGAACTTGGTGGCTGATTGAAAAGGAATTTATTAGAAATTTCATTCATTTTAAAGAAAGATTTTTAAATAAATATTGGGGAGAAGATAGGCAGGATGAATGTAGAAATCAAATTACCAATGGGAAATATCGCCCAGGAGAAAATTTAACTATGGATGATTATGCCAGGAAATTATTTAAAGACTGTAAATATCTTAATCCACCTTTTCCCGAGTCTTATCAAATAAAATGCATAATAAAACACTTCCCATGGCAAATACAATGTATCTTGGGGGTCGGCCAAATCAGTAATAAAGAGAAATTTCGTGACCTTTTACAATAATTACCAGCTCAGGATATCCTGAGGGGAACGGATGGAGAAATCGTGAGAATGAGGGAAACAACCCAAATAGAGTAAGAGATAGACAAAGAGAAATTTTGATAGAGAATAGGGATCGAAATTCATGGAGTAGGCCACCAGGTTATAACAGGAGACATAGTCATTTCCCCCCTAGTAATAGCTTTCATCCAAGAAACCCGGATAATGTTTCCCGACAATTTTATAATAGTAGTGGGAATTCCAATTACAAACCACTCAATAAAAATTTTGGAAGAGGTAATGGGAGATTTGAAAATAGAAATTATAAAAAAAAAAAAAAAAAAAAAAAAAAAAAAAAAAAAAAAAAAAGAGATATTTAATAAGGTAAATAATAAAAAAAATATATAATATATTTATTGTTATAAAAAAAAATAATAGTAATATTAAAATAAATAAAAATATATAATAAATTTATTGTTATAAATAAAAAATAATAATAAAAATATATAATATATTTATTGTCATAAAATTAAAAAAATATATATATTTAGTAAAAAAAAAAATAAAAAAAAAATAAAAAAATAAAATGAAAATAAACTAAAAATTAAATTAAAAAAAATAATATAAAATATAATTTTTTTTCTCTCTGGGGGGGCATATGTAACGGTCGAGCCATAGAGCCACTCCGCTGTCTCTATATCTATGAGATCAGAGTGATTAGTACTAGGCTTTAAACGAGGTAGCAGCACCTGTCAAGGGACTGACAGAGGATCCCGGTGAATCCAAAGGTCAATCTCGCAGGACAGGAACAGGCAGTCGACTCCCAAGATGCAAAGAGAGAGTAAGTGTTTCTTTAATTATCTAGCCTAATTGTGCTATATCTCTGATTAAATAGATAAATTAGCTCTTATAGCAGAGATGGTGGAAACGGGAATGCTTGCCGTGCAATATATGACCCTGAGAAGTAGCCGGTAAATAGATTAAATTTAAATAATAATAATTATAATCAACCTTTCATTATAATATATATATATATATATATATATAAATATATATATATATATTATTTCGCGCCTTAAATGTGTGCATATAACACATTATAGGATTACATGTAATTAATTCCCCCTGGCAAAAGTTGTTTGAATTGTTTGAAATAACAGCTGAAAATGAAGTAAATTCGCCTTGACTTATGAAGGAGAGTGGGCTGGGCTTAAGCTAATTACTTTTGAGCTCTCCATGTCAAAAAATAAGTCCATTTTGACATTTTCTAAATTACTTTCGTACCTCTTCTGCCTGAAAGACTTATTCTGAGTGATTTATTATATCAATCAGATAATTTGTGTAGGGCGATAAAAAAGGACAATAATGGAATGTGTAAAACCATCTTACAATATAATATATCTGCTCGTCGCACACTGGGGTCATGTGCATATCTAGCGGGTCGGAAGGTTAAAAAGTCCGTCACACAGGGCCTGCGTATACTAAGCAGATTTCCCAAGCGAAGGTTTACAATAGATAAATATACATACAGGTAACACTACCGTGAATGCTCAGTAAATTTACAAGTAATAATCTATACAACGGAAAGCGGCTGAAATGTAAACAAACAGGCCAGACAGCCTCGAAGCGCTGCATAGATAGACCGGAAAGACAAACAATTAATGATATATCTCTGAATATAACATATTTATGTTATTGAAAACAATTTACTAAAGCTAGTGCTGTAATTTGTAATGAATCAGAATCAGTTTTATCTCAATCACTCAAATTTTAGTAATCCAAAAACAAAAGAAGCGGTGGGGTCAACAAAACGTATTTACACATATCTCCAAAAGTAAAAGTTAAATGAAAACCAATTTTTGGTATTTAGGCTTCAAATAATGTGGTTTATAATATAACAGAGCATTGTTTTTGTAAGTCTAGTAGAAGAGGGGGTTTACTGAAGGCTGAAAACTGAAAAAGTCCGTCACGCAGGGGTTGCGTAAACTAAGCAGATTTCCCATGTGAAGTTTTACAATAGAGAAATCTGCATACTGGTAACACAACACCACCGCGATTAAATACAAACGGTAATGAGAAATCTTTCTGTTAATTAAAATATAAATTCCCAACTGAAACGGCTTCTGAATTGTAAGAATAATTTATATTTTAATAACTCAAATTTTAGTAGTCCAAGAACTAAAGAAGGGGGGGGGGGCGGATGAACAGAACGTATCTGCATAAATCTCACAAAGTAACAAAGGTACGGTAAGATTAGAAACGACAGGTAAGGTTAGGAAAAGCTTCTTTTTCAAAAAACATTTTTTCCCATTTCCGATTGCATTAGTACAAAATGCATGGTCAAATTTAGATTTGGCCATTTCTTTAAATTCTGGCATGAACTAATTTCGAATTTAGTAAACAATTTAACTTTTAATACTAAAAAATATATTCAGCATGTTATTTTCATTGTTCCCACGTAATCAATACCGTTTAACATATACCTTGATTTCTAAATAACGTTGTCAGTGATAATAAAGTTTAAATTTACCAGCATTCATGATGTAGATTTGTTGCAGTTATAGATTCCAAAATCTAAATCAAGTTTTAGAATTAAAAACTTAATTCTAACACAATTTTGTTCCGTACATTATTTTGACCGATTAAACTCACATAAAAGCATATATTTCATGAATATATGTTCTGACGTCGAATTAAATACTCAGCAGTATCAAACAGTCTGTAACAGTTGTTCGGATAAAAGTTGTTACTTCAGAGGGTATGTTTTTGAACACCAATTTAAGGTTAGATTGAATACATAAATATTTCCACAAGGGTTAAATAAACCGCTTTTTTCTTAAGCTCCGATAATTAAAAACCATGAAATTCTAAGAATTTCACAGTAAATAAATTATATTCTTTTTGAAGTGGAAATGATTGCCTTTAATGTGTATTATTTCATTTCAAAAGCAAGTTGATTATTTTTAGAAAATATTTTCTATTACTAGTATATATCGTAGCTGGAGCGATACAGAAAGCAGTAGCTTGATTTATTATTATTTATTTGATATAGTAATACAAGGCGAATCATTTATAAACATGGGAGAATATAATTTTACAAATTTAAATAAATATTTAAAATCTACAAATATAAATTTACAAATGTACAAAATAATTAAAAAACACAAAATTAAATATAAAATGTTAATATATTTACAACATAAGAAAGAAAAAAAAGTCCATCACGCAGGCGTGCCTAAGCTAAGCAGATTTCCCTAGATAAGTTTAACAATAGATAAATCTATACACTGGTAACACCACCGTGAACATTAAGTGAATAAATACGAACGGTAATAAGAGATCTCTGTCAATTTTAATAACCTCTCGACAGGAAGCGTCTGAAATGTAAACAAACAGGTCTGCCAACTTTTCACCGGAAAGAAAAAAACAATTGCTGAAATATATCAGAATATAACATATTAATTTTATTGGAGACTATTTACTATCTCTAGAACTGTAATTTAAAATGAATCAGAATAATTTTCATCTCAATCACTCAAATTTTAAGTCAAGAACAAGAAGGGGGGGGGGGTCAACAGAACATATTAGATATTATATTCCTTAAGGGAAATCTGCTAAAAATTACAATAATTAGAGGATTGGTGGAGTATATGTCTTAGAGTGACGTATTTAAACTCAATGAGCCTGTGCAAATGACTGTGTCTCTTTCAGCAGTTGAGATGTTCGTTAGTCCTAAGAGTATAACCTCTAATTCTGCCGTGTATATTGTATATTAGTCATGTAGCTTTTTGTGCACGGCATTGTCTTCTGCCACTGCAGTAATCCTAGTTCCGTAGTCTATTCTAGATGCAAAAAAGTCCGTCACGCAGTGGCCTGCGTAAACTAAGCAGATTTCCCACGTAAAGTTTAGTAATAGATAAATCTACATATTGGTAACACAACGCCACCGTGAATATTAAGTGAATAAATACAAACGGAAATAAGAAACGTTTCACCCAATTTCAATAACCTGCCGACAGGAAGCATTAGAAATTTAAACGAACAGGTCTGCCCGCCTCACACCGGAAAGAAAAACAACTGCTGAAATATATCAGAATATAACATATTAATTTTATTGAGAACTATTTACTATATCTAGTACTGTAATTAATAATGAGTCAGAATAATTGTTATCTCAATCAAGACAATTTTAGTACTCCAAAACATTAAGACGGGGGGGGGGGTCACCAGGACATATTCGCATGTATCTCGTATAATAATGGTCCCTTGAATATAATTTTTGCTATTTAAGTTTCAAATAATGTGATTTATTATGTAGCAGAGTATTGTTTATGTAACACCAGTAGAAGTAAGGTTTACTGAAGGCTGAATACTGAAAAATACAAATATCTCGGTTAATATTAAAGATAGTGAATAAATGTATATAACAATAATTATAGTAAATTTAATTTGCAATGAGATAGGTTATATACAATTTTTCGATCCGACGTGTGGTAACGGAGATATTTCGAAAATCCAGTACATAATCCAATATTTTCGGAGAACCATTTTCATTTCAGTCTGCCGCCGATGAGAAACGGCTAGTTTTTCATACTTTTACATTAGAGGAATCTACAAGTGTTAATGGACCACACTCCAGTTAAATGATATATTAAGACGGAAAAGGATTTATAGAATACTTTTAGTTATCTTTTATGTACTATATTTTACTATTTACACTATATTGCTTTTTTTTTTGTTTTTCTTTATTGTCATATTATTGTTGATCTCAAGAACTTGGATTTAATGATTTATTTAAAAAGACAGAATCTTTATTTGTTTATTTAATTGGTACAAGATGTAAATCTCTCTCTCTCTCTCTCTCTCTCTCTTCTCTCTCTCTCTCTCTCTCTCTCTCTCTCTCTCTCTCTCTCTCTCTCTCTCCCTCTCCCTCTCACTCTCTCTCTCTCTCTCACTCTCTCTCTCTCTCCCTCTCTCTCCCTCTCCCTCTCCCTCTCCCTCTCTCTCCCTCTCCCTCTCCCTCTCTCTCTCTCTATCCCTCCCTCTCTCCCCCCCCTCTTCCTCTCCCTCTCTCTCCAGTTACGATTTATTGGGGCTTTGATAAGTTGTTCAGACCGCTAAGAAGACCAGGATTGGAATTCTTCCCCATTTCATTTGTAGAAGGAAGAGTAATGATTATGAATAAATATGATGGATCCGTCTTATATAAAGGCAGGCTCAAGGTGGAGAAGAGAAGTATAAATGGAAAAAGGCGGGAGGGGAGAGGCTGATGGATGGCTGAAAAGGAAAATATGAATGATTTAATTAAAAAGACAGAATCTTTATTTGTTTATTTAATTGGTACAAGATGTAAATCTCTCTCTCTCTCTCTCTCTCTCTCTCTCTCTCTCTCTCTCTCTCTCTCTCTCTCTCCCTCCCTCTCTCTCTCCCTCTCCCTCTCCCTCTCTCTCCCTCTCCCTCTCCCTCTCCCTCTCTCTCCCTCTCTCTATCCCCCCCTCTCTCCCCCCCTCTTCCTCTCCCTCTCCCCCTCCCTCTCCCTCTCTCTCTCTCTATCCCTCCCTCTCTCCCCCCCTCTTCCTCTCCCTCTCTCTCCAGTTACGATTTATTGGGGCTTTGATAAGTTGCTCAGACCGCTAACAGGATTGCTAGAATAACAGGATTGGAATTCTTCCCCATTTCATTTGTAGAAGGAAGAGTAATGATTATGAATAAATATGATGGATCAGTCTTATATAATGGCAGGCTCAAGGTGGAGAAGAGAAGTATAAATGGAAAACGGCGGGAGGGGAGAGGCTGATGGATGGCTGAAAAGGAAAATATGAATGAGCCCAATGTTTGTTTTGGCTGAGGTTCACTTCACCAACTACTTTTATTCTCAATATCATCTTAACCTTTTTAGCAGAAATGGAATGTTTTCTCAATTTTCTTTAACAAACATTGCCTCGCCCCCAACGGAGCGAAGTAAGAACTGTTTTTAAATTAATCCTAAACGACTAAAATAAGGCTTGTTTTGAAATAGTTAAGTCATATAACTTTGTCTATGATATTAAACTAAGACTCTCTTAATTTACACATTCTGAGATTGATTCATTTTCAGTGTTTGTATTATTATAATGATAACGCAGGCCTACAAAGTTCGACGAAGCCTGAAACTACACTTTACCCAAATATTTTTGGTATGCTGTATTGGAATTAGACCACTGAATTAATTACTCCATCAAATCAGGTGACTGAGATATTAAAAAATTAGCGTTGATGTATTATTTTGGCGTTTTTGTTTTGAATTTCAGGGTTTGGAATTTCAGGCTGTGGATTTAGGATTATCCGTACATTATTAGGATTTAGTTATATATTAGGAGTACAGGGGTGAAGATTATACAGGCTTATGATGCCACCAGGAAATTCCCATATCCAATAAATTTGAGGATGTGAAAATGTTTGGTGCTCTGACAAATAGATAATTTCGTGTGTAAACCTAGAGCTGAGAGTTTGATTCCCGCAATAGGAAATTATTTTGTGACGAACTCATTAAATGAAATCCTTAGTCCACCCTGGCTAGAAAACGATGGTAACCTATTGATAACCCTTCTCAATTAGCCATAGTATCCAAAGTGTGGACGTTCATAAATAACAACAACAATTTCGTGCGCTTTTAAAAAAATGGAATATTAATTTAAAAGAAAGATAGTTCAAATGTTGGCTTCTGTAAAAATGTTAAATATTTTGGCCAGAATTTCTAATTTTCCTGGTTTTTAGGAATTAAATGCAAATGGGAAAATCTATTCATTGCATTAACCAGATATTATCAATTATATGTCGCGGTTCATACCGCGTCCCACGAGATAGTGTGACTCGCATCTGCCTGAGAGCGTTGTATCCCACGGGCGTCGCGCCAAATTTCAAAGTTTGCTAACGCTCTCGGGCATGATGGGTACCTAAGATGGAGGTACCTAAGATGGAGGCCTAGGTGCCCGTCACGCCCAAAGGAGTAATTTTTATTTCCTCCCTTTTTTAACCCCCACACTACATTTGCAACTAATATCATTGGTTTTTTAAAAATATTTATGCATATTTCAAGTCAAATAACACGAAAAATGTAATGGGCCTCCAACCAAATTCACTTATTTTTGTGGGCAGTCAAACTGTTAAAACTGACACAATTCCTGACAATTGGTTACATCCTGCAAACTTATACTTAAAAGACGCTTTAAAGCTGACTCTAAACATAGACATTCATACTGACGGAAGTGCACCCAATGTGGAATGCTCATTTTAGCAGATTTCCCTTAAGGAATATCAGCAATTGAGGTCGTACTCATGACGGAATTTTCGAAATTTTTCTTCAAATGTCCATCGATCCTACCCAGGAGATGACGAAAATGAGGTCCGTTCAAAACAATATATATATTTATATATATATATATATATATATATATATATATATATCTGTTACCGCTCTAGCGGGCGCAATTATTGTTTAATCGTTACCAAACTTCATGTTTAGTCGTTTTATGTAAAAAGAAAGATCAAGTTCGTTAATGGCTGAAATCTTGTCTAGGGGAGGGGGGGTTTAGAGGGGAGGTTTTTCGAAAATTCAAAATATCTCCGTTACCATAGGTTTGCATTTTTCAGTTTTCAGCCATCAGCAAACCGCCACTTCTACTCGTGTTACACAAACAATACTCTTCTACATAATAAATCACATTATTCGAAGTTTAAATACCAAAAATTGTATTCAAGAGACCTTTATTATACGAGATACATGCAAATATGTCCTGGTGACCCCCCCCCCCGTCTTATGTTTTTGGACTACTAAAGTTTGATTGATTGAGATTGCAATTATTCTGACTCATTGTTAATTACAGAACTAGATATAGTAAATAGTTCTCAATAAAATTAATATGTTATATTCTGATATATTTCAGTAATTGTTTTTCTTTCCGGTGTGAGGCGGACAGACCTGTTTGTTTACATTTCTAACGCTTTATTCGGCAGGTTAATGAAATTGGCTGAAACATTTCTTATTACCGATTGTATACTTAATATTCACGGTGGTGTTGTGTTACCAGTTTGTAGATTTATCTACTACTAAACTTAGCGAGGGAAATCTGCTTAGTTTACGCAGCCCCTGTGTGACGGACTTTTATTGATTTTTTAACCCCAAGTCCAGAACACCTCCTAAAAAGGGACTTGCAAAGAAATGCAGAGCCTTGTAAGCCCTGAGTGGGATAGGGCTGATAGATCCCTTTTCCTGAGCTCATCGTTTTTGCAGATTTCTGTTCAAGGAAATCAGCTATTGAGGATAGTATTCGACGCGATTAACAAAATTTTTCTTCAATATCCATCGATCCTACCTAGGAGATGACGAAAATGAGTTCCGTTCAAAACTATATTTCTATAATAACATAACATTCTATATAACATTTCTTATTTCCGTTTGTATTTATTCACTTAATATTCACGTTGGTGTTGTGTTACCTGTATGTAAGTTTATCTACTACTAAACTTAGCGTGGGAAATCTGCTTAGTTTACGCAGCCCCTGCGTGACGGACTTTTTTTTGTTTAACCCAGCGGTTCTCAAATGAAGCACTCTGGGTTTTACTACTGTTTCCTGTTTCTCAAGCGTGTTTGGGGACGGAACCCTTTTCGAAAGCAACATACTTGAAAGAACCTAAAATTAAACAAAAATGTCTTTATGTGCATTTTTTATTAATAACCATAATACTAGTACAATGTAATAGTTCCTTATTACATAACAAATATAATTATAGAAGAGACAAAAAAATCTAATGGGAGGTATGAAACTGTTTTTTTGGTTTTTTTCATCAATTGGTCGATATCAGGTTTTATGAAGAGAGTTGAAGAATCATATCAATTTCGGAGTCCAGTCTATTATGGTATTTTGTTGTCGTTGCTGCATAGGTTGAGAATCCTGTTTGTCACAAGTATGTTGTTGGGAACGGGAGAAGAACATTCAGGGCCCTTTTGGCAAGCATTGGATATTATTCTCGGATTCAGCACAAAAAAACGTTGAGAGGCTTCCTTTTGAACAGCGACTCCATACTTGTGTCTGATGCTATTTCTAAAAAAAGATTCATACATCTCATTAGACATACTTTCGGGCTTTTGAAGGGATATTAAATCCATGAATTCATTATGGATACGTCGCTTCAAAGAGTTGCCTGAGCCCACGTATCGTGGAACAGACTACCCGAGAGCGAGATTTTTCCTAAATCATGTCGAGACCCCGAAGTGGTTTCGTGGAACCCTAGGACTCCACGAATCTCACTTTGATTTTGGCTCGTTTAACCCAAAGTGTATTACTGCCTCCACTCCTAGCACTAGAAATTAAATTTATTACTGCTTTTCTCTTTCAAATTATTTATTTAATCTTTTCTCTTTCTGTTTTTTATTATTTCATTAGTTTTTAATTCGAGGGGCATGCGTGATACTTCCTACGAATCGTTATTTGTTTATTTTAACTTGAGAGCATCTTAAACAACAGCAAACAAATAGGGGCTGCGTAAGCTAACAACATTTCCCACGTGAGGTTTTACAATAAATAAATTTACATACTCTTACACTTAACCACCGAGAATATTAACTGAACAAATACAAATGACAATGAGATATCTTTCAGACAATTTACATTTTAATAACCTCCACTACGGAAACCACCTGACTGATAAACAAACAGGTCAGCCAACCTCTCAGAGCTGAAATATAGAATTATTCTTGACCGGGAAGAAAACCAATTACTGAAATATATCTGAATATAATATATTAATTTTATTGAAAACTCTTTCCTATATACAGTGCTGCAATTTATAATGAAGCAGAATAATTTTCATCTTAATCACTCTAATTTTAATAATCCAAGAACAAAAAACGAGGAGAGGGGTTATCAGAAAGTATTTGCATCTATCTCATTTAGAAACGATTTGTTGTACACAATATTAGGTATTTCAGCATAAAATAAGACTGTTCATGGTATTGGCTTGTTCACGTGCGATGACAAAGTGGGGGTTTATTGTAGGCTGAAAATATAAAAAATGCAAATATCTCAATTAATATTAGAAATGGAGAAAGAACGAATATAACATTTATAGGTAATTTAATTTGCACTAAGATTGGTTATGTACAATTTTTCGATCGGACTTATAAGAACGGAGATATTTTAAATTTTTAATTTCTCTCCCTTTAAACCCCCTGGTCCTATTTCTGCAATTAACGAGCGTGCTCTTCCTTTTTACATAAATTTTTGAATGGACCTCATTTACGTCATCTCCTGGGTAGTATCAATGGTGAAAATATTTCGAAAATCGCTTCATGAGCACGACCTCAATAGCTGATTTCTCTTAAGCTCCCTGCTAAAGTTCACCACAAATAATTTGCCAAGTGATCAGAGTTTTGAGGGGCTATAACAAATTGGTGTGAGGTCAACGTTTGAACTCCTTTAGTTTAGATGTTCTCGAAATAGTAAATGCTCAATTCTGGTTCGCGCGAGACAACTCAACCATTGATAAGCAGTTGAATCATCTTTACAATCTTCCAGAGTTAGAGAGGATAATTATATAAGGATCAATAAGAAGGCCAAGTCCTCTACTGGTTTTTAATATTATGCAGAGTGCACTTTCGGAGTCAACGCTCCATCCTCAGTGCCTGCTGACAAACACAACCACGAGTTAATTTAACATTCATAGCATGGCACAAAAGCAAAATAAACAACAGTCATAAAACCAGACACAAAATAATGAGTAAAACAATGGAAAATCTTAAAACTAGTCAACAAATAAAACTAGAAAATCTAATAACTAGTCAACTACTAAATAATTAAAGCCAAAACAATAAAAAATCTACTAACAAGTCAACTAATAAAAGAAGCAAACAACGATAAGCATATGTCCAAACTATAAATAAAATTAAAACAATAAAACCTACACAAATTACAGATGTCAGACAGATTAGTTTTGACATATGATTATCGTTGTTTGCTTCTTTTATTAGTTGACTTGTTAGTAGATTTTTTATTGTTTTGGCTGACTAGTTTTAAGATTTTCCATTGTTTTACTCATTATTTTGTGTCTGGTTTTATGACTGTTGTTTATTTTGCTTTTGTGCCATGCTATGAATGTTAAATTAACTCGTGGTTGTGTTTGTCAGCAGGCACTGAGGATGGAGCGTTGACTCCGAAAGTGCACTCTGCATAATATTAAAAACCAGTAGAGGACTTGGCCTTCTTATTGATACTTATACATTTGTTCCTCTACCATCCAGCATATTCCAGAGGATAATTATAGTGCTTGTATTTTACAGAAATAATAGAAATATCACAATGTTTCAGGGATCAATCGTTATCAAACTCGATATTTAAACGTTTTGTGTAACACCACTTTTAGTCATCGGGCTTTAACAATAAGCCAATAGTTTGATGACGCCACCAGTTAAGATTTTATTGACCTCCCATTTCTACTCACCGGATTGTTTGTTCATCCCTAAATAAATGTCTTCATCCCACACGGAAATTGGGCCCTCGCCAGCTAAGATATGCGAGTGCATCTAAACTATCCCGTTAACACATACAACCAACTTGATACAGTTGGATTAGTATACATTTCCCCATTATGCTGTTCTACTCCCCTTGGGCCTGGCTGTATTATTGCGTGAACGATTCTCTTTAATATGTGTAGCGTGGTAGATATCAAATCTGCAATAGCCTACATAATCAAACTTATAGCCTGCTTTTGCTGGGCTAACGGGAGCCTCTCATAAATAATGCATCAAACCGTTAGAGTTTATTATGGAGATTTGAGTGGTTTATTTTGTAACAGGTGCATGAAATGATACACAAAGGTCAGGAATTTTATAAAGAACAAGAGCTCAATATTTGTTAGGAGTATGATATTACTTCGACAAATGGAGTAATAGAAATATTTATGATTAAGAAGATTTTCCTGAAACGTATTATTGATGAAATTGAAACGGATTCTATTCTCAATTTCTCTCTTAGTAGACAGTGTATCAATAAACTACCAAAAGCCTAGTAGCAGTTCATCAAGCCAAAATAGGTTAAGAGACCAATCTCTGCTCACATCAGCGCAAAAGCATATTGAAGCCATGTTAAGGTGGAATACTGCAAACACTGGAAGATACTTATGTGTGGCACAAATAATAAGTGCATTATACTAAACACTAATTTTCAAAAAAAAAAAACAACACAAAATACGGACTGGACATTATGATGATGATGATTACAGAAGTCAACAACCAGTGGAAGTCAATGGCCAAGAAGTCCGACACAACTACTGAATAAATAATAGTAGGGATCATCACATTTTCTCCGAAAAGCTTTCACGAGATGAAAAACTTCACGAGTATTAGAAGCAATATCTTTCCGTGCATTCTATATATTTGAATTTGCTTTTGATTTTTATATTCTGAGTTTTTACTTTTTTTTTCCTATTTATCATCGATTTTTTCAAAAACATTTAAAATTGATTGGTTGTTTGATATATTTTTGCATCACATTATACTATATGTTCGAAAGGAATGGAAAATGTTCAACATAAATCACCATCGTCTAAGGTTGTGGACAAGCCCCGTAACCTATCTGGAAACATCTTGCCAGTAATGGCAAAGGTAATAATAATTAATTAGTTAATTACTTGACGTTCTCTTCGAAATTGCAGCATTGCTTTATTAAAGTCATTTAGCATGCCAAAAATAAAATTTCATTTTTATTTCCTTGTAAAAAGTTAAGCAAGTATTGTAAACGCGAAAAATTTCGGTTTTCAAATTACAACCGAATAATCCTACTCAAAAATATTATTCAAAAATTAGGATTTGAAAATTTCATGTTTACGGTATAATTGTGTTATTAGGCAGTGTCTAGTATCAGGGCTGTGGTTGTGCATCTTTTCTTTTGATTCAAAGAAGGGGGGGGGGGGAGTGGAGGACGAAAGGGGATTGCACATTTTAGAACTAAACAAGATTTGTACAGGTCCTATTTTATTTATGATAAAATGATCTATACATTATGTTCCAAGACATTTTATGAACCGATGGATAGGAACAATGGTATCATACAGCCCTATTTATGGAAAGTCCACGCCTACACGCAGGTTTCATTCTGAAGAGAGATGAAGTGGCCATTTGATGTCCTCTCCAGAGCTAGGTCCATAGGTGGAAATAAATCTTCACGCAAGTAGCTAATCAATATCTTTCCGATGCTGGCTAATAGAACCCAGAAGAATGAATCGCATTAGCTCAATCGAAACGATACCACAGCTAACGAACATTTGGTGCACCATCCCAAAACTAAATCCTCTTTCAATTTATTTACCTGGCGGATTTCAATATACTATAGAACGAAATCATCAAGGATAAACCAAACATGAACACTTAATTCTAGAATGTATTTTAAACAAAAAGAAATAATTTATTAAGTATTTTTATCTAGTTTACAAAGTGTAAATACTGTAAGTGTGTGAGCAAGTGTGTATTGGCACGTCATGTCTGTTATCGCTTTAGAGTTTGCAACTGTTATTTAGTGGTTACTGAATTCAACCGAACATTATGAAGAACTGATAATCAAGATAAGTTAGGGAAAAACAGATATTGACGTTATTATACGCCGTATAAAAAAACAAAAAACAATCTTAATGAAAAATTAATGTTCTATAAATTTGTTATGTTTTCTTCACTATCTTGATTATTAACGGACATAATCTCATTTTAGTAGATTTCCCATAAGGGAAATCAGCTATGAGGTCGTACACATGACGCGATTTTCGAAAATATACTTCAAATGTCCATCGATCCTACCCAGGGGATGACGAAAATGAGGTCCGTTCAAAATTATATATATATATATATATATATATATATATATATATATATATATATATATTTTCGTGTTAACACTCTATGGGTCGCAATTTTTGTTTAAGATCAAGTTCGTCATCGGCTGAGATCGGACCAGTGGGAGGGGGGATTTTAGTAAATTCGAAATATCTCCGTTACTGTACGTCGGACTGAAAAATTTTAAAGAACCAATCTTATTGCAAATTAAATTTACTATAAATAATAGTATATACATTAATTCTCTATCTTGAATATTAACCGAGATATTTGCATTTTTATTAAGTGTGTGTGCGGCTATTGTCGGAATTTTCCGGATTAGTTGGGCTGTTTCCGTAACTGTTCGGCACTCGTGTAACCTAACCTTTCTCCGTTCTTGCCTTCTTACCTTTTACTTTGTGAGATATATGCAAATACGTTCAGTTGATGCCCCCCCCCCCCTATTCAAGATATATGTAGATTTCTCTATTGTATAACTTAACGTGGGAAATCTGCTTAGTTTACGTGACGGACTTTTATATTTCAGTTTTCAGCATCCATTAAACCCCCACTCCTACACATCTAATATTAATAACAACCTGTTTTACAAATAAGCATTTTATTCTAGCCCTTAAATACAAAATAGTTTTTCATTGAGATTTCATTGAACACGAGGAGATAAATGGAAATATGTGGGGTGATGATGTCATCAATTATAATTTTCCGGTCTTGACTCGAAATTGTTTATTTAATCTATACCATACTCCACATTTAACCGCTTAATTATACTATAAACAAAATAGTCATTAATGACTAGAATCGGCTCTTGATCGGGGGGGGGGAGGGTATTTGGAAATTCAAAATATTTCCGTTGCTATGTGTCTTGTCGTTAAATGTCATAGAACCAATCTTGCTAAGCTATTGATGCTCTACAATTGTACTTCTATGCATTGTTTTGTAGCTTAAATATTAGGTGAGTTAATCGTATTTTTTTATCTTCAGTCTTCAGTAAACACCCGCTTCTACTCATCGGATTTTAAATTAAAAATAGAAAATATATGGGGAGATCAATAGCGTGTCATACCAGTACGTAGGATATCTGCTTAGTTTAAGTAACAATAAGTAATAATCTGTTATGAGTGGGATCGTAAAATGTTATAGTACTAATCTCGGTACTCGTACATTCTTTTCAGTCCTCAGTAACCGCTCCCTCCCCCTTAGTCTTCTACTCATACGGCTTTTTACATAGAAAAAGAGAATATGTGGTGAGATGAGATCACAAGTGTGCTATACGAGCACATGGGAAATTTGCTTAGTTTACACAGCCCCTGCGTGAAGAAGTTTTCTATTCCGATGAACGTAATTAATTACTGTGATAATTATAGATAATATTGTGGTAGTAAGTGTATTGTTACTAATATTTCTCCTTTTCGTTCCAGGTAAGATTATTTGGCTATGCTGATGATTGGGTAAGTAATTTTCAGACCCTGATTTCTGAGTTCAAAATGAATCCATATTCATACTGTGGGCTAAGGTATTAAGAACAAACCCAATAAATCCAGACGTACTCACCAGAGAACGAAAGAGAAGGCACCTCGCGTCACAACCGAAAACAAAGAATCGGGTACATATTATTACTAATCAGCAGTGGAGCTGGTTCATCTCTCGTAGTGGCTAATAAAGTGAAGCTGCCCGATAGCGGCCGCCAGACGGAGGAGGGTGGGAGTCGGCCCGAATCTTAAATCGAAAAACCGCACACCAAATACTATATACAACGAATAAAAGTGGAATATATTTGATTGGCGCTTACAAATAATTATCCTACATATTATTAATAATAATATATATTTTAATAGGAAGAAATAACGATTACCCTAATGAATATTGTTACGAAAACTGCGTACTTGAAAAATTATGCAGTGTTAATCACGAGTAATGAGGTGCGAGGTAAATGGAGCGGTGGCACCAGGCATGTTAGGTTATTATGCGTCGGATCGAAAAATTGTATAGAACTAATCTTATTGCAAATGTAATGTTCTATAAATGTTGTTATGTATACTGTATTGATAAAGAAGTGAAGCTATCAATGCATATTGAGATTAGTAGTGAAGAATAATTTACCAAGAATGAAAAAGTGTGTGTGCATCGCCAAATAAATTGTCCAGTGATAAAAACGCTAAAGTTTGTATGTTGACTTTGCAATCCAAAAGAACCCTAATAATCAACGATAATAATTTTGTTTAATAAACGTAAAATTTTCTAGCAAACTACCAGCTTCTCTCGGACCTTCACTTAGCATGTTTTCTTATTCAAAATGAAACCAAATCCAGGGCTAAACCATCATCTTCAAGACTCAAAAAGTTACTAAAAATCAGCTGGTACATACATTTAGTGACATACAAGTAGTTTCAATTCCTTTTGATTAGTAGACGTAAATTGCTATTAACAAAATCCTTTATGAATACTTAAGAACAGAAATTGATAATTAATTTAGGACATCCTCTGAGGAATTTTAAATTTCAACATTTCATAATATTTTAACGGCAAGGGTCAGCAATAAAAACTCCTTTTTTCCAAGTAGACTGTACTTTATATTGTCTTATATGCTAAGTGGGTAGTAACCACATCTTCAGGGGCTATTCATTTTTATAAATAATAACCACGAATTTATAAAATCCCCAAAATATTTTTTTTTAAACATTAAATCATTTATAAAAATAAAAAATATAATCTGTTAAAACTAACGAACTACATTTATGACGTGCTCGTCCTCTCTGAGGTCGTTCGTTGTAACTGAGGTTCCCGAAGTAGGTAATGTTGAGCTTATTTTATCTAGCTTATTTTCAGAAAACTGTAAGGAATTTAATTTCAACATTTTGAAGGCTAGTAGAAGACGGATTCAAAGAGGTTCAAAACTGATTTCCCGTTAAGTCAGTAAAACCAAAGTTCTTGGCGATTACAGTACTACCTCTACTTCGTACAAAAAAGTAAAAAGTCCCAGATTACCAAGGAAAGTCAGGTCCGTGGGATACTCAGCAGCATTCTTTAAAACGGTTGAGTGCTCTTCCTTGGGATAAGTTACTTTTGCCTTAGCGGGACATGCTTGACCGTGGTAGGGCGTTAACCTCTCCTTTTCTTCCTTTCTCTCTCTTCTTTCTCTTTTCGTAATTCTTCACTTATTAGGGCAGCACTTATTACAGTATTTTTAGAGAATTTCACGAAGTAATAAGCCCATTCGAACTAATTATGAGGTTATCAGCTAATAAGATAGAAAGTTCTCTCGAGGCGACTTTTAACTACTTCCTTCTCATGCCCAGTATTCTTATCTTATTCCATAAGTATACGTTTTTAGCTATTGAGGTCGTACTCATGATGCGATTTTCGAAATTTTTCTTCAAATGCCCATCGATCCTTACCTAGGAGATGACGAAAATGAGGTCCGTTCAAAATTATATATATGTATATATATATATATATATATATATACATATATTATATATGTATATATATATTTGTCTGTTAACGCTCTAGTGGTCGCAATTATTGTTTGATCGTCACCAAACTCGATATTTAGTCGTTTTATGTAAAAAAAATGATCAAGTTCGTTAATGGCTGAAATTGGACCAGGAAGATGGGGGTGGTTAGAGGGGTGGAATTTTGAAAATTCGAAATATCTCCGTTACTATACGTCGGATCGAAAAATTGTATAAAACCAATCTTATTTCAAATTAAATTTACTATAAATATTGTTATATACATTTATTCTCTATCTTGAATATTAACCGAAATATTTGCATTTTTCTGTTTTCAGCCTTCAGCAAACCCCCACTTCTACTCATGTTACATTAACAATACTCAGTTACGTAATAAACCACATTATTCTAAAGTTAAATACCATAAAATGCTTTCGAGGGACCTTTATTATACGAGATAAATGCAAATATGTTATCATGACCCTCCCCCCCCTTCTTAACTTCTTGGACTACTAAAATTTGATTGATTGAGATACAAATTATTCTGATTCATTATAAATTACAGTACTAGATATAGTAAATAGTTTTCAATAAAATTAATATGTTATATTCTGATATATTTCCGTAATTGTTTTTCTTTCCTGTGAGAAGTTGGTACACCTGTTTGTTTACGTTTCTGGTGCTTCCCGTCTGGAGGTTTCTTATTATCGTTTGTATTTATTCACTTGATGTTGACGGTGTTAACGTGATACCAGTATGTAGATTTATCTATTGTTAAACATCATGAGGGAATATGCTTAGTTTACGCAGCCCCTGCGTGACGGACCTTTGAAATTTGTCTGTTAATATGAAACTTATCGAATAAAATGACATAATTTTCAATTAGCAGTTCTATTCACTTGGTAGTTGTGCTATATTGATCTGATTTATTCCTTACATCGGGACTTTTATTAAAAATAGAAACGATATTGTAGGTACCTTGCCAATATAGGATATTTTCCTAGGGGATTTCCTGTACCCTGAAGCCGGGTTTAGATTTCTAGATTGTTTCTTCCTCATTAACCCTACACATCTCTGGATAAAACATTCCTCTCTCCCACGTCCCCTATAATCCCATTCAGGACAAAACCATTAGACTCGGATTATAGAGAAAAAACTCTAACCTTCCTTATGTGCTGTTCATCTGTTACCAACTGTATTGTTTTTTTCGAAACATTCTGTTTTTCGTACTTTACCAGGTAATTTCTATTTCTCTCTCTCTCTCTCTCTCTCTCTCTCTCTCTCTCTCTCTCTCTCTCTCTCTCTCTCTCTCTCTCTCTCTCTCTCTCTATCTCTCTCTCTCTCTGTCTCTCTCTCTCTCTCTCTCTCACTCTCTAATTCTCTCCCTCTCTCTCTCTCTCTCTCTCTCTCTCTCTCTCTCTCTCTCTGTCTCTCTCTCTCTCTCTCTCTCTCTGTCTCTCTCTCTGTCTCTCTCTCTCTCTCTCTCTCTCTGTCTCTCTCTCTCTCTCTCTCTCTCTCTCTCTCTCTGTCTCTCTCTCTCTCTCTCTCTCTCTGTCTCCTCTCTCTCTCTCTCTCTCTCTCTCTCTCTCTCCTCTCTCTCTCTCTCTCTGTCTATCTCTCTCTCTGTCTCTTCTCTCTCTCTCTCTCTCTCTCTCTCCTCTCTCTCTCTCTCTCTCTCTCTCTCTCTCTCTCTCTCTCTCTCTCTCTCTGTCTCTCTCTCTCTCTCTGTCTCTCTCTCTCTCTCTCTCTCCTCTCTCTCCATCTCTCTCTTCTCTCTCTTCTCTCTCTGTCTCTCTCTCTCTCTCTCCTCTCTCTCTCTTCTCTCTCTGTCTCTCTCTCTCTCTCTCTCTCTCTCTCTCTCTCTCTCTCTCTCTCTCTCTCTCTCTCTCCCCTCTCTCTCTCCCTCTCTCTCTCTCTCTCTCTCTCTCTCTCGTCTCTCTCTCTTCTCTCTCTCTCTCTCCTCTCTCTCTCTCTCTCTCCTCTCTCTTCCTCTCTCCTCTCTCTTCTCTCTCTCCTCTCTCTCTCTCTCTCTTCTCCCTCTTCTCCTCTCGTCTCTCTCTACTCCGTCTCTCTCTCTCTCTCTCTCTCTCTCTTCTCTCTCTCTCTCTCTCTCTCTCAACTCTCTCTCTCTCTCTCTCTCTCTCTCTCTCTCTCTCTCGTCTGCTCGTCTCTCTCTCTCTCTCTCCTCTGTGGAAAGAGTTGAGACATTTGGGAGTGCTAAAACCGCGCAAAGAATAATGTGCTTCTATTGAATCCTGAAATTTTGAATACTTTGTTCGTCACCCCACCACAACCCCACTAAATAATCTTATTCTTCCTACAAATGAATTTACCGATGACATAAATTTCGATGATGTTACAGAAAGAAGATGTTAAAATGGAGCATGGATAAAATTAGAAGTAATGCTGCTGGAGTGGATGGAATCAGTAGAGATATGTTTAAAAATGGTAGGGGCTGAAGGATATTATTGCTGACATAATAAATGCATCCCTGGCTCAGGGAGTAGTTCCCTGCTGCATAGGGAGGGAGTCCATAATCAGTCCAAAGTTTCTCTGCCCAGATCAGTTCAGGCCTATTTCGATTGTGCCGGTGATGTCTAAAATTGCTGAAAGAATTGTTGCTCACTACATTAAAACATTTTTAAATACATATAGTTTTATTGTCTCCACATCAATCAGGTTTCAGGCATGGGCATAACACGTGTACAGCTTTACATACAATAACATCTGACATCATGAAAATCAATAGATCGTGGGAATGTAGTGTTGTGGGTTTCACTAGATTTCAATAAGGCCTTTTGAATCTGTAAAATCACCATTTGCTCCTAATGAAAATTGGTGCTATGGGCATGGGCGAGCAATTACTTAGTTGGATAAAATCCTTTTTAGAAAATCGTAGGCAAAAAGTTAAATTAAAAAACATTTTTTCTAACTGGGCCGTAAATAAATCAGGAGTACCACAAGGTTCGGTATTGGGGCCACTTCTGTTTTCAATATATATAAATGATATAACATCCTGTGTTCTACACAGCAACATTCATTTATACGCAGATGACGTTAGCATATGGCTTTCGGGTGCTCCGGAAAATGCAAAAGAACTATTAATAAGAATAAATGAGGAACTTAAGAGGATTACAGATTGGTGCTTCAAAAAATTCATTAACACTAAACACCAAAAAAACCAAGTGGCTTACTGATTGGTACCCCAAAAAATATTTAAAAAAAATTAAACAGCCTAGACTTTCAATAACAATAAATGAGCAGGTTATTGAAAAGAGTGAAAAAAATGTGTATACTTGGCGTAATATTTAACAGCAATCTTTTTCCCATTAGAAATCAAGAATAAAACTGGTATCCAGGCCTAATTTTTGCCATTAATGTGGTACTGCGACTCCGTTTATATAGACATTACATCTACAGATGACATAAAAATTCAGAGAGCATTTAATTCAGCAATCAGATATATATTCAATGCTAAGAGAGATGAGCACATAACATCATACATGAAAGCTCTGGGATGGCTCACGTCTAAGGTGTATCGGCGGTTAAATATACTATGCCTTTCAAAGAAAATCCTGCATTTCGGAGTACCCAAAAATCTTTATGAGGGTTTTATTCCCATGAATAGTGAAATATTGGGAAATAATTTCAAACTGATCATTCTCTGCTGTTGCGTGTAGAGAGCTGAATGCCTTACCTCAAGAAATAAAAGCATCATCGTCATTCCGAAAGGCCTGCATTAATCATTTTCTAACGACCGAGATGGGGATATGACATGTACCACAGTTCATCATAATGACATGTTTATATTAGTTTATTTATATTTTTAGTTTTCTGTTTGTATATTAGTTTTATTTATATTTTTAGTTTTCTGTTTGTATATTAGTTTTATTTATATTTTTAGTTTTTTGTACATTAGTTTTATATCTTTATGTTTTTTCGATAAGTTTTAATTTAATTTATAAGTAGTTTAGTTTAATTTATAGTAGTAGTAACCAGTTTATAGTAAACATACATGACTATTGTCTGTAAGAGAGGACCATTGGTCCTATGACAATAAAAGTATCTATCTCTCTCTCTCTCTCTCTCTCTCACACACACACACACACACTCCTCTCTCTCTCTCTGGCTTGTGACAATATATCATTAAATAAGTTACCCCATTATTTTCAATGTGCGCCGTCATGGTTGTGGTCCTCTTTTCAACCAGGAAGCTCCCGCATTTTTCACAATTGGACTATGGTATTCTATTGATGGCGATACTACGGTTTCATGCACGTATAGTGAAAAAGCTCAATTCCCAACATATCTTTAACATACCTACATAATGCCATTAGATTACTGTTCGTAGTGAATAAGTAAATAATTAAGAATATTTATTATGCAATTTCTATCTTGCGTAATAAATGTTCTTAATTATTTATAACTGTATTTATAAAAAATAAATAAAGATCTATAAAAATTGAATTTGCACCTAGAATAGTTCTATCAATAATGACGGAGATATTTAGAATTCCCGATTCCCCAGGGGAGTGGATTACCGTTGGAACCAAAAGGTTTAACCTTATCGACTAATCACATTTTATGCTTGAACGTAGTTTTATATTTTATTTTTATTATTGTCCAAACATTGCTAGTTCACTTAATGGCAATAAAGCTGGATGACTGCTGTTTTATGCTTACAAGTCAGCTTAGCGGCAAACTCTTATTTCGTGGTTACTATGCCCGTAGCTCGTCTCTTTTGCGGGAAATCAGCTATTGAGGTCGTACTCATGACGCGATTTTCGAAATTTTTCTTCTAATGTCCATCGATCCTACCTAGGAGATGACGAAAATGAGGTCCGTTCAAAACTGGGGGTGTGTTGTGTGTATATATATATATTGGTCTGTTACCGCTCTAGTGGTCGCAATGTTTGTCTTACCGTTACCAAACTTGATATATAATCGTTTTATACAAAAAGGAAGATCAGGTTCGTTAACGGCTGAAATCGGACAAGGGGTAGGGGCTAAGAGGGGGAGAATTCCGAAAATTCTTAATATCCCGTTATTATGCATCGGGTCATAAAATTTATAGAACCAATCTTATTGCAAATGTAATTTTCTACAAATGTCGTTGTGTACATTATTTCACTATCTTGATTATTAACTGAGATATTTGCATATTTTAGTTTTTGGTCTTCAGTAAAGCTCCACTCATACTCATCTCATATTAACTACTCCCCCTAACAGGAATCCCTTAGGTGAAATCTGCTAAAAGCTAAACAGCTCCGATATTTTGTGTCATTTAATGGCCTAGAATCGTATTGTACTTTTTTTCGCTGACTTGAATTTTAAGGGAGGTATTTGTATTATATATGCATAAATATCACATTCACAATTTAAATTTCCAAGTCGTTTTTTGCATTGGTGTCTTATTTGGTGAGAATTTGCGAATAGATTTGAGATTAAATAATCAGAGGCTTTACTGAAGACCGATATGCGAATATTTCAATTAATAATCAAGACAGTGAAAAAATGTACATAACAACATTCGTAGAACATTACATTTTGCAAAAAGATTGGTTCTATAAATTTTTCGATCCGAAGCATAATAACGGATATAATATATCCGGATATAATATATAGGGGAGAATTTCGAAATTATTAATATTATTAAGAATTTTCGAAATTGTCCCCCTCTAACCCCCCCCCCCCTCCCCTGGTCCGATTTCAGCCGTATACATCATGTTCGGAAATGATAAGACAAAAATTGCGACTGACAAATATATACACACATATATATATAAATATATATATATATATATATATATATATATATATTTATAGATAGATAGATAGATAGATATAGATATAAACAGTTTTGACAGACCTCGTTTTCGTCATCTCCTAGGTAGGATAGATGGACATTTGAAGAAAAATTTCGACAATCACGTCATGAGTACGACCTCAATAGCTGATTTACCTTAAGGGATATCTGCTAAAATGATCGTGTTATATGATTGGAACTGCCAAAGTAAATACTTACTAACCGACCCAATTTTAGCAGATTTCCCTATATATATTTGTCTGTTAACGCTGTTAGCGGTCGCAATTTTTGTTTGATCTTTACCAAACTCGATATTTAAACGTTTTATGCAAAAAGACAGATCTGGGTGTTTTTCATTTCCCAAGATCTCTTTAACGGGTTGTTTGAATAACGCCTATACTTCTTTCCCATTTCAGGTCCTTCTGGATTCAAAGTTAACGTCAAACATCACTAATGTTGTCAAACCTTTCGGTGGAGACCGTCGTCACTGATCGTCGAGTACAGCTGGCAAGCGCTTTCGATCCAATTGCACCATCTTCAAGTCCGTCGAAAAGTTTTACTGAGTTAGATGTCTGTTGGTCAGTAGATTTTATGCGTCAAGTCACCGTATTAGTTTGTTTACGTTTAGTCGAAGTCTGTTTACTTACCTCAGATCTGTCAAGCGAGTGGTGTCAGCTAGTGTCCGGGTAAAATGTTGTCGTGTGGTGGTTCATTGTCCTCATCCAAGTTGGGTTGTTTACGTTTTGTGTGTTGGTCTGGTGTAGTTTGTTAATATGTAGATACAGGTGTAATGTGATATGTGTACAATTGTTAGTATACATCAAGAATAAATAAATAAATATACTCAAATAATTAAATGGAATCTGGATCTACATACGTCGTCGCTTCGTCTGTTGATACTCCTGCGTGTGTCCGTCAGTTGGTGTTTTCCGTTTAAGTAGTCTCAATGGTCTGAATATCGTGTCTGAGCTGGTGTTGAGCTGTTCGTTGATAATGTCTCCGTTGAATGTTCGTTGTTTGTAAATCTCCATGTTCTCGAGTATGTCCAATCTTCGTCCTTTCGTTTGTCTGTGTAGAAGTTTCATACTGTCGGCTATACTTGTAGGGTCGTGGCAGTGATCGTTCAAGTGGTTGGCGAAGTTGGAGTCTCGTTTATTCAGTCTGAATGACCGTATGTGTTCGGTGTATCGTGTTTTCAGTCTCCTCCCAGTTTGTCCAATGTACGTGTTGTTGCAGCTGCACGTGATTTTATATACTCCATTCATATTGTAGACGTCCTGGTTCTCGATATCATTTCTCAGCTTTTGTCGTAGTGTGTTGTTGGTTCTGAAGGTGGTGTGGAGTCCTTCTTTTCGTAGTACATTGGATGCCTGTGTTATTTATTTGTTTGATTCGCGTTTATTCTGCAAGGCTCAGGGAACGGGTACCGCCCTCCAAAGCATTAATGCAACACAAATAAACACTGAGATTTAGAATAATTTTTCTCATATATGCTTTTATCCCGTAACAAAAGTGATGACAATCTGTGCTTTAAACTACATTTATAAATTAAAGGGTGTGCAATGTTAAAACAAATTCTCGTAGTACTCAATCAATAAATGTTATTGAATAAATAAAATAGATAGATACCCTTGTGGTGCTTGAGACCGTTATGATGCTATCCATAATTATGACTAATATTGTCCAGGATATTTTGAACCGTACAGACGAATTGATCAGGAAATCATGTTTTTTTTTTTGTTTTTCTTCAAGACTAAAAAATTCTATAAGTTTGCTTTAGTTACTACCTATTAAAAATAGTGTCCATGGCAAAGCGTTGCAAGAATACTCTCATCATTCAGCCTCTAATGATTTCACGAAGTATGTATGTATTAAAATATAAAACTTTTAGGCCCAGGGGGAGTGTGGGGGGGGGGAGTTAGAGGGGAGTAATTTGGAAAATTATAATTATCTCCGTTATAATACCTTGGACAGAAAAATGGTATAGAGCTAACTTTATGACAAATTTAATATCCTATTTATTTTTCTTTCTTGAAATTAACCTAGAATTTGCATTTTTTTCAGTTTTCACCCCTCAGCAAACCCCCACTCCTACTCATGTCATATTAACAATAAGCTGCTACATCATGGACCACTTTATTCGAAGCTTAAATACAAGATATTGTTTTCACTAAACTTTTACCGTGTGATATATCAGCATATATTTTCGGTGTGACGTCATTATTTAAGATTTCACGTCCTAAACAAGATGATTTTCGTTTGATCAACGGTGCACTGGACATTAAACTGTCTCATGGGAAAAAAAAATATTACATTAGGTAACGGCTGAAATTGGCCTTGATGGAGGTGGGAATTGAAAATTATAAATACTTGGGTTACTATGGAGTTGTACCGAAAAATGTCATATAACCATTGTTGTTGGAGTTTTAATTTTCTACAAATATTTTTTTATAGATGTTTTCTCTGACTCCAATATTAACGGGCGTATTACAACCTTTTGTAAACCCCCACTTCTACTGATATAATTTTCACTTAAAGTATCTCAGTCACTAAAATCTCAAGACAAGTGTTATAAACCAACTAACATTTTAATTCCTCTGTGGATTGGCTTATTACTGCGGGACAAATAGAGGATTGGCAGTGAGATGAGATCATTAAAGTATCATCTTCCAGTTTGTAGGAGATCTGTGTAGTTTTTGTTGATCCTGTGTGACCAACATTTTTTGTTTAACGATTCACTCCTGATGCTCAGTTTTGTTGCTCCTCGATTAGTTAATATGTTGTGTGTTACTCTTCTTTCAACAGATCTTTACGTGTGTTCTCTCATTACTAAGTAAATATTCATCCTTTTAATTGTATACATAGAAAAATTACTAATATATTTTGACATGAGAGGTCTAAATGACGTTAGATCGCGCCTCCAACTCGCCCGTCGGGCTGAAGGTTTGCTAGAAGGGAGAACGCAAAGTAAATCTAACAACTCCACATTAGTGAATATTAATTCGACCTATAACAAAGTGTATAGAGCGAAAATTGTTGGATAACTCAATCAAAAAGATTGATTGTGTCACGAATTTGAATATGACGGATATAATTTATACCAATCTCTATTTCATTCCCTCCCTAATTAATGGTCCGATTACGGCCATGAACAGACGTATGTATAAATTGTATGGAGTTTAAACGAATGAATAGAAATCTTCCGAATGAATAATTATTGGAAAGAGTTCAATGTTAGAGGCTTGAAATTTAATTTAATTTTTAATTTAATTTGAAATTTGTTTGTTCTAATATAATACTTTTATAATGATCTGTATAATGATATTTAACTTATTTTTTCTTTTAAAACAAATATGAACAATTACAGGGGCATTATGGACAAGATTGGCGATCCTACAGTTTCGAGCCGTTTATCTGTTCTAGGAATCATTTTTCTTCCACTTTCCGAATTTCGGAGGATTGTGTTTAGTTAGCTCTTGATTAAACATTTAAATATCGAGTTTGGTAACGGCCAATCAATAGCAAAGCCACTGGCAGGTCGTTTTCTAAGAGAAATATTTAATCATGATTTAATTTAAAAATGTAATCCTTATTTATAACCTCCCCCCCCTTTTTAAGTAAACAAAACTTTAAGCTGTAGGTAGCTGAGGTACTTAATATGTAATAACTAAAGTGAAAATCGTGTAAGATGTGCTCAAGGGTGAAAACGAAAAACTTGAGATGCATGCTTTGGAGGGGAAAACCTCAGTTGATCAAACTTATCGATAAACTCATTTTTACAAATTTTTATTATACGAGCTCCTCTCTATTTTCTTTTTAATTTGTATTGTTATTATTTTAATTATCGCTAGAAATTTACTCATTAAAGATGTCGGTTACCGCCCAGGGCCATAGAGACAATCCAAGTTAAAACTTGTCAAAATATGAAAAAAACGGGAGGGGGGGGGGTTAAAAGGGACGAATTTGGACAATTCTTTATATCTCCGTTATCATGCGTCGGATAGATAAATTGTATAGAACCAATCTTATTGCAAATTTAATGTTCTATAAATGTCGTTATGTGCACTTTGTAACTATCTTGATTATTAACCGAGATATTTGCATTTTTTAGTCTTCAGTAAATCCCCCCTCGTACTCAAGTCATATTTACAATAAAGTGTTATATTATGAAGCATATCATTTGAAGCCTAAATATCAAATATTGTGTTCACTTCTTTTACTTTTTGAGATAAATTAAAAGACGTAGCACACGTGGGAAATCTGCTTAGTTTACACAACCCCTGCGTGATGGACTTTCTATTTAAGCTCCTAGTATCCTGCTCTCCCTCGTTTTAGCAGCCTGCATTGATGTAAATCCCCCCGTCGGGCGTTCCTTCTCATCCTCCGTATTCTCACAGTTCTTTTTCTGAGGGCCCTTTTCTTCCAGATTAGGATACTTCATTGTAGAAGTATACCCGTTTTGCTGTTGATCTTACGGCCGTACATTGGATTTTATACGTGAACCTCCTGTAGAGACCAAAAGTTCCTGTACGGGTATGTCTAGTCTTCAAAGTTAGATGGGCGTTACTTGATTAGGAATAAGAACAATGCTGGAGAAACAAGGCTGCTCCAGATTATTCTGTTCCGAGGTCAATTACCTCAAATTAGTTCCGTGAATAGTTAATGGAATGTGTGGGAACAGAAGGAGGCACTGTTGTAGAAAACGGATTGTTTTTCTTCGGTGTATATATAGTGCAAAGGAAAAAACACCACAGGAGGGTATTGATTTGACCTAACAGGTGCGACTAAGATAGCGTGACACTATGAATTGCGGCCGTTACTTCCCGCTCTGGCGTTGTGGTTACACTTTGCCACGCACACCCTCTGTTGCATATCGGTTCTTCCTCTCGTATACTGTATATTTGTATCTGTAATTTATATGTGTACGTATATATATATATATATATATATATATATATATATATATATATATATATATATATATATATTTGTGTGTGTGTTGATCGATCCTACTTAAGAGATGACGAAACTCCGTTGCGATTTAAATGTACTTCCACTTCCCTGTTCCCACTTTAGTGGACGCTATTCATTTCGTTGTAACTGAACTCGATACTTAAATGCACTCATAGACCGAGGGCCAGAATAGACAGAAATACAATTATCTTTAATTGATATTATTGATCTCCACATATTCTTCTTTGCGTTCCTTTCTTCAACGCCTCACCAGCGTGTACACTAATAAAACCTAAAACTAAACCGTCTTCGTCTATACTAGGAAGTCACAACCTGGTACGAAATGCTATCATAAATCGATACGTGGTTACAATCGATATAAGCAAATTCCCCGATAAAGTAACGTCAATATTTGAAACTAACTTAATTGTATAGGAAAATAATTAAAACATTTTATTTGAGAAGGAGATTGAAAAAAGCTACTGTTTATGAAAGAAACACACGTACAAGTACACACACACACATACGCACATAAACATGATGACCTGAACCTCTTCTCTTCGATGTGGCTGGTATGGAGGTTATGTTAAAGACTGTAGTGGAAGGTTTTCGTAACTGTGAGTTGGAGTTAAATCCTACCCACTGTCGGTCTTCTGTCCAACCCACTATCACTTTAACCCCAGCTGCGAGATGTAATGTGGCGAAGTGTTGTCAGGATGTTGGGTTTGTGGTTCAGGAGTGAGAAGTCCGATTTGGTGGGACTGGAGTGGTTCATGACCCTATTGTATTGGATGAGGGAGAGTAGGCAGACTTCATATTCCAGGATTGGCAGATTCCATTTGAACCTCTACAAATGATGGAGATCCTTCGCACTTTCTACCTGCCGAGGCTCATCATAGGCTGGTACTTGGCCGTGTTAGGTCGGAGGCTATTCGTCAAGCGAATGTTCTTATCTACAAGGCCATCTAGGTTGGCTTCACCTTCCCTTTTGACACGTCCAATGCTCGGTCAATGGCTGCCTTTTGGGATGTAACACTTTAAGAGGAGTGCTGGTGATTAATGCCGTTCTGGTAAGACTCCTCCAGATCCTAGATCCCTCAATGTCCTTGAACTTCGAGAGGTGACGGTTAAACGGGATTTAACTCCGGATGAAGAGATGTAAGCCTCAACGGCCTGGATTCGCCGAAAGGCAGGTAGGCTCACTGGAGGGGAGTATGTGTTCCTTCATATGTAGGGTGTGCGTACTCCCCGTCGTCCTCTCCTGGAAAGGACTATGGACGGGAAGTTCTGCACGGGAGGTAGCCAATCTCGGAATCTCCCATACTGCCTTTAGCTGGATGACAATTTCTGTGTTGTGGGGATCCTACAGAGGGCGACAGCAGCTGTTAACGTCGAGAGGGTGGAATCGGGCAGGCGGGATGGCCTAGCGGATTTTGTGCCTCCACAAGAACCGTTCAGGATGGGAGTACCCATAAAAGGTGTCTGGAGATAGGGGCTTCCAGTTGCTGAAATGATGTTGTTTTTCTGTATATATGGTATTATTTCACGGGGTTTATTTTTATTTTTGGCAGTTTCTTATTATTTCTGGTGGATTTAGTAAGATAAGATATGAACTTTTAATATATATAACTTGGAATATATTAGTGTTGTTTCCTAGTTTAAGATTTTATTATATTTACGTTTGTGTTATGATGTATGTTCTTCTGTATTTACTAGTGTATTAGTATAGGTTAGTATAGTATATATATATAGTAGGTTAGTCTCATAGCTTTAAGGTTCTGTATATAGTGTGAATTAGTTACTAAGTTCTTGATATCCCTGGGGACATTGCGCCTTATTTGGCACAGTTATGGGCCGGGCCGCCTTCCAGGGGTTTGGGTACCCCTTCCGTCAAGTAGTCATTGACTTTAAGAAGTGTAATTGCGATATAATAGACTTGCAATTTTTTGTTTGTTTTGTTTTTGTAAATACTCAAATAAATTGTTAATATATACAATCGGAAAAAACGGTATACAAAAAAATTACATATTTCCAATCTTGTTTCAAACTTAATTTCTTACTAATGGTGTTCTCTACATTTTTTTCTCCAACTGAAGTATTAATCGAGATATATGTATTTTTTTGATAGTTTTAAATTTCCTATGAATCCCCTTGTAATGCGATTTTCACTTCGATCCACGAAACACTTCATATTCACTTAAATACCAATCTGGATTTAACGATGCTTCTTATTACAGGAAAAATTAGCAATAGTTTTAATCAGAGGTGCTGGTGTAGAACACCTGGGGAAATCATTTCAGTTTACTCACCTCCAGCGTGGCGGCCTCTTTAGATAAAGTGAGCAAATACTCTGAGGTAGGCTGAACACTGTGAATGATGGATTATATGAGTGTAATATTTCAGTTATAGTATCACTCCGCTAGTAGGGTGTACAATGATGATATGATATCGATTAGTTAAGTAGTCATTTAATATTTCATCGATGTCATTGGCCTTACCTCGTAATCGATGCTGCTACATTAACTAGATAGAAAAGAAATACATATTCATGATCGATAACCTAAACAGAACTGGGTCTCATATAAGCATAAATATGCTAATGGTCATCCATGCTATAATTAATTGAACCATAAACTACTATTGGGCTGTTCTGCCACTTTCATAAACATCAATATTGACCAACTTTAATCTACAATATAATGGCCATTTTTATTGGCAACCATTTCCCATTTGTTAGGAAGTTTCATAAAACGTCCTAGAGCAAATGCCGAAAAACTAATCCAGGTGCTGTTTTCTACTAGAGAATTAAAATTCTTACCAATCAAGCTATTTCGAAAGGAATGAAACAAATAATAACCCGGGATATATGGAGGGTGACGTAAAAATTCCCGGCAGAAGTTCAACAATTGTTTCGTGGGCGGTCGGGCGTTATCATTATGGAAAACAACGCCTCTCCCATTTGCCAACTCTGATCGGTTCTGGTCAATTGGTTACTTTAATCTGTGTAACTTACTACGGCATTTATCAGAGTAAATAGTTTTGTCAAAGAACACAACACTCTTCCAATCCCACCTGCTAAAGAATATTACTTATTGGCCATAGATATACTAGCCTTTTTGCAGATTTAGCCTAGCGGTCGCAATTATTGTTTAATCGTTACCAAACACGATATTTAGTCGTTTTATGTAATAAGAAAGATCAAGTTCGTTAACGGCTGAAATCGGACCAGGGGGAGGGGGAGAATTTTGAAAATTCGAAATATCTCTGTTACTGTACGTCGGATCGGAAAAAAGTATAGAATCAATCTTATAGCAAATTAAATGTATTATAAATATTGTTATATACATTTATTCTCTATCTTGAATACTAACCAAGTTATTAGCATTCTTCAGTTTTCAGCCATCAGCAAACCCCAACTTCTACTCATGTTACATGAACAATACTTGGTTATGTAATAAACCACATCATTTGAAGCCTAAATACCAAATATTATTTCCAAGAGACATTTATTATACGAGATACATGCAAATATGTTTTTGTGCCACTCCTTCTTAAATCTTGGACTTCTAAAATTCTATTGATTGAGATAAAAATTATTCTTATTCATTATAAATTACAGTACTAGGTATAGTAAATAGTTTTCAATCAAATTAACACGTTATATTCAGATATATTACAGTAATTGTTTTTCTTTCCGGTAGGAGGTTGGCAGAACTGTTTGTTTACATTTCAGATGGTTCCCGTCAGGTTTGTTATTACCGTTTGTATTTATTCACTTAAAAATCACGGTGGCGTTGTGTTACCGGTATGTAGATTTATCTATTGTTATTAAACTTCACGCGGGAAATCTGCTTAGTTTACGCAGCCCCTGCGTGACGGACTTTATTAAGTGGTTGGTGGTGGAATGACCCCATGATCGTTTTCCCTCAATATTATTGTAAACAGATCTATTTGTTGTCTACAGTTACAAAACTTTTCGAAAATGGATCGCTTTCATGGCGTTTGGCCAATAAACCGCAAGTTGATATACGGTCTATTCAATTTCTGAACCACCCTCTCCGCATTCCCGGAACCCAAAGAGAAACACTCATAACGCCAAGTCACAACAAATGTTCATGGACGGTCAAACTCGATACTTCCAGCTATTTCCCGAGAGGCAATCTACTGGTTTCCAGAAATAAGCGCCTTGACATAGTCAACCATGTCAACTGCCTGATCTTTCGTGATTTTCAACACACAATACACCCTGCCCCAATTTCACAAACCACTCAAGCACTATACAAACACTTACTGCAATGTCCCCTGTATACGGCACATATTTTGTAGAACTAAAAAAGCATCGAGCAACGAAAATGTGCTCTTGATCTCCGCGATTATCAAGCTGCTGGAGAGAAAGATTTAAGCCCGTGTTGATATTGCTAGAATTGGAGTAGAGATGGAAGACTGAGTAAAGTCCTCCATTTTACAAAACAAGAAACGTCAACTTTGATAACAGTGACTAAGACTTACAATGGGTCAAGTGCAAATTGCAGTAATTGATGGAAACTCTCCCAACAGCCCTTAGCTACATGAGTCATACAAAGTTCGAATTGAACCCTCCTCTGAAGCACTCAAATTACTTGTGTAATAATTTACAATAGCAACCAGTAAGGAATTATTGAATCCTCTCAAGCAATAAAAGTCCGTCACGCAGGGACTTCGTAAACTTAGCAGATTTCCCACGTGAAGTATTACAATAGAGAAATCTACATACTGGTAACATAACACCATGTTGAATCTGGGAGAGGGGCATGAACAGAACGTATTTGCATATATCTCACAAAGTAAAAAAGTCCGTCACGCAGGGGCTGCGTAAACTAAGCAGATTTCCCACCTGAAGTTTTACGATAGAGAAATTTCACAAGAGCCGAAAAGTTAAGTATACGGCCGACCTAGATTTGGCGGGAAACACTCATCCGTTACCCGCCCAGATTTAATAAAAATGCAAATATCTCGGTTAATATTCAAGATAGAGAATAAATGTATATGACAATATTTATAGTAAATTTAATTTGCAATAAGATTGATTCTATACAATATTTTGATCCGAAGTATAGTAACGGAAATATTTTTCGAAAATCCTCCCCTCTAAACCCCCCCCCTCCCACTGGTCCGATTTCAGCCGTTAATGAACTTGATCTTTCTTTTTACATAAAACGACTAAATATCGAGTTTTCTAACGATCAAACAAAAATTGCGACCGCCAGAGCGGTATCAGACAAATATATATATATATATATATATATATATATATATATATATATATACAGCAATAATTTTTCTTCTGTAGTTCACAATATGAAACCAGTTCTTGAGTGAATGACAGATCCAAATATTAGCAGATTATATCATATACACTTATTCTCTATATTGAATATTAACCGAGATATTTGCATTTTTATGAAGTCTGTGGTCGGGTGTTGTTCGGATTAGTTCGGCAGTTTTCGTAAGTCTCTGGCTCTGGCGGAAGCTTCTAACCTATCCTGTAGTTTCGAACCTTACCTAACCTTCGTTAATTTGTGAGATTTATGCAAATACGTTCTGTTCATCCGCCCCCCCCCTTCTTTAGTTCTTGGACTACTAAAATTTGAGTTATTAAAATATAAATTATTCTTACAATTCAGAAGCCGTTTCAGTTGGGAGTTTATTAAAATTAACTGAAAGATTTCTCATTACCGTTTGTATTTACTTATGGCGGTGTTGTTTTACCAGTATGCAGATTTATCTATTGCTAAACTTCACATAGGAAATCTGCTTAGTTTACGCAGCCCCTGTGTGACGGACTTTTTTTTATTTATCACGTGAAACTTCTGTTAATTCTTGACGTCTCGACGAAGTAGTAGCTCATCGAGGCTCAGAATAACATTATTGGAACTATCATCATATTTACGTTTTATTTTTAATAATTTTTTTTGCCGTCCACTTTATGCTAGTATGGCTAATCGGACCAGTTATCTACAGGTTGCCACGTTTTTCTAGCTAGGGTGGGACTAAGGATTTTATTTAATGAGTTCCGTCACTAAATAAATTCTTTAGCCTAGGCGGGAATCGAACTCGCCACTCTACCACGCCATGGTTTACCATGTGAGATTAAGGTCCACGCTTTAACTCACTTAGCTAACCCGAGCCCAATTTACGTATTATTATAAATATCTAAAAAGCCAAATCGGAACGAACATGCCAAAATAGTCACGACTGCCATTTAAACATCGCATCCACATGAATTTCTAGAATGGCCTATAATATAGATTTCGTATTATTAAGGTGAACCTAGAGTATCGTGTTCGGTTCGCGTCTGGCCAATAGGAATTTATTTAGTGAATTTAGTGATGCACTCGTTAAATAAAATCCTTAGCCCCACCCTGACTAGAAAAGGGCGGTAACCTGTTGATAGCAGTCCCAATTAGCAGAAATAGCATAAAGTGGTGTTAATAAATAAATAAAAAATAAATCATGTTATACAACATTATCAAAGTTACGAAAGAAAAATATTTTCGGTAAGTGAATAAAAATTGTGGGTAAGTGACCCTGAATAAAATGATACGAGATTGGTTATGTAGAAATATGAATAGTGGACTGGATTTTTCTCCTGTATTTCATTTTTGCTCATGAACAATTTAGAAATGAACTGTATATTAATGAAACGATGGGGATGTAAAAGAAAAACACACATGGAGAATAAACAAAATATAATGAGATTAATCTTAGATTTGAAACAAAATTATTGTATTCCTGGACTTTAAGATATAATGATAACAATGTTAATAATAATAATAATTACAAATGGGAAATCCCTGTGGGTTGGTTGCTACTGATGATGACGCACGTGGATATAATATTTGGAGAGAATGCCGATTGGTTTCTTGTGTCCTGCTAGTCAGAGATCTCGTGCCCTGCCTCGACTGTGCGCAGCCTCCTCGCTGGCCCTCTCCTTGCTCTCTACTCCAAGGTGGTAATTAAACATTTAAATTTAAGAATTATTGTTGCTTCCAATCATCGAACTTAGCAACACACTCGCCTACCGCCACTCTGCAGGTTATCTCTCATCGCCGCCAACGAGGTATAGACTCATAGAAGCTTCAAGTACCTGAACCATTAAAAATATCTTGAACAGCTTTAGTATTATGTCGTGTGTACATATGCTTCTTAGTACAGAAAATTTGGAAAACACACGAGAAATGTTAGCTTCAATTTAAGAACGTCAACTGCGATACAACAGATTCAGACAGGCACATTATCGCTTTTCGTGGATTATGAACATTTACGTAGATGGGGATAATCCCGAAGGAATTAAGACAGAGCGGAACCGATCAAAAGTTAAGTTGGGTGTCGTGGGGAGAACGAGACAGGAGGGACTGATGACAGAAAGCAAGGAAGGTAAGGATATTGAAAATGTCTGGGGTATTCTGGAAATGGTTGCCTGGAAGAGGGAGCTACTAAGGGTATAGAACAGGTGCGGAGTAAATAGCCAAAGACGTTTATTGGAAGATAATATAATTTCAGGCGAAGATGATGATGGGAAGTAGAGCAAACGACTGGAGATATTGGCTATGTCAGAGGGGCTATTCTATAAAAAATATCTTCCTTCAAAAGATGTAAAAGAAAATTGCCCACGAGTAAAGGACATCTGAGGGGAATAGAATAGGAATTTCTTAAATGGCCAAGTCACCAAATAATATCCTCAGCCGCAAACTGGCTAAAAAAGAGTTTAACCGGTAGATAACCCGTCCCGATTATCATCTCATTTTAGTTTTAGCAGATTTCCCTTAAGGGTCGTACTCATGACGCGATTTTCAACATTTTTCATCAAATGTCCATCGACCCAACCTAGGAGATGACGAAAATGAAGTCCGTTCAAAACTGTGTATGTATGTGTGTGTGTGTGTGTGTGTGTGCGTGTGCGTGGTGGTACCAAACTCTATGTTTAGTCGTTTTATGTAAAAAGAAAGATCAAGTTCGTTAACGGATGAAATCGGACCAGTGTAGGGGGGGGGGTTAGAGGGGAGGATTTTCGAAAATTCGAAATATCTCCGTTAATATACTAAGTCGGGTCGAAAAATTGTATAGAACCAATTTTATTTTAATTATTTGCATTTTTCAGTTTTCAGTGCTCAGCAAACCACCACTTCTACTCATGTTACATAAAAAATACTCTATTATATAATAAAAAAAGTCCTTCACGCAGGGGCTGCGTAAACTAAGCAGATTTCCCTCGTGTAGTTTAGTAATAGATAAATCTACATACTGCTAACACAACACCACCGAGAACAAATACAAACGGTAATAAGAAATGTTTCACCAATTTCAATAACCTGCCTACAGGGAGAGTTAGGTTAGAAATGTAAACAAACAGGTCTGCCCGCCTCACACTGGAAAGAAAAACAATTACTGAAATATAACAGAATATAAAATATTAATTTATTGAGAACTGATTACTATATCTAGTACTGTAATTAATAATAAGTCTGAATAATTGTTATCTCCATCAATCAAATTTTAGTAGTCCAAAACCTTAAGACGGGGGGGGGGGGTCACCTGGACATATTTGCATGTATCTCGTACAATAAAGGTCTATTGAATACAATTTTTGGTATTTAAACTTCGAATAATGTGATTTATAATGTATGCAGAGTATTGTTTATGTAACATGAGTAGAAGTGGCGGTTTGCTGATGGCCGAAAACTGAAAAATGCAAATATCTTGGTTAATATTCAAGATAGAGAAGAAATGTATAGAATAATATTTATAGTAAATTTAATTTACAATAAGATTGGTTCTATACAATGTTTTGATCCGACTTATGATAACGGAGATATATCGAATTTTCGAAAATTCCCCCCTCTAAACCCCCCCCCTCCTACTGGCCCGATTTCAGCCATTAACGAACTTGATCTGTCTTTTTGCATAAAACGTTTAAATATCGAGGTTACAATTTTATATATATATATATATATATATATATATATATATATATATATATATAAAATTGTAACCTCTGTCTGTACATTGATTTTTTCGCGAAATTTCACGATAACTTTTCGTTTTACATGTCATAGACACCATAACTGCATTTGTTTCTTTGGTGTCTGTTTATTTGTTTGTTTGTTTGTTACCTTTTCACGCATAAACGGCTGAACCGAATTTGATGAAACTTGGTATGTATATTACTACTAACCCAACTTAGACTTTAGGCTATATTAATATCCTCTGAGACGAACAGGAGTGGGGGTTATAAGAGAAGCCAGAAATTAAAAATAGCGATATTTCGTTTCCTATTGGTTTTTCGGCAAATATGAACATAACAAAAGTTGTTTATTTTGTTATGTAGAGTAGCTTTTGTTATATACACTTTTTTCGTATACCGAATTATAAACGAGATATACGCTAAAACCTATAGCGGAAGTGAACAATTTTATTTGGGACAAAAGACCCCACCGAAATAAATAAAACTCGGTATGTGTATTAGAACTAACGCTTTCATTATAACAAGCCATACCAACATTTCTAGGGACGGGCAGGAGTGGGGGTTATAAGGGAAGCCAGAAATTAAAAATAGCGATATTTCGTTTCCTGTTGGTTTATCGGCAAATATGAACATAACAAAAGTTGTTTATTTTATTATTTAGAGTAACTTTTGTCATATTCATTTTCATCAGTGTTTTCCCTAAATCCCTCCTGTTTTAAAATTTTCCGCAAAAAGAGGTATTACACCATGTCGAGTATCACTCGACAGTGGAGCTAGTGGAACAAAATCAGTGTCGAGTGACACTCGACATTGGAGTGGAAAGGGTTAATTCTTCCATGGTTATAAGCTATATTAAAATGTTTAGGTTAGAATGGGAGTGGAGGTTATAAGGGAGACCTGAAATAAAAATTCGCGATATTTCATAATCTATTTGTTTTTCTACAAACATGCACATAACAAAAGTTGTTTACTTTGTTATTTAAATTAACTTTTGTTTTATACATTTCTCCTGTCTGGAGCAAGTAATTTGCGTAGAAATATTGATATGCTCAAAAACTCTTTCCAATATACAATACGAGGTACCTCACCTGGAAAAATTAATTTAAATCTATGTTAATATTCTCTTCTTAATAATTCAAATCTATGCATAATGCACAGGAGACGGGAAATATGACCATATGGGGAACAATGAAGTCTTACATAAAAAAATTAATTTTATTATTAAAAAATCCACAGCAACGATTGGTATAAACCCTAAACACCGGGACGGGTAAATGTCAAAGTATTGAGAAAAGTAAAGCCTTGCCAAAAAAAATACCCTCACCATTAAGCCTCAAATCAATTCCCGGGCGAAGCCGGGTATCTGAGCTAGTATATATATATATATATATATATATATATATATATATATATATATATATATATATCTTTATATATATAATTCTAGCGTACGTGTGTATGTCACTGAACTCCTCCTAGACGGATGGACCGATTTGATTGAATTTTTAAATACGCGTTCGAGTGACTCCCCGGATGGTTTAGCGCCGCAGATCGGCCAGGCAGATGGAGCAGGAGTGGGGGTCGTGAGGGTGGCCTGAAATTAAAAATAGCCGTATTTCGTTTCCTATTGGTTTTTCGGCAAATATGCACAGGATAAGAGTTGTTTATGTTGTTATTTGGAGTAACTTTTGTCATATTCAATTTTGTCATATATTAAAGTATAAACGAGATATACACTAAAAAAGTAAAGAGGGGCCAACAATTTTATTGGGCATCCAACGATTGAACAAAACTCGGTATGTGAATTAGCATTAGTTCTACCATGGTTATAAGCTGTACTAAATTGTTTAAGTTCGAACGAGAGTGGGGGTTTACTGAAGGCCGAAAACTAAAAAACGCCGATATCTCGGTTAATATTAAAGACAGTGAAAAAAGGTACATGACAACGTTTATAGATCTTTTGATTTGCAAAAAGATTGGTTCTCTACAAAATTTCCATCAGACTCAAACTAACGGAGATATTTCGAATTTTCGAAAATCCTCCCTCCCAATGATCCGATTCCAGCCGTTGAAGAACATGATCCGTCTTTTAACGTAAAACGTTTAAATACGGAGTTTGGTAACGATCGAGCGAAAATTGCGACCGCTAGAGCGTTAACAGGCTAATACACCTCTATCTTTATATATATAATTCTAGCGTACGTGTGTATGTCACTGAACTCCTCCTAGACGGATGGACCGATTTGATTGAATTTTTAAATACGCGTTCGAGTGACTCCCCGGATGGTTTAGCGCCGCAGATCGGCCAGGCAGATGGAGCAGGTCTCCGGTCGAAGGGCGAAGGGCGAGGTTATTGGAAATGTAATGAAATGTCAATATGTTTATCCAATGTATGTCCTTAAAATTTAAGTATGTCATCTAAATAATGATGTTTTCAGCTGCGAGAGGTTTCCACTTTCAGACATTGTTATTTATTTTCCAAATTTATTTTATTTTGATTTGAATGTTGCAATTATATACTTTTCTTTATTTATATTTATGTATTTGTGTTATTATTGTTGAGTGTTTTTATTTATTTTAGTTATTGGTCTACATCTGTTTTTTTTAAGAACGTGTAGTGCGCATTCTACCAGATAATCTCAGAACTAAAACGTCTTCTTTTCCTTCTCTCATTTTTCCTTTACTTTTTGCGTAACAAGTTTTTGCGATATTTTATTTACTATTTGTTTTTAGGCAAACGTGTATATAACAAATGTTGTTTTTTGCGTTATTAAAAGTAGATTTTTTTAACATAATATTATTAAATTTAATATCCTAATCGCTGGATATAAAATGCAGGACAACGTCTGCCGGGTCCGCTAGTATATATATAATTTTGATCGGACCTCATTTTCGTCATCTCCTGGGTAGGATCGATGGACATTTGAAGAAATTTTTCGAAAATCGCGTCATGAGTAAGACCTCAATAGCTGATTTCCCTTAAGGGAAATCTGCTAATTACATTTACCAGAAGATTGGTTCTCCTTAATAACGAAGATATTAAGAAATCTCATTTTTTTTTTTTTTTTTTTTCAATCTCCACATAAGATGTTTAGTCGTTTATGTTCTTTACAACTCCCTCAACAAATTCAAATTCCCTGTTTTGTTTATATAAATTTCTAATAGTAGGCGTTATGTTGCTTTTGGTCTCTCCCCTTTTAAAGCTTAAATTAATTCAAACTGTACATGCAGTAGGCAATTTCCTTTGACGGGGTTATATTTTATTTATTGTTTTATAAAAGTTGTACAATTCTCAGAGTAGCAAAGCGGTATCTGACAGTGGAGTAATCACATTAGTTTGGAGCCATGTTTTTAGATGTAGAGCTAATATTGTGCCTTTCCTACGGTGGCAGGAACTGGAACTGAAACGCTGCCAGGAAGTTTATAAACACAGTTTTCATGTGAAATGATAGCTGTCATTTATTGCCTTCACTCCACTTCCGCTCCTCTCTACATACCTTTAATATAGTTTAAAAAATACAAATCTTTTTTTAGCGGATTTACCTTAAGGAAAATCCTGCTATTCAGATGTTACTCATCTAATGAATCATCATGCTATTATCGAAAAATCACCGATCATCTATTGTAGAGAGGAAATTTCTGAGTTATGCAGGGTGTAAGGGGATCTTGGATGAACTGCTTATCCAAGGGGTATATCCTCTTTTAGCAGATTTCCCATAAGGGAAATCAGCTATTGAGGTCGTACTCATGACGCGATTTTCGAAACATTTCTTCAAATGTCCATCGATCCTACCTAGGAGAACACGAAATTGAGGTCCGTTCAAAACTGTATAAATTACATCTATCTATATATTTGTCTGTTAACACTCTAGCGGTCGCAATTTTCGTTTAATCGTCACCAAAATCGGTATTTAATCGTTTTATGTAAAAAGAAAGGACCAGTGGGAGGGGGGGGGGTTAAAGGGCGGAATTTCCAAAATTCGAAATATCTCCGTTACTATACGTCGGATCGAAAAATTGTATAAAACCAATCTTATTGCAAATTAAATTTACTATAAATATTGTTATATAAATTTATTCTCTATCTTGTATATTAACCGAGATATTTGTTTTTTTATTAAGTTTAACGGACGAGCCATGGTCACCTCGTCCCGCCGAAAGCTAGTTCGGCCGTTTCCGTAACTGTTCAGCACTCGTATGGAAATTTCTCTACTGTGTAACTTTCCCTGGGAAAAAAATGCTTAGTTTACGCTGCCCCTTCGTGACGGACTTTTAGAAATGCTTCACATATCAGTTTTATTAGTTCTTTACTCGCATCCCTGAATGGTGCAAATTAAGAACTTCATTTAAAGGTTCTCTAAGATTGAAGATGGGGCTAACACTCAAAGGAGAAAAGGTTCTTTAAAATAAAATGTTCCTTTTTTTTTTATTCTCCTTCGATGATCTTATATTTCACCCAGAAATAGAAGATCATCAACGATATAACTTAAGATATTTCAAGGCATACCAACGAATTCGTCCCCCTATTTTGAATACACTGACGAGGCCTCAGGCCGTCGATAAAAAGTTGTCTACACAATATTTTAGAAACTTTAAAGTGATTTTCTAAAATACATCAACCTGATTTTCATAAAATTACAGCCCGTCAAGCAGAGACTGACAAAGCTGAGCTGATTTCAAAGTCTAAGTGAGAAGTACTAACTAAGGGAGACAAAAGAATAGAATTTCTAGTGAGGGGGTTTTCAACAAATTCGACGCCCTCTCTCCCATAGTTTGACTTAATAATTAAAGGTTAAGATGAATTTTGCCAAAGTGACTATTAGTAATGACGACGAATTTCAATCTAAAAATCAACGCCAGATTTCAAGAATTGATAAGATATGTTATAACGAAATAATTCTTATGTTGCTATAACAAAATGTATACAAAAAAAAATTAGGGATCCCATCAACTAAACCCCCAATCCTACTCATGCGATTTTCAATGAGTGAGTAACTCAGTCTCTAAACATCTCATATCCAGATGATATTTCGATTTGTGTTTACATATGCTTATTATTACAACAGAAATATATAATAGGTGGTGACATAAAATTTTCGGGGTGTCATCGTGGGAAATCTGCCTAGTTTACGCAGCTCCTGTCTGAAGGACTTTTCTTGTTCTGAGCCTTTAGAAGTCCCTCATTTCTGTTCATGCGATTTTCACCTTGAGTAACAGTCACTGAATGTATCACATCAATCGTGTATTCCAATTATTAGCAGACTTCCATCGAGAGAAATCGGCTATTCAGGTCGTACTCATTTAGTAGTATTCAGGTCGAAAAAATTTCCACAAATGTCCATCGATCCTACCTAGGAGATGACGAAAATGTGGTCCGTCATATATATATATATATATATATATATATACTAGCGGACCCGACAGACATTGTCCTGCATGATATTTCAAGCGATTAGGATATTAAATTTAATATTATGTTTAAAACAAAAGCCTACTTTTAGTAAAACGAAAAACAACTTTTGTTATGTGCACGTTTGCCTAAAAATAAATAGAAAATGAAATATCGCGAATTTTTATTTCAGGACTCCCTTATAACCCCCACTCCCGTTCGAACCAAAAAAATTTAATATAGCTTATAATCATACAAGAATTAATGTTAATTTACATATAGAGTTATGTTAAGTTCGGTTCAATCGTTAGTGCCCAATAAAATTGTTGGCTCCCACTTTAATGTTTTAGTATATATCTCGTTTATACTTTGTTATACGACAAAAGTGAATATAATAAAAGTTACTCTAAAAAACAAAATAAACAACTTTTATCCTGTGTATATTTGCCGAAAAAACAATAGGAAACAAAATATCGCTATTTTTAATTTTAGGCCTCGCTTACAACCCCCACTCCTGCTCCATCTGCCGGGCTTATTAGTGAAGCTAAACCATTCAGGGCGTCACGCATACAAAAAAATTCATTCAAATTGGTCCAGCCGTTTAGGAGTTCAGTGACATACACACGTACAGTAGAATTATATATAAAAATATATACACACATATATTAGTCTGTTACCGCTCTAGCGATCGCAATTATTGTTTGATTGTTAACAAGTCAATGTTCGTTAGTGGCTTAAAATCAGACCAGTGGGAGGAGGGGAAATTTCGAAATTTCAATATATATTCGTTATTATACGTCTGATTGAAAAATGATATAGAACTAATCTTATTGCATATTAAATGTGCTATAAATATTGTTCAAAATAACAATATTGTTAAAAATAATGGCCCTCAAACGTTATTTGAATTTATGAAGTTCGGACTCCAATGACTATATACGTGTTCTGTGAAAATTCCCCCATAGAACTGAGAAATGTTTTAGGATATGAATAAAAGAAATGAATATTAATGTAAACATGCGTTATTTTATACTTTACTAACACTTTCAGGAGTGGGGTTAAGTGTTACTATTGAATCTGAGAACAAAGAATTGGTGGAAGAGAAAGAAGCATTATCTTATCAGGTAGAGACATTGAAACGGGAGAAAGCAGTTCATGGCAGAGGCAGGGCTCTCAAAGAGTGTAATGATTTGCGGGAAAAGTTTGGAGAGTTCACGGCTAAGGAAGGCGGGCAAAGTGATGTTCAACAAGAACCGAGTAACTATAGAAGGAAAGTTAAATTTAGCAAAGGGGGTTGGCTTTCAAGTGATATAGAGTGTAGAACAATAAACTTGGATAGAAGAAGCGTTTACAGTTCGGGAAGATGAAAGGCGAGGTAGCGCCTCGGGGCAAGATGAAGCTGGGGAAAGAAATAGAGTAGTTGCTAACAAACATGGGGGGTTATTTAGTGCAAATGTAAACTGGGCAAGGCGGCACCAATGCAACATATGCAATACCTTAGTTTGGTGATGTTGAATACATAAAGCGAAGCGATGATGAGAGTGATTATGATGAATTTGGGAGACGAAAAAGGAGAAAAATGAACAAGGAGTCTGAAGGCAAGTGTGGCGAAAAAATAAGTGAGGAGGGATACTCTGGAAATTTTCATGATGATGAAGCAGAAGAAGAATATACAGGGTCATTAGCAAGAAGTATTGTCATAACAGCCTCATGTTTTGGAAGGAATTTACAACAGAATTCTGAACATTTTACGGATGATAAATCCAAAAGTGATTTTGCCAGTTTCATTAAAGGGGGAAAGTTGTGATATATCAATACATTTTAGCAGATTTCCCCTAAGGGAAATAACCTATTACTTAACATATGATAAAAAGTCCGTCACGCAGGGGCTGCGTAAACTAAGCAGATTTCCCACGTGAAGTTATAGAATAGAGAAATCTCCATACGAGAGCCGAACTGTTACGGCAAAGGATCGAACTAGCTTTTGACGGGAAAGTCAGTCATCCGTATCGGTCCAAATTTAATAAAAATGTAAATATCTCGGTTAATATTCAAGATAGAGAATAAATGTATAGAACAATATTTATAGTATATTTAATTTACAATAGGATTGGTTCTATACAATTTTTTGATCCGACGTATGGTAACGGAGATATTTCGAATTTTCGAAAATCCCCCCTCTAAACCCCCCCTCCCACTGGTCCGATTTCAGCCATTAACGAACTTGGATCTGTCTTTTTGCATAAAACGTTTAAATATCGAGTTTGGTAACGATCAAAAAACAATTGCGACCGATTACGAGCGATTACGAAAATCGCCGACCTAATCCGAACTATACCCGACCACATGTCTCACAGAATTCATAAAAATGAAAATATCTGGGTTAATATTCAAGATAGAGAATAAATGTATATAACAATATTTATAGTAAATTTAATATGCAATAAGATTGGTTCTATACAATTTTTCGATCCGATGCATAATAAAGGAGATTATTTATATATATATATATATATATATATATATATATATATATATATATATATATATATATATATATATATATATATAATTTTGATCGGGCCTCATTTTCGTCATCTCCTAGGTAGGATCGATGGACATTTGAAGAAATTTTCGAAAATTGCGTCATGAGTACGACCTCAATAGCTGATTTCCCTTAAGGGAAATCTGCTAAAAGATAGATGTGAAAAACAAAAGAATGAATTGTTGTATCGTATGACTATGTAAAGAATGAATCATTGTACCTTGTTACTATCAAAATAAAGTGTTGTATGTGAATATATTATAGTTTGATTATTATTTTCCTTCCAATACTAGAAATGTACTTTGGTTATTTATTTTACGTTATTTTATCTTTCGTATATCTTTTCTATATTACAACTTATATAACTAAGTTGAGTCATAGCTTATATATTAATAACAATATAAATAGCAATAATGTAATCCAATGTAATGTATTAGAAGCAGTATGGAATATGTAGCAAGCGAAATCCCTTTTTCAAGAGATAATCCAAACAGGGAAAAATAAAAATTAAATAGCTACACGTGGTATAAGACAATAATCCGATACAATCGTTTGCAGGTTTCTGAGTATTTCAAGGGTACATTTCAATATTCAAAAACAATATTCGTATTCTCTAGTTGAATGAATGCTTACTTTTGATATATATTGGGTTCTTTTATTCAGACTTCACTTGAGGAAAATCATGAAGAGTTTTCCGATGAATTTCTTCGAATATTCACCATTTTTTCCTACTAAATGGCAATTAGGAAATTTTTCCAAGTACCGATATTTACTGAGTTGGCATTCTGGCAGGTGGAAGTGACTTCTAATGTAGGTAGGATGAATGAGTTGGCTACGCTTCCACTGTAACAATTTATTAAAACGGCAGAGCGCTTTCGATGCAGTCAGTGCCCACAAAAGCAATAATTACTATCTCTCAGTAATATATTATAGATAGATTAGTAAGAGGACTGGAATGGCCAGTCCAGCTCCAAGAGCCGCCAGGTCAACATCCAGGACAAACCTAGTTATCTGGCTTCAGCACTCAGACAACAAGTACCAGAACAGGTAAACTGACCTGTCGTCTCCGTGCTTCCAACGTACGACCACTAAGTCAGCGACCAGACGAGCATTTTCCTGCCTGTGGCCACCACCCGCCACCCAAGTAGCTTGCCCGTAGTACCTTTAGTGAGTGAACTGTTTCCAGCCTCAACCTTGAATGGTCACTGGCCCGGACCAGCAAAGCCGACAAAGGAAATACTGTCCCTACCTAAGGTGAGAATAGGAGGGACTTATATGCTTCTCTTAAGAAAGGCTTTCCCTGAAGGGTGGGCCTCCCGCCCGAAACTGCTCTTGTGTCAGGGAATTTGTGTCATTGGTGAATAAGACAGAATGATTTTGTGACAATTTTTATATTTCCATGGGAAACTTTTTCCATTTCAACCCGTCAACAACAAGTAAAACGGCTAATGTGTCATACTAGCTCGTGGGAAATCTGCTTAAGTTTAGGCAGCCCCTTTGTGCCCGACATTTATTAATACCATACGTGACATTGAGCCGTTTCTTAAAAAAATAATGATACTATCAGTTAACCACCGGAATCGGACAATGGGGAGTGGATTTACAGAGGATTCCCTGAAATTCGTAATATCTGTTATTTGAATCGAGTCGGAAATTTGTATAACACCAATCTTATTACTACTTTAATTTCCTATATAGCTATTTTAGTTGTATCTCGACCATTAACCCAGGTATTTGAAATTGTTAGTATACAGTCCTTCTTCGGAGCTTTCTACTAATGATTGAGTGCTCTTTAGCGGTTTTTGGGTCTCATATCACACACTTGGAATAAAGCCATATTAGGTAGCTACAAACAATTCTAATCCAAAGCTTCTGTTCAGCTTGAGGAGTCCTGTTCTCCCAAGCCCACTCCTATTAATTATCCCTGGTTCTCGGAGGGTGCCTTTCATGTCTGACAGAAGTCAATAGCGGTTTCCAGTTCCAAGACTTGGCTTCATTATTTTCATTTTAGCAGGCTCTTCTTCAATGTATATATTCCCATTTTCTATCATACAGTTCATTTGCTACAACAGCGTTTTAAATCTGACAAAAGATTACTTAGGTTACACCTTTGAAGTTTCAATATTGCAAAAAACAATCCAAATAAAATGGACAAATGTTGGTTCATGCTCAGAAAGACAGTCAATCTGTAAAACAAATGCTTTCATCTAAGCAGATTTCCCTCGTGGTGGTATGACTCACTAGTGGTCACATCTCAACACATATTAGGACTGAAAAACAAAATGTACTAATTACTGGCTTAATATTTGAGTTAATTGATGACGTCATCGCACCACGAATTTGCATGTATCTCGCATAATAAAGGACTCATGAAAACAATATTTGGTAATTGAGCTTAGAATAAATAGGTTCATGTTATAACAGCTTATTCTTATTGTTACATGAGTAGGAATGGGGGTTTACTGATGGCTGGAACCTAATTCTCCAAATATCTCGGTTAATATTCAAGATCGAGAAAATATATATATAAAAAAATTTATAGACAATTAAATTTACAATAAGAATGGTTCTATACAAATTTTCGATCCGACGAATAATAGAGATATTTAGAACTTTCGAAATTCTCCCTCTCTAAACCCCTCCTCCCCCGTCCGATATTGGATTAGCCGTTAATGAACATGATCTTTAATTTGGCATGAAACGCTTATATATCGAGTTTGATGGTGATAAAACGAAAATTTATATATATATATATATATTGTTACGTTTTTTTATTACCAAAACCAGTAATAAACGTTTTTAATAAGAGTTCTTTTGGATTGCAAAATTAAATACTCCCAAGTTTCACAGTTTTTATCACTCTACAATTTATTTCACAATGCACAATACACTTGGTGATTATTCTTAATTACTACTCACAGTATACACTGATAGCGTCACTGTTCTTCAGATTACACAGTCCAATAATTCGCTCACGGTCACTGAAATTCACGGAAAGACGGCACTGCACTGTCCTTTACTTCGCGGCACTGCACTGTCTTAAACACGGCACTAAACTGTTACAGTCACGGCACAACACTGTTCTTCTTATAAAAACATATTACCGCTCTGCACTAAGTCGCACTGTAGCACCGAACGCACATATGAGCACTTGAGAAGAAAAACTGCCTCGCTCGCGGCTAGCCGGTTCTTTATATATGGTCGCCGGCATACATCAAAGGGGAATTGTCTGGTCCCTTCGACGCTGGGCTGGACGGGTCTAGTAGAAGCTAACCTTCTGTCGGCTTCTTTGATCTACATCACACTTCCCAAATACGCGTCTCTCTCTCTGAAGGATTATTCATGTATTTAATTTTCGCAAGAATATATATATTGTATATATATTCATTGTGAGGAGTTCTGCTCCAGCGGTTTGGATTTTGGTTGGCTTACGAATTTTTAATGGAAATGCGTCGATCTTTGTAAGGCAATGTTTTTAATTTGTATAGATACTTCAATAAATTATGTTTTGGATTTTATTTTAATATGGCTTTCCTCGTTTCGGAGAGTATGCCACCCTCCATGTCGTTTGTATGGATTGTATTTGTTCTCTTGTTAATTTCGAGAGCTTCTAGAACTAATCTTTTACCGGGGTGGTCTTCTCAATGTAGAATTTTTCGTCTCTCCGAACTTAATTTGGCGAGAACAAATACTTGTGTGTCTAGCTATGTCTATGTTTTTATTATCTGATGTTTTAGATCAGCCTTGTGTTGGTTAACTCTTGTAGCGGTCTTCTTAACTGTCTATCTCACATAAACTGTTCAAATTAAAAGTAACTATTCAAATTAAAAATATTGCCTGACAAAGATGCACGCATTTCCATTGAAAATTCGCAAACCAACAAAAATTCAAACCGCTGCAGCAGATGGCTCAACTCCTCACAATGAAAATACTTCCTAGGGATGTAGCGTCAAAAATAGAATATACATATATATCTTTATATATATAATTCTAGCGTACGTGTGTATGTCACTGAACTCCTCCTAGACGGCTTGACCGATTTGAATGAATTTTTAAATACGCGTTTTGGTGACGCCCCGGATGGTTTAGCGCCGCAGATCGGCCAGATGGAGCAGGAGTGGGGGTCGTGTGGGAGGCCTGAAATTAATAATAGCCGTTTCCTATTGGTTTTTCGGCAAATATGCACAGGATAAGAGTTGTTTGTGTTGTTATTTGGAGTGACTTTTGTCATATTCACTTTTGTCGTATAACAAAGTATAAACGAGATATACACTAAAAAAGTAAGGCGGAACCAACAATTTTATTGGCCACAAACTGTTAAACCGAACTTAACAAAACTCTGTATGTGAATTAGCATTAGTTCTTCCGTCGTTATAAGCTGTATTAAATTTTTTAGATTCGAACGGGAGTGGGGGTTTACTGAAGGCCGAAAACTAAAAAAACGCCCATATCTCGGTTAATATTGAAGACAGTGAAAATATGTGCATTACAACGTTTACAGATCATTTGAATCGCGTAAAGATTGGTTCTATACAAAATTTTGATCCGACTTACGGTAATGGAGATATTTTGAATTTTTGAAAATCCTCCCCTCTAAACCCCCCCTCCCAATGGTCCGATTTCAGCCGTTGACGAACATGATCCGTCTTTTAACCTAAAACGTTTAAATACGGAGTTTGGTGACGATCAAGCAAAATTGCGACCCCTAGAGCGTTAACAGGCTAATACATCTCTACCTTTATATATACAATTCTAGCGTACGTGTGTATGTCACTGAACCCCTCCTAGACGGCTTGACCGATTTGAATAAATTTTTAAATACGCGTTTGGGTGTCGCTCCGGATGGTTTAGCGCCGCCTCGGTCTCCGGTCGAAGGGCGAGGTTATTGGAAATGTTATGAAATGTTAATATGTGTATCTAATGTAAGGTCCTTTTGGTATGTCATCTAAATAAAGCTGCTTGGAGGAGCGAGAGTTTTTCACTTTCAGACACTGTTATTTATTATCAAGATTTATTTTATTCTGATTTGAAATTTCGCAATTATTTTCTTTTCTTTATTTATATTTATGTATTTGCATTATTATTGTTGAGGGTTTTGATTTATTTCAATTATTTGTCTACAACTATTTGTTTATAAAGACGTGTAGTGCCCATTCTACCAGATAATCATAGAACTAAAACGTCTTCTTTTCCTTCTCTCATTTTCCTGTTCTTTTTGCGTACCGAGTTTTGTGATATTTTACTTTCTATTTGTTTTTAGGTAAACGTGCACATAACAAAAGTTGTTTTTCGTGTTACTAAAAGTAGGCTTTTGTTTTAAACATAAGATTAAATTTAATATCCTAATCGCTTGAAATATCATGCAGGACAATGTCTGTCGGGTCCGCTAGTATATATATATATATATATATATATATAGAACTGACCTTATTTTCGTCATCTAAGTACGTAGGATTGATGGGCATTTGAGGACATTTTTCGAATATCACTTCATTAGCTGAATTCAGGATTAGCTGATTAAGGGAAATCTGCTAAAATTACACCTTATTAAATTTTCATCAATTACCTTAATAGTTACGAAGAATAATGCAATAAATTATTCTTTTAATTTTTTCAACAATGGGTCTTTATGCAAAGGCTATTTATATACTGCAATATGTAGTCTGGATGCGCTACTCCTTGTTCATTTCTGACACATTCTATTTATCTAGACACTTCTACGATATTGAAGTCAATAATTACGTAACTTTTTATTGGGAAATTACCTTCCAGAATCCAAAGTAACCTAGTTCAAGGTTCATATTTGCAAAACTAACCAATAAGAAGTAAATCAGATAAAAGTTAACATAACAAATAAAAAAACAAAAAGTCCGTCACGCAGAGGCTGCGCAAACTAAGCAGATTTCCCTCGAGAAGACTAATAATAGATAAACCTTCATACTGCTAGCACAACACCAGTGAATATATACAAACGGTAGTAAGAAATCTTTCCCCTGCCGGCGGGAGGCGTCTCAAATGTAAACAAACAGGTCTGCCAAAGGAACACCGAAAAGAAAAACAATAACTGAAACATATCAGAATATAGCATATTCATTTTAATGAAAACTATGTACTATACCTATAACTCTAATTTTAATTAATCAGAATAATTTTTATGTCAATCAATCACAAGAACATATTTGCATCTATCTCGTACAATAAAGGTCTCTGTAAAATAATATTTGGTATTTAAGTTTGGAATAATATGGTTTATTATATAACAGAGTATTGTTTATGTAATGCAGGTAGAAGTTAAGCAAAGGGGGTATACTGAAGGCTGAAAACTGAAAAATGCAAATATCTCGGTTAATATTCATGATACAGAACATAACTATAGAACAATTTTTATAGACCATTTAATTTGCAATAAAATTGGTTCTTTACAATTTTTCAATCCGACTTATAGTAACAGAGATGGTCCAGCCAGTCCAGCTTTCAGCCATTAACGAACTTGAATCTTTCTTTTTACATGAAACGACTAAATATGGAGTTTGATAACGATGAAACAAAAATTGCCACCGCTAGAGCGTTAACAGACAAATATATATATATATATATATATATATATATATATATATATATATATATATATAATTCTAGCGTACGTGTGTATGTCACTGAACTCCTCCTAGACGGATGGTCCGATTTGATTGAATTTTTGAATACGCGTTCGGGTGACTCCCCGGATGGTTTAGCGCCGCAGATCGGCCAGGCAGATGGAGCAGGTCTCCGGTCGAAGGGCGAAGGGCGAGGTTATTGGAAATGATGATGTTAATATGTTTATCTTAACTATGTCCTTAGAGTTTAAGTATGTCATTTAAATAAACATGTTTTCAGCTGCGAGAGGTTTTCACTTTCAGACATTGTTATTTATTGTCCAAATTTATTTTAATTTGATTTGAATGTTGCAATTATTTTCTATTCTTTATTTATATTTATGTATTTGCGTTATATTTGTTGAGGGTTTTTATTTACTTGAGTTATTGGTCTACAACTGTTTGTTTTTAAGAACGTGTAGTGCGCATTCTACCAGATAATCACAGAACTAAAACGTCTTCTTTTCCTTCTCTCATTTTTCCTTTTCTTTTTGCGTACCAATTTTTTGCGATATTTTATTTACTATTTGTTTTTAGGCAAACGTGCATATAACAAATGTTGTTTTTTGCGTTATTAAGAGTCGATTTTTTTTTAACATAATATTATTAAATTTAATATCCTAATCGCTTGATATATAATGCAGGACAACGTCTGCCGGGTCCGCTAGTATATATATAAATTTGAACGGACCTCATTTTCGCCATCTCCTGGGTAGGATCGATGGACATTTGAAGAAAATTTTCGAAAGTCACCTCATGAGTACGACCTATTGAGGTTTATTGAAACAAAGAAGAACTCAACATCGAAAAGTAAACTAAGCAAATTTCCCCCTTGCTCGAATTGCACACTATTGATCTCTTCTCACCATATATTTTCTATGTCTAAGGAAGTACCCCAATGAGTGGAAGTGGGTGTTCAATAAAATCTTATTTAAAGACGTCATCACCACGAAATATATCGAGCAGTGTATCTTGCCACTACTGGTGAGAAACCTGCCTTGTTTTCCAGCCCCTACGCAACGGACGTTTACTTACTTAACGTATTCAAATGATCCGTAGATAGAATAGATTGTACTGCTACCTGGAACTTTGACTCTCCAACAGCGAAACTGACAGCAATGCTTGTCGGAATGCAGAGGCTTACAGATTGGCTTAGTGTGAAAGGAATTCAGATGCCAATTACCAAGTGGATGATTGGACCGGAGGTCTCTATACACATTGTAAATTAGATCTGGCTCTCTTGTTCTGCCTATGTGTTCACTCGGCTTTCAGCAACCTCCTAATCCTTCCAGTACCAGCAATGCCATCAGGAAAATCCGAATAGGTTCCGAACCACAAGAGCAAGGATAAGCCCTGAGTAATGATCAATTCACAGAAATAGTTCCATTGAAGTAAAATGGTGTATTGAAGTATTACTGTTTATTCCACACAAAGCTGCAATTTGTATAGAGAGTTCAACGTGAACTAGGCCTATTACTAGGTCCTGGGCATGGAAAGCATTGACACCATCCTATTAGTCCTGTAATAGGAAGCCTATGTTAGCAAGGCTTCAAATGTAAGCTGGGAATGAGATACTTGAAGTTTCAAGTGCTCAAAGAGTCGCATTTGTAGGCGTGGGGGTTTACACAAGACTGAAAACATAAAAAATCGAAATAATTATTTATAACTTAAAAATAGTCCCCCATCTTTATTTTTCTCTGTTATTATTATTATTTATTAACGTCCACGTTTTGCAACTTAGGCTAATCGGGACGGGTTATCTACAGGTTACCACCCTTCTCTAGCCAGGGTGGGACTAAGGACATTATTTAAAGAATTCCGTCCTTCAGGGAAATCAGCTATTGAGGTCGTACTCATGACGCGATTTTCGAAATTGTTCTTCAAATGTCCATCGATCCTACCCAGGAGTAATGAGGTCCGTTCAAAATTATATATATATATATATATATATACTAGCTCAGATACCCGGCTTCGCCCGGGAAATCATTTGAGACTGAATGGTGGTGGTATTTTATTAGCAAGGCTTTACTTTGCACAACATTTTGACATTTATCCGCCCCAATGTTTAGGGTCTATACCCGTCGTTGCTGTGGATTTGTTAATAATAAAATTCAAGGAAAAGACTTCACTGTCCTCCATATTGCCATATTTCCCGTCCCCTGAGCATTATACATAGATTTGAATTATTAAGAACAAAATATTAACATAGATTTGAATCAATTTTTCCAGGTGAGGTACCTGCTAGTTCATATTGGAAAGAATTGTTGAGTATATCAATATTTCTACGCTAATTACTTGCTTCATACATTGTTCCCGAAAAAATATATAAAACAAAAGTTACTCTAAATAACAAAGTAAACCACTTTTGTTATGTGCACGTTTATCAAAAAACAAATAAACAATGAAATATCGCGAATTTTTATTTCAGGCCTCCATTATAACCCCCACTCCCGTTCGAACCTAAAAATTTTAATATAGCTTATAATCATGGAAGAATTAATGCTAATTGACAATCCAAGTTTTGTTAAGTTCGGTTCAATCGTTAGTGTCCAATAAAATTGTTGGCTCCCGCTAAAGTTTTAGCGTATATCTCGTTTATATTTTGTTATAAGACAAAAGTGAATATCACAAAAGTTACTTCAAATAAAAAAATAAACTACTTTTGTCATGTGCATATTTGCAGAAAAACGACTGGAAAACTAAATACCGCTACTTTTAAATTCAGACCTCCCTTACAACCCCCACTCCTGCCCGTTCCTAGAAATGTTGGTATGGCTTATAATAATGAAGGCATTAGTGCTAATATACATACCAAGTGTTTTATTTAGTTCGGTAGACTCTTTTGTGCCAAATAAACTGTTCACTTCCGCTCTAGGTTTTAGCGTATATCTCTTTTATAATTCGGTAGACAAAAAAAATGTATATAAAAAAAGTTACTCTAAATAACAAAATAAACAACTTTTGTTATGTTCATATTTGCCGAAAAACCAACAGGAAACGAAATATCGCTATTTTTAATTTCAGGCTTCCCTTATAACCCCCACTCCTGTTCGTCTCAAAGAATATTAATATAGCCTAAAGTCTAAGTTGGGTTAGTAGTAATATACTCGTACATACCAAATTTCATAAAATTCGGTTCGGCCGTTTATGCGTGAAAAGGTAACCACAAACAAACATACACGAATGAAACAAATTGCAGATATGTGTCTATGACAAGTGAAACGAAAAGTTATCGTGAAATTTTGAAGAAAAAATCAATGTACAGACAGAGGTTACAATTTAATATATATATATATATATATATATATATATATATCTATATATATATAAAATTGTAACCTCTGTCTGTACAGTGATTTTTTCTTCAAAATGTCACGATAACTTTTGGTTTCACTTGTCATAGACACATATCTGCAATTTGTTTCTTTCGTGTATGTTTATTTGTTTGCTATCTTTTCAAGCTCTAGCCGTCGCCATTTTTGTTTGATCATTACCAAACTCGATATTTAAACGTTTTATGCAAAAGGACAGATCGAGTTCGTTAATGGCAGAAATCGGACCAGTGGGAGGGGGGGGGTTCGAAATATCTCCGTTACCATACGTCGGATCAAACAATTGTATAGAACCAATCTTATTGCTAATTAAATTTACTATAAATATTGTTCTATACATTTATTCCGGATCTTGAATATTAACCGAGATATTTGCATTTGTATTGTGTGTGTGGTCGGAAGGAGTCGTCTATGTTCGGGACTTCCCGCCGAGAGCTAGGGCGGCCGTTTCCGTAACTCCGTAACTGTTCGTCCCTCGTGAATAGGTTTAGAGATTCCTTACTACTACTGTTGTTATTAGGCAGATTTCTCTATTGTAAAAAGTCACGAGGGAAATCTGCATAGTTTACGCAGCCCCTGCGTGACGGACTATATATATATATATATATATATATATATATATATATATATATATATATATATATATATATATATATATATCTATATATTTGTCTGTTACCGCTCTAGCGGTCGCAATTTTTGTTTGATCGTTACCAAACTCGATATTTAGTCGTTTTATGTCAAAAGAAAGATCAAGTTCGTTAACGGCTGAAATCGGACCACGGGGAGGGGGGGTTTAGAGGGGAGGATTTCCGAAAATTCGAAATATCTCCGTTACTATTCGTCGGATCGAAAAATTGTACAGAATCAATCTTATTGCAAATTAAATTTACTATAAATATTGTTCTATACATTTATTCTGTATATTGAATATTAACCGAGATATTTGCATTTGTAATCTGCGTGTGGTACCAGTAGGCTATGTTCGGACTTTCCGCCGAGAGCTCTGGCGGCCTTTTCCATAACTATCCGTCCCTCGTGAATAGGTTTAGAGGTTAGGTTAACTGTGTTTCGGGGCTAGAAACTACTGTGTTATTACGCCCTAAATAATGTTTTAGGTTTAGAGGTTTCTTTCTATTACAGTTGTTATTAGGCAGATTTCTCTATTGTAAAACTTCACGTGGGAAATCTGCTTATATTTATTTATAGCTGGTGGTGAGGGTGATGAATGGTTAATCACAAAAACTTTTTTATGGCTCCTCACAATTTTATTTCTTATAAACGCTGAGCGCTTTCGGGGACTAAATCCCCATCCTCAGAGCTACAAAACAATGTAACACCATAATTAGGAGTCTAAAAATCAGTTGTTAAAAATATTTTACATAATTAGTCATATAACAAAAACGTCTATAACATTATAAAAATTTTTTTACAATAATAACACCTAACTTAAAAACACATTTACAATTAAAATATAACAAATTCATAATTACTATTTCAACATTAAAGTAATATTATAAGCAAAAATTACCGTCAGAGCGTAGGGCAATCCTATAGACTTGCTACTAGGCTAAACCCTGCCGATGCACTGAGGCCAAGGGGATCGTTCCAAGCCTCTAGGGAGGGGGCAGAGACAAGTCTGGACATGAGAGACGCGTTTGTGTCAGTCTGCACATTTACATTGCCTTTATTTATGGCTTTTTCAAGTTTTATTTCCATAGCCTCCACCATGTCCAACAGATAACCCCTAACATCACTATGAATTAATTTTATCCGGTGGTCTCCAGCATGGTGGTTGTGCTCCTTACAATGTGCATAAAACTCTGAGCCTGCTCTCATGTGTTCCTTAGCCCTGATCCTTTATAGGAGCGGAGAGGGGGTTAAATTTTCTATTTATAGAAAGCCGACTTGCACGGACATAAGTATTAACCAAATGTCTTTCCAACACCCCAGGGTAAAGGAAACCCCTTTCATCTATCTCATTGACAGGCTCCTATCTGTTCCAATGGACGATGAAAATTTCCAGAAAGAATTATGCCATATTTACCACTTAGGAGAACAGAATGGCCATAGTCGCGAATTTATAAGAAAAATATATGGCAGGAGGGTTTCCAAAAAATTGATGAGGGAGACTTTTAGGGGTGGGGGGGAAGAGGTTAAATCCTGGGGAGTATTGCCATATTTGGGCCGGCTTTCGGAAATCCTTGGAAGAAAACTAAACAGGCAGGGCATTAGAATAGCCTACAGAAAGAGGGCGTCACTTCTGAATTTTGTCTCTAAAATCAAGGATGCTACTCCTCTAGGAGACAGATCAGGGGTGTACATGATGAAGTGTGAAGCCAGCTACGTTGGGAGGACAGAGAGGAAGTAACGGATCAGGGCTAAGGAACACATGAGAGCAGGCTCAGAGTTTTATGCACATTGTAAGGAGCACAACCACCATGCTGGAGACCACCGGATAAAATTAATTCATAGTGATGTTAGGGGTTATCTGTTGGACATGGTGGAGGCTATGGAAATAAAACTTGAAAAAGCCATAAATAAAGGCAATGTAAATGTGCAGACTGACACAAACGCGTCTCTCATGTCCAGACTTGTCTCTGCCCCCTCCCTAGCGGCTTGGAACGATCCCCTTGGCCTCAGTGCATCGGCAGGGTTTAGCCTAGTAGCAAGTCTATAGGATTGCCCTACGCTCTGACGGTAATTTTTGCTTATAATATTACTTTAATGTTGAAATAGTAATTATGAATTTGTTATATTTTAATTGTAAATGTGTTTTTAAGTTAGGTGTTATTATTGTAAAAAAATTTTTATAATGTTATAGACGTTTTTGTTATATGACTAATTATGTAAAATATTTTTAACAACTGATTTTTAGACTCCTAATTATGGTGTTACATTGTTTTGTAGCTCTGAGGATGGGGATTTAGTCCCCGAAAGCGCTCAGCGTTTATAAGAAATAAAATTGTGAGGAGCCATAAAAAAGTTTTTGTGATTAACCAGAAATCTGCTTAGTTTACGCAGCCCCTGCGTGACGGACTTTTATAAGTATTTTTTATTATACTGTACCGAGTTAAATGTTTAATTTTGAAGCTGTAAGGGATACAGCAAAGTTTTTTTTTTATTTTAATCAACATTATGACTGATAGTGTTTTTCAGTTTTAAGCAAAGGAAGATTGAAGACTTATTAATCAGTGGAATTAATATTATATTTTCTGTTTTCTGTGTTTCACCGATTTTTTAAAATTATGTATATATATATATATATATATATTCATTTAAATATTCGTAAAATATTAAGATTATGTAGATTTGTAGAAGATGTAGGAAATAAATCACAGTACATTTTTTTTACCTCTGTAACACAAATTTTCATTTAGTTCACCTCTATAACTCGAACTATGCCTAAGACGAACTATACATAACACGAACAAAAATGGCAGTCCCGTGGAATTTCGCGATAGCGAGAGTCGACTGTATGTCCTGGTGACCCCCCCCCCGTCTTAAGGTTTTGGACTACTAAAATTTGATTGATTGAGATAACAATTATTCTGACTCATTATTAATTACAGTACTAGATATAGTAAATAGTTCTCAATGAAATTAATATGTTATATTCTGATATATTTCAGTAATGTTTTTCTTTCCGGTGTGAGGCGGGCAGACCTGTTTGTTTACATTTCTAATTAAAAGGTTCTTCTAAAAGGTTATTGAAATTGGCCGAAACATTTCTTATTTCCGTTTGTATTTATTCACGATGGTGATGTGTTATCAGTATATATATATATATATATATATATATATATATATATATATATATATATATATATATATATATATATCTTTTACTTAACTTCACGAGGGAAATCTGCTTAGTTTACGCAGCCCCTGCGTGACGGACGTTTTTTATTTAGGGAATGAGTTTTGTCACTATACACTTTATTATGTCTATCTACTAATTCGTAGGAATGAGAGCTTATAACCTTAATAAATTTCCTAGGTAAACCATATTTATTTCAACCTGCTGCCGATGGGTAACACATCCAGCTAATTACTTCATCTCATATTAGAGCGGTTGCTAGGATGATGCAACCGTTATTTTTTGACGGGAAACTAAAATTTAGTGAACTCATGTAGTTCGCCTAACAAGATCTTTTTCAAGGAGTCCCTCGAGGCTCGGGGGATGGTGCTTACTTTTAATAATCGGAATTTTCGAGTTCGAAAAGCGCCGGGAGCGACTATTTTTTTCTGTTTTTTTTTTTTTTTGGTGTAAGTAAATATTTAATATTATACAAGAAATATATTATTAATTGAAAATATGATATTTCTATCATTCAAGATAACAATTGTATTGCGGATGACAATGGTGTTGAAGAGTAGAATGTATTTTAATACATGGTATTTTGCGATTTTGTTCGATCAAATACGAGCAGTTTTGGGGACACTTGATAAAATGTTTAGCTTGTTGATAGAAATATACGTCAAGGATCAAAGGCCAAGCGTAATGAAAATATAGCTCGAACGTAGAAAACTGTTAAAGAATATTTTTGTGTCTAGAGCTAGAAAATTTTAAAAATCTTTATTTATTGTAAAATAAAATAATATCAAATAAATTGGTAAAGTTAGATAAAACTGTTAAAAATATTAATAAAATACCTGCGTTATTGTTGATAATTGTTACGTATTTACGTTTTCAATGAATAATATATTTCTTGGATAATATTAAATATTTCCATGTACCAATTACATTTTAGACAGAAAGCATTCGAATTTTCTTTAAATATATGGAGCACGCTAAAAAATAAAAAAAAACTTTTTATTTATTTATCAATATTAAATAAACGGCCTAGAAACAGAAAATGAAATTAAAAATCCAGAAAAAAATAGTCGCTCCCGGCGAGTTTCACTCAAAATTTCCGATTACAAAAAGAAAGAACCATCCTCCGAGCCTCGAGGGACTCCTTGAAAAAGATACTTTGGGAACAACTGAAGACATTCAGGCAAACCTTAACAATTTTTTTTAGACGAATGCTTGAGAAGTGCATTCTCTTGCTTTAACAGAATTGGTTTTTAATCAGGTACTAAACACTAAAAAATGTTCGTTCAAATCGGTGGGGGGAAGGGTGTGCACTCCCCTTGTGTAAGACAGTAAGTTCGCCAATATTCGCCTAGTAGCCATTCCATGCCTCACGGGTAAAACAATATCACACCATGTCCGCAAAAACAAAGGGATTGATCAGAGCTTACCAAATATTTATATTTCTGCGGAAAACCATTATGAATTCAATTTGTCCAATTGCCACATTTTACTTCAGGGGTATTTGATTGACTGTAGAGTTAATGTACTCGTTACATGACATTTCTGTTACTTGATGAAAATAACGGAATCACTTCTCCATAATTAATATCAACCTTTATATTTACACGGGAAACTATTTCCATTTGTACCCGTCTACGACTAGTAACACGGCTAGTTTTAAAATATTACCAATTAAATACATTAGGGAACTAATTAAACATATTAACAATGAACGAATAGGATAGGTGTAATAGAACAATATGATAAAAAAAACAACGTATACAATTTTTTTTTTTTTTAATTTCAAGTTTTAACTAAAAACAATACTTGACTCAACGTTGAAAAAGTAAAATGTAAATATTCAATAGAATATCACTTGTTTAAAGGAGTCGCCTAGTGCAAGTGACAGTTCATTTAACTTTTTTTCTTTGTAAGCCATTTTCAAAGGCGTGTACAACCTGCAGACCTCCACTACATGAGGGGTAATGGTCTTATTTCCTGTAGGGACCAGCCATACTCCAACTCACAACGTCTGACTTTAAAGTCCAGTGCTATAACCACTGAACCACCCTTTCTTTTAACTTAGCTCTCTATAAATCCGGTTATTGACCTAGTTTAAGGTAGGTTTGAAACTTGAAATTTGTCACAAAAACAGTGAGTGTGTGAATTTTAAGAAAATTTCATCGTCCTGAAAACTGTGAGTTTTTAAACGGTTTTAGCATATTTCGCATAAGGGAAATCAGCTATTGAAGTCTTACTCATGATGAAATTTTCGGAAAATGTCTTCAAGTGTCCATCGATTCTACCCAGGAGATGACGAAAATGAGGTTCGTTTAAAATGGTGTGTGAGTGTATTTCGGAAATTCGGAATATATTGGTTACTATACGTTGAATCAGAAAATTGTATAGAACCAATCTTATTAAATCTATATATATATATATATATATATATATATATATATATATATTGGAAGTAAAACCAAAAAAAATACCATCACGAATCAGCCTCAAATGAATTCCCGGGCGAAGCCGGGTATCTGAGCTAGTATATATATATATATATATATATATATATATATATATATATATATATATATATATAACAAATCACACGATTCTAGGTACCCTAGTAATCGATGCACCTTTCCTGATCGGCCTATATAGAGTGTGACCTAGGCTGTGTAAAAATACCTAGATTGCATTCCCGGAAGGACGGCCCACTTAACGAGGTACTAACAACAGTTTACGCCCCCATTACCGAATAACATCCCCATATAAACTCTTCGATTTTCCTGCCCTCATTGTTTTAAAGAGCTTTATCAAAATGGAATAGGATATCTTCTCTTGAAAATATGAAAGGGTTTTTCCTACGTAATTAAAATAGTAGACTGAAGGGGAAATAAAGAAATGAATGAAAATAATGGTATATAGATTCTTTGTTCATGGTTTAAAAATAAGGATGGAATACACTGAAAGGAAAGTCTCCTTTTTATTTCTCATTTTACACCACTTCCTTATACTAATTACTCAATAAAAATAAATATTTATTTAAAAATTTACATTCTGGAAATAAGTACGTGAAATCAGTGTTAAGTATTTGAGATAACAGACCACTGAGTACATTATGTTTTTCGCTTTTTAGCACAGAGGATCATTTCCCTTCAATAAATAATAATATATTGATATGTAACAAAAATAAAGCAAAAACAAACAGCAAAGTATGAAATATAAGGAGCTATATAGTATAATTACGTGATATAACTAATATCTGTGACTTAAATAATATCTGTGGTACAAAAATAGTAAAGAGCATGATTAACCTATTTTAATAAATTATCTGGGGGTCTCAGGTTAGCCGTGCGAGTTAAAGCGTTAACCTTTATCTCACGTAAACCTAGAGTGGCGAGTTCGATTCTCGCCTGGGCAAAGGAAATTATTTAGTGACGAAATTCATTAAATAACATCCTAAGTCTCACCATGGCTAGAAAAGGGTGGTAACCTGTAGATAACCCGTCCCGATTAGCCTAAGTTGCAAAAAGTGGACGTTAATAAATAAATAAATAAATAAATAAATTATCTGTATAATTTAAAAAAAAAAATCAGATTTTTTTATTACTAGCCAATGGATTTTCAAATTTAAGATCATTTCCTAGTTGTCCTATATGTGTTGTCTTGCATTATTGCCTTTTTAAAAAAAACGCCTTGAAAAATAAGCGTTTCTTTTCCAGAACGATGTATTTTTCATTTTGATCATACATAAAATTAAAATTTAGCAGATTTCTCTTAATGTTGTACATATGATGCGATTTTCGAAAAACAAAATATAAAGTCCGTCACGCAGGGGCTGTGTAAACTAAGCAGATTTCCCACGTGAAGTTTTACAATAGAGAAATTTCACGAGAGTCGAGCAGTTAAGGACACGGCCGAACTCGCTTTTGGCGGGAAAGTCACCCGTTCGTTAGCCGTCCAGATTTAATAAAAATGCAAATACATAACTCGGTTAATATTCAAGATAGAGAATAGATGTATATAACAATATTTATAGCAAATTTATCCTCCCCTCTAAACTCCTACTCCTACTGGTCCGATTTCAGCCATTAACGAACTTGATCTATCTTTCTACATAAAACGACTAAATATCGAGTTTGGTAACGATCAAACAAAAATTGCGACCACTAGAGCGGTAACAGACAAATATATATATATATATATATATATATATATATATATATATATATATATATATATATATGTATATATATATAAAATTTTGAACGGATCTCATTTTCGTCATCTCCTCTATTGGTTTGGATCGAAAAGTGTTGTACAACCCAATTATTAAAGAAGTAAATCCACCAAAATTGTTTTAGGCACTACACATTTTTTCACTATCGAGAATATTAACCGAGTTATACAATACATTTTTTTTTTCGGCTGAATTGAATTCGATTGAACAGAGAATTGAATTCGAAGTGACATGATCAGCGTGTCATTCCAACACGTAGAAAATCTGCTCAGGTTCCGGAGAACCGGTCCATATCACCGTTGTCATCTCACTGAAATAGTTATTTATTATACAAGTGACGAAAGTAGATCATTTTACGTCACGAGAGTTGTAAATTCTACTTTCGTCACGAGTGTAATATTAAATTTATTCTGTAATCGTGTAATACATGATCAGATCTAACCAGGATATGAACAAAATTAGGATGTTGTGAAGATTATGGTATGTTGTTGGTAGGTTATAAGCATATATCTCGTAGCTTCATGGACACCCTCACAAGGACAAACTCAATAGCTTTTCCTTAAGGGAAAGTTGCTTTAAAAAAATTATAGGAAATAACGTGTTCCGCAAGAGTGTTTATAAAATTCTTTTTCTGTAATCGTTGAATAATGGTAACATTACTAAACTGAAATGAGTGAAGAAAGTGAAACATTTTGCAATAGAGTGAAGAAAGTGAATTGCCTTCTTAATTAGTAATAAGTATAAATTAAAAAAAAAAATTGAAGTTGGAAATTAAATGCTTTTAAATGTTTCTTAACATTGTAAGAATTTATTTTAACAAAATAAATTGAAATGTGAATGAATTATTGGTCGAAATAATCAATATATTTTAAAATTTAAATATAATAATAATTACCTTCCTTGTTTATAGCATGCACTTGTTTATAACTGCACTACTTCACAATCATCACTAGTTGTTTTATAACTATGCTTATAACCTTTCACAACGGTTATGGGGTTCACGGGGATGGGGTTAGAGGGAATAATTGAAAATCTGAAATTATAGGTCGGATAGAAGAATTTGTTATAATCAATCTGAAATTTTAATTTTCTACGACTACTATTCTGTCCTTTTAGCAGATTTCACTTAAGAGAAATCAGCTATTGAGGTCGTACTCATGACGCGATTTTTGCAAATTTTCTTCAAATGTCCATCGATCCTACCCAGGAGATGACGAAAATGAGGTCCGTTCAAAATTATATATATATATATATATATATATATATATATATATATATATATATATATATATATATTTGTCTTTTAACGCTCTAGCGGTCGCAATTTTTGTTTGATCGTTACCAAACTCGATATTTAAACGTTTTATGCAAAAAGACAGATCAAGTTCGTTAATGGCTGAGAATCGGACCAGTGAGAGGGGGGGGGGATTTTCGAACATTCGAAATATCTCCGTTACCATACGTCGGATCACAAAAGTATATAGAACTAATTTCATTGTAAATTAAATTTACTATAAATATTGTTCTATACATTTATTCTCTATCTTGAATATTAACCGAGATATTGGCACTTTTATTAAATTTGGGCCGATAACATATGACGGAATTTCCCTCCAAAAGTTAGTTCACCCCTTTGCCGTAACTGTTCTCTATTCTCTAGATTTCTCTATTGTATAACTTCACGTGGGAAATCTGATTAGTTTACGCAGCCCCCGCGTGACGGACTTTTTTTATATCTAACATGAATATTAACCGTGTTATTTTTTATATTATTTTTTTTTTGGTTTCGGCCTTTTGTAGACCCCCACTTCTACTCATTTGAATTTCACATTAAGCAATTATATCCCTGAATACCTCAAACTTAACGTAAATTACAACTTAGTTTTCATAAAGAAATGAACACGGAATTAAGAATAAGGGATGAATTATACCGAATATTATTTTTTAATTTCAAAATTTGGTAAATATGGTAAAAATCGATAAAGAATAACGTCAGCTATTCAGTCATTCGCATCTTATTCACTGAATTTTAGTTTTCAGTCCTTTGTAAATCTCCGCTCCTATTCATGTCATATCAAAAATAAACTGCTATATCATAAAACACTTTATCGAAGGTTAAATGCCAAATATTGTTTTCATTGAACTTTTGCTTTGTGAAATATATGCAAATACGTTAAATGTTTATTTGATTTATACTATAATCGATATTTAACCGGTTAATTCAACTCTCAACTTCATAGGCTGAAATGGGACCATGAACAGCGGAGGGATTTAGAGGGAGAGGGAATTCGAAAATTCAAAATATCTCCGTTATGAGCCGGATCGTAAAATGTTATAGGACCAATCTTGTTAAATTATTGATAGGCTACAATTGTTGTTCTATGCATTTTTTCGTTAATATTCATCTTGTTATTCATACTGCCTTTTTTTCAGCCTTCAGTAAACCCCTACTCGTCGAATTTTTACATAGGATTAGAGAATATACGGCGAGATTACTACTCTGTCTTTCACGTGGGAAATTTGCTTAGTTTACGCAACGCATGCGTGACTGACTTTTAGCAGATTTCCCTTATGGGAAATCAGCTATTGAGGTCGTACTCATGACGCGATTTTTGAAATTATATATATATATATATATATATATATATATATATATATATTTGTCTGTTACAGCTCTAGCGGACGCAATTATTGTTTAATCGTTACCAAACTCAATATTTAGTCGTTTTATGTAAAAAAGAAAGATGAAGTTCGTTAACGGCTGAAATCGGACCAGGGGGAGGGGAAGTTTAGAGGGGAGGATTTTCGAAAATTCAAAATATCTCCGTTCCTATACGTCGGGTCGAAAAATTGTATAGACTTATTGCAAATTAAATTTACTATAATTATTGTTATATACACTTATCCCTTATCTTGAATATTAACCGAGATATTTGCATTTTTCAGTTTTCAGCCTTCAGCAAACCCTCACTTCTACTCATGTTACATAAACAATACTCTATTATATAATAAGCCACATTATTCAAAGCTTAAATACCAAATATTGTTTTCAAAAGACATTTATTATACGAGATACATGCAGGTATGTTCTGGTGACCCCCCCTCCTAAATTTTTGGGCTACATAAATTTGATTGATTGAGATAAAAATTATTCTGATTCATTATAAATTACGGTAGTAGATATAGTAAATACTTTTCAATTAAATTAATAGGTTATATTCTGATATATTACAGTAATTGTTTTTCTTTCCGGTAAGACGTTGGCAAAACTGTTTGTTTACATTTCAGATGTTTTCTATCGGAAGGTTTCTTATTTCTGATTGTATTTATTCACTTAATATGAACGGTGTTGTTGTGTTAGCAGTCTCTAGATTTCTCTATTATTAAACTTCACGAGGGAAACCTGCTTAGCTTACGCAGCCCCTGCGTGATGGACTTTTCTAGTTTTATGTTATGTCCATTGCCTTGGATTGTGATCGCATACCTGTCTACATTTCTAATATTTTTCTTTTTTGTTTCAGGATGCAGGGATCCACCTGCCAGGGATCCTTGGTAGTTGGCGGCCTGACCTGCAAGGTAAGCAGAGACCCGACTCACCGAAGCAGGAGACGGACCGGGATATCCTGGTGAGTACTCCCTACGGGGAGGTGCAAGGCTTCAGGGTCTATCTCTACCAGGAGCCAGACCCCGACAAGGGCTGGAGGCCGACAGAGTTCGCTGGCATCGACAGGGTGAGAGCCAATATCTCCGTCTTCCTCGGCATCCCCTACGCCCTCCCACCCATCAAGGAAGGCCGCTTTAAGGTAAATCATTCATATAACCTTATTAGCTGTTAGCTTTGTTACCCGTCGTTGGCGGCTTATATAGAAATCGATTCCTGTGAAAATATAAAGCCCGTCACGCAGGAGCTGCGTAAACTAAGCAGATTTCCCACGTGAAGTTATACAATAGAGAAATCTCCATACGAGAGACGAACAGTTACGTCAATGGGCCGAACTAGCTTTTGGCGGGAAACTGAGTTGGGCGTTATCCGCCCAAATTTAATAAAAATGCAAATATTTCGGTTAATATTCAAGATAGAGAATAAATGTATAGAACAATATTTATAGTCAATTTAATTTACAATAAGATTGGTTCTATACAATTTTTAGCAGATTTCCCTTAAGGGAATTCAGCTATTGAGGTTGTACTCATGACGGAATTTTCGACATTTTTCTTCAAATGTCCATCGATCCTACCTAGTAGATGACGAAAATGAGGTCCGTTCAAAACTGTATATATATCTTCTATATATATATATATATATATATATATATATATATATATATATATATATATATATATATAAAATTGTAACCTCTGTCTGTACATTCATTTTTTTCGAGAAAATTTCACGATAAATTTTCGTTTCACATGCCATAGACACCATAACTGCATTTTGTTTCTTTCGTGTCTGTTAGTTTGAATGTTTGTTTGTTTGTTACCTTTTCACGCATAAACGGCTGAACCGAATTTTATGAAACTTGGTATGTATTGTATTAGACTTTAGGCTATGTTAATATTCTCTGAGACGAACCGGAGTGGGGGTTATAAGGGAGACCTGAAATTAAAAATACAGATATTTCGTTTCCTATTGCATTTTCGGCAATTATGAACATAACAAAAGATGTTTATTTTGTTATTTGGAGTAACTTTTGTTATATAAACTTTTGTCGTATACCTAAGTATAAATGAGTTATACGTTAAAATCTACTACGGAAGTCAACAATTTTATTTGCCACAAAAAACTCACCGAACTAAACCAAACTCGGTATGTGAATTAGCACTAAAGCCTTCCTTATAATAAGCCATACTAACATTTCTAGGAAAGGGCAGGAGTGGGGTTATAAGGGTAGCCTGAAATTAAAAATAGTGATATTTCATTTCCTATTGGGTTTTCGGCAAATATGCACATAACAAAAGTTGTTTCTTTTGTTATTTAGAGAAACTTTTGTTATATAAATTATCGTCGTATACCTAAGTATGAAGGCGTTATACGCGAATCATTTTAGCGGGACTCAACAATTTTATTGGGCACAAAATGCTCAACCAAACTAAATTAAACACTCGGTATGTGTATTAGCACTAAAGCCTTCCTTAATAATAAGCCATACTAACATTTCTAGGGAAGGGCAAGAGTGGGGGCTATAAGGGAGGGCTGAAATTAAAAATAGTGATATTTCGTTGTCTATTTGTTTTTTCGACGTGCACATAACAAAAGTTGTTTATTTTGTTATTTAGAGAAATTTGCTCAACAATTCTTTTCAATATGAACTACCAGGTACCACACCTGGATAAATTAATTCAAATGTATGTTAATATTTTGTCCTTAATAATTGAATCTATGCATAATGCACAGGAGACGGGAAATATGACAATTTGGAGGACAGTGAAGACTTACATAAAAAATTAATTTTATTATTAACAAATACCAACAACGGGTATTAACCCTAAACACTGGGACGGGTAAATGTCAAAATATTGTGCAAAGTAAAGCCTTGCCAAAAAAATACCAGAGCCATATATATATATATATATATATATATATATATATATATATATATATATATATATATTTAAATAATTTTGAACGGACCTCATTTTCGTCAACTCCTAGGTAGGATCGATGGACATTTGAAATTTTTTTTCGAAAATTGCATTATGAGTACGACCTCAATAGCAGATTTCCCTTAAGGGAAATATGCTAATAAAAGCCAGAATTGCTGCAGGGTCCCGATGTATCTTTACCCGAAGGAGTATTTAGCCCATCTCTATCAACTTCACAAAAAGGTAAAAGGATATGGGCTAAATTCCTTTCAAATAATCTCCCTTTCTAATATTGCACAAGACGGCAGAAATTAAATTAATTATGGACCCTTTCATACTTAATTTTCTACCAAATGAGCTAAGGAACTAACATACGAGTGGATTAACTTTCAAATCTATAATCTAACGTCTTAATCTATAATGTCCAGCGTTTAAAATAAAACCAGACTTCGCTTTTCTTGGCTTAAAATACATTGCATTCACTGTTCTGCTTTAATACAAATATTATTTATTTGAGCTTCCCTGGCTTAGTAAAGAGTGATAAATCTTTTCCAAGACAGACTGATTAGTAATTCACCAGCGTTACAAGGAGATAGTTCCACCATAGAAGGGACATCCCTGAAAACAAATAGATCTTGGCTCAATCTAAAATAGGATCGGCGTGGTGTTCCTCACACCCAATCCCCAGTTGATAAATTGATACACTTCGGGGAAGCTAGCTGAAAGCAGTGGTCACTGATAAAGAGTGGGTGCAAACCCCCTTGTTCCTATCACATTCTCGCTTAGTTTGTCACGCTTCAACTAAACTATCCTTCTAGTTACGAGTTACTTCGCTTTTAGCAATTTCCCTCAAGGAAAATCAGCTATTGAGGTCGTACTCATGACGGAATTTTCGAATTTTTTCTTCAAATGTCCATCGATCCTACCCAGGAGATGACGAAAATGATGTCCGTTCAAAACTGTATATATATATATATATATATATATATATTTGTCTGATACCGCTCTAGCGGTCGCAATTTTTGTTTGATCGTTACCAAACTCGATATTTAGTCGTTTTATGTAAAAAGAAAGATCAAGTTCGTTAACGGCTGAAATCGGACCAGTGGGAGGGGGGTTTAGAGGGTAGGATTTTCGAAAATTCGAAATATCTCCGTTACTATACGTCGGACCGAAAATTATTATCTTATTGCAAATTAAATTTACTATAAATATTGTTATATACATTTATTCTCTATCTTGAATATTAACCGAGATATTTGCATTTGTATTCTGCGTGTGGTCACCAGTAGGCTATGTTCGGACTTTCCGCCGAGAGCTCTGGCGGCCGTTTCCATAACTATTCGTCCCTCGTGAATAGGTTTAGAGGTTAGGTTAACTGTTTTTTGGGGCTAGAAACTACTGGGTTATTACGCCCTAAATAATGTTTTAGGTTTAGAGGTTTCTTACAACTACAGTTGTTATTAGGCAGATTTCTCTATTGTAAAACTTCACGTGGGAAATCTGCTTAGTTTACGCAGCGCCTGCGTGACGGACTTTTTGTTTGATCGTTACCACTCGATATTTAGTCGTATTATATGAAAAGAAAGATCAAGTTCGTTAACGGCTGAAATCGGACCAGGGGGAGGGGGAGAATTTTGAAAATCCATAATATCTCCGTTACTATAAGTCGGATCGAAAAAGTGTATAGAATCAATCTTATTGAAAATTAAATATACCATAAATATTGTCATATGCATTTATTCTCTATCTTGAATATTAACCGAGATATTTGCATTTTCCAGTTTTCAGCCTTCAGTAAACCCCACTTCCACTAGTGTTACAAAAACAAGCCTCTGTTATATAATAAACCGCATTATTCGAAGCTTAAATACCAAATATTGTTTTCATTGGACTTTTACTTTGTGAGATATACGCAAATACGTTCTGTTGATCACCCCCCCCCCTTCTTTTGTTTTTGGATTACTAAAATTTGAGTGATTGAGACAAAACTGATTCTGATTCATTATAAATTACAGCACTAGCTTTAGTAAATTGTTATCAATAAAATTAATATGTTATATTCAGATATATTTCATTAATTGTTTGTCTTTCCGGTCTATCTATACAGCACTACGTCGCTGGCTTGCCTGTTTGTTTACAATTCAGTCACTTTCCTTTGTAGAGATTATTATCTTAAATTGTACATTTACTAAGCATTCACGGTAGTGTTACCTGTATATTTATGTATAGTTAACTTTTGCGTGGGAATTCTGCTTAGTTTACGCAGCCCCTGCGTGACGGACTTTTAGAACTTATGAGTCCCAATGAAGCATTAATTAACATATCAACACTCTACAAAAGTCACTGTTATTGTCAAAAGAAGAATAGAACTATGTTACAATATTATTACATAAATATGATCATGCAATAATACTGAAACTCCATATTACTGCGTTAATTATAAAAATATTATTTGAAATTAAAATAATCGAATACCTGAATGCAAATTTCCAAGAGAAAGAAGTTATGAAAAGTAATGTTAAATGTAACCAACATCTAAAAATACGCGATTCTTTTGAACCAACAGTATTCACTATGCTTTTTGGTAACTAAAGGAAAGATTGTAGCGCGAACAAAAATCCGTTTTCATATATTCGACTGAAATATCCATTCCGACAAGTTCTGGTTTGAAACCCGTGCCTATGTATTATGTACATACGTGCGAATTTCGAATAACTCAAATACGACTAACCTTAGAATGTTGACATTTCATATTTTGGACTGTCCAGTTGTGCACCTTCCTTTTTGATAGACATCATCTAATGGGGAAGAGAGTTGGGAGGGGGGGGGGGACACTATTCTTATCTCCTTCCTCCTCCTCATTCTCGAAAATATAAAATATCTCCGTTATTATGAGTTGAATCGAAAAATCCTGTTAACTGTATTCATGTTCTACAATTGTTCTACGAATTTTCTCGTAACATAAATATTGAGCGAGTTATTTGTAATTTCTTGTTTTCAGCCTTCAGTAATCCTCTACTTCTACTCATCGGATCTTTAGTTTAAATAGTCCGTCACGCAGGGGCTGCGTTAACTAAGCAGATTTGAAGCGCCACGTATTTACATTGCTCAAAACTTAAAAGATCAATGAGAACAATATTTGGTATTTAAGCTTCAAATAATGTGCTTCATAACATAATTAAATATTGTTAATATGAGATGAGTAGGAGTGGGGCTTTACTGAAGACCGAAAACTAAAAAATGCAAATATCTCCGTTAATAATCACGATAGTGAAAAAATGTAAATAGTAACATTTATAGAACATTATATTTGCAATAAGATTGGTTCTACACAATTTTTCAATCCGATGTATAATAACGGAGATATTATTAATTTTCGAAATTCTCCTCCTGAATATCGGTAGGATCGATGGACATTTGAAGAAAAAATTCGAAAATCGCATCATGAGTACGACCTCAATAGCTGATTTCCCTCAAGGTAAATCTGCTAAAAAGAGATGGTGAGATGAAATCATCAGTGTGTCATCCAGCGCGCGAAAATCTTATTTTACGCAGACCCTTTTGTTTAATAGAACGAAAATTTTTGGTCGCATTTATTAAGGCAAAGTTCATGTTGAAATATAATATTAAAAAAGTATTTCATCTCAAGATCATAAATCATTTCATAATTCAAAAATGTCTTGATCGTCCAAAGAAACACCTTTCTTTTGTGTCATTAATGATTTTCAAAATCAGGGACGCTTTTTACAACAAAAAACATGAAACCTTGAGGCATTCACCCGCCGAACGAACCCCTTAAGGTTTCAAGGTCTATACCTACATTACCAATGTAAACTCATATAACCAACGCAAGACCATTATTTAGCTTTAAAGATAATTGCTTTGATTTGACATATTTTTGGCATTAATATTATTTATTTATTAGCGTCCACTTTATGCAACTGTGGCTAATTGGGACGGGATATGTACAGGTTACCACCCTATTCTAGCCAGGGTGGGACTAAGGATTTTAACGAGTTCGTCACTAAATAAATTCCTATTTGCCCAGATGGGAATCTAACTCGCCACTCTAGGATTACCTTGTGAGTTAGAAATGAGATAGAAATCAAATAGAAATTAGCTATTTTAGCCATGACAACTAATAAAATTTCAATGTTTCCCATTTGTATCAAAGACTGCTAAAATCTCATGTCAAACACATCATCAGTATTAATTTTTCGAACTCATTATTTATGTCTCTTTTTCCTCATTATTATTATTATCATTGATAACGTCAATTTTTGCTACTATGGCTAATTGGGACGCGTTATCTACAGTATACCACTCTCCGCTAGCCTGGGTGAGACTAGGTATTTTATTTAATGAGTACGTCACTGAAGGTTTACCTGAGATTAATGCCAACGCTTTAAATCACATGACAAATATGAGCTCCTCTTCCTCATTAATCAATCTATTATATTGTTGCGTGAAAGATTAGCAGAGAGAGAGAGCCGCGTGTTTGATCTAATTAGGGCCAATCTAAGTAGGGCCGCCGGCAGAATCTAATTAAGGCCTTCCAGGAAGTTCTGGACCTTTCCTTGGCCTAGGCCCGCGCATTTGCAAACAGCCGTGGTATAAGTATAATGGGCCTCAGATAAAAAAAAAACAATAAAAAAAAAACAAAAAAAAACCCACAGTTCAGTTGACGCTCGACGGTCTTCGAGGGATGTTCAGCGCTACAGTGCGACTTAGTGCAGTGCGGTAAAGTGTTGTGCCGTGAAGAAAAGTGTTGTGCCGTGTCTGTAAGCAACAGTTTAGTGCCGTGTTTAAGACAGTGCAGTGCCGCGAAGTAAAGGACAGTGCAGTGCCGCGAAGTAAAGGACAGTGCAGTGCCGTCGTTTTATGTGAATTTCAGTGACCGTGAGTGAATTATTGGACTGTGTAATCGGAAGGACAGTGACACTATCAGTGTAATATTGTGAGTAGTAATAATTAACCAAGAGTATTGTACATTGTGAAATAAATTGTGCAGTGATAAACTGTGAAACTTGTGTGTTTTTTAATTTTGCAATCCAAAAGAACTCTTATTAACAACGTTTTATTACTGGTTTTGTAATAAAAACGTAACAATATATATATATATATATATATATATATATATATATATATATATATATATATATATATATCTGGATTTGGGCTGGCTGGTGGAGGTCCATCGTCAATCTCCATGGGGTCTCGCCGGAGATGTCGGCTCAATAGGAACCAACTCTAGAGCACTGATGATGGGACGGTTCGCCCCGAAAGTACTTTGCCTGTAATAAAGAAATATTAAGAGTGGAGGTGTTTGACCTTTTTGATCCTTCCGTTGATATATATATATATATATATATATATATATATATATATATATATATATTTATATAAAAATGAATCCCTATTTCCCTTGGTCAGGGTATAACGTGTGAACGTAGACCAATTTTGCTAAATCTTTTTTTGTTGTGTTTGTTATTGACAGAACAAGGTTCTTATGAAAGAAAAAAATTAAAAATTAGCGCGGAACATCAGAAAATTTAAGAAAACATAACAACCATATTACCTTTTCTAATGCCTGAACCAATGTTTTTTGGCGAACACCCACATATCATAGAGTTGTTTATTTTATTATTAAGAGTAACTCTTTTTATATAAACTTTTGTCGTGTAACGAAGTATAATCGAGAAATACGCTAAAAACTATAGCGGAACCAACAATTTTATTGGGCACTATAGACTTAACCGAACAAAACCAAACTCAGTATGGGAATTAGCAATAGCTTCTCCATATTTATAAGCTATATCTAAGTTTCTAGGGTTCTAAGGGAACATGAAATGAAAATTAGCCATATTTCGTTGCGTACTGGATTTTCGTCAAACGTGCTCATAACAGAAGTTGTTTATTTTGTTATTTAGAGTTACTTTTTTGTCGTATAACGCCATATACACTCAATACTATTGCAGAAGACCAATTTTACTGGTACTAAGTTAATTATAGAAAAGTAGATTTTTATTAGAGTAAAGTTTATTAGATATAGGCAAATGATGACCAATGATGTTAAGTTTTTAGACTTATATAATAGTTTTAAGTATGACTAGCTCAGATACCCGGCTTCGCCCGGGAATTCATTTGAGGCTGAATGGTGATGGTATTCTTTTAGCAAAGCTTTACTTTGCACAATATTTTGACATTTCCGCGTCCCAGTGTTTAGGGTTCCGTCGTTGCTGTGGATTTGTTAACCTTTAAGTGGGTAGGCGGGGTGCTGACAGCACCCCAAGAAAGTTATTTAGTATTATTTATTACTTATAAGTTGATAATACTGCTGAAATATTTTTTAGCTTCTTATTTGTTATCTGCATGTTGATTCATGTGGCTTTGAACATAAAGCGCGCCTACTGGGAGTCGGCAGACGTGTCCGAACGTGTCAAAACCTGCAATGGGTGCCCGCAACACCCCACCTACCCAATTGTGTTACAGCCTCATTGCTCTCTACACCCCGCGTTTCATCTCAAATAATCCACAAAGTGGTGTAGTAAGATCACAGTTTCTGAGAGAAATTGGGTTTTAACTTATCCAACCTCATTTGAAGAAAAGAGCTTGCGAAACATCATTACCAAAAGAGCTGAAAACAAAACTTTCAAAGATGGTAGAAGTCGAATCTGTACAACCAGTTTCGAGGACAAAATCGACGTTAGGGAGGTGTACAATCTGTCCGAGGAAGGATGATAAAAAAACCAAAATTTTATTGTTGTAAATGCCAACAGTTTATGTGCCTAAACCATATGAAAAATATTTGTGAGAAATGTGTGGACTCAAGTAAATCTGCTCAGCCATTTTCTTGTGTTAAATAATATTTTGATATACTTTATACATATTTTCTTGTGTTTATAATATAAACAGTATAATTCTATAAATTGCATCATTATATGATATGTATTATTATAAATTTGATTGTATTTTTGATAAAATTTATCTATCGGGAATAACGTTTAAGTAACTTTTTGTGGATAGAAATTAAATAAATTTAATCATAAATGTTTTATACATTATTCTTTTTTGTTTTCCCTTCTATATGCTTCCCCTATTAATAGAAAAGGTTTTGCCCATTAAATATAAAATATAGGATGCATTAGTATGACTTTATTGGGGGAAAAATGTTGGGGTGTTCACAGCACCCCACCTACCTAGTAGTGTCTCATCTTGGGACCTACCCAATTAAAGGTTAATAATAAAATTAATTTTTTATGTAAGACTTCACTGTCCTCCATATTGTCAAATTTCCTGTCTCCTGTGCATTATGCTTAGATTTGATTTATTAAAGACAAAATTTTAACAAATATGAATATTAAGATTTGAATTAATTTTTCCAGGTGAGGTATTCTGGTAGTTCATATTGGAAAGAATTGTTGAGCATATCGATATTTCTACGCAAATTACTTGCTACAAACATTGTTCCCAAAAAAATGTATAAAACAAAAGTTACTCTAAATTACAAAGTAAACAACTTGTGTCATGTTCATATTTCCAGAAATACCAATAGAAAACGAAATACAGCTATTTTTAAATTCAGGCTTCGCTTACAACCCCCACTCCTGCCCTTCCCTAAAAATGTTACTATTGCTTATTATAATGAAGGCGTTAGTGCTAATACACATACCGAGTTTTATTTTGATCGGTTGAGTCTTTTGTTCGAAATAAAATTGTTCCGGTATACGAAAAAGGTGTATATAACAAACGTTACTCTAAATAACAGAATAAACAACTTTTGTTATGTTCATATTTGCCGAAAAACCTCCCTTATAACCCCCACTCCTGTTCGTCTCAGAGAATATTAATTTAGCCTAAAGTCTAAGTTGGGTTAGTAGTAATAAAATTCGGTTCAGCCGTTTATGCGTGAAAAGGTAACCAATAAACAAACAAACATACACGAAAGAAACAAATTGCAGATTTGGTGTCTATGACATGTGAAACGAAAAAGCATCGTGAAATTTCGAGAAAAAAAATCAATGTACAGACGGAGGTTACAATTTTATATATATATATATATATATATATATATATATATATATATATATATATATATTCCGACTAGTGAGGTTATAAATCTCTGCCCCTCTCCCCCCCCCCCCATATTGTTATTTATTATCACTAGAAAATAACTTTGTTCTTTATTTCCAAATAGAAAAGTAAACTATAACAGCTTTTCGATTATTTAGTTTTAGTTTTTATAATGCATTATTTAAACAAAGTCGCGCTGAATATTCACAACGTGTGATACCAGAAGTAGTGGGGAATCAAACTCTCTAGTTGTGGTATATATTATCTTAATTCCTCCGATATGTTGTCGTTATTGAAATAACTATTTACTATCTATAACTATTTAGTGTTACTTAATAATGTCATTATAACAAGAGACAATAAGCGTTTAAACTCAATGACATTGTTTAAAGTGTTATTCAGGACTCCTTGCTAAAAAAAATAACACCATTATTCAGTCAACAATGATTTCCTGGGCATCGCTGGGAACCTTAACTTGTTATTAATAAAATCGAATATGAATTGTCTGTAGGTGCCAATTCTGCTACCCAGCAAATATTGATTTTCCAGTGAATCCGAAAAAAAGAATTCATACTAGTCATTATTATGAATACTTCCGCATATTACAACTTGCGTAAGCATGTGTTGTATAATCCGTTTATATAACCATAACTGTGTTAACTTATGACTGAAGACTCAAGATACTGAAGTAAATAGAACGGAACTCCGTATGTGAAATATTACTAGTACAGCGTAAATGCAGACTACACAAATATTCTTACAGACATGGAAATATTCCCAATTTGTGAAATTTCCCCTCCTTGCCATTAACAAACTTTATCTTTAGTTTTGTTGTTTTTGTTTGTTTATTATTATTTACGTCCACTTTATCTACTATTGCTAATCGGACGGGTTATATACAGATTACCACCTTTTTCTAGCCAGGGTGGGCCCAAGGAGTTTATTTAATGAGTCTTAAGATTTGTATGAAACGCTTACACATCGTGTTTGATGACGATCAAACCAAAATTGCGACTGCTAGAGCGGTAATATACAAGTACGTGTGTATATATATATATATATATATATATAAAAAACGGGCCTCATTTTTGTCATCTACTAGGGCCTAGCAACTACTGGGGCCATCCCTTTTCAAAAAATAATTACATTATTTATTTTTAAAAGATAACTAATAATCCATTCCTATATACATGCTAAACATGTGTAGCTAAAGTTACATATTTATTGAATTTAATTACAGATTCCTTACTTACAGTTCTGAAGTGCTTGTTCCCTGAACGGAAGAGTCCCTGGTGAAGTTCAGACCTATAAGTAAGCAATCTGTAATTAAATCCCCACATACTGGTTCGATTTCAGCCATTAACGAACATGACTTCCTTTTTACGTAAATGATTAAATATCGATTTTGGTAACGACCAAACAAAAATTGGGACCGCTAGAGCGTTAACAGTATATATATGATTTTGTACGGACTCCATTTTCGTCATCTCCTGAATAGGATCGATTCGAGGAAATGTTTTGATAATCGCGTTATGAGCACAACCTAAATAGCTGATTTCCCAGAAGGGAACTCGCCCCCTGTACTTGAGCCTTTATGTGCCGTTTTATTATTTAGAGCTATTATATCGCCCTAAATAATAAAACGGTACATGAAAATAGCAAAAAAATGAGAGGGGACTTTTACTTTTATTATTTAGAGCTATTATATCTCCGGGCATTAGAGTTTTGGGTAAGAAGGTTCAATTTTGTTGTGGTTAATTGGTTACGTTTGGCTACTAGGGCGTATTGAAAAGTAAGGTCTCCTATTTTTTTTTTCATAGAAAATTTAATTTATTTACAACTTTGGTTACATCGTTGGAAGGGTTGAATATTTACTTATTTTTCTACATATTCGCCTTGACGATCAATAACTTTTTGCATTCTGTTTACCAGCTTTTTAATGCCGATGCCGTACCACTCTCCCGCCGCGTCACGAAGGCAACTGACGACTGCTTCTTGAACTTCCTCATCTGACTTGAATTTCTGTCCCCCAAGGTGTTTCTTGAGAGCGGGAAACAAGTGGTAGTCGCTGGGGGCAAGGTCCGGGCTGTAAGGAGGGTGGTCGATGGTCGACTACCACTTGTTTCCCGCTCTCAAGAAACACCTTGGGGGACAAAAATTCAAGTCAGATGAGGAAGTTCAAGAAGCAGTCGTCAGTTGGCTTCGTGACGCGGCGGGAGAGTGGTACGGCACCGGCATTAAAAAGCTGGTAAACAGAATGCAAAAAGTTATTGATCGTCAGGGCGAATATGTAGAAAAATAGGTAAATATTCAACCCTTCCAACGATGTAACCAAAGTTGTAAATAAATTAAATTTTCTATGAAAAAAAAAAAATAGGAGACCTTACTTTTCAATACGCCCTCGTACATGCCACTGGGGCGCGTTCGATTCTTGCCTGGGCAGAGGAAATTATTTTGTTTAGATAACCCGTCCCAATTAGCCTTAGTTGAAAAAGAGAAAAAAAAAAAAAAAGAAAAAAAACAAAACAAAAAAAAAGTCCAATTCTTCACAATTTGTTTATTTCAGCGCTAAGCGCTTTCAAAGACTAATGTCTCCATCTTCAGAGCTACTTGCATGCGCTCATTGGGAAAGACAGCAAGCGACTCCTTTCGCATGTAAGTAGCTCTGAAGATGGAGACATTAGTCTTTGAAAGCGCTTAGCGCTGAAATAAACAAATTGTGAAGAATTGGACGTTTTTTTTCTCTCTCTCCAAGTAAACATTCTTCACTTCCAACAAACACTGCCGTGGATTAGTTGAAAAATGTGGACGTTAATAAATAATTTAAATTTTATTATATCACCAAATAGTTATATTTCAAGTCTTAGTTTTTATATGGTTCTTACTAAAGAATAAATAGGGAATTGAATTCACGATACGTCAAACCTGCTTTGAGCCCTTTGTCGGCTTATTCATCGCTGATGCTCCCTGTATAACATTTATTCAGGTGATTCTGTTTTGCTGGTTCCAATCTTTCTCTACGCATTTCTCTTAATTTTTCCTCTAAATGATACTTATATTCTTATGAGCATCTCGGAGACTACGAAACTTGAAATGATGAAAATAAGGGAGCTGCCTTCAATAAAGGCCTAACAGTAGATGACTTGATATTAGTCACCGTTCACTGAGTCACTATCTAGTTGACACTAACAGGTCAGGATTCAAGTGGTGAAAAGAACCGATAGTTAACCCATTCATTCACCTCTCCGCTCGTTCATTCATTCATTTAGCTCGTCCCGCGGCCATGGTGTGTAATCGGCCCAAAAAAAAAAATTCCCTCTACAAAACCAGTTCAACATGTGAGGTTTTAATAATAGCGCATTGGTGGTCCCTTCATTAAGAAACATTATTTATCTGTAAACCTTTTCAGACTCAATATTCAACAATCCTCAGAATTTTACGACGAGAGTCACTGAACCGAGTATATATTGTGGTGTGTAATACCACAAGAAAATATGAGAATAAAATTCCAAATAATTTCAGAATAAAGGATAAAATCAAAATTGAAATCTAGTGTTTAAAATAGGTAGGGAACAATTCTGATTGTGACACCACATGACGTCCTTTTAACTCTATTAAATTAAATATATAATTTTTATTGCTGCACTTCATTTAAAATTATTTCATTTGAAAGTGACATACGAAATTTTCGTTTTAATAAATGTATGACGGTAGGAGGGCAAAATGAAAATGAGCACTTTAAGCGATAAAAATAATCTCGAATTTTACGAATGTACATATTAGGTGCTTTTTTAACATCTCATAAGATGTGTCGGTGGGATTTTTTATAGTTTCTGAAACGTGTATGACGTGAGGATCGTAGTCTAGGTTAGGCATTTCGAGCTGGAATTTCACTTTCAAGGGAGTTACCTTGGTCGTAACAAAAGCAGGTTGCAATACCAGAATAGGTACGGTGTCAGTACACCAGAAACTAGGCATTCTGTAAGCCTGAACAAATCCAGCAATTTGATCTTTATCGAGATCCGTCTTCCATTCTGGTATTTCATTCATATCTTCATGTAAAATAGCAGGAAAAAAATGTGAAAAGGAAAGGTGTAAACTCACCGTTCGGGTTCACCAATGGGCGGCAGGAGTCCAAAAAGAAAAGGAACACATCCAGCAATAATAATAATCTCCTATTTACAAATACTATTAAAACTACTAATAATGATAAACGCACAGAAATATTTCTTCAGTCCGCTTAACACCAGCACACAATAATTAAAACCGACAACAATACACCGTGCGTAATGGTGTAGCGGAAAGAATACACTGCTCACTCGATCGTAACCTTTACTGTCAGTGTTGCCCTGATAACTAAATGTTCTAAACATTTAAAAAGTTTTGTTGCTACACATCGGATTAAAAATATCTAAGATTTCTTTGTGATAAGGAAAAATGGTAATGCAAATATTCTGTATAATTAGAAGGAGTATTAATTTGCAATTCCAACCTCCTCTGAACCCCCCCTCTTTACTTGATTTAAATTAAAAGGGGATGTACACAACTAGAAGTAATAACAATACTAAAAAAAAAAAAAAAAAAAAAAAAAAAAAAAAATTGGGACTCAGGTTAGCCATGTGAACTAAAAATTATTAAATTATTTATTAACGTCCACTTTTTGCAACTAAGGCTAACTGAGACGGGTTATCTACAGGTTACTACTCTTTTCTACCCGGGGGGGGGGGTGCTAAGGATTTTATTTAATGAATTCCGTCCCTAAATAGTGTGAACTAAATGGTGGTAACCTGTAATAACCAGTCCCAAATTGCCATAATTATTAATAATAGCAAAAGGTAGGCGTTAATAAGTAAATAACAGTACTAAATATGAAATTTTAATATTCTAAGGCTCTTTGTTTTTTAGTTAAGCTAGATACTTACAGCCAATCGAAACAAGTCTAGATGGAGTCTAGGGAGAATCAAAACAGATAATTCCGTTGAAATCTGAAAATCGATTTTAGTCGCTCTGATACTTCGTACAAGGAATTAAAAAAATGTTGACAGTAATGAAAATGAAACTATTTTAACAGATCGTTCAATTTTTAATAAATATACATTTAATCTTGAGATTATAAAAAAAAAAAAAAAAAAAAAAAAAAAAAAAAACCAATTGGTTAAGAAATAAATGTGATTAAACGAGGGGGGGGGTATATATTTATTATTGAAAACTGAAGAAGCACTAAATAACACAAATAAAAAACAGACAATAGTATCAATAATATTTTTTTCATTTTACGATTAAGTTATTCGTTTTAAAGGTTGGCGCAAAAATGATAAAGGATGGACAAAACCTGCTTGTGTAAATTTCGGTGTTTCTTGATTTCCCTGTCGTTTTTACGGTCATAAAGGAGAAGAGCACTTCGGAGGTTATTAATAATTAAAAATAATTATTACTTATTACTAATTATAATTATTATTTCTTTTTATTGCACTTAACTAATTGCTCTTATTTATGTTTTTATTGATATATTAGAATATGTATGAGACAGTAGAAAACTTGAGTATTTCTCATATATTGTTTGATTATACTGGACTCTGAAGAGGCGGCACTTAAACCACGAAACTTTTATGGTGAATACCTAATACAAAAATAAACGTTGCTTTTACTGAGTTACAATCGCCATAAAATTTTGAGGATCATTATTTACTTAGCGAATACAGAATAGTCATATTCTGTTGGATACATAGTCGTTACATGATAATCTGAATAACACTGTAAGTCGGTCATGTAAGGCATGACTAACTAAAATGTCTAAAGCGTAATTTTACATTAGATATCCCGAATATATTTTAAGATGATAAATGTTATTTATTTAACGCCAATTTATGTACTAAGGCTAATTGGGGCGGGTTATCTAAAGGATACCACCCTTTTCTAGCTAGGGTGGGACTAAGGATTTTATTTAATGAGTTCGTCACTAAATAAATTCCTATTGCCCAGCTGAGAATCGAACTCAAGACTCATGGTTTTCCTAGTAAGATTAAGGCACCGCCTTACTTCATAGGACTAACCTGAGACCCCGAATGTATTTTAATTTATGTAAGAAGAGCGTGGAACAATAGCATTATGAGAGCTGGCGCAATTCGGGAGCAGAATGATCTAACATTATTTCAGCTCCAATTCAGTATGATAATGATCAAATACAAGTCTGTCACGCAGGGGCTGCGTAAACTAAGCAGATTTCCCACGTGCTGGTATGACACACTTGTGATCTCTTCTCAAAATATATCCTCTCTTTTTATGTAAAAATGAGTAAGAGTGTTGGGGGAGGGGATTACTGAAGGCTGAAAACAAGAAAGTATAAATATCTCGCTTACGACTTGAGTTGCCAAAAAATGTATAGAACAAAAATTGTAAAGCATCAATAGTTTAACAAGATGACTCTATAACATTTTGCGTTACAAAATATAATAACGGCGATATTTTGAACTTTCAAAAAAAAAAAATTGCGACCTTTAGGGAGGTAATAGAATGAAAATTTTATTTGGACCAATACATAAGTATTGTACACAAATGGATGTTATTATACAAGATTTGTTACAAAATTAAGAGATTTTGGTACAACTTTGGACGTAGTCGTCCTTCAGTCATAGCACCTAAATTATAATGAGTTGCTCCACTTGACATTGGGAGTCTGCCATGATACTTCCTTACAAGTTGTTGAAGATGTACTGAAATAGGAGCAACCTCCAATCCCCTGTGGATTTGGCTGTTCCTAACAAACCAGGGTAATAGAAAAGATATAGAAAGCATTTCGAACGGATCTCATTTTCATCGTTATCTAGGTCGGATTGATGTATATTTGAGGAAATTTACGAATATCGCGTAATGAGCACAACCTCAATTAAGGAAGATCTGCCAAAAACCTCAAAGATCATTTTTGTCGTCTGCTAAGAGAAATCGATGAAAATTAATAGAAATTTGCAGATAAAAAATGTGTCATTAGTACTACTTCAACAGCTGATTTTCATTAAGGGGTCGTCTAAAACTGTGATATGTAAAACTTTGCTGATCTGCTTACTTCTAGTTTGGTTACTGTTCTAAACCGATTGATCTCCATTGCTTCATTTATAATTAATTATGCCATTCCTGCTAATTACAGTGTCAAAATAAAATATTTTTTATATTTTTTTACAGCCACCAAGACCTCACCCAGGTTGGCAGATCCTGCAGGCAGTGGACTTCGGCCCCGCCTGTCCTCAGCCTACCAGATTCACTGGAGCAACTAAGGGAATTAGAGATGTTCACGAAGACTGTCTCTACCTCAACATTTATTCACCTTGGGTCAGTATTTAACCATAATACCACTATTCCAAAGAGGCATTTAAATACACTGATACTGAATAACATTAAATATACGCGCGCGCACCCTGATGCTGGCCGGGCAGGCCAGTAAACAATAGCTAAAATAAAAAGCAATTGAACAAATGCAACTGTGCTTTTATTGATTAAATAATGTATGAAGTGTATTTCGAATTAATTGATGCTCCCTCGGCTCAGTCCGGGCTGTCCTAATGATGGTATACAAGAAATATACAAATAGCTTTGGGAATTGGAGATTTAGACCATACATATATAATAGCAGATTTTCCTTAAGGGAAATCTGCTAAAAACTAGGACCATTGTATAATAATGAGTAAACAATGCATACTTGTAATTTTATAGACTATATAAATAACGATTGGTGAGGCCTCATAGCGTTTCATAGATAGCTCATAGCCATTTGCTATCTGTTCAATACTAACATATTTATTTTTTACTGCAATTTAAATAATCAACTAACACTAAATTCTTTAAAAATGATTTATTTTATGACGATATTTATTTTTATTGTAATTCAGCTAACATTAAATAAAAGAGTAAATTTTAAAATTTAGTCTTAAGAACACTTTTAGACTCAGCTTTTCAGAATTGTGTTTTTCCTATTTATTGAACTCTAAATTTTATTTTATTACAGATTGGTTCTGGTCTAGCTCAAAAGTACCCTGTAATGGTTTATATTCATGGAGGGAATTTCCAAAGAGGAGCATCAAACCTGTTTCAAGGCCATGTCTTAGCTGGCTTCTTTGATGTTGTTGTTGTGACATTCAACTACAGGCTAGGAGCGTTAGGTTTGTATATTTAATAAGTTTATTATTAATATCTAGTACTGTAATTTATAGTGAATCAGAATAATTTTTATCTCAATCACTCAAATTTTAGTATTCCAAGAGCTTAAGGTAGGGGGGGGGTTGAGGGAACTTTTCAAAAATCGCGTCATGAGTAGGACCTCAATAGCTGATTTCCCTTAAGGGATCTCAACACTACAGATCATAATTGTTTTTGGTGGAAATCGGAATAGGAATAGTGGGGGTTCAGAGGGGGGGGGGCTCAAAAATTCGCAATATCTCCGTTATTATGAGTCGGACATGGGAAATCCGCTTAGTTAACGAAGCCCCTGAGTGACAGACTTTTTGGTTATCTCTTAGGTAAGATGAAAAAATATTTTCTAACGAGCATTGCTGTAAATTTAATTCTCTAAAACTATTGTTCTATATATATAGTTTCTCTAATTAGAATTTTAGCTGAGTTATTTGTATCTTTTTTATATCAGCCTTCACTAAACTTCAGTTCATCTCATCAAATTTTCACTTTGAGTCTCTAAATCTATCATGCCTAGCTTGAAATTCAATATCTGTTTACATTCCCTTTTTACTATGTGGGAGAATAGAAGATATGATGGAATAGCAGGAAATCAACGTAGTTTATTTAGACCCTTATGATAGTACAGACAATGCCAGGTTCTCCATAAAATCCTTTTAGTCAATGCATTAGGAAATTTGCTCATTAGGATATTTTTAATACATTCATTCTTGGTTCATGGTAAGAAAAAAAATATGTTTAGTGCACATTTGAATAATATCTGGCAATCATTTTCTAAAATGTTCCCAGGCTTGATTATTTCCTTACTTAATAGTAATCAGGCAACCTAAGGCGGAATGCCAACAAAAAGGGAAAACCTCAAATGATGATTAAAACCATTTTTACTTCTCTATGTCCTAGTTTCGCATCCAAATGATGCCTCATCAGGAGAAAATGCAGTACCGAGAGGTAACTAAACTAACAGCTTCATTGTTACATAGAACCTTTTACTCGCCGTGTCTGTCAGAGTCATTTGAGATTTTCCTTTTTTTCTTGAACTTCCGCCATCGATAAGTTAATTGAAGTTAAAAATGTCATATTCAGTGGCGGCTCGTAGCTAAAATTAGTGGGGGTGCTGCTCCAGAAAATGTTTAGCCTTAGCACGCCAGGGTCGGCACTGCAGGAACGACAGTGCTCTCTCTCTCCCTTGTGGAGCTTCCTGTGGGCGCATGCGCTCAACAGCCAAACACCTCGCCGCTGGAACTGTGAAGCGTACAGTTCTATACAAAGATTTTTGTATCTTTTTTTCATAAACTGGGGGATGGTTACTGCATTAAGCTTAAGGATTATATATTATATATATATATATATATATATATATATATATATATATATATATATATATAAAATTGTAACCTCTGTCTGTACATTGATTTTTTTCGCGAAATTTCACGATAACTTTTCGTTTCACATGTCATAGACACCATAACTGCATTTTGTTTCTTTGGTGTCTGTTTGTTTGTTTATTTGTTTGTTTGTTTGTTACCTTTTCACGCATAAACGGCTGAACCGAATTTTATGAAACTTGGTATGTATATTACTACTAGCCCAACTTAGACTTTAGGCTATATTAATATTCTCTAAGACAAATAGGAGTGGGGGTTATAAGGGAGGCCTGAAATTAAAAATAGCGATATTTCGTTTCCTATTGCTTTTTCAGCAAATATGCCCATAACAAAAGTTGTTTATTTTGTAATTTAGAGTAACTTTTGTTATATGCACTTTTGCCGTATACGGAAGTATAAATGAGTTATAAGCTAAAAACTATTGAGGGAGTCTACAATTTTATTTGGCACAAAAGACTCAACCTAACTAAACCAAACTCGGTATGTGAATTAGCAGTAATGCCTTCCTTATAATAAGCCATACTAACATTTCTAGGGACGGGCAGGAGTGGGGGGTTATATGGGAGGCCTGAAATTAAAAATAGTGATTTCCTATTGGGGTTTCGGCAAATATGCACATAACAAAAGTTGTTTATTTTGTTATTTAGAGAAATTTGCTCAACACTTCTTTTCAATATGAACTACCACCTGGTAGGTACCTACCTCATATGAAAAAATTGATTCAAATGTATGTCAATATTTTCTCATTAATAATTCAAATCTATGCATAATGCACAGGAAACGGGAAATATGACAATATGCAATACAGTGAAGTCTTACATAAAAAAATAATTTTATTATTAACAAATCCACAGAAACCACGGGTGTTAACCCTAAACACTGGACGGGTAAATGTCAAAATATTGTGCAAAGTAAAGCCTTACCAAAAATATACCATCACCATTCAGCCTCAAATGAATTCCCGAGCGAAGCCGGGTATCTGAGCTAGTACAAGTATAAAGGAATTAAAGAAAAAAAAGGTTCATTATATTAAATGTTATAGATAATATAGAGTGGAAATCGGGGGTGCTGCAGTTCCACAGTGCCCATCTAGCCACCACTGGCCATATTTTCACAACTAATAATTATTGTATTTGTACAGGTTTCTTGAGCACGGCAGACCAAAATTCACCTGGCAATTACGGCATATTAGATATGGCAATGGCTCTGCGCTGGATCCATGAGAACATCGCATCATTCAACGGCGATCCCAATTCCATCACTTTGTTCGGACCCGATGCAGGGGCAGCAGCAGCTGGTCTTCTCATGGTCAATCCACGTACGCAGTACATCATCAAGAAAGTTATAGCTCAGGTAAAGTCACATTTTAAAAGGTTTAATTTAGCTTGACCTTTTTGTTTATTTGGGTCAAATTTAGTAATTGAAATTTTATTCCTTTCCTGTTGACTGATTGATCTGATATTTGGCACACACCGTTAGTTCTGATGACAATACAATTTAATATATTCAGTATCTTTGTAAATCCAAGATGGCCACCGCTAACAATTCGTATGATGGGCGTAGCATAACCAGAGTAAATACGTAAACAACATTTATAACCATTGAATGAATGACTGTTGATAGAGATTTCACACGGCCCACGATTTTATTTGTTTGATCAATGATTGATGAGAAGAGTGAATTATTTTTTAGCTTTTAGTACATTTTTTTCATAATTTTGATCTGTATTTTTTTCAGTAAAACCGTTTAAATTAAAACATTTTTTTAAATTATTAGCAGATAGCTATTGAGGTCGTACTCATGACGCGATTTTCGAAAAATTTCTTCAAATGTCCATCGATCCTACCCAGGAGATGACGAAAATGAGGTCCGTTCAAAACTATATATATATATATATATATATATATATATATATATATATATATATATATATATATATTTGTTACCGCTCTAGTGGTGCAATTTTTGTTTAATCGCCACCAAACTCGGTATTTAATCGTTTTATGTGAAAAGGAAGATCAAGTTCGTTATCGGCTGAAATCGGACCAGTGGGGGGGGGGGGTTTAGAGGGGAGATTCTCAAAAATTCGAAATATCTCCGTTACTATAGTATGTTAGATCGAAAAATTGTATAGAGCCAACCTTATTGCAAATTAAATTTACTATAAATATTGTTCTATACATTTATTCTCTCTCTTGAATAGTAACCGAGATATTTGCATTTTTATTAAGTGTAACAGACGAGCTATGGCCGCTTCTATTCGTTCCCGCTGAAAGCTAGTTCGGCCGTTTCCGTAACTGTTCGGCAGTCGTATGGAGATTTCTCTATTGTATAACTTTACGCGGGAGATCTCCTTAGTTTACGCAGTCAAGTTAATTTAAGGTGGCAAAACTTGTCCTAGCGAGTTGATTTTTTGCGTGATTGTGTAATTGTATTAGTGATTCACTAACTAAAATTTGAAGTTATTTTGCCTGCTGAAACTATTTAAAGCATATGTGGGCAAACCCCGGCCCGCGGTTAGGTTTGATCCGGCCGCGAGACATTTTGAAAACCCAATCAAACAAAAATATTAACTACTAACTCCAAATGAGGAGAGATTTGTGTTTTTTTTCAGTACTTATAAATGCGATAAGTTTTTTTCCTTGATGAAAGTTAATAAATCAAAACATCATACAAGGCTGACTGACAATAATTTGGAAAATTCTTTTCGTCTTTGTATCAGTGGAATTAATCCAAACATCGATGGATTAGTTCCCCAAATTCAAACTCATTGATTGTACCATGTTGTACCTATTTTTTTTTTTTCATTTCATTTTTTTAATAAATTGTATTATAATTAAGTTCTCGTTATAATTTCATGTCTGATATCTATCGTTAAAAATTATGAACACTACTTTAAAATGCACTACCTTTAAAACGTATTTGCACACTTAAGTTTGGCCCGCAAACATGTCAAAGGTTGCCAACACCTGATTTAAAGGAAGGAGTAAAGATTTGGCTGAGCTGTAGACGAGTATCCAGACTTCAGCCAGGGTATCCCCTCCCTACTCCACTAATATCGCTTATCGCCGCCGAGTTAGTAATCTCCTCTTATCACAGCTGTCAAGGTGTCTCTCATTGATCGCGCCTAAATCTATATATATATATAAAATTGTAACCTCTGTCTGTACATTGATTTTTATTTTTTTTCAAAATTTCACGATACTTTTTAGTTTCACATGTCATAGACACGATATCTGCAATTTGTTTCTTTCGTGTATGTTTGTTTGTTACCTTTTCACGCACATAAGCCTCAACCGAACTAAACCAAACTCGGGGTTGTAAGGGAGGGCTGAAATTAAAAGTAGTGATATTTCGTTTCCAATTGGTTTTTCGGCAAATTTGCACATAAGGAAAGTTGTTTATTTTGTTATTTAGAGTAACTTTTATTATATACACTTTTGTCGTATACCCAATTATAAATGAGTTATACACTAACAACTATAACGAGAGTCAACAATTTTATTTGGCACAAAAGCCTCAACCGAACTAAACCAAACTCGGTATGTGAATTAGCACTAACTCCTCCATGATCACAAGCTGTACTAACATTTATAGGGACGAGCAGGAATTGGGGGTTATAAGGGAAGACGAAAATGAAAAATTGTGATTTGTCGTTTCTTATTAGTTTCTTGGCAAACATGTACATAACAAATGATGTTTATTTTGTTATTTAGAGTAACTTTTGTTGCATTCACTTTTGTAGTAAAATGAAATAAACACGGGATATACGCTAACACTGTAGAGGGAGTCATTAATTTTATTAGTGCTTATTCAAGTGTATTTAATAAATGCATATTATGACAAATTTTTTAATTTTATTAGTGAGGTGATAGCGGAAGTTATAGGGAATCAAACTCTTTGGTTCTGGTAATATATTATTTTATTTCCGATATCTTGATGTTATTGAAACAAATATGTACTATCATAACAATGGTAATATCATTATGACTAAAGACAGTATGCGTTTAAACTCGATATGATTGTTTAAAGATTACTTAGATTGCAAGGAGGGCAGCGATCTCTTCCCCTCACCTAGCTTTTTGAATATAAATTAAATTATTTTTAGGGTTCCACTATTATTTAATTTCATCAGGTAGATAAATTATTAAAATAATATTTTGGATCAAATAATTTAAGGATTATTCAAAAACGGTGAGTCACAAAAAATGGAGAGGAATAGATTAGGAACACATTTTCATTTATTCTTCATAACTAAAATTTCTATTCTATTAGTCCAGAAAAGTTACCCTTTAGGATTAGCTAATTCGGAAAAACAATGTCGTGGAGGGAAGTGTAATTGTACACATTGGTCTTGCTATAAAAATACCATCATTAGTGACTCTACAAATATTTCCCGGGCATCGCCGGGTACCTTAGCTAGTAAATACATATAAATGTATGTATGTATAAATACTGCGTACTAATTACACATAATTTTTATTGTCTTAAGACATTGTACTCAATAACTAAATTTATAACTATGCCCGTCTCAAATGAAGAGTTGCTTGAGGTAATTAACTCTTCTACATGAAGTCAATGACTTGAAGAAAAAAGTTCGTCACGCAGGGGGTGTGTAAACTAAGCAGATTTCCCGCATGAAGTTTAAGAATAGATAAATCTACATACCCATTACACAAAACCACCATGAATATTAAGTGAGTAAATACAAACGATAATATGAAACCTTCAGACGGGAAGCACTTGAATCATAAACAAACAGTTCTGCCAACTTCTTACTGGAAAGAAAAACAATTACTGAAATATATCTGAATATAACGTATTAATTTGATTGAAAACTATTTACTATATCTAGTACTGTAATTTATAATGAATCAAAATAATTTTTATATAAATCAATCAAATTTAAGTAGTCCAAAAACTTTAGAAGGGGGGGGGGGTCACCAGGACATATTTGCATGTATCTTGTATAATAAATGTCTCTTGAAAACAATATTTGCTATTTAAGCTTCGAATGATGTGGTTTATTACAAACAGAGTATTGTATATGTAACATGAGCAGAAGTGAAAAAGGCTAATACCTCGGTTAATATTCAAGATGGGGAATAAATGTATATGACAATATTTATAGTACATTTCATTTGCTGTAAGATTGATTGTATACATTTTTTTGATCCGACGTATAGTGACGGAGATATTTCGAATTCTCAAAATTCTCCCCCTCTAAACCCTCCTTCCCCTGGTCAGATTTCAGCCATTAACGAACTTTCTTTTTACTAAAACGAATAAATATCGAGTTTGGTAACGATTAAACAATAATTGTGACCGCTAGAGCAGTAACAGACAAATATATATGTATATATATATATATGTATATATATATATATATATATATATATATACATATACAGTTTTGAACGGACATCATTTACGTCATCTCCTACGAGGATCGATGGAAAATGAAAAAAATAAATATCCTCGAACAGGAAATAAAGCAGCTAAAGAGAGAGAGAGAGGAAATGAAACAATTTTTTGGTTTTTAAGGTACCCAAAACTGAGGAGGAGGTAGTTGAAGAGAAGGTTTCCGAGGCATGCCAAGAAGTTCGGGTTCTCTTGCCGGAACACTCTTATTAACAATTGTTATAGTCGGGAAAGGACCAGAGCCAAAACCCATGTATTGGTATTTTTAATCAATCAAAAACCTAAAGAAGATAGTATGAAAAGGAAAGATATTCTCTTTAGAAGTAATATTCGTGTCAGTCATGACAGAACTCCAGAGGACAGAGAGGAGGGCAGGAGGATTTATGTCTGCATAAACAAGTTAGGAACAATTGACAAAAATGCTTCATATAGATAGGATTCTTCAAATTCAGAAGAAAACATCTTTGACTGGACAAAGCAGAAAGGTTGATAAATATCGAAGTGATGGGTTCGCAGGAAGAAGAGCAGCAAGCATTCAAGAGGAAGAGAGATTGAGGACATATTAAAATAATTTGAGTTGGGCCCCAGATCGAATTCCCTGACTGCTACTTTTTGTTCTCAGCCTTCTGCTACATCTTGACACAACCTAGTCTACTTTGGGACAACCTGAATAGCTGAAGTCGGACCTGGAAGAGGGGGGGAATTCAAAAATTCTGAATACTCTTCTTATTATGAGCCGGATCGTAAAATGTTATAGGACCAACTATTGATGTTCTACAATTGTAGCATTATTAATTGTTAGTAGAATTATTCATACTGTTTTATTTTCAGCCTTCAGTAACCCCCCCCCATGGCCTCCTTCTACTGAATCTGTTTTTTACATAGAAATAGGAAGTATGTTTTGATATGAGATCAAAAGTGTGTTAATACCAGCACGTGGGAAATCTGCTTAGTTTAGGCAGCCCCTGTGTGACAGACTTTTGTGAAATAACACTCACTTCTCTTCAAAATATTTATTAATCCTCTCTACATTGTCACTTCTTCCAAAGCCTCTTCAGGAGATTAAAATTAATTTGTTTCTACAATTAGAGTTAATTTCTATTTTAAAATGCTGTAGTCTATATGTTAAAATATATATTTTATATTATAGAGTGGTTCAGCACTGGCTGATTGGGCTCTCATTCAGGACAAATATAGAGCTCAGAATACAAGTAGAGTATTTGCTCAGCAACTTGGCTGCTCAATAGATTCATCCTACAAATTGGTCGAATGTCTTAGAACTCATCGGAGCTTTCATGAACTTGGAAATGCTGAATTTCAGGTAATTTGAATTGAATTAAAAAACTAAATCACTAATTTAATTTCCAAAATTTAAGCAAATCAGATTTTTTTTTTTTTTTTGATCAGATCATTGTTGTCTATGTAAGGTAGAACCACCTTGATTATTTCAACATTCTGAGAACAAGACATTTTCCTTTCAAAAACTACTATTTAAAAAAAATACTTCTGTAGACTTGTTTTGTATTTTATATTTTAGTTTAATTCTTTTTCATATAAATGAGGTGCACTTTAGCAACTTCAATCATCTCAAATATTTCCATCGAGAGATATAATAACAGTATCATCAAAATTTGTTATTTGTCTAAAGCTTACAGGCAGCTTGAATTCGTAATGATGACAGGCAAATTTTTCAGCATTTGCCTACATTTTCCGATTGTTTGTGCTCTTGAAGGATTAAAATTGTTGTTCCATAGGTCAGTGTGTCATTCATTATATTGTAATTGTATTCAGGATTATTTAACTAAATTAATTATTGCACAATTAGTTTTTACTTTTAATTCTTCTTCTCAAATATTTTATTTTTAGCCTCAAGTTGGCTTATTTCCATGGGGGCCTGTGTTAGACAGAAATTTTACAATACCAGGAGATGCTTGGTATGAAGGATGGAAACATGGCGATTGGTTCTTCTCTAACTCAACACCTGAAGAAGATATTAAAAATAGAAAATTTGATCGAGGCTTAATATACATGACTGGAATGACAACTCAAGAAGCAGCATATTTAATTTGTAAGCTACAAATTCCAGTATTTTCATCTCTAATATCTTTTTTATTATAGTTTTAACATCCACTTTATACCAAGGCCTATTTACATATATACCTTTATACGAGGTATATACCTCGTACAAAGGTTGTCAAAAATGTGAGAATCAAACTCATATCAATAGTCCTCTAAGTTAGCCAAAGTATTAATGCCAATACCTTTAAATACATAGCTGATCTGAAATCCTTCATTTCATTTAACAAATTTATTGATTTAAAAATTTGTAAAGGCTTACTTTTGGAAAAAAATTATTATTTTTTTTTTTTTTAATATCATGTCTCAAATTTTATTTCTCTTGTTTTCAAACAAATTTCATTACTTTTGTAAAAAAATGAACTTTGTTTATGGGATAATATAACCTTAAGCTACCAGTTCCCCTCCTTGTCTAAATTTTCACTTAAATGTGAGTGGGGCAAGACTGGAGGGTAGATTAAAGAGTTGTAGTCAGCATACTCATACTAGCTAATAGTCTATCATTAGTCTGCTTTTGTAGGCAACAGGCTACCGAGGGGTGGCTATCTAACAATTCTGGCCTAGAACTGAATTTTCTTAACTCACGTCTTTACTGGTGAGAATGAAATTTTCCTCAAAATCAAAAAGAAAGGAAAATTAAATGTGAATTAAATATTGCCTCTTCACATTTAATTTTCCTTTTCTTTTTGATTTTTGTTTGTTTCACTTCTGAACTTCATTTATCTGGGGATTCAGCTACTTTCAGTTCAAGTTTAAAGGAGGCTCTAATCAGGCTTAAGGAGCCTCCAATTAGGATAAATGATGACAACTCAAATCTTCTGGGTGGTGGGGATCAAAGTATATATCCATAATTGGGGGGGAAAAGGTCAAACCTCGACTAGGTTTTAAATCTTTATTCCAGAGCTAGTTTTTGAGGAACCTAATTTAAAACCTGTAAAACAAAAAAATAAATAAATACCCCTTATTTTCCCTAAAATAATGACTATATATAAATGTAAAAATAAAAAACAAATAGTTTCGTATTGCCTTTTGCATCAAACCATCCAGCAATGAGGAAAATTCCATTCACACCAGGAAAGGCATGAGATTACTAAATTTTCAAACTTTTTAAGAATTAGCAACAAAAAGGAAATTTGCTTCCATGCAAATTGTCAAGTGAAGCCAACTTTCCTCAATTATCCATGTGGCCAGGTTTTTATGAAGGAAGAAGTACTGGATCAATATTTCTTATGTATCTATTTATAATTTAGTCCTTTTTATGATAAAAGACAATAGTCTTGCCTCATTCAATGGTGTTTCTTGCTATTCACATATCCCTGTTACATAGTATCTTACGCAAGTTAAGCTGCCCAATAGATGCTTGGAATAAATTGTTGAGTTATAATTTTACTCTTTCAAGTGTATTGAACTAAGGAGTCTTATTTACTTTAACTATGGCATTTTTGTTTGATTTGATTAACAGATTCTAAACATTTTTCCTGTTTTATTATCTGGGAATGGATGATTTCTAACAATGTTTCTAATAAATTTCCCTCTTTTATTTATTATTTAGTAAATAATATGTTAACTTTCTTCCAGGAAAGACAAACGTTCTTTACTGGAATGCTTATTATAAATGACTTTCTCAAACATAACATCTTTTTTTTCAGATGAGAATGAAACATTAGCTCCAAATTACGAAATTGATGAAGAGTGGTTTGATAATAAAATAAATGAAATGGTATTCCGTTATAACTACACTCTCAACAGGGATGGCATTTATCGTGCAATTAAATATCGATACACTTATTGGCCTGATCCATATAACCCTTATCGTATCAGGGAACAATATATAGAGGTAAAATATTCAACTTGATATAATAGCTCTGATAAACCTGACAATTTTTAAATATCGTTAGCAGCCCATGGTCTCGAATGGTTGTGAAGTATAAGGGAGGAAATAGCGTATCTAGCTATTATAGTAATGATGAAGCATTGGATGAAGGCTATTATGATATGTTCATTTTTACAGTATATACAGCCTGCTACTGTGGTGAAAAGGCAATTTTATAGATATTTCAATATGCCAATATTCCTCTAAATGTTGATGATCCTAGTCTTAGCAACAATAATCAGTTATTAAAGGGGTCTTGGACCATTAGTTTAGCATTAAACTGCAACCTGCTAATTTCTTAAACTGCACCCTTAAAATTTCACTATGTAGAGGGAAATCCAAATGTTAATAATTATATTTTATAAGAAAATGTTTGACAAGGATGTTAGGGCACTGAGCTGGGTCAGTTCCCAACCACTACAAACATGTTAAGTGTTAAAGTGATTTCAGTGGAAATATGAAATCTCAAGTTATTTTAGTAGGTGGTTTTTACTAATGTTATTAACCATCAGATTTGCTGCAATTTTCAGAACCTAATAATTGTAAATATAATATATTAGAAAAATATATATACCTCACTTGGTTGGTTTTCAACATACTGCTGTATGATGGATCCATGAACAAAGCAGTAGGAATTTGATTTGTGTCCTAGGCAAGGCTAAGATTTCACCAATATAGGCAAAATTAATAATTACCAACTGGGTATTCTGTAAATAATAAAAATAAGAACAAATTATTAATATAACCTACTTAAACCTCAATAAATTGTTGGTTGTTGACAAATTTGGTTGTTCAGCTGTTAGATATAAAGATGACACTTAGAGCAAAAGTTTTACACGGTTGGTATCCATCCTGGTGGCTTTGTTTTGTCCAGTGGCATTTATTTCTGGTAGAAAACGAAAGGTTTTTTATGGCTTGACTTTTATCCCCAACCTTGTAGACATTTTTCACTAATATGCAACATATCTGAAAAATTAAAACAAATATTGGTGGTGTATCCCATCCTTTAATAAATGTAAAAGTAATTACCCATTAGTAATATAATTCTTCTTTAATCAGGATAAATTGAAATGTGTAATGGGTCTTCTTTAAATATTTCATGCTTACCTATTTGATTTAAAAATGATGCTATGAGTAAATATTTTATGTAGCTTAATGGTTGAGCACCTTCAACCAAAGTGAGTGAACCTGAATATAAAATATTGCAATAAATACTCATGGTGTATTTAATACTTAAAAATTGAAGTGTCACTGTGTGTCTCACTATAACAGGGAAATTGTGAAATTACTTTGTCAATAACAGTAATACAAGCAAGCCACTGCTCTGTGAGATCTGTCTCCTTCCTTATACTACACGTGTCCAGCAGGGTCAATTAGCTGCCAATGAGATTTAAGAATTCTCAGATTAGTCTGCCTCCTCTCATATACTTCTTAATGAATTTTAAAATGTGTTATTGAAATAAAAATATTACACCAATATTTGTAGTTGATGTCAGACTTTATTTATCGAGCTCCAATTGATCACATAGTGAAGTTGTTGACTGAACGAGAAGTACCGGTGTATATTTATGTAATGAATACCACAATTGAAGCTTTGAATTTACCTGAATGGAGAAAAGCTCCACATGACATTGAGCATATTTTGCTGACTGGTGCTCCCTTTATGGATGTTGGTAAGTAACTAAACAAATTTTAGTCATTATCGGTATATTTTTAAATTGATTATTTACTTGATATGATTTACTATTGCCTGAATAATAACCTAAGGAATCTGCCTAACATTTTTTTGTATACCCTATCTCAAACTTCGGTTTTTCACATTTCAAGAGAAAAGTAGAATCCAAATCTGTAAGTCTGCCGTTCACTAGTTTGTTCATCAAGCTTTAAGTATTGTTTTAAATATCTCAGTTTCTTCTTTGCAGCAACATAAAATGCAGGACTGTTGAGGTTGAAAAATGTGAGGGGAGAGTTTAATCATTCAACAAGAAAATTTTTATCACAAGATTTTGTTTGCAGTATTTTTTTAATATTTCCTAGACTATTATAATAAACTATAGTAATGCAATGTAAAGTTTTCACTCAGGGAATTAGCTGGAACATTTCTTCTTTGCTTCCCATTATATAAGTGTTCCAGACCTGTGGCATTCAAATGCTATTCACTTGTTTAATTTAATATGCAATTTCTTCATTATTTATGGGCATTGCCCATGTAAAGTCTACCTTTTTATATATTCTCATAAGCAGAGTTGGGCAGTAATTAAATACTTTTGTAATTAACTACTTTTTCAACTAATAAATACTAGTTCTGTAATTGCAACTACAGTTACAAAAATGTAGTTGATAACTGCAGTTGCATTTTCTTGGTTTTGCAATTACAGTAATTGTAGTTGGTATTCATAAATCCAACTACTAATTGAAATAAAAAGTAGTTATAAAAAAAATTACAATTAGTAGTTGTAATTGTAACTGTAGTTATTGGAGTAATAACTACAACTACATATAGATCAACAGTTTTTTACATTCCAAAGAGCGAATATATTTTGATCGCTTCTATATAAATATTAACATTCGTGGTGGTGATGAATGGATCATCTGAGATGAGCCACGTTCAATTGGTGAACATAATATATTAAACAGAATGTGTTAGAACTGAAGGTGGACGCTCCTATCAGCACACTCTCTTGTTCCAGCAATCGCCTCTTGTCCTGTCGTGAAGGGGTACTCCAGTCTGTCTTCTATAACCGTCACCAGTCCTCGGCGACAAAATGATTTTTGAAACAAATTATAATGAGTGGCAGTGATAGTGAGGACGAGAACTCCTTATTTTTTGGTGCAGAGCAGTAGAGCGATTATTTTCTTTTGCCACGATGGCAAACACTCGCAAAATCAAATAGCCTCTCTTACAAAAATTCTGGGTTAAGAGTAATTTTAATAGCTAATTTGTTTAAATTTTAACCCTTTCCTTGCGCAAAGCCACTATAGTGGATTTGCGCAAGGAAAGGGTTAAAGTTTAAAAGTATTACTTACTTTCATTCGACAGGGGAAAATATAAAAAGGAATTCACATATTATTTTTGTTAGTTTTCATTTATTTGCATTAAAATTATTTTCAGTTATTATAATAATGTAGAATATGTAATATAATAAACTTTTGAATATAAAGACATTAGATGTAGTTATTTCTTAACAGCCTCAACTACTTCAGTCAGTGTTTCACACAGTTTTTTAAAGTAACTACCCAAGTAATTGTAGTTGCAACTACAACTACAGTTACAATTACTAACTGTAGTTGTTTTTGGAACTACTAATTTTCTCAACTACTAACTGTAGTTGTGAAATTTCAATTACAATTACTTTAGTTGAAAAATGTAGTTGCCTATTATCAATAACTAATTACATTAGTAGTTGTAATTGTAACTATATTTCAACTAATGCAGTTGTAACTTGTAATTCTAAGTACAATTTTGCCCAACTCTGCTCATAAGCTTTACAGGAGCTTGTTTATGTATACAATGTTAAGTGACTGTGATTATAATATATGATTAATGAATATCATTCATTGGTTTTAAATAAGAACTATAACAATGGTACTTGTTAGCCCAGAACTTTGTTAATATTTTTTGTGCTCTCTGATCCCTCAAATTAGTTTCCTTTATTGTAACTGTATTCTTTTGTTATAAATGTAATGAATTTAATATTCTTTTGTTTTAGAATTTTACCCACCTAAATTAAGGCTTGATAAGTTAATGTGGACGAACAATGACAAAAACATGAGTTTCTTCTTCATGAAAGCTTATTCAAACTTCGCTCGATATGGGTAATTATTAATCAATTCAAATATTTCATGTGAATAATAGTTTAACGTGTAGGTTGGGCAACATTACAGAGCTGGATTTGTGTATTAGACGTGCCAATTTCATATTCAAAGTTTGTACAAAACATTTTTTCTGAGTGTCGAGGGGGTATTTCTGTCTATTATAATGTTAAAGAATTGATAAAGATTCCAGCCGTTCACCATAAGAAAAATGTAGTTTTTCTGCATTATATTTAATTATCAGCAACTGGTTTCACCACATTTGTTGCATCCTTTGGCTTATTTTTAAACACTACACTATCTATTCCCTAAAACCTAGTGTCATGAGGAAGTTGAGTAGCTGCTTGTGAAATGGTGAATTTTAATCTATAATACCACAAAAAGTCCATCACGCATAAACTAAGCTGATTTCCATCATGAAGTTTAATAATAGATAAATCTACATACTACTAACACCACAGTGAATATTAAGTGCATAAATACAAATGGTTATAAGACATCTTTCCCCTCCAGGCGGTAAGCATCTGTAATGTTAACAAGCAGGTCTGCCAACCTGACTCTCACCGGAAAGAAAAACAATTACTGAAATATATCAGAATATAACATATTAATTTAATTGAAAACTATTTACTATATCTAGTACTGTAATTTATAATGAATCAGAATAATTTTTATCTCAATCAATCAAATTTAAGAACTCCAAAAACTTAAGACGGGGGGTCAACAGAACATATTTGCATGTATCTCGTATAATAAAGGTCTCTGGAAAACAATATTTTGTATTTAAGCTTCGAATAATGTGGTTTAATACATAACCGAGTATTGTTTATGTGGCATGTGTAGTAGTGGGTGCTTGCTAAACACTGAAAACTGAAAAATGCGAATATCTCGGTTAATATTGAAGATAGAGAATAAATGCATATAACAATATTTATAGTATATTAAATTTGCAATAAGATTGATTCTATACACTTTTTCGATCTGACGTATAGTAACGGAGATATTTCTCCGCTTCTAAACCCCCCCCCTCCCCTGGTCAGATGTCAGTGTGTTAACGAACTTGATCTTTATATATATATATATATATATATATATATATATATATATATACATACATACATACATACATACATACATACATACATACATACATACATATACACATATACAGTTTTGAACAGACCTTTCCTTTTATCATATCCTGGATAGGATCAATAGACATTTGAAAAAAAAAAATCGAAAATCTTGTCATGAGTGCAACCTCAATAGCTGATTTCCTCTAAGGGAAATCTGCTAAAAGAGAATCTCAAGGTCACAGTGAGATGAGAATGACAGAGACATGTCCTCCAACAAAGGAAGTCCTGGATATCCTCTAAAATATATCATAATCCAAACTATGAATTCTAAATCTAACTATATTCTCCCCATTACAGGAATCCTACGCATACTCAAATTCTTGGTCTTCATTTTGAAGTGGCAACTCAAGGCATTCTCAGGTACTTAAATCTGAATACAACCTATAATTCGAGCGTTCAGTTTAACTATCGACAGACTGAAAGTGCCTTCTGGACTTGGTACCTCCCAACCGTAATTGGAATTCTAGTTCCAACATATCCTCCAGTCACTGAGGTAAGGTTCTTAATATACTATAAATTCCAAATCAATTGGTGTTAGAAGTAAGTTAGCACAATAAGTATGTTGTTACTGTTCGAATTTTCAGATTTTGGAGAGAAGACCAATATACTTCACTAAAATGTCTATATAATTTGGGAATATATACTCAGCACATGAACTGCCATTTTTTATGAACAGACAATGCTAACTATATTAAAAAACATACCTAAATATTGCAAACATATAAGTTCATATAATTACAAATGTATTATTCCAACAATTATTCAGACTCTAAAAGTTCTGCCTTATAATACACTGGGTTCTGCCAGAAGTTTTATAATATATACTTTTTTTTTATTAATATTTTAATACTACTATTCCCACTGAAATTTAAGAGGTGCTTCAGGCTTTCAAGAAAATTAATTTATGGGCCCTCCTCAAGCACGTTATCCAATTATCATAACTTCAAATACATTTGTGATAAAATCATATAACATTCCTTCAATGTGGCTGGCAAGCCCCTTAGCTTTGAGTCGCATAATAAGCACAATTTGGAAACATAAATAATCATATTATTTCTTTTTTTTGTCACAACTAGCAATTAACCATAGTTGCAGGCATCGTTTAAAAAAAAAATAATAAAGTAGGTAAAGTCAGTCGAAGTATTCTTTTATCAAATATTATAGTAACTATAAGATAATGTTATAAAAAGAGAACCTTTTCTCCAGTGGAATATTAGTAGTAGAAAGGAAAAATGAAAAAGAAAACAGCTTTCTCGCCATGATATATATGAATTTTTAGTCAAATATTAGAACATATATGTGTGCCTCTTGAAGGTGTTTTGTTATTGGGTTAATATATAGTATCTTATCTTTAAACATTGTAGGTAAGTTTGTGTCTGTTCAAGTGTGAAGTCCGTTAATATTTGATAGTCAGTTGTGAATTACATAGTGCCTAGGCTGTTTCAGCCCTGGTCATGAGTGATTTGTGTTTTAACTGAATATCAGTTTTACATTAAATGAAATGATGAATGAATGGAAAATAAACTACATTATATATTGTAGTCATATCTGTCAGTGCATACCGTCGTCACTGGCTGTTAGTCGAGTACAGTAGCGCTTTCGATGCAAAGGCACCATCTTCAAGCCGTCTAGAGTTGTACTGAGTTGGGTGTCCGTTAGTCAGTAGGTTTTATACGTCTGTTCACTGTATTAGTATCATCTATACTGGTGGTTTCAACCCTTTACTTGATTTACCAGACACAGCCAATAGAGCTAAGGTATTGTTAACTAGACTCGCCAACAGAACCATACAACTGACTACAGTATCATCTATTCTGGCGGTTCCAACCCTTTACTTGATTTACATACATGTGTGTGTATATATATATATATATATATATATATATATATATATATATATACACACACACACACACACACCTATAGATGAATGAAATCTAATGGGTGCATTCAACTGTTATTGAGAAAATATTGAATTTTATATTCGGTTAGTACAAGTCAGGTAGGCAGAGAGAGGGGGAGGAGTGAGTTGCTATTAATTAGTTGTTTAACTGAAACAAAAAAAGTAAAAATCCTTTGCAATACCTTTCCTAATCTAATAATTCATTTTTAGTACTGGTGGGAACCAAAGGAACCTCTTCAAATTGCATTTTGGTCAATGTCTGGAGTTAATCTTCTTCTTATAGTGGTGGTTGTCATCTTTTGTATTCTCTGGAGAAACGCAAAAAGGTAATATTAAAATAATGGTTCACTGTGTAATTTGTTGAATTTTACAATAATTATTGTTTCCAATTATATTATTAATATACTACTTAATTGTCTGTCTTTCTTAGTGATTTGGTAAGTACCTCCTTCATAATCTGCACCTGCCACAATTTTGTACAATATTTAGATTTCTTCCTTAGCACACAAGCTTTTGGGCAGTTTAACTTGTGCAAGCTTCCTGTTATAAAACTTAACTTCTCTCCTAAAGTTTTTCATTTCTCCACCATATTCTTCATATAGAATTTAACCCTTCACTGACGATTTCCAAAGCTCTCTGCTTTGCTTTTTCAGATATAACATAATTAGTACCTTTTTTTTTTGTTATTTTCACAGCAGCACTTTTTAAGCATAGGCTCAAATGATAAAAAGCAGTTTTAATTACATCTGGCCTATTTAAAAACCCACTTAAATACTATTACCGTATGTGTTGAGCAAGTCTATAAAACAAAGTGTGGTTCAATAACGTACAGAGACTATGTAGGATTCATTCAACATCTTCCTGTTCTATGAAAAAAAAATAGTTTATAATCCCATCTATTATTTTATGCTTCAAAAATTTGTTTAAGCTAATAAATTGTTTTTTTATTGATTTATTTTGGCATAAATACATGGGCGTTACAGGGGTCTGGCAATTTTATGTTAGTATCGTTAGGTATTCTACTTAAATAATTTACAATTCGACCATTTCGAATACTCTTATAATATAAGTAATACATAACAATACATAAGCAATATATAATAGTTCCGGAAAATCAACAAGAACAAAACAACAATTAATGGTTAATAAACTGACAATAATATACTCTTAATAAAGTAATATATTTTATTTAGCTTTTCAATATTGTTAATATTTAGCATAAATTCCAATGAAAGTTTCCATTTTTTAACTATATATGATTGTAAATCATATGTTTTTAACTATATATGATTGTAAATATTGTTTTCTGTGATTTACAAGTGCAGGGCAATGTAGCATTACAGGCTTCAGGCTATTATAAATGTATTTTTTACACCACTTACATATTTCTTCTGATTTTATGATATGGGCTTTACGTATGGGATATTTTAATGTATTCGCTATTACAGCCTCTCAGTTGACTTATGGTTCTTAACTTTTCTATGCTGACGTTAAATTGAATTCCCTGGTTCCGGATGTAAAAAGTTACCGAATAGTCTATAAAAGTGATTGTATTTTGAGTTAAGTTCTCGGTCGATATCTCTACAAAGTAAATTATTTGTGGCTTTTTATATTATTTGTATTAGCAAGTAGTGTTTGAGGGTTAGATTGATTGGTATAATATTCCTGTACTACTAAATTCCTTCTAAATTTGAAGCAGCAAACATTTTAATTTGCTTGAAAAAGTTGTAAATTATAAAAATTCAAAATATTATATGTGATGAGCTTTACCCTTCCTTAGACCATCATCATGATCTAAAGGCTATGCCTGGTAGTTCCAACCCTTTTGTCCTTTCAGAAGCTACTCTTTTAGCAGATTTCCCTTAAGGGAAATCAGCTATTGAGGTCGTACTCATGACGCGATTTTCGAAAAATTTCTTCAAATGTCCATCGATCCTACCCAGGAGATGACGATAATGTATATATATATTTGTCTGTTAACGCTCTAGCGGTCGCAATTTTTGTTTGATCGTTACGAAACTCGATATTTTACCGTTTTATGTAAAAAGACAGATCAAGTTCGTTAATGGCTGAAATCGGACTAGAGGGAGGGGGGTTTAGAGGGGGGATTTTCGAAAATTCAAAATATCTCCGTTATTATGCATCGGATCGAAAAATTGTATAGAATCAATCTTATTGCAAATTAAATTTACTATAAATATTGTTATATACATTTATTCTCTATCTTCAATATTAACCGAGATATTTGCATATTTATGAAGTCTGTAATCGGGTATAGTTCAGATTAGTTCGGCCATTTTCGTCATTGCTCGGCTCAGGTGGAAGCTTCTTCTAACCTTACCTGTCGTTTCTAACCTTACCTTACCTTCGTTACTTTGTGAGATTTATGCAAATACGTTCTGATCATCCGCACCCCCCCCCTTCTTTAGTTCTTGGACTACTAAAATTTGAGATATTAAAATATAAATTATTCTTACAATTCAGAAGCCATTTCAGTTGGGAATTTATTTTAATTAACTGAAAGATTTCTCATTACCGTTTGTATTTAATCACGTTGGTATTGTGTTACCAGTATGGAGATTTTTCTATTGTAAAACTTCACATGGGAAATCTGCTTAGTTTACGCAGCCCCCTGCGTGACGGACTTTTTATATTAATATATACTCACCAAATTCCATGTGATGTTTGGCATTTTCAAAATAGGATTTTCTAAGCCTTACCTTCATCTTTATTTTGGTATCCATGCTTATTAGTTAAAATACTCTTTTTGATTTGTAAGGCTTGTTTAGCACCATCTATTCTTTTATCAGCTCCAGCTCTCCTATCTTTGTCTCCAGTGATTGAGCTTCCTAGAAAACAAAACTCCTTCACACTTTCAATGTATAATGTTCCCAATTCAATTTGTATTTCCTTGGCTTTGTTAACATTAGTTTAAACTGATCTAGTGTCTCTTTTAGGACTCTATTCACCTCTTCTTCCGACATTCCCAGCAGTACAATGTCATCTGCAAATCTGATACAATGAACGGATTTACTGTTAAACTGTATACCTTCAGATGCTTTTTTCATTTTTATTATTGCCTCTTCAATGAGGATATTGAAGAGATAAGATGACAGAGGGCAACCTTATCTTACACCTTTCTTTATTCTAGCTTCCCTTTCACACTTATTATTTACTCTACTTTTTGTAAATAATCCAGATTAACCTTCGGTCTTTCCAATCTATTCCTATTTTACGCATGCAGTCAAACATCAGTTTCCAGTTAACGATATCAAAAACTTTTTCTAGACCTACAAATGCAATTACCATTTTTTGTTCCATATCTCTTTTTCTCTCCAGGGTAACTCTTAGTGCTAGAATAGCTTCTCTTGTTCCCCTTCTGGATCGAAATCCGATTTGATATTCATTGATGTAGTGTTCAATGTTATCTCAGCCTATTTTTAATTTTACTTAATAATATTTTTGAGGCATGATAGAATAATTATACTTAATAATATTTTAGATGCAGGTAGCATGATTCAATAGTAATCTAAGTAAATAAATTGTTACTCTCTTGCAATATATATATATATATATATATATATATATATATATATATATATATATATATATATATATATATATATATAATAAATTTATTTACTTAAATTACTATTGAATATATATATATATTCTATTTTTGAGGCTGCATCGCTGGGAAGTATTTTCATTGTGAGGAGTTCGGCTACTTGCTCCAGCGGTTTGAATTTTTGTTGGTTTGCGAATTTTCGATGGAAATGTGTCCTTCTTCATCAGGCAATGTTTTAATTTGCATAGTTCCTTCATTAAATCATATGTTTGGGATTTTATTTTAATATCGCTTTCCACGTTTTGGAGAGTATGACACCGTCTACGCCGTTTAGTTTATTGTATTTGTTCTCTTGTTAATTTCAAGAGCTTCTAAAACTAATCTTTTACTGAGGTGGTCTTCTCTGTGTAGAAGTTTTGTATCATCGAGCTTAATTTGATGAGAACAAATAGTCGCATGTCTAGCTATAGTAAATAATTATATACATACATACATGCATGCATATATGATGACCGCAGGATTGAAATCGTTTGAGTCTATAATTCAAACTCATTTCAGATTGTCCAAAATCCTTGAACCATAGAAATTTCAGAAAGACTCCCAAACAAGTTGGCTTAACATTATAAAAGTGGTATGTATAAGTTTGTTCAAAAGATTAATGGCATAGTTTGGTTTTTGGTGATTTGACTGAGGATTTCCAAATGGAAATATATTATTCAAGACATACTATTCGTAGCGAAAGGTTCTATTCTAGGCGAAGGTTCTATTCGTGAGATACAATATCAAAGGAAACCTTCGAGTTTTTACAATAAGTCAATGTTTTGTTGCAGGGTATAAATGTACTTGTAGATATTTTACTCATTGGCTGATTATGTATAATTTATAATTTCATACAAGATGGTTACCCACTGTCTAAAAAATATTCAAAATTGATCATTCAGCTATAGATGCATCCTTCAATACAACAGGAGCAAAAAATTATGAAAAGACAAAAGAAATTAGAACACAGAAATGAAATACTATACAAGACATTTCTTAATGATGGATTTTCGATCTGTAATGTCAGTAACCCAATTTAGTTTGGTAGCCCATATAAATGCTAAATAAAGATTTCTTCTTCTGATCTTAGATACAAATTGAAAGTGACATAAAAAAGCTTGTACTGAATAAATTCTATATGAAATTCTTCTACACTTCCCATTTTTTTCTAAAATATCATGATGCCTTGGTATAGCATAAATGGCTTCTTCATTTTACACTTATTAGAGCTTATAACCATTGACTTTTGTGTATTTTGAATAGTTGAATTTCTAACGCCGGATTTCAGTCAAAACATTCTTTTTTTTTTTTTTTTTGTATTTTTTTATATAAACTCCAAACTACATTGCAACTGTGGCATTTATTATAATTGTAAAGTGGTAATGAAAGGATGAGGTTGTCAATCAAAAACAATACAACGATTAATCAAGCCAACCATATATTCTTCAACCAATCAATATCAAAAGCTATTCATACAGTTCATTTTATTTTTATAAATAATTAAATTTTCTTCAAATTTTATTATTATTATTTTTTTTTTTTTTTTGATGAGGCATATAGCTAATTTTGCCAAATAAGAATGTTACTATAACCTGTATAATTTTATTTTCCAACATTCCACTTCAAAGAATTTAGGATTTTAAAAATACTTATGTGGTTTATTGCTTATGAACAAAGTTTATTTTTATTATGAATAATCACCCTTCCTTATTTCAAAAATAGTTTTAAATTATAATTTTTTCTGTTTTCTATTCCAGAAACAACGACCATTTATACGGTACAGACCTCCTAGTGCTAACGGATGATCACACCGGGCTGGAGGGGATAGACAATCGAACGCAGAACACGGGGAATATCTACGAGTACCGAGACAAGAGACCCGAGTATAGAGGTTCGACGACTGCTTCCCTCCACTCAAGCCAGGGCTCTATTATTGATGCCAAAGTTTCTAAGGCTCCCAACGGCAGGCCGAAAACTCCTCCAGTCAAACGCAGCAGTTCAAGAAGTACTATTGACAGCAGTGTTCCAATGACACAAGTTTAGTTGGTGGTTTTTATTTTCCATTAAAGGAGTGTTTCATCAGAACTAAGTGCACAAGCAAACTTTTGTAAGGGTAAATAATATGTTGGCTCTAAATTATATACAGTGTGATTCAAAAGTCATTACTAGATTACAAAAATATATATTTAATCTGATAACTGGGTTAGAGAAAACCGTTAGTAACTAAACATTAAAAATATAGTCATGTTCTTGATGGTTAGGGGTGGTTTAATGGTTATAAATTTTCAGTACCCATTCAAATACCATACATCCATTCAGTTGAATTCTCCCTAGGCTTTACATAAATTAGGGGTCACCAGGTCCCAATATAATTTTGAAAAGTATATCAAATACAATAAAATTGAATGTAACCAAGATGTTTTCACCCATATCACAAATTGGGTAAGAATTTTATAAAATGAATTCCTATTAAGATAAATAAATAAAAACTTCAGGTACTGTATAAACTTCCCACGTGCAATTCTAAAGTATATAACCTTCATACATTTCCAAATCCAAAAGAGAAATTTGAAATGCAGTTATATCACTCAAATGATACTTAGAATTAGATGACGAGATTTCTACCATAACTCACCTTCAATTCCATATATTTCCTTTAGTATTGCCTGACATCTACAATACGTAATATGCATAACCACTCCTTCTTGACCTATTTCAACTATTGGCAATAATTGTAACGGTTTTATAAAAATTTCACTATCTTTGCTGTGTTTAAATATATTAACAACTAATTTTATCTCAAATCTTGTACCCAATTTTCCCCTTAAGGTAAATTAACTATTTTTGGTCGTGACATAGTGTAGTTTTCAAAAAAGTGTCTTGAAATGTCCATCAATCAATCCTACATGTAAATGAAGAAAATGAAGTCCTTTCAAAATTGTTAGCTTATTTATATCTGCTAATGCTATAAAAAAAAAAAAAAAATATTTAAAATGTTTATTTTATAACTACAAAACTTCATATTTAATCTTTTCATGTAAAACCAAAATTGCCAAATTAGATTAAGTGGAGCAAGGATAAAAAAATATGAAATATGCAATTTCTCCATTATTAAGTGACACATTAAAAATATGAAATATCTAATCTTATTAAATATATTATTTTCTACATATTTTTCATAAATCAAACATTAAGAGTTATTTCTATTCATTAGTTTTCAGCTGAAGTAAACTCCTAATGCTGCACATGTTAATTTTATTACACGCTAATGTAATTTTTTCCCTACCATGGGGTATCACTGCAGAATTGTACCTGAGAAATATGCTCACATGTGTGTCAGGCTTTTGAATTATAATCAAGTAATGGCATTTGAATTACTCTTAATTAAGAATAAATGCTAGAATTCAATGAGATATAAATGTCATAACTAGTTGGCTAAGTTTAGAATAAATATAGTATTCAGTGTAAATATGTAAATATTTATAATTAATTACTCACTTTATTGTTACATATCTTACAAGTAGAACTTGTAATTTGAAAATGGACATTGATTTTTACTTTTTAGGAATGCCCAACACACTTAAGGAAATGAGCAAATATAAAGTATTTCTCCATTATTCACACTCTTAAAAATTATGAGTAAGGATTTGTGTAAATTTATTCACTACTATTTGTACTCATCGATTCATTCAGAATTCCAGGTTTTCACTTTCAACAATATTATCAATATTTTTTTATAACAAATTTTCTGTGGGGCAGTTGTGTCAGGTCTTTGAACAATGATATTATATACTACATAAGTGTATTTTAAATCACAAACGACTTGAAGCCATCTTTCAAGCCAGAAAAGATGGTCATATCTAAAATTTAAAATTGATTTTAAAATAAAAACATTGGTGAAGATGGCAGAGCAAAAAGTCGGTGCGTATCAAGAACTAAGTATTTTCTTGTAACTGAGCTTGAAAAGTCATTTTCCTATGTATTCTTTTTCATTTGAAACCACATTGTTGTCAGCATTCATTCTGCTTTGAAATGTAAATATTGTAAATATTTTGTCCATATATGTTAATTATATGATAGTACTGTCTAACGTTATAAGGTGTTAAATTGATTAAGATCTTAGAATGTGGATGGGTGATTGATCCTCATTGGGGCTACCTTAGCTGGTGCATACTCAGCATTTTACGTCATTCAAGGAGATACTTCAACAATGTAGTTGTGAACTCTCCAGGAAAGAAAAATATCTAAATAAGCTTATTTTTTTTAAATTTATTGCCTTTTTTTTAAGAGGCAATGAATTGCTAGCCCTATATCCCCTTTCAAAAACCATTTCTTTTTTACACATTCCTTAGGATTAGTTTTTTTATACAATGTATTTATCAATTTATTTTGTTAAAAATTTTAATCAAATATATAATTATGAATGCAATTCATATTATTGATAATATTTATATAACTTATCATTTTATTATAGTTTAAGAAAATACATCTAGAACATGAATTTTAACATTGGATACTTAATTTTCTTTATAATAACTCAATGACTGTTTTTTTTGTGGAACTAGGTTGTGCCAATGTTACTTATTAATTTTGGAATTTGACTTCGAAAGCTTGAAATGTAAAATTATGTGTCATGCCAACAAATACATTTTAGGAAAAATAATATATTAATTATTACAAATATTATTTATCTTATAAACAACTTTTTTAACATGTAATTAAAACTCTCATAATCTCATCTGTACATATATTAATGTGCCACCCTAAATAAGTAAGTGTAAGACAGCAGTTATGTGTGGAGTGCATGATTTTTATAAGTTAATAAACAATCTTATTTACTATAGATTTGAACATTGATGATAGATTTCCTGAAGCAGTTTTACTAGAGATCACGAAAGTAACTGAGAAATTTCAGATTGTATATTTATCTTACTTTATGTACACATGAAATAAGTATAATTCCCACTATGGAATACATGCTAACCAATCTAATTTTTGTTATTTGTACATGTATATATATCTATTTAAAAAAACATTCGGTGATTACCGGTATTATATTTTTGTTGTGCAAATTTATTTGTGTCGCTCACTGTGCAATCGAATAATTTATTCTAATAATTACTTTATTTGTTCGTCATAAAATGAAACTATACTATTTATAGAAAATCCTACCAATAATAAATGCATTGTATAAACCTTATTGTACCTCCAATAGCAGCAGTAATCCATTTGATTATATAAAGCTACAAGATTGTATATAAATAATGAACAATGCAAAAATGATCTTCAATTCACCTATATCTAATATACAGTAGACAATTCTCACCTGACAGTTGAGAAAGTAAAATAGAACTATCAAGTATACAATGGAATGCTCTCACCATCTCTTTTAGATCGAAATCATTTCAAGAAACTCCCTCAAAAACTGTTATATAAGTACATTGTAGGCATATATATGAAACATTATAAATAATGGTGTTAAAATAAATAGATAGTTTTTCTTTAATTTTCATTGTGTGATGTGTCCCAGGTTAAGAAAACAATGAATTCATAATAATTTTCTCAGAAAAAGAAGAACATATGTAACTCTAGTATATTAGAACCGTTGTGAGTTAAAACTCTAATCAAGTAACCTTCTATGAGTTGTTCATATATTTCTAATGTAAATAAAATAAAACAGATTTTGATAATACATGATAACTTAAATAATAAATATATCCAAAAAGTTACAATACATTAATGTTTAATGGCTATTTGTTTTGTTTATTTTTATTTACGTCCACTTTATGCTACTATGGCTAATCAGGACATGTTATCTACAGGTTACCACCCTTTTCTAGCCAGGGTGGGCCTAAGAAGTTTATTTAATGAGTCAGTCACTAAATAAATTCCTATTGCCCATGACGGGAATCAAACCTGCCACTCTAGATCTACCATGTGAGATTAAGACCAACGCCCTAACTCGCATGGCCAACCTGAGCCCCCTTAATGGCTATTTAGAAGATCTTGATTTTTAAGTAATTCTTAATAAACTAAAAACTTTTAGTAGCCCTAACTTAGAAAAAATAAACAATATAATGCTTTTATACTTGACTATCATATTCAATTTTAACGATTAGTATTCATTGGATTTTTTTGAAATTCTAGTCTATCCATTATTATGATCATATATTTTTATATTAACTATCTAATTATTTTTGTTAAAATTTTACATGTAATCTAAGAGTTTATATTACATTTATAGATATATTACACTAGGTTAATTTATGAGTGATTGAATGTTGATCAATTTTTATAAAATAGTTTTATGAGTATGGTGAAATATATTTATTTAATTACTTTCTATGTGTTCATTTTATTGTCTTGAGTATTTTTAATATATATTTTTTGTATAATTAAAAGTTTTAGTTTTAAGCTATGAATTCAGGGATTCAAATGACACTACTTAAGTCTTTCAACAGAAGTCACTGTGGTTTTATCAATTATATGAAACTATCATTAATCTTAAACCACTATTTTCCTTCTCATTAAGATTATATTTAATTATATAATCTTCTTTTTTTAATTTCTTTGAAAAGACTACATGCTAATTAATAATTTAACTATTTACTGATGGTGTATTCCATAAAAGAAAGTGATTATATGCTCAGCATGTGTTCCCAAAATATGCAGTGTAATATATTTCAATTAAAAATTAATATCTTACATTGAATTTATAGTTTTATCATCATGAACTTGTTGAATATTTCTACTCTGACCATTTTCTTAGTTATTAAGTTAAATAAATTTATGATTTTTTTAAAAATATTAAAAGATTGATTAATAATAATGCATTATTGCAAAAGTGTTTTTATACCTTAATGAACCTTATTCCTGAAATGAAATAATGATTTGAAAATGTTGAATTTTAATTTCAACAATATACAAATTCAATGTCCTTATAGCCTTATTTAAAACAATGTTCCTTTCACTATTCATTCACCACCACTGATTAACTGAAATGAAAAAATGCGTGCATACAGGAGCTTTGTAAGCAAGCAGATTTCTCCATTTCCTGGAATAAAACATAAATGGTGTTCGGTATCTTTAACATAATTTTTGTAAATTATGATTTCTATACAAAGACTATTTTGGACTAAGAATTGATATCTTAGATTAATTTTGCTCAGCATTAGTTCCTCAGAGAATTAAAACATTAGTCCTCAATCCTCAAAATAAGAACTAAATTTGGCATTAAATTAATTTCTTATTACAATTGAGGTCTTCAGGTACTGACCGCATCCATGTATTTGACAAAAGTTTTTCTAGACATACTTCTATTCTACTGTAGCTTCCTAAGTGCTTTCTCTGAGACTGAAGAGAAACTTCTTATTCATGTATCTTTACCTTTCTTGTCCAGTGCAGTCCTACTAGGTCAATCTTCAAATACTTTTCCCAGTGTCTGTTCCTTTGTGATTTCATTTTCTTTGTGGTTTCTTTCTAGGTGGTATAATATTCAATACGCGAAGACCTCAATTGAAATAATGACAAGGAGTGTGGAAGTCTAGGAGTATATTTAAAGTTCACATAAGGGCTAATTCTTATAATCCTAGTTGAGCTTATGGGAACTAAGGACTAATTTAATTTAGTACCATATTCCTGGATTAAAACTAATTAGTCCTTAATGTAATCTTAGTTCAGGGTTAAAAAATAATGAATAAGTAGCTGTTTTATCCATAGTTGATGGGTTGAAAGAGAAAAGAGTTGAGTGAATGCAAAATTTATGCAGGAAATTATCCTGTCATAATCATCACATACGATAAATGTCCTGTGATGTAAAAAGTTAAAACTAGAAGATTTATGTTAAGAATAGCTGTTACGAGTAAATTAATAATAAAATAATAATGGCTTCCCATTGAAATATGAATATTGGACTAACATGAACACTGAATAACCCCTCATTCTTGTCACCAAGCTACAGTCATATTAAAATTTTAAGTGTGATGCATGGATTCAATGAATCTTAACAAATTTATTATCATTTAGGGGTTTAAATGATCTCATCTCACCATCTAATCTCTATTTCTCCCGTAGTAAGAAGCCTATGTAAACAGGGATTAAAATATTACCTGGGCATGAGATGTTTATTGACTGAGGTACTTCAATAGAAAATTGGGACCAATGAATAGAAGTGGGGGTGTATAAAAGCCTAAAACCAAAAAAAAAAAGAATATAAATAATTCAGTTAATATTTGAGGTAGGGAAAACATGTATAGAAAAGTAGATGTATAAAATTAACATTACAACAGAATTGGTGATATAAAAACTTTTGATGCAACTCATAGATACTGAGATATTTTAATTTTCAATTTCCCCCTTTAACTCCCCCCCCCCTACCTCATTAAAAGTTTACTGGAAATGAGATTTTTAAATCAGGTGATTAGCTGGAAACATAAAAAAGTCCATCATGCAGGGGCTGCATAAACTATGCAGATTTTCCACGTGCTGGAATGACCTTCTTTCTTACCTGATTCAGCATCTCTGTCCAAAGTTTCTGAATCTTAAATTCTCTAGCATTCCTCATTCAAGCACAATGTACTTAGGAGCCTCCTCTTCTTCCCAGTACTTACATATTGGTGTTTCACTGAGTTTGATGGTAAACGTGTGTTTATTCATCTTCCACTTCCAGCGAGATTACTCGCACTGAATCTCTTGAGTTCCTTTCTAGGCAGTTTGAAGTAAATTTTCCTATTTCTGCTCTCCTCAAACCTGATGAGAGCCTTCATATGGGTAACCTTGTACCTTTCCCATAGTTTTTGATTTTTTTCTGGGACACATTCTTTATGGAGTTCTTAAGAAATGATGAAGCTACTCCGATAAAGGGTACTGTTCCAATGGGAGCTCTACTTACCCTCTCCTGGCCAATTTGTCTGATGTCCTGGTACCCTGTATACTGTCACCCTTTCGTTAACCCTTGCCAATTGTTCCAGCGTATGACATGAGTAGGATTGAGGGTTTACTGAGGAGTGAAAACTAAACATTCCAAACATCTTGGTTAATATTAATCTTACAGAAAAAATGTATGTAACAACATTTATAGACAATTAAATTTACAAGAAGATTAGTTCTAACACACTTTTTCAATCCAACACATAATGACAGATATTTTGAATTTTCAAACCGCCCCCCTCCTGAAAATCCACCTTCTCCCCAGTCCGATTTCAACTTGATCTTTAATTTTGTATGAAACGCTTATATATCGAGTTTGATAACGACAAAACAAAAATTGGGACCCCCAGAGCTGCATCGGACCACACACTCGCACGCACACACAACAAAAATATTGTGCATTTTAAAGCCAAAATAAATTACAATCATTCAGACTCCCTGAGCAATGCCAGGTACCTTTTCGTCATCTTCTGGGTAGGATTGAAGGACATTTGAGGACTTTTTTTCGAAAATTGCATTGTGAACAGAACCTCAAAAGCAGATTACCCTTATAGGAAATCTTAAATTTTTATAGAAATTAAAATATAAAATTAGAGTCAGCTGCAAAGTACTAACTGTCGATAATTGTAAACTAGCAATTTCCACAGCAAATTCGCTTAAATATTATCCTTTCTTGATACATCCATGAGCTCAAGAAACGTACATATTATAGTATATATGTGTGCTTCTGTGTGTTTATTTTTTCGGTTATAGGCCAAAATGGATTGAAGCTAATTCAAAAGTATGCGAACCTGATGCAACAATTGATGCAATAATTGCCCGCCTAGATAAATATTTAAGCGATAAAAAAAATGTAACCTATGAGCGGTTTGTTTTTAATAGTGCAACTCAGCTTCCTACTGAGACATGTAAAGAGTTTATCAATCGGCTTCATGAGTTGGCTGCCAGTTATTCATTTGAAAATTTAGTACAGCTATCAAAACTTGAAATAGAAGAAAATTTGATACTTGATCGCAGGGATTTGCAATTCTCAAATACGAAAAAGACTTTTAGCCAAAAAATCATTGACATTGCAGCAAGCAATAGAGATAAGTGTCACAGATGAGCAAGCCGAGATTTTGGTATTAAAAATGAAAGAAATAGATCAAGAAAAAACTGTACTTGACTCGAATTTTGCAATTAAGGCCAAGGCAAGGTTTAGTTGCCGGTTTTTTGGCAGCCAGCATAACATAGGCGCTACCAACTGTCCAGCTTATGGAAAAACATGCTTTAAGTGTAAGAAGCTGAACCATTTTAGTTCAATATGCCTGCAGAAAAAAGAAACCGCGAAGAATGCAGAAAATAGTAAGGAGGATACTCTGCACTCAGGAGATCTCAATGAGGATGATGAAGTATTTCAGATTATAGATGACTTTCCAAAAAAGAGACTTTTTGTGAACTTATCTGATAGATAGATAGATTTTATTGGCTAATATATACATATTTTAGCCTGAGTCTGAGTTGTGAACTGGAACTTATCTGTTCCTTCCTAAACTGGTCTGAATACACTGAAATGCCAGCTTGACAGTGGAGCAACCTGTAATGTCATAGGCTTAGATACCTTGAAGAAACTATTCGGGACCTGGTCATCGATTAAACCACAACCTAGTAACACAATTTTGACGTTTTATGGAGGTGAGTCCACAACTTCCTTAGGACAAATAAAAATACATGTCATTTGTATGTCATAGTAGCATAAAGTGGACGTATATGTATATATATAGTTTTGTACGGATCTCATTATCATCATCTCCTGGGTAGGATCCATGGAAATCGCGCCATGAGTATGACCTCAATAGCTAATTTCTCTAAAGCGCTGTGTCTCAGCGCTAATGGTCAGAGGGAGTTTAACTAATATTGTTGCTGTTAAGTAGGTATATTGTACATTTATATTTAAGTTCTCTTTGTAAGACTTGTACCTCTTTGTAGACAGGATGCAATGAGTCGTAGACAGGTTACTGTATTAAGTAGTGAGTCGCTGTATATCTGTGAGTTCGGCCACGTGTTAAGAATGTCTAGTTGATAATTATAATTAATCAAAGTATCAGAGTGTTCTCCTTTCACCTTAACATGATAGCAGTCAGTGGTTTTACAGTGTTTGTTTAATTAATCGGGTTATACAGCGTTTGTTATAAAATGTCGCTTATCAAAAGTTGTGAAATGTTTGTACCAGTGTTTGATGGACAAGACTATTCAAATTGGAAAATAAGGATTTTAAAATTTTTGCAATATAAGAAGTGTAAAGAAGTGGTCGAAAGAGAAAAGGAGGACTCTGATAAAGCATCGGAATGGGAAGAAAAGGACTTAATGGCGACTAACCTTATCTACAGTGTTATTACTAATAAACAACTTGAATATGTAAGTGGATTAGACTCAGCTTTTAAAATTATTGCCAAATTTGATGAAATGTATCAAAAAAAGTCTATTGCTCTGCAAATTATATGTAGAAACAATCTGAAAAACATAAAATTAAAAAACTTCTCTGATGTATCATTATTTTTTGATGAATTTGAGAAATCTGTTAATGAATTAAAGCAAGCAGGGGCAACTGTAAGTGAAACAGAAAAGTTAAATTATATGCTTAAAGCTTTACCATCAAATTACAGTCATATTGGAGATTTGATAGATGTTCTACCAGAGAAAGAGAGAACAGTGGATTATTTGAAGAGCAAGATTAAGCTAAAGTCAATTGAAGAAGTAAGTCGCAGTAAGGAAATGTCGAATGACAAGTCTAATATTTTTAAGGCAGAATCAAGCAAAACTCAAAATAGATCCAAAGTCTGTTTTCAGTGTCGGAAGCCTGGACATTTGATAAAGAATTTGTTGGTCTGGTGCTAGTCATGGACGAAATAACTTTAATTATCGTAGCTTTTCAAACTACCGTGGTCGTGGTACTAATCATTTTCGAGGAACTGGAAATGTTCATAATAAGCCTGCAGATAGGTCAGGAAGCAGTTTTTATACTACTGTTACTAATATTAGCTCCTCTTATTGTGCAAATACTTCAGCAATTGGTGGTCAAATTGATTGGCTTCTAGACAGTGGATGTACCGACCATATTATTACTACTGATGAATATTTTGATCAGTGCATTACCCTAAAGAACCCAATTAAAGTCAAAATTAAAGATGGAAGAATTTTAGAAGCTTCAAAAGTTGGTAATATTACTCTTTTATTTCCCGTTTATGGAAGTAATTCAATAGTCACTTTAAAAAATGTTTTTTTTATTTAAAGGAAATGAAAGCAAATTTACTAAGTTATTCAAAGATTACGGACAGTCATTCTATTATTTCTAGAGGATACATGGCTAAAATTTATGATTCAAATAGAAGACTAGTTGCTGTTGCCAAGAAAGAAGATAGACTATATAAAGTTTCTACTAAAATTGCAAAGGCTCAGATAAGTGTAAATGTTATCAATAATAGTCAAGAGACAATAACGTTAAAGGAAAAACTTCATCGAACCCTTGGGCATATTAATTTTAAACAGTTAGATATAATGTGTCGAAATGAAATCCTTGACGGTTTGCCTAAAGAAATAGAACCTATTTTTATGAAGTGTGCTATTTGCATAGAAAATAAAATGCACAATCTACCGTTTAATAATAATAGAAGAAGAGCAGAGGAAATACTAGAAATAGTCAACACCGATTTGAATGGGCCTCACTCAACTCCTGGTTTTAGTGGTGAGAAATATTTTTGAACTTTTATTGATGACTATAGCAAATCAGTTAAAGTTTTCTGTATAAAGTCCAAAGTTGATGTATATGAATGTATCGTGCAGTTTGTAAATGAAATTCAAAACGACTGGAAAAATGATAAAATAATTGAGATATGATAACGGAAAAGAATTCATAAATAATAGTATCTATCAATTTGCAAGAGAAAAAGGGATTATTATAAAACCATGCCCTCCTTATGTTCATCAATTAAATGGAACTGCAGAAAGGTATAATCGGTCCCTGATGGACATGGCAAGGTGTTTATTGACCGAGGCGAAGGTCAATAGAAGTTTTTGGCCCGAAGCAATCAAAGCTGCTGCTTACTTAAAGAATAGGACTTTGACTAATACTTATGAGAAAAAGACACCATATGAAATATTCTTCAAAAGGAAGCCTTCAGCGAACAACCTAAGAATGTACGGAACTAAAGTCTATGTCAGAATTCCTGAAGAAAATAGAAAGTCTAAATGGGAAAAGAAAGCTGAATTAGGAACATTACTTGGAAATACAGTAGTTGGATACAGAGTTTTGATTAACAATCGAGTGATCATCGCATGATGATATTATTGAAGAAGATGTTAAAATTGTTGGTATGAAAGATGAAGAAAACAAGGATGAACAAAATAAAGACAACGCCAGAAGAAAACAAGAATGTGCCGAATGAAAACGAATTACAACATGAGTTAAACTGTGAAAATGAAGAAGACGTGAAAAAGACAATCACACTAAAAGAAATTTAGAAAGATTATCTAAAAGAATAATTAAACCTCCAAACCGCTTTGATGAAGAGTTTGGATATTATTGCATATCTGCTGAATAAAATGCTTTGACACCAAGTACCTTTGAGGAGGCGATGAACTCTGAAGATGCTGAAATGTGGAAGGTGGCGATGGACAAGGAAATGAGCAGCCTTGCTGAAAACGACACATGGTTGCTAGTTGATCGACCTCAAGAAAAGAAAGTGTTAGATGTTAAGTGGGTGTTCAGAAAGAAGTGTAGTGATGTGTATAAAGCAAGAATTGTAGTGAAAGGTTTCCAGCAAAATGTTGAAAATGTAGATACATATTCCCCAGTGGCAAGAATGCAAACCTTAAAATTATTGTTATCTTATTGTTGCCAAAATAGTTTGTATATAGATCAGATGGATGTATGTACAGCCTTCTTAAATGGTAAAATCTTATCTGAAGTTTATGTTGAACAACCTTTCGGTTATCAGTATGGTTCAGATAAGGTATATAAATTAAAAAAGGCCTTTTATGGTCTAAAAGAAAGTCCTCGATCTTGGTATGAGTGTTTTAATAATTTTATAGAAACTCTTGGTTTTCGTAGATGTAAATATGACTATTGTTTGTATGTAAAGATTGAAAATAGTTTATCTGTTTATATTTTATTATTTGTACATGACGTTTTAATTTGCTCAAAAGACAAGGATGTTATTAATAAAATAAAAAATAAATTGTCATTCAAGTTTAAAATGAAAGATATGGGAAATGTTAAAAATTACATTGGAATTGACATTGATTATGAAAGCTTCAACTGTTTATCCTAGAGTCAGAAAACTTACATTGAATCTTTAGCTAAACTTTATAAGATTGAAAATTCTAAAATGTTTAAAACCCCTATGGAAGTTAATCTTAAATTAGAGCCTGCAAGTGTAAATGAAAATGTTAAATATAGAAATCTAATAGGTGCTCTGTTATATATAAGTTCTGGTACAAGACCTGACATATCTTTTTGTGTAAATTATTTGAGTAGATTCCAAAACTGTTACGACGATACACATTTTAAATATGCTCTGAGAATTTTAAAATATTTGTATTTTACTAGAGACCTGAAATTGAAGTATTACCCAAATATTAAGGCTGATGTTTTAGATTGTTATGTAGATGCTGATTGGGCAGGTGATATCACAGACAGAAAATCTACTTCTGGATTTGTTGTTAGGTTCTTTGGAAATGTAGTTTATTGGAAATCAAAAAGGCAGAATAGTGTTACTAAAGCATCTACTTATGCTGAATATATTGCTTTGTCTGAAGCTGTTACTGAGTTAAATTTAATGCGTAATATTTTGAATGATGTTTTTATTAATATTTGTGTGCCTATTAAAGTCTATGAGGATAATTCTGGAGTTTTGGTTATAGCTAAATATGGAAATTTCACTAAGAATTCCAAACATATCGAGGTGCACTATCACTTCGTTCATGAAAATATTAAAAATGGTATTATTGATATTTGTAAGGTAAATTCTGATGATAATGTTGCTGACATTTTCACCAAGTCTCTTGGGAGTAATAAGTTTATGAAATTTAGAGAAATATTGTCTTGGAAATGTAAGTTCTTGTATTGTATTTTATGTTTAATTAATTAATTATGTTTTGTTGTTAAATATAAATGTAAGGAGGCGTGTTAAGTAGGTATATTGTACATTTATATTTAAGTTCTCTTTGTAAGACTTGTACCTCTTTGTAGACAGGATGTAGTGAGTCGTAGACAGGTTACTGTGTAAAGTAGTAAGTGGCTGTATGTCTGTGAGTTCGGCCACGTGTTAAGAATGTCTAGTTGATAATTATAATTAATCAAAGTATCAGAGTATTCTCCTTTCACCTTAACAGTTGCGTAAATTAAATACATGAAAGAATTGGATAGAGATGGTCACGTGTTTGGGGAGTGCGTAGGAGATGAAAAGAGTACCACTATATGGGTGCGCTCGTCCTAGTCCCTACCAGTCCAGACCTCGAAGGGTCCAGCCAATTCCGCTTTGATGTTGCCGCTTCTCTATAAATAGCTTACAGCTCGGCCGACAGTTTAGTTCATCCCTCCCGGTACCACCCCTTGGACTGTGTAATAACAAGAACAGTGAAGCTAGCAGTGCAGACTGTGAGTAGTAGTTAAGAATAATTAACTAAGTGTGTAGTGCATTGTTAAATAAATTGTGCAGTGATAAAAACTCTGAATCTTGTGAGTGTTTAATTTTGCAATCAAAAAGAACTCTTATAAACAACGTTTATTACTGATTTTGTAATAAAACGTAACAATATATTCATATGAGGTTTGTATTCGTCTCAATTTCAGTAACTGGTTTCCCTCAAGGGTAGTCTGTAAAAACCACTTGAATGAAGATTGTTAATTTATCTTCCACTCCAGAACAGCGAGGTTTGGCCTCAGAATAGAGTGAATTTACAGGGCAATGAACGATGAATCTCCCTGAAAGAGAACGACATTGACCCTGACAGTCAGATGCCAACGCCTCTAATGGCCACGATAAATTAAAGTGTTATTTTTGATTTGTCCATATTTAAACAAAGATAAAAGTTGAAAAGTGTGCTCTCAAACGCCTTATCTTCAGGGAAGTGTTATCAAAAATTTTCCCCAGAGTATTGTGGCCTTGTACGCTACTAAAATAATTACGCAATGTGTTATTAGTAATTTCTTCCTAGTATCCATAATTGCCGAGGCTTGCGTCGCACTTGTTGACTTCTTTTAAAAATAAAACTACTCGAAGCTTCTATTGGCAGTTATTTCAGCAGATCATTGGGAAGCCAACTAACAGTTTAGGTTGTTGTTATGGCTCGATTTTTCAAAATAATTTTGAAATATTCCCAAATCCTACCGAAAGTGGGGTCACTCAAATTTGTACTTTTTGACAAACTCAAGGTTACCACTCTTTTTTTGCCCGTGTGGGACAAAAAAAGAGTGTTAACCTGTAGAATAACGGACCGAATTAGCCTTAATAATACAAAGTGGACTTAACATGTTATAAATGACATGACAGTAGTTGTGCTAAAATTCAAACCAGAAATATTGAAATGTAAAATCTTAACCTACTTCATTATGCGTCCTCCTCTCTATCTTTTTTTTAATCCTCTGCCCCGTTTTACCTTAAGGATGCCCTCTTACAAATTCTCCTATCCAATTTTTTTTTTTGAATTTTGATTCCCTGAATTTTAAATAGATCTGTGGTAGCTCATCTTCGATGCTTGCTAAGCACCAAGAACGACTCGCTTCCGTCTCCTTCTCCCCCTGCCGACATGTTAGAGATGCTTGTCGAGCAGCTGCAGGCAGGACACACAGAGAGGAAGGAACAGATTTATGACTCGGCCCATTATAAGGGAGAGGAGAAGGAAAGATTGGCAAGAGAAGTTGCTGGAGTAATCGTGCCCGAGATAAAAGGGAAGATAGAGAGATCCTGTAACCACGTTATACCAGAATATGAATACCAGGCAGGCGGGTAGCACCAAAATCACGACCTATGCAACAAGCCAAGACACACGTGTCAGAATAACAGAGCAGGATGAGATGACAGAGCCAATGAACTCAGACGGGGACAGCAATACCTGGAGCAAAATAGTTAGTCGCTGGGAAAAAGGACAGAGAAGAAGAAGACCAGAGACGGAGAAATCAAAAGGGAAGTAAAGAGGCAGATAGTAGAATCCCGTGCAGCAATAAGATTGGTTCTATACAATTTTTCAATCCGAGGCGTAATAACGGAGATATTAACAGTTTTCGAAATTCTTCTCATCTAAACCCCCCTCCCACTGGTTGGAGTTATGTAAAACGTTTAAAAATCAAGTTTGGTAACGATCAAACAAAAATTGCGATCGCTAGAGCATTAATAGATATACATATATACAGTTTTGTACGGATCTCATTTTCGTCATCTCCTGAAAGGGAAAGGTGTCTGCCAATACCACTCCTGCACACACCTCATGTGCTGGCTATGACCGTGAACACAGGCCACAATACATATCAATTAATATCCGTGAAAATGCCGTCCGGTAAAGCCATGAGGCCCACACTTGTAAATGTAGGAAGCCTCAAAGGATCGTTTCAGAAGAACGTTATGTTGGTGTTTGACAGCAACGTCTGCATCGCCGATGAGGATCTAGGCTCACCAATCTCAGAGGTCGGATAATGGCAGTATTTATCACAGAGCACAAACTACAGATTCTAAATGACAGAAATTCCCAAGCGACATTCAGCGGCGCAGCATGGGAATCCCATATCGACGTGACGATGGTGACTTCAGACCCTATCCAAAGAGCAGCGTACTAGAAGGTGGCACCGTGAGCAATCGCGTGACAATGTTTGGGGACGGTGCAAGGAACGCCTCTCCCAGTTTTGCAATTAAAGAAAGGACATGGGAAAGTTACAAGGAAGGCATAGAAGTGTATCTAGGTGTTCGCAGGTCGGACTCTGCAGACCTTCCAGATATTAAGGGTGGTGTGGATACGCAAGTAGGCTTAGTCCAGGAGAGATTACTTAAGGCAGCAGAAGAAGCCTTTGGAATGAAGAAAGCAATAGGAGATGCCAGGAGAACAGTGAAAAGAGCCAAAAAGAATGCATAGGATGCTCAGAGCAAGGGCTAAGGCGAGCCCTGTTTAAGGTCTATACGGTAGAAAAATGGACGTATGTGACAATGGTGGCCCTAGCAAAGAAGTAGCGTGGAGAAGCTTTATCACTTATAACACGACAAAGAAATCCTGTGGCACCGCATATAAGACGCCAAAGAAGGGGATCTCCAGCAATACCGGTAATCGCTCACGAAGGGCAAAAGCGCGACAGAAACAAGTACGAACTTCATCAAGGTCATGTTCGGGGAGGATAATCCATCCAGCGTCACGAGGGAAGAGCGAGCAATTAGGGAGACTCCCATGCATCAAGTTTTCACCAGACTGGGGCGATCTGGATGTGAAAATGGCAGTGAAGAAAATGAAGAAGAAGGACGCTCCAGGAGGAGGTGGCATCCAGGCCCAGTTGATCCAGCAAACCTTGCAAGCGTTAGGGCAAAACCTGACAAGGTTAATGAATGCCTAGCATGAAATAGAACACTCTCCAAGAGCTTGGAAAACGACCATGGTTGTATTCAAGTAAAATGGGCAAAGGGAGCCCAGTTTGGCAGGGAGTTACCAGCCCATATGTATGCACCCGGTTCTGCGAAAAAGGTCTTTGAGATCCTCATCAAAAAAGAGATGTTTCCTCATGCCAGGATGGTCAATCGAACAGGCTATCAAGAGGCTGATAGATGACTGCGAGCAGGGCGAGTATAAGTATGTACTGGCAATATTTATCAATGTAGCTGGGGCATACGTTAACGCATGGTGGCCAGCAATAATGGAAATGCTACAAAGGATGGTGGTCATAATTAATATATTCGCCCTAATAAGCAGCTTCTTCAACGAAAGGCGGGCCTATCTAAGGGTAGAACCGCACAGCAGGATGGTAGATGGTTGCTTGGAGGGTGGATGGTGGAGGGTAGATGCATCCTGGACGCAGTGAAATGAAGCCACCATCCAACTGACCGCCGAGTAAGAATGCCTCTCTCACAAGTTGCGAAAAAAAGTTCATCTTCGGGAATTATAGGGGCAGATATTGTAATAAGAAAACCTTGGGTGCATCCTTACAATTTGAGGCGGCAACAGGACAGGGAATTCGTGAGAGCACAAAAAATTATGACAACACCCGGAAAAATTCTATTCGTATTTAAGGATGTCAGTTGAGGTATTCGACTTACTTTTAAAATTGACTGAGGACAAATTGCAACGAACTTCAAAGAATTTCAGAGAAGCTATATCAGCAGAAGAACGTCTTGTGATCACTGTGAGGTAAGTTGGATTTAAACAAACAGTTAAATATTGGTCGTTTTTAATTACAAATCATTAAAACATTATAAATACACATAATCATTAAAAATAAAAATTAAAACATGTTATGAAAAAAATTATCTTCCTGTTGATTTATAGTTCCACCGTAATGAATGACAAAGAGATGGAGCTGACTAAAATGCGGTGGTAGGTGAATAAAGTAATTCGAGAATTCTCTCTATGGGAGATATGGCAACGAATAAAAAGGGAGGGGGGGGTGAGTGGAATGTATTAAAACTGCACTATAATTTATGAAAAACATGCTATAGTTTAGTTACAGTAACTAAGTTTGAAGGAGCATACTAAATAAAGGTAATGTAAGATAACGACGCACTTTAGAGCAGTGGACGATCGGAAATGGACTTCATGGCCGGTGACCCCGTTGCGGTTCTCCCCTTCTTTTAGTACATATTATACCCTTCACAGGAGATACCTCATTCATCACCTCTCCACTTTGTGCTTTCCTCCTGCCCACACTCAGCCACTACGAGATCCTTACTCCATGGCGACCATTAGCTTCGTTGATGTCACAATTACTGTGAATGGGTTACATCTTCATTGCCATTTTTTCACACTCTTTGAGTCCATGAATAGGATGCAAAGGGTGTTTTTAATTCTCACCAGAAAAGCCTACCGTACAATATCGAACAAGGAGCCAATTTAGTTGTAGGCATTGCTCCGCTCGATATCGCGGTCAAGGCTATAGTAGCCGAGCGGAGAAAAATAAGGGGATGGCCCCTACCAGCCTCAACACTGATAAAGATGGTGGAAGCACTTGACCTTCTCAGAGGCGAGCGTAATTTCATCGGATTCATGAAAGCAGGAGTCAAGGGCTGGGTGGACAATGAATGGGAGAGGCTTTGGAGGGCCAAAGGCTCAAATACTAAGCTCTACATCAAAACAGTGCAAGCAAGATTAGCCAAGGAAGCCCCATATCATTGGACCACTCAGTTCCTATCAGGCCATGGAAATTTCACCACATATTTATATAAATACAAAATGAGAAGGAGTCAATGTGTCCAAGAACCCGCCACTCCGTCCCGCCATTAACGCCCTAACCACACGGAGGAGATAAGGTAACCATAAAGGAGATCTGTTCTTCTCCAGGCTGACAAGGCTGTGATGAGTCCCAAAAACCAGGCTGAATTGTTGGCGGCCCATATAGCCTCAACAGATCAGACCAGGTTGCGTAACACCGTCGAGGCGCCCCGGGCGGAGGATGAAGGAAACTTCATGTTCTCCTCCCCGAGGCAGCTTGCTGCTATCCTGCGCCGCACCAAAGGGGGTAAATCCCCTGGTGTGGACAGGGTGCAGTACGTGCTGCTGCGTCAGCTCCCTCGCCGCTGTCTCTCCTATCTCAACCATCTCCTTAACTCCTGCCTCCGCCTCCTACATTACCCCACCATGTGGAAGCACGCCATTATCGTGTCGCTCCGCAAAGCTAATAAGTCCGGTACCGCTCCCGACCACTACCACCCCATCAGCCTCCAAGATCTCCAAGATACTGGACGAATCATCCTCCAGTATTTTGTGGATTTCAGTGAGAAGGCCTCACTTATACCCAACGAGCAGTCTGGATTCCGTCCCCAGCATTGTTCCTTTCACCTCCTTGCCCAAATCCACACCAATACATGCTCCAACCTCCGCAAAAACGTCGTCACGGCCATGATTTCTATTGACTGCACTAAGGCTTTTGATTCCGTTGTCCACGCCCAACTCCTCAACACTCTCAGTAAGCATGGCTGTCCCAGCCAACTCCTTGCCATGCTACGATCCTTCCTACACGGCCGAACCTTCCAAGTAAGGGTCGGCGAATCCTTATCCTCATCCTACCCTCTCCGAGTAGGAGTACCCCAGGGCTCTCCCCTCTCTCCCTCCCTGTTCATGGCATACACCGCCCAGGTGGTCAGTCAACGGTTTTACAACACTGAGGTAGTAGCATACGCAGATGACGTGGCGATCTTTAGCACTTCCTTAAATCCTAACCTCGCCCTCCGCTTGGCAGAACTAGCCTGTCAAACAATATCTGACGACCTAAAAAAGATTAACATCCACGTGAATCCCAGGAAGACAGATGCCCTGGTTTTCTCGTACAATAAACAAAACGCCCCCATTCCAGAATCCTTCCAGCACAACAACACCACCCTTCCAATCTCCCGCTCCATCTGCTATCTAGGAGTCCACCTAGACACCTTACCTTCTCCACCCATATCACTCACACCATCAAATCCGTCAAATATAGATTCCGGTCCCTCAACTACCTCCTCACCTCTCCTGTCCTCAGGCTCCGCCTAAAACTCCTGATCCTCAAAGGCTTAATCCAACCTGCCCTCCTATATAGATCTCCTGTTATCCGCCACCTCACCAAAACCTCCCTCTCCAACCTTCAATCCTTCCAGAACGGACTCGTCCGTAAAATTGTCCGGCATACCTCCCTCCAAAAAGCTCCCACCGGATAATTCACCCCACCCTCGACCTTGAACCTATCTCCCGCCGCCACATCAAATTTTATGATTCCCTGCAATATATGGACAACCCCCTCTATTCCTCCTTCCAACCCCTTCTCCAGCCGGTATGTTGGCGGAAGGCAGTCGATGATGACGAACCCCTAGTCGACGTCACCAGCTGTTGAATCCTCACGACACTGCTGGGGCACGGGAGCACTAGCCACAAAACTCCACAACCAGCAATCATAAAAAATTGCCGATTAGTTTAGTTTAGATTAGGTTAGGTTAGTTAGATTTTATATTTTATTATTGAGATAAGTTTAATTAGTTTAGTTTAGATTTTAATTTTATATTCGGCGTCTTCCCTTCCTTCGCTCACAGCCACCGCCTTGGGCTTGTGACCGGCTTGCGGCGTATTACTCTTAGGTTAGGTTATACTTTTATCTTTAAGTCTTTCTTCTCTTCTTTCTTACCTACTATCCCTATCCTCTCTTCTCTCGTTTTATCCTATCCTCACAACCCACCCGGTACCTCCAGTTGCCGGGTAACCCACAACCCGGTTCTATTTACCCCCATACCAACTCACAACACCACCTTAAAATAGAACAACAGAGTGTTCAGTAGAAGGGGAACTGTCGGGACAACCATGGCAGGTCACTCTGTCTCCCAACCCTCATCTAATTCCCTACTGGATCTTGGGTAAAAAAAAAAAAAAAAAAAAAAAAAAAAATGTCTCCTTACGTCGATGCAGAAGAAACAGCCAATCACATTTTTCTGAGGTGTATCCAGTACGATGCAGCGAGACTTAAGATGATGCGAAGCATCTGCAGTTATTATGGCCGGAATGCACTAATAGGTTATATTCACTTCTGCCACATCCCTCCTAAGCTCAAATTGGTTTATGTTTACAAGCGATTTGATGCTTATACTTTCAGTAATGCAATGTTTTTCTAGGAAATTTGAATGTGTTTAAGTCTCATAAATATATAGTTTAAAATAACGAACGCTGGATAGGGGCACCCAGTTATTTTTGGAATTTATTATCTCTGTTCCGTTAATATATATTGTGCTTTACTGAACATACTTAGTGCCATTATGAATATACAGTTTACTTTCAAGACATATAAAATAGTATTTTTAATAGGGGTTTTATGTACATAAAACACCTGCCATCTTTGTGTTTTGGACCGCTTTTATGGAAATTAACTCTTATTCATACATGCTTCGGAATACAGAATACTTTCTATGATTATGAATTATATGGTTAATACGATATTCTATGATTGTGTTATAAGAAAAGCTACATGCACAGTAAATGGGTATTATGAAGATATTATGGATAGTAAAGCATTAAGTAAAGAACAAATACTTTTATTATTAAAATATCCCCAGCAACGCCGGGTATTCAGGTATAAACTTCCTTAGCTAGTAGATATATAAAGTTGTAGTCCACACACTCACATTATTATAGGCTAATGCCTATCATTAGTAAACACATGCAGAGTAAAAGCTAAGGAGATAAACATATCTAATAGCTGAGACCTTGAGTGGAGGTTCTCTCTAATCATGTCTTTTATTGGTGTGAATTGAATTTTCCTCATGACGTCTTCATTGCTGGATTGTCTGATGAAGAAGGAAACCACTGCATGTCCTTGAGAGCCTCTTATTCCTTTGTCCGTTCCCCATTTTACGGGATCTATTGCCAAATATAGCCTCTAGATACTATTACTACTACTACACACATACACTCGCGCGTGCGCGCGGGCACACACAAACATACACACACACACTTGTCTGTTATAGCTCTAGAGATCATAGCTTTGGTTTGATCATTACTAATCTCGAGATATATGCGTTTCATGTAATACTCAAGACCAAGTTTGGCTTAAATCGGACCGGGTGGAGGAGGGATATCAAGCTTTTATATTTAATTGTCTATAAACAATGTTATATCCCCTTCTCCTCTATCCCAAATATTAACCGAGAGCTTTGCATTTTTTAGTTACCACTCAATTTTAGCCATCGCACTTTAAAAGTAAGCGAAAGTATAATGGAACGTCGTATTACAAAACTTAAGTACACAACACCGTTATCAACTGATAGTCCGTAGTTGAGATACATGCAAATACATTGTGCGACTTCATCAATTCAGATTTTAATTCTTAACTCGAAAATGTTTATTTGATCTATACCAAATATGTCCAAAATAGAATAAATATATATTCCTACCTAGGAAATGTCCTAAGTTACGTCTAGAGAACATCCTCTGTTGCCACGCCACTATCAGCATTTATTTCATTTATAATGCCTTCCCTTTTTAGCAGATTTCCCTTAGGAGAAATCAGCTACTGAGATTAGCTTTTCGAAAAATTTCTTCAAATGTCCTTCGATCCTAACCAGGAAATGACGAAAATGAGGTCTGTCCGAAAGTAAATATATATACAGGGTGGCCCAACTTCCCTTGCCACCCCCTTTAAATTCGCCAATTGTGTTAATAAAAGGCTGAGACTTGGTGTGCAGAATTGAGACCTCTGAAGAATCTGTTCAGTCCATATTTAACCTCGTAACCTTTTCCAGTACTTCTCCAGCGATCCTAACTTTGGAATTTCCAATGGAATGCCATAACTTTTGTGACGGATTCTTGTAGGAAACCAACTTGTAAAACGAGTTTATATCCGTGAATTTTTCGATTAGACGCATCCTTTAGCCGTAAAATGCACAAATTTATATTTCAGAAACGGCACGTTTTATTGAGAAATGAGGCGATATAAACGTTGTGGGCAAGAAAATTATCTTCGAAACAAGTCTATGGGAAGAGGAATTAATTCACAAATCAAAAATATAAATAAATAAATGACGCAAGAAACGAAACAACGCAAAAGTATTCTGGATTATTCCCTGGAAGATACCACGCCTTTTTTTTTTACATGGACCTATGCAGGTGGAAAAGTGTACTCCTTTTACAAATAATTACTACGTTAACCATTGTTATGTTGATGTTTTTTGAAGAATTCTTTTTTTTTTTTTTTTTTTTTTTGATTCATACAAGAATACTTTTCCGTTATTTCCTTTTTAAATCCTTCTTTTCTATTCCAGAATCCATTCCCTCTTCTTGTAGCAATACATACAAATACGTTCTGGCGACCACCCTCTTGATCGTTCTTGAACTACTAAAATTTTATTTATTAAGATAAAAATGATTCTGATTCATTATAAATTACAGTACTAGATATAGTAAATAGTTTTCTATAAAATTAATATGTTACATTCTGATATATTTCAGTAATTGTTTTTCTTTCTGGTGAGAGGTTGGCAGACCTGTTAGTTTACATTTCAGACGCTTCCCGTTGGAATTAAGAAAGATTTCTTATTACCGTTTGTATTTATTCACTTAATATTCACAGCGGGTTAGTAAACGTAAAGAGAGAAATTTACTTAGTTTACGCAGCCCTTGCGGGACGTTTATTTATTTTTATAAAATTCGTCGAGAGCGAATTAATCTGATTTCTTCATTCTTAGCAGTAAAGTGTTGGCGCGTAGTTAATGTGTGTTTTCTCATGAGCAGCTGATAACGATCCGCCTTTGAATAATAAACCTGTGCTTCACACACATTAGCCAATGGGAGGTCAGCTAGGAAATTGTTAGCTAAGAATGACTAATATTTGTTTATATGAGCGATGGAGGGGGCGATCAGGGACAGCCGTGACCCCACCCACTCGCCTCCTTCAACAGAGATCAGCCTGCTGCCCGCGATATCACGTTCAGTGCCAAGTGCGGTCTTAACACTTCTGGATGGAAACAGTTATGAGACACCGTCAAGAATAAAAGTGATTGTGATAAGAAACAAACTAGTACTACTAACATTGAAAGGTATTTCTAGTTTTAAGGAATGAAGAGCGCATTATTAAATAAGTGACCGTATCATTTAAAGAGAAGGGTGAACCCTGATCATGAAATATTCAAATTATACTTATTCCAACAGATTTTATTTTAGCATGTTTACATTCACTTATTGATGCAATGCGCATAACGTGCTATTCGAAAAATGTGTTCAGCAGTCATTCAACAGTAATGTTTAATCGTTACCAAACTTGATATTTCGTCGTTTTGTATAAAAAGAAAGATCAAGTTCGTTAACGGCTGAAATCTAACCAGGGGAATGGGGGGGGGGAGTTAGAGGGGAGAAATTTCGAAATATCTCTGTTACTATACGTCGGATTGAAAAATTGTATAAAAACAATCTTATTGCAAATCAAATTTACTATAAATATTGGTCTATACATATTTCCCGTATAATGAGTATTAACCGAGATATTTGTATTTTATAGTTTTAAGCTTTCAGCAAACCCCCACTTCTACTCATGTTACATAAACAATGCTCGGTTATGTAATAAACCACATCATTCGAAGCTTAAATACCAAATATTGTTTTTAAGAGACATTTATTATACGAGATACATGCAAATATGTTCTGGTGACCCCCCCCCCCTCTTCTTAAGTTTTTGGACTACTTAAATTTGATTGATTGAGATAAAAATAATTCTGATTCATTATAAATTACATTATTATTATTATTTATTAACGTCCACTTTTTGCAACTTAGGCTAATCGGGACGGGTTATCTACAGGTTACCGCCCTTTTCTAAATTACAGTACTAGATATAGTAAATAGTTTTCAATCAAATTAATAGGTTATATTTAGATATATTACAGTAATTGTTTTTCATTCCGGTAAGATGTTGGCAGAACTGTTTTTTTACATTTCAGGTGCTTTTCGTTGGGAGGTTTTTATTATCGTTTGCATTTATTCACTTAATATTTGCGGTGGTGTTGTGTTACCGGTATGTAAATTTATCTATTGTTAAAGTTCACGAGGGAAATCTGCTTAGTTTGCGCAGCGTGACGGACTTTTTAAGAATTTTGCTTGCTTTAAGTTCATCATTGTAGATTAGTACTCCATCATCAAAGTATATAGCCATAATCAACGACCTTCCCTCATTTGCGAAGATGCATTGTTCAGTTTTCAGCGGTTCCAAACTTCTTTCTTCAGCTACTCCTTAATTTCTTATTACATTTGGATGGGCCTACTTTAGACCATAAAGGGATTTATTTAACTTGCATATCATACCCTGGTGCCATATAACCTTCTGGAACTTAGAACTTCTTCATCCAGCACACTGTATAAAAATGCTGTCTTGACGTCAACCATTTTCATCTTATAGCTGTTATTAATAGCATATGCTAAAAGTAATCTGACAGAATCATTTCCCACCACTGGGCTATGTGTTTCATCACTGTTTCGTCCTATAAAAGACGGTGGGGGCGGGAGGCGTACTGTTGGCTGAAAACAAGAGTGAACGAATAACTCGCTTAACTTGAGTTACGAAGAAAATACATTCTACAATTGTAATTATTCAACAGTTTAACAAAATTGGCTCTGTAACATTTTACGATACCACTCATGATAACGAAAATATTTAGAATTTTTGAATTCCCTCCTCGATATCCCTACTGCCCCATGTCCGATTCCTGCCAATAACAAATATGATCTTTAGTGTTGACTGTATAGGTTAAATGCTAGTATGTTAAAGATCAAATTAACATTTTCGAAACAAGAACGTAAAATCTTAATTGATCACACAACGAATTTGCGTAATAAAGGTCTCTTGGAAACAATATTTGGTACTTAGGCTTAGAATAAAATGGTTCACGAAATAACAGCGTATTGCTATTCAAACATGAGGAGTGGGAGTTTGTCTGAAGGTAGAAAACTAAAAAATGCCAATATCTTAGTTAATATTCAGGATACAGATTGTTGGTTGTTTGATAAAACTGCTACTATACACTTGTTTGATCGGACGTATTCTAACGGGTATATTTGGAATTTGCAAAATTCTCCCCCTCTAACCCTCCCTCAGCCCATAACGAACTTGATCTTTCTTTTTACATAAAACGACTAAATATCGAGTATGGTAACGATCAAACAATAATTGCGATATATATATATATATATATATATATATATATATATATATATATATATTATAATGAAAGTATATATATATATATATATATATTATAATGAAAGGTTGATTATAATTATTATTTAAATTTAATCTATTTACCGGCTACTCAGGGTCATATATTGCACGGCATATGCACCGTTTCCACCATCTCTGCAATAAGAGCTAATTTATCTATTTAATCAGAGATATAGCACAATTAGGCTAGATAATTAAAGAAATAAGTACTAATTACTCTGATCTCATAAATATAGAGACAGCGGGGTGGCTCTAAGGCTCGACCGTTACAATATATATATTTACATACATACATCCAGTTTTGAACAGAACCCATTTTCGTCATCTCCTAGGGTAGGATCAATAAACATTTGAGGAAAAGTTTTGGAAATCGTCTCATGTGTACGACTTCAATAGCTGATTCACCTTAAGGGAAATCTGCTAATAGGTACCGGTTCGAACCCCACCAAGGAAGAGCAATAGTTCTCCAGTTAGCTACCAGTGAGGACTAGTGTCTACTAACGTTTTGATATCGAGTTTGATAAGGATTAAACAAAAATTGTGACCACTACAGCGTTAACAGACAATTGTATGTATGTGTATATATTTATATATATATATATATATATATATATATATATATATATATATATATATATAGAGAGAGAGAGAGAGAGAGAGAGAGAGAGAGAGAGAGAGAGGGGGGAGAGTTCTTAACGGACCTCTTTAGCAGATTTCACTTAAGGGAAATCAGCTATTGAGGTCGTAGGGGAGAATGGGGTACAGTGGGCCATGGGGCACAGTGGGACCATGGATTATTTTTTTTTTATTTCTAATAATACCTGAGTATTTACTAGTTTGAAAGTTGGCAAACCTGCTTCTGATCATGTTATGAAAAGCTCATCCCCTCCCCACAAGCACTTTTGGAGGGAACAATATAAAATTATTTTCTGAAGCCTACAGTATAAAGAAGGTAAGCTAAGCAAGAAGGTAAGATTCTTGCTATAAAACACTTAAAAAAATTATTAATGCCTAAACTTTTAGTACTAAAAACAAATTTAGAATGTATTTAACTGAATAAGGTATTAATTTTAGTCATTTTTCAAGAATGAGTTTTTATATAATGTTTTAAAACTAAAAGTTCCCTATGAGGCACAGTGGGACAGTGTCAAACACACCAATTAAAGAAAGGATAGAGAGAGAATTTGATGAAAGAGGGAAAAAAAGAAGATCATGAAAGAAAAGGGTATGTATGATGGTAAGAAAAAATATAGCTGGAAGAATAAAAAAATCTCATGTTAGTAAGAAACTGAAGCTAGACGAAAGCTCTTCGGAGGATGAAGATGTTTGGAAAGAGTCTGAAACTGATGATGATTTGCAGCTTGAAGAACTTTCGGATGAAGATAATCGATGATAGTTGATGTCAGTGATTTTGTATTAGTAAAAGTTTGTAAGAAAAACACTGTCAATTATTCTGCAGCAGAAATAGTTGAAAAACTAACTACAGTGATTACTGTGTTAAATACCTAAAGAGAATCTTGCCAGGGTTCCAATTTGTCAAAGGAGAAGAAAAAACTTACTTGGCATTAGAAAGTGACGTCAATCTGAAAATTCCTCCACCTACAACACATGGTGGCACAGGAAGAACAATGCAACAAATGTCATTTAATGTTGTCTAGTTTCTCATCTAACTTATGTAAAGGGTGTCAAATAAATTATTTTTTTTCTCGATAAACTGTATTTTTATTTCAGCTTCCCAGTGTACCCCAAAGGCTGTCCCAGTGTACCCCATTAAGGGGCACAGTGGGCCACATCGTAAGGGTTTACTGTTTTTATTTTTTTTTACATTTGCATAATTATGCGAATAAAATAAAAATGTAATTATGAAAGTAAGACTTCCACATTACTGTTAGTATATTTTTGGTTCTTTTAAACTAATGTTTCAACAGAATTAAAAATTCAAGACGAAAAAGTATCCCACTGTACCCCACTCTCCCCTACTCATGACGCGATTTTCGAAAAATTTCTTCAAACGTCCACCGATCCTACCAAGGAGATGACGAAAATGAGGTCCGCTCAAAATTATATGTATATATATATATATATATATTTATTTATTTGTCTGTTAACGCTCTAACGGTCGCAATTTTTGTTTGATCGTTATATGAATATTAACCAAGATATTTGGATTTTTGTTAAATGTGGGCGGATAAAGGAGGAGTAAGTTTCCCGCCCAAACTTAGTTTGGCCGTTTCCGTAACCGTTCGGCTCTCGTATGGAGATTTCTCTATTGTATAACTTCACGTGGGAAAACTGCTTAGTTCACGCAGCCCCTGCGTGACGGACTTTTTCATCATCTTCTAGGTGGGATCGATAGATGTTTGAGGACATTTTTCGAAAATAGCGTGATGTGTCAATAGCTGATTTCCCCAGGGGAAATCTTCTAAAAATGAGGTCCTTCAAATACATATAAATATTGACACTATTTCCGTCATCTCTGTACAATCGTCCGCTCTAGCAGCCGTAATTTATGTTTGATCGTTACCAAAGTCAATATAAAGTGATTTCTTTAAAGATCAAGTTCAATAACGACTAACATTGGACCAGGGAGAGGGGGAAGGAGTTTAATGGGAGGTCAAATCGATTAGATATCTCCGTTATTATGAATCGGATCGATACATGTTGCATAACCAAAATGTAATTTTCTATAAGTAGTGTTCAGTACTTTTTAGCAGATTTCCCTTAAGCTATTGAGGTCGTACTCATGACGCGAGTTTTGAAAAATTTCCTTAAATGTCCATCGATCCTACCCAGGAGATGACGAAAATGAGGTCCGTTCAAAATTATATATATATATATATATATATATATATATATATATATATATATGTCTGTTACCACTCAAGCGGTCGCTATTATTGTTTGATCGTTACCAAACTCGATATTTACTCCTTTAATGCAAAAAGAAAGATCAAGTTCGTTAATGGCTGATATCGGACCTGTGGGAGGGAGGGTTTAGAGGGGTAATTTCGAAAATTGGAAATATCTCCGTTACTATACGTCTGATCGAAAACTTGTTTAGAGCCTATCTTTTTGCAAATTAAATTTATTATAAATATCGTTATATACTTTTATTCTCTATCTTGGATATTAATCGAGGTATTTGCATTTTTATTAAGTGTGTGCGGATAACGGACGAGATAAGATCAGCTGATGTCGGTTATATTCGTTAGTTTCCGCCGAAAGTTAGTTCGGCTCACGTGAAATTGATTTAGACTCGTTACTACTACTGTTACTAGTATGCAGATTTCTCTATTGTAAAACTCCTCGTGAGAAATCTGCTTAATTTACGCAGCATCTCCTGCGTGACGGACTTTTTTTCAATATTTATTATATTAATGACTATAGGCAAAGAGGAGTGGGGTGGGGGCTTTAGAGGCGGTTAAATTATAGAATTCGAAATTTCTCCGTTGGTTAAGTTATAAAAAATCATAACGTACATACGAGTACATAGGACCATTAATATGAAGGCTTGCGAAAATTCCAATAAGTAATCCCAAATTACAAAAATGTCCTTCGAGCAAATACTAATTTAGCTTCTTGCATCATAAATTGCTTAGGAGTGGACTACAAATAACATTTTTCTGTAAATTGTTAATGGGCGTCATAAGTAAATTCTACTGTTCAAAGTAAAAGACAATTGTTAGAGTATATATATATATATATATATATATATATATATATATATATATATATATATACTAGCTCAGATACCCGGCTTCGCCCGGGAATTCATTTGAGGCTGAATGGTGATGGTATTTTTTAGCAGGCTTTACATTGCACAATATTTTGACATTTACCCGTCCAGTGTTTAGGATTGATGCACATCTTTGCCGTGGATTTGCTAATAATATAATTATTTGTTCGATAAGGCTTCACAGTCTTCGATATTTTTATATTTCCCGTCTCTTATACATGTAAATATGGTGAATTTTTATTTCAGGTCTCCCTTTTAACCCCCCTCCCGTTCGAACCTAAAAATTTTAATATAACTTATAATCATGGGGAATTAATGCTAATTGACGTACCGAGTTTTGTTAAGTTCGGTTCAGCCGTTAGTGCCCGCTAAAGTTTTAACGTATAACTCATTTATACTTAGGTATACGACAAAAGTGTATATAACAAAAGTTACACCAAATAACAAAATAAACAACTTTTGTTATGTTCATATTTGTGGAAAAAACCAATAGGAAACGAAATAACACTATTTTTAATTTCAGGCTTCCCTTATAACCCCCACTCCTGCCCGTCCATAGAAATGTTGGTATGGCTTATTAGAATGAAGGTCTCACTGCTAATACACATACCGATTTTTATTTAGTTCGGTTGAGTCTTTTTTGGCAAATAATATTGTTGACTCCCGCTATAATTTTTAGCGTATAACGCATTTAAACTTCCGTATACGACAAAAGTGTATATAACAAAACTTACTCTAAATAACAAAATAAACAACTTTTGTTATGTGCATATTTACCGAAAAACCAATAGAAAACGAAATATCGCTATTTTTAATTTCAGGCTTCCCTTATAACCCCCACTCCTGTTCGTCTCAGAGAATATTAATATAGCCTAAAGTCTAAGTTGGGCTAGTAGTAATATACATACCAAGTTTCATAAAATTCGGTTCAGCCGTTTATGCGTGAAAAGGTAACAAACAAACAAACAAACAAACAAACAAACATACACGAAAGAAACAAAATGCAGATATGGTGTCTATGACATGTGAAACGAAAAGTTATCGTGAAATTTCGCGAAAAAAATCAATGTACAGACAGAGGTTACAATTTTATATATATATAGATATATATATATATATATATATATATATATATATATATATATATATATATATATATAAGTTAATGATTGCTGTCGCGTACTACACAAACTAAAATTTGGTAATATGTTCAGTGTGGAACCAGTGTAATAGCCAGAAATAAATTTAATTAAATCAGAAATATATGACTCCACGTGACTTTCTTGGACTCCTATTAAATAAGTTTTGCAGCACTCCATTTAAAAAAGTCCGTCACGCAGGGGCAGCGTAAACTAAGCAGATTTCCCTCGTGAAGTTTAGTAATAGATAAATCTACGTACTGGTAACACACCACCGCGAATAAATACAAACGGAAATAAGAAATGTGTCATCCAATTTCAATAACCTGCCGACAGGAAGCGTTAGAAATGTAAACAAACAGGTCTGCCCGCCTCACACCGGAAAGAAAAACAATTACTGAAATATATCAGAATATAACATATTAATTTTATTGAGAACTATTCACTATATCTAGTACTGCAATTAATAATGAGTCAGAATAATTGTTATCTCGATCAATCAAATTTTAGTAGTCCAAAACCTTAAGACGGGAGGGTATGTATCTCGTATAGTAAATATCTCTTAAAAACAATTTTTGGTATTTAAACTTCGAATAATGTGTTGTATTATGTAGCAGAGTACTCTTTGTGTAACATGAGTAGAAATAGCGGTTTTCTGATGGCTGAAAACTGAAAAATGCAAATATCTCGGTTAATATTAAAGATAGTGAATAAATGTATATAACAATATTTATAGTACATTTAATTTGCAATAAGGTTGATTCTATACAATTTTTCGATCTGACCTATGGTAACGGAGATATTTCGAATTTTCAAAAATCCTCCCCTCTATCCCCCTCCCCTCCCCCTGGCTCGATTTCAGCCATTAACGAACTTGATCTTTCTTTTTACATAAAACGACTAAATATCGAGTTTGGTAACGATTAAACAATAATTACGACCGCTAGAGCGGTAACAGACAAATATATATATATATATATATATATATATATATATATATATATATATATATATATATATACAGTTTTGAACGGACCTCATTTTCGTCATCTCCAGGGTAGGATCGATGGACATTTGAAGAAAAATTTCGAAAATCCCGTCATGAGTACGACCTCAATTGCTGGTTTCCTTTATGAGAAGCACCGCCCCTTATTAGATTATAAGGCATATTAAAATTCTTACTGTACGAACAGAGGAACACTTCACTGAACATACAATGTGACATTATGAATATAGTTTTTATTCTCCAAACATACAAAAGAGTACTTTTAATAGTGGTTATTAAGTATGCTATTCATGATTATGATTTAAATGAGCTTTAATGCTATGACTTAGCAATGGGATTGTTTAGAACCACTCATTGATTAATTATACCAAAAACAGCTATAGTCATTGATTATTTTTATCTATAGTAACCAGAGAGTTATGAAGGCTCATGTTCTACGAGCCTTGCAATGAATAACAATCAGTTATTATTCAGTCTTAATACTCCAAGCAATGAGGGTGTAGTTGTTATTAATGAATGCTGTCTATGATTATGATTTATATTGTCCACTATATTTTTGAGTAAAGAGTGCCTGCATTAGGAACTAAATTGTCTTTTAATCTTCAAGATAAGTTAAAACTCTTCTGTTGCCAAAATATATAAACATGAGACTGGAAATTTAAAAATATTATGGAGAGTGATTGTCTTACTTAACATACTTTTATTATTAAGATTAACCGAGCAACATCGGGTACCTAGTTAAGCTAGTATACACACACAAACACACAACGAGCTAAGGTTAACTATGTGAGTTAAGGTGTTGGCCTTAATCTCGCTTGAAAAACCTAGTGTCATGAGTTTGATTCTCAGCTGGGCAATAGGAATTTATTTAGTGACAAACTCATTAAATAAAATCCTTAGTCCCACCCTAGCTAGAAAAGGATGGTAACCTGCATATAACTCTTCCATATTACCCTTAGTAGCACAAAGTGGACGTCAATATACAAGATTTAACATATATATTTGTTTGTTTGTTGGTTCATTCATTTATTTATGTGTTACCACTCTCTATATCCAGCATACCTAGAGATAACACTAGGACTTTTTTTATTTTTTTAATTTAAATGGTTTGTTATTTCAGTATGATCACCATCACATTAGCAGTGATAGCATTATCACTGATAGCATATCTCGTTAAAAAGGCTTGGGACATAAACCAACATTGGGAGAAAAAAGGGATCAAACATTGCAAGCCTGTACTGTTTTTTGGTAACTGTTTCCCTATAGTACTAAACAAGAAAAGTCTTAGTGATATTATAGGAGAGCTCTACAACAAATATCCTAAAGAGCAGGTTCTAGGGTAAGCAGTTTGAAACTCACTAATATAATAATTTATATAAGAATGCATTTAATGTTTTATTGCAGTGTATCAGTTTTAATACTAGATATTCTTGAGTTAAAAATATATTTACTAAATAGTGCTAAATCTCACGCAGAGCTTTGTTGCCTGCTTAGACATTCCAGTGATGATCTTAGACATCATCATTATGATCTAAAGACTATTCCTTCTTATTCCAGCCATTGGGATCTTTTGAAAACCGATCTTTTCTTATTATTATACCCATTGAAATCCGAACCCTCCCTCTTTCCCTATGCTCAACAGCCTTACCTTTAAATATATATGTGATGAAATCGTTTTCCATGGCCTTGATAAGACTTACTTTCACTTAACTCATTTAGAACTTTCACGTTTGATTTTTCTTTCATTTCACTTGTTCGGGCGATTCTGAGCCAAATCCACATTTCCATTGCTTCCAATAAATCTCCAGTTTACACTGCAAATGCAAGATATAACAAATATGTTTTAGGTATCCATACTTATATGCTTGTTATTTAAAACACTATGTTTGCTTTGGAAAGGCTTTCTTAGCAAGTGATAGTCGTCTATCAACTGTAGCTACACTAACATTGTCTTCAGTAATGATCCTTCCTAGATAACAAAAGTCTTTCACTTTTTCAATTATCCTTTAGGACTTGCAACATTCTATTCATCTCTACTTTGGACATTTCCACCAATGCAATAGCTGTCTGGACCTCCTTCTTGTTTTGTTCCTCTCAGTATACCATTATTGAATTTTTGTCCAGCCTGCTGTCCTCCATACTTTCTTTATATCCAATCACTACAATCACTGTTCCTTTTAGTAGATCTCATATTAATATCATATATGATATACATCTGCAGAACTATAGTTTCACCTATCTCTCTGACTTGTCAAGAATTTTCTATGTATTTAGTCTTCTCTAGGTTATTTTCAAGCCCTAGATTTAACACAATATAATGCAATCTCTTGAGTAGCACATACAAGCCGTGATGTTTTAAACTATGATCAAACTTGTCCCCAAAAAGCAAAGACTTTTGTATGTATAATACAACAAATGATTCAGGTATTAGGCTTCTCACTTTTAGGATAAGGTTAAACAAATGTAATCTAGGAATGAAGAAACTCAGTCAGTCAGCACACCAAGTAGTTTTCTTAGAGGCATTAGGCCTTTTAGTGCTTATGTTCTATTCTCAGGAACTATTCGTGACTACAATGTTAAGTTTTAATTAGAGGGAAAAAAAAATGGCTACACTTCCACTGTAACAATTTATTAAAGTAAGAGCAATTTCAATGCAGTGCATCATCTTCAGTGCCGGAACTTCCTGGACGTTGACCTAACAGGCCTTAGAACCAGGCTTAGTCTAAGTCTAGTTCTACAGGCAGTCAGGTCAACATCCAGGGATGATGCACTTCATCAAAAGTGCTCTGTTACTTTAATACATTTTACAGTAGAAGTGTAGCCATTTTTTTCCTCTACCTGCAATAGAAGTCACTTCTACCTGTCAGAATTCCAACTTAAATGTTAATGTTAGCAGGCCTTGGTGGGAAGACTTTTTTCTTCATTCCTCATTTTCGAAACACCTACTTTCAGCACCTTCAACATAGAGATAATTGAATATTAGAGAGAAAAGAATACATTTTTATCAAGTGAAAAATTGTTTTAGTAATGTGCTTCGAAAAATCCAAAATAGTTTTAGCTTTTAATTGATTTCTTTAAGGATTTGTTTCTTCAATACTTTTTAGAATTAGTATTACACATTTTTTATCATTAAATTTATGTTCAAATTAATTTATAGTTGCATTTTATTTTTTTAGATTCTATGACTTTCTTACACCACGTCTTTTTATACGTGACCCTGAATTGCTCCAGAAGATTCTGATTAAAGATTTTACTCATTTTACTGATCATGGTTTTGAAATTAATTCGGAAACAAATCCAACCGATGATCAGCTTTTTGTTATGAATGGATCCAGATGGAGAGCATTTAGGTAACTCACAGCTGAATCATATATGTAGTTGTTTATATACAGGCTAAATCCCACAGGAATGAACAATGAAATGAAGAGGACATGGAGTGGTATCCCATTACCTTCTATATCAAGCCATCCAAAAACAAAGGCATCATAAGGAAAAATCCATTTATCAAAAGTTTATTTGTCTATAAGGGATGAATGGAGAAAATTACAGTTGAGGCCAGAGTTATTACAAAAGCCATTCCCGCAAGACTACTCAGACAAAGAACTTTAGTGTACTATGGATGTAGATATATACACACATATATATATATATATATATATATATATATATATATATATATATATATATATATATATATATATATGTATTCATTTTTTCTAAAGTAATAATTTAAATTAAATTAAAAACACATGCTTTCAATCAAAAGGTGCCACTAACTTAATTTCATTTTCGCTTAAGGGAAGTCAGCTATTGAAGTTGTACTCATGACACAATTTTAAAAACATTTTCTGAAATGTCCATCAATCCTACTTAGTAGGTGATGGAAATGAGGTCCGTTTAAAATTATACATATAACTGTCTGTTACCACTTTAGTGGTCGCAATTTTTGTCTTATTGTTTCATAGATAGATGCCTGTCAGGGAGAGCAATGGGGCCCTATTGTGCAAACCTTAAATCTCCATCCAGAATGGCTTTTCTTACTTGTGGCTTCTTTTTTTAATTGATTCAGCATCTCCATGTTCAAAGTACCTGAATCTTAAATTCTCCAACATTCCACATTCAAGCACGATGTGCTTAGGAGTCTCTTCCTATTCTCCACTGCACCTACGTATTGGTGTTTCACTGAGTTTGATGTTAAGCATGTGTTTATTAGCATGTCTTTAGTGGTGTTTCTTTCTAAGGAGACACCTTCTTGAGTGTTTCTATCAGCTAATTTTTAGATCTGACATCCCCACAGTTCATGACCACCAAATCTGTTTGTAAATGACATCCAGAGAAGAACACCTCCTCCTCTGATCCAACCTCTCTCATCATCTCCACCAGTTTGACCATTAGCTCCTTGATGAGAGGCTCCTTTAATTCTCCACTTGGTTGTCTGCATGTACAATGGCTACCATGGGGGGGGGGGGGTTAAGTGCTTGACTGTACTAAGGCATGTCCAGCCTTGCTCTTTTCTTCTCCATCTTTTTAAATGAGGGAGTAAAATTTGAGGCCCTAGTTCTCTAGCCTACCTTCTCCTCTGGCTTTAAACCACTTGTACCCTGTAAGGGGATTTCAGTAATGTAGTTCCTCCTCTGAACCCTGGTCATGTTGGACCACTGTTCTTCAGATAACCTCTCTGTGTCTTGGGTCTGAGGCCGAGTTGAAGGTTCTGTCACTTTCTTCATCAGTTCTAGCTCTTTTTCCAGCTGTTCTATCAGTTTGGTTATTGATTGTTATCTTTCCGTTTCGGAACTATTTGAATTCGAAGATTCAGTGTCAGAATTTTTGTTTGTGAACATTTTGTTCCCATGAGTACAGGAGTAAAAATCAGTCCCCACAGACAGAGCCCTTGGACAGAAACCATTAAATAATGTTTTAGTACCTACGGCTACTCTATACAAAATGCCTCAATATTTTCGAAATTCAAAACTCTTCATGTTGGTAAATAATTTGTTATGATTAGTACTAACTAAGAATATAATATATAATTTTTTTTCCACAGAAATAAAATGAGTCCAATATTTACTTCTGGAAAACTTAAAGATATGTATACAACTATGTCTAGCTGCGGTGAAAATCTCATTGAATATCTTAAGAAGAGGGAAAATGAAGACATTGACATAAGGGAATTAATGGGATTGTTTTCAATGGATGTAATTGGGTATGTTTAATAGCTTCAGAGTTACTAATTAAAAAGAAACAGCTTCTTATGTCAAAATAAAATATTTTTTAAAATATAGCTGCTTTATTTTATGAAATAAATATAGTTCTTAAAGTATAGTTTGTACTTAATAATGGAAAACCAGATTTTTCTATATTTGGAGTTTGGCTTAGAAAGAAGAATTTTTTGTTATGTTGGTAGTTATGCATGTAGCTCAGGATGTAGATGCCTAGGTTAACTAGAATCAATTTGGCGGTGGAAAAACGTTTTCTCTCAAATAAAATATAATTAAATTTATATTTCCATTAATGGCTTTAGTTCTCTCTCATTTGAATTTAATTCCCCACTGACTCAAAATAACATCCTTTGTCTAATTATGTCTTGACATAAGTGGTAATCTTTTTAATAACATATACCTTCATTTCAGAGCTGCTGTTTTTGGCATGGATCCTGGTACATTAAAAAACCCTGATTGTGAGTTTAGAGTAATGGGAAAGAGATTAACTGAAACCAATTTTCGAAATATCCTCAGGTTTTGGTTACTACTCGCTTTTCCTAAGTTCTTCCAAAAATTAGGCATCTCATTTCAAGATAATATAGTAAATACGTATTATGGTAAACTAATTCAACAAAACTTTGAGTATAGAAAAGAAAAACAGGTATACCGAAATGATTTTACTCAAATGTTACTGCAACTGAAGGAAAAAGGAAAAGTCGAAGTGCAAAGTTGGGATTCAAATGATGATTACTTGAAAACAAATGAACCAGTTGGAAGTATTGAACAATATGGTGAGTATGTTATTGACAGAATTAAGCGAGAGAAATATGAAAATTAATCATAGTTAAAAGAAGCGGCCTGGCCTGGTGGAGATTCGTATACTTCTCAAACGTTTTAACCAAACCTAGGTTCCAAAATTAATATTTAACTGTTATTAATTTATTTATTTATTATTTATTAGGGGCTCAGGTTAGCCATGCGAGTTAAAGCGTTGACCTTTATCTCACATGGTAAACCTAGAGTGGCGAGTTTGATTCTCGCCTGGGCAAAGAAAATTATTTAGTGACGAAATTCATTAAATACCGTCCTAAAATCTTACCCTAGCTGGAAAAGGGTGGTAACCTGTAGATAACCCGTCCCGATTAGCCTAGGTTGCAAAAAATGGACGTTAATAAATTAATTAATAAATATTATTTATTAACGTCCACTTTTTGCAACTTAGGCTAATCGGCACGGGTTATCTACAGGTTACCACCCTTTTCCAGCCAGAGTAAGATTTTAGGACGTTATTTAATGAATTTCGTCACTAAATAATTTCCTTTGCCCAGGCGAGAATCGAACTCGCAACTCTAGGTTTACCATGTGAGATAAAGGTCAACGCTTTAACTCGCATGGCTAACCTGAGCCCCCAACTGTTATTAATATAAAAATAAGTTAAGACTTTTTTCGGTGAAGCAGGGGGGTATCAATAAAAACAAATTTGTTAGTTCAAAATGTACTTTTGTAAACATGTATACAAATTTATTTATTTATCCAACATGTTTTATGCAGAAAAATTCTTTTAACTATTTTAAATAACTACGAACTCAGATTCAAATGTCACTTATAAGTTCTTATTTGAATAAAGAAATATCAATCAAATCAAGTATTATATATATTTGTAGCTTCTGTCTATACTTAGAGTTTTCCTCAAAACTTCAAGATACTTTTTTGTTAAAGTGAATTCAAATTAGATGCATTTAGTGATATCATTTTGCAAGTGATTTAGAAAGTCGTAAAAGCATCTCAGGCTATGTAATTATGCTATCTGGTAGAGCAGTGAGCAAAATTAATTTAAAATACTGTAAGTCTGAAGATCAGGCAGCTAGTATTGACAAAACGTAACCATGACTTAATTTAGATTAAAAAAGTGAAGGGGGGGGGGTGAAGATTCATTAACTCCTCACAAACTCGAATCATACTTAGAACTATCATATAAGTTTAAAAATGTTGTCATTTGTCATAATATGCCAGAATAAAATAAAGTTTAATGAGTATATCATGTTAATGGATTTTATTTTATAAATACTTATATAACAAAAGTTACTCTAAATAAGGAAATGAAACAATTTATGTTTGTTACATTTTTCCAGAAAAAAACATTTGCCCAATGAAATATTGTGATTTTTTTATTTAAGCCCCAACCCACAACCCTCCTATTTATCCATCGAAATGTTAATACAACTTATAATCATGGAAGAGTTGATGCTAATTCACATACCGAGTATTGTTGAGTTCAGCTCTGTAGTTGGTGCCCAATAATTTGTAGGCTCCTGCTATAGTTATATCTCCTTATTAAGTCACAAGAGTATATAACAAATGTTGCTTTAATTATCATAATAAACAGCTTTTACTTTGTTCGAATTTGCCAAAAAACCAATCCCTTCGAACCCGTTTTTAGCATATATCTTGTTTATGCTTCTGTATACAACAGAGGTGTACAGAACAAAAGTTACTCTAAATAACAAACTAAACAACTTTTGTTATGTGCATTTTTTCAAAAACAAATAGGAAATGAAATATTGCAATTGTTCATTTCAGGCCTCCCTTATAGCCCCCCCCCCTCCTGTTCATCTCTGATAATATTTGTATAGCCTATAGTCTAAGTTGGGTTAGTAGTAATACACCTACCAAGTTCCATAAAATTTGGTTTAGGCTATGATAGTGCATTTCTGTTCATTACTCTACCCATTTTTAACAAACTAACAGTCTTCAACCTCTCACACCTATCTAGTTTCAACTATAAACAAATAAAATGGGGCTCTAGATAGTCATATTCTAATGGAATATGTTTTATCACGATAGCCTTGAGTCATTGGTAGTAAAAATTTAGTGACAAACTTGTTCACAATGGCTATAAAATATTAGAAACCTCTAGAAAACCTGACCAGTTGTCTTAGTAGCTTAAAGTGGACATTGAGTTTAAAAAAACATTTAATAGCAGAAAAATATATTTTAAAAAATATTCAAATACCAAGACAATTGTACTAATTTCATTTTTTTCACATAGAAATTACAGATAACATCATCTTGGCACAAGCCCAATCTTTCATGGTAGCAGGGTTTGAGACAACTGCAATTTTGTTAGCTTTCACATTGTTTGAGCTGACCCAGAACCCAGAGATGCAAGAAAAAGTAAGGGAAGAAATTTTTGAGCAGACAAAACATCATGGTGGATTCACATACGAAGCTTTAAAAAACATGAAATACCTTGAGGCAACAATAAAAGGTAAAATTGCAAGCTTTTTCATAAGAGAAAAGTATGTCCATAAGTATAGGGTGAAGGCTAAAGAAGAAAATGATCGTTTTACCAATGAGTATTCAGTCATCAAAAAACTGGCATATTAGTAGTGAGTTGATGCCACAAGTATATGTTTTATATAGAATGTTTTACAGACTAGTTTCTCCAAAATTCTACTTTTTGTTTATGGATCTGGCTTCCTGCTCCAAGAGTGATATAGTATAAAAATATGGACACTAACTTTATTCTCAATATTCAAGGGTCTATAATTTAAGTGAAATGTTTCACTTAGTTTGTAAAGGTGGTGTAGATGCCAGTGTTGCTTGGAAGGGGTGGAGAGTGCAACATCTTTATAAACTGATCTAAACCTTGTTCTTGAAAACTGCAGAGCCCAGAAATTCATTATGATAAGCATAACATACACCTACTGGAACATATATCCCCACCTAAATGGTTACACTTATTTTTGATAAAATATTTAGCCTTTAGTCTTTTGTATTGTTCATTTATTTCTAGTCAACACGTTCAGGTTAATCCCGGAGGGCTCACAACTCATATTTAGAAATGTGAAATTATATGTAAATTTTAATTCCTTTTTTTATTTCAGAAACGCAACGTTTGTACCCGATGGTGGCTTATCTGTTCAGAGCATGTACTAAGGATTATGAGTTACCTGATGGATATGTCATTAAAAAGGGTGATCATATCGCAATTCCAGTATCTGCAGTTCATTTGGACCCAAATAATTATCCTGATCCTAAGGTTTACAGACCAGAAAGATTCCTTGAACCAATTAAGCAAGGAATATATCTTCCATTTGGTGAAGGTCCTAGGATTTGTATTGGTAAGTAATCAAAAAGAAAGAAAAAAAATTAAAGCTTTATATTTTGTTTGATGTCTCTCCCATGTGAAATTAGTCTTGAGGTAAGCATTTTTATGGTCTTTATGCGCCATATATGCAATTATGAGTAAATAACAATTCTTGAATATTGTTATGAGTTTTTTTTATAGACAAACATCACTTATAGTTACCCAATGCTTAGCGTTTTTATTTTGTTTTTTTAAGTTTATTGTTATTCAAATAGTTCAGTATTAGAGGAGTGGTATCATAAAGTCTGGAAATCTATCATCCAGGGCCTGCATAAACTAAACAAATTTCCCTCATGCCAAAATTATTCTTCTTCATATTCTATTGTATGGTCATTCTTTAGTTAGACCCTATGTAAATAGAAAACAGTTAGACTTTAAATCAGCAGTTTCCAACCTGGGAGACGCGCCTCCCTGGGAAAGCGCCAACAATTGCCAGGGGAGGCGCCAAAAATTTTAAATAAAAACATATACCATAATATGTACAAATAAATGTAACTTAATATCGTAACATAAAATTTATTTTATATTATTTATATATTTATTATATACATGTATAATGTATATGTATATTATAATAATAATAAAATGGGGAGGCGTACAAAAAAATGTTTTCTTTCGGGGAGGTGTAGTAGCGTAAAGGTTAGAAACCACTGTTTTAAATGGAAGCTGTATATGAAAAATCTGATGTAGGCACCGCAAAACTTCCTTGTACTCCTATTAAATTAAATAAAGAAAATGTTTTGCTGTATTGTAATTGAAATTATTTAACTTGATAGTAATGTAGAATGACTCTTGTTCAAATGCATCAATCAAAAAAGTTTAAAATACATTTCATAGATCTTTTGAAGGTAAACAACAAGCTCTTATAAAAATCGTTGAATCTCTAATAACTATCGAGAAATTTACAAGTTTTTATTTTTGACCCCTTTCTATAATTTGCTCAATTTTCTTAGCCAATTTTTTAAAAAGGGAAGTTGTATAACTACAATTTACAACAGTCCTAATTATGAAATTTCAATGTTCTAATGCATTTTTGAGTTATTTAAGACACATACATATGTCACCCTGAACCTAGTCAAAATGTGTTTAGGGAGATTCAAAACTAATAATTTCATTGAAATATGAAAATGAAAGATTTTGGCTATTAGAATATTTCCTTCATTTCATACAAGGAAGTAAAAATGCATGAAAAATACTGGTGGTAAACTGAATGCTGAAATGCAAAATTATAAATAACTCTGTTACTATTGAGCCACAAAATGTACAACAGATATAGGAAATTACTTTATCAAGAAAATTATATAACATATTTCTATCCAAATAACAATAACTGGTATTTCTGATTGTAATTTGCTCTTTTCCTGAAGTCCTACTCCTACAGCTTCAATTTCGACAACTAGCAAATCTAGCCTCTAATTATTTAATATTAATATATAATAAATTTATAAAGAAAAAAATCTATAGAATAACAGGTATAGAAAATTAATTTTTTTTTAAGAAAGGTTAAAAAAAAGTCTTCAATTTTTTTTGGTTTTATGGTCTCTCAAGCCTCCACTTCTGATCCTACTCCAGCTCTTTACCCATTTAGTGCTAAACACACGACAATTGCATTAGCCAATGTTTCTCTGGGTGGCCAGTCATGCAACTGTTGCATCTTCGTTACCTGCCCAGAATTTTCTCCTTGGCCACGCAAAGTAAACTTGTAAATGAGACCAACACTGAATGGGTTAATGGGGCACCTTGAATCTCAGTTTTTTTTTGTCCAGAGCAGAGTTGTCCATGCATTAAAAACTTGGTATCAAAGTGTAAAACACTTGTTTATATAAAACATTCATTTTCGTCTAACTTGACTATTAACAGAGTTATTTGTTTTGTGTTTTTGTCATTTTATTCTTTAGTAAATTCCCACTGGGACTCAGGTTGGCCGTGTGAGTTAAGGCATAGGTCTTAATCTCATATGGTAATCCTAGAGTGGCGGGTTTGATATCCGCCCTGGTAGAAATTTATTTGGTGACTGACTCATTAAATAAATTCCTTGGTTCATCCTGGCTAGAAAAGGGTGGTACCCTGTAGATAGCCCGTCCCAATTAGCCAAAGTAGCATAAAGTGGACATAAATAAAAATAAAAAAATAAATTCCCACTCACGCACTTGCAATTTTTGTTAAATTGTTTTCATACTCAATATTTTAGCGTTTGATGCAAAACTAAAGATCAAGGTTATTGAGAGCGGAAATTGGAGCAAGAGGAGGAGGGGAGTTTAGAGAGCATAAAATAAATAATTCCAATTTTCTCCATTAGTAAGAGTCAGATAGAAAACTTTTTTGTAACAAATCTTTAGGTAGCGTAATTTTCATTAACTGTTGCTCTCTAACTAAAATTTTAACTAAGATACTTATATTCTTCAATTTTCTGATGTATGCAAACCCCCACATTTCTCGCCTCAAGACAGATAATAAAAGAAAAAATTCCCATTATCTCTGTTTATGAGTCAGATAGAAAATTCATTTATAAGCAATTATGTTACAAAATTTAAAATTTTACAAGTTTTGTTATACATATATGTTTTCCTCTAACTTGAATGTTAACCACGTTATTTGTATTTTTTATTTTATTTTCTGCCTTTAGAAAACCCCCTCATCTAAAATTAATGATAGGCTAATATGCCAAGTAACCTCTTAATTCTCTTGATATTTAAGAGTTTCATATAAAACTGAAGAGCATGTTTACTTTCAAAAAATTCGACTCCCACTCATATCACATCAACAATAAGCCATTAATTGTTTTATTCAAGCTCACATACCACGTTTTTTGTTTTTCATCAGACCTTTACTGTGTGAGATACATGGCATAAATTTTTGAAGTGATGTCCTCAAAGAACGAAAGAAAAGAAGAAAGAGGCTGTAAAGGCCTCTATTTCTATTTGATCAATAGCATCATGGAAATTTAACAGAGTCATAAAACTAAAGATTAAGTATGTTGATGGACAAAACTGACCAGGAAGGGTAAGGGATTAGTGGTGGAGTAAAATACAAAAACAAGTATATTTCCATAAGTATAAGCCAGATCAAAAGATGTTAATTAAACAAATTTATTAACAATATAGTGTACTTCAATTGTTGACATTTCAAAACATAGTATTTTTCCCCTAATACTTTATTAACTGACTTTTGTTTTGTTTCTTTTCAGCTATGCGATATGCAATAATGGTGATGAAATATGGATTAGCAAAGTTTTTGATGCATTACAGAGCAAAACTGTCTGAAAAGACAAAGGTTCCATTGCAGTATAATTATAGGTTTTTCACACCTGTGCCTTCTAATAAAATTATGTTAAAAATTGAAAAAATATAGTTTAATTATATGGTGTAAATAAATGTGATAATAAATAAGAGACAGGGTTTGATTTTTGTTTTAATTGTTACATAAATTAGTATTACTCATACCTTTAATAAGCATTCATGTTTAGTAAATATGACACTTTTGTAGGGTCCAGTTTTTATTTTGTAATGTCAATTAATGCTACATGATTTCATATTTTTAAAAATATACTATAATACTGTGATTATGGTTTTCTTCCCTGCTCCACATATAAGTATTTTTTTATTGTATATATTTATGCTATGGAAGTCTATAAGCTCATTAGCAGTGTGTGTTAATAAATGTTTCCTAAAAAAAATCACTTATTACTTCTTCCTAGATGTTTTAGGTTTGTTTTCTAGTTCAAAAAGTTTCTCAAATACCTTCTTAATTTAACCCTATAGGGCTTGAGGATAAATGGGCGCATAGCAGTATTTGAACTGTTTATTTTAGCAGATTTCCCTTAAGGGAAATCAGCTATTGCGGTTGTACTCATGACGGAATTTTTGAAATTTTTCTTCAAATGTCCATCCATCCTACCTAGTAGATGACGAAAATGAGGTCCATTCATAACTGTATTTATATATATATTTGTCAGTTACCGCTCTAGCGGTCGCAATTTTTGTTTGATCGTTACCAAACTCGATATTTAGTCCTTTTATGTAAAAAGAAAGATGAAGTTCGTTAACGGCTAGAAATTGGACCAGTGGGAGGGGGGGGGTTAGAGGGGAGGATTTTCGAAAATTCGAAATATTTCCGTTACTATACATCGCATTGAAAAATTGTATAGAATCAATCTTATTGCAAATTAAATTTACTATAAATATTGTTATACACATTTATTCTCTATCTTGAATATTAACAGAGATATTTGCATTTTTATTAAATCTGGGCAGATAACAGATGAGTGAGTTTCCTGCCAAAAGCTAGGTCGGCCGTTTCCTTAACTGTTCGGCAGCCACTACGTAACTAACATTTTCTTTTTCATATTTTCAGAAGTTCCCCCTCATTGAATTATACTTGTATTTCTTTAATCACAATCAGTGTAATCAAACGATAGTTGGAGAGTGGGCTGAAAGGTGAAAGGATAGTCAAATAGCTGTGTGGGCTAATATGTCTTTTAGTCATGTTTGTATGACCTTTCTACCGTTCCTGCTGTATCTGCCCACAGGGGATATTTATGTTATTTAGCGGGACTGAAGTCAATTTCAAAAAGCTTATTCCAGATCAAAAGAAATGCCTGTCTGAGTTAGTCGAACAGGTTACTAATAATGTACGACCCTTTTCCCTTCCACTGTATTTCACAGCTGACTGCATTTGACAATCATAAGAGGTATATATATATATATATATATATATACCTTTCCTTTGTTATTGACTGAGTCAGACAAAACTTCCTCCTCCCCTGACACTTCCCCGCTACCTGGTTGGGTACTTTCGGACTGGATTTTGGGGAAGAAGTCAGTACGCTTCCAGCTCTGGACCAGCACGCATTGCTTAGTCATGAACTGTTTTCTTTTCTTTGATGGACTGCCCAGCGCCACTTTCTTGTATATAAAACAATTAATATTCCTTATTTAGAGTAGTGTATAGAGTAAATCATTAAGCAATCAAGGTAATCATATGATCTAGATGTCCTAGATAGACCTCTGCTCACTTGAGAGATCCAATCAAATAGATTGATACCGATAAGATCAAAGAAAACCAAAACGTTTTTGAAAATAGCAATAGATATGCTTCTTCCACCCAATAATTCCTATATACACAATGTCTTCTCTGAGTACCTTTTCGGATGGTGAAACAAATGTGGGGGAGAAGAAACAAATTTTCATCAGACGAAGTTTCATAGTAACATGTCCTGAATAATACTTTTTAGAAATAGGAAAAATCTTTATATATACTTAAAACTCTTAATATCTTCAGATAAGCACATCTCGAGTTGGTTGAATATCAAAAATGATTTTTTCCAGCTAGATTGGCCAAATGCCTCACTGTATGGTGTGAGAACTTATTGATTAGTCTGTTGTCAATGTACTGAAACAAAGCTTAGATTAGATACTGGATGGCTTATTCCCACTGTCTGACAGGGAGGGCATTATATTCCAAGGTCATATTGTGCAAGCCTAAGATGTTCTTTGGGATGGCTTTATTTTCCATATAAAGTCAAGTTTCTTCTTACCTGTGGCTCCTTTTTTAATTGGCTCAGCATGTCCAAATTACCTGAATTCTCCAGCATTTTGCATTTAAGCACAATGTGCTTAGGAGTCTCCTACTCTTTCCTAGAGCATCTACGTATGGGTGTTTCACTGAGTATGATCCTAAACATATTTCATTCATCCTCCAGGGGTGATCATTCTCACTAAATCTCCGAGTTCCTTCCAAGGCAGTCTGAGGTAAACGTCCCTATTTTTGCTCTCCTCAAACTTGATCAGAGCCTTCATATGGGTAACTTTGTGTCTTTCCTATACCTTTTTTGAATTCCTTTTTAGCCACATTCTTTAAGAAGTTCTAGAGAAAAGGTGAAGATACTCCAATAAAGGGTACTGCTCCGATGGGGGCTGTGCTTGAACCTCTTCTAGCCAATTTGTCTGCATTTTAATTTATTGGGATACTTTGGGCTCCTGATACCCAGTATATTGCCACACTTTTGCTAACCCTTGCTAATAGTTCCAGCCCTGTAACACATTCACCCACAGTCCTGGAACTACTTGCTGGTCTTCCCAGTGCCCTGTAGGCTGCCTATCAGTCAGATTATTAATGACATTTCCAATCACTTTAAGCTCAGGTAATTGGTGGACTCCTGACAAAATTGGATAAATTTCTGCCTGAAAGACTGTTGGAGTGAGACCTAAAGCAATCCAATCATGTAGACTATTTCCACCTGCCTTGCAGCACACTCCTGCTCCAGTCAGCTCTTTCATCTTGGAGCCGACCATATAAACATTCAGTCCATTTGGCTGCTTAAATCTGTATCAATTGGCAGAGTCCATATATGTCCTGTACTCAAATATGAGATTCTCTACCATTATATCCGACAGCATACTAACTCACAAAACTTAGCTAGCTGGTCTAGTGAAAGAGTTATTGTGGGTATGTTAGGCATTTCATATAAAACTAAAGATCAAGTTCACTATTGGCTGAAATCGGAATACATCGTGTCCAGCCTGGGCCTGTGTTATTATAATAATTATTTATTTCATTCTAACTAATATTTATGGAAACTAAGATATTTGGATTTGTTAGCTTTCAGTGACTCCCCTCCCCCCCCCACTCCTACTCATGTCATATTGACAATAAGCTGTAAAATCATGAACCACTTTACTCTAAGCTTAAATACCAAATATAGTTTTCAAGATACCTTTATTATACGAGATACATGCAGAAATGTTTAACCGTTTCAGTCAACACCTATGATCATATTCGTTGATGGCTGAAATTGGACCAGAAATGTAGGGGGGGGGGGTTGAGGGAGGGGAATTCCAAAATTCAAAGTATCTCCATTATTATGGGTGGGATTGGAAATGTTATATTTATATATATGTTATATAAATTTTGTCAAAGTATTGGTGCACTAGAATTGTTTATTCTACACATTTTTTCGTAACTCAAATATTAAGCGAGTTATTTGTGGTTTCTTGTTCTGCCTTAAGTAAATTTCCTCTTCTGTTCATCGGATGTGTATTTAGACATTTTAACAGATTTCCCTGAAAGGAAATCAGCTATTGAGGTCGTACTCATGACGCGAGTTTCGAAAAATTTCTTCAAATGGCCATTGATCCTACACAGGAGATGACGAAAATGAAGTCCGTTCAAAATTATATATATATATATATATATATATATATATATATATATATATATATATTTGCCTGTTAACGCTCTAGCAATCGCAATTTTTGTTTGATCGTTACCAAACTCGGAATTTAATCGTTTTATGTAAAATGGAAGATCAAGTTCGTTAATGGCTGAAATCGGACCAGTGGGAGGGGGGGGGGGTTTAGAGGGGGGATTTTTGAAAATTCAAAATATCTCTGGTATTATTCGTCGGATCAAAACATTGTATAGAATCAATCTTATTGCAAATTAAATTTACTATAAATATTGGTCTATACATTTATTCTGTATCTTGAATATTAACCGAGATATTTGCATTTGTTTTCTGTGTGTGGTGGGCAGGAGTGGGCTATGTTCGGACTTTCCGCCGAGAGCTCTGGCGGTCGTTTCCGTAACTGTTCGTCCCTCGTGAATAGGTTTAGAGGTCCCTTACTACTTCAGTTGTTATTGGGAAGATTTCTCAATTGTAAAACTTCACTTGGGAAATCTGTTTAGTTTACGCAGCCCCTGCGTGACAGACTTTTTTTTTTTTATTGCAGATCCAGCGGTTGGGGACAGAGTGACCTGCCTTGGTTCTCCCGACCGTTCCCCTTCTACTGAACAATCTAAGTTCTATTTTAAGGGGGTGTTGTGAGCTGGTGTGGGTGTGATAGAACTAAGGCAACTGGAAGTACCGGGTGGGAGGTATATTTAGAAATGGAGAATGTATGGTGAGATATCAGTAGGGTATCATACTAGAACGTGCGAGATCTGCTAAGTTTACACAGAATCTCCGTGAAGGAGTTAATTATTTTCGCATCTCAAATATTAAGCGAGTTATGAGTTATTCGTACCTCCTTGTTTTCAGTCTTCAGTAAACCCTCATTTCTATTCATCGAGTTTTTAACATAGAAATAGAGAATATGTGGTGAGATGAAATCACTACTGTGTCAACCCAACACATGGGAAATGTCCTTCCTTAGCTTACGCAGACCCTGGGACTTCATCTATTTGTGCTACGTAGGCTTCAAAGGAAAATCGGTTGCCGCCATTTTGTTTTTCGTAGTTTCAAGTTACCTCTCCAATGTAAGCCTCTAATTTTTAGTTATCCATAGGTTGCTGTCAAGAAAACACAGTTATTACGCCATATTTAGTGTTTTCTACAATTAAGAAGGTAAGTCACTACGTCTTTAATACGCACAATAGTTTGTGTAGAATTTTTTATACACGTCGCAGCAGCCCATGATAATAATAGTGTATTATCATTGTACACGTTGCCGCTACGTATGTTAGTAATTCAGTATTAATGATTTCCTATGATTGCTTATGATTTCAACTAGATAATAAATTGTTTTAGCGTCCAGTGAAAACTTTCTCGACTATAGAGGAAATTCTTGGTCATGCGTGAGCTAAGTGACGAAGAGCATGAAACTGAAGGTAACTTGGAGTACATTGAAAATTCTGATGACTCCGATGAAGACCCCTCTTATCAACCTGAGGAAGAAGAGGAAATCGAAGAGAAGATTATTGAAGAAGTTATCCATACCAACTATTTCAAACGAGCTGAAATTAGTTATCAGACAAACTTTGAAATTAGACAGTCGCTCTGTACCACAAGTAGAAGAGACGAATACATTTGAAAGAAGATCATAATGTTACTCGTGCCACTACAGTAAAAGAAAGATGACAAAGTCCTATTGTGGCACCTGCAATAACGCAATTTGCGGTGAGCATACTAATAAAATGTGTCCTCAGTGTGCGAACGACGGAAAGTGATTGATCAATTTTTTTTTCTAGTTGTTTCATGTTATTGACTTATTTTCTAATATTTCTGTTTCATTTTACAATAATAATACATAATATGTTATGTGAAATAAAAATTTGTTAGTGTTTAAAAAATTGGTCTTTTTATTCCACCTTAAATAAAAAAAAAATCTTACCTACGTCACCAATACGTACATTAGTTTTAAACGCCTACTCTGAGAACGTTAGTATTCCAGGGTTAATAAGGAATTGTAAATAATATTTAAAACAATTGTACATAATATGTAAATAAACATTATTTCAGATTTATATACAATAATAAAAATGAAAGTTTTCTCAGGATATCTTGATATTTACCTTAATCTTTGTATTACTTCAACATTTGATGTAAGGAGGTATTGCTAGAAAATATATTGTTTTTTTTTTAATTTATAACCTCTTGAGAGTTTTTCTGTGAAATAAAAAAAAAGTCTGTCACCAGGGGCTGCGTAAACTAAGCAAATTTCCCACGCGAAGGTTTACAATAGATAAATATAGATACAGGTAACACTACCTTGAATGTTAAGTGAATAAATACAAACGGTAATGAAAAATCTTTCAGTCAATTTACTAGAGATGGGCGATCCACTCATGAACTGGTTCAAAGAGAGGGTTCACTTTACTGAGTGAGCGATCACTGAGTCCAAAAAAAAGTGTGGTAGCTCTTTGCCGGAACGTGATAGTGGAAGGGAGAACTGGTGAGCGAGTGTGGTAGCTCTTTTCCAGGTGGGGGGAGCTAGTTCAGTTCAGTTCACAGCTCTTTTGTGGTGGGGGGAACGGTGAGCTATTGAGAACTGTCATTTCCAACCACTCACCGCTCTTTTGCTCCTCACCGCTCACCACTCCACTCACCGCTCACCGCTCTTTTGCTCCTCAACGCTCACCACTCCACTCACCGCTCACCGCTCTTTTGCTCCTCACCGCTCACCACTCCACTCACCGCTCACCGCTCTTTTGCTCCTCAACGCTCACCACTCCACTCACCGCTCACCGCTCTTTTGCTCCTCACCGCTCACCACTCCACTCACCGCTCACCGCTCTTTTGCTCCTCACCGCTCACCACTCCACTCACCGCTCACCGCTCTTTTGCTCCTCAACGCTCACCACTCCACTCACCGCTCCTCGCTCTTTTGCTCCTCAACGCTCATTATTCCACTCACCGCTCCTCGCTCTTTTGCTCCTCAACTCTCTACGGCTCAACATCTCAGTTAAAATAAAAATTATTTGGTAAAATTAAAGTAAATATAATTATATATATAATTAAAATAAAGGTAATTAGGGCGTCCTTGCATCAAAATTAAAAATGTCCGTCACGCACTGGTTGCGTAAACTATGCAGATTTCCCACGTGAAGTTATACAGTAGATAAATCTGCCCAATAACAACTGTAGTAGTAAGGGATCTCTTAACCTATTCAAGAGGGACGAATAGTTACGGAAACGGCCGCCAGAGCTCTCGACGGAAAGTCCCGAACATAGCCGACTCCCTCCAACCACAGGCAGAATACAAATGCAAATATCTCGGTTAATATTCAAAATAGAGAATAAATGTATATAACAATATTTATAGTAAATTTAATTTGCAATAAGATTAATTCTGTACAATTTTGTGATCCGACGTATAGTAACGGAGATATTTCGAAAATCCTCCCCTCCCACTGGTCCGATTTCAGCCGTTAACGAACTTGATCTTTCTTTTTACATAATACGACTAAATATCGAGTTTGGCAACGATCAATCAAAAATTGTGACCGCTAGAGCGGTAACAGACAAATATATATACAGTTTTGAACAGACTTCATTTTCGTCATCTACTAGGTAGGATCGATGGACATTTGAAGAAAAATTTTGAAAATTCCGTCATGAGTACAACCTCAATAGCTGATTTCCCTTAAGGGAAATCTGCTAAAATGCAAGCAACGTAGATTACTATTGTTGGGATTTGGGATGGGAATCGAGATTAGGTTCGGTGTTGATCACGGTCAAAATGAGCGGTCGGTGAGCGGTGAGTCGTGGAAAAGAACTAGTTCAGTTCAAAGAGCGAGCGGTTCTGATCTGATCCCTGAAAAGAGCGGTTTTGCCCATCTCTACAATTTACAATACAAGGTAATAATCTCTAAAACGGAAAGCGGTTGAATTGTAAACATACAGGCCAGCCAACCTCGGGCAACCGGAATAACATAGAATTAACGAAATATATCTGAATATAACATATTAATTTTATTAAAAACAACTTACTAAAGCAAGTGCTGTAATTTGTAATGAATCAGAATCAGTTTTATCTCAATCACTTAAATTTTAGTAAACAAACAATTTTAGTAAAGAACAAAAAGGGGGGGGGGGTCAACAGGACGTATTTGCATATATCTCACAAAATAAAAGTTCAATGAAAATAATATTTGGTATTTTGCCTTGTAATGAAGTAGTTCATAATATAACAGCTTATTATTAATATGACACTAGTAGGAGTGGGGGTTTACTGAAAGCGGAAAACTAAAAAATCCAAATATCTCGGTTAATACTCATTATACGGAAAATATGTATAGAACAATATTTTTAGTAAATTTAATATGCAATAAGATTGCTTCTAAACAAATGCTCGATCCGGCGTATAGTAACAGAGGTACTTCGAATTTTCGAAATTCCTCCCCTCTAAACCCCCCTCCCCCTGGTCCGATTTCAGCCGTTAACGAACATGATCTTTCTTTTTACGTAAAACGATTAAATATCGAGTTTGGTAACTTTTAAACAATAATTACGATCGTTAGAGCGGTAACAAACACACACACACACACACACACACACACACACACACACATATATATATATATATATATATATATATATATATATATATATATATATATATATATATAGTTATGAACGGACCTCATTTTCGTCATCTCCTGGGTAGGATCGATGGACATTTGAAGAAACATTTCGAAAATCGCGTCATGAGTACGACCTCAATAGCTGATTCCCCTTAAGGGAAATCTGCTAAAAGGCTGGAGTTAGAAAGAAGTGTTTGACCTCCCGAGGCAGGTGGCACATTTTCTATGGAAAATAGTTTGTTTTTATTTGTAAAGTGTTGAAAACTAACACATAAATAACATAATAAATAAGAATAATTTTCGCGCCTCCAACTCCCCCCTCTTAAAAACGACTAATTGTGGTTGGCATTTTTAGTGAGGTTATCGCCAAACTAGCCCTATATATCCTAAAAGATACCCCCCCCCCCCAATGTCATATGTCCCGAATTCGGTGAAATGCCGCCAAGCTGAAAATCCGCCGAAGTAACGTTTGAAAACATTGCGCACATCATAAAATCGCTGGACTACGCGTCGTTGTTTAAAATTGAGTTAAAAAAGCAATGAGAAAAAAATAATAATCACGTGATCACCCGATTTTCGATGAATTACTATGAAAATGCAAAGTAATAGGAACCATGGAATATATTTTTACACGTGTTTTTTTAAAATCAATACAATTAATAATTAAAGCAGTTTTAAGAATATTTTCGAACATTTTGAAATTTAAGGAGTTTTATGAATATTTTCGCACAAGCAATGAAAATAATAATAACTGCATTTTTCGACAAGTTACTATAAAAATACAAAATAACAGGAAACGTGAAATTTTTTATGGATGTTTTCAATTCTTCATATAATTTGGTACTATGAAATGCAACGTAATAGGAAACGTGAAATATTTTTGGGTGAATATTTTTAGACGTAGGACACTATTTTAGGGTTGCCGTGTTCGCTGATATCCCAGATGGGTTACCAGATTTGGCGCTTTATCGCCAAATAAAAAATTCGGTGAAAGTGTATTTTAGTCCCCCCTTGGTGCACTTTAAAATTTCCAAAATACGCCATCGGTGGTTAAAACCGAGGGTGGGGGTTTTGTTGTTCTAACTTTATATTTTTTAACACTTTAAAATTTCCAAAATACGCCATCGGTGGTTTTAAGCGAGGGCGGAGATTATAAAGAAACAAGATAGCAGCGTAGGGGGGGAGGGACTAAACTGAACTTTAGCCAAAAATTCCACCAAGGGTGGGATTCAACTGCATTCCACCCATAATAATTTTGAACGCCAACTTTGCTTGGGGTCCCTAACAATGCATCTCTTCCTCTACTGAAAAGTTTTTTTAGCAAGTCGGTGGTTTTACATAAAATAAAATAAAATATCATAGTGTTGAATAAATATTAATCAAAAAGAATTGAGGGTGTACAGGATCTTTCTGATCACCTATTATCTTCTTGATAGTACAGGAAGCGTTCTCATCGATCTCCGGTTGCACTGGAACATTTTTCGAGTGTCTTGTTGTTTCCGCTAGTTACCTTCTTTGGGTATAACCGGTATGTTGGGCTATATTTCATATTTTATTTAAAACTCATGTTAAATCTTATTCTATGTTAGAATTGGACGCCCATTGGACGTTTTCATTATAGGATATTGTCATTTTTCAGAACTTAAGAAATCCACAAATATATAGGTACTATTATTCTACCTGTTGTGTGAATAGTATAACTGCAATTTAATATTTCGTATTTCTATACTTTTCAATATTGTTCTTTGTTTAGGATGTTCTAATGATTTGTTTTCAGTTTTAATTTTTTTTTTTTACTTCCGGTGTGTTTATTGATTACCCTTTTATTTCAGCTTAATAATTTATTTTTTAAAAGTAAATATAAACTCAGTTAAATATCCTGTTAAGAATTACAGTTTTTAGGAAGTGGTAAACTTATTTCTTTCCATGAAAGTATAATTTTATGTTTAGTTAGTGCATGTTTTGCTCTACGAGACAGGTGGTTTTTGTGTGTGTGTGAGTTAATATAGATTCATTTTATATTTGTCTTTAATGTGAAAAAGACAACCTACCTAAAAATCTGCATACCTACCAGACAGTTCTTTTCATTCACCAATTAATCTTGACAATATGAAAACTCCTTTTTCATTAATTTTATCATTTTTAACATGTGTGCTTCTCATTTATTTTTACACAGCTAACAGCTCCATTATGGTACTAAAAAAAAAATCAGCTGATACATGGAACACTTAAATTACTTATTGTACAACTAAGGCTATTCTGGATGGGTTATCCACAGGTTGCCCCTCTTTTCTGGCCAGGATCAGAGCACGGATCTTATTTCGTGAATTTTGAATTAAATAAATTGTCTTTGTTCGTTCAGCAATCAAACTCACAACTTGGCACACAATTGTCTAACCAAAATAGACAGACATGTTGTCAACAATCCCTTAACACTCATGGCTAACCCTGAGCCCAATAATATTACCTGGGGAAACAATAAATTTCACTTCTCTTGGGTTGATGAAGTTTCCTTTATTTTTCCTAGGCTTGCAGCAGTGTTGAGAAAAACGTTCTATTAAAAAAAAAAAATAAAAAGTTAGCCTGTGTTCTCAATTAAATTAAGATAATTGTTTTTATTTAATATTTATTATAGATATACATGACATATCAACTCTCTCATTTCCTGATTTATGGAGTTGTAGTTACAAGTCAATCTAAGAAATGTTTGTTTGACCTTTTAAAATTCAAAAGATGGCTAACAAGTATATGTATCTAGGAGTGAGAATCTACCCCACAGCAAAAACACACAAAATAAATCAGTTTTCTTTTGAATGTCTTTTTGTTTAATATTTTATTAAGTTTCCCGCCTCTCCTTCTCCCCCCTATCCAGTTTGCCATATAAAATGTTCCTGTATTGTCTGTTTTTATTCTTTCAACTCGACCCACTCAGCTATTAACATAATCTAACCCTAACAGTAAAATAACAACAAATGGTATTTATTTTGCCATACAGATCTATTAATTTAGTGGTTCTTTAGATCCTCTATTTGTAACTGCTTTCACTGCTCGAAATTTCTTTCTTGTTCAATGTCTCAGGACGGGAGGGCACTAATAACTTCCATTGTGAAAGTTTATGTTTCACTGTCATTTTTAACAGGCAAAGGTGAAAGCGAGCTTTTATGTGTTTCCACATTATTCATATATTTCATATTCATTTCTACCAGTAATACTGATAGTGGTATTACATCTCTAATGTATTTTTACCACATCATCAGCATACCGTAATTGCAGGGCAGTACAGAATTAACTGGATTGGTTTGCTGCTCACTTCTGCTAAGGTACATAAATTAGGGACCCAATAGGTACTAAATGGTTAAGCTCTTTCTTATGTTTTGTGCCTTATTTACAAAACTTATAATCAATGTTTTGTTTAATATATTTATTTTGTAATTTCTGAGAGGTTGTTATCAGATATTGTTGCATCTATGGGTTTCACCTGGCAATTACTCTCGTTTACAACAAGTAATCCTGACTCCCCTGAGAACAAACTGGGGATGAATGTAGGTTATGAGGAAATGCAGTAGTTTCCCATCAGAACATCCACCGATAAAGGCATGGTGAAACTTCCACTCAAGGGCAGAGTTGTTTGAGAGCCATCCCTCTATATCATGCTTTTGCAGACTAGAATATTAATGTACCCTCCAGCCTTGCTCCTCTTACATCTCCTTAAATGAGAATTTAGTCAGGGGAGGGGGAGTTGAGATATTAACAGGGAATGACCTTGATGCTGTAATCTGCCATAAGAAAGTCATGTATAATATCGCTAGAAATCTCAATTACTAGGCTTTTCAACAGTCTTTTAATTTTTGTCCTACTGCAATTAAATAAAACGTTATGGACAGTTGCAAGTATCTATACTTCATTTTTTTTTTTTCTTAATCAATTTTCAAAAAAAGAAAAAAAATTCTAAAAATTTGGAAAATTACCTTGTTATATATACTTGTGCTACATTTAATGAATTGGGAAAAGAAAGACTTCCTGCATTAAATCTTTACTTTTAATAACCGGATTCACCATATCAGTGCCATCTTTAAGCTAAAAATACAAAATTATGAACAAATTGAACTCAACAATTTACTAAGAGTGTACAATGTTCTATCATATATTAAAATTTAGTAAATTTTTAAATTAAATTTATATTATTGTTGTAATTTTGTTAAATTGTGAATGGTATTAATTTTTTTTTTTTTATATATATATATATATTGTTGGTTTAAATTGTTCATAACATTGCAGTTTTACCCTGAAGATGAAGATACATAAACATCACAAACATTTTTATTTTATAGTCTCACAAATTTAATCCATCATAAATTATTTATATATGTATGTGTATGTTGCAATAATGTTTATTATTGGATTTTAGACTTCAGTTAAAAATATGTGGGATTTCTTAAAAATTATTGGTTTTCGAAGGAATGATGATTTACCAAAAGATGAGGAAGATGATTATGTTAAAGCGTTTCTGTCAAAAGAAGGCGCAGAAGATTTTCTACTTCGAGAAATTCATAATATGAAGAGTGAAGAGTACACTGGTAAAGTGACCTATATGAACGATAAAGTTGCAGTAATTGACAATCATTATTATTTTCACTTGCAAAATGCCACTGTTCCGACTATTAAAGTTGGTGACAAAGTTAAATGCACGTTGTATTTAAATGATTTAGACACTCTTGTTAAAAATGTTGAAGTTATAGAAGATTCAGATGAGGTTGAAGAAGAGGTTGTTGTACCTTGTCAAACAATAGAGAGGTAAGTTAATGTTTTACATGATACAATTTACCTATTATCAATTAGTTTAAACTTTTATTTTAATTGAAAAAGTTGAGCTCTTGTTTGATTTTAGAGATAATAATAGATATTTCTTTGTTATGTTCATTGTTTATAAACCATTAGAATTCTGAGTTGAGCCTCTTATTCTGTTTAATTTATTTAAATTATTCATATAATAAACATTTAACTATTGAGTTTACCCGCTCCCAAGAGGAACTCAAGGTATCAGATTTTTATTAAGTAAGTGATCAACTCAATGCACAACCCCTGTTAACTAAGGAGGACCTGGAATGAGTTGTCTCCAGTAAACTGACAGGGCTCATTGTACCCAGGGGATCTGTGGTCAGTTTACCCTGTTAGCCAGCCTGTGGGCTGGATGTAAGAGAGTCATAATCGCTAGTCATCCCGAGGGACTGTAAGACATATAAAATCATTAGACAACAGTAGTAACAGACTTGGACCTTATGCTATTTGTAGACGGAACATATTTCGTATAATTTTCTATATATTGGAAATATGTCTCTTCATTGCATGAACAATAAATGTCTGTATTTAGCACACGCTAGTAGCGACCTTGTGAACTAATTTTCTCTCTAGGCAGGGTCGAACTTGTATGTATTTTTACCGTCGGTAGGTTTATCCATGCCTTAATCCCCACGCCCACCGGTGCCCTATATATATATTATATATACATATATATATATATATATTTATATATATATATATATATATATATATGAGAGAGAGAGAGTGTATATATAGATTTGTACAGACCTTATTTTCATCATCTTCTGGGTAGGATTGGTGGACAATTGAAGATATTTTTAGAAAATTGTTTCCTGAGTGCAACCTCGAAATCTTGAATATTAACCCAGGCTTTTGCATTTTTTAATTTCCAGCCTTCAGTAAACCTCCACTTTTAGTAATCACACTAACAATAATTGAACATATCAATTAACGTCTTAGCCAAAGCTTAAATACCAAGTATTGTTTTCAACAGATTTTTACCAGATGAGATTCTTGCAATTATCTTGTGTGATAATATCAATTAATTTTTTTTCTTAACTAGGTATTTACTAATATTTATTTGATCTATACCATACTAGAACCAATGTTTTAAACTATTGATACTCCAATTATTGCTAAATAATTTTTTTCATAATTCTAATATTAAGTTAGTTATTCGTACTTCCTTGTTTTTAGTTTTCAGTAAACCCCCACTTCTACTTATCGGATGATTCCTAAGAAAATGTACGATGTAAGAAATAGAGAATGTACTGTGAATTGAGATCTCAAATGTTTCATACCAGCACATGTCAAATCAGCTTAGTTTACATAAACTTTTCTGGTTGTAGTAATTATTATTATTTATTTCCAGGAAGTTGGATGGAATGAAAGAAGTAAAAATTAGTGGTAAAATTATTGAAAAATTAATAAGAAATATATCAGTAGAACCGGACGAAGAGGCCTATGGAATAATTACATTTTGTCTGGATAACGTATCTGCTGAATTTATTCCATTTTTAGGTAATCATTTTGGATTTACTGTTGTTGTTTTTGGGTTTGTTATTCAATTCAACTTAGTTTTTAGTTACTCTGCCAGTCTTTTTCATATAACCTAAAAAAGGTCATGCGTCTGACCAAATATCAAAAACTTTACTTTTCACGCATATATCATTTCCATACCATACACTACACCATTTATTAAAGAGTATTATAATTTAGAAATGGGGGCTCAGGTTAGCCATGCAAGTTAAAGCGTTGACCTTTATCTCACATGGTAAACCTAGAGTGGCGAGTTCGATTCTCGCCTGGGCAAAGGAAATTATTTAGTGACGAAATTCATTAAATAACGTCCTAAAATCCCACCCTGGCTAGAAAAGGGTGGTAACCTGTAGATAACCTGTCCCGATTAGCCTAAGTTGCAAAAAGTGGACGTTAATAAATAAATAATAAAATAATTTAGGAATACCTATAAATTTATTGGATGTTAATAATTAATAATAATAAATACCTCTGTTTAATAGTTATAGATAATGTAAAGTACATATTTGTTATTTATTAATGTCTGTGCTACTAAGGCTAATTCATATCTCTTAATACATACATTTGTTCATGTTAGTAACATTTATAATATATATTTGTGAATTAATGTTGAAATTTTAGCATAATGTATATAGTTTATTATGTAAATTGATTAGGAAGAAAGGTAACTATCTAGGAGGTCATTCCATAGTGTAATCTTATGATTGAAAGACAGTGAAGCTCTGATGTATGTAAAATAATAAATGGTCTGATATATGGGGTCGGAAAACTAAAAAAATCCCCAAAATTTTGGTTAATATTCGAGATAGAAAAAATATGTATATAACAATCGTTATAGGTAATTAAATTTGCAATAAGATTGGTTCTATAACATTTTTCGATCTGATTAATAAAAACGGAGATATTTCAAATTGAGAGAGAAAGAAAATTTATTTGGACCAATACATAAGTATTATACACAAAGTGTTATTATAAGTTTTGTTACAAAATTAAGAGATTTTGGTACAACCTCGGACATAGTCGTCCTTCAGTCATTGCACCTAAATTATAATGAGTGGCTCCACTTGACATCGGAAGGCTGCCATGATATTTCCTCACAAGTTGTTGAAGATGTACTGAAATAGGACCAACCTCCAATTTCCTGTGGATTTGGCTGTTCCTAACAAACCAGGGAGCATTTGCCGCTGGGGGAGTACTTTGCTCTGGAAGGACTGTAGTCTCTTTTTGTGTGTGTTGCTGATGCCCAGCCAGACTGGGCATGCGTTTGTCAAATTTTAAAAATGGCCCCCTCTAAATCTAACCCCCCCCCTGATCATTAGTTTTGCATTAAAAGCTTATATATCGAGTTTGGTAACGATAAGACAAAAATTGAGACTGCTTGAGCGGCAACAGCCAAATATTTATATAATGTTGAACGGACCTCATTTTGTCATCTACTAGACATCAATAGCCATTTGAAGACTTTTTTGAAAATCACGTCATGAATTCAACCACAATAACTGATTTCCCTTAAAGAAAATCTGCAAAAATTTAATAATTAAATAAATTATTAAGAATTTCTAACTCTCTGCAATTAAGAAGTGGTGTACCACTTAAAATATTGTTATCAGATTGTTAATGAATAAAAATTGATTTAATAAGGGATATTGAGAATCTTAGTGCAGATAAATTTATTTTAAATCAAAATTAGTCTATACATCATTGTAATATTCAATATATTTTTTAATTATCTCAAGTTAATATGTGGGGGACAACAAATAAGATAAAAAGAATATACATTAGGTTTAAAGTTATTAATAAATAACTAATATAAATTATTATTCATGGAAAATCACCCTAGAGCATTCGGATTAAATATGCCAGATCAGGACTTATTCGATTGGCTTTTGGCAAAAAAGTCGAGCAGGTTACTTGTTGACGGTCATTTTTCATCTTCCCTGCTGCATGCGAATTATGAAGGAGTTTTCATGGTGGAAATCTGCAGACGAGCGGCAGCAAAACATGAATCCAGCTCGGGATTAATCCAGAAATCGTAGCCCTTTCTAGTACCACTCATCCTTATTCCCCTCTGCGGTGTCTCAAGAGACAATCTCCTATAGAAGTGTAAATTGAAGTGATTGCAGTGGCTATTTTCTTCTTAAGTGTCAGTCCTCCTTAGCTCTAGACTTCCTTGCCAGGCAGGGAGAGGCTGTTCCTCTCTTTGTGGTTAAGGGGTGTTGCTTCTGTTGAGGGTGATGGAAGACGATTGGATTGTACATATCACATTACCAAGTGCATTTATGCAGACTGTAATATTCTTGATAAAATAAAAAGTTCGGGATTAGCAAACAGAGTGCCCACTCCAGACATTGCTTGTAATTGAAAATATGTGTATTCATTGCATGAACAATAAATTTCTGTATTTAATGGTGTTTTTGGTGCATGCTAGTCAATAAATATTAATACGTTGTACTGTAGATGTAGCGCTCCAAACAGCGACTTTCTCAGCTGGAAGTCTACCATGGCTAATTTAAAACATTTCATATATTTTGCCATCCTTGTTATGCCTTTTTCACTTAGTGGGGGAGCTCTAGAAATTGAACAAGTTACAATATATATATTTGTTAATGCTCTAACTGCCACATTTTTTGTTTCATTGTTACCAAACTCTATATTTAAATGTTTTATGTAAAACTAAAGATCAAGTTCATTAAAGGCTGAAATTGAATCAGTGAGAGGGAGGGGGGAGAGTTTAGAGGGGATGGATTTAGAACATTTAAAATATCTCTGATATTATACAAAGGATCAAAAATAGTATAGAACCAATCTTATTGTAAATGTAATGTTCTATTCATTTGTTCTCTATTTTGAATATTGATCCAGATATTTGCATTTTAAATTTTCAGCCCTCAGGAAGCCCCCACTTCTACTTATGTCATATTAACAATAATTTATCCTATCACTTTATTCGAAGCTGAAATACTAAATATTGATATGAACAGACCATTATTATTTGAGACTTGCAAATGTATGGTGTGATGTCATCAATAAAGATTTTACCTTCTTGACACTATATGCTTACTTATCTATACCATAGCCGATATTTAACCATTTCATTCATCCACTACTCATCAAAATTGAACTTAGAAATAGAGTATATATTGTTACATTTATTACAATATCAGTAATAAACGTTTTTGATTAGAGTTCTTTTGGATTGGAAAATTAAACACACACAAGCTTCAGAGTTGATATCACTGTGCAATTTATTTAACAATGCACTACACACTTGGTTAATTATTATTAACTACTACTCACAGTAAGCACTGATAGCTTCACTGTTCTTGTTATTACACAGTCCAATAACTCACTCAGGATCACTGAAGTTCACAAAAACACGGCACTGCACTGATCTTCATGAAGTTAACAGCACTGCACTGTCTTAAACACGGCACTATAACTGTTCTTCACATAAAAACCTTTACCACACTGCAACTATAGTAGAGTCAGCGAGTAAGGTCCCACGGCAAGGGTAGTAGACCATCCCCCATGTTGCCAGATCTACCCTCCCGCTGAGCCTTCTATGACGTTTTCATATTTCTCACATATTTTTTCGTAGTTCCAATGACTTTATAAGCATAAAACCAATATTTTATTTTTCAGGATTAAATATCTGAAACAATGGCACCTATTGTATAGAAAAGTAATAAGTATTTTCGAATTTACAAAGTTTTGAAGAAAAATATGATTTTTAATGCAAAAAAGACCTTAAATGTTTTTAAAAACATTTATTATAGAAAAATGTTTAAAAGAAAAAGTACCAAAAATGAAAGGAAAGGTTCATAAGTTCTGAATTCCAAACAGTTTTCAAAGTGAAAAAAAAAAAAAAAAAAAAATTAATCCTTTAACTGTTTTTGTATGGAAAAAATATGTGTTTCAAAAGCTAACAACGATGTTAAAGCTCAAAATAAACAAAATGTTATATTAAATAATAAACAAACTTAATATATGTTATTATTTTGTTATGTAGTAACATGTTATAATGTTTTTGTATCTACAGGGTATGCCTAGTAATTATCCCTTTGGACAGAAAAATCTGCAACGTCACAGTCTTCTGATTGTCTGAGAGGTCTTAGTACGCCTCCCCACCCTTCTCTCCCAGGGGACCTTACTTGTTGACTCTACTATAAGTCGCACTGTTCACTTGAAGACAGCTGAGAACAAACTGACTCGGGGCAGGCTGCATCCTTTTTTATAGCTTGTTGGCAAACATCAAAGCGGAATTGTCTGGACTCTTCTAGAAGATCAAGATCTGGACTGGTATTGCTGAGGACGAGCAAGGCCATATGTTGGCCCCTTTGATCTCCTCCATACTTCCCAAATATATGACTATCTCTGTTTAATTTCTCATGTACTTAATTTTTGCAACAATATGGTGAGATGACATTACTTGCGTGTCATTCCAGGATGTGGGAAATCTGCATGGCAGACTTTTAATTATTTAAAAATTAAGTTGCTAGTATTTTTAAAGAGAACTTGATTCTTATACCTTAGATTTAAAATATATTTTCTTTCTAATCACAGTTTTATCTCTTAAGTCTTCATTTTGTTGTTTCTTTAGGTGATATTGTTGAGCTGGATAGTCTGATTCCTGAAGAGGGTGAAATGAAAATAATAATAGAAAAAATAAACCCCAAAAAAACACTGACTAAAAGTGGTACAATTACTGATTGGGATTCAGTAAGGGGAGTAATCAGCAATTTTGCCGAGTTTACTGTTCATTCTTGTGAAGCTGGTTACCAACCAACTAAAGGAGACAGGGTTTCTATCAGCAATTATTATTATTCAATAGTTAATTTTAGTATATCCATTTTACTATATTTTAAAAATTCTAGTTTTGCATTAAACTGGGTCTTTTGGGCAGCCAACAATCTAATAATAATGAAATAATTCAAATTTTATTGGCATGTTGATTAAGTACAAATATAAATGTGAATCCCAGGCATGGGTAGATCCCTAAATAATTTAATAAGCTGAACAGGCTCCTTTTGGTCTCAGAAAATATGTTATAATTCCAGAGGAGTAATTCAAATTTTATTGACATACTCAATAGGCTTACCCTTTGTGTAAGACTAAAAGTCAGGTTTATTAATCCCTGAAATCAGACCATTTGGATGGGGAAATTTTTAAATTTCTGTTATTATATGTTAGAACCAAAATTTATAGAACCAATCTTATTGTAAATTTAATGTCCTATAAATGTTGTTACATTTCTTACATACATTAATTATACATTTTTTCTCTCTGTCTTGAAAATTAACTGAGATATTTGCCTTTTTTAGTTTTTAGCCTTCAGTAAACCCCCTACTCATGTCCATAATGACAATAAGCTGTTATATCATGAATCACTTTGTTTAATGCTTAAATACCAAATATTATTTCCATTGAATTTTTAAATAGTGAGATATATGCAAACGTTTTCGATGCTGCTTCATCATATGAGATTTAATGTTTTAAACTGCATGATTTTTATTTGATCAAAACCAAACTTGGTGTTTAACCTTTTTATGGAAACTTAAAGATTATGCTAAAGCAATGGCTGAAATCGGCATAGGGGGAGGGAGTTGAGAGAGGGGGTAATTGAAAATTTGAAATATTTCAGTTACTATTGGTTGGATTTAAAAGTATTATAGAACCAATCTTGTTAAACTTTTAATTTTCTGCAATTGTTATTTGATAAATTGTTTTCTTATCTCAATTATTTAATGAGTTAATTGTATTTTTGTTTTCAGTCTTCAGTAAACCCCCACTTATAATCGTCTGATTTTTACTTTAAGTAACTGAGTCACTAAAAATCATTTGCAGTGTACAATTTAATTCTTCTTTACATAGGTTTCTTGAGTTTTTGGGAGGGAACATTTTATTTACCTTATTTTCTAAAAACTTGACCTTATTTCCGTAGCTTATTTTCCTAAAACCACCTAAGGATAACATTTGTGCTAAGTGCAACTCAGCTTTCAATCTTGCATCTAACTGGCTTCTTAGATAACTATTAGATTGTTGATGTACCTTAAATATGACCTTTAATGTTGTGAGGAAGGGACTGCTTGGCTTTTCATTGAATTTTTATTTTTACAGCATTATTGAATTCAATATTATTACAATTTTTGCATCGCTTAAAATGATTATCAATATAGTATAACTGAAATCATTACGAATCATGGTAGCTAATGTTTAATACTAATTTCAAATTTAATAGGTACTAGCCAGCTTAATTCGTAGTGATCGAGAAGGTGGTTACAAGTGGAGAGCTGTACAAGTTGTTGCTCAAGTTCGTTATTCAAATGTTCGTCTCTCAAAACAAGATGAAGAAGCCAGAAGGGAATTACTCCTTGATAAGCAAGGAGTTTTTATATCAGTTTGCTCCAAATTTGTGGTAGATCTTAATACATTCCAAGAATTTGTGGTAGGTACTAAACTTTGTTATTATGTACATTTTTTATTTGCATACAAAGTTATTCACAAAAAATTATATAGTAAAATTTGCCAATTTTTAAGTACACATGAACCCAAGATCCAAGATAAATCCCAAGTGTCCATTCTACAAAAATGGAAGGCGTAAAATATACAACAGAGATAATATAACATGATCTACATGGTTTTATGACCATAGTATAATAATGCAAAAAGAAATAAATGGAATTTCTTCATTAGAGTAGGAAGTAGATACAATAGTTAGTTAGTTCTAAAATCTCGAGACTGACCTCTAAGTAGTTCATAATCCTTGGCTCTGTTGAAACTTACAATCATGATACATTCCTTAAAAATACACAGCCTTATATTGTATCATTGAGGAATGAAGAGATCCCATGGTCATTAAGATGCTGTTGGCCTTGAAGCCCTTTGGGTTATTTCAGTTTCCATATTACTTTCTAGTTCTAAATCCTTTCTTTTCCTGTTTTCCCAATTACATTGTGACCTGTTTGTACAACTTACATTGGAAACGTTTAATTAGCAGCACCCCCCTCCCCCGTTAGATGTTTTAGAATTTGTTTTAACTGCAGATATAATGTAGTTGTAGTTGGTTATGGGTTCTAGACTAATGATTTTCTTTAGTGTTTTCCCCATATCTTATTTTATAACTTGAAGCTGTGGTCTATTTTTTATTCCTTTTTTTTTTCTTTTATTATTTTTTTAGGTCAGAATAATTAAAATTAATTTTGATAAACATTTTTTTCTTTTCTAGGTTGAAGTTGTAAACCAGAGTGCCTTAGAGAAATGCTTAGAATCAGTCTGCCAATTATCAAAGGCTGATATCAGTCAAATGGTGCTTCTTAGTCCAACTGATTTTCCCATAAACATTGATCCTGGACAAGTTATACCGTTTAAGTTTCGTATTGATGGAAAGTTAGTTCATATATTTGATTGCATTAATATATATATATATATATATATATATATATATATATATATATATGTGTGTGTGTGTGTGTGTGTGTGTGTGTATATATATATATATATATATATATATATATAGAGAGAGAGAGAGAGAGACAGAATGTATGTTCCTGTATTAGCGGTCTTATATTTTCTTTGATTTGTTATCATATTCAGCTTTTCATGTTTAAAGAAAGATCAAGTTTATTAATGGCTGAAATCGGACCAGGAGTTGGGGTGGTTTAGAAGGGAGGAAAAACAAAAATTCCAAATATCGCCATTATTTTGAGGGATCAGAAAATTGTTATGTTATGAGGGGTGAAACTAATCTAGTTTTCATAAGAAAATATACCTATTACTCTTTTTAGTTTAGTTGGGATCAAAAGGAGATCAGTGTCACAGATGCCTTTGTAATAAAAAAAGACAGCACAGTGGCATGAGATTTTGGCCATCTGGTTATTCTTGTGACAATAACTACTAGCAGATTATTCTGTTTTGTATAGAGGAAATATTTGTGTGTTCCCAAAAATGTATGAATGAAGTTGTAGCTCTGTCTATCTAATCCTTGACCCTTGTATCCTCCTTATACTCCTATTAAATTAATTATTAATAAACAGATTTGACCTTGCCACAGAGTTTGTTACATCAACTTTAAATTCCAAAGTGTCTTCAGGAGATAAGATTCTCAAGGTGAAAAGTTTTTGTCTCATACCGGCTATAATAAATAGTAGTAGTTTGAGGCTGTAAGAAGTCTTATGTCCTTCAAACTAACCTCTCTATCCAGCCATCAATGTCACTGTCAACATTGTGTATTTTATTTTGTTTTTGTTCACCAAACCATTAGTACTCATAGATAAGAAGTAACCAGTGCTATGGTTTTTTTTTTTCTAGGTTTGTTGGGCGGTCTTCAGAACAGTATGTTTGGATATTCTCTGAGTTCAAAATAGGAAGAATATTTGACTTGGAAGTAATTGACCCAAATATTCAGGAGACTAGTACTGAGGGGTGTCCCACCAGCCTTCATGCACTCCTTCCAAGAAAAGATGTTTCAGCCAAGTAATAATTAATGCCAATATTTATAATATAGGATATTTAACTTTATATTTTATTGATCTTAAGAACAGAATGCACCTTGAGTAAATAATCAATTATTGAATTAAGCTGTTTATTGAAATTAGTTGTTATTCTTTGAATCTGATCTTTGTGAGACAGTATTTTGTTGGAGTGAAGTAGAGTTTTTCATTCTGGCCTTTACCCAAACCTGTACAGATAGAAGACCTAGAATTTGAACTCGAGTTCAAATCCTTGCGGGTGTGAAAAATTTGATTCATAAAAAAAATAAAATAATTATTAAATATTAAGTTGAATCACATTCATATTTAGTGATTTTTGTTTTATATTTTCTATACTGAATCTGCATATATTAAAATAATCATTGAGCTTGCGAAATAATATCTTGGAAGCTAAAATTTTCATTTAAAAAAATAATACATATTCTAATTAAAGCTTGTTTTGGACAAATAATTTTGTTTCCAATTGGGTTTTTGGCAAACATGTACATAACAGAAGTTGTTTATTTTGTTATTTAAAGTAACTTTTGTTATATACACTATTGTTGTATACCGAAGTACTACGGGTGAAATAGACAATACATGCTGAGATTAAATCATCAACATCTTATTTCTGGATGTCTTAATCAAAAACTGTCACACACCTGCTGGAGGAGCTGCATGAACTAAGCAGATTTCCCACGTTCAGAAATAAGACATTGGTGATTAAATCTCAGTATGGATTCTTTAATTTACCCATAATACTTCGGTATACGACCCGTTTTAGCTCCTTCTTTATTCTTCTTCTCTGGGAGTGTTGAAAGGGAGAAGCAGAGGTTGAGTGGCTTGAGTACTCGATTATATTAGAGGTGCTAGTTTAACGTCCTGGGATTGCAGACAAAATTTGGTTCAGCTTTGCGGTTATTAATTAAAAGGTTTAGTATATAATACTTATATCCACGCCTCCAACAAGCGGCAATTAAACAGTTATTTGAATTAAAAAGTAACAATCTTTGGTCTGTAATGCCTACACACAATATATATGAAAATTTGTTAGCTGACCACTTGGCTTCACACTAAAACAATATAGCCAATCTTTATTGTAGATAATTCATTTGTTATTGTGATAATATTAGAATTTTTACTAGAAAATAGAGGAGGGAATACACTAAAGTTGTTTCAGGCACAAATACTTTAAAAGCTTTCTCACTTCTAATGAGCTTATAACCTATAGACGATATTGTTATGTTCATTACAAAAATATTAAACATTGATTATTAGTGCTCTTTTGGATTGCAAAATTAAATACACAAACTTTAGCGTTTTTATCACTGCACAATTCATTTGACAATGCACTGCCCACTTTTACACATTATTCTTCGCTACTAATCACAATATGTACTGTTAACTTCACGTTCTTATTACACAGCACAGTAATTCACGATCACTGGTCAATCACTGATTTTCACTAAGAGCACTGCATTGCACTGATGTTCACTAATATGAAACTGAAAAATTTAACTCCTAGGTGAGCTGGGCAACTTTTATATAGCTCGGCATCAGCCCTAGAAGGTTAGAGATATCTCTATTACTATCTAGTAACTTGCCTCGGCTTCAACGTCTAGAAGGTTCTAGATTCCCTTCCTGGTGCCAATCCTTTGCAGGGATGCCCTAATTTTCTTTGTACTTATTAAATAAGTGATCTATAGATAATTTTTGCAACAATATAATTATGATTGCATATCTAGTTGTAATGAAATTAGTAACTTATAGCTAGGTTGTTTTTGATGATCTTGAAAAGATCAATCTTCGAGAAAGTACAAAAAAGCACAAGCTCAAATTCTTCCATATTTCATTATCCATTTGCCAAACATGTACATAATAAATTGTATATTGAATCTCAATTTTCAAAATAATACACATGCTTCTGTATGTAGAAAACAAATAATTAAAATATTATTTCTAGTCAATTTTGTTTCCTACTATAATCTTAGTAGTACTTTGCTTCCACCTTTTCTTTAAACAGCTAATTTGAGTTCACCAATACGTTTAATTTATGATGTAATACATGCATCATGTATTGTTAATATTGACAGGAGCAGTACATGAGGAGGGTCTATTAAATGAAATTTTGGTTGAATTGCATCAACAAAATGCTAAGAAATTAAATTATATATGAAACTCTTCTCAAAGTTGTGTTCTAGAGCTATAGACACTTATTTATCTTAATATAGTGTATTAATAGAACGAATGTCCTTTTTTCGTTGTTTTTTTTTTTTTTTTTTGGAAAAATTGTTTTTTCTTGTTGATTGGACCATAACATATCATAAGCATCCTGCTAGTACATTTCAAAAGAATAGCTTAAAGAAATATAAAGATAAAAATAGTTTAAGTATGGAAAGAATTTACAACAGTCATCGTTTGCTTACACCTAATTTCTTCTGTTTTTTATTCTTCCCCACCCCCACTACGACTTCCATTGTGTGTAATTTGTCATATTAATTGAAAACTTCTGATAATACGTTTTGTAAATGCCAGAATAATAAATTTATTCACAGGGAATTGCTTGGACGATCGTCAGGAGTAATAATGCCTGGAAGAAGGTCTTTTTCACCTGCTGCATTTGTACCTGTGAAGCTGGGGCAGTTTGCACTTTCCGATAAGATTCTGATTGCAGCATTACCAGATGTGAAAATGTATATTTCTGGCTTTATTTTTTAAATATATGTCTAAATTTATTTATATAGCATGCTTATATTCCCTAGTTGATATAATACTGTTAAACTTAAAGGGATCGAGTGTAGCAGAATGATAGCATGATGAACACATAATTAGGATGTTTGAGTTTGATTTCTGAGATGGTAAACTCTAAATTTCATATAATTGTGTGATCAATGAGATTTATGTTTGGGTTCTAACTGTTTCTCCACAGAATTGTGTAGCAGTTGAGTATATACTAAATAGAAGTAATGAATTTGGCCTTGAATAAATGGTGATGATGTGTAAAACAGTGTGTGTGTGTGCACGCACATGAGTGTGTGCGTGCGAGCGTGTGTGTGTGCATGGGAGCGTGAGTGTGTGTCTATAAACTTTTTGAAGGAAGTGGTTTTTAATTTCTTGTGTGAAGTAAAGGAAATAGTTTAATCGAGAATCTTCTTGGTTTTCCAATATAACTAGAATAATTTGCTTTGACCCTCCCTGAACCCATTCTGACTAGTTCCGCATGATATCTGTACATGTAACTCACTAACAACAAGCCATATAATGTTGAAATTTCATATTTGGGATTTTTTTTAATGTCTAGTTGTGCACACTCCTAATCAAAATTGACTAAAGGGGGAAGGGGCATCAGATGACAAAAATAAAAATTTACATCATAAAAAGATCTATACAAAAAAATTGCCATAAAGAGATTTAAAAAATCATTAAAAGATCAAAAAAAATATCATAAAAAGATCTTTAAAATAATTGTCATAAATAGATCTATTAATTATGTTATATAATAACATTTTTACCTGACGGATTAGAACGGAAATGTATCACTTTTAAATTAAATCATTTAAAATAAAGTGCAACCAAACATTTTATTTATTTAATTTGATAGGAGTACAAGGAAGTCATGTGGTGACCAAATAAATTTGTTTGTATTTATTTAGTGTAAATATTCGTGTATTTCATTTAAAATCAGGTTTATTAATTTTAAGAATTTTCTTTTAGTCGTATTTTGTGTTATTAGGTCATAATTTGGTTTTATTGTTAATTTGTTTTAATAATTGGGCTTTTTACAAATTTACTTTATAGGTTTGTTTAGTAATTGTACTAGATAAAAAAATGCACTATTGTACCTACTTCACTTTATATCTGTCAACTTAATTACTCTTCAATCAGTTTTCCTTTTTTTTTTTTAACTTTCTGGTAGTTGTCTTTACACTGACTAATCTCAACAAAGGCGTGTTTTATTTTATTTTTTTCTCACGGTGGCGTGTCGGATTATAAATAGTAGTTTAATGACTTCATTTGAAACTAAAATATATTTCCTAAATTGTAGTCATCTTAGAAAAAATGCTAATTATACAGCTCTTGCTTGAGGAAATTTCTTATAGGTAGGGGGGGGGGATGAACTTCCCCTCTAGTCATTTTATTTTAGCTTGTTGGGAGATACAATATATTATACATGATTGAAATATGAACTCCTTTTTAGGAATTTGGATGACCTCATGATCCGTGTCGAAAAAGTTCTGCCCTGTCTGAAGGAAGATCTTTCACCAAGTACCTATCTTCCTCGAATGCATGGTCTCTTGTATCTTGAAGAAGTTGCCATGTTAAAACAAGTATGTAAGATTACAGTATTCTATTTATAGCTGATTATCACCATTGTTATTGGTTGTCTTTGACCATTGTCCAGACTAATTGTGGATTATCATAAAATCTTAGAAAATATATCTTCTTTATAGATCTAGCAGAAAATATAACAATTGTTTTCATAAGTCATTTCAATTAATCAAATCAAAAATCATTAGTCAATTTCATGCTTGGAATAAATTGTATATTTATTTCATAAATATATCCCTTTATATTTTGTATTTAAAAGTACAAAGTGCATATGTTCTTAATTAACAGGGACTGATTTACTAACATTTATCCATCAATCCTGAGTTCCTTTTGTTAAAAATATTTCTCACTTCTAATATTTCATCAAACATTAAGTTGTATGTATACCATTCTTACCATGAGGTCAGCTTAAACACAAAATGTGATAGAATCAAAAGTGGTTAAAGCAAAATTTCTTGAAGCAGAAAGAATTAAAATATATTGCGGTGTATTTACAATGTTACACAACTGTGAGATTTTCAAGAAATTATCTCCAGTAGTCATAAATGGAATAGGGAAAACGCTTATTTCAACTGTCCATTAAGCTATTTTAGTATATAAATATTCCAAAACTTTTATTTCTCCAGGTTACAATATGCAGATCATTGAAAATTTTCAAGTCCCTTCCCCACATGAGGAATAAACATATTTTGTTGGAGTGCCTACTTTCAACATAAAAAAATCAGACATATTGCAATCTAAAATATGAAGAGTGTATTGGTTTTCTGGGTAAGGCAAATTCTTTTGCTGTTACTGACCAATACTAACATTTAGTACAGTGAAAGTGGATTTACACTTATTCATTCGCCCACCCCTATAACCTGATTATATTAACTTTTAGATAAGTGATCTCACAGTATTGACTATTGGTTTCTATTAGATTATTATTTCATTTCATATATTCATTTTAGTCCTATATCAACCTATTTTAATTATTTATTTTAGTCATATTGTTTATATGAACCATTACTTTTTCCGAATCTGAGAATATCTTTGTGTCCCTTTATGGGGAGGCATACCTCGAAAATATACTGGTATGCTAAATGTTTAACTTTATATTTTGTAACTAAACAGTATTTTTTTTTTTATACTGTATTAATTTAATTTTAGGTTGGAGAGCTGCAAATGGACAAAGCCACCTTTAGAAAACGTGATGATTGTTTGATATTGGATGTACCTCCTCTTTCTCCTTATACAACAAAACTTGTTGCTGGTGACATGCTTATAGCATCAGTTCCATCTGCTGCAGGTCCATAGCTATTATTAATTAAATGGTCTTTACATTAAATAAATGTACCTAAGTGTAAAAGTTGTTGTTAATACATTTTTGGAAACAGATTTTGGCCATTCAACAGTTATTTTGTTTTTATTAAATCATGCACATTTATGATGCAGGTATTTATTAACTTTTTTCCTTTATTTAGTTATTTATTTGTCATTTCAGATGAGAGAAAGTATGAAGGAGTAATTCACAGAGTAACTCACACTGAGCTATGGCTACAGTTTGCTCAAGATTTTCACGACTCATATAAAGTTGGAATGCAATATTCTGTGTCATTTGTTACTTCTCGAGCTTCTCTGAGAAGGATGCATCAAGCTATTAATCTTGCTGTGAAACATCTTGGATACTCATGGTTATTTCCTACAGGAATTTTCCCCCGACCTCCACAAGTAATTGTGGAAGAAGTATGTATGATATTGATTTCAAATTATTATTTCAACAACGTTTCAAATTAAGTGCTTAAGAAAAATTTAAAATTTCCAAATGATTGCTTTGCTTCTTTTTCGAGCCCTTAAGACAAGAGAAAGAAGCGAGGAGTGTTAAATACTACATTTAAATTCATGAAACTGATAGATTAAAAGTTTTAGCAGATTTCCCTTAAGGGAAATCAGGTATTGAGGTCGTACTCATGACGCGATTTTCAAAATATTTCTTTAAATATCCATCGATCCTATCCAGGAGATGACGAAAATGGAGGTCCGTTCAAAATTTTATATATATATATATATATATTTGTCTGTTACCACTCTAGCGGTCACAATTTTTGTTTGATTGTTATGAAACTCGATATTTAACTGTTTTATGTAAAAAGATAGATCAAGTTCGTTAATGACTAAAATCGGACAAGTGGGAGAGGGGTTTAGAGGGGGTGATTTCCGAAAATTAGAAATATCTCTGTTACTTCGGATCGAAAAATTGTATGGAACCAATCTTATTAAAAATTAAATTTACTATAAATATTATTATGTACGTTTATTTTCTATCTTGAATATTTACCGAGATATTTGCATTTTTCAGTTATGAGCCTTCAACAAACCCTCACTTTTACTCATGTCATATTAACAATAAGCTGTTGTAATATGAACCACTTCATTACTTAAATACAAATTATTGTTTTCATTGAACTTTTATTTTATGTATAAATGCGATATATATGCAAATACGTTCTGTTGACCCCCCCCCCTTTCTGATTCATTACAAATTACAACACTAGCTTTAGTAAATTGTTTTCAATAAAATTAATATGTTATATTCAGATATATTGCATTAACTGTTTGTCTTTCCAGTCTACCTATTCAGAGCTACAAGGTTGGTAGGCCTGTTTGTTTACAATTCAGCCACTTTCCGTAGTAGAGATTATTAACTTGTATTGTAAAGAGATTGAAAGATTTCCCATTATTGTTTGTATTTATTCACTTAACATTCACGGTAGTGTTACCTGTATGTATACTTATCTATTGTAAACCTTTACATGGGAAATCTGCTTAGTTTACACAGCCCCTGCGTGACGGACTTTATTGTCTCATAAAATAATTAAATTTATTAAGTACAGGAAGTCAGTGTGACAATCTAGTCTCACTGAGTTGCAATTTTCTCAAATCTGTAGGATTCATCTTAAGAGGTTTGATTTAAATAGCTTTGTAATTACTGGATTACTGTTTTTATATAAATTGGTTATTATTCTAAAACCAACCGTCCTTCTAGAACTCTAGAAGTTATAGTATTACCAACATGCCAAATCTAGTAATAGTGAAATAATATAGCAAAATAAGTAAAAAGTGTAATATAACAATTGATAGTAAAACTGAGTTATAATTATCATAATTAATCAGAGGATTCTCTTTCTTACTTGAATGAAGGGTTTTTGAAGTCCTTAATAAGGAAACAAAATTAAGCTAATCTGCTGTGCAGAGCCTATGTTTAGATCTATGATTCCCAAAGTGGTCTATATCGACCCCCGGGGGTCTATGACAACCTGTGAGGGGTCTACGTCAGCGAAAAAAAATGTTGGGGGTCCATGAAATGAAAATAGTGGTCTATGATAGTGGATCTCAACATACACTGATAGTACCTATTTACTTACATTATACTATCTTATAATATAAAGACATATACATTATTTATAAAAGTACCTATGAAGTAAAAAATGTATTATATATGTTTATAAAATTGTGTAAGTTGTAGTATGTAGGCATTCGCTTTGTGGTCGCAATACATTTTGAACTTGTAAAAACCTGCACATAATGATATACCAGTATCATCTTGTTACAAGCATACGTGCAGTCTCAGAGCTTCGCGAACTTGCACTGACTTGTTCAATTCGTCACTCTATAAATACGAATGTGAGACAAATACGTTTATTCGTTTCCTGAATCTTGAAAAGGAAAGTGCTAAGAAAATATTTAAAAAAAAAACATAAACTGGTAGTTTATCACACAAATTATAGTGAATCAGTGTTATTTTATTTGAGTGTGCCGGAGAAAAGTAAGTACATTATTTTTTGTTAAATTTTAGTTTTATACTCGTAGTTAGCAAAGATAGATAAATTACGCCAATCATGACTTCAGTTATTAGTAGTTTAATATTCAAATCATATGCAAAATTACACGAGTACTCCTCAATAGTTTCTTTTTCAAAGTTTTAGCAATCGGTATTATAATTATGTACAATCAACATATTGTACATTCATACAATTTGTTATTACTATTCGTTGTGTAATATTTTATTTTTACATTTTTTGTCATGTTACTTTCAAATTTCCTTGAAGTTCCATCATGTCAAAACCGTAAGTAACATTCATAATATTCCCCTTCTCACATTCATTTATAATGTCTGTACGCCTATGCCTGCCATAAAATCTAAGACCATACGTTTTAAATTTGCCTTTGATTTTTTAATATACAGCTGCTGGACTGTATATCTTATTTTAATAGATTAATTTTGCCCACAGATGATGTCCGAATCTAAAAAGAAATGTAAACAGTACAGTTTTGACTATTTGAAGTTTGGCTTCATTCCATCATTGTCGGACAAACAATTGCCTATGTGCCTTTTATGTAAAAAAGTTTTGGGCAATGACGCTATTAAACCATCTAAGCTGCAGGATCATCTGAGAAGATGTCACCCTGACAAAACAGATAAAGATTTGAAATACTTTCAAACACTCTAAGATAAACTTCAGAAGAGACCCACGCTGGTCAGAATGTTTGCTTCGATGTCACAAAGAAACGATGATGGTTTGCGGGTGTCTTACAATATCTCGCTACTTATAGCAAAATCTGGAAAACCGTATACTATCGGAGAGAAGTTAATTTTGCCAGGTATTGAAGAAGTTTTAAAAACTGTTTTACACAAACCTGCATCTAATATCATTAAAAGAATTCCTTTAAGCAACAATACTGTTGAAAGACGTATTGATGGAATGAGTTCCGATATTGAAAGCTTCTTGTGTAATTATTTGCAAACGACCCATTTCTCTATACAACTTGACGAGTCAACTTTACCCGGTAATGCAGCATTACTATTGGCGTATGCTCGTTTTATTATGAATCAAGAAATCTACGAGGAACTGCTCTTCGCAAAAACTTTGACAACCGACACTAAAGGTGAATCAATATTTAATGTTTTGAAGGATTACTTCATTGAAAAACCAATCCCTTTATCAAATATAATATCAGTAGCTACAGATGGAGCACCTGCCATGGTTGGACATTATCGTGGATTTATAAGCTATTTAAAACAAAATGTGTCAGGGGTGTTAGCAATACATTGCGTCATCCATCAACAACATTTAGTTGCTAAAAATTTGAGTGTTAGATTGCATGAAACTCTTCAATTAGTCATTGATGCAGTAAAACGAATCCGAAGTCATTGAATACGCGGTTATTTGCGCAGTTGTGTGAAGAAAATGACAAACACTTTCATCAATTACTCCTTCACACTGAAGTACGCTGGCTGTCGAAAGGCTTATGTTTGACAAGATTTTTTGCACTTTTTGAGACTATTTTAGAATTTCTGGATACTAAAGATAAGATTTTAAAAGACAATTTAATGAAGTGGAAAACAGGCATCGCCTATTTAACAGATTTATTTACAAAATTTAATATGGTTAATTTGCAGTTACAAGGCGACATCTAAATTTGATTAAAACAAAGTCCATCTTATCAGCGTTTCTTGCCAGAATTAAACTAATGAAGCAAAATATTGGACGGGGCGAATTTTCCCAGTTCCCCAATTTGTCACAGACAAACTGCCAGGAAGACGACGTTAAAATCTACGTTCAACATTTAAATGCCCTCTAATCAGATTTTGAAACTAGGTTTGAGGATGTTTTGACTATGGTAGTACCACCGTGGATAATTAACCCATATGGTGACATAGAAGAAACGAATGTCATAATAGAAGAGGAACTGACTGAACTAAGTACAAACGAAGAACTTAAGGTTCAGTTTAAAAACGGATATCAGCAATTCTGGCTGCAAAACAACATACCAGAGACTTATCCCATATTATGGAATATAGCGAGGAAATTTTTAATTTCCTTTCCATCGTCATACCTAGTGGAAAGGGGGTTCAGCGCTGTTACCAATCTCCTAACGAAAAAAAGAAACAGACTGGACATCATTAGCCGAGGAAATTTAAGATTAAACCTTATAAAATTGACTCCAAATGTTGATAATTTATTATTAGAGCATCAGGTTCATCCTTCTCACTAAAGCATTTACTTATTGCATAGTTATTTATAGTTTATGTTACATATATTTTATATAACAGACACAAAATTTTATTTTGAGTAGTTTTAATTTAAATTCAATTAATAAATGTATAAAACTTAACATGTGTTTTTACTTTAAGTTTGTAACACTAAACTTCACTACAGTTAGAAATTTACAAAAAATCAATATCAGGTAAGTAGGGGGTCTACCCATAACCGAAAAACATGGCAAGGGGTCTACGACACAAAAAAAGTTTGGGAGCCTCTGGTTTAGATAGTGTAGCGTGAATGGGCTGTGATTCTTCCATCCTCTGGACGACAGTGTATTTGTAACTGCAACTTGTAATTAGCAAAATAAATGTTGGAACAAAGATTAAGGATGTTTTTAGCTACATAACACATATTGTGTAAAGCCACTGTAGTGGTTTTGCGCAATTAAAGGGTTAATGAACACTAGAGAAATATGCAACTAATTTTGTCATTCAGTAAAACCCTCAGCTTTTTGTTTACATACTTCTACAGAGATTTTTCATAGATATTTACCAAACCCAAACCTCTATATGATTTGAAAAAAGAAAAACACTTTGTTAAAGAATTAAGTATGACTGCTCATCGATGGTACCCAGCATTATTTTTGACAAATTTCTATTGATCTTATGCAGCAGATGACGGAAATTATGTGTGTTCAAAACTGTGTGTATGTGCATGCGTGTGTGTGTGTATGAGCATTCCAGCAGTATTGATTATTCTTTGATCATTTCTAAACTTGATATTTAATAGTTTTATGAAAAACTAGAGATCAAGTTCATTAAAAAGTAAAATCAGTCTAGAAAATGAAAATCGGAAATTCAATATTACCATGCCATTATTGTAAGTATGATCAAAAAAATTGTATAGAACCAATAACCGAAATTGAATGCACTATAAACATTGTTGTATAAGTTTTTTCCTCTATGTCGAGTATTAACCAAGATTTTTACATTTTTTAGTTATCAATTTCAGTAATGCACTTCTCACTTTTTCACCTCAACCACCTGAGCCACTAAACATTTGATTTCTTCCTTAAATTTTAAGTCTTTTTTACATAGGAATCTTATTACAGGAGTGTGTTTACTTAGGATTCACAGTCTCCTTTAACTCATGGCTCAGGTTAGCCATGTGAGTTAAAGTGTTGACCTTAATCTCACATGGTAAACCTAGAGTGGCGAGTTCGATTCTCGCCTGGGCAAAGGAAATTATTTAGTGACAGAATTCATTAAACAACATCCTAAGTCCCACCCTGGCTAGAAAAGGGTTGTAACCTGCAGATAACCCGCCCCCAATTAGCCTTAGTTGCAAAAAGCGGACGTTAATAAATAATAATAATAACAGTCTCCAGCACGTGGAAAATCTGCTTAGTTTACGCCTGTGTTACAATTTTTTTAGCCTATTTCAATCTTTTTGTATGAGTTGTTATTGTTGCAGTTTAAGTTATTGATCTAGCTAGTCCTCATTTGTAACGTTTGGTCCCGTCAGTTAATTTTTTTGTTTTCAGGAGCTTTCTTAAGTTATTAAACTTAAATATAATGCATAATGAGAGAGATAACCTTCTGCCAAAACAAGACGGAAAATTATCAAGTCTTCCTAGCAACCATCAGAATCAATTCCATCTACTATATAAACACTGATAGGCAGGCACTCCTGAAAAGGAATAAATTTACATGAAACATATAGCAACTTGAATAAATGAATTGAAGTGTTTCTGATGATCTGCCCACCCCTTGTTTAAAATATTAGTCGCTTCTGCTCATTTGAAGAATTTTGTGTTCTAGGAAATTGAAGATGAATCTGCTTATTATAAGAAAAAAGACAAATTCACTTACCGGCAAAGTAAAAATGTTCCTACACCGAACAGTAAAGATCAGCTTATATACAGCCCAGATCCTCGGAATGTATCTGCCAATATAAATCAGAAATATCTCAGTATTCAACATAAATTCCAGGTACTATATTTCAATTTTTCCACTTCATAAAAACTGTTAATCATATTTTTTTTGCCTGCTGCCAAAAGTAATTCTTTTTTAGTGGTTTAATATGAAAGCCTGCCACTTTGTGTTTAATAACTTTAAAATGATTTTGTTAGTGTTATGAAAAGTACAGTATATTAGTTATAGTAAGTAGTATTAGCTTAGCAACTCAATTGCCCATGATTCTGAAGAGACAATAAGTAAAATCCAATCTTGAAATCTGATACTCCCATAGCTATTATACAGCCCCTCTACACATTATTTAGTGATCAATGTATATATACACTTTTTAATGGTTCATCTTTTGAAAAGAAGTTATTGAGTTTGCTCAAGCACTACTGTATGACATATTACCTAGTATATTAGAACAATACAAACATATGACCATTAAAATTACTTAAAAAATAGAAAAATGCTCTTAAATTATTTCTGCTAACTGTTGTTCGGTTACAATGGGCAACATCTAGTTTCATGTGTAACTAAAGATCAAGTTTTATAACGTTGACCTTTATCTCACATGGCAAACCTAGAGTGGCGAGTTCGATTCTCGCCTGGGCAAAGGAAATTATTTATTGACGAAATTCATTAAATAACATCCCAAAATTCCACCCTGGCTAGAAAAGGGTGGTAACCTGTAGATAACCCGTCCCAATTAGCCTGAGTTGCAAAAAGTGGGCGTTAATAAATAATAATAATAATAATAGTTTTATAATGGTTGATTATTGGACAATGAGAAGGAATGGGTGCAAAAATTCAAAATATCTCCATTATTATAGGTTGAGCCAAAAAAATGCTACATAATCATTCATTTTGCAAATTTAATTTTCTGGAATTGTTATTCTACTCATTTTTTTTCTTTAACTTGAATATTGACCAAGATATTTGCACTTATTAAAATTTCAACCTTCAGTAAACTCTCACAATTAATGTGATTTTTACTTAAAGCGTCCTGAACTGCTTAACTTTTCATGCCAGTTTAAATTTTATGTGTGGTTTACATAGGATTCTTATTTTAGAAGAAATGGAGAATAGATATTCATCAAGTTCAGCTCTCTATAGGACAACAATAGGATTAAGTAGTTACTGTGTGAAACATTACCATCCAAGATCAAAACTTTCCTTAAAAATAGTTCAGATACATACTGAATAATATGGAGATATTTAAATTTGTAAATTAGTTCAGAAAAGAAAAATATTTATTGACAATTAAACAAGGGGCTCCAAAGCTGATTCAAATTGTCAAGTGCGTTATTGGAGCATATCTTTATTCAGCCTGTCATCACCCTGTCTAGCACTTGTGTTGGTTGGAGAAACTGGTTTCCAGAATTTTTTTTAATTCAGAAAACTTATTCTGTATTAAATTCTTGAGGTAGTTGCACTCTGTTTTAATACATAAATGCTTTTTCCCTTGTTTTTAAATGTGAAAAACGTTTAAATACAATATTATAAACACAATATTAAACACTACTCTTTTTAAACACAATATTAAACACTATTCTTTTTAAACACAGTATTAAACACTACTCTTTTTAAACACAATATTAAACACTACTCTTTTTAAACACAATATTAAACACTACTCTTTTTAAACACAATATTAAACACTACTCTTTTTAAACACAGTATTAAACACTACTCTTTTTAAACACAATATTAAACACTACTCTTTTAAGCACAGTATTAAACACTACTCTTTTTAAACACAGTATTAAACACTACTCTTTTTAAACACAATATTAAACACTACTCTTTTTAAACACAATATTAAACACTACTCTTTTTAAACACAATATTAAACACTACTCTTTTTAAACACAATATTAAACACTACTCTTTTTAAACACAATATTAAACACTACTCTTTTTAAACACAATATTAAACACTACTCTTTTTAAACACAATATTAAACACTACTCTTTTAAACACAGTATTAAACACTACTCTTTTTAAACACAATATTAAACACTACTCTTTTTAAACACAATATTAAACACTACTCTTTTAAACACAATATTAAACACTACTCTTTTTAAACACAATATTAAAATCTACTCTTTTTAAACACAGTATTAAAATCTACTCGAGCCAATCTATTAATGCATTTTATTGTTTTGATTCATATTTAAGGTTCCAATAAAGCAGAACCTAAGAGGCCGGAATCGAAGGTACAATAATTACAACAGAGATATGCACTGGAACCGTCAGGGTAGTGGATATGGAATGCACTGCACAACTGACAATGAAGTTAAAGTTCATATAGGAACAGAAAGAAACAAGAAAATTAAATGGTTACTATATAAGTTTTATAAATGATTATTTGTAATTTATGAGAAATGGAGAATTGATGGTATTAGATGATTAGTTAAGTCCAGCATGTGTTGAAAATGATGTGACGTATCGATAAAATGTACTGATAAAAACAGTAATCTATTTCTGTTCTAGGAATGTATACTGATCATCTGTTATTACAACTTTTTTTTTTGTCTCTAATCATCAATCATTTATGCAGAACAGTAACTTAAGTTAGAATAACTGAAGTGTGTTCAGCTTTCTTTTAATATTTGTTCTACTTTGAATGTTTAAAATCAGTTTCCAAACGAAATTGTGACTTACTTCTGAACTTGTTAATATTTATATATAATGCATTTTTATTTTAAAAGGCTTAATGAACTATAGTCTGGTAATGTGAGGGTAATGTTAATAAGCATGGTTAACTTTTAGGTTTAACAGAGGCCTAAATGGACAGCAAAAAGATGCAGTGAAGAATGTTTTGCTTGGTGAAGCTAGGCCACTCCCATACATTATATTTGGCCCTCCAGGGACAGGGAAGACAGTGACTGTTGTGGAAACTATTCTTCAGATTCATGCTCTCATACCGGAGAGCAGGTATATATTGAGGAAGAAATAAATATATTTTTTTATAAAAATAAATAATTTAAAAATTGAATTAGTTTAAAAAAAAAAGTTGAACTTTATATAAGTCACCGATACAAAGAGAAATAAGATTATTTGAGCAGATTTCCCTTAAGGGAAATCAACTATTGCGGTCGTACTCATGATGCAATTTTCGAAATTTTTCTTCAAATGTCCATCGATCCTACCTAGGAGATGACGAAAATGAGGTCCGTTCAAAAGTATATATATATGTATATATATTTGTCTGTTACCGCTCTAGCGGTCGCAATTATTCTTTAATTGCTACCAAACTCGATATTTAGTCCTTTTATGTAAAAAGAAAGATCAAGTTGTTAACGACTGAAATCGGACCAGGGGGAGGGGGGCTTAGAGGGGGAGAATTTTGAAAATTTGAAATATCTCCGTTACTATACATTGGATCGAAAAAATGTATAGAAGCAATCTTATAGCAAATTAAATGTACTATAAATATTGTTATATACATATATTCCCTATCTTGAATATTAACTGAGATATTTGCATTTTTCAGCCTTCAGCAAACCCCCACTTCTACTCATGTTACATAAACAATACTCGATTATGTAATAAACCACATCTTTAGAAGCTTAAATACCAAATATTGTTTTCATGAGACGAGATACATGCAAATATGTTCTGGTGACCCTCCCCCTTCTTAAGTTTTTGGACTACTTAAATTTGATTGATTGAGATAAAAATTATTCTGATTCATTATAAATTACAGTACTTGATATAGTAAATAGTTTTCAATCAAATTAATACGTTATATTCAGATATATTACAGTAATTGTTTTTCTTTCAGGTAAGAAGTTGGCAGACCTGTTTGTTTAAATTTCATATGCTTTCCATAGGGAGGTTTCTTATTATTGTTTGTATTTATTCACTTAATATTCACAGTGGTGTTGTGTTACCGATGTGTAGATTTATCTATTGTTAAACTTCACGTGGGAAATTTGCTTAGTTTACGCAGCCCCTGCGTGACGGACTTTGTTAATTTTTAAATAGAGTTTCTTGAATTGTGGTTCATTTATATATTATTTTAAACAATTGGATTTCATGAAATATTATTAATAATAAAAAGTTTTTTAAAAACTCAAAAAATATTGTAATATTAGTCTCTAAATAACTCTGCTATGGTGTCTGATTAATGTGAAGTATAATTGTTCTACACATTTTACCAAAACTCAAACATTAACAAAGTTATTGGGATTTTTTGGATTTTCACCAATACAATTAATTCCCACTTCTAATCATACAGTTTTTACTTTTGAGTTACTAAATCAGTGAGCGATCAGTTATCAGAGTTCTTAAAAAGGGAGAAATAGAGTATTGTGAGTGCACATTCATGTCTTATTCCAGCACTTTGGAAATCTGCTCAGTTTGCATACTCTCTGCATAACAGACTTTTGTTTTTATTCTATTGGAATAAAAAAAAAAAATAATTTTTTTTTATACACTGTTAGCAAGGCTAAACGTCCATGGCAAGTGAATTGCCTGCTACCTTGCAGAATACGTATACACGTTCATGCCTTGTGATTAAGGAGTCAACTTGAAACTCGGGCCTTATTTCATTGTTCAATATAATGACAATGCTGATATTTTTATTCTCTCTTATGTAATCAATTTAATCTTTTATATTTTCAAAAGTAAGATACATATATTTTTGAAATCCAATACAAAGGGAACTCCAAATTCATCTTACTGAGATTCATTCTAAATACTTGTAACATTTTTAGCAGATTTCCCTTAAGGGAAATCAGCTATTAAGGTTGTACTCATCCAGCGATTTTTGAAAAATTTCTTGAAATGTCCATCGATCCTACCTAGGAGATTATGAAAATGAGGACCATTCAAAATTGTGTGTGTGTCTGTGTGTGTACATGCATGCTTATGTACATACATATACACACACACTCATACATATTTATTTATTTGTCTATTATTGCTCTGGTGGTCGCAATTACTGTTTTATTCTTACCAAATTTGATATATAAACGTTTCATCCAAAACTAAAGATCGAGTTTGTTTAGACTGAGAATTTTGAAAATTTGAAATTTCTCCATTATTATTCGTTGGATTGAAAAAGTGTGTGAACTAATTTTATAGTAAATTTAATTATCTATAAATGTTGTTATATACATATTTTCTTCTCTAAGGTTAATATTAACCGAGATATTTGGAATTTTTAGTTTTCAGCCTTCAGTAAACCCCCGTTCCTATTCATGTCCTATTAACAATAAGCTGTTATAACATGAACCTCTTCATTCTAAGCTTAAATACCAAATATTGTTTCTATTGAGCCCTTAATATGCGAGATACATGCAAATTAGTTGTGACATCATCAATTAGGGTTTTACATTCTTGTCTTAAAAATCTTTGTTTGATGTATCATAATCGATATTATTAGAAAATTCAAAATATCTCTGTTGTTATGAGTCAGATATAAAATGTTATAGAATCAATCTTTTTAAACTATTGAAGCTTACAATTTTTTCAATGTGCATTCTTTTATAATTTTAATACTAATTGAGTTATTCGTACTTTCTTCTTTTCAGCCTTTAGTTACCCCCACCCCCTTTGACACATCTGGTTTTTTTTTTAGAAATAGAGAGTATGTGGAGAGATGAGATCACAAGTGTGCTATACCAACACATGGGAAGTCTCCTTAGTTTACGCAGCCTCTGCGTGACGGACGTTTTTACAAATCTTTTAAGTTAGAGTGCCACTTATACTCCTCCGATATACTTGTTAACAATCCGAAGCCATTGATCATCAAAACAGAAATTATTTCTTGATTTACATTTTTCTTTCTTAATTTTTAATATAGTAAAGACTTTTCAATATAAATCTTAATATTGACATAATTAAAACTTTTAATTTTTATTATTTTCATGTATTAGGTTACTGGTAGCAACACCTTCAAATTCTGCAGCTGATTTAATTGCTGAAAGACTTCTTGACTCAGGTGATTTAGAACAAGGGGATCTTCTTCGAATGGTTGGTTACCATTACCTTGAACAAGGAAGGATTTCAGCATCTATTGTACCTTATTCAGCAGTTCCAGATGTTAAAGCTATAAACATACCAGGAACCTCTGGTTCTTCACGTACGCTTATTTTCTTTTCAATCTATATAGTATTGTAAATTATGATAATTTGTTTAAAATATTAATTTTATCGATATATATATATATATATATATATATATATATATATATATATATATATATATATATATATATTAGCTAAGGTACCCAGCTTTGCTGAGGAAATCATTCGAGGCGGAAAGATGGTATTTTGTTTTTGCAAGACTTCTACGTGTCTTGCACATCTACACTTCCCATCTGGGCGCATTGTTTTCCCATAAGAGTCAGTTGGGCGACTTATAGAAATAAAATTGATTTGAAGAATAAATGAAAATAAGTCCCTAATCATTCCCTCTTCACTGTTCGACACACCGTGAATAATTCAAATCATAATCATGGATAGCATTTATTATAATTAAATATCATTTATAATGTTCGTATTTTGTATATACAATCTAGTTAAGATACCCTGCGAAGCCTAGGAAATCATTGTTGACTGACTAATGATGGCATTTTTATAGCAAGACTTCACTGTGTACACAAAACTTCAATTACACTTCCCTCCATGACATATTGTTTTTCCGAAAGGGCCTGGTAACTTTTGGGGACTAATAGAAATTTTAGTTTTGAAGAATAAATGAAAATGTGCCCCTAATCAATCCCTCTCCACTTTTTGACATACCGTTTTTGAATAATTCAAACCTTTATCATGGATAGCATTTATTATATTTAAATACCATTTATAATGTACCTGTCAAAACCCAATCTGAGCACATATAGTTTAAGCATAGTTTTGTAGATAAGATTATATTCCGTAATAGTAAAGCTCAGTTGAAATCACTTCCAGTAATGCCAGCATTTCACAGGAAATAAGTTAACTCAATTAACTGTTTTAGCCTCCCATCAACTTATCAACATTATTTTCCTTAAATTATTCATTCAAAATATTAAACACTTGGAATGTTTTAATAATTTATATACCTGATGGAATTAAATAATAGTGGCACTCTAAAAATAATTTCATTTATATATATATTAAGAAGAAATCATAGCCCTCCCTGCAATCTACTTAAAACAATCATATCGAGTTAAAATGCATATTGTCTTTTTTCATAATGACATTGCCAAAAATAACATTTAATTGTTATAATAGTACATATTTGTTTCAGTAACGTCAAGATATTGGAAATAAGATAATATATTACCAGAATCAAAGAGTTTGATTCCTCACAACTTCCACTATGACTCCTTGTGCAACTTCAGCACGACTTTGTTTAAATAATGCATTATACAAATTAAATAATGGAAATGCTCTTATAGTTTACATTTCTATTGGAAATAAATAACAAAGTTATTTCCTGGGGAAAATAAATGAATGAGGAGGGGGGTGACGGAGATTTATAACCTCGCTAATCCGAATTATACTTAGAACAATCATAATAGACTAAAACATAACATCATTTGTCATAATATACCTATATTAAAAACACTTAAATAAGTACTAATAAAATTGTTGACTCCCGCTATAGTTTTAGCGTATATCTCATGTTTACCAAGTGCCAATTACTTGTGTTTCACATTTTGTGGCTTGAATTTATACGGAACCCAGAATCCTTGTTTTTGTACCATACCCATGGCATTCAGACGGTTTGCAATCTATTATAAAAAGTTTGTTGTTTACTCTTAAGTAATAAGACAAATACTGATTTCTAGAGAGAATTCCCGCCTGGGCAAAGGAAATTATTTAGTGGCGGAATTCATTAAATAACACCCTAAGTCCCACTCTGGCTAGAAAAGGGTGGTAACCTGTAAATAACCCGTTCCAATTAGCCTAAGTTGCAAAAAGTGGATGATAGCAAATAATTTTTGTGCTTTTATATACAACAGATGAAGGAGTGCAAATGTGTGGGCGTGAACTGTTAGGTCAACACAGAATCACTGTTGGAACTCTCGGCTGCCTTGGACTACTTTATAATATGGGATTCCCGAGAGGACATTTTACTCATGTCATTATTGATGAAGCAGGGCAAGCAACTGAACCTGAGCTTCTTATACCTATGGGTACTTATGAATATTAATAAATTCCCCTCTAATTTCATACTTAATTTAATTTTTAATTATCCAAATAAAAAAGTTATATGTGTGTATATGTGTTTGTATGGTTGAATTAAAATTGTGCCCCCTGCTAATATTTAATTGATTTTATCTGCACAGGCTTAATGGAATTAATTTTTTACAGTTAATCTTTTTTCCATCATAGGACATCAAATTTAAGTACTATCATATTCAAACATCAGGTTTTTGTTTAATATAAAACTTCATCGCAAAATTACCATACATTTTTATTAACAATTTTTAATTTTTTACAAGTAATTTTGGAATCATATATATATATATATATATAAATATTATAATAGATAATTATATTTTGTATGTGTGTTTAGGCCTTACAGACCTTTAATATTCAATTGAATCTGTAAGAACATGTGCGCATCTCAATGCAAATTGATGACTGTTAATAATCTATATTTTATAGATTATAAACCCAATTGGTTTTACCAATAAAGATAAAGGTAAATAAAAAAAATATTTAAAGGTGTAACAAACATATAATTAATTTATATTTAAGACTAGCTAAGGTACCCGGCTTCGCCCGGAAATTCATTTGAGGCTTAATGATGATATTTTTTTTTGGCAAGGCTTTAGTTTCTACTATATTTTGACATTTCCCCGTTCCAGTGTTTAGGCTTTATTCCCATCGTTGCTCTGGATTTGTTATTAATAAAATTAAATAGAACATGAACATTAACAAATAGAAAATGAAATATCGACAATTTTTATTTCAGGCCTCCTTTATAACCCCCACTCCCATTTGAACCTATAAATTTTAATATGGCTTATAATCATAGATGAATTAATGCTAATTCACATACCGAGTTTTGTTAAATTCGGTTCAACCGTTAGTGCCCAATATAATAGTTGGCTCTCGCTTTAGTTTTTGGTGTATATCTCGTTTATACGTTGTTATAAAACAAAAGTTACTCTAAATAGCACAGTAAACAACTTTTGTTATAAGCACATTTTCCGAAAAACCAATAGCAAATGAAATATCGCTATTTTTAATTTCAGGCTTCACTTACAACCCCCACTCCTGCTCATCCCTAGAAATGTTGGTACAGTTTATTATCATGGAGGAGTTACTGCTTATTCACATACTGAGTTTTGTTTAGTTCGGTGAGTCTTTTGTTGTGACAAATAAAATTGTTGATTTCCGCTGTAGTTTTTAATGTATAACTCATTTATATTTAGATATACAACAAAAGTGTATATAACATAAGTTACTCCAAATAACAAAATAAACAACTTTTACTATGTGTATATTTGCCAAAAAAGCAATAGGAAACGAAATATCGCAATTTTTAATTTCAGGCCTCCCTTATAACCCCCACTCCTGTTCGTCTCAGAGAATTTTAACATAGCCTAAAGTCTAAGTTGGGTTAGTAGTAATATACATACCAAGTTTCATAAAATTCGGTTCAGCCGTTTATGTGTGAAAAGGTAACAAACAAACAGACACCAAAGAAACAAAATGCAGTTATGGTCTATGACATGTGAAACGAAAAGTTATCATGAGATTTTGAGAAAAAAATCAATGTACAGACAGAGGTTACAATTTTATATATATATATATATATATATATATAGATATTTATTAGCAGATATAACTCAACGTCTTCATACTTTAGTGGCCTTTCATGCTCTTTGTCACTGGTGTCAAGATATCCACTTTTAAAACATCAGAACTAGTACTCACATGTTTTTATGGATGGTGCGTGTTCCCCACATACTGTGAACAGCAACCCCTCAAAACTTATTTGTTACCCCCAATAAATATTGAGACAGACCAAGTGTAACAAACATATAATTAATTTATATTTAAGATATTAAATACTTACAACTTTACCGTTGTCATAGATTCGATATATTACTAGATATAACAATAGAAAGAGAGTGTATTTTTATTTTGCTAATATTTAAAAAGAGGAATAGGAATTTTTATAATACCTTGTGGCCTCCTGAAGATCTTACTGGGGCTGGCTCATTTCGTAAAAATGCCTTCTTTATATTCACTCTGCCTGTAATAAAACTACACTGGTTCTAAGCGGTAGACTGCCAGAGCAGGAAATTCAAATTATTGTAAATCACTCCTCTCTTCTCATAACCGAAACCTCTATGTTGTCCGTTCTTTTCGCATACTTTTTGATAATTTCTCTCTCTCTCTCTCTCTCTCTATATATATATATATATATATATATATATATAATATTTATTTATGACCAGACTCTTTTACCTTTGGGTTCAAATTAACACATTGAGTTGACAACCTAGCATCCTCAACGTGTTAAAAATGTCAGTTTTTTCAACTCTGAGAGATTAACAAGAGAACGAATACAATAAACGGCGTGGACGGTGTCACTCTCTCTGAGACGTGGAAAACCATATTAAAATAAAATCCAAACCATATGATTGAAGTAGCTATTCAAATTAAAATAAAATTATTGCCTGACGAAGATGGATGCATTTGCATCGAAAATTTGCAGAACAACAAAAATTCCAACTGCTGGAGCAGACAGCCGAAGTTCTCACAATGAAAATCTGAGAGATATGTATATACTAAAAAACTCTCTGGGCTTACTCTGTCCCTGACCAAGGCCTTTTATTCTCCAAACTTTTGTTCAATCTTCTGAACACAAATTTCAATTATTGTGTGTTTATGAGTGAAATACCTGGAATTTAAGTACATACTTTGTTGACATCAGGTTTTTTTATTTTTAATCACTGATTGACATTATTGTATTCCTGATTAAAAATATAGGAATTTATAATTGGTTCTTAATATAATTGTAAATTATATTAAATGTTTTGGATAGTTAAATTATTATTCCCCTAAATATTATTTGAAAAATTACGAACACACACACACACATATTGCACATATATATATATATATATATATATATATATATATATATATATATAAAGTTGATTAATTCATTTTTTTTTAATTGTAGTTTTTCTCCACATGGAGTATGGGCAGGTAGTATTAGCTGGAGATCCTCTTCAGTTGGGACCTGTTGTAACTTCTAGGTTAGCTTCTCGGTGTGGTCTTCAAGATTCTCTTCTAGCCAGACTCTTGAACAGGTATTTTGTTTCTTTTTTAAAATATTAATCCACATTTAATGAACATTCGGTGTGCCTCATAGAATTACTACACATTTTAGCAGATTTCCCTTAAGGGAAATCAGCTATTGAGGTCGTACTCATGACGCGATTTTCGAAAAATTTCTTCAAATGTCCATCGATCCTACCCAGGAGATGACGAAAATGAGGTCCGTTCAAAACTATATATATATATATATATATATATATATATATATATATATATATATATATATATTTGTCTGTTAACACTCTAGCGGTCGCAATTTTTGTTTAATCGTCACCAAACTCGGTATTTTATCGTTTTATGTAAAAAGGAAGATCAAGTTCGTTAACGGCTGAAATCGGACCAGTGGGAGGGGGGGATTTTCAAAAATTCGAAATATCTCCGTTATTATGCATCGGATCGAAAACTTGTATAGAACCTATCTTATTGCAAATTAAATTTACTATAAATATTGTTATATGCATTTATTCTCTATCTTGAATATTAACCGAGATATTTGCATTTGTAATCTGCGTGTGGTCACCAGTAGGCTATGTTCGGACTTTCCGCCGAGAGCTCTGGCGGCCGTTTCCATAACTATTCGTCCCTCGTGAATAGGTTTAGAGGTTAGGTTAACTGTTTTTTGGGGCTAGAAACTACTGGGTTATTACGCCCTAAATAATGTTTTAGGTTTAGAGGTTTCTTACTACTACAGTTGTTATTAGGCAGATTTCTCTATTGTAAAACTTCACGTGGGAAATCTGCTTAGTTTACGCAGCCCCTGCGTGACGGACTTTTATATATGATGTATTTTTCTATTGAAATTTTCATCTTCTTTTCCAAACATAAACCACTTCGAATCAAACTATGGCATCTCTTTTGGTTCTTTCAAATTTTGAACTGTGACCTCATCTCTTAAATTATGGTCATTCCTAATCACCATTGATGCGACCGTTTTGAATGAAAAAAAATGTATGATGGATGGTCAAGGCTAATGTTTTTACTGGTTAATGAGTGGACTACAAACAATTTGTATTATAGTGGATATTTTGCACAGACAAGTGGTTACAGTTTCCCACAATCAGTCTAATTCTGATGTCGAGTTCCTTCCCCCCTTTAGGCTGGACCAAAAAGCTTTGTGAAAAATGGAAAACTTCCTTTAAGAGCACAATAATGTAAAGAAGATAAAAAATTTACTCTCGCTTCGCCATGGTATATGCTGCTGGCTCGGCACGCAGATTTCGCTTCATAATATTCAACAAAATCAAGAAGTGGTTGGTCCTGTGAAATCACAGAAAGTAGTTGGGGCATTATTGGGAATCTTTTGCTGCATTAAATTACCAGTTCTAGTGCAAGGCATGCAATTTTTCATATAGCTGATATACTTGCTTAGTAGTTTTCACTCAACTAACTACTTGGTCTTATAGTTGTACTTCTTAGCCTTGGAAAAATCAGTGTGACTCATCTTTGTAAAGTCAGATGATAATGGCTGGGCTCCAAGGGAATTGTGATATGCTAGTATTTGGTAGATGGGTTAGATCTCTGAAAGAAGTATACATACTATCTGTTCTCTTAATGAAGACAAATGCATCAAAACATCTTGATGTCACATGTCAAGGCTACTTTTTAATTAGAACTTCTGATATCAGTTGGACCTGTATAATAAAGGTCATTCTCACCTGGAATTTTTAAAGTCTTTAAGGGCTGTTCAAGAGTTTAGAGTTGGAAGGTTCTTTAGCGGCACAATGACATGTAATGATGTCTGAAACAACCTCAGCTTTACGTACATGTTCAAAAAGAATATATACATTCGTTTTAAGTCTCTATTATTGGCCTTTTATAACCCTTTAAACTACTTAGGCCAAGCCTTTTATAGAATTAGTACAATACTTGATGTATCTTAAGCCTTGGCACCTTTAGAATAATTTCACTTTGCAACCAATCCCTCAAAATTTAAGGGGTTGAACTCATGTGATACAGTCGTCATCATAAAGCGAGACACTGATCGTAACCTAACTCTCATTAATATCACCGTTCATATTAAAAACAATTCTTCATAATATGAGTCTGATAGTAAACTGCAAATGCCCATTGTGTTTTGTTTTTCTTTTTTAAATCACTACTAATGATTATATTTATACTGTCAGCTTAGCATATTTAATGTTTTTTGGAAATTTTATTTTATTTTATTTTTTAGGTTTCCTTATGCTCGAGATCCTAATGGTTTTCCTGACAGCTCAGGATATGATCCACGGCTGGTTACAAAATTAGTGAATAATTACCGATCTCTTCCAACAATACTACAACTTCCAAGCATGTTGTTTTATGATAATGATCTCATTCCAAATGTAATATTACACAATTATATGCTAATTTTGTTTTATTATTATTTATGTCAGAAAGTTATTTATAAGTTATTTCATTTACCAAATTGCACCAGACCTTTGAACGCGGGTCACAAATTATGGCCTGAGGATTTTTTTTTATTTCTCCATGACTTGGAATCTAAATTAAACATTCCCCCTTCCCCCTGACAATTCAGTGAAAAAAGAGAAATCAACAAGTTCAGCTCCCATGCTCTTTTCCCAGAAGTAGATTTAAAAGAAACGTCTTTTTTTTTTAACTCATAACAATACAAAAGAGTAAGTCTATCTTTACTTGTTAATAGTTAAGAGGTGTTTTTTAAATAAAATACATAAATTAGGATGAGGTTGATATTCTATTGTAGTCTTCTGCCAATTATATCTAATAACAGTGTTAAGAAATAATTTATTCAACCAAGTTAGTATTATTATTTATTTATTAACGTTTATGCTACTATAGCTAATTGGAACGGATTATCTACAGGTTACCACTCTTTTCTAACCAGGGTGGGACTAAGGAATTATTTAATCAGTTCATCACTAAATAAATTGCTTTTGCCCAGGCGGGAATCAAACTCTCCACTCAAGGTTTACCTTGTGAGATTAAGGTCAATGCCTTAACTCTCATAGCTAACCTGAGCCCCTCAATCAAATTAGTTATAAAGCATTTTTGATGTGGCACATAATGACAGATATTTATTGTTTTACATTGTACTCAGTAAAACCCTTTTTCTTTGGTCTTATTTTAACCTGGTCTTTACCTTCAGTTTTAGTAATAAGTTTGAATTTCAAATTTTGTAATGATCACATAAAATATACAAATTTGTATATGTTTGTAAAATTACAATTTCACGATCTTTTTTTGTTTTATTTGGAATAGAAATGTTTTCAACAGTTTTTGGTTTTGATGTCTGTTTTTTTGAATTCGTTTTTTATGCTTATAATCGAATTTCATGAAACTTAGTATATGTTTTACGAGTAACATAACAAAAGTTGTTTATATTGTTATTTAGAGTAGTAATGTTTGTTAAATACGGAGTACAAACTAAAAACTTCTACAAGAGTCACCAATTTCATAGCACACAAACGGCTAAACTGTAATCAATGAAACTCTGTATGTGGGTTAGTATTAGCACTTGATTATAAGCTATAACATATTTATTTTAGAAGTAGGGGTTGTAAGGGAAACAAGAAGTGAAAAATCGCAATATTCCATTTGCTATTGCTTTTTCAGCAAATATACACATAACAAAAATAACTTTTGTTATATGCACTTTACATGTATACCTGATCAAATTGCAACTGCTAGAGAGTTAACAGACAAATATGTATGCATACACACACATATACATACGTATAGATATTGACACGCATTGTGATAACATTGTATGAGCCAAAATGAGTTGGCTTATTTGACATATACACCTGTAATATTTTAACAGGTATTATTTATAATCATTTCTTTTAGGTATCTGAAGAAACAAGTGAGGAAGCCATTTACTTGCGCTCTTTGGCTCCACTCCTTCCCTTTAAGAATAAGAGGGTCCTAGCTCCTCCACTTCTATTTCATGGTGTCAGAGGAACTAATCTCCAAGAGACTGAATCCCATTCTTGGTACAATCCTCAGGAGGTGTATCAGGCATTTGTCTATTTAAGCATACTCTATAGAGCTGGTTTAAAGCCAGAACAAGTAGGAATTATAACTCCTTATCAGCTACAGGTATGTTACATTAATGCAGAATTTGTTTATATAATGCATTCCTTTTTATTTATTATTATCCAATTCAATCGAAACTAAATCATTAGTACCACCCAGGCTAGAAAGTGTGCTAAGCAATAAATAACATTCATCTTAAATGTTCTAACACATTTTTTGTTAAACAATTTTTTTATAGATAGCAAGTTGTTTCTAGATTATCTAACTTTAAAAAATTGAATAAAAAGCACTAGTTTTAGGTTCCGGCTTAAAGTTAATTGGGGCATTACTTTAGAATTTAATTTAATATACATTCTAAAATGCCATTTATTTGTGTAACCATTAGGGTGTATCATATGCCAATGTTATATCCCATAGCCAAGGAAGTTTTCCAATTTTTCTTATTTGGAAAGAGAAACACTTCTGTTCTGTAAAAAATAATTATACACATTTAATTCATAATAGGTAGTTTAAATCGAAAGAGTTTCTTGTGATTTCCACATCGGAATCGGGAGGTTTACAATTAGGTCTCCAGTTTGCTGTGATGTCGCTGTGGCTTCATTAGTTTAGTAACTAATCTCCTAGCTGCCTCCTGCTCCAACTCGAGTTGTGCAATTTCATCACAACTGTTAAAGCAGAGATTAAACTACCATTTCTTGTCCATTGCTCCATTCCAGGTTTTGTCTGGCCACAATGAGACATTTATTTTTTAGATATTACTTATGAATAAATTCAAATACAAATTTGTTGTCATTTTAATCATGTATTTTTAAATTCTAGTCAAACAAAATACGATTCATGTTGGAAAAAGTAAATATAGAGCCACCTAAAGTTGGTTCAGTTGAAGAGTTCCAAGGACAAGAAAAAATGGCTATAATTGTAAGTGTTGTGAGGAGTAGTCCAGAATTAATTAGTTATGACATGCAGCGAGCACTTGGTTTTGTGGCAAACGCTCGGAGGTTGAATGTTGCTCTTTCTAGAGCCAGGGCCATTCTTATCATCCTTGGTAAATATAAGCAATTGTCATTATTATTAACATTTATTGACTCTAGAACATAGTAACGTATATTACCATTTTGGTGAACAATGTTAGACTGAAAAAAGCCACATCCATAATGTCTTATTTTGTTTACTGAAAATAAACAATCAATACTTTGCTTAAGTCTATTTATGGCTTTTAGATCATATAAAATCTTTTCGGACATTGTTATCATAAATACTAGCTAAGGTACCCGGCTTCGCCCGGCAATTCATTTTAGGCTGAATAAAGATGGTATTTTTTTGGCAAGGCTTTACTTTGCACAATATTTTGACATTTCCCCGTCACAGTTTTTAGGAGGGTTTATACTCTTCCTTGCTGTGGATTTGTTAATAATAAAATTATTTGTTATTTAAGACTTCACTCTTTTAATATTATTATATTTCCCGTCTCCTGTGCATGTAGGTTTTTTTATAACGTAAAGAACAGTATAATTCATAGTCGTAGCAAGTAATCTGTCTTCCAAACCATGGATGAATTAAAGTTCCTTTCCCTTGATGTTGTCCAAAGCTTAATGGTGACAGCTGTTTTAGATACATCATAACCGAAAAACAAATAGAAAATGAAATATCGCAGATTTTTATTTCAGGCCTCCCTTAAAACCCCCATTCCCGTTTGAACCTATAAATTTTAATATAGCTTATAATTGTGAAAGAATTAATGCTAATTCACATACCGAGTTTTGTTAAATTCGGTTCAATCGTAAGTGCCCAATAAAATATTTGGCTCCCGCTTTAGTTTATGGTATATATCTCGTTTATGTGTTATACGGTAAAAGTGAATATAACAAAAGTTACTCTAAATAACAGAATAAACAATTTTTGCCATGAGCGTATCTGCCAAAAAACTAATAGGAAACGAAATATTGCTATTTTTAATTTCAGGCCTCCCATACAACCCCCACTCCTGCTCGCCCTTTTAAATGTTGGTACAGCTTATTATCATGTAGGATTTACTGCTAATTCACATACCGTGTTTTGTTTAACTCAGTTGAGTCTTTTGTGCAAAATAAAATTGTTTGTTTGTTGTTGTCGCTATAGTTTTTAGCGTATAACTCATTTATACTTATGTATACGATAAAAGTGTAGATAACAAAAGTTACTCTAAATAACAATCTAAACAACTTTTGTTATGTACATATTTACCGAAAAATCAATGTGAAACAAAATATCGCTATTTTTAATTTCAGGCCTCCCTTATAACCCCTACTCCTGTTTGAACCTAAAAATATTAATATAGCTTATAATCTTGGAAAAATTAATGCTAATTCACATACCGAGTTTTGTTAAATTCCGTTTAACCGTTAGTGCCCAATATAATAGTTGGCTCCCGCTTTAGTTTTTGGTGTATATCTCGTTTATACTTTGTTATAAAACAAAAGTGAATATAACAAAAGTTACTCTAAATAACACACTAAACAACTTTTGTTATATGCACATTTTCCGAAAAACCAATAGGAAACGAAATATCGCTATTTTTAATTTCAGGTCTCCCTTAGAACCCCCACTCCTGCCTGTCCCTAGAAATGTTGGTATGGCTTATTAAATTGAAGGCGTTAGTGCTAATACACATACCTAGTTTTATTTAGTTTGGTTGAGTCATTTGTGCCAAATAAAATTGTTGAATCCCGATATAATTATTAGCGTATAACGCATTTATACTTCGGTATACGACAAAAGTGTATATTACAAAAGTTACTCTAAATAACAAAATAAACAACTTTTGTTATGTGTATATTTGCCGAAAAACCAATAGGAAACGAAATATCGCTATTTTTAATTTCTATGGAATTTTCCTCTTTGACCTTCCCAAAACACATTTTGACTAGTTTCAGCTTGCTTTCTGTACACCTCCCCTTATGAACAAAATTGACACAGAGGGAGATGGTTTTAAAGGAAGGTGAAAATAAAAGAATTTCATATTTATCTGTATGTATTAGAGATAGAAAAAAGTGTTTGTTCGTCATAAAAAGATCTATAAATTATGTTCTATTACATTTTTCGATCCAATGCATTGGAACAGAGCTATCTTGTGTCACTTTCAAATGGAATGTACTCAAAAATTCTATTTATTTTATTTATGTGGTGCCAACATAAGATCTTTTTATTGAGGATTATTGACGGGAGTTACTTTAAAAAGATGAAAATTTGAACTTGTACAGAGACATACAGTAAAGTACTATTCTTGTACACGTTAATATAATCTTGGTGGTGTCTTTTCTGAGTCTCTTCAACCTCAAATCCAGGTACATTGGAGAACATCCCTTCTGCTAAACGAATCTTATTAACAGATTGTAATAAGCACATTTTTCCAATCAGGATTTGTCAATGGCATCAAAAGCCATTTTACTTTATATTTGTGTCCTCAAAGCAACATAAGTGTATTTTAAAAAAATTCTTCCCTTTAATATTTGACTTTATTTTTATTAATATAAATATTACTACTGTTTATGTGACAGAAAAATTATTTAAATCGGATAGGCCTCAAGATCTAGATACCCAGGCGACCTGGGTTTATAACCCATCACTTTAATATTTTTCTCTCACATAAAAACCATTAGAATTTGTTTAAAAATGTTGATCTCTATTGGTTAAACTATTTTCATTGAAATATCACAAAATTCACATTCTTTATTTTTCCATTGTGAGTCTACTAAATTGTATCAGTAGAAAAATTTAATTTTTCAGTTTGTGTGATATTGTTATTACCACAAAATCTAGTAAATGTTAACTAACCAATTAATAAAAGTTCCAAATCAAAATGTTTTTTTTTATTACACAAATTATTAAATGCTTTTTAATTGCAGGTAATCCACATTTATTGTACTTAGACATGCATTGGAGGAGTGTTTTGCGCCACTGTGTGAAAAATAAGTTCTACACTGGCTGTGACTTGCCGCCTGATTTCTCATTGGAATAACACCAAGACATGAATATATCTGTATAAATTATAATTATTTTGTATAAAGTGAACATATTACATGTTTAAAACAAGACTTTCATAGTCTAATGTAGCTAATCAGACTTGTTTTATATGTTGTTATACCAATAAAAGTATTATTTTCAAAATAAATTATTTACCATGGACATTTTAATGGGATACAATTTTACTTTTCATCTCCCTAACTTTATAGAATGACTTTTGTTGAAGTTTTTAAAGCAAAGTATTTTGTAAAATGTACCTGATTATTAAGCTGAATTGCTCATGATTCCAGCAGAGACCATCAATTCCCCTGGCGGGTTCCTATGTATTTGCGAAAAATCTTGCAAACTTCCAGAGAACCAGTTAATGTTTTTCTACTAATGGTTCATGCATCACTAGCATACACAATGTGCTGTTAGGTATAGGGTTTGTCTTTGCTATTCAGATATGTAATTTAGAGTGAGGTTAAATTATAGAGGTGGTCTCCTTGTTGTAAGCTGAGCTTACACCAAGTCTCTTTTAGAGTCATCCTCATTAATGTGATGAGCTTAGTAAGTATTCACGATCGATGAAATACCACCAGCAACTTTAGACTATCCATACTTATACATACATTTTGGAGGACAATGAAGAGGTGATGGAAATCAATAACACATATAAGTCATTTCCAGCATTTGTAAAAGTAGAGAAGTGATCTATCTTCATTAGTGAAATCTTCTGATGCTGCTCCACGAACCTCCAAAAAATTAGCCCTGACAGGATCTTATAGGCAGAAGGAAGAAGCTTTATATTTGTCACTTTTTATTTTATCAAAATTACATTTGTCAATCAAGTTTTGACTTGAAAAAAATAAAAGTTTAAATAAATAAATGAGGTTTGTATATGAATTCTTAATTTATGGTTTATCTGCAGATACTATTGTACAGGCCAATATATTGTTACAAAATTAGTTATAAGCATTATTTATTATAGTTCTTTTAGATTGCAAAATTAAACACACACAAGCTTCAGAGTTTTTATCACTGTAGAATTTATTTAACAATCCACTACACACTTATTTTTCTTAACTACTACTCACAGTATGCACTGATAGCTTCACTGTTCTTCTTATTACACAGTCCAATAATTCACTCAAGATCACTGAAGTTCACAAAAACACGGCACTGCACTGTCCTGTACTTAAACATGGCACTATACTGTTCTTTACATAAACACTTTACCTCACTGCAACTAAGACTAATAATCACTAAAGCTGCACTGAACACACTGTTGATCACTTGAAGAGAGCTGAGAACAAACTAACTCAGGACGGGCCGGGTCCCTTATATAGCTTGGCAGCAAAACATCAAAAGGGAACGCCGAGACACGTCCAGAACCGAACTGGTATTGCCGAGAACGAGCTCAAACCTCTTATCGGCTTCTTTGATCTTTTTCGTAATTCCCAAATACGTGAGCTGGGCACATTAAACTTCGCATTCACCGAGCTCAAAAATAACTAATGAATTATCATTAATCAAATCTGTAAAGGTTGGTACTTATGAAATATTTGATTTTTGATAGCTTACAAATTATATGTTAGTTTGAGACATGCACAATAAATCCAATCAAAATCACGTTATACTTCCAAAGCCCAATAGGTTTATCACAAGAAAATTACCCTAAAGAATAATTCAAGACTAAATGTTTATTTACTTTTTTTCAAAAATATATTTATTGAATATAAAACAATAGATCATATAAAAATGTTCTTAATAATAAAATATAAGGAATGTATTAATAAAATATTTTATGAAAGTATAAAAACAATTTAAAATTACAACATAGTCAACATATAACCTCTAGTTAATTAACTCATTACTTTAAGAAAATTATAAAATACTTTGTAAAAATAAAGACATACTTCAACAATTTAATGACACTTATAACACTAAATAGTTGCTATTGAGTTTAAATTGAATCAATTTTTAAACTTCTATAGAAGTTTCATTCTCTTAATTGTAATTTGAATGTTAGCTAGTGTCTATAATTTGTTCCCATTGTAAACAAGTAATAAATGGAAGGAGACACCACATGTTTTATAATTTTTCCTGATAATATTTTAAATTTGAATCACAGCTATGTAATGCTGTTTTCTTCAATACTTGGTAGTTCTTGATTACCTTTACTGTTTACTTCCTTATACCTCTATTATTGTTGCTCTTTCCTTTATAAAAAATTCAAAATGTTAAATTTCATTGAGTAGCTCTTACATACAGCATTCTAATAATTTATGTATTTAGGGGCCTTTACTCAGTAGATAATGTAGATGTTTGAAAATATGATATATTTTCTTGGTGTGGGAATTATAACATTGAAGGAATAATATATAATATCTGGTTAGCCATGATTAAAGGAAATCAACATAGGTTAGATTAGTACTTCTTACCATGTACAGGCCTCTTACTGGTAGTTATTATAAAGATTTTAAAAAATAAACTGATAACAGTGCTGACAATACAAAAAAAAATTTAAATCCATTTTAATATATTTAAATAGTTTATTATATTTCACGAAAACAAATCAATCTCATTAGTAATTTTTACTTTTTCAATTTGACTAAAATGAGGAAATGATCCCAGGTTCTTCAGTTAGAAATTAAATTACTATAAAAGGTCATGAGCAAAGTATAAATAAAAATATTAACCATTTGTATATTGTCATCCGCTACACATCTGAGGCATCTGTTAGCCAGAGTCTGTTTTTACATGCACAGATGCACTACTATTTCTTCTCGGTTGTAGCATATTTGCTGCTAGACTATTTTTTTTTTTTTTTCATTTTAAAAAACAATGCATGTCAGAAGATTTTCATTTTCAGGGGAAGAATAAAATACAAGCTCTCACAGGGGCTTGCTAAGCAGATTCTCTATTCTATTCTCTATAATGATGAGGTTTTACTGCTAAATCAGCTTAAAAGTGAGAATGGAGTGGGCATTTTTGGGAGGTTGAAATTACTAATCCATTAATTTTTGTGTTTGTGAAAAATTTATAGACCTACAACTGTAGAACTTTATGGAATTACTAGCTAAGGTACCCGGTTTCGCTCGGGAATCATTAGAGTCTGAATGTTGATGGTATTTTTTATTTGCAAGGCTACAATGTTTACAACTACACTTCCCGCCTGGGCTAATGGTTTTCCCGTAAGGGTCAGGTACTTATAAAAAAGAAATGCTAGTTTTGAAGAATAAATGAAAATTAGTCCCTAAGCAATTTCTCTCCACTGTTTGACACACCATGAATAATTCTGATCATAATCATGGATAGCATTTATTATAATTAAATTCACCAATAATGAACATAATTCCTGTCAAAAACCAATCCGAGCATAACATTATATACATAATACTAAATGCGAGTAGAAAAAAAAAAAAATACAACATTTCAAAGGAAAATAGTTAATACAATTAACTGTGTTAGGCTACCAACAACTTCCGCTCCCTCTCAGTGTTATCAACATTGCTTTACTTAAATACCTGTAGTTCATATTGGAAAGAATTGTTAAGCATATCAATATTTCTACGCAAATTACTTGCTTCATACATCGTTACTGAAAAAATGTATAAAACAAAAGTTACTCTAAATAACAAAGTACTTTTGTTATGCGGACCTTTTCCTTAAAACAAATAAAAAATGAAATATCGTGAATTATTATTTCAGGCCTCCCTCATAACTCCCACTCCCATTCAAATATAAAAATTTTAATTTAGCTTCTAATCATGGAAGAATTAATGCTAGTTCACATACAGAGTTGTTGAAATTGTTGGCTCCCACTTTACTTTTTAATGTAGATCTCATTTATACTTTGTTATATCTCAAAACTTAATATAACCAAATTTACTCTAAATAACAAAATAAACAACTTTTGTCATGTGCATATCTGCAAAAAACCAATAGGAAACGAAATATCGCTATTTTTAATTTCAGGCCTTTCTTACAACCCCCACTCCTACCCGTCTCTAGAAATGTTGGCACAGCTTATTATCATGGAGGTGTTAGTGCTAATACACATACCGAGTTTTGTTTTGTTCGGTTGAGTCTTTTGTGCCAAATGAAATTGTTGACCTCTGCTAGAGATTTTAGCATATAACGGATTTACACTTCGGTATACGACGAAAGTGTATATAACAAAAGTTACTGTAAATAACAAAATAAACAAAGTTTGTTATGTGCATGTTTGCCAAAAAAACAATAGGAAATGAAATATCGCTATTTTTAATTTCATTCCTCCCTTATAACCCCCACTCCTGTTTGTCTCAGAGAAAATTAATATAGCCTAAAGTCTAAGTTGGGTTAGTAGTAATATACATACTAAGTTTCATAAAATTCGGTTCAGCCGTTTATGCGTGAAAAGGTAACAAACATACACCAAAGAAACAAAATGCAGTTATGGTGGCTATGACATGTGAAACGAAAAGTTATCGTGGAATTTCGAGTAAAAAAATCAATGTACAGACAGAGGTTACAATTATATATATAAAAGTGTAAATATATTCAGACAAAATGCCTTCTATAATTAGGGATGACCTGAGGCAGATATTGTAAACACAAAAAGGTTATGAAGACACTTAATACTAACTATTTAAGTTTTTTATAAGTCATAAAAGCTTTTGTAGAAAAAAGCATGTAAGAATTTGCCTCTTAACACCTTTTATAGATTAACTAAAACACCATAAAGCAGTATTGTATGCATACAACACTGTAATTAATTTATATAAAACATTTTCCTGTAGCTTTATAAAAGCCAAATTGTATGTTATATTGAATTTAAATTTATAAAAATGCACAAAATATTTCTTTTGTGAAATTTGCTCACACAACAATGTTCCATTGCTTCAATTTTTAACTGTGAAAAGAATCTTAAGTCCATTTCAGAAAGTCAGTGGTTCCTTTTTTTTTCAAAATAGATACAAATTTGTTAAAACAATATACATAATTATAAATGATTAATTGACTTACAAGTAGATTTCAGAAAGATCTCCACAATACAAATTTATTAAGAGTTCAATTACTTAAAGAAGTATATATTTGTTGAAATAACTGTATTTGTTTTTGTAGAAACAGTCCAAAAATGACTAGTCTTCCCATTCTGGATCCTCCTCTTCTTCAGACTCCTGCTGTTTAATAGGTGGGGGAGGAATAAGGCTAGCTACATGATCTAATATATTTCCCTCAGGTACTTCAGACTTACCAAGTATTCCTTTTCTCCTCATCAAGAGTTTATCATGGAGATCATCCATTAGTGATCCCTTCTTTGAAACATGTTTTTCTTCTACATTTACAGATTTGAGTTTTGTCTTACCTCCAGCATTTCTAATGGCTTCCATTAAGTTTGCATGTAAATCATCTACAGCAGGTGGTGGAGGAGGACGTGAGGAGCTACTTCGAGAAGAATCAGGCTCTGAAATTGATGGCATTTTTTCTCCATGGTCTTCATTTACTTCTACAATGCTTGATGGCTCTCGTTCAGAAAGTAAGGGTGGAGGTGGCGGTGGTGGAGGAGGAGGAGGCGGAGGTAACATTCCTTCATTTGATCTACTCTCTTCAAGCTTTGGCAGTTCCTGGACTAATGTAACTTTGTCTTCAGTAATTTCTATTCTACTACTAGTTTGAGGTACGTGAACTTCAACCTGCTTTTGTAAATTCTCTTCGTCGTACCTTAAATCACCAGCTATTCCTGGGAGGTGCGGAAGGTCTAGAGGCACTTCGATTTCTGGGACATCTAGGGAAATTGGAGTATAGAAATAACTCGGGATATTTTTTAATCCTAGTGGTTCATTAGCAACAAGTGAAGCAGGAGCAGGCTCGATTTCTGGTTTACTTTCCTGTCTTACTTTTAAAGTTGACTGCTTTTGAGCTGCCAAAGAATCAATAATTTTATAATTTTCATATATGTTCTCATTAGTATTAAAAAGTAACAAAGAGCAAATACTCTTCAGGTTCTCAGGTATTTCACCTAGGCCTTCAAAAGGTGTAACTTCCTCATTTTTACGTAGAAGTTGTGTGCTATCTTTTACATGATAAAATTTCATCTTCTCTTTTAATGAAAGCTTGTTGGCGGGTAGTGGAGTGTGTTTAATAACGATCTCAGGCTCATGAATTTCGGCCTTAAATTGGATATCTTTATAGAATAAGTCTTGAGGAGGTACAGGGTACTTGGCACTGGAGTACACAGTAATTGACTTAGTGATACCCTTAAGCCTTTGAACTTTTTCTTTCGCATTTTGGCACCGTTTCTGTATATTCTGCAGTCTTGACCGTTCCTTCTTCATTTGTTCTTCAATGTTTGTAAACACTGATTCGACTATTGCTTCGAGAGATTCCAGAGATAATGCAATTTGCAAAACTGTTTCTTCATGACTCGCATCCTGCAAAATCAATGGTACCTTAAATTGTCCTTTTTGCATTTTCTAAAAATAAATGATTTCATTAAGGGTTAATTCGAAAGTATAAATATTTAACTCAAACATTTTGTATAACAAGAAACCTAAACCTTATCACATTTTGATAAGAGCATGAGGCTTGCTATTTTAATAGGATTAAGTCAAATATTGCTAAGAGATAGGAGAGTAGATAAAAGGCACTTCTATTTTGTCAAGAGTTAATGATGAAAATAAAATGACAGGTGGGGAAATCTATTTCTTTTTAATTGAAAGGAAGCTGTAAGGAAATTTCACGAAGAATAAAAAAAAAAAATCAAATATCCTTTACAATCTAAAAATTGTAATAATAGTTTAGAAACATAATATTCTAACTATTACTACTTCAAACAGTACTTCATACCTACAACTATAAATGTTGGAAAAATAGTATTTGGGTTAGAAACAGTTATCTAGAAGTTCTCAGATTGGCTACCTATGGTGCTGTAAATCTATACTATTCCCAAGAGCACTTTCCCCACACCCCAAACGTAAGTCTCTTATAAGACTATATTTGGATATCTATATAAAAAAAACTCTAAGGTCTGTCTCATTTTCTTTTGAAATTTGGTAGATATAAATGTTTTTTTACGTTTCAGACCATTCTAAGAACAATTGTACTAAAATTGAAAATCTTGTCTGCCTGTCTGTCCTCCGGTTTGTTACTCAATAACTTCAGATTTCTAAGGACTTTTATATTTATGAGTCAACTATCTTCCAGGTACAACATAGGGCTATATGTTTTGTGGTTATAGGCTGACTTTGGCGTGAAAACACATATTATTCAATATCTCGAAAAAATAAAGGAACAAATCGTGTATACAATAATAATGTTAATTATTAACGTCTATATTATGCTGCTGTGGCTGTTGGACGTGTTATAACCAGGGCGGGGCTAAGGACTTCATTTAATGACTTCGTCACTATATAAATTCCTACGGGTGGGAATCGAACCCATGGGCCTAGTTTCACCGAGTTCATTAAGACCAACACCTTAACTCACATGGCTAACCTCGGCCCCTTTTTAGAATAACGATATAGATCCTAAATCGTTATTTACATTCATGAATTTCTAAATATTGAAATCCGCCTTCAAGGTGCCAAGGCTTTATTTGTGGCATATGTTCCTTAAATTTTTGGCTAAGGTGCATTTTAGTTCCCCCTAGCCGCCATCTTGTTACGTCACAGTCCGACATCTTGTTTCTTGCTACCGTCCGACATATTGTTTTTGCTAGTGTTTACTATTAATACCGTATCCGTTTTAGCTATGGCTCAAAGTGAGTGCACGACTAAGTTTTTTACACAATTGGAAGTGCAGGGAAAGCGTGCCGTTATTGAATGGTGTATAAAAGTAGGATTCTTATCGCCTACATACGGATGCCCAAAATGTGGGAAGAACATGCGCCTGGTAAATTAGGTGAGTTAAGAAAATTTAAGTTAAAATTACCCCCCTCCCCCCCCCTGGTTTTAACCGCCGATGGCGTATTTTGGAAATTTTAAAGTGTTAAAAAAGATAAAGTAAAAACTATACCCCCACCCTCGGTGTCAGAAAAACAAGATGGCCGCCGTCATCATCGTTCGCCATCAAGGGGGGAACTAAAATGCACTTTCACCAAATTTTTGAATTTGAAAATTCTTACTTGCAACTTGGGGTCACCAAATAGAATTTATTATTGGTCCATGAGAATACCTCAAGCTAATTGTGAAATTGATGTACATTCATGAACATTATCTTTGATGGATATGAGAGTTTCTTGGGAATAAGATTGACTATATTTCCAGGGGAAACCATTTTTATGGCTCACATTTTTGCAATTATTTCCTTTTTCAGTATCATTTTATATATCTTGTGTACTTGTCTGCCTATCATTTCTATTTATTTCGGTTAGTGGGTGAGGGACATGAATTCCATACTTGATATAAATTCAGATTTTGTAATGATGATAATCTTGTTAACGATCACGATATGAGCTCTCGCAGATCGTGACTTTTTTGCGACTTTGGCGCATGACGTCATGATATTCCACTTTTAGCTTTGTTTACAACGTGAGCATCTCTGTCTATTTGTGAATTGTTTTATTTTTTTTCAAAATGCCGAGTAATTGTGCTGTAGCAACAGGTTCCAACAATTCTAGCAAATCAGGAAATCATCTGTATCTTTTCACCGGTTCCCGAAAAATCCAGAAATTAAGAAACAGTGGGCTGACCTGTGCAGACGAGGAGATTTGAACTTTAATCCTGATATTTCTCGGATTTGTTCAGAACATTTCAGTAACAGTGATTATGAAAGGAATTTACAAACAGAATTGTTAGGCTATGTTCCTAATAGATTAAAATTAAAAGAAGAAGTTGTGCCCCATCTGAATTTACCAGTGTCGTCCGTAAGTAAACAAACATCTACTTCTGACTCAAAAAGTGAAACATCTAGACAATGTCGGAGTGAAATACGTAAACGTGCCCTGTGTCATATTAATGAAATTTCTCCCAAAATGAAGAAAAGTGATTTTTCAGCTAATACAGAAGAAGTTTATTGTAACGAATGCATTCTCTTAAAGAATAAAGTTTCTGAATATGAATCCAAATTAAAGTCCGTGCTGATGCAAGTAAAACATTTGAAAAGTAAAAACATTCATTTGAAAAAACAAGTTACTAGATTGCTATCAGATAATCAACAGCTAAAAATGAAGGCAAAAAGAAGAAAAATTGATGTGAAAGAAGAAATGGAAAGGATTTGCCTTCCAATATTATCCAAAACTCAAATTCAGTACTTAATAAACAAAAAAGGAAATGGCCGTTGTACAAATGATTTCGGTTTAAATTCATACACTTCAAATATATCAGCAGCAACTGTTTTGGACAAGCGGACTACATGCCAATGACAGCTTTTAAGGTAAAATTTAAAATGTAAGAAAAGAATTATTTTCTTGTAGAGTATCCTATAGAGCGGGGTCTCCAAACTACGGCCCGAGGGCCACATCCGGCCCGCGGACAGATTTTGTCCGGCCCGCGGAGAGCTAGCATACTTGAAAACTCCTTTTAGAGAACATATTTTTTGTAGCAAATTAAATTTAGTTTACTGAAGTAATATAATTTTATGTTGAATAATTATTAATATGACGTCTACATTGATATGGTCATTGGCTAACTACTCATAACATTGTTGTAGGCTTATTGTTATTGTTTTTGTGATAAGTTGGATAAAGAAACACAGAATTGTAATGAGTAAAGACATGTATAATATGCAGCAAATTTAACTTCAGTATATAATAACTAACAAATTATTGAAATGAATCCAACTAACATTTTAAATAAAAACATAACTTATAACAAGCATAATGACATATGAAATACTAATGAGATTTATGTAATTGAGATTTTCCACTGACAATAGTTTGTAGTTGTGGACTAATTTTACTTGTACCAATTATTAAAAGATATTTAAGATGCCCATCAGTTAATTTAGATCTGTAAACATTTTTTGTGTACTTCAGTTTGGAGAAGGTCTTCTCACACAAATAAGTATGTAGTACCAAAAAACAGAAAAGTCCGTTTTGCGGACTTTAGTCCGATTTGCAGACTTTTTTAAACGTTGCGTACTTTTTCGGACTTTTTTTTTCATCAGTGGACTATTTCACTTTTTACCACCGGCAACAATGATAATATGGTTTTGGCCCTCGGAACTTATTGGAGTAATTAGTATGGCCCTAAGGCTGGAAAGTTTGGAGACTCCTACTACAGAGCACTATAGGAGTTTATTTCCCATGGTCCATCATTAATGTGATTACATGTTTCTTTCACAGCTATTTATTCTATGGGACAGTGCGGTTTAAATTCATACACTCCAAATATATCAGCAGCAACTGTTTTGGATAAGACGGACTACATGCCAGAGACAGCTTTTATAAAGGTGAGATTTAAAATGTAAGAAAAAGAATCATTTTCTTGTAGTGTATCCTATAGAGCACTATAGGAGTTTATTTCCCATGGTCCATTAGTAATTTTATTACATGTTTCTTTCACAGTTATTTATTCTATGGGACTTCAATGCATAGGCTCCAACATCACTGCCATTGTCTTCACAAGGATCCAACTGTAACTGAGGCATCCCTGCGACTCGAAATATAAGCATCTTTTTAGGACAAGGATTGCATGCCAATGATAGCCTTTAAAAATAATTTACTAATTTATATTCTAGTAACTGGTATCTTAGTTTATTGCTTGGTTTATTCAATGTTATTAACTTAAATTTCTTTGTATAACAATAGGCATTACTGTTTTCATATTTTGAACATTTCATCTTATTATAGTAAAGTTTTTCTTTGTATTGTGTTATGTAGAAAAATTACGATTTTTCAATGTAAAGGAACATATCTCAATTTTAAGGAACTATTGTGTATTTATTTTTAATGGAATCTAATTTGTATACGGTTTATTTCAATTAAAATATATTCAACTAAAGTAATTTGTATCATTTACTGACCTATACCATTTTAGCAGATTTCCCTTAAGGGAAATCAGCTATTGAGGTCGTACTCATGACGCGAGTTTCGAAAAATTTCTTCAAATGTCCATCGATCCTACCCAGGAGATGACAAAAATGAGGTCCGTTCAAAATTTTATATATATATATATATATATATATATATATATATATATATTTGTCTGTTAACGCTCTAGCGGTCGCAATTTTTGTTTGATCGTTACCAAACTCGGAATTTAATCGTTTTATGTAAAAAGGAAGATCAAGTTCGTTAATGGCTGAAATCGGACCAGTGGGAGGGGGGATTTTCGGAAAATTCAAACTATCTCCGTAATTATGCGTCGGATCGAAAAATTGTATAGAATCAATCTTATTGCAAATTACATTTACTATAAATATTGTTCTATACATTTATTCTGTATCTTGAATATTAACCGAGATGTTTGCATTTGTATTCTGCATTGGTCGGCAGGAGTGAGCTGTTTGGTACTTTCCGAAGAGAGCTCTGGCGGCCGTTTTCGTAACTATTCGTCCCTCGTGTATAAGTTTTGTGATCCCTTACTACACTTGTTTTTGGGCAGATTTCTCTATTGTAAAACTTCACGTGGGAATTCTGCTTAGTTTACGCAGCCCCTGCGTGACGGACTTTTATTAATTTTGTATTCACCAAATTAATCTGAAAACAGCTTATATTGATCGTATTTAAGCTGGTCGGTCCCGGGGTTTGGATCTGAGGAACGTAGCAGGCTTGCTGCATTCTGATTGGCTATTCGTCAAATTCATTCCTTATCTTATACGTACCTGGGGTGAAACAAGGTCTAACAACATTTAGAAGTTCAATCCATTATTAACATGAGGGTTCAGACTTTTTTTTCTGGTCACCTCCGATTGATTTTAGTTGTTTGGAGCATCTGAGCTATTGCATATATTTTTTAATCTCAATCTCTTATTTTTCGTAGGGTTAACTTACCTATAAAAAATATGATTTATTTATTATTATTTATATAAAAAATATGATTTTTCTTCCCCCATGACTATCTGAATTTAATTTATTATTAGTGAGACAATAACACTGAAAACTTGTGGACATTATGGGGAAATTATATATCCTGGGAACTTTTAAAAGCAGTATTTTAAGTTTGAATACCCCCCCCCCTCCCCCCCATTCTAAACGGAGCGGCTCGTTCAACTGTAAGGCATTTTAAGGAAACCTTTAGAACTCCTAGTTAGCATAATGAAAAATAAAACAAAAGATAGCTCTGCAGGTATTGCATTTATTTACGAAAAGTGCTTAGAATGATTTACGGAATAGATGACGAATAGTAGATATCTAAACTAATCCAATGCGGAACTTTGTAACATTGTAAGTGGAACACAATCATATATCAGTAGGAAAAAATATTGAGATGGTTTATTAATGGAGAATAAATAAAAATAAATTAGAAGCGATTGAATTTGGAAAGGAATAATGGGAGGAAATATATTTTGATGACATTCGAATTATCTTAAGACTGTCCCTATCAGAATGATGAGTATTTATTTGCAGTTTAATTTGACAACTGACAAAAAATTAATTTTCTCTTCAACCTCTAGTATCTTTGTATTTCTATCCAAGATTGATCGAATCGTTATTAATCGACTTTAACTCCAGTTGTGTAAACACCAGTTGAACTGTCATCTTTTTCTGTTTTATATTTTTATTTAAGTAAAAACGATGTCTGTATCAGGTAATATTTTTAATTTCTCCAGAAGTAAACTATGATAATATTTAAAGATTTTTAAAAATACATTTTTGATTTTTATTTTAGACTCTAGTCGACCAGAACTTTTTGAAGAAATGAAATTATTCAGGAATGCCAGAGAAAGAGAAAAGTGAGTTTTATGACATTTTCTTTAAGTTTGGAGATTAGGGAAATGAGAAGAACAGTTTGTCCAAAATATAGTTTGCTTGACCAAATTAGCAATAAAATAGAAGCTAGGGGAGGAAAAAAAGCACTTGGTATTAATCTTTCCACAACTCTAGAATTTGAGGGGAGAAAAAACTGATTTCATTGAGATAACTGTATGTCTATTTGTAAAAATGCATTCCTTCTGAAATTTATCCTTTGGCTAATAAACTGCTTATGGGAAAAGGATTTATTATTTTAAGTTGGGTATTATTTATTAACATCCACTATATGCTTCTTACTTTTATCAGGATGTTAGAGGTTACTTTCTAGCCAGGGTGGGGTAAGGATTTTATTTAGCTAGTTCATCATAACCCATAACAGAATACCAAGGGAAATATTTCATATGAGTAAACAATTGTTTCATTCATTGTAGAGTACACCTTGACAAGGAATGGATGGCTTGAAAGGTGTTAGGGAAAATAAAGGATATGTATTAAAAGGCAAAAATAAGAATTTAACATTTTTCAACCTGTGGCTCATAATTTAGAATATAGAAATTTATCATACCAAAGAATACACACACACACACCCACACATACGTGTATATATATATATATATATATATATAATGTATGTAAGAATTTGAATGAACCTGATTTTTTTAAACTCCTAAGTAGGACCGATGTAGGTACTTTGGAGATATTTTTCAGAAATATTCTCATGAGTAAAAACTCATATATTTTGGTCTCAGAAATGAATACTCTACATTCTTCAATTAAAATTATTTTGAATTAATGAACTTTTCTTTTTTTAATAGGTATGATAACATGGCAGATCTTTTTGCAGTCATTACCACATTGCAGCAACTTGAAAAAGCATATATACGAGATTGTATTACTGCAAAAGAATATACTGCCGCCTGCTCAAAACTTTTGGTCCAGTATAAGGCTGCTTTCAAACAAGTTCAGAGTGATGAATTCCCAACTATCGAATCATTCATTTCTAAATACAAGGTATGAAATATTTAACTTAAATAAAATTTAAACATTCTAAGGGTAACCATTTTTGTGTTATGTGAGATACATATTTTCAGACGTCACACTAAAACTTGTCAATGCAAGGAAGGTCAAAACGGCTAATTTTATTGAAATCAGATAAACCAAAATTTTTCCGAGAACAATACTTCCTTTACTTTGTACAAGGAGTAAAAAAGTAGAAATTTATAAGAAAAGAGTTGTGTCCAGGTGGAGTAGCTATAACATGAATGGCCAGCTCCATATCCAACAAAGTTCTGTAGAAAAATCGATACTTCAGAGGTGCCTCCTTGGAACGGAAAGTTATAACATACACACCCAAAGAAAAGTGGAAAATCCTTCTGTGTGAGAAGTGATTTTAGGACTAGGTCTAGTCATGAATGCATATCAGAAACAATACCGAGGTAATGGTGATTCTGATTTCCATACTATTAAGAAGGCTGGACTGAAGCAAAGGAACCCAACATGCTGCCCAAAGAAATGAATTTCCTCACCAGACAACAAAACACCAATCATTCCAATCTGTATAAATGCAATATTTTATATATAACGTTATAAAATATTGAGTACCTTCCTGAAACTGCGAAAGACTAGACAAGTATAAATACATTGGATGAGACAGCTGACCCTCATTCTCTGTTGAGACAACATGAAAAAGCAAATAGCACAACTATTGAAATATTGGTAGAAACACAGTCAATACCATATCTCGATAATCATTTACAATTTAGTTTTTACGTCCATTACAACCTTCACTTTGAAAGTCTGCGTGGTTTGCCAACTGCACAATAGTTACTTCTCCTCCAAAATTTTAAATATTAATGTATATTTATATAAAGGTATAATTCTTATTAGCCAATTTCCTTCTGAATATTTACGTATTGAAAATGACAAAGGAAGCAGGGTATTTGGCAAGTATGCAGGTTTGCTACTGCTAGGGTATTATAAATTTGTAATATTCAACATAAGGTAATTTCTTAAAGTAAAACCCCTTGAAAAAAATGGGGAAGTGAAAAATTTGATAGGGAATAACTATAGTTATAAGAGTATTCAATCCTCCCATTTTACCTGTTACTTCATTGGGATATGTTATTAAAAAAACGTGGTACATGTTTTTAAGAAACCAATTTATAGTAGAGTTAAAGCATTGACCTTTATCTCATATGGTAAACCTAGAGTGGCGAGTTCGATTCTTGCCTGGGCAAAGGAAATTATTTAGTGATGAAATTCATTAAATAACGTCCTAAAATCCCACCCTGGCTAGAAAAGGGTGGTAACCTGTAGATAACCCGTCCCGATTAGCCTAAGTTGCAAAAAGTGGACGTTAATAAATAATAATAATAATAATTTATAGTAGTTTTTGAACATTACAATGTGAATTATTTGTAAATAATTATTTAGCTAATATAGTTAATATTTTTAGCTTGACTGTACAGCTGCTCTTGAACGGATAAAGGAAGATAGGCCTATTACAATAAAAGATGATAAAGGAAATACAAGTAAATGCATAGCTGATATTGTTTCCGTAAGTCTTTGTTCAATACTAAATTTTGTTGTTACATATAATATTGTTACGTTTTTATTACCAAAACCAGTAATAAACGTTTTTAATAAGAGTTCTTTTTGGATTGCAAAATTAAATACTCGCAAGTTTCACAGTTTTTATCACTGCAAAATTTATTTCACAATGCACAATAAACTTGGTGATTATTCTTAATTACTACTCACAGTATACACTGATAGCATTACTGTTCTTCAATGAGTCACAGTCCAATAATTCACTGAAATTCACAGAATGACGGCACTGCACTGTCCTTTGCTTCGCGGCACTGCACTGTCTTCTACTTCGCGGCACTGCACTGTCCTTTACTTCGCGGCACTGCACTGTCTTAAACACGGCACTAAACTGTTACTTCCAGGCACAACATTGTTCTTCTTATAAAAACACTTTACCGCACTGTACTAAGTCGCACTGTAGCACTGATGTGAACATCAAGACAGGTGAGAATAAAACTGACTGGCTCGCAGCTGGCCGCTCTTTATAGGTTGTCGGCATACATCAAAGGGGAATTGTCTCGTTCATTCGAGGGTGGGCTAGAAGAGTCTATAGAGGCTAGAACTTTCCTGTCGGCTGCTTTGATCTACGTCACACTTTCCAAATACGCGACTCTCTCTCTCTCTGAAGGATTATTCATCAATTTAATTTTCGCAACACTGCCGCCCACTTAAGCCTTTTCGTCCCGAATAGGCTCAATATCGCCGTTGCCATACTTGGCTAGTCGCTCTAGGTGTACCACTTTCATTTTAGACCTCGGATTGTGGTATCTCTGTATCCGGTAGACAACGTCGTTCAATCTCTTGATCACCTTGTAAGGTCCCTCCCAGTGCGTTTGCAATTTCGGGGATAGTCCTTTCTTTCGTTGTGGGTTAAATAGTAGAACCATTTGCCCTTCAGTGAATCCTTCCGTATTTGCTGCCCGATCATATCTGGCTTTCATCTTATCACCTGTAATTTTAATACGGTTGCGTACAAACTCATGGAGCTCATGCAGGTCTTCCTGTGCCTGGGGAGTATTTCCATTGTCTTCGCAGGACGGTCCGGGTTTGGCCCCAAATTCCAAATCCGCTGGCAGTCTTAATTCTGCCCCAAATAAGATTTTTGCCGGAGTACGTGAGGTGGAATCATGGATTGCCGACCAGTAAGCCAGTAGTAATTTGGGTATGTGCACATCCCAATCCCTTTGTTGTGTCCTAACCACTTTTCTGAGATATTCCTCCAGTGTCCGATTAAATCTTTCGACCATGCCATCAGATTGTGGATGAAGCGGTGTCGTCCTTGTCTTTTTGATGCCATACAATTCACACATTTCCTTGAATATGGCCGATTCGAAATTTCGGCCCTGGTCAGAATGAAGTTCTATTGGAACCCCGTATCGGCACACCCAATTATTTACAAAGGCATCTACAACCGTTTTCGACTCCTGGTTTGGGATGGCATATACTTCGGGCCATTTACTGAAGTAGTCCATTACAACTAGGACATACCCGTTTCCAGCCTCACTGACAGGGAATGGACCAGCAACATCCATGGCTATCCGCTCGAAAGGGGCGCCTGCGTTGTACAGCTGAAGTTTGCCACGACTTCTTCTCGTTGGACCCTTGGCTGCAATGCACTGCTCGCAATTGGCTATCCAATCGGTTACAGATTGCTGACATCCCACCCAGTAAAATCGTTGTTTTATCTTTTCTAGGGTTTTTATAATGCCCAGATGGCCGCCGCTGGGACCATTATGGAACTGCTTCAATACCTCATTTATCTTGGAAGTGGGCACGACAATTAGGTCGGTTGTGGTTTTGCCATCTGCACTCTCCCAAGATCGATATAAGCAGCCCTCTACCAGTTTTAGGCTATTCCACTGAACCCAGTATGATTTCGCAAGTGGGCTTTCAGCTGATGTCTCATTTCGGGTTGGTTTTCTGTTGCATTCCTTAGCCGATATAATCTTCGCCAGAATCAGGGTCATCTTTCTGAGCCTTCGACCAGTCCTCGTCCGAGCCAATACGGGTAAGTAGCACATCAATCACGCTTTCCTCTTTCTCGGCTTTAGTACAATGTTTGCATTCTATGTTACAAGGCCGTCTTGAAAGGGCATCTGCGTTATTGTGTTTCCCACCTTTTCGATGCTCGATGCTGAAGTCATAGCTCTGCAGACGTTCAATCCATCGTGCCAGCTGACCTTCTGGGTTCTTGAACTGCAGCAGCCAACGTAGTGCGGAGTGGTCTGTTCTTAAGGTGAAGTGTTGACCATACAAGTATTTGTGGTAATGTTTGACGCACTCCAACACTGCCAGAAGCTCCCGTCGGGTAACACAATAATTTCTTTCGGGCTTGGAGAGTACCCTGCTGTAGTAGCCAATGACTCTTTCTGCCCCATCAACTACTTGAGAAAGTACTCCTCCTATTCCATAGCCACTGGCGTCCGTATCAATTATGAACTTCTGTCCGGCGATTGGATAGGCAAGGACAGGTGCTGTGCACAAGAGTTCCTTGAGCCTCTGGAACGCATCTTCCGTTGCCTCACTCCAGTGGTATGAACGCGACTTTTTGGTTAGCTCGTGCAAGCTGGCAGCTACCTGAGCGAAATTTGGCACGAATCTCCTGTAGTATGTGCAAAGCCCCAGGAAGCTACGCAGCTCGTGAAGATTTCGTGGTCGAGGCCAGTCCTTTACTGCCCGTATTTTGTCCTCGTCAGTGGAGATGCCCTCTGCTGTTACTCAATGTCCCAAGTAGTTGACCTCTTTCTGAAACAGAGCACATTTCTTTATGCTTAACTTCAGCCCAGCTGCTGTTATGCGACTAAATACTTCATCCAGGTTTTTAAGATGTTCTTCAAAAGTCTTCCCCATAACGATTATGTCATCTAGATACACCAAGCATGTCTTCCAATTGAGACCCTTTAGCACACGTTCCATTAAACGCTCAAAAGTAGCTGGGGCGTTGCAGAGCCCAAATGGCATCACCTTGAACTGCCATAAACCATTGCTAGCGCTAAAGGCGGTTTTCTCTTTGTCCTTATCGGCTATCTCTACTTCCCAGTAGCCGCTTTGCAAGTCCAAGGCAGAAAACCATTTCGTTCCAGACAACGTGTCTAAGGTGTCGTCAATTCTTGGCAGCGGATAACTGTCTTTCTTGGTGATGTCATTGAGTTTTCTGTAGTCGACGCAGAATCTGGTGCTGCCGTCTTTCTTCTTTACTAGAACTATTGGCGAGCTCCACGGACTCGAAGATGGTTCAATGACTCCATTCCGCTCCATTTCGTTGACAAGTTCTTTAACTTCGTTCCGCTTCGCTAGGGGAACACTCCTGGGTGCCTGTTTTATAGGTCTCGCTTCACCGGTATTTATTTCATGTTTCACTACAGCTGTTCTACCTGGGCTTTTATTGCTTAGGGCGAAGACGGATGCATGTGCTCTTAGCAACTCCTTTGCTTTGTTTCTTTCAGGCGATGTCAGTCCTTTCATCCACTTTTCCTCTTCTTCTGCAAGTAGTTCGCGCTCCTTGGCTGTCATTTTTGGGCATCCTGAATTTTTGGCACAGTTAATTATTGCTTCTGCTGGCTCACATTGACCTATTTCAAAATTTTTGTTAATGATCTTCTCATTGTTGGATAGGTTAAGTACTCTCACCGGAACTCGTCCATCGTCGCAGGTTTTCACGAGGGCTTTAGCTGTTATAATGTCTTCTTTAAGTTCTTTAGGTTCTACTACCCACAACCGGTTATCCTCACAATCTTCTTCCACACGCGCCCATACTAAGGTTTCCGACTGGGGTGGTAATTTCTGGCGTCCGACGGTAAATAGCCTCCTTACTGTGGTCTTGCTCTCATATCCAACATCCAAGGGTATCTCGACGTTGCGCCAGATCATAACTTGCTGACCCATGTGCAGATTGATACCGTGAGCTATCATGAAGTCTGCACCGATGATCACTTCGTCCACTATGTCGGCGACAACAAATACATGATTGGCGCTAGTGTTGGCGATAGTCAGTCGAACCTTGGCTCTTCCATAGACGGTGGCTGATTCCCCAGTAGCAGTGCGCAGTCGAATGTCGCTTAATGGTTCCACTGATCCTTTTACCAAATCGGGCCTAATTATGGACTGCGATGCCCCTGTGTCTATGGTAAGAATCTGCTTCCTTCCGTTAATGAGTCCACAAGCTGTAAGGTTGCTATTCTGGTGTTGTATTATGGAAATGGAGATTGTGGGGCCAGCGGTTGTAGGAGCTAGCTCTTGCCCCTCAGTGCTAGCTCGTTTTAGTTTAACGGTGTCTCTTGAGATTTGGGGTTATTCGTCCGTTTGTTCTCCCTTGGTGGCGAAACAGATCTTGACCTTTTCTTTGGAGCTTTACAGTTACGTTGAAAATGGCCGGCCTTGCCACAGTTGTAGCACTTTGAGCGTGATCTGTTCCTTTGCTCCTCCATTATTCGCTTGACGAATTCTTCTATGTCACTCCTAGACATTTGGGCGTCATTTTGAATATTAGCCTCAAGACGTCGCACCTTGAAGACTTGTGGTTTCGAAATTACTTTAGCGGTCTCCTGGGCTAGCGCATAAGAGATGGTTTCAGCAAAGGATGATTTTTGCATAGCACACACCGCGAATTTAACGTCTGGATCTCGTATACCATTCACAAATGCTTCAATCTTGAACTGATCCAAGAATGGATGATTTTCACCTGGGTACGTCAGCTGCACTAGACGTTCGATTTCCATGGCGAAATCTTGTAGTCTCGTTCGGTTTCTGCATTCTGCCCCGTAACTCCATCCTGTACAGTTCTCGCTTATGTTCACCGCCAAACTTGCGCTGTAAGGTCACCATGATGTCCTCAATTATTTCTGCAAGCGGCCGGTAAACTCTCCAGGATTTCTGCAGCGGTCCCCTTCAGTGCCAAAATCAATTCTACCGCTTTCTCTTCATTATTCCATCTATTTCTACTGGCCACCGTCTCAAATTGGAATTTAAAAACGTTAAATGGTACATTACCGTCAAAAGTTGGGGTCTGTATCTTGCAGGAATGTTCTGAAATGAGCCTCACCGGACCCTCGCGAACTTGTAGATTATCCATTTGGAATTGTAGCTCACGTATTTCATCGTCTATCTTTCTTCCTAGGTTGGACACGTCCTCTTCAACCTTCTTCTGTGCCGCAGAAATGCCGCAGAGTTTTTCATCAAACTCGCTGACTCTCTGCTCTATGGCTTCCACTCGTTTGCCCAATACCTCTGACATTTCATGGAGTTTTTGGTTACTTGATCTAGAAGCTTCCTGAAATTTCTCTTCTAGCCTCTCGCAATTAGTTCTAGAAACTTCTTCTAGTCTTTCATAATTAGCTCTAGAAGCTTCTAGTTTTTCGTAATTTGCTCTAGAAGCTTCTTGAAATTCTTGTCTTACTTCCGCTAAGATTTTCTCGCTGTTACTTTTAGAAGCTTCTTCTAATTTCTCGTAATTAGCTCTGGAAGCTTCCAAAAGTTTCTGGTTATTTTCCATCATAGGGGCTAAAATTGCATTTAAGTCTAAATTGCTGCTTGACATAGAAGTACTTACAGCAATGTCTTCTTTATCGTCAAACTCGTGTGTACTTATATCGATTCCTCGTCTTTGGAATTCATCTGTCAACCGCCTTTGTAATTCAGCCTTATTTCCTGTTGTTGGCATATCCAGTTTAGCCAGCTCCTTCTTCAGCTGTTCCACTTTTAGTTCTTCAAACTTCATTTTTGTTGATTTTAATTTTGCAATCCCACTTCTGACACCAGTTGTTACGTTTTTATTACCAAAACCAGTAATAAACGTTTTTAATAAGAGTTCTTTTTGGATTGCAAAATTAAATACTCGCAAGTTTCACAGTTTTTATCACTGCAAAATTTATTTCACAATGCACAATAAACTTGGTGATTATTCTTAATTACTACTCACAGTATACACTGATAGCGTTACTGTCCTTTGCTTCGCGGCACTGCACTGTCTTCTACTTCACGGCACTGCACTGTCCTTTACTTCGCGGCACTGCACTGTCTTAAACACGGCACTAAACTGTTACTTACAGTCACGGCACAACACTGTTCTTCTTATAAAAACACTTTACCGCACTGTACTAAGTCGCACTGTAGCACTGATGTGAACATCAAGACAGGTGAGAATAAAACTGACTGGCTCGCAGCTGGCCGCTCTTTATAGGTTGTCGGCATACATCAAAGGGGAATTGTCTCGTTCATTCGAGGGTGGGCTAGAAGAGTCTATAGAGGCTAGAATTTTCCTGTCAGCTGCTTTGATCTATGTCACACTTTCCAAATACGCGACTCTCTCTCTCTCTGAAGGATTATTCATCTATTTAATTTTCGCAACAATATGTACATTCTTATATCTTACACTGTCAAATCAACTGTAGTGAGCATAGTTAAAAAAAAGCCAAACGGGGCTGAGAAACAAGATTTAAATTCATAATTATAATATTCTGGTTAAGAAAGAATGATAGGAAGAGTTATCATCTCTTTTTTTTTCTGATAGAATCTATAACAAAAATATATATTTTATTCTAAAAAATTTTTTTTAACCAAATACCAATATACTTAGTCATTCTATCTACCACAAATGAGAACAGTATATGTGGTATAACAAATAAATAAACTTAGATAAAAGAAATTGATTTCATAGAGAAAGATTTTTTTTTTTTTTTTTTTTTTTTTTTTTTTTTAAAAAAGTCTGTTTACTCAAAAACTATAGAGCAGGAATCACTCATCATGTGCATGATAAGGGAGAATAAAAATATTTTAATACATTTTAAAGAAATATATTAGTGATTGCTATGCATGTATTTAAATTAAAAATATTGATAGTATCAAATCTTCATGTTAATGTTATAAAAATAATAAAATAAAACAAATGTTAGTTTTATTTAGAATAAAAATAAATTAAATAGGTATGACCTCTGTTTAAATCATAAATAAAATGCAAAATTTGAAATGAAATATTACACTGGACACTATTGTCTAAATATGTTTTACATTGGCAAATTGTTCAGCAAATAATTTTCTTAAGACAATAATTACTTTGAAACTTATTTTATTAATGCACTTCTGATCCCAAATTCTACACGATTGGATTTATGAATAAGATAATGGAGTAGATATTAATTTTAATTAATCAATCTTATGGCAGAAGGTCAACAAAAACAAAACCTCGAGTGACTATTAAAACACTTTTATTTCTGTTTTCATGACCTTCCACCACTAATTTTAATGTTGACGTTAGCTTAGCCTATATGCATAAAATGATGAAGGAATCTGAAATCTTTTATTATAGATAGTTCAATAGGAAAATATATGAAAAAACTTTAATTTATACCTGAATATTTTAAAATTGGCAATGATAATTATATTACTATTTTTTTATTACTACCGTCATGCAGGGGCTGCCTAAACTAAGTAGATTTCCTACGCGAAAGTTTACAGTAGATAAATATACATACTGGCAACACCACCGTGAATAAGTGAGTAAATACAAACGGTAATGAGAAATCTTTTAGTTACCAGTTAATAAATTTATAACGGAAAGCGTCTGGATTGTAAACAAACAGGTCACCCAACCTGCCATATATCTCACAAAGTAAAAGTTCAATGAAAACAATATTCCTTATTTAACCTTGTAATAAAGTGGTTCAAGTTTTCATTGAACTTTTTATTTGTGAGATATATGCAAATACGTACTGTTGACCCCCCCCCCTTCTTTTTTTCTTGGATAACTAAAATTTAAGTAATTGAGATTACAATTATTCTGATTCATTACAAATTACAGCATTAGCTATTGTAAAAGTTCTCCATAAAATTAATATGTTATATTCAGATATATTTCCTTAAATTTTCATCTTTCCGGTCTAGAAAAATACATATAGTTTTGAACGGACCTCATTTTCGCCATCTCCTGGGTAGGATCGACGGACATTTGAGGAAATGTTTCAAAAATCGCTTCATGAGTATGACTTGAATAGCTGATTTCCCTCCAGGGAAATCTTCTAAAGAAGACGCATCACATAGTTAACACTGCTTCTTTGGACATATGCATTCTTCCTTATACTTTGTTATTTCCTAGGGTAAAGTTACACCCTGGAAAATATTGTGTTTAACAATTATAATTAAAATCAGAAATATGTTTGTTACAGTTATTCATCACCATAATGGACAAGCTTCGTTTAGGTATAAAAGCAATGGATGAACTCCACCCTGATCTTCGAGATCTTTATGATACTATGAACCAACTCTCTCTCCTTCCTTCGGACTTTGAGGGTAAAGCTAAAGTCGGTGAATGGCTTTCCCAGCTCGATGCAATGCAGGCATCTGATGAACTTACTGATCAACAAGTACGACAGCTCTTATTTGACCTGGAATCATCTTATAATGCTTTCAACAAACTTCTCCATAATACATGAGACTCATTTCTTTCTTATTTAATTAAGAGTATATGTAAATATATCTATTTACATTGCACGTGTTTTATTATTATTCAGATACATGGATTTTATTCTATAAAGAATTCATAACTACTGTTATATTTGTTTTGGAGTTTATATTTGTGAAACAGTTTTTTAATGGTAATGTAATAAAAGTATAAGCAAACATTACACAGGTATTTTTATTAAATTTGTACCGAATCCTCATGTTGAAATAACTAGTAAAATATTATGCATTCTTATTGTGTTTAGTGTGTTAAAAGATACTGTTAATATTTTTTAAGTCAATTAAAAAGGTAGTATTGTTCTTGTAGTTAGGAACGCCTCACCTTCAAAGTTAAGTTTTAATTTTGGTCTGACAGACTTCAAAGTTTCATTACTTTAAAATGTAGTGTGACATGTAGAATGTAGTGTTGAATAGAGAACCCCTCCTTCTAATTCGAAGTTGGTTAAACAACAGTACAATTTGTATGTATCATAAGTTTATTAATGTTCTTATATAAATTAATTACAATATTTCTAATGCCTTCAATATATCTACCTTGTTTTTCAAAGTATGGGAAATACGAGTTTTTTCAACTTTAGCTTGATCGGCTAATTTCTGCACTGAAAAATTATTTTTTAGAAACTGAAATTTTTTATTTTTTTTATGGTAAGAAATGTGTCATCTTTTCACATAACGATCAAAGTCAAAAGACCAATCAAAGCTAAGGCATATTGGGGCTGAAAGAAGATAAATGATGAGCAAAGCAGTGGGGATTTATATGAAATTTGCCTAGAGAAGAGGAGAAGAATATTAAAAACATCATGGAAAATTATGATATTCTATTCCAAAGCCCAGTATCTTCTCCTTCTATAGAAGGAAAAAATCCTTCTTAGACCAGAATTACTATGTACATGACTAAAACATAACTTCCATATAGGACAACATGAGCTTAAACATACAGAAATATTCATAAAATTGTATTCTGATTTCAATTATCATAAATTAATTAAAAGAAGATACATTAATTACAAATATTAAATTTAATTATAAATCGTTCAACAACCTGAAAAAAAAAAAACATTGTCAAAAGATGCTAATCACCAAAGACCGAAGCATTGTATAATGTTTATAGTTAAAAGTGTCTATTCTAATACAAATAAGTTATTTGTAAACATAACAGTTTATTTTTTATCTCCTCAAAATGTTGTGGGGATGTTCTCTTTAACACTGTCAAAGGTCTATTTTAAGTCAAATTCTTTTTAAAGCCCAGTGGCTAGAGTAAAAATTAATCATTATTGTTGAATGATACATTTTGGTTAAACCCCTTAAACTTAATGAAATTGCTTTTGTTTTTTTATTAATCCTATGTCTAAAAATCCTATTTTACCATCCGTTCTAACACTAGTGAAATGATTATCATTATGTTTACAATTAAACTTAGCTATATTTTAAAATATGACGCGCGGAATAATCGAGTTCAATGTTCATGTGAAAATATTTGATCTGTAGTCAGCTTACTTACCTGCTTCTGGAATCTCAGTATCTACGACCTCCCTAGTGAGGAAGGGACTGTAAGAGGGTACGAGCACTTCAGAACAGGATTGCCCCTCAAGAGGTGGTATAGTTTGTGTTGAAATAAATGTGTTTTATTGGTGACCCTTGTCATTAAACTATGAAGGACATATAAGAATATTGGGTCCAGACTAAGAAGAATTATCACCCAGAATCCGAATGCCAAATTATCTCATCTATTTATAATATAGCTTCTTCAGCCATTTCTAACAAGAGGTAAGATAATTTATATTTTTACAAGCTTTCTCTAAAGAAAGTGTTTTAAAAGTGAATTGTCAATGGAAACCCTGAACAATAAACGTAGTCCACCTAATTTTGAATCTATATATTGCCCCAAGAATCAATTTCCAAATGGTTTGAGACACTAGTATAAGATACGTTGACTGTTTCTTATTTCCCTGCATCATCTGTTTATTTGTGATTGAAACTTGAGTTCCACCTATTGATCGAGTGACTAGAGCAGTTTATGTAATCATAGTAAACATTTCTGCCTATAACTGAGAAAACCACTTTAAAATAGTTTATTACCCCCCAAATGATCATCAGCATAAAATATTTGCAGCAGTCTATTTTTTTTCTTTAGGTAAAAAATAATAAACTCCATCCCAAAAAAGGTAAAAGGTCAGCTGGACACATTTCCTGTCCCACTGCAGTGATATTACTGAACAAACATACTTGCTATTTTTTAGCAGATTTCTCTTAAGGGAAATCAGCTATTTGACGTGATTTTCAAAAATTTTCTTCAAATGTCCATCGATCCTACCCAAGAGATGACGAAAATGAGGTCCGTTCAAAATTATATATATATTTGTCTGTTAACGCTCTAGCGGTCACAATTTTTGCTTGATCATTACCAAACTCGATATTTAAACGTTTTATGTAAAAATAAAGATCAAGTTCGTTAATGGCTGAAATCGGACAAGTGGAAGGGGGGGGGTTTAGAGGCAGGGATTTTCGAAAAATCTCTGTTACTCCGTCGGATCAAAAAATTGTATAGAATCAATCTTATTGCAAATTAAATTTACTATTAATATTCTTATATGCATGTATTCTCTATCTTGAATATTAACCGAGATATTTGCATTTATATTATGTGTATGCACATAACAGACGAAATGAGATCGCCTAACTTCGGTCCTAGTCGTGGGTTTCCGGCAAAAGCTAGTTCGGCCGTTTCCGCAACTGTTTGGCTCTCGTGAAATTTCTATATTGTAAACTTCACGTGGGAAATCTGCTTAGTTTACGCAGCCTCTGCGTGACAGACAATTATCCATTCAAGTAGCCTTTTTGATGTGTTTGCCTCATATTGCTAAGTGGATACAGATAGAAGTCCAACATCAAGGGCTGGTGAGTGCACAGCTAAACAAAAGCGATCCTATGGTTTGAACTTGCTACCTCAAGGAAAGTTAACTTTTGCTTTACACACTGGAGCACTATAAGGCGAAATGTATACATTACGTAAGAGTCAAAACAAAGATGAGAAAGTTTGTATTCTCGTTTGATTTAATATATAATTGAGTAAGAGCTTTCATAAAACAGGTGGGCCACCTGAGTGGGTAACCCGACCAGGTAGAAACAAACCTTTTAAAAAAGGAAATGGAAAACAAAAATATTCAGTTGACATCGATATATTTCTTTAAATAATTATATTAGAACTGTGCAGTAGTGGATTACATACATATGATGCCTATATATTATAGGAACAGAGAGAAGATATTAATAATTATGTGAACAGGCCATATTGCTTTAACAAATGCAAAAGTAACATAAATACTAAAATATCAAATGTTTAATACGATTCTATTACATTAAATAACATCTTCATTCAGATGAAATAGCAGAATAAATGGTTTTGTTGTAATTGATCAGTAAAAAATGTATATACATATAATTTCCACATACAAGTGCTATATAATCCATTATTTCAAATATTTACAATAAATAATAATTTTTAAGAAGACTAGGATAACACAAGAGACAGTGAGATCATCTGAACCTTACTCTTTATAGGTCTATTAACAAAATATTAAGATCCAGCAGATGTAAAAAAACTTTAAATTTAAATATTTTGCTAGAAAATATTTGAATAAACAGTATAATATTACAAGTGTACACTTAAATTGTTTATTACAGTTCAAATCTCTACAAAGAAGCCAAAGCTTTGTTTTTAATACTACTGATAATTTATTACATCGATTATTTGCTACATTTATAAGTTTTATAACAATATATGTCAGAAAGTGGGTTCCTTAATGTAAAATCACAATGAAACTTGACGTTTCTCACAAGAGGGTTTAATTTCAGCACTGAATGTGCCATGTCCTGAGAGGTGAAACTAACAACAGTTATCAGACAACTGACAATTTTTGAAACTAAATTATTTGCATAATAGCCCATGGAAGATGAGATTATCCTAATATATCATAATTATACAATAACTTTAGAATGTTACACAAAGATAGAATTCAACTAACTGTATGTCATAGCAAAATCTAGTTATACATAAGTCACACTGAAAGTTCTTGGAATTGTACATTAAGGGGTTTTGCTAACTTCTCTGGGCTGGAATTTCTTTCTTTTCCGAACCGGCTTTCTGCTCCAGTGGTTTTCTCGTCATACTTCATTGTGCTAATTTTCGGTAGCTCTACTGCTACCTTCTTCAGGCTATTATCACCACTTTTGTCTATCCGTATGGTTCTAAATGTTCAGAACCCAGGCTGTGATCCATCCAGATCAAGAATAGTGACTACCAAAAATTGGCATAATGAAGCGTGGCGAACCACTGGAGCAGAAAGCCAGTTCAGAAAAGAAGAAATTGTACATTAGTTAAGAGATGAAAGGGAGAATGTCTATCAACAAAAATAAATGTAACTTTAATTACTTATTCCTTTTTGTGCAATTTGCACATGGCTGTTTAGAATGTAGCACCATAAATTGCAACTGCAATTTAAAGAAAGGTGATTTCATTTGCAATTAGTATCTATAATAGTACATCTTCCCTGCACCTCTGTTACAGAATGAAACACCAGTGAAATGGTCAAAGAAGATCATTATGTGATGTATGTCTAGAATGTGTCATCCATAGGAATTTGAATGCCAGTTGAAGACAATACCACGCAAATATTTGAGTGTTGAACATTTTGTTCGGATTAACAGACAATAGAAGAAACATTTAATGCCCAAATGGCGACAAGAGGGCTAAGAAAATTTAGTCTGTGTTCATCATATGTGATTTACAACAATTTTGGTGAAACTTAGATTTATTCTTATGAATATCAAACTAAATGTCGAGGCCAATCTTGGTTCTTAAAAAATGAGGAGACGGTAACAAAATGTGTTCATTCAAAAAATGATTGACTTCCTCAGATTTCATGACATGTGATCTTGAAGAATTACAGGACAGTAAATGCTGATTGGAGTGTATCAAAAAAAATGCACAAAACTATCCTAATAATCTCATACCTTGGCAAAAATTCTCAGACAGCCTCAAAAACTAAATTCTTGGTCAAGGTGATCCTTAGCTAGATCAACCCTAGACACCGGATATCATTCTTCCTGGAAATGTTGAAAATAAGTTGAGTGAAGTGTTTGAAAACTCGAGGCTGCTGTTGCAGTGCACTCTGAAGTATTGGATGAAATATTTAAAGTACGGTGATCCTATGTCCCCTCACCATATGCCATAAGTATGGCAATTTATGGCATTTCTTTAAGCGGACCTTACACGGTCATTAATAATGACATTACCAGTAATGACATTTTTTGCGAACGCACTTCATTCCAGATTATCATTACTGTAAATGAATATACAATCATTTTTAATGTCATTACTTTCCTTCAGTACAGTGGTGGTCTCTGTCAAAGCAAGACGTATAAAATAAAATGGATCCACACAAAACCGCTTGTATTGCTATAATTTTGGCTTTAGCTACAAAACGGCGAGTAAAACATAAACGTTGGATGAAGGAGTGGTTAAAAAAACGTGAACAGTATTCTCATATTTTGTTATTGAATGAAATTAGAGACACCGAAAAATAAAACAACATAATTTAAAAGCATTTTACTTACTTTTGAGTTCCCAAGGTCAACAGGTTGCTCAAAATTGTTAATAAATTGCAATGCATGTAAAACCCACGAGGACGGTGAATATACATCGTCGGCTCCAGCCCCTGATCTTGTGGAGTCCTCTATTTTTAGCAGATTTCCCTTAAGGGAAATCAGCTATTGAGGTCGTACTCATGATGCGAGTTTCGAAAAATTTCTTCAAATGTCCATCGATCCTACCCAGGAGATGACGAAAATGAGGTCCGTTCAAAATTATATATATATATATATATATATATATATATATATATATATATATATATATATATATATATATTTGTCTGTTAACGCTCTAGCGGTCGCAATTTTTGTTTGATCTTTACCAAACTCGGAATTTAATCGTTTTATGTAAAAAGGAAGATCAAGTTAGTTAATGGCTGAAATCGGACCAGTGGGAGGGGGGATTTTTGAAAATTCAATATATCTCCGTTATTATGCATCAAATCGAAAAATTATATAGAATAAATCTTATTGCAAATTAAATGTACTATAAATATTGTTCTATACATTTATACTGTATCTTGAATATTAACCGAGATATTTGCATTTGTATTCTGCGTGTGGTCACCAGTAGGCTGTTCGGACTTTCCGCCGAGAGCTCTGGCGGCCGTTTCTATAACTATTCGTCCCTCCTGAATAGGTTTAGAGGTTAGGTTAACTGTTTTTTGGGGCTAGAAACTACTGGGTTATTACGCCCTAAATAATGTTTTAGGTTTAGAGGTTTCTTACTACTACAGTTGTTATTAGGCAGATTTCTCTATTGTAAAACTTGTGGGAAATCTGCTTAGTTTACGCAGCCCTTTGCGTGACAGACTTTTTTTTAACTCTTTTCGGTAGTTACATCTGAGAGTATTAATTTTACGTCTGACGTCAGATATCGTGGCTCTAGGTTTGCATTTTTCGTAGACTGACAGCAGTTTCACGAGTGCGGCATTCCTTTTATTTTTATAATTTGAATCTGAAGGATTCCATAATGCTGGTAATTCTTCGTACATTGATATAAAATATTGCAAAACATCACTGGTTTCTACACAATCACTCTCCGGAGCCGACATGTTGTCTTCACAATTTCGTGTGGCAGACTGAGTAATGATGCCGCACACCTTACACTATCATTATTAATGACAGTATCCCCTCCCGTTTACAGTAATGATGTGCCGAGATCAGAAAATCCGGATTCGCATCATTCCCCCTCGTCATTCCAACTTTGTCGACGTTACACGATCAGTATTAATGTCATTCTGATAAAGTAATGTCATTATTAATGACCGTGTAAGGGCCGCTTTAGCTGTGTCAGTACAGTATGTACAATGCATGTATATATGTATGTACTCTTTTTTTAACATTAAAGAAAGAGTTAATAACAAACTTAGGCAACAGACTATTATGCAGGTACTAAGAAAATTTTAATAACAGTAAAGTAATAAAACATTGCTTAATAATCCAAATTATTGACTCTAAACACTTACAAATCAGAAGTAAAAAATTATAATTTGGTAGAAATAATTTACTATCAAAAACCTTCAATACATATTGCTCAATTTATTTTTGAAATTCATTTTCCTCAATATAAATAATAGGTTTCCTGAATATAAGTACTTAAAAAAGGTTTAATTTTTCTATCAAATAGATTTAAAATTTTTAACAGTTAACATTAAAAACTCATTTTTATTACATCTTTAGTGGAGCATGTACACTTAATTGCTTTGGCATAAATGTTTAAACACTAATAGGAAAATATAAAACTAAATTAAGTAATATTGTATATATAAAATAAAATGAGGAAATGAAGCACCTGCTCTAAAACTGATCTTTAAGAAAACTTATAATACCCGAATATTTTATGAAACTATACTTGATTTATAATTAATATTTTGAGCTGGTATATACAAATAAATATAAATTTGATACACATAAATTATCACAGTTAGCATATATTTTATATTCCTTTTTGTTTTTTAATTAATTCATTTGATAAATGAGATTTCAATTTGAAATAAAATGAGAAATCTCTTCAATTAATTACCAAAAAACATTATGAAATGGCCGAACAAATAATTACACTTTTCTTAGTTCAACTAGCTACTTGGAACACTGAACCGCTCGATTGTGCTTTAGATGGCTCTCAACTAGTTTCCCAGATGTTAGGGCAGCTAATAATGATATTTCGCCAGCAAGGACGCTCGCACATACCAACCTAGCAAGTTGGTTGGCATTTTCACCGGGGCAATCAGGATGAGCACCAAATGCACCAACCATCTTCAAGCAGGAGCTCTGTCCTCCCAATTGAGTGCCACCACCAATTGTTCCTATTTCAATTGATGGCATTGTACAAGACACATACAGATCTTCCCCGTCTGGCCCCCAAGGCTCCATTAGGGTAATACAATTACTGCTACCTACATTCTGAGCAGGGTCTTGGCCTGTGGCTATAAATATAGCTGTAACGATATTGGCAGCGTGTGCATTGAATCCACCAATACTTCCAGCAATTGCTGATCCTATTAGATTTTTACTTATATTAACATCAACCATAGCCTGTACACTGGTTTTTAAAACTGTCCTTACTACTTCTTTATTAACAACTGCTTCACATACAACAGATTTACCCCTTCCTTCAATCCAGTTAACTGCTGCAGGTTTTTTATCCGAGCAGAAATTTCCACTAAGACTTAACAATTCCATATCAGGGAAAATTGTTTGCATGTACTTTAATGCACAGTCACTTCCTTTTGAAGTCATGTTCATACCCATAGCATCACCCGTAGAAGCAACAAATCTAATAAACAAATATCTTCCTGCAATTCTCGTTTGTATTTTGGTAAGACGAGCAAATCTACTAGTAGAATCAAAACTCTCCTTTATCCTATTGAAATTTTCTAGACTTTGTATCCAAGTCATTACTTGACTAGCTCGGGCGATAGATGGAAATCTTACAACTGGCCCCCTAGTCATTCCATCAGCAACTATCCTTGTAGTAACACCAGATGATGCCAGTGCCCTGCAACCTCTGTTTGTACTAGCAACAAGACAACCTTCAGTAGTTGCCATAGGTATAATAACTTGTTTCCCATCAAGCAACAACGGTCCTGCCAAACCAAGAGGAATTGGTACATAACCAACAACGTTTTCACAACAAGCTCCCATTACTTTACTATAGTCATATTCCTTATAAGGGAGATCACAAAGAGCATCTTTAAGACCATACTTAAGACCAAGAACATTTCTTCTAATATGAACTCCCCTTTCTGGGTTCTTAACAGCCTTTTCTAACTGGTAAACAGATATAACTCCCTTATTAACTAATAGAGATATTTCCTGATCATTTAATGCTTCCGCAGACTCATTTTTCTTATACAAGGATATACAATCGTTTAAGGATCTGCAACTGTTTATAATTTCATTCTCATTCATTATTTCTTTATTTTGATATGGCACTAATGTGCTATCAGTCTGTATAGCTTTATTAAAGCATTCTATAGTTGATAACTTATCTTTCAAGGATACAATTTTTGTACTAGTATTATAAACATCTGATAATATAATTTCATCTTTATCTTCAAAAAATATGAATTTCACAGTTAAGGCAAGGAGAAGTATCAACACTACAATATGGTCAGCACTTTGTGCAATCCATCGCAGGATATAATTATTTTGGCCGGCATTGAACTGTATGTCATGTTCAGGAGATATTAAAGGTAATACACTATCCTTATCATTTACGTCTCGAAGAAGCCACCGGCTGTGAACATGAACAAAAACTAATCCTCCAGACATAATGATCTTCACTCTCTCCAATACAGGGTTTGGTTTCTGGGCATGTTCTTTCAGTTCTGTAATTGCTTTAAAACTCTGGTGCCATGACGGTGTTTTACCTTGTTCATTTCGAGATAATTCCAGAATGAGGCTCAGACAAGATGGGTAAAATGTCATGAACACAATATAATTCACTACAACTGAGAGGCATGCAAAGTAACATAAAGTTTCAAGTCTTCGAATACCAGAAAGAGTTCCAACACTAATTACAAGGGTTTCAACGATTGTGTCCAAAGTTAATGAAGGTCCAAGATGAGCCATACCTCTGGCTATATTAAGCCTCACCTCCTCACTAGTGGATGCACTGAGGGCAAATTGTGCAAGCAGGGTGGCCTTCGACAAGTCTATCAAAAGAATAAAGCAAAAAAGAGCATCCTTTAGGTCTGAAACATCTCCAGTTAGACAATTAATAACACTAGTGCTGAACACGAAGCTGGAAAATACTGTAAAGAGTCCAGCTATACCTAAAATGTATTTCGATCCTAGCTTGTGCAAGTTCCTGAACTGATAGTAACTGTAAAGAACTGCAACGCACCTTATGACAGTCATTCCAATAGCATCGAAAGGAGAAAAATCTTGGGAAAATTCTTGATTAGAAGTCTGTCGAAGGTGAATTGACTCTACACAGAGAAGACACGCAGCCAGTGTTAACGTCGCAACGATGACTTCCCAAGGGTGCGTCGCACAAAATTCTCCGTGAATTTTAAAAAGCGACATTTCTATACACCCTAACTGAGTAATACTCAGTAAGATCCTTACAACTGGGATAACCTTACATAACTGCGATGTACATAACCTACCTTAACTTTCAACTTTCACTTCCATAGAGGTAAAATGTCATAGGTGTTCTCGACAGAGAACAATTTAAATCACTTTTCATTTCTCATTTTCTATTAATTAGAATAGAAGGTTTTATTAAATGCCAAATTTTGAAATAAAGAAACTCAGTTTTGGTTTTCATACTTTGGGAAATATCTCAACTTTACTGAAATTTATTTATAAACTAATTGTAATTAGCATATATTCAGTATAGAATGAACTAAAAATATAAGTAAATATTCCATTAAATTGTAGATGGACGAAACCGTTCCACTGGGGTAAGTCATCTTACAGGACTGCATTATTATATCTACAAACAACTTCTGGAGATTGTAACTGCGAATTGAAAATCTTAATTTACAAAGGAACGATTTAGGGAAGAAAATAGTTCACACGGGTATGGAGTAGTTACGTCAGGCAATCAATCTATTTGCTCTCTGAAGGGCACCTGTGATAGATGTTTGGAACGTAAATCCAAATTTATTTGGTTGCATTAACGAATTAAAGTATAAAAAGTAAAACAATCTTCTATGAAGTATATTTTCGAGTTCCTTTCCAGCAGTAGAGATTAGTGGTATGGGACGTATAGAGGAGGTCGTACAATCATGCCTTCCTGGTTTATCTATCAGTAAAAGTGCATTTTTTAAAACAACTTTTTCAGATAAATTTAACAAATTCTGGAAATATATTAAATATTTGTTTATAAACATAAACAATCCCCCGTAATCCCGTAAATTCCAGGTGACTTATTTCTTTTTAGGTTGTTTATAATGTCAGCGATTTCTGTGTAAGTTAGATGCAAGTCAATCTTAGTCTCTGGTTCTAGAAGCGCATCTAGTCTAAATTGTTTGTTGCTCATTGTCTGTACTTTCGTTGTCACTTTTTATCAGTGTATTTAATAGATATTCGTAAGTTTCCGTAATCGAGAATGTGTATGATCCATCTTCTTTTATTAATGTATTTAATGAAAATTGTTTTTTTAGTTTTTCTGCGGGAAATTTATAAGTCCACCCCATATTAGGTTGGAATCTATATTGCTATAATAATGCTTCCAAGAATTTAATTTTTTTTTTTTATTTTTTTATAGAGCTGTCCATGTTTTAGCAGATTTCCCTTAAGGGAAATCATCTATTGAGGTTGTACTCATGACGGAATTTTCGAAATTTTTCTTCAAATGTCCATCGATCCTACTTAGTAGATGACGAAAATGAGGTCCGTTCAAAACTGTATATATATATATATATATATATATATATATATATATATATATATATATATATATATATATATATATATATATATGTCTGTTACCGCTCTAGCGGTCGCAATTTTTGTTTGATCGTTACCAAACTCGATATTTAGTCGTTTTGTGTAAAAAGAAAGATCAAGTTCGTTAACGGCTGAAATCGGACTAGTGGGAGGGGGGGGTTTAGAGGGGAGGATTTTCGAAAATTCGAAATATCTCCGTTACTATACGTCGGACCGAAAACTTGTACAAAATCAATCTTATTGCAAATTAAATTTACTATAAATATTGTTATATACATTTATTCTCTATCTTGATTATTAACCGAGATATTTGCATTTGTATTCTGCGTGTGGTCACCAGTAGGCTATGTTCGGACTTTCCGCCGAGAGCTCTGGCGGCCGTTTCCATAACTATTCGTCCCTCGTGAATAGGTTTAGAGGTTAGGTTAACTGTTTTTTGGGGCTAGAAACTACTGGGTTATTACGCCCTAAATAATATTTTAGGTTTAGAGGTTTCTTACTACTACAGTTGTTATTAGGCAGATTTCTCTATTGTAAAACTTCACGTGGGAAATCTGCTTAGTTTACGCAGCGCCTGCGTGACGGACTTTTTAAATACATCTCTTTTCTTGTTATTTGTAATTTTTCGTCGTTTTTAGTGGCTGATAAAGTCTACTAAGTTTATTGGTTTGTTTCCTTAAATTGGTTAAGATATCATCCCACCACGGTTTGGGGTTATATGTTTTCTTACTGTTATGAATATTGAATTTATTACAAATTTTAAAAGATTTATTACATGCTTTCGTCAAAGTTGTAGAATAATGTTTCTTTAGTAATGTTCAAATTATTAGTTGTTAGGTACTCAATAAGTGCGTGGTCCAAGTTACCTGAGTTATTAAAATCTTTGGATACAAGTTCTTTAAGTATTGAATCAAAATGTTCCCAATCTTCATTCTGTATTCTGTAAGTTAAATCGCAGCGATTTAAAATATGTTGCTTTTGCGTTGTCATTAATAAGTAAGATGATATTGTTAAATGGTCAGAAAAATTAACCTTAGTTTCGATTTTTTAACAGATTTTCCTCAAGGGGAATTTTTGAAAATTCGAAATATCTCCGTTACCATACGTCGGATCAAAATATTGTATAGAATCAATCTTATTGCAAATTAAAATTTACTATAAATATTGTTCTATACATTTATTCTCTATCTTGAATATTAATCGAGATATTTGCATTTTTATTAAATGTGGGCCGACAACGGATGAATGAGTTTCCCGCCAAAAGCTAGTTCGGCCATAACTGATCGGCTTTCGTATAGAGATTTCTCTATTGTATAACTTCACGTGGGAAATCTGCTTAGTTTACGCAGCCCGTGCGTGACGGACTTTCAATTGGTTAAATGAATTATTAAATTAAAAAAATACAATGATAAATTAATATTGCTACACCGTCATGGTCCATCAAAAGTTGGAATACGGTGATTTTGATTAATTATGAGCAAATTATTTGATATTATAAATTGTTCTAGTTTTGGGCTCAGTCGGTTTATATGTATATCATACTATAATTTTAATTGAGCATTTCTAAATTCTCAAAATATGAGAATTCCAATTATTATTTTATGATATTTTAAAGCGTGGATAATTTTGGTCAAATTAATGAGACCAGTCTGATTGAATAACGAAGTATGTGCTTATGATTATAAATGACGAGGTAGCTGCATTCATTCCTATTACAGTAATATCTTTATGACAAATTCGAAATAAATAACGCATCAATATTTTTTTATTTCTGAGAATAATTTGAGTGAGAGAGAAAATTTCATTTCCCTGAAATATTTTATAATGGTAGTTATAAGAAATGTTTGTTCCAATATAAGGTTCTTGCAATAAGGCTATATCTACTTGATTGTTTCCAAGTTCATATACATACTAGCAATTCCCTTACATTTTTACAATGTTTCAAGTTGGATTGCAAGTATTTAATTTTAGAATATACTTCCCATTTATAAAAAAACAATTACAACAATTATATGCTGATAGGACAAACAAAAACAAAGGAATGTGGATAATAAAATTATGATTCATAACACAGTGCAATAATAACAATGCGATATTATTATTTATTAACGTCAACTTTTTTGCAACTCAAGCTAATTGGGACGCGCTATCTACAGGTTACCACTCTTTTCTAGCCAGGGTGGGACTTAGGATGTTATTTAATGAATTTCGTCACTAAGTAATTTCCTTTGCCCAGATGAGAATCGAACTCGTCACTCTAGGTCCCGGAATGTGATATTAATATAGGTTATGAAAAAGCAAGTGATAAGGAGCACATGTTTGTTAGCACTAGTAAAGAAAGTGAGGTTAGGATTCTTGAAAGAGGTTAGGTTCGAGCGAATTGTTGGCATGATATAGCAGGTTTATTACCATGGTTACCAGAACAAAATATATATATATATATATATATATATATATATATATATATATGCTGTCCCTGAGGAGAACCCTCCAGAAGGAGGGCAGCTTGTTTTGTTTTGTTATATATATATATATACTAGCTCAGATACCCGGCTTCGCTCGGGAATTTATTTGAGGCTGGATGGTGATGGTATATTTATGGCAAGGCTTTACTTTGCACAATATTTTGACATTTACCCGTCCCAGTGTTTAGGGCTAATACCCGTAGTTGGCATTTGTTAATAATAAAATTACTTTATTATGTAAGACTTCACTGTCCTCCATATTGTCATATTTCCCGTCTCCTGTGCATTATGCATAGATTTAAATTATTAAGGAGAAAATATTGACATACATTTGAATTAATTTTTCCAGGTGAGGTACCTAGTAGTTCATATTGAAAAGAAGTGTTGAGCAAATTTCTCTAAATAACAAAATAAACAACTTTTTTTACTTGCATATTTGCCAAAACCCCAATAGGAAATCACTATTATTAATTTCAGGCCTCCCTTACAACCCCCACTCCTGCCCGTCCCTAGAAATGTTGGTATGGCTTATTATAATGAAGGTGTTAGTACTAATTCACATACCGAGTTTGGTTTAATTCGGGTGAGTCTTTAGTGCCAAATAAAATTGTGGACTCCCGCTATAGTTTTTAGCGTATACCTCATTTATACTTCCGTATACGGCAAAAGAGCATATAACAATAGTTACTCTAAATAACAAAATAAACAACTTTTGTTATGTGCATATTTGCTGAAAAAGCAATAGGAAACGAAATATCGCTATTTTTAATTTTAGGCCTCCCTTATAACTCCCACTCCTGTTCGTCTTAGAGAATATTAATATAGCCTAAAGTCTAAGTTGGGCTAGTAGTAATATACATACCAAGTTTCATAAAATTCGGTTCAGCCGTTTATGCGTAAAAAGGTAACAAATAAACAAACAAACAAACAGACACGAAAGAAACAAAATGCAGTTATGGTGTCTATGACATGTGAAACGAAAAGTTATCGTGAAATTTCGCGAAAAAAATCAATGTACAGACAGAGGTTACAATTTTATATATATACTAGCTCAGATACCCGGCTTCGCCCGGGAATTGATTTGAGGCTGAATGGTGATGGTATTTTTTTGGAAAGGCTTTAATTTGCACAATATTTTGACATTTACCCGTCCCAGTGTTTAGGGTTAATTCCCGTTGTTGGCATTTGTTAATAATAAAATTAATTTTTTATGTAAGTCTTCACTGTCCTCCAAATTGTCATATTTCCCGTAGACAAATAGACAATGAAATATCGCGAATTTTTATTTCAGGCCTCCCTTATAACCCCCACTCCCGTTCTAACCTAAACATTTTAATATAGCTTATAATCATGGAAGAATTAATGCTAATTGACATACAGAGTTTTTTTAAGTTCGGTTTACTCGTTAGCGCTCAATGAAATCGTTGACTCCCGTTTTAGTTTATAGTGTATATCTTGTTTATACTTTGTTAAAAGACAAAAATGAATATGACAAAAGTTACTCTAAACAACAAAATAAACAACTTTTGTTATGTTCATATTTGCCTTAAATGCAATAAGAAACAAAATACCGCTATTTTTAAATTCAGGCCTTCCTTATAACCCCCACTCCTGCCCGTCCCTAGAAATGTTAGTATGGCTTATTATAAGGAAGGCGTTAGTGCTAATTCACATACCGAGTTTGGTTTAGTTGGGTTGAGTCTTTTGTGCCAAATAAAATTGTGGACTCCCGCTATAGTTTTTAGCGTATAACTCATTTATACTTCCGTATACGGCAAAAGTGTATATAACAAAAGTTACTGTAAATAACAAAATAAACAACTTTTTTTATAGGCATATTTGCTGAAGAAGCAATAGGAAACGAAATATCGCTATTTTTAATTTCAGGCCTCCCATATAACCCCACTCCTGCCCGTCCCTAGAAATGGTAGTATGGCTTATTATAAGGAAGGCGTTAGTGCTAATTCACATACCGAGTTTGGTTTAGTTCGGTTGAGTCTTTTGTGTCAAATAAAATTGTTCACTTCCGCTATAGGTTTTAGCGTATATCTCGTTTATAATTCGGTATACGAAAAAAGTGTATACAACAAAAGTTACTCTAAATAACAAAATAAACAACTTTTGTTATGTTTATATTTGCCGAAAAACCAATAGGAAACGAAATATCGCTATTTTTAATTTCAGGCTTCCCTTATAACCCCCACTCCTGCCCGTTCCTAGAAATGTTGGTGTAGCTTGTTATAATGAAAGCGTTAGTGCTAATACACATACGGAGTTTTATTTATTTCGGTTGGGTCTTTTGTCCCAAATAAAATTGTTCACTTCCGCTGTAGGTTTTAGCGAATATCTCGTTTATAAATTGGTATATGAAAAAAGCGTATATAACAAAAGTTACTCTAAATAACAAAATAAACAACTTTTGTTATGTTCATATTTGACGAAAAAGCAATAGGAAACGAAATATCGCTATTTTTAATTTCAGGCCTCCCTTATAACCCCCACTCCTGTTCATCTCAGAGAATTTTAATATAGCCTAAAGTCTAAGTTGGGTTAGTTCTAATATACATACCAAGTTTCATAAAATTCGGTTCAGCCGTTTATGCGTGAAAAGGTAACAAACAAACAAACAAATAAACAAACAAACAGACACCAAAGAAACAAATTGCAGTTATGGTGTCTAGGACATGTGAAACGAAAAGTTATCGTGAAATTTCGCGAAAAAAATCAATGTACAGACAGAGGTTACAATTTTATATATATACTAGCTCAGATACCCGGCTTCGCCCGGGAATTGATTTGAGGCTGAATGGTGATGGTATTTTTTTGGCAAGGTTTTACTTTCCACAATATGTTGACATTTACCCATCCCAGTGTTTAGGGTTTATACCCGCTGTTGCCATTTGTTAATAATAAAATTATTTTTTTATGTAAGACTTCACTGTCCTCCATATTGTCTATATTTCCCATATCCTGTGCATTATGCATAGCTTTCAGTTATTAAGGACAAAATATTTACGTAGATTTGAATTTTTGTTATGTTCATATTAGTCGAAAAACGAATAGAAAACCAAATACCGCTATTTTTAAATTCAGGACTCCCTTACAACCCCCACTCCTGCCCGTCCCTAGAAATGTTGGTATGGCTTGTTATAATAAAAGCGTTAGTGCTAATACACATACTGAGTTTTATTTATTTCGGTTGGACCTTTTGTCCCAAATAAAATTGTTCACTTCCGCCATAGGTTTTAGCGTATATCTCGTTTATAATTCGGTATACGAAAAAAGGGTATATAACAAAAGTTACTCTAAATAACAAAATAAACAACTTTTGTTATGTGCATAATTGCCGAAAATGCATTAGGAAACGAAATATTGCTATTTTTAATTTGAGCCCTCCCTTATAACCCCCACTCATGTTCGTCTACTTAGACTTTAGGCTATTTTAATATTCTCTGAGACGAACATGAGTGGGGGTGAAGTCTTGTATAAAAAATTTTATTATTAATAAATCCAGAGAAACGACGGGTATTAACCCTAAACACTGGGACGGGTAAATGTCAAAATATTGTGCAAAGTGAAGCCTTGCCAAAAAAATAGCATTACCATTCAGCCTCAAATGAATTCCCGAGCGAAGCCAGGTATCTGAGCTAGTATATCTATATAATATATACCGACAGAGGTTACAATTTTATATATAAAATTGTAACCTCTGTCTGTACATTGATTTTTTATTCAAAATTTCACGATGATTTTTGTTTCACATGTCTTAGGCACCATAACTGCAATTTGTTTCTTTCGTGTATATTTGTTTGTTTGTTACCTTTTCAAGCATAAACGGCCGAACCGAATTTTATGAAACTTGGTATGTATATTACTACTAACCCAACTTATACTTTAGGCTATATTAATTTTCTCTGAGACGAATAGGAGTGGGGGTTATAAGGGAGACCTGAAATTAAAAATAACGATATTTCGTTTCCCATTGCATTTTCGGCAATTACGCACATAGCAAAAGTTGTTTATTTTGTTATTTAGAGTAACTTTTGTTATAAACACTTTCGTCGTATGCCGAAGTATAAATGCGTTATACGCTAAAAATTATAGCGGGAGTCAACAATTTTATTTGGTACTAAAGACCAAACCAAATTAAATAAAACGCGGTATGTGTATTAGCACTGACGCCTTCATTATAATAAGCTATACCAACATTACTAGGAATGGGCAGGAGTGGGGGTTGTAAGGGAGGCCTGAAATTAAAAATAGTGGTATTTCGTTTTCTATTGGTTTTTCTGTAAATATGCACATGACACAAGTTGTTTATTTTGTTATTTAGGTACTTGTGTATTATATCCACCACATTTTAGTTCCACTAGTTCCACGCTAGAGTGCGGTACTGTTTTAAGTAGTACGATTCATTGTCCGCAAGGGAGGTTATACTTACCTTATAACCTTCTACGGGATTATAATGATAAATAAAAGAAAACACAATTTTTAAAAATAAAACATTTTATTCACATTTAGGCGGGAAATGTGTGGAAATACTGTTCTTCATATCTAAGGACACAACTCCCTCATGTAACTGTTCCAATCAATAGCAGTCTTATTGGAAATTTTGAGTTGTTTTTTGCAAAAATTGACAAATGTCAATTCTTTGCACCAGCAGTAAATGAACTTCAATGCATTACAAAATGGAATTTTACTTCCTTCAAACCAAGTGTCAATCCGAACGCCGACTTGCTCACCACACTTTCTTACATTACACTTCCAAAAAAGACTTTTTTTCCACTATAAAGTTTCATACAATGTGATTTAGAACACTTTCTTCTGATAGCCAAAATATTCCTCTCATGTAAATATTTAACAGCGTCTTCAGTCGTTGGCAAATCCCAAAGAGGCATTTTTAAAGGACTAAGAAACTCTAAACAGCAAACGCAAATGAACAGCAAAAGCAACTATGACAAAAGATAACCTCATTAGCCTGGGAGAGCTACCGTCGCACTTCAGTAGCGCATTCTAGCGTGTAACTAGTGGAACTAAAATGTGGTGGATATAATACACAAGTACCGTTATTTAAAGTAACTTTTGTTGTATAACAAAGTATAAACGAGATATACACTAAAAACTAAAGTGGGCACCAACGGTTTAACCGACCTTAACAAAACTCGGTATGTGAATTAGCGTTAATTCTTCCATGATTATAAGCTATATTAACATTTTTAGGTTCAAACGGGAGTGGGGGTTATAAGGGAGGCCTGAAATAAAAATTCGCCATATTTCGTTTCCTATTTGTTTTTTGGCAAACATGCACATGACAAAAGTTTTTTATTTTGTTACTTAGAGTAACGTTTTGAATATTCATTTTTGTCGTATTACAAGGTATAAACGTGATATCCACTAGAAACTATAGCAGGAGTCAACAAATTTATTATTACTCATTAAAGTGTTTGTAATGTAGGCATATTATGACTAATCATGTTATGTTCTTAGAATTATATGATAGTTCTATGATTTGGATTAGGGAAGTAACAAATCTCCGGCCCCCCTCCCCTTCCCAATTAATTTTTATTTTAATTAGAAAATATATCCTTATTTATTTCCAATATAAACTCAAACTATAAGAGCATGTCGATTATTTAATTTTTATAGTGCATTATTTAACACAGTCATGTTGAATTCGCACATCGTGTGATAGTGGAAGTTGTGCGGAATCAAATTCTTTAATTGCTGTATATAAACTGCTCAAAAATGAATAGGGATATTGGCTGTTTTGTGGAATGTATGGGGCCTAGCATATTTTTTTTTATTTTTATTATAAATATCATTAATATTTATTAGAAATTGTTGTCTTTTCTCCCCCATAAAAAAGAAATTTAATTAAGATCGATTTAATTAAAATGAATAGGATAAGAAAAAATAACCAATATCCCTATTCATTTTTGAGCAGTATATTATCTCATTTCCCCCGATATGTTGACGATATTGAAATGTCTATGTACTATCTATAACTATTAAAAGCTACTTGGTAATGTCATTATAACAAAAGGCAATGTACGTTGAAATTCTAGATGATTTGAGTTTACAGGGAGGGCTACAATCTTTTTTCCTCAACGGAGGCTAACACAGTTAATTGTGTTAAATTAGTTCCTGTGAAATGATAGAATTGCATTCTACTCAATGTTACTACTACGTATACAACTAAGCTCACAATCTTGGATTGGTTTCTGATAGGAAATATGTACATTATAGGTAATATTTAATTCTAATAAACACTGACCATGATTATGATTAGAATTATTTACAGTGTGTCGAACAATGGACAGGGGATTGCCTAGGGACTTATTTTCATTTATTCTTCATAACTAAAATTTCTATTCTATAAGTCCCCTGCCTAACCCTCACGGGAAAACTATACGCCCAGGCGGGAAGTGTAGTTGTACACATTGAAGCACTGCCAAAAAGTAAAACCAACGTTCCCTCTTATGATTCCCCGAGTGAAGCCGGGTACCTCAGCTAGTTTATGTAATAAAAGTGTTAGGGACTCAGGTTAGCCATGTGAGTTAAAGCGTTGAGCATTATCTCACATGGTAAAACTAGAGTGGCGAGTTCGATTCTTGTCTGGGTAAAGGAAATTATTTAGTGACGAAATTCATTAAATAACATCCTAAATCCCACCCTGGCTAGAAAAGGGTAGTAACCTGTAGATAACCCGTCCCAATTAGCCTTAGTTGCAAAAAGTGGACGTTAATAAATAGTAATAATAAAAGTGTTAGAAAATCATAAATCTTAATAAATGATCTCATAGCAGAAGTTAGTAGAATTCTTTATTTTCAATTAGCCTCTTGCAAAAAAACTTGTACTAGGGCATGATACCTGATTAAGTGCTGAATGTGAAATGCTAACTTTTTGGTGTGGTTTATGATAGCTGTTGTAATTGAGACAATTAATACACTTCAATTCTTCATTGACTTCCTTCTTGGGGCAGTCCTGGGCTCTGTGCTCTCCTGTGCAAAAGGCCAGGTTGGGGTTGTGGCTGAACAATGTGCAGAAACATGGTTGTATCCAGCTTTGTCCACATCAGTGAATCGATACAAAATCTTCAGTATAAGTATAAGAGTGGAAAACTCTCTAATGGGTATAAGAAGATTTACTTTTTCACACAACTCAACACTGTCAGCCATCTTGGACATGTGATATATATAATCTAGCTCAGAAATGCAGCTAAGATGTCATCTTTTTATATCCCTAATTCTTCATTTTGACTCAAAATAACTTCACATAGATTATTTTTAGATATTTCTGCTGGTATATTTTTAATTATTAAGCTGGGTTTCAGTTATTTTATAGGATTTGAATCTATAGTAGGTGATTTTTCAATTTAGCTCTGGATTTTTAACATCTCATTTTTATGTTCAGTTTCTACTATTAAATAGTCTTTTTCTTTGTTATTCTAATATTTTTTTTATTCCAACTTATAATCATGGAAGAATTAATGCTAATTTAAAAATACCTTTCGTTAGTTCGGTTCAATATTAGTGCCCGCTAAGTTGTTTTTAATCAATAGTTTATGTAATGGTTTAATATAGGAGATTTTCGATTTAACAGCTTGAGAGTATGTTGGTTTGTCACTAATCTTACTATGGTTTTCACTATTTTCTTTGGATGTATCTTGATTTTTCACTTCAATTGTTTATTTATTTATTAATGTCCACTTTTTGCAACTCAGGCTAATTGGGACGGGTTATCTACAGGTTACCACCCTTTTCTAGCCAGGGTGGGATTTTAGGACGTTATTTAATGAATTTCGTCACTAAATAATTTCCTTTGCCCAGGCGAGAATCGAACTCGCCACTCTAGGTTTACCATGTGAGATAAAGGTCAATGCTTTAACTCGCATGGCTAACCTGAGCCCCACTTCAATGGATTGTTGTACCTCTTGAATAATGCTAATTGCTCCAAATAAATTGTTTTTTAAGTCTTTCCTTAGAGAAACTCTCTAATGGGTATAAGAAGATTTACTTTTTCACACAACTCAACACTGTCAGCCATCTTGGACATGTTTTATATATATATATATATATATATGTACAGACAGAGGTTACAATTTTATATATATATAGATTAGAACCTCTGTCTGTACATTTTTTTTTCATGAAATTTCACAATACTTTTTCGTTTCACACGGAATGGAAACAACAATTTTTGGCTTTTTTTGTGTTTGCTTGTTTTCATGCCAAACTACTGAACGGGATTTTATGAAACTTGGTAAGTGTGTTACTACTAATCAAACTTAGACTTTAGGCTATACTAATATTCTCAGAGGCGAACAGAAGTAGAGGTTATAAGTGGGGCCAGAAATGTAAGATCTAATTTCCTATCGGTTGTTCCAATGTTATTTTGTTATTTAAATAATTTTTGTTGAATACTGAAGTATTAAAAAAAAAAAGAAAAAAAAAAAAGATTTTTGCTAATAACTATAATGGGAGTCAACAATTTTATTAGGTACGAAAGACTGAACCAAACTAAGCAAAATTCGGTATATGAATTAGTAATTCCTCAATGATTATAATCTAAATTCACATTTTTGGAATGATCAGGAGTGGGGGTTTTAATGAAGACTTGAAATGCAAAATCGCCATATTTTGTTTACTATTGGTTTCTCAGCAAACATGTACATAACTAATATTGGTTAATTTGTTGATGAGAGTAACTTCTGTTATTTACACTTTTGATGTGTACCGAAGTATAAATAAGCTATACACTAACAATCACAGCAAGAGTCAACAGATTTAATAAGTACAAACGACTGACCCAAACAAAACAAAACTTGGTAAGTTGTTTTCCACAAGAAAATTTAATCTTTAAAAATTTGTAATGCTTTCTTTAATTAATATTGAGAACTGCGATTTGAAAAATCAATATATATGGTAGGTAACACATATAACTGTACAACACATAAATAGAAGATATTTGTTTCAGTAGTGTAACAACACTAAAGCAATTTTAAAGTAAATGATAAGAGAGCTGAATAAATTACACCCAAGTATTTTTATATATTATTTATTATACAATTTTTGTTATGGATATTATCACATTTTTTTTTAAATTAATGCTTATTTTGGAACAATAAAACTTAGGATTCCGCATACAGAAATTTGTGAGTTAATTTTGTTGCAATTTATTAGTAAATGATTCAACATTAATAATATACAACATATAATTTTTCATTTTCTAAATAGCAGGTTGGTCAAATCATTCACTAATAAGACATTCCATAACTTCTAACTATATTAGAATTTCATTAATTTGATTGACAATTATTTCTAACATAACAACAACAAGTTTTAAAGCTCTAAGCTTAATTATAAATAAAAATCAAATAATAATTACGCTTGGCAGTCTTATACTGTAACCGATAATATTAAATAAACATATAGATACAGTAAGTTAATAAACGTTTAAAAGTACTGTACAAAAAAATAAATCATAAAATTCAGTAGTTTTATCGATCACAGTATATAATTTAACAATAAGGGATCTATCACGCACCCATAATATTGTATATTAGTAATTAGAACCGAATATTAAATTAAATAATTACATACAGGTTATTCGGAACTAACTAACAACATACGAAGAAACGCACTACACGACAATCATTCGAGAAGGACTATAATACATTTATTAGGAAAATAGGTCAGATCCTCCAATGGCTTAAATCATTATTTTACTACTATAGAGTTAAGAATATGTTAAGAATAAGTCCCAACACCACAGTTAAGAGATTGCATTTTTTTCAATACATAAAAAACAAGAATGTATGTAAACCCCGAAAAATAGTTAAGGCTAGAGCATTTCAGCAATCAGTAGATAAAGCCATCTGAGGAGGTGACAGAGGAATTCCAGACTCGTTGCGCATATTTTTTGACTTATGCGCTTCGTTCTGGAATTATCTTCATTGTTTTAATCACTCTAAAAATTAAATTTTCGTTGGCTCAGCTATGAGAGGTAGTCAGGCGAGGGTTCCGCTAGTGGATCTGGAGTAGTGAAGAGAGGATTCGGAAAGTCTGGTGGGTGGGGAAGCGGCCCTTCAGTCTTCGGTCGGCGTCGATAAGCTACTAACCAGCAAGATACAGCTACTGCTACTGCTACTAGAGCAAGGAGGGCAGTGATCACCAGTGCAATGATGAATCCAATCATTGATACACAAATATCGTCTATCTGCTGCACTTCAGGAGCTAGAGAATAAAAACAAAGCATACTCATTACATACTTGGTTGAATAATGCATTTTTAGAATATATGAAAATATTTGGCTTATTAAGGTCCAAGGTTGGGGTCACACCTGGTTTTGGTAAAAAGTCATATGTTATATGTAATAATCCTTTATTGTTCGAGGCATTAAAGACCTAATTTTATTATTTCTAGGGAAATAGGTTGAAGTCTATGTTTCAATCCTGCTAATCCTGAGATTTGAAAGTAGTTAATTAAATTATTATACTTAGATATTGGACCTATTGTTGAAGGGAAACAGACAAAATGCCAAACCTTCTGCACAGTTTACTTTAATAAACAAAAAGGTAGGATACTAATAAGGATAAAAAATTTATTTAAGTACATATTTCAAGGAAATCTACCCATTTCCCTTTAAAATAATCAAGGGGTGAATATATTATTCATTATTCTATTTTTAAGCTGTCAATATTCAAAAATTTTTGATAACAAATCAGTTCAAAGGATAAAAGAAGTCACGATTTATCATATATATATTTCCAGTAATACATATGGTCATGGAAGAAACCAAATTGAGCCCAAAAATGATAATATTTCAGAAGAAATGGAAATACAATAAAAAACGAACTAGTTAAGGTAAGCACGGAAATTTATTGGTCAATGAGTACATATTACTTGTTTTTTTCTTTTTATTCGTCTATCTGTTATTCATATTTAGTAGGTGGGATGAAATGTGGGTTCAGAGGATGTATAGGCTATTAATGCACAGGTAATACTTACTTAGTCTTCCTTCCCTTGGATCGACAAAACGTTCCTCTCTTCTTTCAAAAGTTAGAATAGCGTTTGACTGGATAGTTATTTCCTCCCTTAGCTGGCCTTCTGGCAAAGATTCAGCGATTTCTGCGCCAGTTCGATTTCGGTCGTCAATTTCACGTCGTCTTCGTCCAAATGCATTGTAGCCTCGACAGTTAACCTTGCAAATTAAATGTACGTTAACTTCATTTTTTAAATTCTCAAATGAATATATGTAATAAAATATTTTCCCACCTATTGTTTATTGTTATTTTTACAATAGTAGGATAAACAGCTCTTTTTTTAACCTTAAAAATGAACATTTTTTAAAAGGATTGAGAAATTAATGGATAACCAATTTTTTCAAGTAATCCTTTTTTTTTCTTTACACAAAAAAATTTTTTTTCTATTTATATATATATATATATATATATATATATATATATATATATATATATATATATATTTGAGGTTCTAATGTCAGTCAAAAACCTCAAAAGGTTCTTTTTATTGAATCTAACTGAATACTGTCACAATCAATAGTTATAACTGTTATGAAATTATGAGGGATAATATATTCTAATTAATAACTTACAGGCTGGCATTTCCCAAAGCAGACACGGATGTTGCATTGGAATCTAATATTATCACTGCTTGGGAACTTGAAGGCATTGAAGTTTGCTATGAGAGAATGGGTTTCAGCATTATAGTCCCATTCACCAAATATTGTAGGATCTGTTGCACATCCGTTTTCATCAGTCACAATATATTCATTTTCTACAGTGTTTTCCATTGTTTTGGCAACACAACTTCTGGCAAAGCCTCCATAGATACCTAAAAATTAACCAAAAAAATCCATTTACACAATGGATATAGTCTTATTTTTTTATAGCTGAGTTAGGCAATTTAGAGAATGCTGAGAGATGTAGAAATTTGGGAGTATGGGGGAGTAAGCCAGAAGAAACAAAGTGGCATAATATAGGTTTTTAAAAAAACATTATCTCTTCTCATAGTTACAAGTAGTCCTACAGTACTATTCAGTTCGCAACTATACGATTTCTCCTGTTTACTGTTAGTAATGCATTAGTTTTATTATTATTTTTAACTTAGTTAATTGCATTCTTTGAAATATATTCTTGTTTCATTTGTTTTTTATTCAAGTTTAGTTTCATTGTCAGTTGAGTTGAGTTTTCTAGTAGATAATTTTCATTATTACATTTTTTTTTTAAATTTACTTAATTAAATTTTTCTTAGATATTTTCTTAGTTTAGTTTATTCATTAGTTCAGTTTTAGATAAAGAGCTAGCTACACTGAGCCCAAGAGAAACAAGCAGGCGTGAAAGGCCAAAAAATACCTCTTAGGGTGGAAGAAATGTACATGAGACCTGCCATTTGAGTAACTGGGCAAATTGGCGTTAAATAGAAATTAAGTTGCAAGTAAGTTTAGTTTTAAAGAAAGCTCTATAATAAGCATAACATAAGAAAGTAAGGACTTACTTGAAGGCTGCACATCCACCTGGAGCATAAGATTATCACCTATTTCAGCCGAATTAATTTCTTGGCCAGTATGGGTGACAATTCTCATGTAGCAGGTTGGTGGAGGACCAGTGTTAGCTATTGTGCCAGCAGTTGTCAGCATAGAAACATTAAACCCAAGAGTTACGTTTTGCTCTCCAGTTGTATATACACATTTTATATGGTATGCTTGAGTTTTAAATGTCACTAACATTGGATGTTTCTGAATGACTAGAACAAAGCTGGCTTGCCCCTGAAAAAAAAATAAGTCAGTCAAGATATTTTTAAATCAGGCAAGTAAATGTTACACTTTATTTTTAATTAATTGTTTCAGAATAAAGCATTTAGTGGCTAAAGGTTAAATATCTAAAATTCTTAATCTTCAAAAAAAATCAGTCTTCAAGTTATCTTAAAAAAATTTTAGATTTTGGAGTTACAAACATGTGCCACAAAAATAAATGTACTATTCCAAATAGAAAAAAAAATAAAACCCTATTTTGAGACTATTTGAACACCATTACAATACAACAAAATACTTTACGCACATTGACATGGATTAGGCCACAAGATCCAAATGTAACTTTGAAAATTTCTGTTCGGGATGGAGAATCGTTAGGTAATGATACAACTCTGCGACAGTTTTCATCTTTGCTATGGCCTTTAACATAAAGCACACCATTGAATCCTTTTTCTTCAATATGAACTTCGACCTGAACACCATACGAGAGGCAGCTAATAGCCAGTTCAGGTCTAGGGAAATCTGTCCTCAAATTTGTAGGTGGTTCTGAAAATAAAAATGAAAAGTCATTATGGATTTATGGTATTACTTGCTAAGTTTTAAGAACTGCATGATAATGGGATTCAATAAGGTCAACCCTCCCCTCCATCATTTTGATGCATTTAAAATAAAGTATTTTTTATAGAACCATTAGCACATCTTAAAACAATAAAGCATTTCTATTAGAGTATTTTTACTACTTTTAGAGATTTTTTTATTATTTTTTCCCACTTAAAGTAATAAGTCTGTGACTATACAACTTTTTTTTTACTTACGGCATGATTTTTCTGGATCTCCATTGTAGCCAGTGATACAAATACAAACTGCAGCATGATTTGTAGCATTGCAGAGTGCATTTATACCGCACTGTTTGTCATCACAAGGATTGGTGCAAGCACCCGACTTACAGTATTGATCATCTGAGCATTCATCATCACTTTTACATTCGACGCCTACGGAAAACAAATGTGTTACAAAAAATAGGAAAAGCATTAAATTTATTTAGAATAACATGGTGTATGAACTTATCAATAGTTTTTTATTTTATTTAGGTCAATAAGAATAAGGTCTTAATCAATCAAATAATCAAAACTAAATGAATAAATACCTGGAATACAGTTGCCATTTATGTCAAGTCTATAACCATGCTCAGCTGGGCAGACACAATTTCCTCTTTCATCTATTATAAGCCCTTTTTCAAGATCACAAATGCATCGACCTCTGTCATCGACTTTAAGGCCTTTCTCAGGAGGACACCTCTCACATTCATCATAAGAATTCAATCCAGTTCCTGGTGGACAAACACACTTTCCATTCTCATCTCGGACAAATCCTTTGTCTGGTGGGCAATCGCTTACTACAAAAAATTCAAAATTGTTAAATTAATAAATTATTACGTTGTATTTATAGTTATGATAAACAGAATAAATTATAATTTTATAAATTCACTGGTGTATATTAGTCTTGAAATTGTGGAACAACATTCAATGAGTTTTTAATTAGGAGGCTGTTTTAATGGATTAAATGCTAATTAGAGATTGGAGGGAATTATAAATTCCTTCTTAATCGTACATAGACATACAATAAATGTTTGTGTCAACATTTTTGGAAATACCAGTGTATCCTAAATGTTTTTGGTAATCCTATAATCTATTCCCGTCGATAAGTTAAAAACTCCTCTGCTACCCTTCAGTCAGTGGCTTCACTATTTGCCTATCTGGCATGACATTTCACTACAATTGTGCACTTAGGAGAGTTCTACACATTTTGCTCTCTGGGTTATTTTTAATTATTTTATTTTTTATTCTATTATTAAAAGGAAATACAAGACCTGTCGTAAATATCTAATTATTTCAGAGTTTTACAACTATTTGCAATAAAAAATTATTGATTTTAATTTATATTTTTTATTTGTATTGATTTATGCAAATTATTTTTAAACAATGACTCCATTAGTCTGTGAGGAGCCTATGAGTTGATTTTTAAATGAAATTAAATTATTTATTAACGTCCACTTTTTGGAACTAAGGCTAATTGGGACGAGTTATGAGTTGATTTTAAAATATTAAAGATAATGTGGTTACATAAATACAATATACTTTTCTGTTAAAGCTGTATTTGCAGAATTTATGTTCCACACTTATATATAGAGGCTAATTTGGGGTGGGTTATCTGGTTGCTGGTAGCCTCTTCTAGTATCCAAGCTAAGAATATTTATTTAAACAATACTTAAAACATCATTTTGAATACACCTTGTTTTATTTTTAAAAAATATCAATTTCTTTTAATACTAATTTAACTTTAAATGTTGGTATAAGTAGTATAAGATTAATCAGAAATGATTTGCACTAAGGTATGAAACGTACTTAAACAATTTTATACATCGATTTCAATTGAGGTGATCAAACTCAGTTTATTATCCCTTTCAGTACTAAGCAAATTAAATGTTTATTTTTTCTGGATATAAAGCAAACTCATTTTTCCCATCATTTCATTAGGCATTTAAGAAAATCTTGTACTCAAGGTTGATGCCATTATAATATAATTAGAATGTTTTATTCTTTATCTTCTTTGTAACAGTATTTGGCCGTTCTATGAGTTAAAAATAAGTTACAAAAAATGCTATAGTATAAAAAATAGAGGGTGAACTTTAAAGATATTTATTTTTTTATTTATTTTCTTTTATTGAATCAAATTGATGATTCAGATCAAAGGCTAGTTTTCTTCTTGCATTACTAATTTAAGTATTGATACTGCCACAACCACACATTATCATTTACTCTATTTATTTTTTACATGTTTAAAGAATAAACCATATTTCCCCCCTTTTTAAACCAATACAACTCCTATAGTTTATTCTAACCAAAATAGTTTAATAAGTCATAAAGATTCAACTCAACTTTCAAATTCAAAAATGAAATTGAAATCATGTAAATTTATGAAAATAAATAGTTATTTGTGTACCAAATAAGAAAAAAAATCACTTACCTTTAACACATTCTACTGCTGCATTTCCACGATAACCTGTGATGCATTCGCAGATCATGGTACGTACTGGTAATGTATCGAAAACTTTACAAATGCTGTTCTTTCCACAAGGCTCAGTTGCATTACATGGGTTAACACAATCACCATTGATGCACGCAGTTTGCGATGGGCATTCACTGTCACTTGTACACTTCTTGTCAACTGAAATTGAATAATCATTTCATTAACTTGAAAAAGTTTGGCAAACTAAAAAATAATAAGTATAAAATCCTGGGGGGATGAACTATTGGGAAACAGTTTGGATTGCTGAGCACACGGTCTAACTATCTTTGCACCACATTAGTAGAAACATAATGCTACACAAAAAACTGGTACATTCAATTAAATTTGATTAAAAAATATCAGCCTTTACTAATAACAAAAGATGATTAATGGTGATTAAATAGAAATAGAATTTTCTTATTATTATTCTGTAAACTTCCCAAGAGACTCAAAGCATAGGTAGACTTACAAATGCTTGCATATAAATGGTTGGTTACCAATTTTACAAAGTTAACACGGTAATATTCTTTAATATGGTCTATTTATTGAGAAATTGCAAAAAACAAATTTGCAGGAGTTTGTGAATTTCTCCTTGTTTTCAACAGAAGTATATAGTTTTTCTTTTCAGCTTATTTAAAAAATAAATAAATATCAAAGGAACTATGACTCATTTTATTCAATTTTAAAAGGGAAAGTGTATTAAAGGAATTTATGCTTAGCTAGTGTCATACCGAAGATTAAGAGCTACTTAAGGAGGTCAGTCTCCCCTCCTTCTGTATTTAATAAAATATTTAATTTATGATAAAACATCTTGTATGAAGCAAAAAACTGTGGCATATTATTTTTAAGCTTCTAAAAGTTTACTGTGCCTTTTCAGAATTGACCTTGACTGAATATATAATTAATAATTGTACACTTTTTTTTTTTTTATTTTCAACATAACATTATGTAAAAGGACTTAATAGTTTCATTGGCTATTGCCAAACATATTCTATTTCTTATGTACATAACATTTATAAGATAAATTGCTTACCTTCAACACAACCCCTTCGAATATCACCAATGTACCCGGGTGGACAAGTGCAGTCAATAACATGATTGTAAACCGTGCATTCAGAAGGTGAAGCACATGGATTGCTCTCAGCACAAGGTGATGTGCAATGAGAATTGATACAAGCCTTGTCTGATGGACAATCGGAATTTGATTCGCATTCAACATGAACACATGCAATTTGTGGATCTCCAGTGAATCCTGGTGGGCATTCACATACAGTTGTATGATGTGAGCCATAGCATATAGCACCAGTTCCACACGAGCTGCCATCTGGTGAGCAGGCAGGCACGCAGTCACGGTTCAAGCAAGCTTGATGGCTCGAACAATCTGAATCAGTTCGACACCCAGCTAGAAAGAAAATTCAATTTAGTCGAGTTAAAAAGATTTAGCTGTTATAAGTTAAAATATATGATAAACATACTTAAAAGAGGAGTCATTTGCATTTAAATTTTTATTTAGTATATTTACAAGGAAATTTGTGACAAAAAAGACTTGAATGCCTCATTTAATAAAGGGAATTTTTAATTGAAATTTTAGTTGTACAAGACCAATTCTACCTATCCTTTTCTGGAAATAACATAAGATTACTATCCTTTCTAAAGGTCCAAGTTTATGTACTAATTTTACAGAAATGACCATCTACATTTTCTATCCATATCAAGCATTTGACAGGTTTTTTCTTTTTTCTTTTCTTTAAAGGCATCTTGTAAACTTATATATTTTACCCCAGCTAACAGAAAATGAATTCACAAAATTCTTCAAAGAGTATTTAATAATCAATGGCAATATTGTAGCAACTTCATGGTAGTTTTTATTAAGTGGTCTTCACCATATAAATTTGGAGAATATGACATTTATTTACTGTAGTCAGAGCAGTTACTAAATTAATTATAATTAAACTTAACTAAATTAGTTTAATTTTGATGACTAAGAAAATACAACTGTTATGACCTTTCAATTCCATAGTTTTCAGATATTTACAACACTGATTTGGAAGAGTATCAAACTGCTTTAAATTAGTATTCAATGCAAAAAAGTGTAATTAACTCTAAATCAGGATTGTGAATATACCGAAACTAAAAATAAATTGATACAGCGCATCAAGGTATTGGTTTTATATAAGTAATACACATTGCACAAGTGTTATATATTGTTTTAAATACCTTTCACACAGCCGAGTTCTGGATTTCCCTCATATCCTGGTAAGCAAGAGCAAACAGGCTTGTGATCTCGAATCCTGCATTCAGCATTCGGTCCACAGTTGCATGGTTTTTTACATATAGCATTGATACAAGCTCGGTCTGATGGGCAGTCAGAATCAGTTGTACATTCACCAATTTGTGTGACTGGTGGTGTTGCCTTGCAAGTTCCGCTTCCACTACTGATATATCCAGGTGGGCATTCACATATCATTGTTCGCACTGGTAGAGTCGAGACTGCTTCACACTGTGCTGGCCTTTGGCATGGTTCCACTTCTCTGCAAGGATTCTTGCACTGTTGGTTGAAACAAGCCAGTAATGAAGGACAGTCGCCATCAGATCGGCACTCAGGTTGAATTTTTAATCGGCATGAAGTGTATGGATTTCCTTCGTATTCAGGAGGGCATTTGCAGAGTGGTAAATGATTCTGCACAATGCATTCTGCTCTCGGGGCACATGGGTGTTCATATGTACATGGGTTAATACACTGTGCATTGATACAAGCTCTGTCACTAGGACAATCTGCATTTGAGCGGCAACCAACAACAAGACATTGATCGTATGGGTTGCCTCTATAGCCACTAAGACATCTGCATTCTGCCCTTGTTCCGACAGCATAACATTCAGCATTTGACCCACAAGGATCTTCAATTACACATGGGTTAATGCAGTTTCCATTTATACAAGCTTTACCAGAACCACATTCAGAATCAGCACGGCAGCCAACTAAAAACATTAACAAGATTTTAGTACATGTAATATTTTATTTTAAAAATTAATCAATAAGTCATTTTATCAAGAAAAAATTTTACCTGTTCTGCAGCCAATGTTTGGATTTCCATCATATCCTGGTTTACAGGAACATACAGGACGATGGCTTGAAATGAAACATTCAGCATTTGGACCACAGTTACATGGATTTCTGCACAAGCGATTAATACACGTTTCATTGTCTGAACATTCATTGTCAGAAACACAACCAGGAGGTGTAGGTACAACAACTGCAATAGAAAGAAAAACATTCCAAATTTTCAACTCTCGAAATAGTGCAGCTCAACAAATTATAAGAAAACAATAACTTCTAAATATAATATTGCACAAAAACTAGTACATTATTTTTGTGTTTTACAATTTTGTGCTGATTGCAGTCTTCATGTTTTTTAATGTCAAAAACTAAACTGCTTAAGTATTGTTTATTTAAGTAACCATACAGCTAAAGCTAAAAGTCAATACAAATCATTTTTTTTTAAAATAAATTTTAATTGGTCTAAATACTTAGACTAATTAAATCAATAGCAAAACTTAAAAAAGGCCTAAAGCCTAGCACATGAGATATTTAGCTGATTAACTATCAAACTTACAGACTTATGTTTTCTTGTTGTTTGTCCTTTCCTTCCTCCCCCCAACAATGCCTTAGGCAACGGAAACATCAATTTGAAATAACTAGCCAATTAAGTTTCCTAATTGCAATATCTATCATGAGCAAGTCATGTTCTAATAGAAAATAATAATTGCAATTTATAAATTGTAGAGTAACAAAGTGGAGACGACCTGGATTTACTTTCAAGGAATGCCGAGGAAGTATAGAAATAAAGTTGAGTCATATAAACTTAATATTATATATACATCTGTAGTTATATATATATATATATATATATATATATATATATATATATATATATATTACATCTTTTATAAATCCAATTTCATTAAATAAAATCTTTAGTCCCACTGTGGGTTAAAAAGGGTGATAACCTGTAGATAACCTATCCCAATTAGCCTTAGTAGCAAAAAGTAAGTATTAATAAATAACAATAACTATAAATACAATTGTGTGCATTCACCATTGTATCAAGTGAATTTTTGATTATTAAATTATACGTATATGGAGATGAGCTATTAAAAAATATAAATACAAAAAGGTGAAGCATCAGTTATACAAGTGAATGAAATAGAATTAAAAAGAAAGTGTTTGTTTAGCTTACCTGGCTTACATTCACCATCATTATCGGGTACCCAGCCTTCAGGACAAGTGCAGACCATTGTTCGAACAGGTGTAGTATCAAAAACACTGCACATTGATGTAGGTGTGCAGGGAGATAGTTCAATGCATGGATTCCTACACTTGTTGTTAATACAAGCTTCCTTACTTGGGCATTCGGTATCTTTCTCACATTCTGGACTGCCAACAGTTGCAGGAGGCGTACGTTGACAATAGCCGAGTGGGTCTCCCAGAGGCATATGCTCTGGACACCTACAGCCGGCTTGATGATTTCTTACATAGCAAATAGCATTTGGTGCACAAGGAGGTGAGGCAATATCTGTGCATGGGTTGATACATCTGTGATTAAGGCAAGTCCGATCTTGTGGGCAATCATTATCAACATTGCATTCAATCCTTTCACACCGTATAGACGGGTTTCCTGTATAGCCAGGGTAACATTGGCATTGAGCTGCATGACCTAACCCATGACAAACTGCACTTAATCCACAAGGATCACCAAGAATACATGGATTTACACATTCTCCATTGTAACATGTTTGGTCATCACTGCATTGACTATCAGTTTCACAACCAACTAAAAAAAAGATAAAGAAAATAATTTTATTTCAGGATAATATTATGTAATTAAAAGTCCATATGAGAAATGACTATTTACCTTTCACACACCCTATTTGTGGATTTCCTGAATAGCCTGGTTTACAGTAGCAAATAGGATAATGATTTTGAACTTTACACTCAGCATTTGGACCACAATTACATGGGTTAACACACAATTTATTAACACAAGATTCTCTGCTCGTACATTCTGAATTAGAAGCACAGCCAGTTGTTGCTCCAGTAGCTATTTAAAAAAAAAAAAAAAAAAAAAAAATTGAAATACACATTCTTTTCAAAGTAATTGGTCTATATGATATTTAGAAAATGAAGAAATCTGGCTAATTTAACTATATTACTTATTTATATTTAATATAATATAACTTGTAACTTACGTGGTATGCAACGGTTAAATGGATCTCCTTGGAAGCCGGCTGGACACCTGCAGACTGGTTGATGATCTTGCATATGGCAAAAAGCTCCTGGAGCACAAGGCGAATCGGATGCACATGGGTTAATACACAGCTGATTCCTGCATCGTTTGTCTCCAGCACAGTCATCATCATGGGTACATTCAGGGATAGGCAAAAATGATGGTGGGACTCTACGTTGTTCTAAGAAACATAGCAAAAGAATCCCGTTTATAATGAGCATATTAGAATTGATCAGATAAAATAGAAGCTGAATAAAAAGGATTTAAGATATGATATGTGAGCATCACCAAATATTTTCCTTCACGTTGAATAGTCTTTATTTATTTACCTTAAGACCAGAATATAGTAAAAGTCTCGTTTGGTTAATAAAATATTAATTTTTAAGACAATCAATTGGAAATTCCTCTATGTTATGTATACAGTTTATTAAATAAAAAACATTCAATTTCTCATGCATGATATATAAAGAAAAGCAAACAACAAACAGCTAAAAGGTTATGCTTTTTATGATTAAAAAAAGTCTCAACTTTTTAAAATAAAGTAATTGCTAAGGCACATTGAATTTCAAAGATGGGACTATTTTTCACTTTCTTCTTGAAGGCTGAATGCAAATGTAAATAGTTCATTCATATTCAAATTCTAACCAGTAAAAAAGAAGAGCTTCATGGCTAAATAATATTTTTTAATATCATATAAATTTGAAGATAAAACCATTTACCAATCTACTATTGAATATATTTAAGTAGAAATGGAAAGTGTTGTTGTAATTATGCTTTATTGAAGGTAACATTATTTTTGTTGTGTTACATCTCCATTCTGCAAGAAGTTTAACTTCACACAATTTTAATAAAATTCAAGCTTTATATTTGTATGTATACAAATTTCATCTTACCCCACTATTTTTATCTTATTCAAACAATGTTTGTTGAAAATTGATAAAATAATAGAGAATTGACTTTTTCTTTTAGACTAAATCACTTTTAGGACACTTCAAACAAATAATATCAATTTTCTAACTTATAAAAAATGCCATTAACCTTTTATAGTGATAATATGTTCATTTTACATTTTTTAATTTCATTATAAGAAATATAGGCCTCTTAATAATTATAACTAGTCAAAGAATTAATGAAAGTCCAAAAGAGTATACATATATGTCAGAACTAGGTTGCAGAATACAAATAAGGCCCAATTTTATTTTATTTTTTTTTTAAAATCAGGACTTCTTAAAAAATAAATGAGATCAAAAGGAAAGTTTTATAAAATATCTCAAAAAGGTGCATGTTATCAATAAATGATTGTTCTTGTTTCTTATTTAATACTTCAGAGTAAAACTAGTGTTAAAAAAAATTAATGCAAAATTTACCTGGAGAACATTCTACATGAGGGTTTCCAACATATCCTGTAGGACATGAGCAAATTGCCAGGTGCCTTGTAGATGAACACAGAGCATTGAGCCCACAGTGATCAACTCTGCAAGCTTCGATACAGCTACCTCGGACGCACCGTTCACTGTCTTTGCATTCTGAATCAATGCGACATTCAGCTCTTTCTTGTTCTGTTCAAAATAAAATAGATCAGAAAGTTCAGTAAATGAAAATTATATTTAAAAATATAATCAGGTTAGCCATGCGAGTTAAAGCGTTGACCTTTATCTCATATGGTAAACCTAGAGTGGCGAGTTTGATTCTTGCCTGGGCAAAGGAAATTATTTAGTGACGAAATTCATTAAATAACGTCCTAAAATCCCACCCTGGCTAGAAAAGGGTGGTAACCTGTAGATAACCCGTTCCGATTAGCCTAAGTTGCAAAAAGCGGACGTTAATAAATAATAATAATAAAAATATAAAACATAATTAAGTATGTTCTTAATACAATTTCATATTAATAAACCAATTTGAATGAAATTTTTCATAAAGGGAAAGATTTAATAAGTTTATTTACTTAAATATCCTGAAGTGCCGAGTTGCATAAAATCTGTCTTTCATTTTATATACCAAATATCATTTTTTTTTTTATTGTTGAAGAAGCGATTTTGAAAACGATGTGCAATTGAATATTGTTTTATTGGAAGGTGAATAATAGTATTTTAATAGCTTACCAATTGGCCTGCAGTGACCATCTGCTGAAGCTATCGTATCTGGGGGACAGATACACATAACAGTTCTCAATGGAAGGGTGTCTTGCACACGGCACTCCTGATCTAAAGCACATACAGCTGGGATTGAACATGGGTTCTGGCATTTCCTGTTAATACAGCCTGTTTTTGATGGGCAGTCAGCATCTTGGGTACATTCTGGAGCTTCAACACCTAAAATTTAGATTAATAAATAAAATGAAATAATTTAATTTTTAAACAGAGTTAAATTCAATAATATTATTTTTAAAAAATGAGGCCAAAACACACGGTTTTAATGTATGTTACCATTAGGTCTGCTTCATTTTGATAAGAATATAAACCGATCTATAGGATAACTTTAATCTCAGAAAGAGGTGAGGATTGTGGTTCCAATACAAAATAATACACGCCACTTAATATAAATCATATCTGGGTTTTGGCTCTAGCTTCTAGGATCATGTTAACTGATAGGCAAGTAATATGCATTGTGGTCTTTATTCAGAAAAAAAGTTGAGCCTGGCTTTCTACAATTATATTTTAGACTTTCAACATTGTATATGTATATTCTTTTATCAAAAACATTGTTTAATATTTCCTGTGGATTTATCTATTATTTTTTGTTAATTATCCACGAGAAAAATATAGTATGGAATGCATCTTACAGTTTGAGCAGATAACTCGTGTATTTAAAAATGCTTACCAGTGCATGCAGTATAAGGATCACCCTGGAAGCCAGGTTGACATGAGCATTTGGGTTGATGGTCACGAGCAACACAAGTTGCACCAGTCCCACAAGTTTCTGTTTCACATACTGGTCGACAGACACGATTGAGGCGGTCACAAGCTTCATGGTCAGCACAATCCTCATTATACTGGCAAATAACAGTGACGCAGGAAACGTGTGGGTTACCCTGTGTCCCTTGAGGGCAAACACATTGTGCTGTATGTGCTATAGCTCTGCATTCTGCTCCTCGCCCACACGATCCTTCCCGGCAAGGTGAAAGACAGTTACCCGAAATACAGGCTTTGTCATACAGGCAGTCTGAATCCACTCGACACTCAGCTGAAAATAATTCAAAAATCAGATTATTTGATAAATATAAATAAATTAATTATAGAGAGAAGCTCTTTACAGCCTAACAATATTTTGTAAATTCTCTTATTTACACCTAAAAACCTTAAAGGTATTCTGAATACTGATGAAGTATTAAACACTTGTGAGCATAGTTTTTGTTGTCATTTATTAATGCCCATTTTTATGATGCTATGGCTAATTCTCTAGCCAGGATGAAACTAAGGGTTTCTTTTTTTTTTAATGAGTTTATCACTAAGTGAGTCATAGCAAACATTTGTCTACTATATAAACATTACAGCAAACTAATTTTTAGTGAATAATAAATTACTTACGTTTATAACAATGACTTTGTGGGTCTCCAGCCCATCCTTGAGGACAAGCACAGCTGGGTCGATGCTGAATAGTAGTGCACTCTGCTGAAGTTCCACATGGGTTACCGACTATGCAAGGATCTTGGCACTTTTGATTTATACAAGCTAGTTGAGATGCACAGTCACTGTCATATGAACATTCTCCAGCAAATGTTGATTCTAAGAAACAAACAAATGAACTTTAGATATAAAAGCTGTTTCTTTGAATACAGATACTTATTTTAAATTATTATACAAAACATTAGCAATAAAAGAAATTGTTCCAAATTGTATTATTGGATTGAGTTATAAAATATTCTTACTCCTGTAACAGTTGATAAGTGGATTTCCCTCAAAGCCTTCAGGACAATTGCAGGAAGACTTATGGTTAACCACTTCGCAAAGAGCATTCTTGCCACACGGAGATGAAACTGAGCAGGGATTAACACATTTACGGTTAATACAAGCCTCAGTGGATGAACATTCAGAATCAGAAGAGCAACCTGGTTCAGGAGTTGTTTCTGGAAAATTATTCAAAAATAGAAATTAGCATAATGATTCAATGTCATTATTAATTACTTTAATCAATTATGTGTTATTAATAAATGCAGTACACCTAAACTTGAAAATATTGTAGGAAAGTTATATATAAATAAAATGTGATGATAAGGTGTGTTGCTGATAAATGAATTGGATAAATGGATAATAGTGGGCAGAGGTATGAAAACTAGAAAATATCGGAGATTAGCTGCTTTGTAAAACCTGTAAACATAAAATAAACATAATAAAATACATCTAGCAAGAGTAATATTTTGTACGCATAAAACAAAATAGATATAGTTTAAGTTCGAGTATTGTAAAAGAGAGAGGAAAATTCTTCTACCTGCTATGCACTGTACATCAGCATCACCAACGAATCCAGGTAAGCAGTGGCATGACATAGTACGTAATGGAAGTGTATCAACAACCCTGCACTCTGCATTCGATCCACATGGATGAGTTTCCAGGCAAGGATTTTTACACTCACCGCTGAAGCAGGCAAGTTTACTAGCACAATCTGCATCCATTTTACACTGTGCAGGAGCTGAGACAACTTCTGTACAAAAAAATACACACATTGTAATGTAAAAAAAAATAATTTAAGAAGAAAGAAAATATTTCAAAATATTGCTGAGTCCTACAAGTAAATAACATATACTTCTCAAGTGATTTTTAAAATAAGTCACATAATTAAAAGAACAAAAATAGAAAATAACATCAGAAATACAGTGATAACTGTATTTTCCATTTTTTAAAGATGCAGTAAATCTTTTATATAATGAATTATGAGGCCTTAATTATAGTAGGTAGACCCTTAATCCTTGAGAGTAGCTGTGGAGTGCGACTCCCGCAATATAATATTCATTGTATTGAGACTTTCTAGCTTCTCTTCTCATTTTTCAGTTTAACAAATAATGTAGCTGCCTAGCAACTCAAGCAAAAACATTGTTTCAGTTATTGGTCAAATCACTTACTACGTGATTAGACTACATAAAAAAATATATTTACCAATAGCACAAATTTCATGTGGATTGCCGGTGTAGCCTGGCGGACATCTGCAAGTTGGCTGATGGTAGTTGACAGTACAAATAGCACTTGATGCACAATCACATGGATCTATGCACTTCTGGTTCCTGCATGCAAGATGAGAGAGGCATTCACCATCATGGGTACATTGTGGACGCTCACAGCTAACGAATGGATCTCCGTGAGTTCCAGGCAAACAAGTGCACCTAGCTTTTCCAGCATATAATTCACAGATTGCATTTGCTCCACACTGTGTTAGCTTGCAAGGATTCATACACTGTTTGTTTACACATGATTCAGTTGGTGGACATTCAGAATCAGATCGACAGCCGACTGGAAATTGTACAAAAAATTAAAATTTAACAACACCAATGTAGAAAAAATATGCAAAAAATAAAATAAAAATATTTATAGAAATTTAATCAAGAACAAGAAATATCTCTTTTACAAGAGGATAAAATATGTATATTTTATACATGTATATTTCTATTCATAGATAATTAAGAACCGGGAGGAGTGGAGGTTTAAATAGAGGGTAAAATAAAAAAATTGAATTATATCCATTATTTTAATTTGGTTTAAAAAATAATGATGATACTGACCAAATTTATAAACATAGTTACATACACTACAATTGTTTTTCCACATACTTTTCACTATCTTGAACATTTATTGAGTTTGACAAGGTATGGTAATGATTTGACAAGGTAAATCTGTTTAGTTTACACAATACCTACATGTCAGATTTTCTAATAGATTATCAAAGTTTGCATAGTGTTGAGTAAATAATAACTGAGAATTTAAAAAATAACAATAATATCTAGTATGTTTTAAATAAAATAGTGAGTATAAAGTATCTATCTACCTCTTTAACTATTAATGTTTTTAATTCTTATTTTAAGGGCCTATAATATTTTAGTTTAAATAGAATGCTAAGGAATCTGCTTACATCAAGACACACGATTTATATGTATTATAGACACAAATGAAAACTTCTTTTTTTTTTCAGTTTAATAAACATTATTGTCTTAATTAATTAAATAAAAAAGTTAAAATGAAACACAATGATTATATAGCAATAAAAATACTTAAGAGTGGTCAATGTTGAAAATGTTTGCTTTAATAAGGAATGAGTCAACATATTTCCTTATTCTTGAGAAAATAAGGTATCTAAACAAGTACTTAAAAGATATAATTTGCACTTACTGTCAAAGCATTGTGATTGAGCGTCCCCTGTGAGACCGTCTCGACAAACGCATATAGGACGATGCATGATTACCCTGCATTCAGCATTATAGGCACAAACACTAGTTGTCTCAGCCTGGCAAGGATCACTGCATCTCTGATTAATACATGCTTTGTCATTTGCACATTCGCTATCTTGAGTACACTCTGGTGGAGGGGCAGCTGAAGAAATAAGGTATACAAATTAGAATAAAACAAAACATATTTTGAAAATCATTCTTAAGTTATATAAATAACAGTTATGATTAGGAAACTCATGGCATATCCCAACTGAACACCAATTTTGGAAAAGAAATATGTTTTATGCCCCTGCCATCACTCATTCACATGATGAGGGTACAAATAAATTGTATATGCCAAAGATAACATTTTTAAACATAAAAACAATGTTCAGAGTTCCCCATGTTTTGGAACAAACAAACTGGAATATAAGTGAATAATTAGATTAGAACCTACTATCTATTTCTTTAGTCAATTCAAATTTTCTCCAAGTGCTAATTTTATAATCTTTAAATCTGCTTTTGAGAACTGGATTGATCAGTATGAGTATGCCTGTTTTTTGGGTATATGATTATCAATGTAGTAGAAAAAAACTGCAGAAATTAAATTTCATTTCATTCAATTCTGAATTAATCATTCTCTCTCTTTTTGTTATATTTTTAACCATGATTCCATAACTTAATAAGAAAGCCATTAGATACCATACCTTGAATAACTGAGCACGAGAGTCTTGGTTCTCCAGTGTAACCAGGAGGACATGAACAGATAGCCCTATGGTTTACAGCTTGACAAATGGAGTTGATACCACAAGCATCAATGCATGGGTCTCGACATTTCTGACCAAAGCAGGCTTTGTCTCGGGGACAGTCTTGGTTAATGATACATTCAGGATAGATGCAAGCAGCAAGGCCATTCTGAACACGGCATTGCCCATTAACAGCACATGGTGATGGGTTACATGGATCTGGAGGTGGAGCTAAAAAAAAAAAAATACATGCCAATATTAAAATAATGGATTTTTAAATTAAAAAGTATGCCACCCATTGGTTCGCAAATATATTGTCAAAAACCTCTTGGGGCTACTGAAATATCATAATATTTTAAAATAAAAACATAACAAAGGATTTAGAAAAAATAACTTTAATTTAAAAAGATGTTAACGCTTCAAATCCTAATTTTGAAATTTTTGTGTCTATGTGTTTTCATTTCTGTAAAGAGCTAGCACATACTTCTGATTGACCAAAAGTTTGGTATTTTTGGTAAGAAAGGGATATGGTAGCATTTATATTCAAACAATTTTAAAATCAGCCAGTGAAAGTTCAATAGAAAGTAAATGTTATTTTCAGAAACAGTACTATTATTATTTTGACAAGCTACTATTTGTTACGTTCACAAACAGTTGTTAATTCAGTACTATTTCTGGGGACATATTAGACCCATTTAATTTTTAAAATTTACATTTTAAATGCTTTGTTTCTTCCCTTCACAACTGTTTCTGGTTTTGGTTCAGATAATTACACTTTATAATTAATTATTTATATAAATAATGTTTTTCATTATAGAATTAAGTAAAACTAATATTGGTTTATCCTATAATCATATTTTATTCTTAATTGCAATATTGCAGTTATTTTATTTCTAATAAGTCAAGCTTTATTCACAACTTTCAAAGCCTCACATATATCTAATAATAGGAGCTACATCACTCAAACTCTGTTTTAAATAATCAAATTGATTAGTATTCTTGGTTCTATTAGTCTTTTTCTCGATTTTTTTTTTAAACTTTTGCTCTTATTTTACTGTGTTCAATTAAAATGAGAATGGATGATAATGTATAAACATCCTCACTCCTTGCAGTTTGATTTCTCTTTTATGCATTAATCTTGAGCAACCACAAATATTTTTATATAAGTAACAATTAAGATACATTTTTATATAAAGATGTACCAGTAAATGCTCTCTTTACTGCATTTAATTCACAAACATATTTTAATAAAAGGTTGGTATAAGTATATTAATTGATGTATTTTTTGCCAAATAAAATACAAAGCCCACATTGAGAAATTACCCCAAGAATATTAAGAGTGTTAAGCTCTTATAAACAACTAATAACATTCAGAGGTCATGATGTTTTAAGTTTACAAAACAAGTTATATTCTAACCTGGAGCTTCTCGGCATTCAGAAAAGGGATCACCAATCAATCCAGGTGGACAAGAGCAGATAGGAGAGTGGTTGAGAACTTGGCACAGGGCTCCATATCCGCAAACACCAGATATACAGGGATCAGAACACTTATTCGCCACACACGCCTTGTTTCTTGGACAGTCAGAGCTGATGGTACACTCTGGTCGACAGCCGTCGGTTGGTGTCCCAAAGAAGCCAGGTAAACATTCACAAAGTGCAACGCCTCCAGGAGAACCGGTGCATTTGGCATTTGGTCCACAAGGTGAAGGATTGCAAGGATCATCTCTAGCAACTTCTATAAAAAAAACATTGTGTTATAAATGCTATTAAATATAACTACAAAATATTAAGGGAACATATTTTGATTATTTTACTTTTATGATTTTGGTGGATAAAAGTTTTGTTGTTGCAGCACTGAAACCTTCAAATTCTGAAATACTGAGTGTCAGAAGGTCGACTTACAGTGACAACATTGTACATGTAATAAACATATGTAATAGAAGGGTCCTTCTCTAAGATAATAAATAACCACTGTTTCTTTTTAAACATCAGCACATAGGAAAGTCAATTTTCTTTTACATTTGACATTTTACAACAGCAATGGCCATTTATTAATATTCTACATTATGGGGAAACAATTTTTTTTTATTTTGTACATTGCTCCTACTAATTGTGAATGGCTACTCTTGTTGATAAACATTTTATCTTATGTAAAAATTGTAACCTCTTAGGCATTATGAAACTGAAGAATTGACCCAGATCAGTGACAGGCACTATTTTTTATAATATATTTTTTTAATTTAATTAATAATAATAAAAAACAAATAATTATTTTCTTCACAGAAAGCAATAATTTATCCCCCTATCACTAGATAATCTGAATCATTCATTATTTGCTATTTAAGATAAGGGGGCTCAGGTTAGCCATGTGAGTTAAAGTGTTGGCCTTAATCTCACATGGTAATCCTAGAATGGAGAGTTCGATTCCCACCTGGGCAATAGGAATTTATTTAGTGATGAACTCATCAAATAAAATCTTTAGTCCAACCCTGGCTAGAAAAGGGTGGTAACTTATAGATAGCCCGTCCCAGTTGGCCTCAGTAGCAAAACATGGATGTTAATACATAATAATTATATTTACAATAATAGTATTTTTTGATTGTTTTTGAAAGGCTGTGAGTCCATATTCTCTATTTTAAACATTTCTTTCAATTGAAATTTAGTTCAGGCTTCTCCCTTTATTATTATGTTTTATGTGCCTGTTATATTTTGTTATTTACAATGCCAAAAGAAGTTAAAAATCATAAAAGATATGTGTTTAAGGATAAAAATAAAAAACAACACAGAATAAAGGAGATGTAGTTTCTGATTGATTTAACAACTCTTGCTTAAAAATGTTAATTTTTTTATTGAGGACATGAGTTGTCCTGTGGTAAAGTGCTAGGCTTTTATGCTAGAGGTTCAAAGTTCAAACTCTGAGATCAGTCTAAATTTCTTTACATATGGAGTCACAGTGTTTCGAGGTTGGACTTCTAACTGTTCCTAGATGCCTAATGAGTATTGTGAGGCTATTCAGCAGCTACTTAATTAGTAGTGCCACTTGAAATTTGTATAAAAAAAATTTTGGTCTTTCACAGATGTTATATTATATACTAACACCCACTTTGTGCTACTAAGGCTAACTGGGACAGGTTTTCTCCAGGCTACCACCCATTTCTAGCCAGGGTGGGACTACAGATTTTATTTAATGAGTTTGTCACTAAATAATTCCAATTGCCCAGGTGAGAATCAAACTCACAACTCCTGGTTTACCAAGTGTGATTAAGCAACGCCTTAACTCAAATGGCTAACCTGATCCCCCTCCTTAGGTTCTTGGCAAAAAAATTTTTTTTTAAATAAATACAATTACTATTTCAATATCAGTGTTTGTTGATTCAACCTCCTAATTTAATATTTTGTTTTTGAAATATTTAATTTCAATAATCTGTAGTATGTTCTCTTCAGTTTTTTAAAAATTTTGTTACACAGAATAAACTGATTTCCCATGAACTTTCTACAATAAACGTCCTTGATACATTTTCAAACACTAAATCAAAGTGCAGTTCCCTTTCAATAATGAAATATATATGACAATATTGTACATTATTGTCGAGAAGTTACAAACTAAAGATTATTACCTCTCTACTCAAGTTTTTACTCAATTGCAAGCTAGGAAATGGACAGAAGTCTACCATTGAAGCCCGATCCCCCATCAGTACAGCTAAAGTAAAATCCTCAGGTTCTGAGGCCTCCAGTAAAGAGGTATGGAGCTTTTCTAACTAGCCTACTCCCCCTCCCCATCCTGATCCCCCAATAGGAGGCACTTGAACTTCTGACATTTACAATGTAATTATACAAATTAATACCAAAATTTTGATACAAGCAATTTTCAATCTGTTGGCAACTTTTTTCCATGAAGATTGTTATAATTAGGTAAAAATATTATTTTAATTTGTTGACCAAAAAATTAAATAATGAACAAAAAGCTACCCAATAAACTCATTAATGAGAATAACAAATAAAGAAATTATTGGTTATTTGTTTGACATAAACAATCATTCATTATATATTGAAAATTAATTTTGCTGTACACTGAACCTGGCGTTATCCAAGTGGTATTAAAATTGGAGTGATATGTTTGTATGTATTTGAAGGAATTTATGGTTCAGACAATAAGCGAATAATAAATTTATCATTTGGAAATGCCATTATTATTGGACACTCCTGTCTGTTCTTAATCTCTCTTTTTTTTAATTAACTTCCTAATGCTCTATTGCCTCTTTCTTCAGGTGCTAAATCACCATTAGGCTTACTAATAGTAGGCTGGAAAACCAGGGTCTGGTGAAGTATCAGGAAGGGAGGAGGAGGGATATTTATTAGGACACCCACTGTAATATACTGACTGCAATTGGCTAGAAGTTTTACATGGACCTTCTATAAAAAGTATATTTATTTTTAATTTAGGAAGGATTGGGCCTAGAGAAATTACTTGAATTTAATTTAAATAAACTAAGTGTTTATAAAATACTCTTAACTGCGTTTTTTAATAAATTTTATTTAATTTTTGAGTTAATATTTCTCCTACTCTCCCTTTTTGACAAAGTGCGAAATATGTACAATGACGTAAGATCATTGACCAACATATGGGCCTGTTAAATTTAGCCTATGTGGGGGCGAATATTTATTTACAAAAGTGGCTTGATTAGAGAGGAGAAAAGAACTAACCTTTTGGTGGTATATAAGTGCAGCTAGTGAAGGCATCACCAGTGTAGCCTGGTGGGCAAGTGCAGATTGGTATATGGTTGGAGACAGTGCAGAGAGCAGAGAGGCCACATGTTCCTGGGCATGGGTCACTGCACTTGTTCTTCAAGCAGGCTCTGCTCATAGGGCAGTCTGACGATACAACACACTCTGGCCTGCATCCTTCATATGGATTTCCCTGGTAGTCTTGAAGGCACTCACAAATGGCATAGGAATTGCCATCAATGCGACATTGAGCATTTGGTCCGCACGGTGATGGATCACATGGATTTACAGGCTGAGAGGGTTTTGGAGGTTCAGCTAATTTAATAAAAAAAAATGTCAATAAAATAATTAAATGTTTTAAAAAATATCATGCAAAACTTGTGCACTGCAAACACATCACATAAACATAACAACATGCAAGAAAACATGCTAAGACAACATGCATAGAAATAAGAGAGAAAATGAAAATATAAGTAATGAGTAGAAATCATCCATTAGTCGTTTCCGTAATTACGTTTTTTTCATAATTTTATGAATTCAGGGCCGAAGCTAGGAATGCTAAATCAACTGATAAGATATAAAAAAATAATGTAATGTAAATGTATTTTTAAAAAGATTAAATTTCTCATAACTATAGTACTTAATCAGAGGTTAAATCTATGAAATAACTCTTTTTATAACTAATAAGCACTAAATTAGCAAGGTGAAAATAAACTATCTTACTAGGCTTTGGGTAGCATCCAGTAAATGGATCTCCAATAAAGGCTTGAGGGCAGAAGCAATTAGGTGTATGAGAAACAACCCGACATTCTGCATTAATACCACATGATCCAGGGCAAGGATCTCTGCACTTTTGATTAATACATGCTTTATCAGAAGAACATTCGCTGTTAGAGATACATTCAGGTCTGCAGTTAGGTGGACTGCCAATATAACCACTGAGGCAGCTGCAAGATGGACTATCTCCTTGTTGTCTGCATTCGGAAAATGGACCACAAGGGGATGGAATACAAGGATTACTTGGTTCAATTGGAGGAAGTGGGGATTCAGCTGAAAATCATCAGAGATATTTAAATGCCAAAAATAAACTTTTGAAATTATTCTATGTTGATGATTAATAATTACAAACTTACGAATTGGATAACATCTTGTGAAAGGATCCCCAGTGTAACGAGTAGGACATTTACAAATAGGATTGTGATTAATAACAACACATTGAGCACTTAAACCACAGCTTCCTGGACAAGGATCCATGCAATGAAGATTTGTACAGGCTTTATCTAGAGAACAATCTGAACTAACTACACACTCTGGCCTACAAGAAGGTGGTGAACCTATGTATCCAGGTAAACAAGAGCAAACAGCTTGATTGTTAATTTCTCTACATGCACTGTTTGGTCCGCATGGTGATGGAGTACAAGGCATTCTTACAGGAGGTTCTGAAATTAAATGCATTACTTTTTATTTTCTAATTTTTAATTAATGAAAAAAAACACCCAAAAATGTGTTCTGAAATATTACCTTCTACAGGCCTGCATTGTATAAAAGCATTTCCAGACATTTTTTCTGGGCATTTGCAAATAGGAATGTGATTCAATACTTCACACACAGCATCTTGACCACAAGTTCCAGGGCAGGGATCAAGGCATTTATTTCTAATACAAGCCTTATTTCTAGGACACTCAGAATTAAGGACGCATTCTGGTCTACACCCTCCGTAGGGATCTCCTTGAAATTCAGGCAGGCATGTACAAATTCCATTATTGCATTGAGCATTAGAGCCACAAGGGGAAGGATTGCAAGGATCTGTCTCCTTAGGTGGAGGCACTGAAATCAACAATTCAATTTAATTCCACTAGTAGATCACCAATATTCTACATCAGTAGAAGAATAGTTAAATGTTCTTACATGGTGTTGGCTTAAGTACACAAGTAGAAAATGGATCTCCTGTAAAGCCTTCAAGACAAGTGCATACAGGAATATGATTTATCACATTACATACAGCACCAATGCCACATGATCCTGGGCAAGGATCACGGCATTTTTGATTCATACAAGCAAGATTGCTAGCACATTCAGCGTTTATTGTGCATTCTGGTCGACAGCCAGGTGGTGAACCGAAATAAGTAGGAAGACAAGAGCACGATGCTGTTCCTCCCACATCTTTGCATTGAGAGTTTGGTCCACAAGGGGAAGGCATACAAGGATTAACAATCGTTGGTTGAGTTGGTTCCAGAAGAGCTATATAAATGGAAAAAAATGTTTATTATATATTGAAGACTATTTTTTATAGTAATATAAAACTGTTCTAAAAACTCACGAGGAATGGGTCGGCAATATGTGAAAGGATCTCCTGTGAATGAAGATTTACAAGAGCATATTGGGCTATGGTTAATGACTTGACATAATGCATTGTGGCCACAAGTTCCTGGGCAAGGATCAATACATTTCTGATTTACACAAGCTTGGTTGGAGGCACATTCAGTGCTGACAACACATTCTGGTCTGCAGCCTGGAGGTGAACCAACGTACTGAGGAAGGCAAGAACATATAGCCTGCCCATTATTCACTTTGCACTGACTGTTAGGTCCACATGGATTTGGATTGCATGGATCAACTGGAGCTTCTTGAACAGCTGGAAGAACGTATAATAACAATGAAGTCGAACTTTACTAAGTAAATCACAATGAAATAAGTTAATAAATTCTTACGAGTTGAAGGTATAAGATTGCAAAATCTGAAAGGATCTCCAGTATATCCGGGATTACATGTACAGGAAGGCAAATGTTTAACTACTTGACACTGAGCATTCTGTCCACATGTTCCTGGGCAAGGATCTTGACATTTATTCCTTATGCAGGCCTTAGTTGAAGGGCAATCACTATTAAGCACACATTCAGGTCGACAGCCTTCATATGGATTTCCAATATATTCAGGAAGACAAGTGCATGAACCTGCACCGTTCTGCTCTCTACAGACAGCATTAGCTCCACATGGTGATGGTTGGCAGGGGGTTGGCTTTTCTTGTGGTATTGATTCTGGTTAAAAATAATTCATGAAGACTTGGTCAACAATAATACTGTTATGAACATAAGAAGTACAGAAAACTTACCCTGAACAGGTATACATTGTGTAAACGGATCCCCAGTAAATCCTGGTGGACACAAACATTGCGGAGTATGACTGACAACTCTGCAAATGGCATTTGAACCACAGGTGTTAGGACAAGGATCAATGCATTTCTGATTAATACAGGCCAAATGACTAGCACATTCTCCATTGCTCACACACTCAGGTCGGCAGCTAGGTGGAACACCGAGGTAATTCGGTAAACAAGAACAGGATGGACTTTGTCCTGAAACTTTGCACTGAGAGTTGGGTCCACAAGGTGAAGGTTGACAAGGGTTTTCAGGAGCTTGCTGAACTGGTATTTCTGCTAAAATTTGTAATTTTATGTCAGAATACTGCTATAAAATGAACAAAATATAATATTTCATTTTGAGGAATATCTTACGTATGGGTTGGCATCTAATGAAAGGATCTCCAGTATAATGTGGTGGGCAACTACAAATAGGATTGTGGTTCACAACTTCACATCTAGCACCTATGCCACATGTTCCAGGGCATGGATTTCTACATTTCTGATTGCTACATGCTTCATTCCTTCCACAATCAGAATTAACAACACATTCGGGTCGACAACTCGGAGGTGAACCTTTATAGCCAACTAAACAGGAACAAACTGACTGACCATTCACAGGTCGACACTGACTATAGGATCCACAAGGAGATGGTTGGCAAGGATTTGTTATAACTGGAGCTGAAACAAAATTTTAGGTTTCAACAATAGTAATGATATTGACTATTATTTCTTCAATTTTGTACTTTTTAAATGATTGGATGTGTAATAATTTTGAATTTCTAATGAATACCTTTAACTAAAGGTTAATTCTTTGACATTGCAGACTATTTCTGCTGTGGTCAAATGCCATTTATTATAAACTGGTATCATTCCAAAATAAAAGAAATTTATATTTCTGAAATATTCTTCAAAACTTTTATTAGTTACTGGTATAATTTAACTTTTGGTCCATGTAATTTTACGAGGGTGAATCAAATGAAAACCTTAAAAGTTTAACCTGAACTTTACAGCACTTTTAAGGTTTTCATTTGATTCACCTACGTAATATTTTCACACTCAATAATCCTTTAATAAAATGTTTAAAATATTCAAATATAAGAGACTAACCAGAAAATGGTTGACAAATGACGAACGGGTTTCCTGATTTTCCCTCAGGGCATCGGCATATTGGAATATGATTTACCACCTCACATAAAGCATCTTGCCCGCATGTTCCAATGCATGGATTGCTGCATTTATTTTTTATGCAGGCCAATGCTTTGGGACAGTCAGTATTGATAACACATTCTGGTTTACATCCTCTATAGGGGTCTCCTTGATATTCAGGTAAGCATGTACAAAGTCCATCATTACACTGGGCATTAGCACCACATGGAGATGGGTTACAAGGATCAGTCTGCTCAATTTGCGGAGCTGAAATTTTCAACCCAACAATAAAATGTTTTTTAAAGGCAAAAACAATGTAATAAAAGATTAACAGGAATGTTAAAATTCTTACGTGGTGGTGGCTTTGGAAAACAGTTTGTGAATGGATCCCCTGTATATCCTTCAGGACAAGTGCAAACAGGAGTATGATTGACAACATTACAAAGTGCTCCAGACCCACATGAACCAGGGCATGGGTCACGACATTTTTCTCTCATACAAGCTAAATTACTTCTACATTCAGAGTTGATAACACATTCTGGGCGGCAGTTTGGAGGCGATCCAATGTATTCTTGAAGGCATGAACATGATGGAGAGCCATTAATATTTCGACACTGTGAATAAGAACCACAGGGATTAGGGAAACAAGGATTAACTGGTTCTGCAGGTTGTGGTACAGGGGGAGCTGAAAATGATATAAAAAAACAGGAATGAGAAAATGTACGATTAATTTAAAAGAATAAAGAGAGAAAAAAAGAAGAAAGAGAAATGAATCTTACGGGGAAGTGGTCGACAGAACGAAAACGGGTCACCATTATATCCATTCTTGCATGAGCAGATTGGACTGTGGTTAATGACTTGACACTGTGCATTCTGTCCACATGTTCCTGGGCAAGGATCAGCACACTTGAGGTTTATACAAGCTCTATTTGAGGGACATTCAGTGCTGACAACACACTCAGGTCTGCAACCAGGAGGGGTTCCAACATATTCTGGTAAGCATGAACATATTGCTTGGCCATTATTCTCTTTGCATTGGCTGTTAGGGCCACATGGAGAAGGGTTGCAAGGATTGGCTGGTGCTTCTTGAACAGCTGTATATAAAACCAATATTAATATATAAGAAAAGAACGAATGTTATTCCAGGATATAAGCAAAGAATGTTTTCTTACGTTGTGGAGGTATAACGGTGCAATATTTAAAAGGATCTCCTGTAAATCCTTGGACGCAAGTACACAATGGAAGATGATTAACAACTTGGCATTCAGCATTTTGGCCACAAGTACCAGGACAAGGATCTTGACATTTGTTTCTTATGCAAGCCTTATTAGAAGGACAGTCACTGTTGATAACACATTCAGGTCTACACCCCTCATAAGGATTTCCAATATATTCTGGTAAACAAGTGCAAGAGCCTGCATTGTTTTGTTCTCTACACACTGCATTTGCTCCACATGGTGATGGCTGACAAGGAGTTGGTTTCTCTTGTACTATGGTTTCTGAATAACAGAAGTTTATTGTATCACTTTATAAAAATTAATAAACTAATTTGTTCAAATTTTAACACTATATACCTTGTATGGCTGAACACTGTATAAATGGGTCCCCAGTGAATCCTGGAGAGCACAAGCATTGTGGAGTATGACTGACAACTCGACAAATAGCATTTGATCCACAGGTATTTGGACATGGGTCTTTACACTTTTGATTAATACATGCTAAATGGCTAGCACATTCTCCATTACTGATGCATTCAGGTTTGCAGTTTGGAGGTATACCAAGAAAATCAGGTAAACACGAACATGATGGACTTGATCCAGATACTTTGCACTGAGAATGTGGCCCACACGGGGAGGGTACACAAGGGTTTTGAGGAGACTGCTGAACTGAAGTAACTTCAGCTATTAAAAAATAAAATATTAATTTTTAAATTTTTATAAAAGTATTTTACTTATTTTGATATTAATTATTTGAGATATCTTACGCATGATATGGCATCTTATGAAAGGATCTCCTGTATATCTTGGTGGGCAACTACATATTGGATTGTGATTTATTACTTCACATCTTGCACCAACACCACAAGTACCAATACATGGATTTCTACATTTCTGATTACTACAAGCCTCATTCCTTCCACAATCTGAATTAACTACACATTCAGGTCGACAACTTGGAGGTGACCCTCGATATCCAGGTAAACAAGAGCATACAGATTGCTCATTTACTGCACGGCACTGACTGTATGGACCACACGGAGAAGGTTGACAGGGACTTATTAATGCTGGGGCTAAAAATAACAACTGTTAATTGCCTGGATTCTGAAGTAATTTAATACAATTAAGAATACTAATATACTAACCAGATTCAATTCGACAGAGAACAAACGGATTACCAGACATTTTTTCGGGGCATCTACAGATCGGAATATGATTGCCAACCTCACAAATAGCATTCTGCCCGCATGTTCCAGGGCAAGGATCTTTACATTTATTGTTTATACATGCTCTGTTCTTAGGACAATCGGAATTCAGTATGCATTCTGGTCTGCAACCTCTGTAAGGGTCTCCTTGATATTCAGGCAAACAAGAGCATATGCCATTATTACATTGTGCATTGGAACCACATGGCGATGGATTACAGGCGTCTTTTGGAATAGGATCTTCTTCTAAAATGGGAATTCAACAATGCTATGAATCTATTCAAATTATTAAGATTTACTAATGAGCATAAAAATAAAATCTTACTTTTTGGTGGTTCAGGGGAACAATTAGTAAAAGGGTCACCAGTATATCCTGCTGGGCACAGACAGATAGGTGTATGATTAATTACATTACAAACTGCTCCAATGCCACATGAACCTGGACAAGGATCTTGACATTTTTGTTTTATACAAGCCAAATTACTAGTACATTCAGCATTGATACTACATTCTGGTTTACAATTGGGAGGTGTTCCTTGATATTCAGGCAAGCATGAACATGAAGGGTTACCACCAATGTCTCGGCATTGAGAGAATGGCCCACATGGAGAAGGAAGACATGGGTTTGCAACTACAGGCTCAGAGGGGGGAGGAGGTGCTGAAATTATAATGCAATATGTCAGTAAAAATGGGTCACTAGCAAATATTATATAATCAGTAGAAAAAAAAATTATGTGAATATAATAATTCAGAATGTTATTCATAATGAATAACAAGTATTGTTATAATTATTATTATTTTTTAAATAATGGTAAATGTTTGGTTTACTATGTAGGAATAAAGATTGTTTTTAGTTTTAAGTAATACTTACGAGGGATTCGAGTGCAAAATGTAAATGGATCACCAGTAAAACCAGATTTGCAGGAGCATATAGGGCTGTGATTGATAACTTGGCACTGAGCATTCTGGCCACAGGTGCCTGGACAAGGATCACTGCATTTTTGGTTCATACATGCCTTATTAGAACCACATTCAGCATTTACAACACACTCTGGCCTGCAGCCAGGAGGTGAACCAATGTACTGCGGTAAACAGGAGCAAATAGCTTGGCCATTATTCATTTTACATTGACTATTTGGCCCACAAGGAGATGGATTGCAAGGGTCAGTAGGAGCCGCTTCAACAGCTGTAATAAGAAATTTATTTTATATATTTTTCAAATTAAAGGACAAATTTTGAACCACATAACAAAAAAAAAAACTTACGTATTTGGGGAACAGGACTACAATATTTAAAAGGATCCCCAGTATATCCCTGGAAACAAGTACACAAAGGAAGATGATTTACAACTTGGCATTCAGCATTTTGGCCACAAGTACCAGGACAAGGATCTTGACACTTGTTTCTCATACAAGCTTTATTAGATGGACAATCACTGTTAAGCACACATTCAGGTCTACACCCTTCATAAGGATTCCCAATATATTCTGGTAAACATGAGCAGGAGCCTGCATTATTTTGTTCTCTACACACTGCATTTGCTCCACATGGCGATGGTTGACAAGGAGTTGGTCTCTCTTGAACAACTTGTTCTGGGGAAAAGAAAGTATTCGTCGATTAGGCATAATACTATCTAATTGAATGAAGGTTAAAGAACTTGCTGAGTGCTTACCCTGAATAGTTGTGCACTGGACGAAAGGATCTCCAGTAAAACCAGCTGAACATAAGCATTGTGGTGTATGGCTAACAACTCGGCATATTGCATTGGAACCACATGTATTTAAACAAGGATCACTACATTTTTGGTTAATACATGCCAAATGACTAGCACATTCTCCATTGCTTACACACTCAGGTCGACAATTGGGAGGAATGCCAAGGAAATTAGGCAAACAAGAACATGAAGGACTTGATCCGGATTCTTTACATTGGGAGTTTGGCCCACATGGTGAAGGAACGCATGGATTCTTTGGAGCTTCCTGAACTGGAGGAGCTTCAGCTATATAAATGATAGAAATTATATCATTACAAGAATTTTAACAAGAATAAGAAAAACTTTTAACAAGGTTTAAAAAAGTTTATTCTTACGAAGTGGATGACATCTGAGGAATGGATCCCCTGTAAATCTGGGCGGACAGCTACAGATAGGACTGTGATTGACCACTTCACATCTTGCTTGAACTCCACAAGTACCAATACACGGATTTCTACATTTTTGGTTATTACAAGCCTCATTTCTTCCACAATCAGAATTAACAACACATTCAGGCCGGCAGTTAGGAGGCATGCCTTTATAATTTACCATACAAGAACAAACAGATTGTCCATTCACAACTCTGCACTGACTGTAAGGCCCACATGGTGACGGTTGGCATGGTGTAGAACTGACAGGTTCTGAGGAACCAAAAATTGTTAAAACATTTGTAAAATTATTCTCTTCATTTAAAAGACTTTTGGATATTCTACAAACCTGGAATATTAGAGCATTGGATAAATGGGTTCCCAGACTTTCCAGCTGGACATTGGCAAATGGGAATATGATTTATAACTTCACATAATGCATCTTGCCCACAAGTACCAGGACAAGGATCTTGACATTTATTCCGCATACAAGCTCTATTTTTTGGGCACTCTGTGTTAAGAACACATTCAGGTCGACAACCTCTATAAGGATCTCCTTGATATTCTGGGAAACAAGTGCAAATGCCATTATTACAATGGGCATTGGGTCCACAAGGGGATGGATTACATGGATCTTTTTCGACTGGCTCAGCCACTAGAAAATATAATTATTATAAAGTTAAAAAATTAATAATTTTTATATAAATTAATTTTAATATTAAGGAATTACGATTCTTACACTTGGGAGGTACAGGTGTGCAACTGGTAAATGGGTCACCACTGTATCCTTCAGGACATATGCAAGATGGGGTATGGTTCAATACAATACAGTTAGCCCCTAATCCACAAGAACCTGGGCAAGGGTCTCTACATTTTTCTTTTATGCAAGCCAAGTTACTCAAACATTCAGCATTTATTATACATTCAGGGCGACAATTAGGTGGAGACCCAGAATAGTCAAGCAAACATGAACAAGAAGCAGAACCCTGTGTATCCCGACACTGTGAATATGGCCCACAAGGAGATGGTACACATGGGTTTACGTACACTGGAACGTCTGGTGGTGGTAGAGGTGCTTTAAAAAATGAAGACGTAAAATTAAATTAATATGTGCAGAGTAAACATCAATTTTTAAAAGTTCATAGTATTCTCAGTAGTAAATATCTTACTTGGAATAGGATAACATCGTAAGAACGGGTCTCCAGTAAATCCTGAACTACATGAACAGATAGGGCTGTGATTGATTACATGGCACTGTGAATTTTGGCCACAAGTTCCTGGGCAAGGATCAATACATTTTTGATTTACACAAGCTTGGTTGGAGCCACATTCAGTGCTGACAACACATTCTGGTCTGCAGCCTGGAGGTGAACCAACGTACTGAGGAAGGCAAGAACATATAGCCTGCCCATTATTCACTTTACACTGGCTATTAGGACCACATGGTGATGGATTGCATGGGTCTACTGGTGTTTCTTGGACAGCTGAACAAACATTTATAGTGAGTAAAGCTAAGGAAAATATTAATAAATTTCATAACTGATAAAGATTAATTCTTACTTGGTGGGATAAGGTTACAGAATCTAAATGGATCTCCTGTATAGCCCTGGAAGCAATTGCATAAAGGAAGATGGTTGACTACTTGACATTCAGCATTTTGCCCGCAAGTACCCGGGCAAGGATCTTGACACTTGTTTCTAACACAAGCTCTGTTTGATGGGCAATCACTATTTAGAACACATTCTGGTCTACAGCCTTCATATGGATTGCCGAAGTACTCAGGAATACAAGAACAGGATCCAGCACCATTCTGTTCCCGGCATTCAGCGTTTGCACCACAAGGAGATGGTTGACATGGAGTTGGCCTCTCTTGTACTACTGGCTCAGCTAAAACCGGCAGTGTATCATTTACTGAACGTGAAATCCACTTTAGAATCTCATTAGTAGAATAATAGTAGCAATTTCTAATGAGGGAAATTAAACAGCTTATATGAACATAGATTTTAGTCAACAAAAGGTACTACTAATATTAGTCTACACCAACAATTAGTAATGGTAGTGCAGTGCATATCATCAGGAGTTAGTAACAATGATATATTTAATAATACGAAACACTAATTCTCGGAACTAATTACAGTGCAAATCACAGAAATATAAGTAATGATTGATTTTAATCAATAAAGCTTATATCACTTTCAAATGACCATTATTTATAATTTATTCACAGATACCAAAAGAAGAATATGAGTTGTATGTTTAAAATTCTTAATTTCATTTAACCTTATATAACGATGTCTCTTAATGATATTAGTTTCAAAATATTTGTCAGAGTGGGCTTGTTGAATTAATTTTCAGTAAGGTCTAATAGGACTAAAAATTTAAATTTTTTCATATTTCTATCCCTATTTTTTTTTTTTTTTTTTTTTAAATGACCATAATTAATAAAGCAGGGATAAGCCATCAGATATAAAAAATAAAGGTTTCATGTTGAAATGCAATGATTTCAATTTTAAAATTATTAGTATGTAAGTGTCGTCCACCTTATAGCTTTTTATAATGGTATAATCCCAATGAAATAAATAAGACCTTTTAAATTGAAGGTTTATTAAATTTAATAAAAAAATGATTGATTTAGGTGGCAATAAATCTGAGTATCCTGGCTTATTAAGGCCAGTATACCAATCGGAAATATAAATACAGAAAATAGTACATAATAATGCATTATAAAAACTAAAAATTTTTCAATAAGAATAATTTGTTTTTATTTTATTTTTCATCAGAATATATGATAATATTCAGACTGCCGAATGATAAATGCTCAGAGTGTAAGATATTTGATGGATGGAATAAAAACAATCGACAACTAATCTTAAGTTATCAACATGCTTGCATAAGGATGTTGATATCAATCACTTTCAGGTGGTTCAGAGTGTAAACTAAGCAGATTGCCACGTTCTGTTATCTCCCACTAATGATCTCATCCCACCGTACATTCTATGTTTCTAAGTCAAAATCTAATGAATGGAAGTATGGGTTTACTGAAGACCAAAAACAAAAAAGTATGAATATGAACTCCCTTAATATTTAATTTATGAGTAAATGTATAAAAACAACAATTGTAGAGCATCAATAGTTTAACAAGATTGGATTCTTTAGCATTTTTCGACGTGGCTCATAAAAACAGAGAAATTTTAGTTTTTCCTATTTCCCCCTCTAAACCTCCGGCTAGAATTCATAAATGATATATTTCGTTGAATGAAACGGTTAAATAACGAGTATGGGATTAATCAAATAAATATATTTACATGTATCTCACGCTATAAAGGTTCATTGACGACAATATTTGGTATTTAAGTTTGGAATATATTGGCTAATTGTTTATGTATGATTGCTAAAAGTGGGGGTTTAAGGAAAGCTGAAAATTAAAAGATGCAAATATCTCGGTTAATATTTGAGATAGAGAACAAATGAACAGAGGGACATTTATAGAAAATTAAATTTGCAACAACATTGGTTATATATCAAAATTTTGTTTTTTGATCTAACTCACAATAACAAATATTTTGAATTTTCAATTTCCAATCCTCTAAATCCCCCTTTCCCCGGTTCGAAAAGCTGTTAACAAACTTGACCTTTAGTTTTACTTGAAATACTTATATTTTCAGTTTGGTTACCATCAAACAAACATTGTGTCCACTAGAGCGATCACAAAGTGTGTGTGTGGGGCTCAGGTTGGCCGTGCGAGTTAGGCCGTTGGTCGTTAATCTCGCGTGGTAGACCTAGAGTGGTGGGTTCGATTCCCGCCCTGGGCAGTGGAAATTTATTTAGTGACGGACTCACTAAATAAACTCCTTGAGGCCACCCTGGCTAGAAAAGGGTGGTAACCTGTAGATAACCCGTCCCGATTAGCCTAGTAGCATAAAGTGGACGTAAATAATAATAAACAAACGAAGTGTGTGTGTATACATAATTTTGAACAGACCTCATTTTCATCATCTAGGCAGGATCGATGGACATTTGAGGAAATGTTTCCAAAATTGCATCATGGGTAAAACTTATTTCCTTTAAAGAAATCATCTCACCTATTCTCTATTTCTATGTAAAAAATACATGAGTAAAAAATGTGGGAGAGGGGAGGGGGGGTTACTGAGGGCTGAAAACAAGGAAGTAAAAATAACTCAATTAGTATATGAGTTCCGAAAAAATGCATAGAACAACAATTGTAGAGCATTAATAGTTTAAAAAGATTGGTTCTATAACATTTTATGATTCAACTCATAATAACTAAAATATTTGGAAATTTCGAATCCCTCTTTCCCCTCTAAACCCTTACAATTCCATATCATATTTAAGCCAATATTGTACTTTAGTATTGATAGAAAAGGTTAAATATCAAGTAGTGTATAGATCAAATAAACATTTTCGGGTTAGAAACTAAAAAGTTCGTCAGGCACAGTTGAAGCAAAGTTAGCAGATTTCCCTCGTGCTGGTATGACACACTTGTGATGTCACCATATATTCTCTATTTCTAAGACAACCTAACTATTTTGAGTCTTTGCCCCCCCCAATTCCTGGTACAATTTCAGCTATTAACTACTATGAACTTCAGTGTTAAATTAAACGGTTAAATATCGATTATGGCATTAATCAAATAGACATTTTCGAGTAAAGAAGTTAAATAATAATTGATGACGTCATCACACAAAATTAATTTGCATGTACCTCTCATAATAAAGGTCTCATGAATACAATATTTGACATTTAAGTTTCAAAAAAGTATTTCAGGATATAACAGCATATTCTTAATATGTCATGAATAGGAGTGAGGGTTTAGTGAAAGGTAAAAACTAAAAAATGTATATATCTCGGTTAAGAATCAAGATAGTGAAAAAACATATATAACAGCATTTACAGAACATTTAATTTGCAATAAGAGTGGTTCTATACACTTTTACTGCCTGGTGGGCCATAATAACGGAGATATTTTGAAATTACTGATTGCCAAAACTATAATATGGAAATATCTCAGTTAATATTCAATGTAGAGAAAATATGTATATAACGACATTCATAGAACATTACATTTGCAATAAGATTGATTCTATATTTTCTATTTTTCGAAATTCTCCCCCTCTAACCCCTCCGCCCACTTGTCCGATTTTTGCTGTTAACGAACTTGATCTTCATTTTTACATAAAACGTTTAAATTTAGAGTTTGGTAACAATCAGACAAAAATTGTGACCACTAGAGCGTATATATATATATATATATATATATATATATATATATATATATATATATATATAAAACGGACCTCATTTTCGTTATCTCCTGGGTAGGATCAATGGACATTTGACGAAATTTCTCAAAAATTCCATCATGAGTTCAACCTCAATAGCTGATTTCCCCTAACGGAAATCTGCTAAAATCTTAATTGATGAAATAGTCAAACAATAAATTTGCATCTTGTGTAATAAAGGTCCCTTCAAAAAAATATTTGGTGTATATGCTTATCATAAAGTCATTCTCAATATAACAGCTCATTGTTAATATGTCATAAGTAGGAGTAGGAGGTAATTTAAGGCTGAAAACAAAAAAATCCAAATATCTTGGTTAAGATTCATCATAGAGAAAATAAGTACATAACAATATTTATAAGTAATTTAATTTTCAATAAGATTGATTATGTACAAACATTCGAACCGGCTTATAATAATGGAGATACTTCAAATTTTCTCAATTACCTCCTCTAACACCCCTCCCCCCACCAAGGCCCGATTTCTGCCATTAACGAACTTGATCTTTCTTTTTACACAAACCGATTAAATATCGAGTTTGGAAACGATCAAACAAAAATTGCGTCCGCTAGAGAGGTATCAGAAAAATATTTATATCTGTGTGTGTGAATACTTTTTTTTAACGGACATCATTTTCGTCATCACCTGTGTTGGTTCGATGGACATAACAGGAAATTTTTCAAAAATCGCACCATGAATACAACCTCAATAGCTGATTTCCCATAGGGGAAATCTGCAACCGACGAAAGAAATACAAATATCTCACTATTACCAATGAGAGTAAAAATATATAGAATAACAACCGAAGCAAATTAAATCTGAAATATGACTGGTTATATAATGTTTTTGATGATGCTCATAAAATAAAAAAGAAAATTTGAATATGATATTGTAAATCCTTTCTCAAGGTCCAATTTAAAAAAACAACAATCTTGATCTTCAACTATCACGACCTAGAATTTCGAGTTAGTTGGCAACCAAATGAAAATTAAAAAATGATATGTATATTAATAACTGACTTCCCTCACTGCTAATTTTGTAAAATTGAAATTTAAAAGAGTAATTTATATACAAAAAAAGGACATCACTCACATTGAAGTAATGTGCACTGAACGAACGGATCGCCAGTGTAACCTGGAGAACACAAGCACTGAGGTGTGTGGCTGACGACCCGGCAAATAGCGTTCGTCCCACACGTGTTGGGGCAAGGATCTTTACACTTCTGATTGATACAGGCCAAGTGACTGGAACATTCGCCGTTGCTGACGCACTCAGGGCGGCAGTTCGGTGGTATTCCTAGGAAGTTCGGCAAACAGGAGCAAGACGGGCTCGAACCGGACACCTTACACTGAGAGTTGGGGCCGCAAGGCGAAGGCACACACGGGTTTTCAGGCGCCTGCTGTACTAACGGAGCTTCAGCTGTACGGAGGAAAAAAAAAAAAATGAGAAAAGACGTGAGAAGGGGGAACCATGACACCTTAATAAGGCTGTGAACAGTTATCATTGGAATCTACGGCCTTACGTATTGGATGGCATCTGACGAAAGGATCTCCCGTGTAGCGCGTAGGACAACTGCAGATGGGATTGTGGTTCACAACTTCGCACCTAGCGCCGATACCGCAAGTTCCAATACAAGGGTTTCTGCATTTCTGATTGCTGCAAGCTTCGTTCCTTCCGCAGTCCGAGTTGACGACGCATTCGGGCCTACAGGATGGAGGCATTCCCTTGTAGCCTGCCAAACAGGAGCATACGGACTGACCGTTTACTGGGCGGCACTGACTGTACGGACCGCAAGGCGAAGGCTGACAAGGAGTAGACTCAACGGGAGCTGAAAGAGACATAGAAGTATGAGCGGAAATCAATAATTCGCCGTTTCCAGATTAACAATCCCCTATAACAGACAACGGACTAAGGGATACTAACCGGCGACAGTATTACACTGTATGAAAGGATTCCCAGACCTGCCGGAGGGGCAAGAGCACACTGGTATGTGGTTGATCACGTCGCACTGAGCGTTCTGACCGCAGGTCCCTGGACAAGGATCAGTACATTTGTTCCGGATGCAGGCTTTATTTCTCGGGCAATCGTTGTTGAGCACGCACTCTGGCCTGCAGCCTGTGTACGGGTCGCCTTGGTACTCAGGAAGACAGGTACACACGCCGTCGGCGCACTGGGCGTTGGAGCCACAAGGAGATGGGTTGCAAGGGTCAGACTCTTGAGGTTCAGGCGCTGTAACGGGGAAAAAAGAAACTCTAAATTAGAGGGCTTCAACTTCAATATGGATGTAGGAAAAGTGAGACGGGGCAATAGTCCTTACGTGGAGGAGGCTTGGGGAAGCAGTTGGTGAACGGGTCTCCCGTATAACCTTCCGGGCAGATGCAGATGGGCGTGTGGTTGATGACGTTGCAGTTCGCGCCAGCGCCGCAAGACCCGGGGCACGGGTCCCGACACTTTTCACGCATACAGGCAAGGTTACTTGCACACTCGGCGTTGATTGAGCACTCGGGTCTACAGTTGGGCGGAGCCCCTGTGTATTCGGGCAGGCAAGAGCACGACGGAATACCGCCGTTGTCCCTGCACTGAGAATAAGGGCCGCAGGGCGATGGGAGACATGGATTAACTGGAAGCGCTGGAGCGGCTTGAGGCGGTGGAGGTGCTGTGGAGAAAGAGGAGCAAAGTTAAATAGCGAAACTCATAGCCTACAGCTGACTGAGAACGAATGAGGGCAAAGAGAGCCTTACGTGGTATTCGGTAGCACCTGGAGAACGGATCTCCGGTATAGCCTGACCTGCAAGAGCAGATAGGACTGTGGTTGATGACCTGGCACTGTGCGTTCTGTCCGCACGTTCCCGGGCATGGGTCGGCGCACTTCTGATTCACGCAAGCCCTGTTCGAAGCGCATTCGGTGCTGACAACGCACTCTGGTCTGCAGCCCGGAGGAGAGCCGACGTACTGAGGAAGGCAGGAGCAGATGGCTTGTCCGTTGTTCACCTTGCACTGGCTGTTAGGCCCGCAAGGCGTAGGGTTGCAAGGGTCAACAGGAGACTCCTGGACAGCTACGGAAAAACGTAAACTGGAGTAAGTATGGTACGTCATAAACAGAATGACTGCTCTAACAATTGAAAATTAAACAAGTCTGAGCCTTACGTTGTGGAGGGATAGGACTGCAAGCTCTGAAAGGGTCACCCGTATAGCCCGAGATGCAAGTACAAGATGGCAAGTGGTTGACTACTTGACACTCGGCATTCTGACCACAAGTTCCGGGGCATGGGTCCTGGCATTTGTTCCTGATGCAAGCCCGGTTCGAAGGGCAGTCACTGTTGAGGACGCATTCTGGCCTGCAGCCTTCGTAAGGGTTACCGATGTATTCCGGAAGGCAAGTACATGAACCAGCTCCGTTCTGCTCCCTGCAGACCGCATTCGCTCCGCAAGGGGAAGGCTGGCAAGGAGTGGGTTTCTCTTGACTCACAGGCTCGACTGTAAATGGCAACAAGCAATGCGGATTGTGAGACATGATTACCGGCAAGGAAAAATAACGTAACTATAGACACGGACTTCAAAAACTTACGCTGGACGACTGTGCACTGAACGAACGGATCGCCAGTGTAACCTGGAGAACACAAGCACTGAGGTGTGTGGCTGACGACCCGGCAAATAGCGTTCGTCCCACACGTGTTGGGGCAAGGATCTTTACACTTCTGATTGATACAGGCCAAGTGACTGGAACATTCGCCGTTGCTGACGCACTCAGGGCGGCAGTTCGGTGGTATTCCTAGGAAGTTCGGCAAACAGGAGCAAGACGGGCTCGAACCGGACACCTTACACTGAGAGTTGGGGCCGCAAGGCGAAGGCACACACGGGTTTTCAGGCGCCTGCTGTACTAACGGAGCTTCAGCTGTACGGAGGAAAAAAAAAAAAAACAATGAGAAAAGACGTGAGAAGGAGGAACCATGACACCTTAATAAGGCTGTGAACAGTAATCATTGGAATCTACGCCCTTACGTATTGGATGGCATCTGACGAAAGGATCTCCCGTGTAGCGCGTAGGACAACTGCAGATGGGATTGTGGTTCACAACTTCGCACCTAGCGCCGATACCGCAAGTTCCAATACAAGGGTTTCTGCATTTCTGATTGCTGCAAGCTTCGTTCCTTCCGCAGTCCGAGTTGACGACGCATTCGGGCCTACAGGATGGAGGCATTCCCTTGTAGCCTGCCAAACAGGAGCATACGGACTGACCGTTTACTGGGCGGCACTGACTGTACGGACCGCAAGGCGAAGGCTGACAAGGAGTAGACTCAACGGGAGCTGAAAGAGACATAGAAGTATGAGCGGAAATCAATAATTCGCCGTTTCCAGATTAACAATCCCCTATAACAGACAACGGACTAAGGGATACTAACCGGCGACAGTATTACACTGTATGAAAGGATTCCCAGACCTGCCGGAGGGGCAAGAGCACACTGGTATGTGGTTGATCACGTCGCACTGAGCGTTCTGACCGCAGGTCCCTGGACAAGGATCAGTACATTTGTTCCGGATGCAGGCTTTATTTCTCGGGCAATCGTTGTTGAGCACGCACTCTGGCCTGCAGCCTGTGTACGGGTCGCCTTGGTACTCAGGAAGACAGGTACACACGCCGTCGGCGCACTGGGCGTTGGAGCCACAAGGAGATGGGTTGCAAGGGTCAGACTCTTGAGGTTCAGGCGCTGTAACGGGGGAAAAAAAAACTCTAAATTAGAGGGCTTCAACTTCAATATGGATGTAGGAAAAGTGAGACGGGGCAATAGTCCTTACGTGGAGGAGGCTTGGGGAAGCAGTTGGTGAACGGGTCTCCCGTATAACCTTCCGGGCAGATGCAGATGGGCGTGTGGTTGATGACGTTGCAGTTCGCGCCAGCGCCGCAAGACCCGGGGCACGGGTCCCGACACTTTTCACGCATACAGGCAAGGTTACTTGCACACTCGGCGTTGATTGAGCACTCGGGTCTACAGTTGGGCGGAGCCCCTGTGTATTCGGGCAGGCAAGAGCACGACGGAATACCGCCGTTGTCCCTGCACTGAGAATAAGGGCCGCAGGGCGATGGGAGACATGGATTAACTGGAAGCGCTGGAGCGGCTTGAGGCGGTGGAGGTGCTGTGGAGAAAGAGGAGCAAAGTTAAATAGCGAAACTCATAGCCTACAGCTGACTGAGAACGAATGAGGGCAAAGAGAGCCTTACGTGGTATTCGGTAGCACCTGGAGAACGGATCTCCGGTATAGCCTGACCTGCAAGAGCAGATAGGACTGTGGTTGATGACCTGGCACTGTGCGTTCTGTCCGCACGTTCCCGGGCATGGGTCGGCGCACTTCTGATTCACGCAAGCCCTGTTCGAAGCGCATTCGGTGCTGACAACGCACTCTGGTCTGCAGCCCGGAGGAGAGCCGACGTACTGAGGAAGGCAGGAGCAGATGGCTTGTCCGTTGTTCACCTTGCACTGGCTGTTAGGCCCGCAAGGCGTAGGGTTGCAAGGGTCAACAGGAGACTCCTGGACAGCTACGGAAAAACGTAAACTGGAGTAAGTATGGTACGTCATAAACAGAAAGACTGCTCTAACAATTGAAAATTAAACAAGTCTGAGCCTTACGTTGTGGAGGGATAGGACTGCAAGCTCTGAAAGGGTCGCCCGTATAGCCCGAGATGCAAGTACAAGATGGCAAGTGGTTGACTACTTGACACTCGGCATTCTGACCACAAGTTCCGGGGCATGGGTCCTGGCATTTGTTCCTGATGCAAGCCCGGTTCGAAGGGCAGTCGCTGTTGAGGACGCATTCTGGCCTGCACCCTTCGTAAGGGTTACCGATGTATTCCGGAAGGCAAGTACATGAACCAGCTCCGTTCTGCTCCCTGCAGACCGCATTCGCTCCGCAAGGGGAAGGCTGGCAAGGAGTGGGTTTCTCTTGACTCACAGGCTCGACTGTAAATGGCAACAAACAATGCGGATTGTGAGACATGATTACCGGCAAGGAAAAATAACGTAACTATAGACACGGACTTCAAAAACTTACGCTGGACGACTGTGCACTGAACGAACGGATCGCCAGTGTAACCTGGAGAACACAAGCACTGAGGTGTGTGGCTGACGACCCGGCAAATAGCGTTCGTCCCACACGTGTTGGGGCAAGGATCTTTACACTTCTGATTGATACAGGCCAAGTGACTGGAACATTCGCCGTTGCTGACGCACTCAGGGCGGCAGTTCGGTGGTATTCCTAGGAAGTTCGGCAAACAGGAGCAAGACGGGCTCGAACCGGACACCTTACACTGAGAGTTGGGGCCGCAAGGCGAAGGCACACACGGGTTTTCAGGCGCCTGCTGTACTAACGGAGCTTCAGCTGTACGGAGGAAAAAAAAAAAAATGAGAAAAGACGTGAGAAGGGGGAACCATGACACCTTAATAAGGCTGTGAACAGTTATCATTGGAATCTACGGCCTTACGTATTGGATGGCATCTGACGAAAGGATCTCCCGTGTAGCGCGTAGGACAACTGCAGATGGGATTGTGGTTCACAACTTCGCACCTAGCGCCGATACCGCAAGTTCCAATACAAGGGTTTCTGCATTTCTGATTGCTGCAAGCTTCGTTCCTTCCGCAGTCCGAGTTGACGACGCATTCGGGCCTACAGGATGGAGGCATTCCCTTGTAGCCTGCCAAACAGGAGCATACGGACTGACCGTTTACTGGGCGGCACTGACTGTACGGACCGCAAGGCGAAGGCTGACAAGGAGTAGACTCAACGGGAGCTGAAAGAGACATAGAAGTATGAGCGGAAATCAATAATTCGCCGTTTCCAGATTAACAATCCCCTATAACAGACAACGGACTAAGGGATACTAACCGGCGACAGTATTACACTGTATGAAAGGATTCCCAGACCTGCCGGAGGGGCAAGAGCACACTGGTATGTGGTTGATCACGTCGCACTGAGCGTTCTGACCGCAGGTCCCTGGACAAGGATCAGTACATTTGTTCCGGATGCAGGCTTTATTTCTCGGGCAATCGTTGTTGAGCACGCACTCTGGCCTGCAGCCTGTGTACGGGTCGCCTTGGTACTCAGGAAGACAGGTACACACGCCGTCGGCGCACTGGGCGTTGGAGCCACAAGGAGATGGGTTGCAAGGGTCAGACTCTTGAGGTTCAGGCGCTGTAACGGGGAAAAAAGAAACTCTAAATTAGAGGGCTTCAACTTCAATATGGATGTAGGAAAAGTGAGACGGGGCAATAGTCCTTACGTGGAGGAGGCTTGGGGAAGCAGTTGGTGAACGGGTCTCCCGTATAACCTTCCGGGCAGATGCAGATGGGCGTGTGGTTGATGACGTTGCAGTTCGCGCCAGCGCCGCAAGACCCGGGGCACGGGTCCCGACACTTTTCACGCATACAGGCAAGGTTACTTGCACACTCGGCGTTGATTGAGCACTCGGGTCTACAGTTGGGCGGAGCCCCTGTGTATTCGGGCAGGCAAGAGCACGACGGAATACCGCCGTTGTCCCTGCACTGAGAATAAGGGCCGCAGGGCGATGGGAGACATGGATTAACTGGAAGCGCTGGAGCGGCTTGAGGCGGTGGAGGTGCTGTGGAGAAAGAGGAGCAAAGTTAAATAGCGAAACTCATAGCCTACAGCTGACTGAGAACGAATGAGGGCAAAGAGAGCCTTACGTGGTATTCGGTAGCACCTGGAGAACGGATCTCCGGTATAGCCTGACCTGCAAGAGCAGATAGGACTGTGGTTGATGACCTGGCACTGTGCGTTCTGTCCGCACGTTCCCGGGCATGGGTCGGCGCACTTCTGATTCACGCAAGCCCTGTTCGAAGCGCATTCGGTGCTGACAACGCACTCTGGTCTGCAGCCCGGAGGAGAGCCGACGTACTGAGGAAGGCAGGAGCAGATGGCTTGTCCGTTGTTCACCTTGCACTGGCTGTTAGGCCCGCAAGGCGTAGGGTTGCAAGGGTCAACAGGAGACTCCTGGACAGCTACGGAAAAACGTAAACTGGAGTAAGTATGGTACGTCATAAACAGAAAGACTGCTCTAACAATTGAAAATTAAACAAGTCTGAGCCTTACGTTGTGGAGGGATAGGACTGCAAGCTCTGAAAGGGTCACCCGTATAGCCCGAGATGCAAGTACAAGATGGCAAGTGGTTGACTACTTGACACTCGGCATTCTGACCACAAGTTCCGGGGCATGGGTCCTGGCATTTGTTCCTGATGCAAGCCCGGTTCGAAGGGCAGTCGCTGTTGAGGACGCATTCTGGCCTGCACCCTTCGTAAGGGTTACCGATGTATTCCGGAAGGCAAGTACATGAACCAGCTCCGTTCTGCTCCCTGCAGACCGCATTCGCTCCGCAAGGGGAAGGCTGGCAAGGAGTGGGTTTCTCTTGACTCACAGGCTCGACTGAAATTTTCACCCATAGTTTATGTTGCTTTTGCTCATATTTATATAGAAACTCATTTTTTTATACACAATCATTAAGGATTTTTTTATCGATTTTTTAGTTAGAGTGTGGTGGTTAATGTTATTCTGTGAGCATAATGATTTGTTTTTGTGTTCTCCAGGTCTAACCTTAGTAAATGTTTTGTGTACAAGTAATTTGTATTTATGTTTTTACAGGATTTTGCTATTATATACGTGCACAATTATAATATGGACTATGCTCATAGTCACCATATAATTGGCATCCATGAACTAGTGTCATCGAAACTTTTGTTATAGCTCTGAATTATTTTTCCAGTTGTACCGTCACATGTTTTAATATGTGATATTTTTTCGACATATGCCAACCTGTGGGTGGTATAATTCATTTTATTTTTTAAAAGAATTTATTGCTATTTTTAATTTCTACTATATGATACTAGGGCTGATTGGGGGATGGGGTAACCATCCTTTTGTAGTCAGTTTGGGAATAAGGATTTGCATAGTGAGTGCCCATGCAGGAATCAAATCCACGACTAGGTTTTTCAAGTGTAATAAGACCCCTCTCCTTAACTTATTCCTAACCTAAGCCGCCCTCTTTGGAAACTAGTAAAAAGTTCATATGCATCCTAGAAATACTCTTTCATTTTTCATAAATTCATTTTTTTTAATATTATTAGCCTAAACTGTTATAGAAAGATAGGAAATGCAACTATCATGTAGACTGGGAGTAATAAATTTGATATTTGTTCCATTAAATACTGCATATTTAGCTCGGAAATAATTACTATAATTCTCATCAATGGATTTAAAGTTGAATTATTTTCTTAAAAATTTCTCTTCTAGATGGCTTAATGTTACCTTAGGCTACAGCTTTCCCATCAAAATTGAATTTTTCTTTTTCCCGGAGAGTAGGGGAAAAAGTGTTAATTAGTTTATGATCACAAAAAAGGGTGCCGCATACATAAAAGAAATTATGATTTAGATGGCTCTTGTTAACATCAGACAACTTTTATTAAAAGCTGTTAAACAAAAACACATAATTGAGTTTATTATTGATGTCTTTGTATAACAAAGTTATGTGTAAATCATTTATCTTAATTGAATCTTTAGAAGATCAAAATCACTTACAACTCATGATTATGGTTTCTGTGGATATTTCATAAATAATGGTTCATTATTGTCATTATAGCTCTTGAAGCTATAAAAGAATAGCTTTATGTTGCACTTTAAATAAAAGTAAAATTCATTGCTCAATGATGTAATTCAGAATTTGTTAAATGGTTATAAAGATGAAGTAAAAGAATTGAGAAATCTTATTGTTGGACAATAACAAAGTGAAACGAGTAAGCTGGATATTCTTCACAGTTGTTTCATATCAAAGAAGATGAATCTCAAAGCAATAAAAGAAAACAGTAGATATCAAAATCAGAATAAAACAACAGCATGTGGACACAACAGCAACATGAAACAAATCAATGAGGAAATAACTAATTGCACCAATCAATTGAAAAATCAGTGAAAACCAAATCAACGAGGAACAACCAACATCAGAAAGTAAATACAAACAAAAACTCCAATACACTAACTGCTCTTTGTTCAACTTATACAGTGTGCCTTTATTTCATTGTCATGCAGCATGCAGAAATTATGTATTTTGTGTGCCAATTGCAATTATTTACAGAATTATTTCATCATAATAAAAGCTCTTAAAAACCTTCAATTTTGAATAAAAATCATTATCTGTATTTTAGTATGCTATATGAAAAATAAATACTACACTATAATGTTGATGATCCTAATTAACTTTAAAATAAAAAAACTACAATTTAAAAAAACTGTTAAATAAAAGGTGAAGTAAGAGTTTAAATAGATAGGAGTCTTCAGGAATTATGTAAGGGATAGGTTCATGGCTTAATGAAGTTATAGGTCATTAGGTCTAGGCTAGGAATAAAAAGCTCTTAAAATAAGAACACTATATACAATTTAGATTTGAATGTGTGTTTTATTATATATTTATACATTAATTAATAATTTATTAATTTGTGTATCTTATGTAATATTTAGGAAGTAGGCCATGCCCCTGTATTATATAACAAAGCTTCTCGGTATTCAAAAGCTTAATTGCCTGTTCGACCGCTAGATACTGTTTTTCGAGAGTTTGATTCAGGATTCGTGATTTTCGCTTGCGTTTACAATACGCCTTAGAGCTTAATAACTCAAAGAGCTTTGGATTTGGAGAATTAATATAAGAATGATTTGTAGATTAATAAAGTGTAAGAAAACATTTATCATCTTTTGGAGGAGTAAAATGTGTGGGGTAAACACTAGATGCATACTTGGTGGTTTGCCTCAGAAAAAGGTATAAAAGTATTAAATTGTCTTGGCATTTAATAACAAAGGTTTTCCCTAGTATGTAGTTGAGGATACATAACAAAACTAAATGGGGCTCAGGTTAGCCATGTGAGTTAAAGCATTGCCTTTAATTTCACATGGTAATCCTAGAGTGGCGAGTTCGATTCTTGCCTGGGCAAAGGAAATTATTTAGTGACGAAATTCATTAAATAACATCCTAGGTCCCACCCTGGCTAGAAAAGGGTGGTAACCTGTAGATAACCCGTCCCAATTAGCCTGAGTTGAATAAAGTGGACGTTAATAAATAATAATAACAAAACTAAATTGGAAAATATTTTTAAAAGGAATATATAAATATAAATGACTGGCTCTTAAGAGTTCTTCCATTTTAGTATGGTCATGGATGACATATTTTACTAATAATTAAAATTTTGCCTAGATGTCTCCTTTCATGTTTTCTAAAAGTTTAAATTTCTAGCTCATCAAAAATCCAACTTATTGTATTTTCCGAGTATATATATTTGACATAGTAGGGCCAAAATGAGGGCAGGTGTGAAAAAGTATTTTTAGGTAGACAATATTAGAGAATTTGTAATAAAATAATTGTTCAATGATGATCAATTCCACAATGTTTTAGCATATGCAATTTTTTTTATTTATGCCACTTGATAGTAAATTGAATATGTATTGTATGTATAAGGTCATTTAAGAATGAGGAAAGTATATTTAATTTACTTATGAAAATTTGAGTTAGCATTCTGTTATAAAGCTTATGGTGATCAAGACAAGAATGATGCCATCTCCCATAACTGTCCAACTTCAGATTTGATATGTACTCTAATGAAAAACTTTCGAACTTTCTATTTTTAAGTTTGCTGATTTTGATAATACAAAAAACACGAGAAAGAGAAACAGAGATGTCTATAAGACTGTTTTTGTTTCAATTTTTGCATCAATGTTCCAAAGGGGAATGTCAAGTTACTGTTTTTTTTTGGACAAGCCATCTTAAGGCTTTTGCATTCAATACTCTTTTTTTAATTCATATTTCTATAAGATCAAGTTAAAGTCATTTTTTAGAAAACAAGTGAAAAAAAAAAAATAGCACTGATTAACACTAAAATTTCCAAGAGGCTCATATACCTGCCTTTTAAAATTAAGACCAAACTTGAAATCAACTATTTCAGAAGCATAATTCATTAAGTCTTTACAGTAGAAAGTAGCTTGTTAGATATTATCCTGTATTCTATTTAAATAGCAGAATTAAAAAAAAAACACTAAGTTCTAAACATTTTAACATTGTTGGTCTGACTCTCATAAATGTTTACATACTGGGCTATTTATTTGATAATATTGCACAAAATAGTACATTAAAAAGTGAATAAAATGGGGGGGGGGAGCATACCTCAATGGTATTACACTAAACTCGAACAGAAATGACTAGACTTTACATCCTAGTCGAGAGGCATTACATTTTTTTTAAGCAAAAATGGGCTATCCATTTCCCACATTTTGAGTGGGTACTCAAAATGATGAAACAATTGAATAACTTCTTGAAGAAAAAAGAATGTTATTTAGACAAGAGCCCAAGAAATCCCGTAGTGACACAAAGCAGTATTTTTACTCATAAAATGGAACCCAATCTAATTATTTGTAGCTTAACTTTCTGAATAATAATGAAGTCCAAGGATATATATTTAGAACATATTTCAAGGCTACAAGAGTAGTTTATTTATCTTTTTTCTTTTAGCAGATTTCCCTGAAGAGAAATCAGTTATTGAGGTCGTACTCATGACGCGATTTTTGAAAAATTTCTTCAAATGTCCATCGATCCTAGCCAGGAGATGATGAAAATGAGGTCCGTTCAAAATTTTTTTATATATATATATGTATATATTTGTCTGTTAAATCTCTAGCGGTCACAATTTTTGTTTGACTGTTACCAAACTCGATATTTAAACGCTTTATGCAAAAAGACAGATCAAATTCGTTAATGGCTGAAATCGGACCAGTGGTAGGGGGGGTTTAGAGGGGGGATTTTCGAAAATTCTAAATATCTCCTTTACCATACGTCGGATCAAAAAATTGTATAGAATCAATCTTATAGCAAATTAAATTTACTATAAATATTTTTATATACATTTATCTTGAATATTAACTGAGATATTTGTATTTTTATTAAATGTGGGAGGATAAACGGACGAGAGTGAGTTTCCCACCAAAAGCTAGTTTGGCCGTTTTCGTAACTGCTCTCGTGAAATTTCTCTATTGTAAAACTTCACGTGGGAAATCTGCTTAGATTACGCAGCTCCTGCGTGACGGACTTTAACTCATAAAATGGAACCCAATCTAATTATTTGTAGCTTAACTTCCTGAATAATAATGAAGTCCAAGGCTATATATTTAGAACATATTTCAAGGCTACAAGAGTAGTTTATTTATATTTTTTCTTTTTTAGTTTTATTTGTTTTAGATTGTGACTGTTAATAAAACCTTTGAGCAATAATTAAGAACCAAATGAATTATCAAATTTATAACTTTTATTTTTATTCCTTGTTACTCTTTTTTACTGGTTCAATAGAATTTACACCGGCAAAAAGATTTTCAAAAACTGAGCATGCCCCCCCCCCAGGATATACAGCCTTGAAGTTGAAAGCCAGTAACAATCTGGATCTTGACTCAGATGGAGCTCCATGGTCATTGTTATGATTACCTCATAAATTTAGAAATAAATAAAGAATTATCTAAGGCATGGCTTAAGTCAGGAGATCTATGCTCAAGAATCAAAGGGTTTGTAATAGCACCAATTCATTACCACTTGATCTTATACATCCCAAGTAATAAAGAACTAAGTGGGATGGATGTTCAATAAATCATACGAGTCGATTTCCCCAAATGATGAAAATATCGTAAATCTTTCGCAATGAAAATACTAGGATTCAGCTTTCAAAATAAAAGTTCTTTACAAACTAGATTCCCTCACTTTTATTGGGGTCATAATATCAACATATTCCAAAAAGAACAGTTAAATCGACAAATTTGCCTGAGCGATTAATAAAACAATTCCAGAAAGCAGTTCAATTAGGCACTGTAAGAATTTTTTACAAACTTTTAAACTCCCATTGAAATAAATACTTATAAATGTTTGTTATGACCAATGTTGTAATGACATAATGTATAACCAATAAACTGAGTGTAAAAAAAAAAAAAAAAACCAATAATAATCATAAGAAATGTATGGAATGCCTTTTTATTCTTATAAAAAAAAAAGGAAATAGTGTTTGCAGCCTGTCTTACTGTCCTTTTTGAAAAAAATAAAAATTCCATAAATTTGCCATTTTAGTGGCAACAAACAGGAGTAAAAATAGAGAAAACTTCTAATTTTATTTCACTGGTCTTAGAATGAACTAAAAATTAAAATAATAACTCCCCATGCAACTTCAATAGAAGTGCAGTCCTTTGCAACTGTTTGTCTATCTGTGAACCTTCATTGCTACCACATTCATGGAATTCAGTGTGCATTTAGACTTTGTTGTGGGATTCTACTGCCGCTCATAATCACTTCTACAAAATTTGTCTTACTCTTCATTTGGGGGCAGGGCAAATAGGTGAGTAGGGCTTAGAATTTCTTTATGGCTCTCATACTGTAATAGAATCTCCCTTTAAGTACTCTAAAAATTCCACTATTTGAACTTTCAAATACTGATAAAAGAGAAAATGTAAGCAAAGCTCAAAAAGTTCTTAAGAGAATTTTTTAAGAATTTTTGGAGCCCCCATTCCTTCTTATAAATAAGGACTCAGCAATAGAAGTCCCGCTTTCTCATAATTACATTTAGGGAATCTACTAGTTTAGGACATTGTTTCTCTATAGCTGTCTAATCTAACTAACTAACGATGCATTACTACCGTAAAGGTTAATGCCCCACTTTGTAGAAAACTGTGATCAAAAAGCATCACTTGAAGTGGTAAGAGAAGAGATGGCAGAATAAGAGAAATGACCGGAGGTGGAATAAGGTGTAGCCTGAAGGTAAATAACTGAGAGACTGAGTGTCACCAGGATTTTCTGGTCCCAGAAAAAACTCAAATTATGATAAGTGCATAAATCAGGAGAAAGTCAATTATACTTGAACCACTCTTCTCCTCTATAGAAAAGCTCAGGATTTTTCACTTCTCATGAAACCTTTCAAGATTTTAATACTATTTTACATAGACCTGTGAGAAAGGTACTGTAGGTGTTTATAAAGGTTAGTGAATCGCACTCCTGAAGAGTCTACATGAGAAGCAGAACATAAACTTCTATGCAACCAAAAGATCTTCAGGTTTCACCAGGAGACCTAGCTTTATATTGTTCATGAATTAACAAATGTTTCACCTAGTAAAATATCACAAGAAATTACCTGATTGAACCCACAACTCTGAGCCAAAAATTTGTTACTCATATAGCATCAAAACAAGAGTCCTGAAGCTACTAAAATCTTTGGTTCAACATACCATGAAGGACCCGGGAATACCACACTGCTTTGCTGGGAGGTTAAGTGGTTATCTTGAAACTCATCCTGCCTAGTTAAGATAGTATTACAGTCAAAGATCCACTACTTCTTTATTCAAGTAGCTATTCAATTGTCTCATAGGGGCTCAGGCTATCCATGTAAGTTAGAGCGTTGACCTTAATCTCACATGGTAAACCTAGAGTGGCGAGTTCAATTTTCGCCTGGGCACAGGAAATTATTTAGTGACGGAATTCATTAAATAACATCCTAATTCCCACCCTGGCTAGAATAGGGTGGTAACCTGTAGATAACCCTTCCCAATTAGCCTGAGTTGCAAAAAGTGGACGTTAATAAATAATAATAATAATTGTCTCATAATGTTAAGTGGTTGCCAAGGGAACGGATATAAGTCTAACTTCAAAGTTCAGTAAACATACAACTAAATATAATTTAGTAAGTATTCCCTGGGTTCAAACCCAGCACCTTAAGACTATGATCCTGTATCCAATCTGCTCGACCACCAAAGCCCCTCCACTGAAGTCCAATAAAAAAACATTTTAAGAGATACTCTCATTGCTTGTCACTTTACTGAAATTCTATACACTTAGTAGCCCCACTTGTCCTAACCTAACATTGTGCAGATCTTTAGGGTTTCCCCTGTTTAAAAAGGAAAAAAAAAACTTTAATGAGAAGAGCTCAAACATCTTTGAGAGCTTTGCATTAAACTTTTCTAATATAATCAATCTTCATATAAAATTCAAATGCCCTAGATGTATAGGTGACTTGTAAAATCAAATGACGGTTCAGAAATTTTGGATCAGCTAAGTATTGAATGCAAATGCACTAAATTTGGGGTTCCATTTTTTTAATATTCTAAGGAAGCACCCAATGTTGTTTGGCATTAATTTAAAATAATAAAAAATGGCCAAGTGTTAGGAGGTAATGGTATAAATCAGGCAATGCTTTATTTGATATTTAATTCATAATGAAGTTAGCATTCTATTAATAAAAATATGGGTTTATTTATGAAGTACTTACTGAATAGTGGTTTTATCAATAATTCTTCAGAACTTAACAAAATAAAGGAATTAATTTTTTTAAATATTATATTAGCTGTGAGGCACACTAACAATTATCTCCTATAGAGTCAAAGGTAGGGGTTGAGAACTGGAAAATGCCAACTTCAATTTTCCATTAATGTCTTAACCAAATATTGTGAATTTTGTAAATGTAAGATGACTTGTTTCGAAGATATGAAAACTGGGCAGTTGGTAGGAGACATTGGCAAGCCAAATATAAATATGATGTTATTTTAGCTGTGAAACTTTAAGATAATGATCTCCAATCAATGCAAAAACAGAAAGGAGAGAGGGGGAAAACACTATTGACTAGTATTTGCTGTTTTGGAATTTAAAAATTAAAATGGTAGTATTTTTTAAGTGTACTTAATGAAGCTTTTCAACAATGTAATGCAGAATGGGGGTTATCAACAAACAGTTTTCAAATCCACTCCACATTTAGGCTCCCCAAAATAGGGAAGGAGAAAGATGAATTTTTCAGAGTGGAGTCACGGGTAACCCATAATATGGAGACTCTCAAATATACGTACACACCTATAATCCTTTCTTGGTTTAAGGAACATTTAAAAGTTTTAATAAGCCTAAGTTAATAAGCTTTTCTAAATATTATATGTTTCCTTGATATGGCTTTCTGAAGCAAATAAACATGTGGTGAACATTAGAAAAATAGCTCAAGCTTTTTAAAATAATGAATAAGGACATAGTTTAAGGAGTAAGAGGATCTATGGGCTAAGGTATTAGGGTAGGTTTCTTACTTTATACATCTAAATATTGCAAATTTGCCTGTACATATATATACTGCAACTAATTCAAAAAATTAAATGTGAATGTTTTGTGTATGTATTTGGCACACTGCATTGTCAAACAAAGACTGCTGCATCCCTAAAACAACGACGAAATCAGATGATGCTGAAGTTCTGTTGGGGGAACGAACTTACCTTGGTTGTTCCCCTTTTACATGCAAAAGAGTGAAAGTAAAGTAATGAAGAAAGTATGCAATAGTCAGGATGCAATATGTACAATACAAGACACAGACAATGTACAAGTCATAACAAATCAGACGTGCGAAACATGCGACATTGTTCATGGCCACGACCTTTAGGTCTCTCCATTATTCTGAGTATTTATTATATTTTTTAATAAAAAATCAGATAATAACGCTTTCCTAATATACAGTGCTTGTGTTCATTTTTATATAGGTAAATGAAAGTTATTAACAAATTATTAAGATAATAAATGCAAATGTAAAAATAAAGCAGAAATATTATAAATGCCACTAAAATATGGCAAAATTAAAAACCGTAGTAGAAACGATTCACTCTGAAACTAGACAGAATATTAGTAAACAAATAAAAATCTCTTTTTAGCCATTAGCGAGTTACTGAATATCAGAGGTGAAACCTTGTTTGTTAATCTCTTTAGCAGTATAATATAAATGCTTGAAGCATAGGTACTTACTTCTCTTCAGAGATATAAGCAGTTTGTCTGATTAATACAATAGGATGTATGAGTATATTTATTTTTGATTCAGTTTCACCAATGATGTGGCACAGGGCATCAGTCTTTAAAATCAATGACTAATAGAAAATGAAAAGACACACTATTTTTCCAAAATTTTTAAGTAAAGAAAGTAATATGAAAATTAATTTGGTAACAAGTTACTTTTATGTTCTGAAAAGAGCTGACAATAAAGAAACCCCTTATTTTTTTTAAGTGACTAAATTTGTTTGAAATTAAGGACAAGAAGATAAAGGCTTTCATTATAAGATTAGCAGACACTACACAAAATACTTTATATAGGACTTTAAATTTCGGCAAGTTTTGACTGGGCATTGTTAGAGGAAGTCGTGAAAATGTTATCCAACTAGTTTTTGGAAATGTATTGTTAAAGTAAATCCTAGTTCAACTACATTTAAAGAGCAAATCTGGGCTATTTTAAGTGTGAAAATACAAATGTCACTGATATTTATATTCAGTCCATTGAGATTTTCAACTTTTACCTCCCCCCCCCAAAAAAAAAAAATCAACAATAAAAACAAACCTGATGCAGAAAAATAATGTTGAACAAAAAAATTGAGTTGAATTGCAGCTAAAGTTATGATAAAAATTAGCTCTGCTTAAAATTAATTTTTCTGGTTTGCTTTTCAGAATATAAAAGATATATGTAAATGAATGTGAATGAACTGACTAATTTACTAAAAAAACTTTCTAGAAAAAGATGTTACATTTAAACTTATGTAGATCAGACTCATAAATTAAAATTTACTTCTTTAAAATGAAGATAGAGCATTGACACAACATCAATGTATTAACAACCACAATTAGCTAATAAATAATTGTTGGTCCAAAGAGCAATCTTATGATATTGAAATAGGTGTGTGTCCCAAAGTAGTGGAAAAACAGTGTGTACTTTTCTTCAGTTTATACTAACTACGCGTATCATTATTAAATTAAGAATTAAGTAGAGTAAATGCATAAACAATGGGACTGAACATTTTCTCAAATAAAACCTCTGGTTAAAACCATTAATTTCTAGATACTGAGTTTAATTAATCCAGAATAATAAAATTCAAATTCAAATATTGTTGTATAATAACAAAATATTTGATAGTAAATATGTTTCTATTTTTGTAAGTAACTGCTACTAAGTGGCTTCAAAGAGACTAACTAATTAAGGTATCATAAATTTATTATGCAAAGTATTAAATTTATAAAATCTTTACAAATAGTCATTGACATTTTAATCAATACCAACATAGGAACTTAAATAAACAGCTATTAAGCGAAAATACAATGGACTTCACACACCGGCAACATTAAAAAGCTACCAAATTTAATTTTATTTCACGTTATTCGCTTAGAACTAAAAAAATTAATTGCTACAGCGTCCTACTTGATTTGCACTTTTTTTTCTTAAACGTTAATACTACTGGTAATTAGTTTATTATTTTTTAAGTTATGAAATTGTTATATTAGAGAAACCTGTTGTTATTCAACTCGGGCTATAAGTAATAATTTTGTCCTGACTGTTTAGAAGGGTGGAAATAATTAATATAATGGAAGAAAGTAACATTGTAGATAGAAAAAGCCATATGTTTGATCCTACTATATAATGTTATAGAAAAATCCCTACTACCAATTAAAAAAATATATAAAAACTAGAATGTTTCTCTATTTAAATTATACATTTATCAATAATGCATATTTTGATTATTTATTAATTCAATAAAAGTTATAAATACAAAAATATCTTTAATTAATAAACATGTAATAGTTTAAGTAAGATATGAAGATATTAAAATCAAAATCAGAAAAAAAAATATATATATATATATTTTATTTAACTTTATTTTAAGTGGTTAAAATAAATATTAAAGTATGGCAAATGATGTGAAGTATAATCATTATGAATGGTAAAATAAATAGGAATTTAAACTTTATCAAATTTATTTGATTTCACTGTAATTGTTAAATTCAAACAGTCAGGACATTTTAAATTTATTCTTGATTAATAGGAGGTTCAGAGGCGTGGCCTTTGTGTAAGTTTTATCATGCTGCAAGCAACAGCACACTTGAGCACTTCTACATGCACTCCTCGTTGTTTTCCTAAAGTGTAAAATATATGTAATGATTGAAAATGAAAGATTCAGATTAAATATAATAAAGAATTATGAATACAAAGGTTTGAAAATTGACTTTTTCTCAAAAATAAGTAATATTTGAATTAATTAAATAAAATTGAATGGATATTAAAAAGTGCATCTTGAAATATCTGATATAAAAAAAAAAAATCAAATTTTAATTTTGTAAACAGAAAAAACAAATAAATACTGAGAAATGTAAAAGAAAATTTAAATAAAAATATGTATGATGTGATGTAGAGTTGACCAACCGATGGCTAGGCCTGGTAGAACAGAATGCTCCATGCAGTGTGCTGTTCGGGTTACATGCGGTGCTGAGTATAAAACTATTGATTCCTACCTGGGACGAGGACGCATGATGTGAATGGATCACCATTATAACCTGGGCTGCATGTGCAGACTGGTGTATGGTTGACGACAGTGCAGACTGCGTTGGAGCCGCAAGAGCCAGGGCACGGGTCAATGCATTTCTGGTTGAGGCAGGCTCTGTTAGAACCACACTCGGGGTTGATGGTACACTCAGGCCGGCAGTTAGGAGGTGCTCCAATATAGTTGGGCATACACGAGCAAGCAGGACTTTCACCCTTTACTTGGCACAGTGAATTAGGCCCACAGGGTGACGGTTGACATGGGTCGACTGGCTCAGCTGGTTTCGGTGTTACTGAAAATTAAAATAAAAAAAGTTAGGGTCTTGTGTAAATTAATGTTTTGTAATATTAGTAGTAGTAGCATTGTGTTTTACAAACTAGTATGCCATATCATTGGCTTTTTAAGAAGGAACAGAAAATAAATTCATACATGTATCATTTAAAAGTTTAGCCATTCCGGGTCTACAACAAATATTTTTTCTTTCCATTACTTACACTTTTTTCTTTTCATCCCAATTGCATTTTGAGCTGTGGAGCCCCTAATTAAAGGGTTACTTTTTTCTCATCTATTTAGAATTCTGTTTAATTAGCACTGTCACATGTTTTTCCTGATACCCACTATTCCCTCCACTTTATGCTACTATGGCTAATAGGGACGAATTGTCTACAGGTTACCACCATCCTTCTCTAGCTAGGGCAAGACTAAAGACTTTATTTATAGAGTTTCATCATTAAATACATTCCTATTGCCCATGCAGGAATCAAAACCATGACGCTAGGTTTTCACCAAGTGAATTAAGACCATAAATCCCACTAATAAATATACGACTTTAATTTTAATTCCATATTAAAAATATTTCTTAATCGGTTGTAAGTGGGTGCAATTATGAACAATATAAAAAAAATAGCCTTACTTTATGCACATAGTTCACACTGAGTTGAAAATCTAAACAATTTTTAGTACAATTTGAGAAAATTCAAAAATAAAGGAAGAAGTATTAGAAAGGCACAACTTTTTAAATCAATAAGCATGAAGTTATTAGAAAAATAGAAAATTTATTTTTATTATTCTTCTTAGAATTCTTCAGTGAAATTATTCAGTTAGTTCTAACTCAAGGACCAACAGAGTTAGGAGTTTTACTACTTACAACAAACACTAGCTAGTACCTGTCATTAGTCATTCTATGCATCTACTAGGGATGGTTATATAACAATTTTTGCTTTGCCATTAGACAAGAGTTTCTAATTTTATAATCTGTTAGAGAAGATTACAAGTAGAAATAATAAATGAAGTAAATGTAATATCTATTAAGTTAAAGTTTCTTAGAGTCAAATGATGCAAGTACACTATATACTCAGGCAGTAATAACAGAACATACTCATTAACAGACATTATTAGGAAAGTGGGTATTAGGTCAAAACCCGCGTGAAATATAATTTCACTACAAATATAAGTGAAATGAATAAACTCAAAGTGAAACCCAATACCAAGGGATTGGGGGGGGGGTCTGGAGGGGGGGCTCCCAGTTCCAATTTTTAATATTTTCTATTAAATAATACCCATGCATTCCTGCTGAATTTTATCATAATTTGATATATGAGTATAGTGTATGAAGTTTTTAAATTGTCGACTTAAAAATTTATTGATTTATGTTATATATTAGTGATACGAATTATTTTTAAAAAAGTGTGTCATTTAGGTTCTAGAAATAGTATTTTATGTTTATTAACCATAGTTTTAACAACTATTCTTTTCATTTTCATTATAATAAATATAAGTTATTATTGTAATTGTGTTTTAACAGGGTACTGAAGGTGCGCTGAGTTAAAAACACTTTGTCACTGAAATAAATTATTATTATAGAAGTTTAACCATTTCTTTATTCAATCAACAAACCCATTTAGTTCCTCTATCTCTCCCAAACTATAAATTCTTTTATAGACTATAAATAAATATAAACCTTGTAAGATTAGTACCTGGTATAGGGAAACATTGACGGAAGGGGTCGCCTGTTTGACCAGCTGGGCAAGAGCAGATAGGGTTATGATTCACTACATTGCAGCGAGCACCAATTCCACATATTCCTGGACAAGGATCAGTGCATTTGTTGTTTAAACAGGCTTGAGTGAGTGGGCATTCAGCACTTACGACACACTCTGGCCTACACTGAGGTGGTGATCCAATTTGACCTGGTGCACAAGAACATACTGCATGGCTGTCAGACACTCGGCAGATGCTATTTGGTCCACATGGAGATGGGCTGCATGGGTCTTTTGGAGCCTCTGAAATTACACATTTAAATATGGTTAATTTAGTTGTTTAAGAATAGTTTATTTAAAACAGCAATCTTTACTTCCTTGTACAAAGTAAAGGAACTATTGTAATAGTAAAAATTTCCAGTTTTCCGATTTGAACAGAACTATATGTTTTGACCCTCCCTGGCTCTATTTAGTCTAGTTTCAGTGTGACTTCTGTACATATCTCATATAACTCAAAAATGGAACTTATTTGTTTACCATGAAAAGATGTTTAAATTATATTCTATGACATTTTTTGATGCAATATATTGGAACAGATACATCCAACATCACTTTCAAATGAAGTGCAAGCAAATATTTTATTTATTTAAATTAAGAGGATTACAAGGATTTCATGCGGTGGCCACATTATAGTTTTTAGTTAGTACAGTGGTTTTTAATCTGCTATTTTGTATAATTTCATTTTGGTAATTGTATAAGTAGGGAACAAAGTAAAATTAATTAAAATACTTATATTTACTAAATGAAGTAGAACTCACCGAGAGGTTTAGTCTTGCATAAAACGAACGGATCTCCACTAGTTGGAGGTGGACAAGAGCAGGTTGGGATGTGGTTAATGACATTACATACAGCTCCTTGTCCACATGTTCCAGGACATGGGTCAATACATTTCTGGTTGACACAGGCTTTTTGTCTGTTACAATCAGAATTCATTGTGCATTCTGGCCTGCATCCAGTGTAAGGATCACCAAAATAGTTTGTCAAGCAAGTACACACTCCATTATCACAATTTGTATTAACTCCACATGGAGACGGGTTACAAGGATCAGTATTAACTACTGGTTTCGGTTCTTCTGTAACAAATAATTTTCATTCATAAGACTGCAATTTTTTAAGAAATATAAAGACAATTAAATGAATATAAAAAAAAATAACAAACCAATAACAGGTGAGCATTGAGAGAACGGGTCCCCAGCATGTTGTGGTGCACATGAACAAGTTGGTATATGATTTTGTACTCTGCATTCAGCATTCAGACCACATGAACCTTCACAGGGATCTCTACACTTATCGGTGATACAGGCTTGAGTAGTTGGACAATCAGTATTAACAAGACACTCAGGACGACAGTTGGGTGGTGACCCAATAAAATTTGGCTGGCATGAGCATGAAGCTTGCCCACCAGCAGCAACTTGACATACAGAATTCGGACCACAGGGTGATGGAATACAAGGATTTGTTGGTGTAACAGGTGCTTCCGCAATTGGAGTAACTAAGAACAAAACAAATTAAAATGTAATATAAATGTTTAAAAATTAGTGAAATTATATTTATCATTATTGGAAGTAACAAAATTACCTGGAACTGGATAACAGCGAGTAAAAGGATCCCCAGTTTGACCAGTTGGGCATGAGCAAATTGGGCTGTGGTTAATTACTTGACATCGGGCATTGAGTCCACATGTTCCTGGGCATGGATCTGTGCACTTACGTTTGTAGCAAGCTTGATTGGTTGGACATTCTGAGTTGACGACACATTCAGGCCTACAATTCGGTGGTGCACCTGAGTAATCAGGAGCACAGGAGCAGACTGCTTGCCCATTTGTAGCCCTACACTGACTGTTTGGTCCACATGGAGAAGGCTGACAAGGGTCCTGAGGGGATGCTTCAGTAACCGCTTTAAAAAAAAATTGAAATATTAGTAAACAAGAATTGTCATATTGTTTATTTATATAAATATTTTATATATTTATAAACTCATGTACAAAGTGCATCATGAAAAGTCAAAAAAGTTTATTTCAACTTTTTATTATTTCGTTCAACAATTATTATTTATGGTTCTTTAAAATAATTTGATTAAATAGACGTTTATAGTTGTACAATTCCATTTTTCAGATACTTCTAAAAATAGATACAAATAATTTTTTGTTCTATGAAGGAAAAACGCATTGAGTGAACTCCTTTAACAAAATAAAGAAGATCCCTTGGACTCAATGAACACATCTTTATTATAGTTGGCTGTATTATTCGACAAAGAAACATAGGTAAATCAGTAAATATATTTTGATGATTCAAGCTTTCCCTTTCTTGCTAAACTATCCCTTCCTTTAAGAGTAAGATTAAAATGAGTAAAAGAAAAACTACTCCCACATAACAATGGTCAGATATTTGTGCTTCTACTCATACACAGGGTAAAAACATCTACTCTATAAGAGAAATAGGAGCCAAAATATTTTAAAAAACCACTCCAGAAGTACATTTTTAAAACCAAATATCACATATGCACACAATCAAAACAATGGCATTGTGTGTAATTTTAAACCTGATTGATAGTAATTTACACTCGCTCAATACGTCTAACACACACCCATCCAACACAGGCATTTAATTTTATAACTTACGTTGTTGTGGTGGCAATGAACAAGTTGTAAATGGGTCTCCAACATATCCCTGAAGGCATGTACAAGTGGGTATATGGTTCACAACATTGCACTGGGCATTATTTCCACAAACACCTGGGCAGGGGTCCTGGCATTTGTTTCTGACACATGCCTTATCTGTTGGGCAGTCGGAGCTTAAAACACATTCAGGTCTGCAACCTTCATAAGGATTTCCTTGGTAATCAGCAATACAAGAGCAGGATCCAGCATTGTTCTTCTGAGTGCAAACTGCATTTGCTCCACATGGGGATGGCTCACATGGATTCATAACTTCTTCTGTTGAAAGAAAGAAATGCAGTCATTTAAATTTATGCGCATGACAGGTTATAACCAACACAACTGAATTTTATGTATACATCTTAATGCAACATTAATATGCCATACATTTATAATAATCAAAATGATATATTTAGAGCAGGATATTTAAAACATAATTCCAAATTTCACTGTTTTATTAAAGGGGATAACTTTGAAGTAAAACTAGAGCAGATGATAGTCATACGCATTAAGGCAGAGGCCTTAATGGTCTCGGTAAATCTAGAGCCATGAGTTGAATTGAATTGAGTAGAAGTTTATTTAGTGATGAACTCACTAAATAAAATACTTCGCTCCAACCTGCCAGAAAAAGAGCACTAAACTAAAGATAATCCTTAGTAGTGTGCAGTGGGTTTTAATTAATAACTCACAAAAACAAATAAAGTTAATTAAATACAAATAAAATTAGTTATAATATAATGCAAACAAAAAAGAAACACTCACGCTTCTGTTCAATGCACTGTACAAATGCATTGCCAGTGAAACCTTGGAGACAAGTACAAGTAACTGCATGACTAATGACAGCACACTGTGCATTAAGGCCACACGTTCCAGGGCAAGGATCAATACACTTATTGTTAACACAAGCCTGATTACTTGAACAATCAGGGTTAATTATACATTCTGGCCTGCAATTTGGTGGAGCACCAACATAGTTCGGCAAACAGGAACATGAAGCCTGGCTACCTGATGGTTGACACTGAGAATTTGGACCACACGGTGAAGGATTACAAGGTTCTTTGGGAAGCTCAACATCTTGGACTGGAGGTGGGGCTGAAACAAATAACAAATTTAACAAAATAAGTTCTAAAAAAAAGAAAAGAAAAAAAGAAGCTTTATGTGAAACTTACTTGGCATTGGATAACAACTCTTAAATGGATCTCCAGTATTTCCAGTAGGACAAGAGCAAATTGGGCTGTGATTAATGACCTGGCAGCGAGCGTTAAGTCCACAAGAACCAGCACATGGATCAATGCATTTGTTGTTAACACAGGCTTGAGTTTGTGAACATTCATTGCTCAACACACATTCTGGTCTACAAGATGGAGGTACACCAATGTAGCCTGATAGACAGGAGCAAACAGCAACACCATTTGGAGCTCTGCATTGACTGTTTGGTCCACAAGGCGATGGTGTACATGGGTCTTTTGGTTTTAATGCATCTGAAAATAAATAAATAAGACATTTTAGATATTCATTCTAGTTTAAAATTAATAACTTTTGACTATATGCATCTCTCTCTCTCTCTCTCTCTCTCTCTCTCTCTCTCTCTCTCTCTCTCTCTCTCTCTCTCACACACACACACACACACACACACTCAATCTTTCTACTGAAAATAATGAATATTTCACATTCACAATATTTGGAGTTTATTATCACTGCTATATCTATAGAAACTCTGGAACTAAAAATAAGTTTCATATATATATATATATATATATATATATATATATATATATATATATATATATATATATATATATATATATATAAGGAAGAGAAGAATGAGTATAATATACTATCACTTATATTTACCTTGAGGAATAGGCCTGCAATGGCTAAATGGGTCACCAGTGAATGATTGAGGGCAGGAGCAAGTTGGTATATGATTAATAACATCACACTGGGCATTCTGCCCACAAGTTCCAGGGCATGGGTCTCTGCATTTGTTTCTTTGACATGTCTTATCTCTTGGACATTCTGTACTTAATACACATTCTGGTCTGCAAGCCTCGTAAGGATTTCCATTATACTCTGGAATACATTCACAGACCCCTCCAGGTCGGCATAAGGCATTTGGTCCACACGGTGAAGGATTACAAGGATCAGTTTGAACAGGTGGAGCTGGTGTAGCTATAGACCAATTAAAAGTTATTATTAATATGACAAAATTTAAAAGAAAACAACTTAACAGTATAGGAAAATGACATACTTATTGGTACAGGAGAACATAGAGTAAATGGATCTCCAGTATAACCGGAATCACAAGAGCAGACTGGAACATGATTGATTATGTTACACTTAGCATTAGCTCCGCATGATCCTGGGCACGGGTCCCTACATTTCTGATTAATGCAAGCTAACTGAGACGAGCACTCAGAGCTTAAAACACATTCAGGGCGGCAATTTGGAGGAGCACCAATGTGGTCAGGCAAACAAGAGCAAGCAATTTGTCCACCAGCTATGTGGCATTGAGAATTGGGGCCACAAGGAGAAGGTGTGCAAGTTACTGGTTCTGGTGTTGGTGGAGCTGGAGGTGCAGCAGCTAAAAATAAATTAAAACAATTGTTATATATTTTACAAAAACACTCAAATAAACAGGCAGCAGTTCTTTTATTTAGCCATTTAACTAAGCTAATCTAAAAAAGTCCGTCACGCAGGAGCTGCGTAAACTAAGCAGATTTCCCACGTGAAGTATTACAATAGAGAAATCTGCCTAATAACTAATTCACAAGAGACGAACAGTTACGAAAATGGCCGTCAGAGCTCTCTTCGGAAAGTACCGAACAGCCGACTCCTGCCGACCACACACAGAATACAAATGCAAATATCTCGGTTAATATTTAAGATAGAGAATAAATGTATATAACAATATTTATAGTAAATTTAATTTACAATAAAATTGATTCTATACAATTTTTCGATCCGACGTATAGTAACGGAAATATTTCGAATTTTCGAAAATCCTCCCCTCTAAACCCCCCCTCTCACTGGTCCGATTTCAGCCATTAACGAACTTGATCTTTCTTTTTACATAAAACTACTAAATATCGAGTTTGGTAAAGATCAAACAAAAATTGCGACCGCTAGAGCGGTAACAGACAAATATATATATATATATATATATATATATATATATATATATACAGTTTTGAACGGACCTCATTTTCTTCATCTCCTAGGTAGGATCGATGGACATTTGAAGAAAATTTTCGAAATTTCCGTCATGAGTACAACCTCAATAGCTGATTTCCCTTAAGGGAAATCTGCTAATAAAACTCAGTGGCACTACAGCCTAAGAAGATCTAGGGCAGGTAACTAATACAAAATTTTCCAGTTTCCAAAATTCTGGCAGGTTAAGTTTTATTAACTTTGTGTTTGAAGGTAACCTGTGAGTTGGAACCATTAATTGCTCCTTCATTATTTGCAAGAAGTCTTCGATTTATAATATGAGGAGATATTTGAATTTACAAATAATTGGAAATGGTTAAAATATCTCGTTATACAGATAGGGATGGTCCACTTTCTATGTATAAGCTCTCCACGAGAGTAGTAGGAAAGGCTCCCATTGTCAATCTTATGCCAACATTTGTAAAGCAGAAGTGTAGCAGAGATTAGATTGGTACATCCATAATCAAAGAATGATATCACTATTGTCCTATTAAAGTGTGGTCATTTATAATTAATTAAATAAGGGAATTTATAGAGAAAAAGGAAGGAAGATTTTACTACATCTAAATGCATTGAGACAACTTTACATATAGACATGGGCAGCTATTGGAACTTAAGTTAAAAAACCTATTCTCATAAAGAGCGGTAGAAAAAACATGATTAGTAATGTAGAGGGGAATAGCCTCATTCTCTACATTACTAAAAAGTAATCTTTAATATCTGTTACAATTCCAATGCTATTCATTTTAGTTAAATCAAAACAGAATAAAAAAATGACTTTAAAACTTACGAATTATATGACATCTTGAAAATGGATCTCCAGTATATCCTTGAGGGCAGGCACATATTGGGTTGTGGTTTTTAGTTGTACACTGAGCATGAATGCCACATGTATTAGGGCAAGGATCAGCGCATTTTTGATTGATACAAGCCTTGTCAAGTGGGCATTCTGAGCTAACCACACACTCAGGTCTGCATGTTGGTGGGTGCCCAATGTAATTAGGCAAACAAGAACATACAGCTTGTTGGTTCACAGTTCTGCACTGGCTATTTGGTCCACAAGGAGAGGCCATACAGGGATCTTTTGGACTCTCAAGAGCTGAAACAAATAAAAATACATTAAAAAATAGTAAACATTTTAAGTATAAAATAAATTAATTCATTTCCAAATCAAATTACAGTAAGCTTATTATATGATTTAAATAATAACTCACGTTTAGCTGGAGTTGGGTGACAAGATAGGAATGGATCTCCTGTGAATCCTGCAGGGCAAGAACATATAGGAATGTGATTAGCAACAGTGCATTCAGCACCAACTCCACAAGTTCCTGGGCAGGGATTAACACACTTGTAGCCTATACAAGCTAAAGGTGGGGCACAATCCTGATTAGATTCACATTCTCTTCTGCAGCCTGCATATGGATCTCCTTGGAAACCAGCAAGACAAGAACAAGACCCAACACCATTGCGGTTCTGGCATTCTGCATTAGCTCCACATGGAGAAGGGAAGCATGGATCCCTTGATTCTGGCGCTCTTTCAGTTGCTGAAACAAAATAAACAAATAAATAATGTCCGATATGTAGCACTATTGAGCTAGAGGCAGAGTGAATGGCTGCCAATTTCTTACTTGCAACTGGAGCAGGTTGGCAAGAAGAACTAGCATCTCCTATATACCCTTGTGGACAAGTACAGACTGGATTATGATTGACCACTCGACACTCAGCTTGATGCCCACAAGAACCTGGGCATGGGTCAACACATTTTTCATTTTTACATGCCAAGTTGCTAGAACATTCAGCATGTATAACACATTCTGGACGGCAGTTCGGTGGATTTCCAATATAATTTGGTAGACAAGAACAGGCAGGAGTAGAACCGACAGTCCTACACTGAGAATAAGGCCCACATGGTGATGGTGAACAAGGATTAGAAGGTGGTGAAGGTGTAGTTGTAGCTAAAGAAAGAGAAAAGAAAAAAAAATAGTAAGGAAAAGAAATTAAAGTAAGAACAAGATATAGTAAGAAAATATAGGTCAAGAAATAGATATTCAGTAAGATATAGATAAGGAACAATAAACTAAACTTCAATACAACAGAATAAAGAGTAAAGCTTGAAGTAAAAATGAAAATAGATAGTTTGAGCAAAATAAATAATAAATAAGTATAAAGGAAAAATGCCTTAATAAACAAGTGAAAACTTATCAAATTCATTCTTTATTATTAAAGACCTATATTTGGTGGGTTTTATAATAGGATCTAATTATAGCTTACGCTGAAGTTTTGAGCAACGAAGAAATGGGTCACCAGTAAATCCTGGTGGGCAACTGCATATAGGATTATGATTTACAACTTGACATCTAGCATTCAAGCCACAAGTTCCAGTGCAAGGATTTACACATTTCTGGTTTATACAGGCTTTATCTTGAGCACAGTCAGAACTAACTACACATTCAGGCCTGCAACTTGGGGGAGACCCCACAAAGTTAGGCTGGCATGTACAAACAGCGTGCCCTTTGATTTCTTTGCAAATACTGTTTGGACCACAAGGTGATGGAACACAAGGATTGGTAGGCTCTGCAACTGCTGTTAAAAAGAAAAAAAATGTGATAACGTGCGATCTAACTTTTATTATTTTCCTAATCATAAATATAATAATTTCTTACTAGATTGAATTAGAACACAAGAAGAAAGTGGGTCTCCAGAATAGCCTTGAAGGCATGAACAAGATGGTGCATGATTGATAACTCTACATTCTGCATTGAGTCCACATGTTCCAGGACAAGGATCTTTACACTTATTGTTCATGCAAGCTTTGTTTCTACCACAATCTGAGTTTGTGACACATTCTGGCCTGCAGCCAGAGTATGGATCACCAAAGTATTCAGGTAAGCATGTGCAAGAGCCAGCTCCATTTCTTTCTTTGCAAACTGCATTAGCTCCACATGGGGATGGATTACATGGCATTCTTGGCCCTTCGGTTGGCATTACTAGAAGATAGAAAATAAGAAAGAAGTAGAAGTAATTAAAAGATGATAAAGAAAGAAAAGAATCATTTGAAAGTGTAAGGTAAAACTATGTGTATAAAACCTTACTTTGTTGAATAATAGAACAGCCAGCAAAAGGATCACCAGTGTATCCAGGGAGACAAGAACATTGGGGATTGTGTTTCACTACTTGGCAAGTTGCCTGTGGGCCACATGATCCAGGGCATGGATCCCTGCATCTTTCGTTCTGACATGCCAAGTTTCCAGGGCATTCAGCATTAATGGTACACTCTGGTCGACAATTTGGAGGACGGCCAACATAATTTGGAGAGCAAGAACATGCAGGAGTGTTACCAATTGGCCTACATTGTGAATTTGGCCCACAAGGCGATGGAAGGCAAGGGTTCCCACTTGGAGCTTCTTGAACAGGCCTCTCTATAATAGAGATAGTGAAATAAGAATAAAAGAAAAATATAGTAGTAGTAGTAGTAGTAGTAAGAAAACTTAAAAAGAAATTTAAAATGTATAAATAAGGATTAGAATGAAAGAAATTAAAGAAGAAAGGTTAAAAAGGAAGAAAAATTAAATTTAAGAGTGTGTGAGAGAGAGAGAGAGAGAGAGAAAAGAAAAGTTTCTTACTTTCTTCTTTGATACAACGGACGAATGGGTCACCAATGAAACCTGTAGGACAGCTACAAATTGGATTATGGTTGACCACTTGGCAACGAGCATTTAGACCACAAGTACCTGGACATGGATCAGAGCATTTTTGATTCATGCAGGCTTTATCTTGTGGGCAATCTGCACTGACCATACACTCTGGTTTGCATCCAGGAGGACTTCCAATGTAGTTAGCTTGACAAGAACAAACAGCGTGGGAGTTAACAACTCTACATTGACTGTAAGGTCCACATGGTGTAGGCTGGCAGGGGTCTCTTGGTTTTTCTGGCAATGCTGTTAAACGAATTATTAAATTATTTAAATGACCTAAAAGCATTTGCAACTTAATGAAAAATGCATATAAGTATTTATTTCTTACTTTGTTGAATTGGGCGACAAGAAGTCATAGGATCACCACTAAAGCCAGGAAGACAAGTACACGAAGGACCATGATTTATAACATTGCATTCAGCATTTAGACCACAAATGCCTGGGCAAGGGTCTTTACATTTATTATTCATACAAGCTTTGCTTCTATCACAATCAGAATTTACAACACATTCAGGCCTACATCCTGTGTATGGATCTCCAAAATACTCAGGCAAACAAGCACAAGAACCTGCACCATTACGTTCTTTGCAAACTGCATTAGCTCCACAAGGAGAGGGATTGCATGGATTTCTTGGGCCTTCAGTTGGAGCAACTGTAATAGAAGTAAGTGTAAGAGAGAAAGTAAAAGAAGATGATTGAGCAAAGTTAGCAGTAATAAACATATACTATAAGATTGCTTTATAATCTTACTTTGCTGTACAATGAGTGAGCAACCTGCAAATGGATCTCCTGTATATCCAGTGACGCAAGTACATTGGGGATTATGTTTAACAACCTGACAAATAGCTTGTGGCCCACATGATCCTGGGCATGGATCAATACACCTTTCATTCTGGCAAGCCAAGTTACCAGGACACTCTGCATTAATAGTACATTCCGGACGACAGTTTGGTGGACGACCAACATAATTAGGGGAACAGGAGCATGCTGGAGTATTACCAATTGCTCTGCATTGAGAGTTAGGACCACAAGGCGATGGAACACATGGATTTCCACTTGGTGGAGCAGCTGCAGGTTTTTCTACAAGATGAAAAAGAAAAAGAAAAAGAAAGTCGTAGAATGAAGAGGAAATAAAGAAAACAAGAGAAAAAGATAAAATAGAAAATAAAGAGTATAGTAAATTTAATTATATAGAAACTGAAAAGAAAAGCTGCCTTACTTTGTTCTTTAAGGCATCTGACAAAAGGATCTCCAATATATCCTGAAGGACAGCTGCAAATGGGGTTATGGTTCACTGTTTGACATCGTGCATTTAAGCCACATGTACCAGGACAGGGGTCTGTACATTTTTGATTTAAGCAAGCCTTGTCTTGGGGACAATCAGCACTTATCATACACTCTGGTCGACAAGAAGGTGGTGAGCCAATATAATTCAATTGGCATGAACAAACAGCGTGATTGTTAGATACACGACATACACTGTATGGACCACAAGGTGAAGGTTTGCAAGGGTCTCTTTCTGGTTCTGGTGCTGAAAGATACATTATTCTTAGTAATGTATGTTTGTACATGGAAGGCAATCAATAATAGTTTGATTATATCTTACTCTGTGGTGGTTGTCTGCAAGCTACTATTGGGTCCCCAGTATAACCAGGTAAACAAGAACAAGTGGGAGCATGATTTATGACATTACATTCAGCATTTATTCCGCATGTTCCTGGGCAAGGATCTTTACACTTATTGTTCATACATGCCTTACTCCTGTCGCAATCAGTGTTAACAACACATTCTGGTCTGCACCCAGTATATGGGTCACCAAAATATTCAGGCATGCAACTACAGGATCCAGCCCCATTTCGTTCTTTACAAATAGCATTTGCACCACAAGGTGATGGATTACAAGGATCCCTAGGACTTTCAGTTGGTGGAGCTAAAAGTAGAAAAGTATGTAATAGACTTTTTTCCTCTTATAAAATTGTAATATATTTACCCTAACAGTTTAAATGGCCTTAAGTCTTACTTTGCTGAATAATCAAAGAACAGCCGGCAAAGGGATCACCAGTATATCCAGGTACACAAGAGCATTGTGGGCTGTGTTTGACTACATGGCATGTTGCTTGAGGTCCACAGGATCCAGGGCATGGGTCTCTACATTTTTCATTTTGGCATGCTAAATTTCCTGGGCACTCAGCATTAATAGTACATTCTGGACGACAGTTTGGTGGACGACCTACATAATTTGGTGCACAAGAACATGCTGGAGTATGACCGATTGGTCTACACTGTGAATTTGGGCCGCATGGTGAGGGTTCACAAGGATTTCCACTTGGTGGTGCTGCTACAGGCTTTTCTACAAAGGATAGGTAAAGTTCAGAATGAAAAAAAAAAGAAAAGAAAAAAGAAGAATAGAGAAAAATAAGTCTTTAGAGAGATTAAAACAAGTAAAAAAGTTAAATTATAGTATAAAAGTAGAAAGTGAAAAAGAAAATGCAAAAGAAAGAAAGCTTACTTTCTTCTCTTAAACATCTAACAAATGGGTCGCCAATAAATCCTGAAGGGCAGCTGCATATGGGATTATGATTAACTACTTGGCAGCGTGCATTAAGGCCACATGTTCCTGGGCATGGATCAGCACATTTTTGGTTTATGCAGGCCTTATTCTGAGCACAATCTGCACTGATCATGCATTCTGGTCTGCAAGCTGGTGGGCTTCCAATATAATTTGCTTGGCAAGAACAAACAGCATGGTTATCCGTCACACGACAAACACTGTAAGGACCACATGGTGACGGTATACAAGGATTTTTAGGCCTCTCTGCTTCCTCTGTATTAAAAAATAAATAGGAAAGAAAATAAAAGAGTAAAGATAGATTTAAGTGCATAATAGAACTACAAGAAAAGAAAAAGAAGTCTTACGTGGGGGAGGTTGATTGCATGCAGATAGGGGGTTTCCTGTGAAACCTGGAAGGCAGCTGCATGATGGTGCATGGTTTACAACCCTACATTCTGCATTCAAGCCACACATTCCCGGGCATGGATTTCGACATTTATTATTAGTACATGCTTTGTCCCTTGGGCAGTCAGTATTGAGCACACACTCTGGCCTACATCCAGTATAAGGGTCACCAGAATATTCGGGAAGGCAAGAACAAGATCCAGCCCCATTTCTTTCTTTACAAACTGCATTTGGTCCACAAGGGCTTGGATTACAAGGGTCTCGTGGTGCTTCCACTTGTACAGCTATTTCAAAAGTTAACAGAAGATGTGAAAATTAAAAAATAGAAAAGAGAAGAAAGAAATAATAGAAAAAAGAAGAAGAAAGATGTCGCTTACATTGAATAATGGGTGAACATTCAACAAATGGATCACCATTGTAACCTGATAAACATGAGCATAGAGGTGCATGGTTGGAAACTGTACAGAGAGCATTTACTCCACAGGAAGACGGGCAAGGATTCTTGCATCTTTCATTTTGGCAAACTTGATTACCAGCACAATCAGCATTAATAGTACATTCAGGGCGGCAGTTTGGTGGGCGACCAATGTAGTTTGGTAAACAAGAGCAGACTGGAGTAGCGCCCAATGCATGGCAGACAGTATTTGGTCCACAGATGTTTGGAATACATGGATTCTGGCTCGGATATCCTACTACTGCAGGCTCTACAATACCCCATACAACATGCATCATCATACAAGATTCAATAACTACATGCAACAGCGTAACCCTTTTCTGTATTATTTTAAAAAAATACTTATTTACTTAAAATGAAGAATCTATTTTAAAGTTAGCATAATAATATAGAATGAGAAAGATAATTCAATAAACATACAGAAGGGGTAACGCTGAATATGAAATACATGCTTTATACAGGGTACTTACTCTGTTCTTGAATGCAGCGTACAAATGGGTCACCAGTAAAGCCTGGGGTACAACTGCAGATTGCTTTGTGGTTAACAACTTGACAGCGAGCATTCAAACCACAAGTCCCAGGGCAAGGATCAGTACACCTCTGATTGACGCAAGCACAATTCAGAGGGCATTCTGAGCTTACAACACATTCAGGTCGACATGCAGGAGGAGCACCAATATAGCCTGGAAGGCAGCTGCAAACAGCATAACCAAGGTAGTCCCTACATTGGCTGTAAGGACCACATGGAGATGGGCGACAGGCATCTTTAGACTCCTCAACCATAGCTAATTGAAAAACAGGCAAAATATCATGCAAAAGCCACATGCTAAATATTTATAAAAGCCATAAAATAATCAAGCAACATTTTTTTAATGTAGAATTATAGGAGTTGAATCATTGTGTCCAATTTATTTAAAGTGTTTGAAATTATGCTAAGTCCCAAAATATAATACAAGAAGTGAACTCGTTCTACATTTGGTAATATATGTCAATAGCAATAATAAAACCATTCATATTGTATAGATGATAATAAGAACAGGTCACACATTATTACATCAAAACAGTTTATAATTAAGAAAGATGTGGCTGTTTTTTAATTTATAAAGAACTGATAAAATGTAAGAACAGAAGAATTCTAAAAGATCTTCTCTGTTCAGTAACTCACTCCTAAAAAGATTTCAATAAAACAAAGATAAACTCCTTAATTGTGTTAAAATTTACAATGGAGCACATGAAGAGATTATATCAATTATTTCTCATTTTTTATCAATATTGCAACAAGATGAGTGAAATAAAAAACTTTTAAGGGAGAAAAATGTCTTAATTTAAAGGAAAAATTCTATGTATAAGAATATATAGGATAATTGCAGGACAGGTATATCTAATTACCAAGCCAAAATTAAATAATATAAAATAGAATTTTATAACATTTAAAAAAAAAATCTTTTTAAGTATGATATATTATTTTTTATTATTGGCAGAATAATAGTTGACACCTACTTTTTTGATTTATAAACTTCCAAAGACTTCTGCTACATACCGCATAATGGCAAAAGAGAAAAGAAATAGAAATTTTCACATGAAACTTTTAACAAAGACTGAAATTCCTTTCGTATATGAAAAAGGTATTTCTTGAAAATATCCCATTTTCTAAAAACATTAAACATGAAGGGAAATAAGTACAATTTAACAGTGCTTCTTGCTCAACTTCATTTTAAAATCCAAAATACTTTTTTAAATTAAAAATCAAACGTGATGCTGATTTCTAATTTAATGTTTGAATATAAAACTAAATAGAATATACACTGTTTATTAAAATAAAAGTAAAAAATGATGGGGGACTGAATTATCTGTCAGAAAAAATGTATTACATGCCACAATTTTGATCAAGCAAAGCTTTCATTGATACATGCAAGAAAAAGAACTTACTAGAATGTATATACATGATCACATCATTCAAACAGTTTTGATAATTTATGAGCCACAGTTAATTCCATTAGACAGAGTCAAATTCAAAGAGAGAAGATAGGATTGTTTTGAGTTTGGATATTATTTTAAAAAAATCTTAACATCTTAATGCCTAATACACTGAGCATTATAAGCTACAGTCACTAAGCCTATTATTCTATAGGCATGAGATTATACTTTTAATTTTCCATTTGAAGATAGTGAGTCAATGGATGTTTACCCATAATAAAAGGCATATAAAATGATGATTTTTTTTGGAATGTGAGATTGACTTTCCGACCATTGAGTCTTCTAGATATAATGTATTTCCATGACATAAGCATATCTATTTCTTTGATTGCAAGCTCTTTCTAAATGCTAGTTCCACTATTTAAGGAATTTTTTAGCTGTGCACATCAACTGGAAACATTAGTTTCACAGAAATACACTAGGGAAGTGATCCCCAAGGACATGTAGTGATATCCTCATGCATTTTACACGAGAAAATTTATGAAAATTAACTAAAACCAAAGGCAACTAAGAAAAAAAAACTTAAGATCAAGGCAATCCATAGCCAAAATGCTTTGCCTAGATTTAAACTACCTATTACACTGTTCTGAACCCAGCAACTTTTATTTTACTATTAAGCCTAGCATATTTTCATAATTAATTACTTAGAAAAATGAAGAAAAACTTTAAGTACTAAGTTAAATTTCAAATGTCCTGAATGGGTAGGAAATAAAACAAATAAAAAAAGAGTATGTTTTTAAATATCTCATTATGAATTAAAAAATGGTAATGACACAAAAGGAATTAACTGTCCTCATAAATTTCATCAGGCTCAACATGCAAGGAACTTACAAAATAAAAGCAAACGTAAAAATATATCTTACGAGGTGCATGCACTATTTTATTGCAAGATGCAAGTGGATTTCCAGTGTATCCATTCCTACACGTGCAGTAAGGAGCATGATGGGCTACACTGCATTCTGCATTTCGACCACAAGCTCCTTTACATGGATCTGTACACTTGTTATTCCAGCAAGCTTTGTCCCATGGACAGTCTGTGTTGAGAATGCACTCAGGTCTGCATCCAAAATAAGGATCACCAATGTATCCCTCAATGCAAGCACATGCAGCTACACCAGCTTGATCACGGCAGATAGTATTAGCACCACAAGGTGAAGGAACACAAGGATAAACAGGTGCTACATCAGTTTGCTCTACCAAGACTGAAAAATCCATATTGAAATGTATCTTGGTCTTATTGAAATTAAAAATGTTATGTTTAACCTTATTAAAGTTAAGAATGTTTGCTTAGCCAACATTTTACATTGGAGTTTATTAAAACCTGACTAAACTCTGTCAAGCATCGAGAGTAAAAGGCCGTTGTTCCTCATAAATTTTCTGAAGAAATATATTAAAGCTATATTTCAATTTTTAGGGGTGAAATTTTTTTTAAAAAAAGCCATTTGGTTGATTTTTTTACGTATAGTATGTCCCCTGAAGAATCATAATAATTAAAATAATAACTTATCAGTTACCGTTGGTACAGATGTTTAAGCTTCAGTGTAAATATAATGGAATTAACAAGCACAGAAGGAAAACATAAAAAATACTCTTCTGCAATGAGTGATTGCTAACTTTTTGCATGGAGGAATATGGAAAACATCTTACATTTTTTAAACTAATTTAACTATAAAATATTTTAAAACTTATTTTTTATCTCACAAAGGACATCACTAAATAGCACATTCAGAAGAAATGAGTATGAAAGTCTAGCTAAAAAGGCCTCAACACTCCGGTTTAGTGCAAGAACATGTCATCACTAATGTTGCTGAGAAGGCACAACCGAAAAGAGTCCAAGTTTGGACACAATACATTTAGGATGTAATTCAGGGATTGAAGCGGGGTTTTCACTATCAATACTTCAGTACCAATGGTATCAATACCTTGTGTATAGTGAAGTACCACTAGGCTGTCCTATCCGTTTTGACATAGACAATGCCATTAGATTAAATGACTAATTAAGTCAAATTATGTTAATATGTTGTCATTAAACGATTTTTAGAGGTGGATTTGATGTCATTAGTTTTAAAAAATCTGTGGCATACATTAGTTTCAAAGAATAAATGAAATAGTCCAGTTAAATTATTGTAAAGAGCATATAAATATATGAGAGAAAAACAATGGAATTCAATCTCTTTGTATAAAATGGCAAAGTGGTTCTATTATAATATTATTCTAAATTGTTCAACAAAAGTTGAATTTTTTTTAAATAGTGCAACAATTCTATTGTTACTAATCTAAATATCCAACTAAGTGAAAAAACAAAACAAACCAAGCACATCAACAAAAAAATATATATAAAACATAATTTCAATTTACCTTTTATGTAGACGCATAGCTTTTTGATTCTATTTGAAAAATCAACAGGTCTAAAATTATTGAATGTAAGCGACATCGTTAAGAAATAAGAATAGCTTACTCTGCCTGAAGCAAGAACTGAAAGGATCTCCACTGTAACCTTGAGCACATTTACAAACAGGGGAATGGTTTACAGTATAGCAGGTGGCTGTTGCTGCACAGCTTCCTATGCAGGGGTCGACACATTTATTTTGAGAACAGGCTTTATCTCCTGGACAGTCAGCATTGGTCATGCACTGAGGTCTGCAGTTAGGAGGGAAACCAGAATACCCTTGTCTACAATTGCACAATGGACCGTTGGGCGAGAGAGTACAATCAGCATTAGGACCACAAGTGGATGGGGAGCATTGACTGATTGTCGAAGGTGAAGATTCGTTGTCAACACATTCTGATGGAAGAGTCATGCATTAGAAAAAAAGAAACATGCAAAGATTTACATTCAATAAGTTCACCTGATAGAAGCTAAGGTTGCCAGATCCTCCATTTAGCACATAAAAAGTTCTATTGTCCAATTTATTTCATATCCCACGTTAGAGGGATACTCTGCGTGGAAAACAGGAAACCTTCTAAGTTAAATATCATTATAAAATGTTTGAACCATTCAAAAATATAAGTTTATAGTTTTTAGCACATTTGCCTTAAGATATATCAACTATTGAGGTAGTACTTCATGGTCGGTGCCCCCCCCCCCCTCTTCTTGTTCCAATTTGATCATTAGCCACAAACGTGTCTTTGGTTTTACAAAGTTTAAATATTGACTGTGTGAGTGGCCAACACATGTCTAGAGCATTAAAAGAAAAATTTACATGAAAAATGAAAAACTTGAGCTCAACAGCCCATGGAAGCCAGTGCCTTCCTCACAGAATAAGTTGAGGGCCAAATGCTAAGCTAGGTGGTTTTCCTGCCAGATTACAGTGGCATAACAGACCAAAGTTAGCTACTTCTTAATTCAAGCAGCTCACCAAGTGCTTGGCAGTGCCCAATGACCCTGGAAGACGAGATAGAAGCCAAAATCCCAGTAACTGTAGAGCAAAATAAAATATATCCTGTCTTGAACGTGGGACATGGTGTGAGGGTATAGTCCTTTTACTCATTATATCTCCTCACTCCAAAAATGTTTGTGTGCATGTGTGTGTGTGTGTGTGTGTGTGAGAGAGAGAGAGAGAGAGAGAGAGAGAGAGAGAGAGAGAGAGAGAGAGAGAGAGAGAGAGAGAGTGAGTGCGTGCGTGCGTGCGTGTGTGTGTGTGTGTGTGTGTGTGTGTGTGTGTGTGTGTGTGTGTGTGTGTGTGTGTGTGCGTGTGTATATATATATATATATATATATATATATATATATATATATATATATATATATATATATATAGAGAGAGAGAGAGAGAGAGAGATAGTAATTACTGGATCAGTGAGCATTCGAACATTTTTTCAAACCTAGTTCATTAAATCTATTTTAAAGGCAATTAGCTCTCAATTGATTGTGATAGATAATTATTAATAACAAATTATTTTATAATGTCTGGCAACCCTAGTTTTAATACTATAGTAATGAAAGTGTGACTACTTGGAAGAAGTGTTTGGTTAAAAAGAAACCAAGCAAACATTAAATCACATTCCTTAAAAATCATTAATTTCAAAATGTCTTTTTGAAGTTGAAATTAAAAGTTTTCACTGCTTTTATTTTGTCACTAGCATAGGGGTATTCTGAATTGATATTGTGTCACATTTTATTGTGTGATGTAAATACCGACTAAGTAAAATGAAAAACCAAATTTCACAAATTTTAACATAAAATAAGTGATAATTAATAGTTTTTGTTTTTGAAAAATATTTCATGAAAGCCAAACCACAACAATTCACACCACGAAGAGTATAGGTGGATAGACGGACATTACTGAACTTGTTCAATAAATATTTATAAATATTTCTAAAAATATTCACTCATAAAGAACAGAAAATTAAAACTGAATCATTACATCATGCATAATTAACATAAAAGTGAAAAAAAGTATTATTCAAAATTCAGTAATTCCATATCTATAACTATTTATCATTTGACAAAATAAAGTTTTGCATAACCAATAATATGTGGAAAAAGGTGTTAGTAATTATTATGGCACAGCCAAAACAATTATTCTTGGAGCTTCCTTCAGCTTTAATTTTTTTTTATATTTTGGAATAGAGTGGTAATAAGTTGGTTTCCTTTAGGAATGTGATTTAAGAGTTAATATAAGAAAACATGTTAATTAAAAGAAGAAACATTAATAACACACAAATGGTTAATATACCAAGTCCTAAATGAAAATTCATGCAGTTAAAGTGTGACAAGTACAGAGGTGAAAATATTGCAAAAAGAAAAGAAAAGTTAAGTGATTTTTTGATGGTGAATAAAAGTTATAGTTAATATACAAGAGTAGTTAGTTTTTCCATAGTTCAACCTAGGCCAATATAAATTAATCACTATACGATACAAGTAAAATCAAATCAAATGAAAATAATACTTTTGTAAAATGATAAATGAAAGAGGAACTGAAAAGTAATTTAGTTAGATATATATCAGTTAAACCTCCTACTAATTTTATATAAGGTGGATGTATTTTATAAAAGTTCGACGCATTAACTGAATTAAACAAATACTTCAGCTTCATTCGACTGGTTGGAGAAACTATATTATTATTATTATATGGGGGTGGTTTATACTCAGTAAAAACTGGGAAAAAATCCATATCGAGGGAAAATCCAACCGATATGGAGTTGCGATTGTGACATTTTAAGGGGAATTTAAAGATTTTCGCACAATTCTATTAATAATAATAATAATAATAATAATTATTATTATTATTATTATTGAGGAAATAAGTAAATTCTATTATTTCACTTTAGTTATAAAAAAAATAATAAGTTCATTTTAACTCCCTTTCCCCTCACCACATAAAAACTAGAATTCGTAAACAGCATTGAATATTTAAAAACAGTAAAATATTTATTAAGTTAATTAATATTTTTAATTCAGCAATAATTAAATTCTATATAATTAATTAGTCAATTTATTATCTGCAATACATCTAATTGATTGGTTTTATTCAATGTTTAATTTTTTTAAAATAATACTACTTACTGAAGTAATTCAGATGCATTATTATGAATGTGTTTAAGGCTAATATTGATTTTTAGTAATATATATATATATATATATATATATATATATATATATATATACATATATAATTATTTATATAAAATAAATGAATCAGGATGACGATGATGTGACCTATTTTACGATTATATTATGATACGAACTTAAGATAGGATGATACCTAAGAATTATTAAATTTTATTTAGCTGTTATCATGCCCAATAGAGAAATATAACACTCTAGTAATGCAAAACAAAATAAAAAATGAATGTTTATTTATTTATTAATAACTTAGAGATTAGTGGATTGCATGAGAACCATAAAGTTCAGCCCTGATTCATGAACAAACATTTTTACAAAATGAATTTCTATAATAACTATGGCAGGGAATTTATTTCATTAAAGTAATTTATTTAGTACTCGATAAGTAAATAAATATTTACTATCAATGCTACTACTCTATTAACACCTTGAATGCCGAGTTCTTTTGATTATTATAATTTATAATATATTCAATATTATGATTCAGACAAACATAAAAAACAAAATTTCAATTTAAAAAAGTTGTTTTAATATTCTTATGTTCAATTTTAAGCGATAAAAGCTTGTAATTTTGTGATTTATTCATTTTCATAAATTAATTCTCAATTTCTAGGATAGCTTGATAACAAAATAATTATTTTTTATCTATAACAAAAAGTTTCTGTTAGTCAATTTGACCAGAAAAAGAAAATAAGAGTTTCTCCACAATTTCTAAATAAGAACTCCATTAGATATATGTTATTTTTGGATTTATGTGATGGATTTAGTTTATGTAAATTATGTGGCATTTTTAGTTTCTAATTTTAAAACTTTTTATTTCAATTGTTAACTTGGGTTAAAGTAAATAAAATCAATTATGTAACATTTAGCTTATGAGCTTAAAAAATATTCTCATAATTTAATAACTATTTTATTAATAAATAATTGTTAAAGAGAGTAATTGTGCATTTTTTGTTATCTGTTTAAATGATAGTTTTAGAAAACAGACTTAATCTTTTATTTATTTTATTGTTTTTAAGTAATATTTATTTCTTTAAGAAGATAATCAATTTATATAATTTTATTTAAAAAAATAATAAGATACACAAATAAAAATTAGTTATAAATACTTTATTTTTTATTGTTGACAAAATTACAGGTAATATATCATAAAATATTAGAGATGATACCAAATAAATTATTTGAAATTAAATGTTTTGAAAAGTACAATGGAAAAAAAAAATGAGAAAATGAACTCAATGTTTATAGCAATAACCGGCAGGTATGTAAAACATGAGCATGAAATATGATCTTGATTACTCATAGGTAGGTAGTTAAGGTAAGGAGACTCCCACTCTTCAGAAGGAAATGTATTAAGCAACTTGATTGCATTTATCAATCATGAAAAAAATATTATAAAAGAATTAGGAAGTTTACTTTTTATTTAAGATTAAGAGTAATTGGACTATATTTGTTTCAGGGATTTACGAGGCATGAAAAACATAACTGTTATGTTAGTGTAAATCCTTTACATAAATACAAAATTGTCAGAGAGGTTCTGAAACTCATGACAAAAATTAATTTTGAAGATGAATTGATTAAAAAATATTGACCTAGGTTATTATGTTAGCTCATTGAAGTCTTTATTAATATGGAATGTATAAACCTTTTAGGACTTAATAATGTAAAAAGGTGGATATTGATAGTTTGAAGAATATGAGTGCTTACGATCAGGGATGATGCATCTAGTAAAAGGGTCTCCAGTGTAGCCTGGATTACACGAGCAGATAGGGGTATGGTTGACAACACGGCAGATAGCATTATGGGCACAGGTTCCAGGACAAGGGTCAGCACATTTCCCACGGGTACATGCCCTGTCATTAGGGCAGTCCGAACTCACAATGCACTCTGGCCTGCAAGTGGGTGCTGTCCCAATGTAGCCTGCCTGGCAGGAGCACACCCCAATCCCATTGGAGTTCCTACATTCACTGAATGGTCCACAGGGGCTTGGGAAACATGGGGTCTCGGGTCTTCTTGCCATTGCTATAAGTATTAAACATTAGGTAACTAAAAGGGGGAAAGGTTAATTGATAAGCAAAGTAAATAAGACTTGCAATTAAGAACTAAGAATTATCTTTGATGACTGGCAAATAATTTTTAAGCTAAAGGGAAATATTTTTTTTCTTTCATCAACATTACTTTGAGGAGGGGAGGATATTTAGCCGCTTTCTCCAATAGCATTAGGATTAATTGGGTAAAGGACTAGTAAATTGCTGGTACGGAGTATATTAATACATCTTTACACAGTAGTAAAGTATTTTATTAGTTAAAGTGAGATAGTTGAAATAAAATCAAATAAATACTAGCAGTAATTAATACATTACACAAAATTATTTTTGAAACATCAATCCGCCTGACAAAAGAATTATCAGGCTGCAGTCTCATGAACAATATACCAGCAATCCAGTGGTGTTTTATTGAACAATACCCAACTAATCCTTATCAGTTAAATTTTCATTTAAGTTATTTTTTAAAAGCAAGTTAATTATTTGGTTTCTGGGACTGCCATAGAAACATAAAAAGAGTAATTATCATTAAGAAATATAAATAAAGAGATGTTTCAATATTTAATGATGGTTTAAATTATACTAAAATATATAATATATTTTTTAACAAATCAATTTGTTTTATCCTATTAGTGACTATTAAAGTTATTTTGTAGAAATCCACAAACAATTATGAGGATAAATAATTTACAATCCCTACGGTATTTATAAGGGATAGATAAATTTAGGGTCATTAATTAATACATTTTCTGAAAGGATATAAGAAATGAAAAAGCTTTTACTCAGTTCATTTTTGGAACTTAAAACTGTAGAAATAACTGGTCATTCTATTTACTTTTCATTTTCCTAAATACGTTTTTATTCCTGTTGTGTGTCGAAGATAAAGATTGTAAGTTTAGTTAGTAAAAGTAGAAAGAGACCAAGACTAAGAAAATTAAAGAAAGTATTAGGAAAGAAATGAAACATAAATTATTTTACATGCAATGAAAATAGTTGTTGATTGTTAGAGAGAAATAGGAAAGTATTATGAAAAGTAGATAGAGTGGGTTAGAAATATAATGTGAAAATAAAAAGTAGTAAGTAGAGAAGTTAGAAAATGTTAGTAGGCTTACAAGGAGGTAAGTGTGAGCAAGAGACTTGAGGGTTTCCAGTCGCTCCAGTTGGGCAAAGACAGACTGGTCTGTGATTGATGACCTGGCAGGTGGCATTAGGGGCACAGGCTCCAAGGCAAGGGTCAAAACAGCGATTATTGTTGTTGCATGCCTGATTGGGAAGACAGTCGGTGCTGAGCAAACATTCGGGCCTGCAGCCAGTGTATGGATCACCTCGATAATTCTCCTTACAAGTACAACTTCCTGCACCCCCTTTTTCCTTGCAGTCAGCATTTGGACCACAAGGAGAAGGATTGCAAGCGTGTCTAATGGCTTCTACCATCTTAGGACCATCCATTGTTATCTCAGCTAAATCACAGCAAGACAACTTATTTTAAAATTTAAAAATCAACAACATAAAAAATATAAACAGCCCAACTTTTTTGAAGGGGAGGTTTACCTTCAGAAAGACATCTTATTCACATGGTTCATGAAAATTTAATAACAATGAAAAAAAAAGAAATAAAGAATAAATTCTAAAAGAAAACATGAAGCTGCTAATACTAGATTAGAATAGGAAATATAAATACTCACACATTTTGTAGAAGACAATTTATGGGCAAATAAATGTTATATGGAAGCTATCTATTAAAGTACTTTTATACTTTCATGTTGAGAGTAAATAGCTGAATTCACAAAACTATTCTATTAAAAGAAAGGTTCTTGGAATTTATAATTGATGATTATACTTAGATGAGGGCATTGGAAATTGGATTATATTAAACTATAGAACGATTAAATGTTATTGTTTTTATCTATTAAAAATAACTATCAACAGAATAATAATTATTCTAACAAGCATCAAAGTGAAGAGACTTTTAATAACCAATATATTTAATATATTCTCCAGAATAAATATTTATATGATATAAACAAAATAAGATATAAAACTATGACTGACAGGGAGATCTAATATTAATAAATAGTACTGCTAAAATGAAATAAATTGAATTCTGCCTACCTTGACTGCAGCCAGAAAATGGATCTCCTTGGAAACCTTGCTGGCAGGAACAGAGAGGTTGGTGATTTACAACACTACACACCGTATTGAATCCACAAGAACCAGCACAAGGATCTTTACACTTAGAGCCAATACACGCGAGTCTTGTTGGGCAGTCGGCATGAATGAGGCACTCAGGTCTACAATTAGGGGGTGCACCAAGCATTCCTGGAAGGCACGAACAGACTGGACGATGATCAACTACTCGGCACTCAGAATTTCCTCCACAAGGTGATGGCATACAAGGGTTTGTTGCAACCTGAGGAACTTTAGGAGCTGTTGAAACAAGAATAAACATTAAAATTAGCATTTGAATAGCGTAATGAAAGTATATGTAATTGAATGGAGTAATGATAAGGAAATTACATATAATTTTATTATCATACCTTCATGTACACAGCGAACAAATGGATCACCGACATATTGAGGAGGGCATGAGCATATTGGGTTGTGATTAACAACTTGACAGACGGAATGAAGACCACATGTTCCTGGGCAAGGATCAGCACACTTTTGGTTAATACAAGCTTGATCTTGAGGGCATTCTGAACTAGCTACACACTCTGGTCGACAACTGGGTGGAGCTCCAATATAATTTTGTATGCAAGAACAAACAGCAGAAACACCTTGAACTCTGCATTCACTATTGGGTCCACAAGGGCTAGGGTCACATGGGCTCTGTGGAGGGGCTTCTGGAAACAAAACATATAATTAGCTTCTCTAGCCAAATTTCATTACCTGATTCATTTTATAAGCATAAAAGAAATATGTCTTTACCTGCTGCTGGTTTACGCCTGCATGCTTGGAATGGGTCTCCCATGTATCCTTCAATACACACACAAACTGGAATGTGATTGACCACTGAACATTGAGCATTTTTTCCACACACACCTGGACAAGGATCTCTGCAATGACTAGACAGACAAGCTTGGTGTGAAGGGCAATCACTGTTCATCAAACATTCAGGGCGACAGCCACTCCCATAAGGATCTCCAATATAAGGAGGAATGCAAGAACATCTGGCAACACCATTGTGATTTAAGCATTGTGCATTTTGCCCACATGGTGATAAATCACAAGGGTCACGAGGTGATTCTGGAAGAGCAGCTAAAATAGAAATATAATATATACATTTATGAAAACCAAATATTACATTCAATATTTTGCATATGTTTTTCAAAAAGTAACTTACTTGGAGGAATTTTTGAACAGGAAATGAAAGCATCTCCCTGGTAGCCTGGCTTACACTGACAGAATGGAGTATGATTTACAACATGGCATTCAGCATTGTGTCCACAGTTATGTGTGCAAGGATCTTTACATCTTTCTTGTATACAGGCTAAGTCATGAGGACATTCTTGACTCATGGTGCACTCTGGCCTACAATATGGAGGCGAACCGATGAAATTAGCAGCACATGAGCAAACAGGCCTTCCTGCAGCGACATTACAGATTGAGTTTGGTCCACATGGAGATGGTTCACAAGGATGAGGTGGAAATTTGGGCTCTTCATAGGCTACAAAAGTATGAAAATAAACACAGTTAGAGAAAGTCATGGTTATATAATTCATGATAATGCATTTGTAATCTGCATAAAGCAAATGATTACCTGGTGGAACTTGGCAACTTAGGAATGGGTCACCACCATATCCTGGAGGACATGAACAAATAGGGTTGTGATTTTGAACATGGCAATGAGCATTGAGGCCACATGTTCCTGGACAAGGGTCGACACACTTCTGGTTTACACATGCCTTATCTGGGCGACATTCTGCACTCACTAAGCATTCTGGTTGACAAACCGGTGGAGCTCCATGGAAACCAGGCAAGCAGGAACATGTTGCATAGCCATGAAGTGACACGATACATCTACTGTTAGGGCCACATGGAGAAGGATCACATGGATTCTCTGGATGCCCAACAACAGGTGGACCTATTTTAAAAAAAAAAATAAAATAAATCTGAGCTGTCAAAGTTTAGTAAATGACAGAATATTCTGTTATTCTTAAAGTGTATTTGTATTCAAATATTTATTTTATTTATGAAGAAGTTACCTGGAACAGTGGGATAACAAGAGACAAATGGATTTCCAGCATGATCCTGAGGACAGTGACAAACAGGAACATGGTTTACACACGTGCACAGAGAACTGACTCCACAGGACCCAGGACAGGGATCAATGCATTTGAAGTGTGAGCAAACGTTGTTGTGTGGGCAATCAGAATTCGTAACACATTCAGGCCTGCATCCCATATAGGGATCTCCATGAAAACCACGTTGACAAACACATTCAATTATACCACCTGCTTCTTTGCAAATTGCATTGGCTCCACAGCGTTGTTTTTCACAAGTTGAAACTTGATCATCACTTCCTGTAAACATATGAATTAAAGTTTATTTTAAAAAGTTAAAAAAAAACAAACACAATATAATTATTTTAATTCATAGACAGTGTATAGAATAAACTATTAACAGGGAATTAATTACTATAAAAAAAAAAAATCATTTCAAAGACAAAGCATATCCATTCAACTACAGTTTAAAAGTATTTTCAAGCAATTTGAAAGTTCATTTAAGATGATCTGTTAAGAGTAACAGATTTCCTTGAAGGTTGTGATGTGGCTGCATAAAGAATAATAAAGTTGCAATTTATTTGAAGAGAGGTGATGAAGCTGAACTGTAAAAAACATTTTACTCGTCATAATTTGGTGGGATTTCTTTTTGATTAAAATTTAATTTTTGAAGTTTTAATGTGCCCCCCTATATCTTAGAGGAAGGTTCAGCAAACCACATCAATCAAATCACAGCAAAATGAATGCAGGAATGGCAGGTTTGTTGACTCACGGTGTGGAAAATAATGTTTTTGGGATTAGATGAGTAAAAATTAAAACTAAAGCTAATTAATGGTAGCAAAAACTAAGTCAAAATCAAGAGATTTAGCTCACTAATTAAACACTCTGATAATGGGTATTTATGATATTGTTTTTAGCCTGATTATTTATCATTCTTAGCTTTATTAAATGCTTTGAACTCAATCAGTTCCAATAAATGATGAATTATTAATGTAACTCACCAGGTGGAGGTGGAGAACAGTGTTCAAAAGGATTTCCATAGAGGCCTTGAGGACAAGAGCAGACGGGAACATGGTGCATGCACGTACACTGAGCATTTATTCCACAAGAACCAGGACATGGGTCAATACACTTCTTCCCTAAGCATGCTTTGTTGAAAGGACAATCGGAGTCTGTAAAGCATTCAGGTCTGCATTGTGGGCTCCATTTAGCATCAGGATGACCACAAGGGTCACACATTGCTGCTTCACCCATCGTAGAGCATAGTGTCCCCTTTCCACAAGGTGATGGCAAACAAGGTAAAGAAGTATTGGCTCCTCCAGAGATAGCTGGAATTAAAATATTTAAATGTAATCATTGAATGTTAGGAAAGTAGCCTCATGTCAAACCCTTACCCCCAAATACATGATATAAGAAACTGTGAAGACAGTTTTTTTGTAAAAAGTAGTTTATAAGGGGAAAAATACATTTACACCAGTTTTCAAATACCTTATTTTTGAGTAACATTTTCAAGATCCAGTAAACAGTCGATTGGAACAACATTTTCATGCTTAGAAATATAACTATAGTTCGGAAATGTTAGAAGTGTTAACTTTTGGGGACAAGCTTGAGAAGTTGGTAGAAGAAAAAAATCGGGGAACTATTTTTAGTATTAGAGGAAATGAAAAATAAATATGGGAAAGAAGAAGCATTTGAGAACCTCTAGACAAACAATGGAGGATTGCTGATTAAAGGGTCTCTTCAGGTAAAATTGTCATAATGCCAACAGCTTATATAAGAAAGTACTATTAGGCTCCCTTCTCAAGTCTTCAGTTCATAAAGGTTTTCATGTTCATTGCCAATGTTTCACTAGACATACTTCCAGAATATATTAAGAAATATATGGCAACATCACTTAAATTTAAGCATCTTGAATTAACAGATTGAAAACATGAAAAGCTTTACTTACGTTTACGAACACAGTGAATCAGTGGGTCTCCAACATATCCAGGTGGGCAAGCACATGTAACTGTATGATCACGACAGGTACAAATTGCACCAACTCCACAGATGTTGGTTGAATGACAGGGATTTACACAAACTTGATTTATGCAGGCTGAGTCTTTTCTGCAGTCAGAATTAAGGGTGCATTCGGGGCGACAACCAGTTCGGGGTTCTCCAATATAATTAGGGAGACAAGAGCAGACAGGATGGCCACTAAGTATCCTGCATTCTGTGTTTGGTCCACATGGTGAAGGAACACAGGGGTTCTGATCAGCTTCAACGCCTAAAAAAAAATGTACAGTACATATATTTAACTACTAATTTGAATTATTTCCATTAATCAAAGTAGAAAATTTTATAATAATTATGGCAATGAGGGATTTAAAAATCTCATTTTTTACCAGGTATGTACAATATGAAACAACCACACATATAAATCTGAAGTAAATAAATTTTATCCACATTTCTGAAATTGACCCCATTTACATTTCCCAGATGACAAAAATAGAGGAAGTTTTATTTATTAACACTAAATAACAAGAAAAGATATCCTTCCTTTTGGTTATCCATCAAGACATCCTCCCTATTTTTGTATTATATATCAGTACTTTAATTTTACTATAAACTCAATTTAAACTCATTCTAGCTTTCTTGTTTTTGGAACTAATTGTTCAAGTACAATGAATCTTTTTAGATTTCAATTTCTTTTAGGTTGTAGTGGTAAATTTTTTTTTCACTCTATTTAAAACTGTTAGGTCTCCTCATACACAGAAATACTAAAAACGATACAACTCTAGCATGCAAGAGGGTTCGAATCCCATTGCAATGCCTTGGGCAGTTTCCTGAACAAAGCTGAAAGGGATGAAGGTACCATTTCCATACCTGTTTATAAAGTTATGGCAAACACAACATTTCCCCTTGAAATCAGAAGGGCTTTCAGGAGGTGCTCACAATGCATTCCCCCTCTTTAAAAATATTAAGTTTCCTTCTATTTTGATATATATAAAACCCAGAGAAGACCCATTGATCTGGGTCAGGATGTTGCTCAGAGCCAACATCCAGACACATTGATAGTTTATTCTGAAAATGTATCCCTCCCCACCCTCTTAACAAAAGTTACCTATAATACTGAGCTTCATTTCACCCCTTTTTCTTCTGGTAGAAATTTGGAACTGTTTTTAAATTAGTTCCAAGAAAAATGTTAAATATGTTGAAATGAAGGTAAGAGCGTTATCCAGATATGATCTTCATTTCTTTCTTTATTTAATTGCTTCCAGATATTGATTAAATAATTTATTTTTTTTTTTTTCATCATTCTTCAAATATATTTGTTTGCTTAAACTATATGTCACAATAAATGATCTGCTTTTATTTATATTTGAGGACGATTATTTTATTTTTCTCTGATTGGTATAAATTGGTTACACAAGAAGTAATGACCTAATTTTAATTAAGAGTCTTTACATTAAATGAAAATTCCAGATATTAACTAACAGAACCTGATTCCAAACTAATTTTATGGAATAAAAGTTCTTCCTACCCAACTAATTTAAAAACATATTTTTAAGGATTAAAATAAAATTTGAAAAATTATTAGACCAATTGCTTAACTTGAAGATAAAATAATAAATAATTTAAAACAATAATAATAAAATAAAGAAAACTAAATTACCTTCTACTTTATAACACCTAACTAGAGGATTTCCTATAAGTCCGTGGTTACAAGTACAGACAGGATGATGTTTCTCAACACGACAAGATGCACCAAAGCCACATGAACCTGGACAGGGGTCCTTACACTTGTGGCCTATACAAGCTTGATCTAAGGCGCACTCGTCATCAGTGGTGCACTGTGGTCCAGAACATCCTGTTGTAGGGTCACCTCCCATTCCGTCAGGGCAGAGGCACATTGGATGTCCTTGAGATGTGACTGTACAGATGGCTTGGTGACCACAAGGGTTTGGAACACAGGGGCTTGCTGGCTCAGCCTGGCATGCAGTATATGGGTCTCCTTGGAATCCAGCTCGACAATAGCATTGCTCACTATGACTAGCAACGTAACAATCGGCATTCTGCCCACAAGGACCTGGCTGGCACATGGTCTTTACGGGTTCTGTAAAAGTTAATTTAAATTATTATTATAAAAGTAAATTAACTTAATAATTGTATTTTTACTATTTATTGAAGCCTAAATATTCAGATTTAATAATTATATTACTAAATAGAAAAAATAAATAGAAAATTTTAACGCATTCCAATTTGTAGAGCATGAGTTCTTGAATATTGAATGCAGTGTTTAATTCTATTGATGAAAAATATAATGTTAAGCAACCATTTTATATGACTTATTAAAGACTTACCAGTGCATGAACGATATGGGTTTCCAACTAAAGGTTCTGGACAATAACATGAAGGATTTCTGTCTTTGTCACAAAGAGCTCCATGACCACATGGATTTGGCTGGCAAGGATTCCTTCTTTCAATGCACCCTCTAATAGTGTTAGGCGATTCTATGTAACCAGGCAAGCAAGTACACTTAGCAAAGCCATTCTCCAATACAGAACATTGAGTATTAGGTCCACAAGGTGATGGGTTACAGGGATGCCTTGGCAATGAGCATATTTCATGTGGGGGGTTTCCTTCGTATTCTGGCAAACAGAAACAGACTGGTGAACTCTGAACAACTCTACAGCCAGAGTGAGGGCCGCAAGGATTCGGCAAGCATTCAGCACCTTCTGGAACTGAAAATAAAAGAAAAGAGAATGAAAATGATTATTTACTTAGATGAGAAATAGAAATTGCTGCTTCATTATGCAGTTACTTACTGCAATTCTTGAAAGGATTTCCTGTCATGCCTTTTGGACAATAACATATAGGTCCTCCATCATCCATTTCACATAAAGCATTAGTACCACAAGGGTTTGGATCGCATGGGTCAAGTGGCCCTAAAAATTAAGACAACAACTACAAAATTGAGATAATCCTTAAAGTAATATTTATAGTATCTTTTCTTAGGCAATATTAAAGTAGACTGTTTAAAAAATGTCGAAAGGCAATAGTATAACAAATAGCTACATATACTATAACCAAGAGTTATAAACATATTTAAAAATTATATATATGGTTATGAAAAACTAAACAAATTATACACTAGTATTCACTGACCTGTGCACCCCACATTAGCATTTCCGCCATAGCCTGGAAGGCATTTGCAGACAGGCTTGTGATTTATAACTTCACAGACAGCATTAGAACCACAGTTACATGGGTTACCACATGCTCCATTAATACAAGCTTCATTTCGTTTACATTCTGAATCTCGTCTACATCCAGACACTGAAATAATAAAATTAATCCATAGTAAACCAAATGCTACAGAGCGCTTAATTAGAATGTATTAAAATAAAAGACTAGGTTTTTATTAATAGGTAGGAAATACATGAAATATTTTGGCTAGTTGTTATATTATGGCACCCTTACTGTTTTTCTTTTAACTAGTATAATCCAGCACAAGTAACATTGTAGTGAGATTCCATTTGCAGAAAACTCAATTTGGAGATGTTATCAATAATATTTGGCTCTTATTTTTGATGCTATTGCCTATTTTTCCTCAATTATCTTTTATAAATAAGTTTTTTTTTTGTTTCTTTAAACAAGGTCATTGGTGTGATAAAATTTACACAGTAACAAATGAGCAACAGAAAAATATGAATTTCATTATACAAAATGTTATCACCATGGAATGCTACTGAGATTAACAAATTCTTTATTCTCTGACATCACATCATTAAAGGCTATAAAACCCTAAATTCTGAGCATTAAAATGATTTCAATTTCTGTGTGCTAACATCAATGAAGGGTTTGGCTTTTAATATGATTTCCTTTGACTATTGCTCACAGTGCTCATCTTCTCCAGTTTGAGATCACCTGTCATTGCAAGTATCCTCCAGGGGTACCATGTAATATCTAATTGGGCAGGCTGCACGAATATATTGTTTTCCATGTTCCCCAAACATTGCAGCCTGTCCTTCTTAAAAACCACAGATAATTTAAGGATTTTTATACAGCTCTAATTAGTTCAACTTTGCTTCATAGTTCACATGTGCTGCTTTCCTTGATGCAAATCCATGGTTTACAATGTTATGTGACCACAGGTCTAAAAACTCGCTTCATATTTTATTAGCTTTGTTTTGCAAGGGATTCTTGAATACCAGAGCCTGCTGCTGGGCATAGAAATATTTTCCAACCTTTATTGCCAACTTTAGTGTTACTGCTCTCCATTACAGTTCCCCCAGATACTTAAATGTGACAAAATGGAAACTTGAACTCCTCCGTCAAGTCCATCTGAATATTCTCAAGCTTTGCCTTAAACTTTTTGACTTAAGCCATAGTTGACAAATTGTTTCGTTACTTCATACCCATATGACATGACCTCATTTTGTTTGACATAACACTGACAACTATAGAGAGAAATTGAAAATTGTTCATATAAAAAATTATAAATGAGTTAAAGATGACTTTTGCATTGAGTTTTAGCCTATTATAAATTACACAATCAATGACCTAAAAGTTTTAATTTAGGGAGAAAGGCCTACAGTATTTGTCCACTCAGAGGGTGCTCTTCACATTAATTAAACATCAGTCTTGGCTTACAAAAAGTAAACATAAATATTGATTTAAAAAACTAAAAAAAAGTTATTTAACCAACAAACAAGCTAAAATTAAAATTTTTGCAAGAAAGTTGGTAGGTGTCCACTAACTATAAATAACAAGTTCATTCACAGTTTTCACACCATTTCTTAAAGGAGAGATATATTTTAATAACCTAATCAACTTGTTTTGTATTAACTTTGCTCAATTATTCAGAACTTTCAGAAATTAGTGGATTGTATAAGAATCGGCTGTATTCTGCTGACAATCCACCATTTTCAGTTTGTGTTGGCATAACTTTCTGACTGGGAGATCGTAATGAAGGATTGTTCAAACTCCTGATGACACTCCATATGAAGGGACACATGAAGTGTTGAAATAAAGGATTTAAAAAAGAGAAGTTTTATTTCAGAGTAACCTGCTCCATCAGCTAATTTTCGATGACTCTCTGCTCAACTTCTTCTGGCAACTTCACATTACTTTGGTTATATTTTGCTTCCTTAGGTTAGATATTGGCCCTTATTATTATCTTCATTATAAAGAGAAGTCTATTATTTACAAATGACCTTCTGATTTCTTCATAATTAAATTAAATTTGTTTTATTTTATTTAAGTGATGAGGAAAGAATAATTGAAATATCTATACCCATTATTATAACATGCATATTGAAGGAAAAATCCATAAATTGCTATTTTAAAAAAATAATTCGAGAAATATACCTTGAGTACAGAATAAATATGCATTGCCAGTAAAACCAGCTGGACATCGACACTGAACTCCGTGATTGGCAGGCACACATTCAGCATTTTCACCGCAAGAATCTTCCATGCAAGGATTTATACAAACTCGATTCAACCTGTCACATAGCTTCTCTGGTGGGCAGTCTTCATTATACTGGCACACTGATTTCTGTGACATAACTAAAAAAAAAGAAAAAAAAAACCAAGATGTTTGTAAAATTGGAAAGAATGAACAACAGAGAAAATTGTATTCAAGAAATGAAGCTATACAGACATTTTTCTATGTAACAGTGTAGTATTGATTTACTAGTTGTGACATATTAACCTATATGTTAGAATTAATAAAAAAGCTCATCATGTAGGAGTCGAATAAACTCACCACATTTCCCATGTGTTCAAATGGTACACAGATTATACCATATTTGTGTCATTTCACCGATGAAGTCATCTGCATATTTTATTAACTATTTCTCCCTTACTAAGAACCCTACATAAAAAAGATTTAAACTTTAAGCTGAATATGACGCATTTAGTGATCTAAAAATTGTATCATATAAGTCAGGCTTTACTTAAGGCTAAAGCAGTGGATGCAATAACTTTGCTGATTTCCCACGTGCTATAATCACATGCTGATGATCTTATCTGAACATCTAATGTCTATCTCTCCCATAATAAGAATACTATATATGTTAACTCTATATGCCTGTCCAAGGAAGGATTCGGAATTTACTTATACTAGTAGACAAAAACACACAAAATTAGTTATTAAATAAATAAGAGAGTAAAGCATAGCTTTTGAAGATTACCTGGAACACAACCAACATAGCCATTGCCATGGAAGCCTTCTGCACAAGCACAATCACAACCATGATTGGTATTGATACAAATCGCATTCTGGGTGCAGGGATTATGAACATCACATGGATGTTGGCATCTAAGTCCAATACAAGCCTCCGTTAAACTGCAATCTTCATTCTTCATACATGTTACTAAATAATAATAAATGTTTAGTTAATATAAATGTGAAATAAAACTTCAACTGTATGAATAATTTAGCTGTAGCAACTTTGACCTGTCAAGTCTTCTTCCTAAATTCCTATAAATTGTTATTATAAATGTTGGTTAAGTTTAATTAGTACATTAATCGACAAAAACAAAATTGAAAAAAAAAAACTCATTAATGCTACAATAGCTTTGCATTAAACTAATTACTGTTACAGCTACTCAAAAGAAAATAATTTCTTGTATTTAGCATTTTTAAGGAAGCAACTGTTTGCACATCTATTAGCATAAAAGTGGCATACAACCAACTTATGAGCATTTCTTTTATTAGCTATGTTTGAATAAGAAACTAATATAAAAGCTGATATAACTTTTGACTCACATTAAAAGCATAAAGTTATTTAAATTGTTTTCTACTGCATGAATTTTTATCTAATTGCTAGTAATTTAATAATAATTAGAAATGTTAAATACTTCTATATACAAGTTAAATAAGTTATAAATTAAGTGAGAGAATGTACAAAGAATAATGGTGAAAAATAGATAAAGAAGCTTCGAATATAGTACTCATTTATTACAGCATAATGTTCCCTGAAATTAATGTATACCTATGTTAATGTGTCTGCTAGACTACATTATCAATAAATAAATGAATTGCAGACTAAGCCCAATAAATTATACTTCATAATTTCGTAAATATATTTAACTTTTAAACATTTATGAGATCAGGCTGACTACCATATTTGCAGTAATATCACAGACTATATAACCAATGCCTCTAAGAGAACTAATCAAAGAGGAAATGAAAGTAAAACAAAGAAAAAAAGGACTGTTGTTGATACATGTATTTAAGAAAAATAAAGTCAAATAATACCTAAACATCTCATTATAATCGATTACTTTTTATTTTGAACCACTCAAGTACTACAATGAGAGACAGTTCCAATTTTTTTTTTAATTTCAAGATATTAAAGAAATTTAAAAAAAATATGGGCATGTTTTTGTAATGTACAAAAATGTTTCTGTTATAATTTTTTTTTTAAAGTAGTTTTATCATACAAAATACAGCTTGATTATATTAATGATTCAATCAAGTTGTTAAATTCAGTCTTAAAGAGACTGATTCTGACTGTATCAACTTTTTAAAAAGCTCTACCTCAAAATAATGTTGGTAATAATTGTACATTAAACACCTTCAGCAAATTTCTATTAGACAAGCTGTTGGAAGATGATTTTCAAGTAACATTATGCTATAATTGAGAAAATATTAATTGAACATATATAAAGAGATGGAAATTTAAAAAAAAAACAAAAGAATTATGAATCGTGAGGTATACCTTTTTTCTTTGCTTGCTAAGAATAAGGTTAAGTATAATTCATTAAATTGACTAACAGTGGCAATTTATAAAAATTAGAAGCACAAATTTCCCCAAAAATTAACTACAATATTAGAACCCAAGAGCTAAGATTTCTTTAATTTTGACACATTTAGGGCTGATAAAGAAGTTTCTTTATAATAGCCTTTTCAAGTGTTTATGTATAGACCCTTAAGAAACATTCACGTGTCTGCTTTTATAACATCTATGTTCATGATCAAAACCAAATGTTATCCAATTTTGAAGAATAAAGCCAAAATTAAATCTCTCAAGTTGCTGATTACTAATCTATTTCTTTTAAAAATAATGTCTTAATAGTAAAAGAAAATATTCTAAAGATGATCATGTCACATGATTAAAGAGTTTTGATTTTCATTTTTTTGCAAAACAAATATTCACATATTCAAAATATTCTGGCGTCTTCTAGGTAATGGTCCTCTCTGAAACCACATCAATAAGGAAAGACATGTACATAAACATAAATATTTCAGTTTGCACACATACTTAGGTTAATGCAGAATGTCTGTACATTCTACTAAAGGATGGTTCATATCAATTTCAGCTATAGGTGGGTTTTTTTGGTTGTCTTCTTCCTTGACATTTTTGTGAGTCGATTAAGGGGTTTCTCTAATTTCATTGTAAAATAGAGGTCATAAAAAAGGAGTAGCTGAAGAACTTGGGCAATAATTTCATTATTAAGACCTCCAATTGATTGGTTGAAGCATAGGAGGCATGTATAAAAATGTATTGTTCTTAGCTATCTGATGGATAAATGGTCTTTGCTCTAGTGATCGTTTGACTTCACTAAAATCAAAGCTTCACACAGCAAAATAAAACTGTTGAAAAGTCAATGGTTAAATTCACTTGTATTTTTCTCCACTGGTGGTCTCTTATTTAGTTTATTAATTTATATCATATTTTAGATAATAAAACTCGATTTTAATTGTCTTACAATTGAAACCAGCTACTGAGGTTTTATAATTCTAGAGTCAATGAGACAGACACAGCAATGAAACATATAATGGAAATAAACCTAGCCTGAACCCTCTACCATTGACCAACAATATCATTAGTAATGTTTTACTTGATACAGCCAATTGGTTTGGAGCCACTCATGCAAAGAGAACCTACAATTTGGAATTAAGCATCTAAACTCCTGAATCAAAATTATAATGAGGTTTTTTAAAAAATGACTCGTGACCATTTAAAAGCTCCATGATAAGAAAAACAAAATGGATTCATCTTGACAATGATTAATTATAGCATTTGAATATATCACTTGACCATTTAAAAAAAAAAAATTACAAATTACATTTCCTTAAACATTTCTCAAGGAAGTAAGACATCAAGCATTTTAAAATGTTTTAATGAGTAAATATTTAATGATGTTCAAAATATTTAAAGATAATAATTTTAAATGCCTGAGAAGCCTACACACTACTGCATCAACCAGGAGTGATCCCCCTCCCTCAGTAATACCACACATATTTGGATGGAAAATGTGAAAAAGTAGATCATTCCTACAGACAAAAATTATATAATAAACTACTTCTTGTTATTTATAATTTTTTTTTTAAAAAGTGATTATATTCTTCCAGAGTATTATCACATACAGAAGGTCATGAGTTAATAAATAGCTCAGATAATCCTAAAATAATTCATTATCTGAGAAATGCAGTAAATTAACTTTTTTCCTTCTCTCTACTTTTGGAAGCAGATTTGTTCCTAAAAACAATTCTAAATTGCCAAAGCAGCATTTAGCAAATATCAGTACTATGAACTAACCAAGTTACAGTGTAAGATAAATAAGCAAAGCAAAAAATATAACTCACTACTGAAATTCTTATAACTTTAAGGGGAAAAACACACAAATATTCTAACAGAATACATTTGATGTCTGTGTATGTTCCTTTGTATATTCTCACACTTCTCCGAACAAAATTACTCGTGTTAAGCTTACATGGCTTTGGGAGGAAGCACTTGATCGCAGGGTTGCCTTGGTGGCCTGGTGGGCAGGTGCAGACTGGTCGGTGTTTGACGACATGGCACTTGGCCGAAGGGGCGCAAATATTAGAGAGGCCACAAAGATCCTCACAAACTCCATTGTAGCAGGCCTCACTATCGAGACACTCACTGTCCTTCTCACAAGGCTGAGGTTTTTTTGGCCTCCCACCAGGAGCTGTTAAGGTTAGGGTGAATGGAGAGGGATGAACCCTTCATTAGTATGTGAGATGTACATATTATATAAATACACTATATTTACACTTGGCCCTCTCCAACTCACTTCATTATTATAATTTTAAGATAAGTTAGTGAAAGACAGGAAGGTTTAGCTTGAGTGAAGAAGGAAACAGCAGTGAAAAAAATATCAATAAGAGAAATGTTTGAATGAGAAAGCCAGGTGCTTAAAAAGAAGAAAGATCAGTTTTAAAGCTGTGCATATATGTATATATGTATGTATGCATGTATACACACACACACACACACACACACACACACACACACACACATACATGTATGCACATATACAGATAGAGAAAGTGAGAAATTGGTTTTCTCCACGATAACCAGTGACTAACATAAATGATGAACAGTGAGACAGTTTTACTAGCATGGTGCTATACATAGAAAGAGCAAAAAAGCCTATTTACAAAATGATTGTATATTATATAATACACCTAAAAGGAAAACGAAAATAATAGTTTCGTATATACCTCTTTGGCAATCCACTCGGTTGATTCCAGGTGTGCAACGTGTACACAAACTGCTTGCACAGGCCTCCCCATTTGGGCAGTCTGAGTCCTTTGTACATTTTCTAGTTAATGTTTGTTTTACAACAGGAAGAATTTTGTCAGTTAATGTTAGTTTATTGAAGGGTGTTGTAGTTGTCTGTGCTTCAGTTGTAGTTGTAAGAGTTATACCATTATCAGAGATTGTTGAAACAGTAGTAGAATCAATGTCAGAATCATTAGCAGTAGAAATTAATTCAGAAAGAGTTGCAGATGTTGAAGTATCTGTGGTTGACTCTGTAATATCCCCTTCTGTGCTGTTGTCTACTGAAAATGTTGACATTTCAGAACTGAATGTAGTAGAATCACTACTTTCACCATCTGTGGATTGTGGAGGACTATCTGTTACAACAGTGTTTGGACTACTTGTAAATATGGTAGACTGCGATTCCTCTGTTGTACTTTGCACTGTTGAAAAATCTCCGCTGGAAGAGGTTGTTTCACTATCCATTCCTAACGTAGATATTTCCTCTGTATTTGCTAAATCAGAGACTTCTTCATTTCTTAGAGTAGTAGGTTGAAAAGTACTCAAAGTCATAATTGTTGATTCAATAATTTTGTTACCAGTTGTGCTCATATAATTTGGGTATCCTCCATCCTTAGAAGTAGAAGGTATCGTAGCTTCAGTAAGATGTTCAGTTGTTGTATCCATTTTAGTAGATGTCATTAAATCTTGAGTAGTCATCTCTGAATTATCACTATTATCAGTGCTAGTAGTAGCTACTAAATTTTCTGATTCAGATTCATTTGTGGTTAACTTATCACCCATTAGATCAACAGTTGTAAGTGATAATGTGGTTGTTGGTTCTGTGGCAATAGATGAAATGCCAGATGCCAGTTCATCATTTGTTGAAGTTTCAGAATTGATTCTCAAAAAATTATTAGATGTTATTTCCCTGTTTTCAAAAACAGTTTCAGTCGTAAAACTATCTCTTTCATCAGTTGTAAATGGTGATGTTTCAAAATTATTTACAGTGCTTCCTTCAGTAGTTATTGTAAGTTTTGTTGTCTGAAAATTTTCCGTGGTTGTTTCACTTTTTACAGTAGTAGTTTCTGCATTGAAAACATTTTCAGAAATATATGGCAAGTCTGAATTAGTTTCAGTGTTATCAGAAACAAAAAGTGATTTATTATCAATACCTAGTTCTGTTTCGGTAGATTCGGGGGGTGTAGTCAATTCTATCAAGCTAGAGTTGGTTACATCAGTTGTTATAAGACCTTCAGGGGTTACCAAATCATTATTCGAAACAGTTGAAGTTTCAAAGTCCATATCACTGGTATTTTGGTCGATCTCTTTTTGTATGATTGAAGTAGTTTGATCAATTGCTCCTGATGTAGTTGAAGCACTAGTTTCGAAAACCGCTGAAGTTGTCTGGTCAGTTGTTAATGGAATATTTGAAGTATTCTCTTCAGATATAGTGAAGGTGTTCTGTTCAGTAATTTCTAATGTACTTATGGTGGACATTATAAATTTATCTGACTCAGTTGTTTGCTGGTTAGCTTGTTCAGTCATTTCAATTATTTCTAATGTAGTTGAAGTATTTTCTTCTGTACTTTTTGGATTAGGTGTGGTTTTCTCTCCTGGCATTTCACCATTTGAAAAAGTACTTCCTTCAGTCAAATCTCTTTGCAAAGATGTATTCTCGCCTGATGATGCAGGTGTAGAATTGTCCTCTTGCATTGTGGCTAGTATAGAAGTAGTACTAAGAGTTGAAGTTTCCTCAGTTTGAGTTTCTGTTATTAAATCACCATCTCTTGTAAACAAAGTTTCAGGTTGCTCAGAAGTTATTAAAGTTTCGATCATCAACTTTTGAGGAACAATTTCCTCATTTTCAGTTGTGCTTTCAGTATTACTGTTTTCGATATTTTCTAAGCTGCTAGTTATGTTTTCATAGATAGATGATTCAGTAGTTTCTGTTGTCTCAAAGTTTGAACTAAGAGTTGTATCAGCTAACACTGTTGTAGTCTGATCATAGGAAGAAGTATCAATACTAGGCATTGAAGTAATTAGATCTAATATTTTTGACATAATAGAATTGCTTGTAAATGAAACATCACTGGTTGAAGTTTCTACTAACAAGTCTTCATTAGTGCTTCTACTGGTTGAAATATCAGTAACAGAATCAGATCTGGCTTCAGTAAAGCTAGTAGGATTTGTAACAGTTGTTTTAAAAGAATCATCAATTTCTGTGTCTGAACTAATAGAAAAAGTACTAGATTCTTCATTAATTTTTATTCTTGAAAATATTTGTTGTATATCTGAGATATTTTCTATAAAATTGCCATTCACAAGGGAACTTGTAGTCGTTTCAAAGTTATTCATTTCATTGTCATTGGATTCAGGCTCAACAGTTGTAAAGGTAGTTTCCCCCCCTTCAGATACCTCATTAATACTTAAAGGAGTTGTCTGTTCATCGATTGTGGTTTCCTCAGTATATCTTAATGTAGTCGTTTCTGAACTAAGCATAGGAGACGTATTTTGTTCTAAATAGGAATCTAAAAGTTCAATATTTTTATTTCTTTCAGTCTGTTCATCAATGAGATCACTTTTATGACTAGATGTCGTTGATATTACTTCATCAATTTGAGTCACTCTGGTTGTAATATCATCAGTCTTTTCAGTTTCAGAACTAAAAGTAGTAGTTTTGTCTTCAAGATTAGAATTAGTTACATAAGAGTCAGAAATGCCTGTTACAGTATTCATTTCTGTTATAGTTGTCATAGTGTTAGAAGAGGTTGAGGTTTGTTCAAGGTGCGAAGAAGTTGAAGCATCAGCACCTAACAGCGTGCCGGTCATAGAGCAAACAGAACAACAAGAAAGAAAAAAAGGTAAGGTTAGAACAAATCTCAGATAGTGCCACAATTCAAGAATCCTAAAAACTGTTGAAGTGATTCAGATGTTTGAAGAAAAAGAATGTACAGTTCAAAGACTTGTGGAGAAGGAACCATAAAGCATTAATAGGAAGCAACAACATATACAGCAAATGTTAGGAAAAAAAAAAGATAAATAAAATAAGCACAAGCAAGTAATTCTTATTAGTACATGCACATGCACAATAATTATAATAAACCATTCAAAGTAGCCAAAAATGTATAAATCAATTTCATGTCAAAAATTTTAAATAAAACCCCCAAACATTCTGTCTCCTGCATTCAGACCAGTTGAACCATCACAATGCAGACAATTCATTACAGGTAAAATCTCATTGTTTAATAATGTGTTCACTGCATAATATTCTTAACCTCTTTTATTGTTATCCAATGGCCAAAAATTGCAGACATGGAAAGCCCCAATAATTTAAATATGTTTTACTATCTACATAATAGTTTCAAAGTACTATCTTCATTTCATGCCTGCATAACCCCATGCTGCAGTCTGTGCTTGCAATATCCTGTCCTTCTTACAAGCCGTTTTTTTTTCTTTTTTTTTTCTTTTCGATAAATTTTTAATTATTTACAATATATTTTATTTTATGCTGTCCCTTGTTCTTGTTTAGGCACAAATAATTTTTATCTTAATTATTACTGAAGTGAAATTAAACAAAGAACACTGGGAAAACATTTTTTTTTTCATAGTAATAAAACAACAGTATAATGTAAAACAAATATATACAATATATAACACTATACATAAGAAAATCAAATTAATGAAATGTACAAAGAAAAGCTTAGATTGTGTTGCCATTTTGCTATATGTAATTATAGCAATTTTAAAGACATTCATGCTGACACTCAAGATGTCATAGTGTTGGAGTGTATGAAGAGGGAGATGAGAAGTAAAGGAGAGATAAAGAGAGAAAGTGAGGAAAGGAAAATAGAAGAAAAAGATTTTCATGTCTTAGCTAGAGACACGTACATAAGATATAAGCGGACTAGAAAAAAGTCAAGAAATTTTTACAACAAACAATTCAGAAACCCCCAGGCACAATTGTTCCTAGAAAAATAAAAATTAAAGTAAAAAGAAAGAAGCCATAACTTCTGAAATTTGTTTTGTACAAAAGAAATGAACTTGTCCTCTTGAAAGTTTCAATTTTGTTTAATTAAAGTTTTTGAGAAAACAGAAGCCAAATAAAGATTTTGAGGCTGAAGAAGAGCATAATGAATCTTAACTTACGTATGTGCTACATTTTGCACGGAGTCCCCACAATTTGAAGACCTTATACTGGCCCTTGAGAGCTGGTGTAGAGCTCTGCTCACCTACTTCTAGCTAGTTATCAGGATTTAAAGGTTTTGTAGGTTTAGGGAAGGGATGGAAATGGTTGTATAAGTGACAAAACAGCAACACACTGTTCAGATCTAATAATTAACTAATAAATGGTATAATTTAAACAATTAAAAATCATAGGAGCATTGAGAACGCTACACCTACCTTTGATACATGCCCCAGTTAATGGATCACATGGTATTCCTGGAGGGCAGTGTTCACAACCATATACAACTTCAGGTCCTTCAATAAATCAATAACATTTTTGAACGTATAAAAACAATACCTTTTAAACATATATTTTAAGAATTTCAAAATTTATTACTTTATTTCTGGTTACTTACGTTTTGGTGGAACACAATGGCAGCCATCACAAATATAATTTGAATGGCAATCGGAATCCCTCTGGCATTGGCAAACTAAAGAAAATATGTTTCACAATTAATAATAGTCAAACAAACAATTATATAATGAGGAGTTAATTTTCATATCATGAAAAGAAAAAATAGTGTTTAATTTTTAATATTATGAATCGATAAAGCTAAATGACTTCATGTGTATGTTAAAAGAAAGCCAGTTCAAGAAAATATAGGATATGAATGTATCAAAAGAAGGCGGACAAGTGCTGGATAAAGACTCCGACCAATGTATTACTTTATTCACTACTTTTCATTTTAGAGACCACTGTCTACAAAAAGAATCTTTGTAGACGTGCAATTCTGTCTGTCTGACACAGTTTTTTATAAATACTAGATGAGGATACCACATGAAGCCCTTGTAATTTATAAATAAAATAAATACTTTATTTAGTGACAAACTCATTAAATAAAATCCTTAGCCCCACCCTGGATAGAAAAGGGTGGTAACCTATAGATAACTTGTCCCAATTAGCCTTAGTAACATAAACTGGACATTATTAAAAAACAACCTATTGTTAACCACCCTCCACTTATTCAATTTCGATCAAAAGGAGAGATACATTACTAAATGTTATACTAGTGACATGTGAGACTTCAACTAATCAAAATGGGTTCAGAGAGGATCAAAACTGCTAATTCATTTGAAATCTGAATACATTTATGATTACAATACTTCCTTTACTTGGTACAAGGTAGTAACAAGTAGGCATTACTACTCTATATTGCTGCTGGGTGACAGAAAAAGTAAATCAGATAAGATGAATAACAAATACCCTCCATAATATGCTAAACACCACTGTAGTGAAGTACTTTGATTAAACAAAAAAAAAAAAAAACGCGCTAAAAGTTTCTGAATAAACATAAATTCATGAAATTCTAAATATATTTGTACATCATTGTTATTGGTTGACATTAACAACCACTTTCACAACTCGTCTTACCTTAACACTCAAGTAGGGAGTCTAAACATGGGGGGGGGGTGAAGATGATTTGGAAATTTTTTGTCACTGTTTTACTTTTATATGGAATTATTAAGTCCATATTCTTTTGAATTTAAAAATCCCAAAATGGTGAATAGACAACAGAAGTTTGTATTTTCCTGTCAATTCACTCCTATTTTTTGTCCCCTGACAGAGGTGATGCTTTGAAAATAAAAAAAAGCTAATATTATACAATCCCTCAGAAAATATGATGGTTCCTTTATTTAGTTCAGTGAAGAATTTGTGATAATCTCATGTTTCAATTGATTAATAATTCTGGTGTGCCTGCATATATAATTTTCCTTAGATGATAACATTTAGTAGTATTTTGGAAGGAAGAAATATTTAACTTTAATTATGAAAAAGTGAGATAACATATGTTTTTTACCTAAATAATTGAACTTTATTATTTTATTTTGTTTAAGGGGCTCAGGTTAGCCATGTGAGTTAAAGCGTTGACCTTTATCTCACATGGCAAACCTAGAGTGGCGAGTTCGATTCTCGCCTGGGCAAAGGAAATTATTTAGTGACGGAATTCATTAAATAACATCCTAAAATCCCACCCTGGCTAGAAAAGGGTGGTGCCCTGTAGATAACCCGTCCCAATTAGCCTGAGTTGCAAAAAGTGGATGTTAATAAATAATAATAATATTTTGTTTAATGAAACATTTAAATCAGGACCAATTGACCTTGAAAGGCCAGAGGACATGCCACACAGCTTTGATGGGAGGTCAAGGGGGTAAAATGTTATTTAATAGATCTGTTGCAGTGTGATGGGGCATTATAGACTGAAGATCACTACCTACTTCTTTATTCCAGTAGCTCTTTAATTGCCTCAAGATGGCTGAGTGGTCACGAGGAGAATGGATAGAAGTTTATTCTCATAGTCCTATAACTGCTCAACTAAATAAAATTTATTGTGCAGTCTTGGTCATGAGTCCACTACATTTAGTACAGAAATCAAGAACATAAGCCAGTTGAATACTAGCAATCCACTTCATTTTTTAAATTAATCTCCCCATAATGAAACTGACACTAACTGGGATGGGTTTTCTACAGGTTATTTTATGAATGCTTAGGAAGTAGGTTTTGGGGTTAACTAAATCTCATAATCCCGTACCCAAATGCCAAAATCCCACCAAGTTTTTTAAATCAGGCTCATTTGCATGCATTATTAGCATTCCAGGCTCAATGATTCCAAAGAACTATAATTGTATACCACTAATTTTTGGAAAACCACATTCCAGGGAAATGGTATCACGACTCTCTTGTAAGCTATCACCATGTATAATATCTAAGGATATGAAGAAGCTGAACAAAACAAGCATCAAACATAGAATCTAATCATGGTTTGCTAATTCATTTTTAATAAAAGGTTTCTCTTAATTAACTAATTATACGAATAAGTACAACACACAGGAGTTACCCCACTTGTGTAAATATATCCAAATTAGAAATATTACTTAGAAATACGTTATACTGTAATATAGAGTTTTACATTTAGAATTACATGAGTACATTTTAGAATTGGCAACTAAAAAGAATTTTCAATTAATATAGTCTACTTTCACTAATAAACTAAACTATCTTATTCTCTGTTTCTAAAATCCGATGTGTAGATGTGAGAATTTACTGAAATCTGTAAACACATGAGTTCCGAAAAAATGTATGGAGCAACAATTTTAGAGTTAACAAGGTAGTTTAACAAGATTGATTCTATAACATTTATCTATACGACTCCTAATAACGAGGATATTATGAGTCCTCAACCCCCTCCCCCTCCCTGTTGATCGATCAGTTTCAGCCATTAAATGAAATGGCCTTTTAGTGTTGAATAAAACAGTTAAATATGAAGTATGGTATAGAACAAATAAACGTTTTCGAATTAACACGTTCGCTGCTGTATCGGTCCCCTGGGTCCGATCGTCATCAAGTCTTTCAAGACTTGATGACGCTCTCCTTCAGTCCACTCCAAAAAGACGAAGGCTGTAGCAAGCTTATTATGAGAGATATTTTAACGGGGATTGGATGTAATTTATTCTTAGAACCTGTAGATTTAGTTAATCTAGAAAAATACTATCGGACGCCGGGGACCGTAACCGTCTAGAAATAGAGAAACTCCAATTTGGTACGGCACCACCCCCCGGCGCCCGATGCTTATTCCAGTCACAACTTGATCAAACATGAACTGACTTGAATCTGTTTTACCTTCCATGCCCCACATTCGCTCATTTACCATTGTGTTGCACTCAGTATGTCTCGTGGTCGGAATTAGTTGAGTAAGCACTTTTTTTTTTTTTTATCTGAGACCCAGCTTCACAATTTAGATGGTAGTAAGGTAGTGTGACCTACCGGGGGTGAGAAGTGATAGTTTCTACTGAACTATAGTTCCATTATAAGGGTGAGGGAATTGTGATTGGGTGTAATGGAACACTGGGGATGGGTTACTGGTAGCTGGTGATACCGGCTGGGTTGTAGGAGTAAGCACTGTCTTGCAGACAGCAGTGAAAGTGAGAGTGATACGACTTCAAGTGACGATAGTTTTACAGAAAAGAACTATTTACCCTCATGTTCTAGTTCAACTACTGACCTAGAAGTGCTTACAAGTTTAGAGTGCTTATTGGAAAACAGCTGACAATGTGATAAAAAATGTACATTAGTTGTAGACGACATCGGACGCCGGGGACCACTCCTGGCTTTGCTGGTGCTAGTTTTTGGATTGGAGGACTGAAGGCTCTGCTAATTCATTAATTTAGTTCACTTGAATTGTCAAGAGATAGCGTTACCTTCGAAAACTACATCGGCCCCCGGGGTCCGATGCAGGTTTTAACGTTAGGAGAGGCATCGGACGCAGGGGACCGGTGCAGTTAGTGGTGGAGTATATCACATATAGACTGCAGCAGCGAATGTGTTAAGAATGTAAATCATAAATTATGACATCACCACACTACATATTTGCATGCACCTCACACAATAAAAGTTCAATATTTGTTATTTAAGCTTTCAATTAATTGGTTCAAATATCTCAGTTAACATTCAAGTTCAAGAATATAGGGGTCCATGATATAACAGCTTAATGTTAATGTGACATGAGTAAGAGAGGGGGTTTGAAAACTAAAAAATGCAAATATCTCTGTTAATATTCATGATAGAGAAAATGAATAAATAACAACATTGATAGGCGATTAAATTTGCAATACAATTGGTTCTATTCAATTTATTTATCAGAGTATAATAATGGAGAAATGTGGAATTTTTGAAATTTCTCTCTCTAAACCCCTCACCCCTAGATGGGGAGGAATCTGATTTCATACACACGCACGCACACATGCACACACACACACACACACACACACACACACACACACACACACACACAATTTTGAATGGATCTCATTTTCATCATCTACTAGGTAGGATTGATAGACATTTGAAAATTTTGCAAATTCTCGTCATGAGTACAATATCAATAGTTGTTTTCCCTTAAGGGAAATCTGCTAAAAAGAAATACAAAAATATTACCTTTGACACAAGCAGGCTGATGGTCATGTACATGGCATTCTTCTTCTCCTTGGCAAGGATTTGAAATCAGACAAGGGTCTTGACAGCTTTGGTCTAAGCAAGCTTGATGTTCTGCACAATCACTGTCATCCAAACAACCAACAACTGCAAAATAAACAAAATTTAGTATTCGATCACTTTTACAAATAAAAAAAAATCATAAACAAATGATTTCCAATAATGTATTTTTGTCAAACAAAAAATAATACAGCTAAAAAGATAAGATGCATTAGAATAATGAAAGACTTTACAATCAGCACAACAAAGGAAAAAGCAGAGTGAATAAAGGAAAGGTAAGGAATAAAAATATAATGCATACAAGCCATCACCTGTATGAGACATGCAAATAAATAAAAAAAAAAAAGAAAAGACAAAAAACCGATACCAAATAAAACAAATAGAAGAATGAAAGTACAAAAAAAGAAATTAAAAACAAGAGGTGTAAAGAACTGAAGACACACAGGTACATTGTGGCCAGAACAAGGAGCATGCGTCATTCGCAGTGACAGGCTGAAAGAGAAAAAAAGAAGAAAATAAGTGAAAATGAAAATAAGAAGGAAGAAATATTGCAAGTTGAAAATGTTTCATACAAATATAAGTTTATAAAACAAACTTTTGTATAAGATTGTAAAAGTTCTTGTAATGCAGAAATAAACATGTTTATATATCCACAACAAAGTCATATTTTGTGTGTCGAGATGTATTCAATCAATGGAAAGCAATACCTTTCAGGTTCACCTAAAAGGTTGAAGAATATCAGACACAGAGGTCTTTCTCTCACGGACTGGTTGAAAGAAATTAGGAGCCTAATTCATTCAGATAACTTTACCTGGATTTGCGGTACAGTCAACCGACTGGCTCTCGTTAAAATTCGATGGGCACAAGCACACAATGTTATGTCTATTGCTAATGCAAGTAATATTTATTGGACAAAGCCGGTGTAAGTCACATAGTGTTTGACAAAGACCATTAAAACAAACATGATCAGAAGAGCAGTTTGCAGTAGACGAACAATTACTTGGAGAAATAGTCGGTGTGAATAAGGTCTGTTCGGTACTAGTCACAGTCACAGATCCAGGACTAACAGTAATGTTCTCAAAAGAAGGCTTAGTAGAAAGAAGAACAGTATTAAATTCGCTAGCACTAGCAGTCACCGAAGGGTGTTCCTGTGAGGTAATAAGATCACTATCAGGGATACTATTAATACCAATTTCAAAAAATGAAGATCCCATATTTGTTGTCGTATCAAGAGAAGAAACTGACTTTTCTGTAAAAAATGGAATAATGGTAGTCAAAGTTCCATTCAAATCAATAACAGAGGATAAATTAAAAGAAGGTGAAGTAATAGATGTATTTACAACATCAGTAGATAGTGTCTTACCGTATGTAGTTCTAGTGAAAGGACTTAAAATAAGAGAATCATTAAGGGCAGTAGAACCCTCTGGAGTAGACGAAATAAAATCTGTTATTAATGGTTTGGTAACAGATCCAGAAACAAATGGCACAGTAAAAATTTCAGATATTTCAGTCCTATCGGTGACAATTGTAAGACCACCTGTTGCAGAATACTCTCCACTAACCATAGTGATAAAAGGCGACGATGTATCCTCTGATGTAGTCTCGGTCTCACCGTTGGTGGAAACTGTACTACTCAATGGTGGAATTGTTATCGTATGTGGACCTGGAGTCTGAGTAGGAATCTCAGTCGATACCTTACCCATTGGATATGAAAATGGTGTACTCGCTTCAGGGAATTCAGTTTTCATTTCTAGTCCAGTCACTGTATACATTTTACTAGTCTCCTCTTTGAGTGTTGAACTCGGTATATGAGTAGTTTCAGCAGTAGATGTTGGGGAGGCAGTTTCGGGTGTCATTGTTTCAGGGAGCAATCCCGTCGAGGGCTTCATAACAGTAGTTACCTCAACAGATACCCCCTCTTTACTCATTGTGGTAGGAACACCTGTGGTGTAACGAGTTTCCGCTGTTTTCGTCGCAGACGTATATTCCTTTGTCGGAACACCAGTCGTCTCTGCTTCAGGTACTGCAGTAGACGAAGGTCCATAAGTTCCTGTCCCTTCCGACAGGGTTGTCGATTCTCTGACTCCCGGGGGAATGGTAGATGTATAGAATGTCGGGTATGTTTCTGAAGTAACTTTTGTTGTCATACTAGCAGTCTTGGAAGTAATTGATGGGGAACTTGTTTCAGGACCCACTGTCGTGATTGTTTCAGGACCCACTGTAGTAATTGTTTCTGGACCACCAGTCGTAACGGTCTCTTGGCTTGTTGGAAGAGGAACTTCACTGGCCATAGTGATAATAGGCGACGATGTTTCCTCTGATGTAGTCTCGGTCTCACCGGAGGTGGAAACTGTACTACTCAATGGTGGCATTGTTATCGTTTGTGGACCTGGAGTCTGAGTAGGAATCTCAGTCGATACCTTATCCGTTGGATATGAAAATGGTGTACTCGCTTCAGGGATTTCAGTTTTCATTTCTAGTCCAGTCACTGTATACATTTTACTAGTCTCCTCTTTGAGTGTTGAACTCGGTATATGAGTAGTTTCAGCAGTAGATGTTGGGGAGGCAGTTTCGGGTGTCATTGTTTCAGGGAACGTTCCCGTCGAGGGCTTCATAACAGTAGTTACCTCAACAGATACACCCTCTTTACTCATTGTGGTAGGAACACCTGTGGTGTAACGAGTTTCCGCTGTTTTCGTCGCAGACGTATATTCCTTTGTCGGAACACCAGTCGTCTCTGCTTCAGGTACTGCAGTAGACAAAGGTCCATAAGTTCCTGTCCCTTCCGACAGGGTTGTCGATTCTCTGACTCCCGGGGGAATGGTAGATGTATAGAATGTCGGGTATGTTTCTGAAGTAACTTTTGTTGTCATACTAGCAGTCTTGGAAGTAATTGATGGGGAACTTGTTTCAGGACCCACTGTCGTGATTGTTTCAGGACCCACTGTAGTAATTGTTTCTGGACCACCAGTCGTAACGGTCTCTTGGCTTGTTGGAAGAGGAACTTCACTGGCCATAGTGATAATAGGCGACGATGTTTCCTCTGATGTAGTCTCGGTCTCACCGGAGGTGGAAACTGTACTACTCAATGGTGGCATTGTTATCGTTTGTGGACCTGGAGTCTGAGTAGGAATCTCAGTCGATACCTTACCCGTTGGATATGAAAATGGTGTACTCGCTTCAGGGATTTCAGTTTTCATTTCTAGTCCAGTCACTGTATACATTTTACTAGTCTCCTCTTTGAGTGTTGAACTCGGTATATGAGTAGTTTCAGCAGTAGATGTGGGGGAGGCAGTTTCGGGTGTCATTGTTTCAGGGAGCGTTCCCGTCGAGGGCTTCTTAACAGTAGTTAGCTCAACAGATACCCCCTCTTTACTCATTGTGGTAGGAACACCAGTGGTGTATCGAGTTTCAGCTGTTTTCGTCGCAGACGTATATTCCTTTGTCGGAACACCAGTCGTCTCTGCTTCAGGTACTGCAGTAGACGAAGGTCCATAAGTTCCTGTCCCTTCCGACAGGGTTGTCGATTCTCTGACTCCCGGGGGAATGGTAGATGTATAGAATGTCGGGTATGTTTCTGAAGTAACTTTTGTTGTCATACTAGCAGTCTTGGAAGTAATTGATGGGGAACTTGTTTCAGGACCCACTGTCGTGATTGTTTCAGGACCCACTGTAGTAATTGTTTCTGGACCACCAGTCGTAACGGTCTCTTGGCTTGCTGGAAGAGGAACTTCACTGGCCATAGTGATAATAGGCGACGATGTTTCCTCTGATGTAGTCTCGGTCTCACCGGAGGTGGAAACTGTACTACTCAATGGTGGCATTGTTATCGTTTGTGGACCTGGAGTCTGAGTAGGAATCTCAGTCGATACCTTACCCGTTGGATATGAAAATGGTGTACTCGCTTCAGGGGTTTCAGTTTTCATTTCTAGTCCAGTCACTGTATACATTTTACTAGTCTCCTCTTTGAGTGTTGAACTCGGTATATGAGTAGTTTCAGCAGTAGATGTTGGGGAGGCAGTTTCGGGTGTCATTGTTTCAGGGAGCATTCCCGTCGAGGGCTTCATAACAGTAGTTACCTCAACAGATACCCCCTCTTTACTCATTGTGGTAGGAACACCTGTGGTGTAACGAGTTTCCGCTGTTTTCGTCGCAGACGTATATTCCTTTGTCGGAACACCAGTCGTCTCTGCTTCAGGTACTGCAGTAGACGAAGGTCCATAAGTTCCTGTCCCTTCCGACAGGGTTGTCGATTCTCTGACTCCCGGGGGAATGGTAGATGTATAGAATGTCGGGTATGTTTCTGAAGTAACTTTTGTTGTCATACTAGCAGTCTTGGAAGTAATTGATGGGGAACTTGTTTCAGGACCCACTGTCGTGATTGTTTCAGGACCCACTGTAGTAATTGTTTCTGGACCACCAGTCGTAACGGTCTCTTGGCTTGTTGGAAGAGGAACTTCACTGGCCATAGTGATAATAGGCGACGATGTTTCCTCTGATGTAGTCTCGGTCTCACCGGAGGTGGACACTGTACTACTCAATGGTGGCATTGTTATCGTTTGTGGACCTGGAGTCTGAGTAGGAATCTCAGTCGATACCTTACCCGTTGGATATGAAAATGGTGTACTCGCTTCAGGGGTTTCAGTTTTCATTTCTAGTCCAGTCACTGTATACATTTTACTAGTCTCCTCTTTGAGTGTTGAACTCGGTATATGAGTAGTTTCAGCAGTAGATGTTGGGGAGGCAGTTTCGGGTGTCATTGTTTCAGGGAGCAATCCCGTCGAGGGCTTCATAACAGTAGTTACCTCAACAGATACCCCCTCTTTACTCATTGTGGTAGGAACACCTGTGGTGTAACGAGTTTCCGCTGTTTTCGTCGCAGACGTATATTCCTTTATCGGAACACCAGTCGTCTCTGCTTCAGGTACTGCAGTAGACGAAGGTCCATAAGTTCCTTTCCCTTCCGATAGGGTTGTCGATTCCCTGACTCCCGGGGTAATGGTAGATGTATAGAATGTCGGGTATGTTTCTGAAGTAACTTTTGTTGTCATACTAGCAGTCTTGGAAGTAATTGATGGGGAACTTGTTTCAGGACCCACTGTCGTGATTGTTTCAGGACCCACTGTAGTAATTGTTTCTGGACCACCAGTCGTAACGGTCTCTTGGCTTGTTGGAAGAGGAACTTCACTGGCCATAGTGATAATAGGCGACGATGTTTCCTCTGATGTAGTCTCGGTCTCACCGGAGGTGGATACTGTACTACTCAATGGTGGCATTGTTATCGTTTGTGGACCTGGAGTCTGAGTAGGAATCTCAGTCGATACCTTACCCGTTGGATATGAAAATGGTGTACTCGCTTCAGGGGTTTCAGTTTTCATTTCTAGTCCAGTCACTGTATACATTTTACTAGTCTCCTCTTTGAGTGTTGAACTCGGTATATGAGTAGTTTCAGCAGTAGATGTTGGGGAGGCAGTTTCGGGTGTCATTGTTTCAGGGAGCATTCCCGTCGAGGGCTTCATAACAGTAGTTACCTCAACAGATACCCCCTCTTTACTCATTGTGGTTGGAACACCTGTGGTGTAACGAGTTTCCGATGTTTTCGTCGCAGACGTATATTCCTTTGTCGGAACACCAGTCGTCTCTGCTTCAGGTACCTCAGTAGACGAAGGTCCATAAGTTCCTGTCCCTTCCGATAGGGTTGTCGATTCCCTGACTCCCGGGGTAATGGTAGATGTATAGAATGTCGGGTATGTTTCTGAAGTAACTTTCGTTGTCATACTAGCAGTCTTGGAAGTAATTGATGGGGAACTTGCTTCAGGACCTACTGTCGTGATTGTTTCAGGACCCACTGTAGTAATTGTTTCTGGACCACCAGTCGTAACCGTCTCTTGGCTTGTTGGAAGAGGAACTTCACTGGCCATAGTGATAATAGGCGACGATGTTTCCTCTGATGTAGTCTCGGTCTCACCGGAGGTGGATACTGTACTACTCAATGGTGGCATTGTTATCGTTTGTGGACCTGGAGTCTGAGTAGGAATCTCAGTCGATACCTTACCCGTTGGATATGAAAATGGTGTACTCGCTTCAGGGGTTTCAGTTTTCATTTCTAGTCCAGTCACTGTATACATTTTACTAGTCTCCTCTTTGAGTGTTGAACTCGGTATATGAGTAGTTTCAGCAGTAGATGTTGGGGAGGCAGTTTCGGGTGTCATTGTTTCAGGGAGCATTCCCGTCGAGGGCTTCATAACAGTAGTTACCTCAACAGATACCCCCTCTTTACTCATTGTGGTTGGAACACCTGTGGTGTAACGAGTTTCCGATGTTTTCGTCGCAGACGTATATTCCTTTGTCGGAACACCAGTCGTCTCTGCTTCAGGTACCTCAGTAGACGAAGGTCCATAAGTTCCTGTCCCTTCCGATAGGGTTGTCGATTCCCTGACTCCCGGGGTAATGGTAGATGTATAGAATGTCGGGTATGTTTCTGAAGTAACTTTCGTTGTCATACTAGCAGTCTTGGAAGTAATTGATGGGGAACTTGCTTCAGGACCTACTGTCGTGATTGTTTCAGGACCCACTGTAGTAATTGTTTCTGGACCACCAGTCGTAACCGTCTCTTGGCTTGTTGGAAGAGGAACTTCACTGGCCATAGTGATAATAGGCGACGATGTTTCCTCTGATGTAGTCTCGGTCTCACCGGAGGTGGATACTGTACTACTCAATGGTGGCATTGTTATCGTTTGTGGACCTGGAGTCTGAGTAGGAATCTCAGTCGATACCTTACCCGTTGGATATGAAAATGGTGTACTCGCTTCAGGGGTTTCAGTTTTCATTTCTAGTCTAGTCACTGTATACATTTTACTAGTCTCCTCTTTGAGTGTTGAAATCGGTATATGAGTAGTTTCAGCAGTAGATGTTGGGGAGGCAGTTTCGGGTGTCATTGTTTCAGGGAGCATTCCCGTCGAGGGCTTCATAACAGTAGTTACCTCAACAGATACCCCCTCTTTACTCATTGTGGTAGGAACACCTGTGGTGTAACTAGTTTCCGCTGTTTTCGTCGCAGACGTATATTCCTTTGTCGGAACACCAGTCGTCTCTGCTTCAGGTACCTCAGTAGACGAAGGTCCATAAGTTCCTGTCCCTTCCGATAGGGTTGTCGATTCCCTGACTCCCGGGGTAATGGTAGATGTATAGAATGTCGGGTATGTTTCTGAAGTAACTTTTGTTGTCATACTAGCAGTCTTGGAAGTAATTGATGGGGAACTTGTTTCAGGACCAACTGTCGTGATTGTTTCAGGACCCACTATGGTAATTGTTTCTGGACCACCAGTCGTAACGGTCTCTTGGCTTGTTGGAAGAGGAACTTCACTGGCCATAGTGATAATAGGCGACGATGTTTCCTCTGATGTAGTCTCGGTCTCACCGGAGGTGGATACTGTACTACTCAATGGTGGCATTGTTATCGTTTGTGGACCTGGAGTCTGAGTAGGAATCTCAGTCGATACCTTACCCGTTGGATATGAAAATGGTGTACTCGCTTCAGGGGTTTCAGTTTTCATTTCTAGTCCAGTCACTGTATACATTTTACTAGTCTCCTCTTTGAGTGTTGAACTCGGTATATGAGTAGTTTCAGCAGTAGATGTTGGGGAGGCAGTTTCGGGTGTCATTGTTTCAGGGAGCATTCCCGTCGAGGGCTTCATAACAGTAGTTACCTCAACAGATACCCCCTCTTTACTCATTGTGGTAGGAACACCTGTGGTGTAACTAGTTTCCGCTGTTTTCGTCGCAGACGTATATTCCTTTGTCGGAACACCAGTCGTCTCTGCTTCAGGTACCTCAGTAGACGAAGGTCCATAAGTTCCTGTCCCTTCCGATAGGGTTGTCGATTCTCTGACTCCCGGGGTAATGGTAGATGTATAGAATGTCGGGTATGTTTCTGAAGTAACTTTTGTTGTCATACTAGCAGTCTTGGAAGTAATTGATGGGGAACTTGTTTCAGGACCCACTGTCGTGATTGTTTCAGGACCCACTGTAGTAATTGTTTCTGGACCACCAGTCGTAACGGTCTCTTGGCTTGTTGGAAGAGGAACTTCACTGGCCATAGTGATAATAGGCGACGATGTTTCCTCTGATGTAGTCTCGGTCTCACCGGAGGTGGATACTGTACTACTCAATGGTGGCATTGTTATCGTTTGTGGACCTGGAGTCTGAGTAGGAATCTCAGTCGATACCTTACCCGTTGGATATGAAAATGGTGTACTCGCTTCAGGGAATTCAGTTTTCATTTCTAGTCCAGTCACTGTATACATTTTACTAGTCTCCTCTTTGAGTGTTGAACTCGGTATATGAGTAGTTTCAGCAGTAGATGTTGGGGAGGCAGTTTCGGGTGTCATTGTTTCAGGGAGCATTCCCGTCGAGGGCTTCATAACAGTAGTTACCTCAACAGATACCCCCTCTTTACTCATTGTGGTTGGAACACCTGTGGTGTAACGAGTTTCCGATGTTTTCGTCGCAGACGTATATTCCTTTGTCGGAACACCAGTCGTCTCTGCTTCAGGTACCTCAGTAGACGAAGGTCCATAAGTTCCTGTCCCTTCCGATAGGGTTGTCGATTCTCTGACTCCCGGGGTAATGGTAGATGTATAGAATGTCGGGTATGTTTCTGAAGTAACTTTTGTTGTCATACTAGCAGTCTTGGAAGTAATTGAGGTGGTAATTGTTTAAGGAACTCCTGTCGTGATTGTTTCAGGACCCACTGTAGTAATTGTTTCTGGACCACCAGTCGTAACGGTCTCTTGGCTTGTTGGAAGAGGAACTTCACTGGCCATAGTGATAATAGGCGACGATGTTTCCTCTGATGTAGTCTCGGTCTCACCGGAGGTGGATACTGTACTACTCAATGGTGGCATTGTTATCGTTTGTGGACCTGGAGTCTGAGTAGGAATCTCAGTCGATACCTTACCCGTTGGATATGAAAATGGTGTACTCGCTTCAGGGGTTTCAGTTTTCATTTCTAGTCCAGTCACTGTATACATTTTACTAGTCTCCTCTTTGAGTGTTGAACTCGGTATATGAGTAGTTTCAGCAGTAGATGTTGGGGAGGCAGTTTCGGGTGTCATTGTTTCAGGGAGCATTCCCGTCGAGGGCTTCATAACAGTAGTTACCTCAACAGATACCCCCTCTTTACTCATTGTGGTAGGAACACCTGTGGTGTAACTAGTTTCCGCTGTTTTCGTCGCAGACGTATATTCCTTTGTCGGAACACCAGTCGTCTCTGCTTCAGGTACTGCAGTAGACGAAGGTCCATAAGTTCCTGTCCCTTCCGACAGGGTTGTCGATTCTCTGACTCCCGGGGGAATGGTAGATGTATAGAATGTCGGGTATGTTTCTGAAGTAACTTTTGTTGTCATACTAGCAGTCTTGGAAGTAATTGATGGGGAACTTGTTTCAGGACCCACTGTCGTGATTGTTTCAGGACCCACTGTAGTAATTGTTTCTGGACCACCAGTCGTAACCGTCTCTTGGCTAGTTGGAAGAGGAACTTCACTGGCCATAGTGATAATAGGCGACGATGTTTCCTCTGATGTAGTCTCGGTCTCACCGGAAGTGGAAACTGTACTACTCAATGGTGGCATTGTTATCGTTTGTGGACCTGGAGTCTGAGTAGGAATCTCAGTCGATACCTTACCCGTTGGATATGAAAATGGTGTACTCGCTTCAGGGATTTCAGTTTTCATTTCTAGTCCAGTCACTGTATACATTTTACTAGTCTCCTCTTTGAGTGTTGAACTCGGTATATGAGTAGTTTCAGCAGTAGATGTTGGGGAGGCAGTTTCGGGTGTCATTGTTTCAGGGAGCATTCCCGTCGAGGGCTTCATAACAGTAGTTACCTCAACAGATACCCCCTCTTTACTCATTGTGGTTGGAACACCTGTGGTGTAACGAGTTTCCGATGTTTTCGTCGCAAACGTATATTCCTTTGTCGGAACACCAGTCGTCTCTGCTTCAGGTACCTCAGTAGACGAAGGTCCATAAGTTCCTGTCATTTCCGATAGGGTTGTCGATTCCCTGACTCCCGGGGTAATGGTAGATGTATAGAATGTCGGGTATGTTTCTGAAGTAACTTTCGTTGTCATACTAGCAGTCTTGGAAGTAATTGATGGGGAACTTGTTTCAGGACCCACTGTCGTGATTGTTTCAGGACCCACTGTAGTAATTGTTTCTGGACCACCAGTCGTAACGGTCTCTTGGCTTGTTGGAAGAGGAACTTCACTGGCCATAGTGATAATAGGCGACGATGTTTCCTCTGATGTAGTCTCGGCCTCACCGGAGGTGGAAACTGTACTACTCAATGGTGGCATTGTTATCGTTTGTGGACCTGGAGTCTGAGTAGGAATCTGAGTCGATACCTTACCCGTTGGATATGAAAATGGTGTACTCGCTTCAGGGATTTCAGTTTTCATTTCTAGTTCAGTCATTGTATACATTTTACTAGTCTCTTCTATATATGTCATCCCTGGTATTTCACTTGTTATAGTGCTTGTTATGGTGGTTGGTTTTGAGTCAGACTGTTCTGTAAAATTAGTAGTTGTCTCTGTTACTGACATGTTCGTGAGTGGAATTATTTGTTGTGTACTGGAAGGAGTTGCTAATTCAAAACAATGACTTTTTGGGTCTCCTGTGAAAAAGTCTTGGCATTTGCAGATAACATTGTGTGCTTGTACCATGCATACTGCATTGAGTCCGCAGGTGTTGGGATAACATGGATTCGTGCATTCTCCATCCAAACACTTTTGTGTTTCTGTGCAGTTATTATCCACAGTACAGCTGACATTGGTCAACCTTTCTGTGAATATACAACATAATTTATATAACATTATTTACATTATATTTAATTATTTACAGTTAATTTACATAAATAGCCACTACCTTTGTTAATTATTAATATATTGTTTCAAATTTCATGCATTTTAAGTTTTAATTAAAGTTATAGGTAAATTTTTCATCTTAATGTGGGCAATTATGATTAACAATGAGAAATTTGCACAATGCATCTCATCATGCTAAATGAAGTAAATAATTTTATTAGATGGCTTTTTATTACTTTTATGCATCCATATTGTTTAAGAGTTTCAGATAATTCATGTTATAATTAATAAATTCTTGTATTTATTAAATCCATTAAATATTTATTGGTTATTACTTTGATTATTACTGTATGAGTTTTTTTTTGTTTTTTTTTTTAGCTACTCACGTAAAACGAAACAAAGATAATAAAGATGCATAATAAATTTTAAATTTGCATGACTTTTCTCTTTTCATGGTTCATAGCTGGCAACATTGGACTAGCAGATGGACCATGTTTCAAAGTACTTTTGAGTGAAACATGCATTTAAATGAGTATTTCATGGGTTTAAATTAGTTTTATAGTAGCTTATTAGACTGAAATCTAAGTTTACATTGTGGAAGAAGTAATAACTACATCTTCCTAGAGCTCTGGTTGATTATTCTAAGGTCTCCTTTGAACGAATTTTTCTGAACAGTTGAACAGCTTTACTGCAAAAGTCAGTGAGAGTGCTCAACTACTAAAGCAGTACACTGGCACTGGCTTAGGAGCCCACTGGCAGTAAAGGGTTAAGTTTATGAAGCAATATGCAAAAAATGAATTATTGAAAGAAATAAGTGTTAATGTACAAATATAATTATAACTAATCAAATTCCATTCTTTAAATTCAATGAATAAGTCCAAATATATTTTATTTAATTTCTTCATTAAACAGCTACTAAAAATTATACAGGTTTTTTTTCTATGTTAAATATCAACTACAAAATGTTTGACAATAGGTTAGAGCACTATCTAAATCCAGCCAAATTTGATGACAAAAATAATAGCATCTAATGTATGATGTGAAGAAAATTATAATTTAGAGACCTCAGTGAACAGTTTATTTACATCAGCTAATTTTATTAAAATTTACGTGAAACAAGTGCCACAGCAAAATTGAATGTTTTTATGTTTATTTAAAACAGAAAATTATGTTAAGGAAAATTTAACAATCAAAATTCAGCTATATTCACTAGGGAGAAAAATACGATAAAATGACATTAAAATATTTTGTATTGATGTATATAACATATTTTAAGTTACTAACTCCAAGAAAAACATGCGTTCTCTTCACATTTTGGAATATTATTATGTTAAAATTCAAGAAAACCTATTAATTCTAGTTCATGAAATTTAAAAATGAAAATTAGCATAACTATTCAATAAAAAAACAACCTAATAATAGAAAGTTACTTGTGATGATATTGTCAAGAACCAAGTGGAAAAGAATAAGAAAAAAATGCCATCATCTTAAGATGGAGAAACAGAATATTAGTACGTTGGTGGACATTAATTTCAAAGAAATTATGTTGCTGGCTGTTCCTATGAATGTGAATTTATAATTAAGTCCATATGTATATGTTCGTGTATATGGACAGTATTATGCAAATTTGATGGTGTCCTGGCCAATTTACTTAAATGTAATTCAATGGCACATTTTTGTCTCCTCTTAAATTTATGTTAGTAACCCTGAGGTTCTCTGGCGTTCGAAATAGAGAAACATTGTAAGTGATTAACTATGTCACATTGAACCAATTTATTAAAGAATATTTTTTATTTATTTTTTTATAAGTTAATAAATCTTTAAAAAAAACCAACTATGGAATATTATGCGTAAATCAATTTTTATTTTATTTAATTTTTTTAAATATATATTATTCTAAGGGTTTCTCAGAGATATTTAAAGTTACAAATGGTATGGTATAAAACTGAATAGAAGGTGATAATAATAAAATATTTATTAAGAAATGATTCAGTTATATATTTCAATGTTTATGATACTAACTTGCTTTTTATTTTTGTCATCAAAAAACTATGTGTAAACCAAGCGAAACAAATGAAAGTTTTAAAGGAATGTTTACATTACTACATGAGTTAACTAAAATAAAAAATAAAAATAAATTATTGATGCCAAAATTCACTCCAGCTCCTTGAAAATGATAAAAAAGAAACAAATACTATAATGGAAAAGTGTATGTTTTGGATATATTTTATATTTGTCTGTATTCATCATAAATCTAAAAAGTTTGGGAATATATTTCTTATTCGTATTCATTTTAACATTGAAAAATAAATAATGGCAGTATAGGACAACATTTCTGATTAATATTTCAGAATTCTGACATATTTTATGTAAAATTCAGGGTGAGTTAGATGCGAAAAATAATATATATTCATGAGTTATTCTGAATAAAAAAACTCAGTAGCTCTTAGCTAGTAATAACTTCTCATAAAAAAATAAAATCTTCTATTGAGATTTTAAGCAATACTGAAATTAAAAAAAAAACTTATGTCTTGATTATACAAGAGTTTCTCAAAGTAAATTTTCATTCAATTTTATCAGATTTCCCTTAAGTGGAATCAACTTTTGACATGATACGATATTTTGAAAAAATTGTTGAAAATGCCACACGTGTATATGTGTGTTAATAATAGGGAGGGGGGCTTAGATATAGGGCAAAATATAAGTTGTTAAATACCTCGGATCTACACATTAGAATGTCCAGGTGAAATCAAGTATGTGTAGGAAATCTGCTTAATTAGTTAAATTTGTATTTTGAAATATTTGAATTCATTTATTTTAACTTTCATGTGGTTAGGAGGAGGGAAGTAATAAGAGAAGAAATACACTGAAGATACACAGTTGCTGTGTCAGACATGTATCTGTAGATGTTATCATAAGATTAATCAAATGGAATGTCGTTTTCATAAGTCCATTACATATATATTCAAGAAGCCCCCCACAGTTTTTATTTCTATCCTTAAAATCACCATACTGGTTGAGAGACACAAATTTTAAACTTCAACACAAACTGCTTACTTTGAAGAATATATTTTTCAGTAAAACATGTATAATGAAACATTAGAAAAAAAATACCTCTTAAGCAGATAGGAACAAATTAACGTCAAAGCAAATACCGAAAAATTATCTCATAAAAATATTTTACACAATTGAAAGTGATACTTACAAAATAGATTAATTATGTTTTCAGTTTTAATTGGAAAGTCATGTATTGAATAAAGTTGGGACAGTTACAGGAAATTTGAGTAACCAAGGAAACATGGAGTAATTATGACAAACAATATTTTTACCTTTAATACATCCATTTTTTGGGTCGGCAGAATATCCTTGTGGACAAAACCTGCAGACTGCTTTATGATCTTCAACAAAGCATGGGGCATCTTGCGGGCATGACATGTTAGCACATGGGTTCACACATTGATAATTTCGGCATGAAAGAGCAGGAGGACATCCTGCGTCTTTCAGGCATATTGACACTTCTGGGTTGCAATTTTCTGTGCAAACGCATACTGGCCGATGATCGAGAACAAGACAAGTTTTGTTTTCGGAACAAATTCCTGGAATACAAGGTGTCTGACACCGGTCTAAAACACACGCCTGATTTGATGGGCAATCTGCATCTTCCCTGCATTCAGCTTGCTCTGGGGCACAACGCAACTCACCATTAGCGCTTAGAGAAAATCCATATTTACATACGCATTGTGGCCTATGATCTCTAACTCGGCACATTTTATTCGGATCACAAGTAGGACCGGACAGAAGGCATGGGTCACGACAATCCCCTCGAAAGCAAGAAAGGCTACTGGGGCATTGAGAATTAGTTTTACACTTTATCTGTGGAGGAATAGGAGTTGTCTCTTGACACTTAGGGTCAGGGGTGCAAATGACTCGAGGGTCTCCTGAGTGACACTCAGGGCAAACGCATTTGGCGTGATGCTCAACCGGTTGGCAAAGTGCATTCTGCCCGCAAGACTCCCTCAAGCTGCACACTTCTATACACTCTTGATTGATGCATGCCTTCTCAGCTGGGCAGTCCTCATGGCTCTCGCATTCTACCATCCCACAGGCAGCACCAATCAGTACCATAAACGTTTTAGAATAAATGAGAGAAGACATAACAGAAGAGCAGATATTGGAGAAAAGTGACAAATAGTATACAAATATAATCACCCAAGCTTCATTTCACATATTTAAAGAAAATTAATCAAATTCCAACTCTATTAGATTAATATTTGCGACACACTATTTAATGTTGAAAGTTTAAGATGAACTCATTTATTTCTTTTAAGTAGCTCCAAAAAAGTAAGACAAATTTAAATCATTCATTTCCACTGTATATCCCCAAATCTATAGTAAACATGTTTTAGGATTGAAGCCAAGCAAATAATAATAAGGAGGAATATAAAAGGTATTTCTTTTACTTCATAATAAATGATCATAGCCAAGACACCTTGTGGTATAAAAGAAGTCAAACAAGTATAACACAAATGGATTCTGAATATAATAAATAAAACCTGAATGACATTTGTATACAATTGTTGACACTTTTAATATTAGTACAAACATCTGCTCTTAAGGAACTGTGAAAGTGTTTCAATCACGGCAGTAATAAAAATATGTGTTTACTTATTTACATGTATATAATAAACTTTAGAGAGGAAAAGATTTTAAAAGTAGATAGGAGAAATGTAAAAGATAGAATTACAACATATGAACTAAACACAGAAAAAAGCTCCCAATGCCAAAACAAAAACTACATTGTGAGATTGATCCTTTCACAGTTCCCAATCTGCCTTCTCAATTATTAACCTAAAATGATTTACTAAAATACTCAAGTGTATGCTATAAAATAATATGATAGACATGTAATAATATGTACAATTGTAAATCAAATAATTACGTAAACTGTCATGTCTATTCAATTTGAACAGAATATAATATCTTATGAAAAATATAGTCTCTTTTTTTTCTTTGGCATTGGAGTTTCAAAAACTGACAACCTATAGTCAGTGAAAAAGTCAGATTGGAATACTGTTTTGAACATCTCACAAACGCCCCAGATCAAATATTTAATTTAGAAATTTACAGTATATACAGTTCCAATCATAATTAAGTAGAGGAATACCCAAGCAATTAAATAAATACACTGTACAATATGAGGCATGCTATACATTATCCCGTGTTTTCATGCATTATTATAAATTGTGAATACTAGTTCGTGTAAAGTAAATTTTTTTGTAATTAGAGAGTTTCGGAAAGTTGTGTATTTATATATAATAAACAGTATTATATTTAAGCTACGTAAAATAGATCTAAAAAATAAGCATACCTGGCTTGCAATGAACTTGAGGTGACCCCTTTGTTCCAGGGGGACAAGTACATTCAAACTTATCTAATTCTACCTCTGTACATACAGCGTTAACACCGCATCCTTCCGTTCGACAATCACCTCGTTTTATGCCTATAAATTTGAAAGTACAATTATTTATCAAGAACAACAAAAATTACCTAAAGATATCTGTTGTCATTTTTAAAATAAATGAAGATGGACACTTATCAGAGAAATATACAAGAAAAAGAATCTGTAGTCCTGCACTTACAAAGATAACCTCTATCTTTTTTATATTTAAGACTACGAAGCCACTTTGTGCAATTAAATATTGTCATAATGTGTCTTTTTTCTTCACTTGAAATGCCGACATAAGTATTTTATCCGATGCATAAAATTGAATTTTAAAATATTAGCAATATAAGTAATAATACTTTTTATCTGTCATCAGAAAAGAATATATGAGGAAGATGTCCAGTTCATAAATGAATTACTTGGACCTCAAGTGATAATAAAATATCTTGAAGAAAATTTCTTTAAAAACTTTAGTAAAATAAATTTCTACTATATTTTGATAGGTGTTCTACTTATCAGGTTATTTAGAAAATTAAAATGAATTTAATTTAAACAGTAACCAATCATTATATTTTATTTCCTGAAGCAAAGTCACATATACTCTTAGTGCCTCATAAAAGATTTGAAAGGTGCTTTTATATCAAATTTTGTGAATTTTCATTATATTCTTCACTCTAAAAACATTTTTGGTATTGTTTGGTTCTTTTGTTTTCTTGCCAAGTATTTAAATTTAAATAACTTATCCCTCAGCTACTTTTTTGTTGATTTCCTACAAATGCCAAGTGATAAATATTTCATTCATTCATGAATAACTTAGCCTGTTTTTGTTTGGCTACATGATTATTAAATACATTTTAAATATAAAATTTAATAAGGTGGTGCTTAAAGCCCGAATGGAAACCAAAAAGAAGTAATTTACTAACATTCACTTTACACAACTACAGCTAATCGGAATGTATTGTCTTTAGGTTATCACCATTCCCAAGCCAGGATATTAATATATTATTTAGAGAGTTTGTCACTTAATAGATTCCTACTGGCCAGCATGAGTCAAACCCATAACTCTAGGTTTAACAAGTTAATTAAGACCACTGCTTTAACTCGCATATTACCCGAGCCCCTCTGAATGGAAGCTATTTACTCTTAAACTGAAATGAAATATCATGTAAATATAACCTGAAATTGAACAAACTCAGCTAAGCTAAGGAGGACAGGTAATTTATAGGTTACAACTCTTATTTAGTTAGGAAGGCACTAAGAATTTTATTTAATAATTAAAAATTTATTAACGATTAACAATTTATTCTACAACAATTATCAATATTTATTTATCAATTTGTTACTAATAACCAGCCATTAAGAAAACAAATAAATTTAACATTAATCCAAAATATAATTGGACTAAAAACAACATCAAAATCACTTACATCTGTTTTTAGGATCACCTAGAGGAAATTCGGGTGGACAGAAACACTGATAAGTACTTCCAGATGGCCTGCAAGAGGCATTCATCCCACACTTTGCCTTAGCACAATGATCTATTCGAGTTTCTTGACAACGACAGCCTTTGTACGGATCTCCTGTACAACCTGGATTACAACTACATTCATATCCATTGGAAACATCACGGCAACGTGTGTTCGGACCACATGGGTTTCTGCTGCAAGTATCACTAGGGCCTGAAATGAGATATAAAATCAGAAATTCTAAGTTTAAAATTATTGCAGTAATTTATACCATTCAATACAATAATTTGGTTTTTGTCAAAATTATAATTATAATTTTTCTTTTTTATGGATGAGTTTTCAAAGATTTCTCTTCAATAAAATGCTGAAGGAAAATCTAATTTTACGTCCAAATCATGTTTTTAAACCAGAGAAAAATATATTGCATTAAAACATAACTTAATAAAGAATCATTTTCTTAAAAATAACAAACATAATTTTCATATCCTGAAAATAAATATACGTACCCGGTTTACATTCAGTGAGAGGATTGCCATGAAAACCTGGGGGACAAGAACAAAGTGCACGACGGTCAGCTGCCTTACATTGAGCATTTACACCACATGGACGTCCTTGGAGGCAAGGATTTCTACAAACTTTGTCCTCACCACATGATTTACCTAAAAATAAAAATTACTTATTTTAAAATGTTTGCAATTGATTAAATTTAATAAAATATCATTTGGGGGCTATGAATCATACCCACATGTGAGAAAAGGCGCCACTAATATACACATACACATCATTCAAACAATTTCAAGAGGAAAAAACAAAACAACCTGTACTGAAATGGGGGTATTTTAATAATGTAGCAATATTCTAATAAAAATGTTAATATATAGGGATATATCCCAGGAAATATTCTTTATTGACTTGACCAAAAACTTATACAAAATGGAATGGCCCTGTGTGTCTTGTTTTCTTGTACTATGTAATTAGCCAAAGCGAAGAAATGGTCAGAATTATGGTTAACCCCTCTGCCAGGCTAGCACTGATAAAAATATGGTTTATTTAGTTTCTATTCTGGGCACCCTATTTATTCTTATTTGTGCGAAAAAAATGTTGTAGTCATGATCTTCAAACCTTTTTATATACCAAACTACAGTCCTAAACCTGTAATCATTGGTAGAATCATTTTTGGTATGTCAACCTGTTATAGGTCTATAGTTCTTATGCTTGTATAACAGCAATGAAATCGACTAGTAGCCAAATGCATTGTACTTAGTTATTTCATTGTATGCCTTGGCCAGCAAAAGATTCTTTCTCTTCTTCCCTGCAAAAGGTATGCACATTGATCAATGATAAATTGCAGAATCTCAATTTTACACTGATTCTGCATTATCTGCTGTCAATGGCATGATAGATAACTTATAGTATAAAAAAACTAAGGAGAATACTGAGAGATAAAGAAGTGCATGAAATGAAATGATGTAGTAATGATGTTTGAAAATGTAACCAGATAGTAAAATTTTTATTGTAGTTGGTACGTTGAAAATAAGTAGGATGGTGATAAGGGAATTGATAGTCAATTAAACACTTTTATTTTTGATTTCTGAAAATTAAATCTTTTGATTATTTCTGGTCCTTTGAATATAATCACCAGCATCAAATGCTAATGTAGGTATTCATGCATATGTAGGCACAAAAGCTTTTCACTGTAAAGAATCAATGGGAGAAACTCATTTAAAAAATGTTTTTTTAAAATATATATTCACAATACAATGTATAATTAAAACAAAAATAATAACCTCCTTCACAGTCTTCATCTTTGGTGCAAGAGAATGGTTTGCAGGACCTAGTTGGATCACCAAGAGTTCCAGCAGGGCAGAGGCAGACCGCCTTATGGTCTGAGACTCTACATTCAGCTCCAATGCCACATGGATTACGACCAGAATCACATGGGCTGCGGCACAAACCACCTGAGCAAGAACGGTCATTAGGGCAATCTGTGTCCTTCTGGCAGCCACCTCTACAAATGCCATCTCGACAGAGTTGACCCTGGAAAGAATAAATAAAGTCTGTTTATTATTTGCTCTTAGTTTATCAATAAAACACATAATTGTCAATATATATCTATGTGCGCACATGTACACACACATACACACAGATGATTCATATGTGTGAGTATAGATTGTCTTAAGAGTAAAATAAAGTGTACTCACAGGAATACAAGGTTTGGCTGTCGAACAGGTAGCTGCACAAACACCTTCAAAACAGACACTTCCACAAGGGCATTCCTTAGTACCATGGCAAAGAGTTTGACAGTGGCCAGTCGCTTCGTCACAAGGACAAGTTTCATTGCACCTTATTGGAGGTTTGGTGCAACCTATAAGAGGATGCCCAAAATACGATGGTGGACAGCTGCATATTACTCCGTGATTAACAACTGCACACTCAGCACATGAACCACAGGTTGTTGCTGCCTCACATGGATCTAGAAATAGAATAAAAGAAAATCAAGATTGTGGAATACAATTATACAGAGTAATTGATAATTCATATTTTGAATGTTATTATTTTATGAAATCTCATCAAAATCAGTGAATAAATACTTTTACAAATTTGGACGAAGGGTTTAAAGGAACAGTAAACATAAAAAACTGCCAAACCTTATTTACTATTTACTGAATTACAATTGTGATTAAGATTAAACATACAAGAGATTTCAGAATTTTTGCTCTTTGTCCTAATGTGACACAAAATACATTTCAACAAATAAAAATGTGAGCTGGCTTTTCAGGTATAGTAGGATAAATTAATTAATCTTTAAAGTCAATGAAAAAACAAAATAATTACAACAAATGGGACATACCTCTGCATTGCTTGTCAATGCAAGCTTGATTATCGGGGCAAACAATGTCACTCCTACAGCCAAGTTCACAGACTCGGTTTTCACAAATCTGACCTTTGCTACACTTTGAATCGCTGTTGCAAATTGTTTTGCAAACACCATTTAAGCATCTTTCATCTGAGAGACAGTTAACATCCCTGTGAAAAAGATATATTAGTTGGCAAAGTGAATATAGATTCAGCTTTCATAGTGAACAATTTATTTATTTTTTTAAATCATACTGATGAGCGTAAAATATCCTATTAAGTTATAATTCAGTAGCCTGACCCAATGGCACCGAACATTTACACACAAATCTTAAATAAATAAATATATATTAAAACGAAAATAGCAAAACATTACACATACGCTTTGCAAGTATTGAGGCAGACATCACCATAGCAAGTGGTTCCTGGAGGACAATCCCCATTGCCATAACAAGAGAGAGTTGGATTTTTACAACTCGCATGTGGATCTCCGGTAAGGTCTTCAGGACACCTGCACACTTTCTGATGGTTTGACATGGAGCACTTGGCATTAGTCCCACAGGCAGTGGGTGACTCACAAAGATCTAAATAATAAAATAAATTAAATAAGCTATGAGAAATAACACAGTTTACAGAATTTCATAGGAAATCAAATTTTAATAAATGCAAGCCATGAAACAAAATTACCAAATTTGAGGAGTGGTTTTAAGCAATAAATGATCAAATAAAAGTTTTGTGTAGGTCACTCAGCACTACAATCCTTGAAGGACCTAGGCCTACACCACTACTGTTTTTGACCATTCCTCACCATTTCTATCCTAACTTTTCCAATCTCAAATGACCAAACCTCTGCAAGCCCTTCTCCAGGCCATGTGTTGCCATGGCATGTGTTTGCTATCTACTGGAAAACCATATATCATCTTCCAGACAGTTAGGCGGGTTTCATACATTGGACACTCCCAACCACCACAGTTTGCCCACAGGTGGTGTAAAAATATTTAATATATAGGACCAAAAGTATGGAGAAAAATTTAAATTTTCTTGATAAGGGACATAGATATAGATTCAAAATAAGTTTTAAAGAATGTTTAAGAGCATGTTCTTGGTCGTAAGTATTTTTAAAAATTTCAAAATAGTTACAACAAGCCTTTGGTACAATAAATGAATAAGTATAAAAGCATTTTAAAAAGTAGTTTAATTTTACTCACCAATGCATTTAGAGTTGACACATGCCTTATTCTCAGAGCAACTGAAATCACTGCGACAGCCAACAGCACATATAAAATCTTGGCAAACTTCACCTGATCGACAATCATCATCTTTTCTACAAAGAGGTTGACAAACTTTGGTAGTTAAATCACATTTTTCATTACTGAGGCAACCTGAGTCTGTTGCACAAACTGGACGGCAAATTCCTAAAACAAATATATTTATACATTAATTTGGTCTATAAGTACAAATTGATTAATTTAAATTGTCCATTTAGTCTCATATGTAATATTATGTCACGGTATTGATAGTTGTAACAAAATCTTTAAATTGATAAACAATATGATAATAAAGGATCAAAACATTTATTCAAATTATGAAAGATTTATTTGTAGAGCAAACTGGTGAAAATAAATTATATGATTGACCCAGGTATTTTTATCATAAATTTCATTCATAAGAAAGCATCTTAAACTTATTCTAGGCGATGAACACTTCATTACTTTGTGGTAATTAATTCCTACCACTTTTCTTTTTAGTGTGAGATAGTTTCACAAGGATTTTGTAAAGCAGCTGTGCAAAAATTTGAGATAATATCGACTAAAAATTAGGTATAATTATGATCTATGCTTTGGGAATAAACTAAGGACAGAAAATATTAAGTTACATGAGCAATGTTTTACTTTTTTTGATTGAATTAAATGTTAAGAGATTTTTAGCTGTCACCAAGGTGAATTTGTGTAAAGAGTTTGTATATAGTTGTTGATTTGTATCAACTCGACTTAGCAAAAGACGACCTGGAATGAGTTGTCTCCAGACATTAACAGACCTCATTTTACCTCGGACCGGTGGTCAGATTATTAGTCACCAGTTTGCCTATAGATGCAATCTAGGAGAGTCAATGCCTTTCTTTTTAATGCCGATGCAGATGCCAGACTAGTACTCTTAGATAGCTGACTGGTGAGCTCAATTTCTCCCTTGGCAGGGATGGAATATGGGCCTACCTATTAGTTTACTTGACAACTTCTAGTGGATATTAATAAATGTAAAATACAAAAACCTAAAATGTTATTTATTTTTTATATAAATCATTATCAAACTAATAATGGTTTTTTTTGTTGTCTTAAGACATAGGTTAAAAATACACTGCTCATGGTTGCAGCTGGGGCATATAGGAATTTCAATTATAAAGGATCTTCTTGAAGAAGGGATAGCATTTTCCTGTATTGTACGTAAATGTTCATTTTATGAGGAATTTTAATATTACCTGAGATACATGTAGTTCCAGTCGAGCAATCTCTATTTTCTCTGCAGGGTGGCGCAGGGGCACGAACACAGGCAACAGTAGCACTTGGATTTGGAACAAAACCAGTTCCGCAAGAACATACTGCTCGTTGGTTTGAAACAGAACAGATGGCATTTGGCCCACAAGTTGACTCCAAGCATGGGTTCATACATTTGTTATCTCTGCACGATTCGCTGGCACTACAGTCATCATCTGAATGACAACCAACGAGGCACATATTGTGAAGACATATGTGGCCAAGGAAGCAGTCATTATCAACTCGGCATGTCACTAAAAAAAATATTATAGAAATTAATAAGAATAGCCAATTGAAAATGTTAAAAAGAATACTTATATATTTAAACTTTTAAATTGTATAGACAATATATTTAAAACACCAAAATAATTTACATTTACATTGAATAAGAAGAAAAAAAAAACAATCTAATGAACTTACATATGCAATCTCCTTTCAAACATTTTTCATTCAATGCACACTCATTATCAGATACGCATTTATGTCTACAAACATTGTCTCTGCATGAGCTATTTCCAATACAGTCTTCTTTAACATTGCATGGTGTGGGAACTGAAAGAAGTTTATATTTAATATGATTTAAGTAATTTTATAAATAAATCCTTTTTACCAAATAAATATTGATGAATTCATTCTTACTTCTGACACATTCTATTAGTTCATTTCCAGTAAAACCAGGTGGGCATGAACAGTGTTTAATATGATCAACTGTTTGACATTGAGCATTCAAACCACAGGTGCTAGAATCAATGCATGGATTTCCACAGTGCCCAAGTAAGCATTGCTCATTCAAACCACATTCAGAGTGTGATCGGCAAGATGCTATAATAAGAAATAACTATGTATAAAAAGAAATTCCGATTGAATAATGATGGGTTCAGAATTATTTAGGTTATTTACTTCGGCAAAGATTTCCATAGCAATGTGTGTTGTGTGGGCAATCTGAATTTGATTTACATGGTATTGGTTTCGGTCTACAACCAGTGTTGACATCATCAGGGTTACCCTCATATCCTGTGTTACAAGTACAAATACCTTCATGTTTTCCAGCCACACACTCAGCATTAATTCCGCAAGCCTTATCTTCACAAACATCTAGAAAAATTAACAATATTAATTTAATGAAGATATATTAAGAAAAATATAGTAAGGAATACTATATTTAATCTGAATACCTCGACACTTAGGTTGACCATTACTTATTGTACACACAGCTGCTATAGGACAGTCTTCATCTGACTGACATTCAACTGGAGGAGTACATCCTTCTTTATAAGGGTCGCCTACTGTGCCAAGGGGACAGAGGCACTTGTGAGTACCACGTGCATTAGCACAAGTTGCACCAGGCCCACATGGATTCTGAAGACAATAATCCACAGCAGTACAGTCTGAGTAAGGATCACCTGTATATCCAGGTTGGCAATAACACACCTATTAACATATTTTTAATATAAATTTCCCGCGAAAACAAGGAATAAGAATTTTTTTATTGAACATAATGTAAGGAAATATAAGTGTTTCAAACCTGTTTATGGCTTTCAGCTGAGCACAGTGCATTATGCCCACATGGATTATTAACAAGACATGAAATTTTACACATGAAATCTTCACAAATTTTATCGTCTGAACAATCGTTATTCACTTGACATTCAGTTCTCTGACAGCCAAGTTGAGGATTCCCGTGATAACCTGCTTTGCATGAACAAATAGGTTTGTGATTTTTAGCAGTGCACTCTGCGTTTCTTCCACACAATGCATTTCCATCACAAACATTGTCACATACGGCCTGAAAAAAACCATTATAATTTTATGTTAAAACATTTTCAATGCTTATAAAGTGATATTTTAAATCTGTGTGATTCATTAGTTTGTATTGACGTAAAAAGTAAAATCATTACTTGTCCAACACTGTTGGTAATGCAACGTTGGTGATCTTCACAATCACCATCCCTTTCACAACGAAGTTCTCTTACACAAATGCTGTTCAGACAATACTGGAAGTCAGGGCAAGTACTGTTTGAATGGCAGGTCGGTTGGCAAACATTAGAAATACATAACTGATCAGTAATGCACTCTCGAGTACTTGTACAAATAGCTAAATAAAAAACAAAATAAAAAATTCATAAGAGAAACAAATATTTTCTAAACATATTGATGTTACTTTTATAAGTTTTTAAATTTAAATAAATATCCAAGTTTCAAGTTTACGTACACAAACAAATTCCATTGTGGCAAGAAGTGCCTGCCTGACATTGTGAGTCAGTACTGCAGTACTGTAAAGGAACACAGCCTAGGTGTGGGTCACCTGTAGTACCAGCTTTACACGAGCAAACTGCTGCATTATGTTCTGCATGACAATCTGTATTTTCACCACACACATTTTCCAAGCTACATGGATTTATACAGTGACCCAAAACACAGGCATGGGAATCTCTGCAGTCAGAGTGATCGCTACACTCCATTTGTGTACATTTGACCTTGAAACCAAAAACAATACAAATTAAAAATGAAGATAAAACAAATAGGAAAGAGGTTATATGACAGGAAGATTCTAACCTTTGGATCTCCAGTTGTCCGTGCTGGACAAGAACATGTAGGGACATGGTTTATAGTGGTACAGATTGTTTTGCGACCACACGTTCCAGAAACAAGACAAGGGTCACGACATGTATTTTCAATACAAGCGGCAGTTATAGGGCAATCTTCATTGCTGAAGCAATCTCCAGGTTTTCTACAACCGCCATGCACGGGATCTTCTACTAGTCCATTTTCACACAAGCAAGCATAACTTCCAATTGTATTTTTACATCTATAAAGACATAAAATAAAATATGAATTACAGTTTTATGAAACAAATTATAAGAATATAAGAATACTACTAAAAACCTACACAGCTGTTGGATGGCAGGGTTTGCTCAAACACTCATCTTCATCTACACACTTGTTGTCAATCATAGCGTACCCATCATAACATAGACAAATACCTTTGTGATTTTCAGCAAAACAAGAACCATGGCCACAATTGGTTTTGTCACATGGGTCTGAAATATCAAGATCACCAAATAAAACATTATGAATGTCTACAAATACTTACAAAGCTAATTAAACAGTATTACATTTAAAATACTTACTCATGCATTTGTATGACTGAATATCACAAAATTTGTCCTTTGGACAGTCCTGAGATGTCGTACATTCAACTTTAAAACAACCTAAATTTAAATCATAGGGATCTCCTAAGTATCCAGATGGACAAATGCATGAAAGAATGTGTTTTGAAACTTGGCAAACTGCAGTAGGTCCACAAGGTGTTTCGGGTGACTGACAAGGGTTAGAACATTTTCCAGAAATGCAAGAAAGTGCTCCATCGCAGTCCTCATGAGATTGACATTGATCTGGGGCCATACATCCTGGTTCACTGAACGGATTTCCAACTCGACCATTCTCACAGCTACAAGTAAATGACCCCAAGTTGTTGGTGCATTTTGCGGTTGGGTGACAAGGGTTTTGCAAACATTCATCAATATCCTTGCAATTAGAACCATCAAATACGTAGCCTGAAGAACACCTAAAGAAAAAATAAAAGAAAAATGACCTTAAAAACTTCTTAGCTGAAGTAGACCTATCATACAATACAAATAAAAGAGGTTTATAACTAGTTCAGAAAAAAACAAAATTATTTTGTAAAGCTACAATGATCTTGAATTGTGTATTTCATGAGAAATGCACTAAAATACACTCTAGTTTAAATTAAAACGAATAACTTTTTGAACTTCAAATATGCAGAGAACCTAAAATTTGGTTTTCCAAAATAAAATTACAAATATTAGAAGTTAAAGTCCTATTAACCAAGATTGCTAAACTGGATTCTCTTGGATCATGCAATTTCTAACAGAGAAGAATGAAGCATACTTACTCGCATTTACTGTTGACGCAGACTTGAGAATGAAGACAGTCAGAATTTGAGAAGCAGCCTGTTTTACAAACAGAATCTATGCATAATTGCCCAGGTGGGCAGTTACTGGCTGCAAAGCATATTCTGACACACATTCCTTCACTACACCTCTCTCCAGCAGCACATTCATGGTTTCCAGAGCAAGAAAATTGGCATTCACCATTCACACAAATCTCATTGGCAGGGCAATCTGTTTTCTGTACACAAAGACTTCGCAATCTAATACACTCCTGTTCTGGATCTGGATTCCCAAGGAAGCCTTCTGGGCACTTGCAGACTGTAGTATGATTTTCCACTGTGCATAAAGCATTATCACCACAAGCTCTTTCTTCCTTACATGGATCTAAAAAAAGGATGGAATGTGAGTATTTTTTTTTTAAATGAGTTAAAAAACAAAAACATAAATTCAAGATTTCTCAAACTAATCATTTATAATATCTACAAACTTCCTAAAACTCTGTGACATATATATTTAATAAATACTTTGTGTCAGATGAAGGAAAAATCAAATGAGTTTTTTAAATTATTATCTTGAAGGATGGAGTATGTCTTTGTACGTACTATGTTTTAATAATTACTTACTATTACAAATGGCTTTGAAGCTTTGCTGGGATTTGTACCCCATATATGGAGCATATTGGGATGCTCTAACCAGCCTGCTACTGTCAGATTCTCGCAAAGTCAAATATATTTCTAGTTCGGTCTTCATATGTCCATATCACAACACGATAACTTGGGAACATGTCCCAGCCATGTTAAACATCTTCCCCAAAACGGAAATAATTAAATCGGAAATGAATTTTATTTAAAAAAAAATAATAAATCGCACTCAACGTGTAAGTTATTATATTGAAAAATTCTAATGTTATTTTTATTTTTTATAAGAACCTAAATTTTTAAGATATTATTCTAATTTGTTATAACTCAATTCTAGCACATAAAAATTTAATTTACCTTGGCATTTATTGTTGACACAAGCATGATTGTTAGGACAATCTTTATTGCTTCTACATCCTAGAGTGCAAACCCCACTGACACATGCCTGGGAAGATAAGCATTGGCTGTGAGAAACACAAGGCACCTGGCACTTATTCTGAATACACCTCTCTCCAACATAACAATCACTTGATGAACGGCAAATCACTGAAATTTGAAAGATTCATCACTTCTCCAAAAAAAAAAAAAAAAATGAAACTAAAATAAAGTAAGATCAATTATATAGATCAATATTTTTCATCTTCATACAACTTCTTTTATGGATTTAGATAAAAAACTCTTTGATAAGAAAAAAAAAACATGTATTTAGTGCCTTTAAAATTAAATAACGAAGCATAGTATTAGGAATGATAATACCACATTTTGACTTATTTTTGTTTAAATGGCTATTAATTATGATCTACTTTAGCAATCGGGATGGTTTATCTATAGGTGTGATCCTTTTCCAGTCAGTTATGACTATTGATTGTATTTATTTTGTCTGATATCGAATAAATCCCCTGTTCATATAGAAATGAAACTCATGACTCGAAGCTGTCAGAATTATTATGAAGTGGTTTTTTCACTTTATAATATAAGTATAAAATAATCAATTAATATGTAAAAATTACCTTGACACTGGTTGTTAATGCAAATGTCTCCAGAACAATCAGAATCAGAGGAACATTGCAATATCTTTCTTATGCAAGGCGATTTTGGAGAAGAACCAGTTGACTGGAATTTCGGAGGGCAGGAACATACTGGCTTGCGATTGACAACTGTGCAGAGAGCATTTGCACCACACGCTTGCTCGCAAGGATCTAAGCACCGGCTGTTTTGGCAAACAGTAGAAGGTGGACAGTCTGAATCACCATTTGGACAATAGCCTTCTGTTCTACAGCCTCCTGAGATGGGATCACCAACAGTATTGGGAGGACATTTGCATCTATAACCAAAGGAAGGAGCAGGCTCACAAATAGCAGTTGGGTGACATGGATTCTCCTCACAAACATTAACACGAACGCATTCTATTTCTGGGAGAGGATTGGCCTTGAAACCAGGAGGGCATTGACAAACTGCTCGGTGACTTTCTCCAATGCACACTGAGTTGTCTCCACATTTATAATTGTCACATACATCATAACATTTATTAGAAAGCCTATTGCATAGTTGATGATCTGGACAATCTGTATTATAGACACAGCGAACTTGCTTGCATCCTGTTGTTACTGGGTCACCTAGGTAAGGTCCTGGAGGACACTGACATTGACCCACATGATTGTTGGCAACACAAATAGCACCAGGTCCACATTTAACCCCATCACAAGCAGGCCTACAGGACATTGCTTTGTTCCTTCCTTTTTTACATTTTTCTGTTTCCATACATTGAGCATCATTGTTACAAGTATCTCTAAGAGCAAGAACACAGCCATTTCTATCATTTGGGTTTCCGGTAAAACCTGTTTTACATTGGCAATATCCACTATGAGCAGATGCAACACAAATTGCATTAAGAGGGCAGGTAAAGCCTCTGCAAACATCTACACACTTTAAAATTCCTAAAGCATCAGCTGCACATCGATCTTTCGGCTTACAATCTTTATCTGTTTTACAATCAGGCAGTGACGGTTTTTCACAAGATGAGCTGATTGGATTTTTAATATAATTTTTGAGGCATTTACATATAGGGTTACTTTGCTTGTCAATAGAACACTCTTCATTTTGTCCACAAGCAATATTTTTACAAGGATCAATACAGGATTTGATCCCGTCTAAATTGATAGAACAAATAAGTCCTTCTGAACAATCACTGTTATCTTGGCACTCTTCTCGAGGTATTGCAGTTCTTTCACTTTGACATCCAATTGTTAAATCACTGGGGATTCCACTAAATCCATCGGCGCAGATGCACGAAGATTTGTGCTTATCAGAAACACAAAGAGCATTTGGCCCACATTGGATTTTCTTGCAAGCATCTAAACATTGGCGGATTCCTTTGCTTTGTTGGAAACAAATCTCATTGTTTTTACAATCAAAATCATTAGCACATTGCCCTTGAACTTGGCAGCCATTTTTTAAGTCATTAGCATTTCCAGAGAGGCCTGGAGGGCAGACACACTTTCCAGAAACGCAGGCTGCTCTTGGACCACATTTTACTCCTTCACACTGATTCTTACACTTTCCTCGTTTACAGGTGTACCTACAAGACAAAGTGGAATTATTAATATATGACATTATAATGATAAATAATTGAAATGATAATCTATTAAACACATATTTATAGTTTAAAGACTAACATACCCAGTAGGACAAGGATTATTTTTGCTACAACTGCAGGTGGAAGGATCTTGACAACCATGAAGAGTGAGTGGCATGCAATTTGAAAAAGGGTTGCCGATATAGCCTTCTTTACAACGGCAATCATAACTCCCTGGTACATTTATACAGACTGCATTGGACCCACATGCATTTCCTACACACTCGTCGATATCTATAAAAAAAGAAAAATATATTTCAACACACATATTAAATTGCACTAATATATTTTTAATTATTATAATTTCTTTCTGATTAACATTAATTCAATCTAACTAGTGTCAGCTACCAAAACTTTAAGGTTTCCTCAATTAATAATGCGCTCTGAGCTTGGGACATTCCATAGAGGAATGAGGCACTCTGGATACAAAAGGAAAATTCAACAAATCATAATTTCTAGCAAAAGTTCTTTACCAACTAGACACATTCTACAAAAATAGTTTAAGTTACTTTTGTGCTGGTGTATCTAAATGCTTGTTATATTTAATTTATGATTCTGGGTTTCGACCAAATGACAGTAAGGATTATAAAAGGAATAGGAGTATAAATTAGTATTTATTATACAATGCATGTTATTATTATATTTATTCACCCTTCATATCTGCAAAACCTCAAAATTTAAATCAATTTGTAACAAATTTTGATGTACATATTCAGCTGGGTTTCATTTGTTCCACCACACTAACAGGCTACTTGTTGATCAAAATCATTACTTTCAGATTATAAATTTGGCAACTAATACCAAATTATTAGAGGTTTAAGATGGCTGTCTGCAAAACTAAAACACAACTTTGCTCACAAGTGTAAGTTTTAAAAGAACTGACAAAATACCCTTAAATATTATTCACGAAATGCATTTGTATGAAAATTACAATTCATTTGCATTTAAATAGTAGTGACAATAACAGGGCTGCAATGCAGGAATAAAAATAAAAGTATAACAGTTAAAAGATGTAGAAATATCTCTTGTTTACCATTTATAAATACTTATTTGGAACACTTAAGTGATATTTATAATTGGAAAGGGGGTGTAATTAATTTTTTTAAGATATAGGAACCCCGGAAAAACCTTTTACAGAAGGGGGGGCATTGTACCCATAACTTAGCATCACAATTAATCATATTTTTCTTTGTATATCAAATAGAAATCTTGCTACAACTATTAAATTTTTGTCCGCTTTATATAACCATATTTCTTATTGAACTGTTTTCAAAATTAAACTTTCATTGGTCCATATATTCATGTAAATAATGATACTAGGAATAATTCATATAATGGCTGTTAGATGATGAGAGTGACAGTACGTGTTTCTGATATTCTATTTTTTTTTTCAGCCAAGAGAAACAAATCCAAATTTTAGTTGCGTGTCAGTTGTGTTTTTTGACAGTTTTCTTCCAAAATTATAAAAAAAAAATAAATTATATTGATTAAACTTGGTCGAAAAGGATTCATCAACAGGCTATTATTCATTTTATATGGTCCAGTTAATCAGAAATAAACAAATTTTCAGCTTCCAACTCTAGGTTTCATGTGGCAATGACAATATGTTAATTGACTAGTTTTCTGTAGCGTAGAAAGACTTCATTCATTATTTAATAAGACGTATTAATTATCAATAAAAACAAAAAAAAGACCTGTACCTTGACACTCAACATACGGATTTCCTCTGTAACCAGGTGGGCAGAGGCATTCAACTGAATTAGAATCCTGTATACAAGTTGCACCTTTTCCACATGTGATCTCAGTACACTTAGTTGCTACTTTTTTGCATTCGTCATATGGATTTCCTGTTGTACCAGGGTTGCAAGCACATAAATTCCCATTAATTCCATAAGAGCAATGAGCATTAATGCCGCAAACAGGGAGGCACTTGGGAATCATAACAGCTGTAAAAATAATAAATATATAAATATCTATTTATTTATTTAGTGTTCCACCCACAAGTGATGGGCACCTTACAAGCTACGAAGAAAGGCAATAAATAAGTCCACATGGTAGTGTATATACTTGCATATGGGTCATATAAATATGAAATTCACGAATTTTTTAACAGAAGATTTATAGAAAGAATTTGTAATACATTCATATTGTGTTCATAGTGTGGAATAAACTACGCACTGTAGACATTTTGCTCTATTGTTTTCAAAGGAACTAACACATTCCTATGTAGTGCAGATGTTTTAGTTTTGTTGATATGTATTGTCTAAAATTTCTGTTTAGTAGTGCAGAATGTCAAGGTAGTTTTGTCTTCTGCAGTCAGTTAATTTATGTTTTAGACTAAACTTATGTTTTTTAGACTTCAAATATTCATGTAAAAGTCCAGAATCGTCAATTTTGAGATAACAAAGAACCTCTCCTCTTTTACTTATGTCTAATTTTATAATTTGAGAGTGATAAGATGAAATAAATCCAATAATAAAATAAAAAATATCAATTGGCAGTTTATTTTATTATTGTTATGTTTAAAATAAATAAGCATCAATTTTAAATCATCTTAATCGATTACTTTAATAAATAACATTACATATTTGTGTAAATAAATTATGCTTTGTATTTGAAATCATTAACTACCCCAATCAATAGTCAAGAGATGTTTGTTATTATAGTAAAACTAAATAAACTTACGAGGAACACATATTAAATCAGGATTTCCAATAAAGAGGGAATTGCAGATGCACTGGCCAGATACTGGGTCACATTTTGCTCCAATTCCACATACGACGTCCTGGCATTTTTCTCTGCATCGTCCAGATATACATACAGCTGGCGGATCACATGGCTTAGAAGGAGAGCAAACATCTTGGGAACATTCGCCTCCAGGGAACGGGTTGCCCCTAGTTCCTTCACTACACTTGCATGTTGGCCCATTTGAGGTCACTATGCATTGAGCTCCCTTGCCACACATGAACTCCAGGCATGCTGTAAAAATTATGCCATTGACTTTGGATAGATTAGGCAAATAAAAAACAAAACAAAAAAACACATCCACTAATCATTATTATTTGGTTATTTTGAACGTGTAATTATTAAAATGAACAACAACTTAATTGAATCTAATTAAATCTTATATCCTGTTTTATCATAGTATCTGTGATAAATAAGTGAAAAATGTTTATTTCCTTAAATAAAACTATTAAAAATTCTAGAAGTACATCATGCAGGAGGGGCATATGTAAGCAAAGCAGATTTATGATGTGGAGGAATGACAAACAGATGATGTCGTTACAAATTCTACATGTCATTTGCTCTTAGTGAAACCCCTGTATACTTGAGGTCGGAATTTTACATGAGGTATTTAGTAATATAGTAGCTTAATAAAAATTCATATGAATGGGGTGAGGGTTTCTACTGAAGGGGGATAGAATCCATGCCAAATTTTTCATATATTAAAAATAATAATAGTGATAATCGTTAGCCCTTCTTTATACAGGTATGTTTCAACCTTAAAGAAGGTGGTAATGGTGTAACTTCCCACGAGGATTAGCTGTACTGGGAAGTGGGGACAAGTACTTTAACTGGCAACCTTTGACTTTACATTCTAATGCTCTAAAATACTCTAAGGAGAAAAAGAAAAAAGCGTACAAAGAATTTAGGTAGATACATTAATAAAGTCATAGATACACATGAATAACTTACGGGAGACACAATCTCCACTTGATGATTCAACAAAGCCAACAGCACATCGACACCATGCAGCATGATTTTCGGGCTCACAATAAGCATTCCTCCCACAAGGCAATGAATTGCAAGGGTTAACACATGATCCATGAACACAAGCCAATTGTCCAGCACATTCCTCATCTTTTGAACATTCAGCTCTGGTTGTTGCTTCAGTGCCTAAAAAGAACGATTAGGAGTAATAATTAAATCTAATACTCCTGTATATAAATAACATATTTTTCTTAATATATATCTTACAGCCACTTCTATATGGATCTCCTTTCGTTCCAAATGGGCAAACACATTTATAAGATCCTTTTTCATTGATGCAATGAGCTCTTAATCCGCAAGGATTTTTAGTACATTCATCTTCATCGACACAGCCAAGAAGAGGATCACCTTTATATCCAGCAGCGCAGTGGCACTTAGGTGGATCACTTGGTGTGCACTTAGCATTTAATCCACAAGGGAATCTTTCACAAGGACCTAAAACATTAAATTAAAATGAGGAAGAATAAAGAAAATTCTAATCAACAAATCCTAGTTCCTAAATTAATAAAACTAGATTTCTACATTTTAGAGTTAATTAGAACAAAGATTAATATATGATAGATATAAGAGAACTCACTTTTGCATTTATTGTCATCATTCACATCTGTAAAGTAGGGGGGAGGGCATATACAATTTCCGGGCTGAATACATTTTTCATTGGATGAGCAATCGTCATCAGTGGCGCATCGAACTTGATTTGGTGCACACGCTCTATAAGGATCACCAGTGTAACCATCTGGACATAAACACTTGTAAGAGCCATGAAGATTAACACATTCAGCACCGTAACCACAAGTTCCTGGGATTGAGCATTCATTCACATCTATTAAAAAATAAAAATAAATTAGTATCATTACCACACCTTCGTATAGTAAATCATGTAAATTCCCTTGGCTAATTTAGATTTATTTGTAATTAAATTATTTGAATTAGGCAAAAAAAAATCTGGAATTTTTAATTCCATATTTTACCAAAGTTAATCCAAATTAAAATATTAAAAAGGAATCAGGTTGAGAAAGAACAGTACTTTCTCTCGACAGAATATTTATTGCAGATGTGACAGAGTGTTTTCAAAGTAAGCACGCGCTTAGGAGAGATTATCCTGAACATGCACTTGTTATTACTACAATAAATACTTCATGGAAGAAGCCTATTCAATCTTAAACTGAATCTTCAACTTCTAACACCGTTATAAGAAATAAAATGAACTCATTCTTCAAGTCTTGATTAAAACTTGCCTTTACAGCTTCCATCGTCACTTGACTCCATTCCTTTGGGGCAAGCACAGTAGCTTACTCCCCCAGCAATAGTGATACATTCCGCACCATCAGGGCATTCTTGTTTTTTAGAACATTCAGATAAAACACAGTCTCCATTAACAATTTTATAAGGAGGACGACATTTGCATTCCAAAGTAGTGCATTCTGTAACAAAACAAAATCGATCTGTAATTAATCACATTTTAATATAAGCCAATAAAAATGTATCCAAAAGTGAATACAAATTAGTTATAATTAAATAAACAGAATGAGAAAATAAAGATGTAAAAAACTAGAAGCATATAAAAATGAATCTCAAAACCAATGATATTATTGCCATTAGAATTTCGGTAACAAGTCTGTATATTAATGCTCTTAAATATGTCAACAAAAAAGTTGTTTTAGATTTTGGAAAGACCATATTAAATACTATTAAATAAACTACTTTTTTTATTGTATTACTGTGATAACTAAATTTAACTCTCAAAATGATGCCAAATCTTCAGAGCAATAAATAAAACTCACATTATAGTAATTATTTATATCTTGATTTAATAATTGTGTTAAATTGAAAACTTAAGCTGAAAATTTGAAGAAGCAAATTACTTGTGATTTAAAAAGGAATATTAACAGAAAAGTTTGAGTTCTGCCAAGTCACATAGGCAAGTGTGGAGCACCTTTATTAATATACATTCAAAAGCAAATGTAATCAAGATTAACAAAAATGTTTGTGGAAATAGTGCTTTAACATTTTATTTAGAGCATGCATACCTTCACAAAGCCTGTAGGGGTTTCCACTGAATCCAGAGGGACACTGGCACTCATAACTCCCAGGCAAATTTTTACAAACTGCATTCAGGCCACATGGTGGTTTTTCTCGGGATTCAACACACTCATTGATATCGATGCAAACACCACTTTGGTCACGTGAGTAGCCTTGCTGACAAACACATACGCTTCCTCCAAGGACTTGGTCAGTGATACAGAGCTCAGAAGCAGAGCAAGGCTTCGAAGGCCCACAAGAATCGGGAGTTCGAGGTCTAGAGCAACCACCTCTATAAGGGTCACCAGTTGAGCCACCGGGACATTGACATCTATAGCTTCCTGGTTCATTGTGACAAACTGCTCCTTCTGCACAGACACCATTTTGGCATTCATCAATATCAACACAGCCATTCGGAGTTCCAGTGTAACCATTTTTGCACAAGCAATGCCTTTCTCCGCCTATAAGCATACATTCAGAATTTGGTCCACAAGATATGCCTTCACAGGGATCTGGAAAAACGAAATAAAAGTTGACGCCCACAGAAATTTAGGAACATTAAAAAAATGAAGTCATTTATACAAGAAAGTTATTTCAGAGAAAATGTTTGCTGACAGACTAAAGAGCCTACTTTCTATAGAATAAAAATAGAAACTGGTTTGACAAATTAATTTAAGCTCTGAAACATTTGATGATAAAAAATATGATGACATTAAATGTTAGACTGAGTTCCAATACGTAAAACTTAAACTTCCATAAAACTTACGTCTACAGTCATTGCCAATATTTGGCTCAGGGCAAAAGCAATGCCTTTCTTTATCACAAATAGCATTTCCAGGACAATCAATATCTTTAACACATGTAACTATACTGACACATCTAGTAAATGGGTCAGGATCAGGGATAGTGTCAGGTGGACAACTGCATTTGAATGAACCAGGAGTGTTCTCACAAATGGCTCCCAAGCCACACTTTCCCTCCATACACTCATCAATATCTGCAAATCAAAATTCATTGAAGTTAGGAAAAATAAAATAATAATTCGACATAAATTAATTAAATTAGAATTCACTTATAGTACTAAAAGGATATATAATTTTGACAAATTAATTGCTTTAAAGGATTATATAAAAGTGTAGTAATTTCAAATGAAGAAATGAAACCACTATACCTAGACACTGGTGAAATGGATTTCCAGAAAATCCCTCGCTACATTTGCAGCTGAATGAACCAGGACTGTTCTCACACATTGCATTTTCTCCGCACCTACCATACGGTCCATTTGATTTGTCACATTCATCAATATCTAAAAGAACAGATGAAGAAAATAGTACAAAACATTATACATAAAATAAATAATATGTTGAGGCTTTAAAATGATGGTACCAACCTACACAGCCAGCCGATATATCTTTCGGGTTGTAATTCCAACCATCCTCGCACATACAATAAGCATCACGACCTTCAGGCTTGCAGAAGGCATGTTCTCCACATTTGACATCTTCGCACGGTGCTGTAACAAAATGATATTTGATGCAAAGTGTTTGGAGTAGTGGTTGAACATATTATTTTATTAAATTTATCCTATCGTAACAGATTTGCCTCTTATGGGTATGGGTTAATTTTTCATAAATAAACAGGATATATGATATTCACCTTTACACTGTATGTTAGGAGGAGAACCGACAAATCCAGACAGGCATTCACAATGAAATCCGCCAGGTGTATTGGAACAAACGGAATTTATTCCACAAGGATCATTTAAGCATTCGTCTATGTCATTACAGACTGAGCCACTTGCTTTGAAACCATCTTGACAGAAACACTGACCTTCAATACACTCTGCATTGTTGACACAATCAAATTTACTCTTGCACAACACTGTAACATCGACCTAGCAACATAAAAGCATACATTTAATAAATTGGTATTAAAGACTGGAAGACCAAATAAACTATTAACCACAACTAAAGTAAATTAATACCTGTTCACAAGCCACAGTAGAATTGGGTCTAGGTTCAAAGCCTTGAGGACAAAGACAATTGTAACCTGGCTGAGTGTTTTCACAAATTGCATTGGTTCCACAAGGTTTTTCAAGTGCTTCACATTCGTTTAAGTCTGAAACAAAAACAATAAATTCTTTGATTTTATGAAGAAGAAAAAAATATGTTCAACTATAATTTTAGTTCAATGTAGTAGCAATAAGACAAATATTTTCATTTCGTTCATCATTTTAATGGTGTAACTATACTTAAAATTAGATAAATAAAACTCACACTCATTTTTGGAATCAAAAGACTAACTTAGTTCAAGAAAATGAGTGAAGAAAAGAACTGTCAAAATAAGTGTTGTCAACAAACAGTGTTGTAGCTTAGAGATATTATTGTAAGTTCCCAATAATTTTTTTTGTGGTTTAAAATAGACTTTAAAAAGTTATGTGTAATTACATACTTTTTAGTATGCCTAATACAAATTACAATTAATTAAAAGAGAAAACTTTAATTGTTTTGGGTAATCGTTTCATTGGCAACCATGTTTTGGACCATCGTACGTGCTTTGGCAGGCAGCCCAAAAGACGGCTAATGATTCGGACTTGTAGGATTATGATGGTTGCTGTTAGAACCCACTAGGTATAAGTTGATATTGGAATTTCGGTATGTGTGTGTTCCCATACAAACTAGCTTTGTTACCCGTCTTTGACGGGTAAATCGTTTCCTCTATAAACATGGGATTAACCTTTGAACAATCATCCCGCCCCCCTATTCTTCGCGGAACAAAAATGTCCTAAAACATATACTGTAAATGAGCAGTGATTCAGTTGTAATATCGTGGTATAACAAGTGGCGATTAAACGCATTTATGTTTAGAATAGTAGTGATTCGTAAATGGTCTCCCGCCGACATAAAAAGATTGGTTTAATGTAAGCACTAAGTAGTAATTTTATTGGCATAAAATTACAGTCGTATTTTTGTTGCAAACGTGAACATGGAATAGAGTTTAATGATTGTATTATAATCCATGGGCTTTAAAAAACTATTTTACCCTTCTGTAATTCCTTAGAGGTATGAGGTAGTTCATGGGTTCAAATAAATCTAGTAGTTCCATCTTCTTAGAACTCGTAGAAAAATTTGATAAAATTCAGTCCAGGCATTTAGCTGTAATGCCATTGAAGTGTACGAGGTGGTGACCGAAGTCGGAATTAGCTAACTTTCTAACTCGTCTTTGTAATTTGTATTTAGATAAGGCCAGCTTGAGTTGCCTCCCGAAAGGCTGTAGCAAGTGCTGCCTCGACCAACCAGACTACAACTAATACTGCCCTATCGACTCCCTTCTACCTAAGTACTCAACGACTACATGAACTTTTAAGTTTCATATTCAAAGATCATTGTGATTTTTCGTCTTGTGTAATAAGTTTTGGTTAATTTACTTATTTCATATTTAACATTTTGAAAATTTGTGAAGACTCACTTTACCCCCCCCCCCTCTCTCCCTTCAATTATAAGCATGGGTCCCGGGCAGGTTGGCAAATGCCTTAAACCCCCAAATAATATTTATTTACTTATTAAATAAAGGTCTGATACATATTTCTATTAGCAAATATTATGATTGTATTTTGTACTCTATGATATTCTTACAGTTGTTTTTTTGATTGGTAATGTTTTTTAAAGAACTAATTTTTATTACAGGTAAATCTAGATTTATTTATTTTTGTAATAGCCTACAATAAATATTTGTATGAATCCGCATTTTATAACCTCAAAGTCATCAGGTACTTATTTTCTTAATTTTAGTTACAAATATTCTTATAAAAAACATGCGAATAAAGTTATTATGATATATATATATATATATATATATATATATATATATATATGTTACTAAATAATAAAATGTTTGTATTATATTTGGTATCAAACTTTCCACTTGGGAGGGGGGGGGGGTCACCGCTAATTTTACCGAGGGCCTATAAAGCTGCCAGTCCGGCGCTAATTGGATTCCATTTTATTAGGCGCCCAGCTTAACAAAATAAATCGTTACCTTAATTGATCGGGAGATGACTAAATATGATTATAGTTAACTTTCTTAAAGCAATTGAAGACCTTTTTTTTAGACTACAAATATTGCCATTCTTTTAAAATATATGGTTTGGTATTAATTCCCCTAAGTTGAAAAATTTAAAACTTTTTAGATGTTTAAAAGCGGGCAATGTCTATACCATGATCTTGAAGCGAGAAAGGAAAGTGTTTTATAGCAGGAGAACTATCTTTATGGATATCAATAGTGATGGTGCCACCCTCGAGGATAGTGCTTTCCAGCACTTGTTGGCTCTACTATTGATTAGCCAGTGATGGGTAGTCTTCACTGACAGGTTGAACATTCAACGAACCGAATATTTGATTTGTAGAGGAGAAAATAATATGTGGTTCATGTGAACCATGTAAATATTATTTGTATCTTTATCACTTACGATTTTTATCTTTTGAGATGAGCCTCTGACACATGAGTTATCTAATACACAGTATTTAGTCCTTTGCAGTTGTTATCTTAAAACTAAGGTATCCTTCTGATTGTTGCCTTTTTAGAATCTTAAGAGAATTTAAACTGTTTATTTTTACTTGTGTCCACTTTATGCTGCTATGGCTAATCGGGGTGGATTATCTACAGGTTACCACCCTTTTCTAGCCAGGGTGGGCCTAAGGAGTTTATTTAATGAGTGTGTCACTAAATAAATTTCTACCGCCCAGGGCAGGAATCGAACCTGCCACTCTAGGTCTACCATGGTAGATTAAGACCAATGCCTTAACTCACATGGCCAACCTGAGCCCCTCATTAGAATTTAAATTAAAAGTTTAATAATATTAGTTTTTTCACTCCAAGTGTTGAAATTACTCCTTAAATCTCTTAAGTAGTTAGTAATTTCAAATTAATATTATAGGAACTCACCAATACATCCTTTTATTGGGTCACCAGTAAAATCTTCTTTGCACGTGCAGACAAAAGCACCTTCAGTATCTTTACAATTAGCATTTTCGCCACAAGGGTTTTGCTCACATTCATTTATATCTGTTAATATAAGAATATAATTAATAAGTCATTGCCATAAGGAAATGCAATGTCGATATTTCAATATTAAATCCTATTTCCAAACAAAATAGTAGAAGAAAGTTATAGACATTATTCAACCAATGTTTCGCAAATTTTTAAATAATAAAAATCATGAAATGTATTTACTGATATAAAATTATTCAATTTTTTAAGTATTACTTTAATTGATAATTTGCTATTCCTGTTTAGTAATAGCCAAAGATATTGAAGTCTAGATTGTCATTTTTGCTGCTCAGCAGTCAGTTGAACAGCTTTTCCGTTCATTTTTTTTTAGTGTTTGGAATAGGAGTAAAAGTTTTAATAAATATTTTCAATTTAATTCATTTAATTTCCTTGTGAATCATGCTGTTAGTAGACATAAATTGATATGAGTAGTGAAATACATAAATATTTAAAGTAGGGAATGTGAAAATAAAGAAAAGATGTGATGTTAATTGAACAAAATTTGAAGGGGAAAGACATGAAAGAATGAACTCAACATCATTTGGCAAAATGAAGATTTTCTTACTCCAAGCTGTATTTGGATGTGCATTTCAATCCTGCACTTAGTAATTTGATGATACTTCTTTATTTAAGTAGCTCTTTAATACTAACATATAGCATTATAATGTCGAGTTTACTTGGGGTTGATAGTAATCTAGCATCAAAGCTCAATAATTTACAGAAAACAAATAATGTATAAAATGGATATATTTGGCTCTTGTTAAAATGTCCATATCATTTTTGGGATTGAAATTAGACTTTTTTAAAATTATTATATATAGTTTGACGAATGCAATGAATTTATGTTGCCTGTGAATTGAGATACTACTGCAATATTCCTCAAAATGTTTAAATATAAAAAATTGGCAACCATCTAATTTAATATTTCCAACAAAACCTTTTAGTATTTATTTTTCATAAAAAAAAAAAAAAAAAAAAAAAAAATATTCAAAATTAAGAGAATTTACTGGTATATTTAATGGTCCAGCAATTTTCAAGTAATCCAGTGAGTGCTGCCTAGGGTTAATACATATAACAGTTTATATAAAAACAACCCAAACCATTATTTGTTTGATTACTTTACAGAATTTAGTTATTTTTAATATTAAATTAACTCATGGGCTCTAGTAGCCCTGAATGGTAAGGCCATTGGTAGCCTGAATGGCTATGCTCTCAATATATCAATAACGATGGATTTGTCCATATATAGTTAAATTAACCTCACACCACAAATATCTATACTTGACCAATGTACTAATGTTCTATAACATCATATAAAAGAAGAAAAAAAAGTCGAACTGTTGTTACATCATGTTATCAACCTTTCAGAAAATTATGAGCTCCACAAATTAAGTCTTAGACTTATAATTTCTTATTGTAAGGGTTCTTTAAATTTTAGATCTTGAATGGTTTTTTTTTTTTAATGTCTTAGGTAATTATTACGAAAAATTATACCCAGGTCCTAGGTATCATGAGTTTTTATATGTATATGGTAAATCTGATGTGATGAATTATTCACCTTTCATTTAAAAAATAGTAAATCTGTAAAACATATAGATTCCTTCTAAGTTCGAATGAACGTGAAATGTAAAAATAAAAGTTCCTAATAATAAAGAATAAACGTTTACCTTAGTTAGAAGTAGGAAGACAGAAGGACATATAGCCAGATCCAGAGAAAGAAAGTGGAAAACCTGTGCTTTTGTTTGTTTTTGTCAAATAGGACATGCTGCTAAGAATAGTAGTCAAATAAAGCAAAACATGAATAGTAATAAAATAGAAAATCCACCTGGAGGCAAATAACATATAAATATCAATATGCATAAGAAATTTCAGAAGATAAACAGTAAATGAAGTTCTTTGGAATCTGTGTTTTCTGAAACAGAACATGAAGGAAAAGAACATAAAGAGCATGCTGAGGCAAGCAGAATCCCCATGCAAAGCAGTGGTTATTAGGCATTTAAAAATATTTTATCTAATTGTGTTAATCTATCCACATAAATTTATAACATTTAATACAATTGTGAGAAATAAAAGAAAGTTTTCCAAAAATAATTGATTGTTAGCCAAAACATTCAAAAATGCCTAGTCAGTTAGTCATGAATATAAAATGTTGCTTAATAGATCTTAAAATGTACAGAAAAAGTCTCACAATTCCTGCACCATTATTGTGCACAAATTCTGGTACCAATAGTGTTTTACTTTTGGTTATTAGATAAAGAAAACAACAAACATTTCAAATAAATGAAAGTATGAAGCTATCAAGCAAGAATAGCTATTTTGTTCTTAGCAAAAATAAAAATATTTGGAAAATGGACATTTTTAACATTTAGTGAAGTTGTAATATATGCAATTTCTTTTTTTGAGTAACCTGGCTAAATAAAATTTTATTTCTTGAAAAAGAATATGCTTGATAGCTTCTAAAATAAGATTTTAAGATGCTCGAAAACTGACTCTGGCAGAAGACTTTTGGGTCGCCTCCGAATCCACTTGGGCAAGAGCAGCTAAAGGATCCATCCGTGTTGGCGCATTTGGCATTGATGCCACAGGCATTCGGTTGTGCACATTCATTGATGTCAGTACATCGCTCCTTCGGCTCGCCTGTGTAGCCTGGTTTGCATTCGCAGCTATAACTTCCAGGCAAGTTCTTGCAGTCAGATCCTACTCCACAAGGGGAAGAACTGCACTCGTCCAAGTCTATTGGTGACATGTTAGTACCAAACCAAGTTAGCAGTGTTAGTTCATGAACCATGGTATCGATTATTTGTGTCATTCCTTCTATAATTCTTTGTATATAAACATATGAGCCGAGATATTTGTATTAAAACTTTATGGAATCAGAAATTTTTTATTAATTTGGTTTGTATTTTCTTGCATTAAATTATAAAAAAATAGGATAATAATTACTGGGAAATAAAATGCAGTTTCATCCATACATGCGTATATATATTCTCATTTCTCCCATAGAATTATTTGAATTTAAATTCTGATAAACACAAACTCACACAGACACATTTGTATTTATATATACTTAGGATACTTATTTATTTGCCGATATTAAATTCTAGAAGGAATGACAAAACTGTACAAATATTAACAATTTTATAATACATTGTTTTATGTACAATAGAAAATACTGGGATAATGGGATATATATGGGAGTAGGTATTTTATAATGCTTTGTGCTGATTCTTTTGGAGCCCTGGTGTCCAGTGGACTTGCCCAGCATACCTGAACACTGATGGTATGGGTCTCCTCCAAATCCTGGTGGGCAGGAGCACGTGTAGCTGCCTGGAGTATTTACACATATTGCCCCAGGTCCACATGGTGCTCCTAAGCATTCGTTGACGTCGTCACATCTACCTTGTACTGGATCCCCTGTTGTTCCCGGGGGGCAGGCACACAAATATCCTCCTTCGGTGTTTGTACATAGGGCTCCTTGTCCACAGGCATCAGAGAAAGTTGAACATTCGTCTATGTCTGCGCACTACAAAGATTTTCACATGTATAAAAAATGTGTATTCAGTATTCAATCCGCAAAAGAATATTTACTCTGTAACAAACGTTTCATTACAATTAGTTTAGTAAAAGTAGAGAAAACTTACGCCATCGTAAGGGTTTCCACCATAGCCTTGTAAACAATCACATGTGTAGTTTCCTGGTATGTTTCGACAAACTGCATTTACTCCACAGGCATCAGGAGCTAAACATTCATTGATGTCTGGAAAGAAAATTAACACTGTTAAGAGATTTATATGAAAACAGACTTAAAACTCCTTGTAAAATGGAACTATAAATTCAGTTATATAAATTATACTTATATTTTTGTGGATCAATTCCAATGCAGTTAGTGTGTAGTTTAATTATAAATTTACTTTTTTTTTCTTGCTTAGCATACAATTTTCAGATAAATAAAATAAGTGCCTAAATTTGATATATTTCAATTTATTTTTTAAATGTATTAGCTTCTTAGTAGTAAAGCAAATGGCATCATCCATAATGCATTATCTAAGAGTCTTTACTGCCTGCTTTACTCGATTTGTTCTGGCAAAACTCCTCTAAAACATATCTTGATAAGGTAGTCAAAACATGTTTGAATTTTCAACTAAATTTTAATTTCTCTGTCTTTATCTTGGTAAGGTATAGACATAGAAGTCTTTAAGAGGAATGTTATATTATTCTTTTACATAAATGGGTTTATTACAATTACTAGCTCAGATACCCGGCTTCGCTCGGGAATTCATTTGAGGCAGAATGGTGATGGTATTTTTTTTGGCAAGGCTTTAGTTTGCACAATATTTTGACATTTACCCGTCCCAGAGTTTAGTTTAAATACCCGTCGTTTCTGTGGATTTGTTAATAATAAAATTATTTTTTTATGTAAGACTTCACTGTTCTCCATATTGTCATATTTCCCGTTTCCTGTGCATTATGCATAGATTTGAATTATTAAGCACAGAATATTAACATACATTTGAATTAATTTTTCCCGGTGAGTTACCTGGTAGTTCCAAAGAATTGTTGAGCAAATTTCTTTAAATAACAAAATAAACAACTTTTGTTCTGTGCTTATTTGCCGAAACCCCAAGAGGAAACGAAATATCACTATTTTTTATTTCAGGCTTCGCTTATAAGACCCACTCCTGCCCGTCCCAAGAAATGTTAGTATGGCTTATTATAAGGAAGGCGTTAGTGATAAATAACATACCGAGTTTTGTTTAGTTGGGTTGAGTCTTTAGTGCGAAGTCTTGTGAAATTGTTTAGTTCTGCTATCACTTTTTGGCGTATAACGCCTTTATAATTAGGTATACGACAAAAGTGTATATGACAAAAGTTTCTCTAAATAACAAAATAAACAACTTTTGTTATGTGCATATTTGCCAAAACCCCAATAGGAAACGAAATATCACTATTTTTAATTTCAGGCCTCCCTTATAACCCCCACTCCTGCCCGTCCCTAGAAATGTTAGTATGGCTTATTATAAGGAAGACGTTAGTGCTAATTCACATACCGAGTTTGGTTTAGTTCGGTTGAGTTTTTGTCCCCAATAAAATTGTTCACTTCCGCTATAGGTTTTAGCGTATATCTCGTTTATAATTGGGTATACGAAAAAAGTGTATATAACAAAAGTTACTCCAAATAACAAAATTAACAACTTTTGTTATGTTATATTTGTCAAAAAACCAATAGGAAACGAAATACGGCTATATTTAATTTCAGGCCTCCCTTATAACTCCCACTCCTGTTCATCTCAGAGAAATTTAATATAGCCTAAAGTCTAAGTTGGGTTAGTAGTAATATACATACCAAGTTTCAAAAAATTCAGTTCAGCCGTCTATGCGTGAAAAGGTAACAAACAAACAAACAAACAAACAAACATACACGAAAGAAACAAAATGGAGTTATGGGGTCTATGACATGTGAAACAAAAAGTTTTCGTGAAATTTCGAGAAAAAAAATCAATGTACGGACACAAGTTACAATTTTATATATATATAGATTATTTTTTTTTAGAATATTGTAAAATAACTAACTGAATTATGTGAGGGGAAACATTTTTTTTCCTATCTAATAACCTACTTAATTACTATAATATCCTGTTTACCTTCCTGGAAAAGTTCTCTTTTAAGGCATATCATTTTTAGTTTTTTTAAATTAATCTATAGAAATCACAAAATACCTTTAATGGGTCTTAATAATATCAAGACGTGATGTAACTCAAAGATAATACAAAGGTCCCTCACACTAGCAAACAGATTTCCCTAGAGGTAGTCTTAAATAAACTTCCTTGATGCAAATGAATACCTGTCACTGAGTTTACAATCAGAAGACATTAAATGATCTCAGGTCTCTCTTCAGGGGTGGTGGGCTAACCCCCCTCCCTCTAAACTCCGATCTCAGCCATCTAAGGTTCGATTTCAGTCATTAACGAACTTGGTCTTTATTTTTACATAAATGTTTAAATGATGAGTTTAGTACTCAATTTTGTCATCTCATAGATAGGATTGATGGGCATTTGAAGACATTTGCCGAAAATCGCGCCATTAGTACAACCTCAATAGCTGATTTCCTTTAAGGGAAATCTGACTGAACAAAGAAAACTTCATAGTGTATTAGGTTATTTTGAAACTTGCTTAAGTAAAAGTGAACATTAGTGAAGGACCAAAACGAAAAACAAAACAAATAGCTCTTGATATTAGAATTTTTGAAAATGTATACAACATTATTTTTAATTTCGTAGGAACTCGGACATCCTAGATTCTAATACTCTTAACTTTAAGCTGCAGAAGAACTTTTCTCCAAATACGTCGGCAATAATTGTCAATAAACGGAGTAAAGTGGGATGCTTACGCCCTCAAAAGTGTAAAATAAATAGTAAAGTAATGGTCGCACGCAGGTGGTTTGTAAACTAATCAGATTTTCAACGTTTTGGGACGCTGATGTTATCATTTCACTATGTCTTCCATATTTTGCCATTAGTAAGAAGCCAATGTAAAGAGAAATTGAAATTAAGCTGATCACGAGATACTTAGTTGAAAATCGGATGAGTAGAAAGTGGGGTCTACAAGAAGCTGAAAAAAAATACAATTAATTTCCTTATATCTTGACTCTTGAAAACCATGTGTAGGACCACAAGTGAAGAATATAATTGTTTAACATTCTTTGGTTGTATAACATTCTTGACCAGACTCATGGTAACGGAGATGACGTATTTCAATTTCCCCCTTCTTTCTTGTACGATTTTAGAATTTAACGAACACGATATTTATTTTTTCATAAAACCGTTAAATATCGAGAAGTATATTAATAAAATAAAAAGTTATGGAGCCTAGGACGTAAAAGGTTAATTTATCATGTCAAGTCAAACAAAGGTGCGTGTATCTTAGACAGTAATGTATCGAATGACACACAATATTTTGTATTTGTGTCTGGAATATGATGTATTGACTCATTCTTAACGTGAAGTGAGTAGAATATGGGGTTTACTCTGGAATGGGGGGGAAAAATGATCAAATAATGCGATGTGTTAAAATCATGTAAATCTTTCCATATTTTATGGCTAATAATTTCGGTAGAGTTTACAATTTACTCCTCCTCTAGACTCCTATCCGCCTGGTCCGACTCAAACGTTTAACGAACATAATCTTTCGTTTTACTTGAGAGGATTAAATAAAACGTTTGGCAATTACACTAATGGAAGTCTTGTAAAATTGTTTAATGAGTACAATTCCAACAGTTGATTTATTAAGGGTGAGCAGTTGCAAAGGTGACGAACAATCGAGTTAGTTACTCCTAGAGGAGAGTTTCTATTTCCAAGGAGGCATTCTGAGGCCAGAGAAATGTTTCCCTAGAGAAAAGAATAAGTAGCCATATCTCTAAAAGAGTATTGATGACGTAGGAGATTGAAGTGGAAGGTAAATCGTTATCAGGTTCGTTTCCTATCTAACGGAACAGCGGGGTGACCTTTGGGTGGCAACGACCTCTCTCTACTTCTTTCCTCCCGTCGCTCCAAGGTCTCTCGATACCTCTAGCCCGCCGTCCTAGTGACGTCACCCTACTCCTGCTTGGGACAATATGTATCAGAGTGTCCAACTCGTGCCTATATTTACCTGCTGCAATCTGACCAAGAAGGAGGGAAGATTTCATTGGCTCAGCAATGTTAACATACCTATTATTACAGCTCGTAAATATATAGATCGGTTATTTTAGTTTGCTCATTCTCACGTGCTTGCTCCCCCTCCTTGTCTAAATTCTCACTTACAACATTTCAGTGGGGCAGGACTGGAGGTAGATTAAAGTTTTATTCTGCATATTCATAATGGCTAATAGTCACTCATTAGTCAGCTTATGGAGGCTACAGGCTAATTGGTCTCTTGCAACTTCTGGCGTGGAGTGGAGTTTTCTCCACTCACATGCCTTTATTGTTGTCATGAGGCAGAAGGCAAAAGTAAACCACTGAATGTTCATGTGGTCCTCCCAATTCCTTTCTAAGGTCCCTTGATAATCAGGAATGCCTACTCAAGGTTTAGCCTTTAGAAACAACATGCCAGGCTCTTGCTCAAAAGTGAATTTTAGTTCAAAGACAATTTTTTTTTTAATGAATAACCTAGCTTTATAATGGTTTAGTTTATCGTTAATCGTTAGTTTATTTTGGCGATTAGTAGTATTCCTTAGAGTAAAATACATTATTTCTTGATGACACGGTTTTTAAAAACTTTTTCTTTCAAATGTCCACCGATCCTAACAAGTACATGAGGCCCAGTGAAATACACACACACACACCTATATATATATATATATATATATATATATATATATATATATATATATATATATATTTATATATATTTAACCAGTAGGTGTAGTAAAAAAAAAAAAAAAAAGGTAAAATGTCTTGTTGAATTTCTCAAAAATTATTTGAGTATTTTTGATTCCAGCCTTCAACGTAATCTTTCTCGTGCATATATTATTATATCTTTTTACATTCAACTTATGTTTACACGAGGTTTTTTCTAGGAGACCACAACAAAAAAGAAACTTCACTTTATGTTCATAGAGCTTAGCATTCTTTTGAAGAATATTTTATTTAAATGTTGATACTTACCCCTACATTCTTCTTCGCCGTCTCCTTCAAAGCCAGGCAAGCACCTGCAGAGGAAGTGGGCGGGGAGATTGCAACACTCAGCATTCGCGACGCAGCGCGAAGCCAGTGCTGGATCATCGCATTCGTTTATGTCTGAAAGTAAACAAACAGAGCGCTCAGCATACAATGATTATATATTTTTCTGTAAATAAGAAGGTATTGTCTCACTATTAAATATTTTTTAATCGAACAATTTTTAATATATATAATTGGTATGACTTCATAGTTTTCTGTTTCAAGTAGTTGTTTTAAGAGTTATTTACGTTGTTAAAAAGTATATTTGTCCTTTACAAAGCGATAACTTCTTCGAGAGTTTGCAGGGATCCCTGTCTTGCGAAATCAAGGCATTTTAAAAAGGAAAATGCATTTTTACCATTCAATACGTCTCAATTGTATTGATATTATAGAATGTTACCTAAAACCAGTTTGTTGAAGATAAAATTGACTAATACGCTTAATTGGATATGGAAAAGTAATATATAGTCTCTCAGGTTATCAATATTTCTGAGCAAGTTTGGAATTGTGCCATAAAAAACAACTCTATCAACATTTTGCACAAAGGTTCATTTATAAACAAAAATGGAAATAGATTATCATCTGGGCTAAATATTTTCAGTTTGTCAACCTTCCCTAATCATAGTGAGATTAAAATGGGGCCCTTGTGCATTATGAATCTATGCAGAATGGTCAATATATAATTAAAATACTTTTATATTGTAAAATTAATTCATCCATACCTTGACAATGAAATCCATCTCCTGCATATCCTGGGAAGCAGCTGCAGTGGAAACTACCCAATGTGTTGGTGCAGTGGGCAAAGACATCACAGGGCCTGTTCTTGCATTCGTTTTCGTCTGCAATCATTATAATAGTTATAGTTTTTGAACTCACTGCAATCATGTTTCTTATTCATAATTTATTCAATCATGTCGAAAGCAAATTAATGATGGGTGTTGACTCAAATTTAAAAAGCTTGTTGGAATTTTGGTTTAGGTAGTGAAGAAATTGTCTTGGGCATGTTGAGGAGCCTTTAAAAATAAATTAATTGAGTAAGAAGATTTTTATTTTTTATATCGTTTTATTTTTCAGTCATGTCGGTTTTTTGATTAATAAATTTTCTACCATGAAACAAAATTTGTTTCAAGGAATATTCGAATTTATATTTTGATTTATATATTTTTGTGTTTGCTAAATGAGTTGTAATTAAAAACCATTTAATAAATATTATTAATAAATATAAGAAACTTTTATCGGTTAATTATTATTATTTCAATTTTGAACGATGATGACTTAATTTCATTAAGTGCATTTTAATTATTTTTAAATTTTAAACATTTTTATTAAACTACCATTATGAATATAATATATTTAAGAAACAACGAATTAAATTAAAATAAAACGAAATGAATTAAAATAAGTTAATCATATGTGGGGCATTACCAATTTTTTTTTTATTATGATGCTGAGTTGTGTGAATTGTTACAAAATCAAAACTAAGCATTCTTAATCTCGTTTGTAATATATTAAGTTTTGATGTTAAGTTTTTATTTTATTTGTAAATGGACAATTTTATTTTTTAAATAGTTAGGTGAGAGTTAAATGTGGCAAGAGAAGAATGTGTATTTTCAATTCTACGACAGAACGCCTGAACCCGCAACACTCTCATGGTTCGCGGGTTATCTGGTTTACCTCGGCTGTGATGTTTTTTGTTCTAAATGTAAGAAAGTGAAAATTCAATTATGATGCGTTCAACTATGAATCGATGAGTATAACAATTCACTGGCGAAGGAAAACATTTCAATTAATATACATTGTAGGGGAAGAGCTCTCTGATAACGATAAATCCATCGAGATTTCGAAGATAATGTTCTATGAAGTTTGATTTATTAGTTACCTGGCACTTCGCAAGAGCAGCCGCCGAATCCGTCGTTGCAGTGACACTGGGAATCGAGGCAAGCGCCGTTTTGACAGGCTACACCGCTTTCCAAGCCGCAGTCGTCTAAAAAAATAAATAATAAATAAAAATATAGATACACTTTCCATTTTATACATAAAATCACTTATTTATTGTTGAAACAGGTTCGGAGCCATTTTTAAGACTTTGTTTTCGTGCATGGAATGCTCGGTCAGTAATAATTAAGATATTAAATAGTTTTAAAGATCAATCAGCCCAAACCAATTACAGAAAACTTGTTGGGACTCCAGCCCGGGGCTATAATAGCTATTTAGGTCAATACTGTAACATTTATGACGACTATCTGGTTCTTTGGAAGAATGTAACGATTAACTCAAGGCAACTTGAAGAGAAGATAGCATCCAAATCTTCACATTATTTTTTTTTATTTGAGCGTCAAGCGCTTTCAAAGACTATCGTCTCCATCCTCAGAGCTACTTACATGCACTCAGTGGGAAAGGCGCCAAGTGAGTACACAATATTCTTCACTTCCAACAACACTGCTGTCAAATTCAAGGCAAGGTTTACGGGGCGAAAAATATTTCAGTTAGTTGTTGCTCGAATCGATTGCTTAGTTGTTGAAGTAAAGGATTCAGCAAACACTTAAATGGATTTATTGTGTAATACGTAAAGAAATCTGTTGTCGACACAAACTGATCTCCTTGTGCTCCTATAAAAACTCCGATTTTTCCAATCAAATGCATCTTGTGAAAAATGTCATATATAATCTGCAGATATTTTTAAAAGGTCCTTTACAAACCTTTTGTATCTCGGAGGAGGGTTTAGAGGGGAGGATTTTCGAAAATTCGAAATATCTCCGTTACTATACGTCGGATCGAAAAATTGTACAGAATTGATCTTATTGCAAATTAAATTTACTATAAATATTGGTATATACATTAATTCTCTATCTTGAATATTAACCGAGATATTTGCATTTTTATTAAATCTGGGTGGCTAATTGACTAAGTGACTTTCCCGCCAAAAGCTAGTTCGGCCGTTTCATTAACTGCTCGGCTCTCGTGAAATTTCTCTATTGTAAAACTTCACGTGGGAAATCTGCTTAGTTTACGCAGCCCCTGCGTGACGGACTTTTTTATTTTTATTTTCTCATCCTTTAAGACCTCCCTCCTCTCCCTTAGTTTATTTCGACCATAAGGAAAGGTGAACGAACAAATAGACGTTTTAACAGTTCTAAATATGGAATTTTAATATTCTAAGACCAGTCGTATTTTTTCAATCTATGCGACAGACTTACATTGGCGCGTACATAGAAATTATTCAAAATGGGTTCAGGGAGCGCCAAACTGATAATTACATTCTGATAGCCGAAAGCTTTCCCGATTACAATACTTTCTGTACTTTATGCAAGGAAAAATACACGCTAACGAATGGCATAAACAGAGAAGAATTTATCTAAAACTTTTTCAAGTGCTTATACATTTCCAGCTTTTCAAATCTATGAAATTCATTTCGACTTCCAATTAGCCTTTTCAATTAATTCAAATATGCTCAGTTTGGATTACGACACTTCTGCTTGACAGACTTTGTGCCAAGATACTAAAGTCTGACATTTTGGTCATCGCCTGGCTTTTGGTATTATTAAAACGATAAATAGACCTCCTTCGCTATGGACATTAATAGGAGAGCCTTTGCTTGACAGACTTTGTGCCAAGATACTAAAGTCTGACATTTTGGTCATCGCCTGGCTTTTGGTATTATTAAAACGATAAATAGACCTCCTTCGCTATGGACATTAATAGGAGAGCCTTTGCTTGACAGACTTTGTGCCAAGATACTAAAGTCTGACATTTTGGTCATCGCCTGGCTTTTGGTATTATTAAAACGATAAATAGATCTCCTTCGCTATGGACATTAATAGGAGAGCCTTTGCTTGTACGACTTTGGGTATTTATTAATAATACGCTTTAACGCAAAATGTGGAAACTTGGAATAGTTGTAGAGTACAGCCCCAACACTCCATAATGACTGTCAACTGTACAAGAAACGGAGAAAGGACATGACTCTCTTGGGAATGTATTCTACTTAGGTCGATATCCTTTGTATCGATTCCTTTTGAAGATTGTGCCGGCTTTGTATGAGAAAGGACACGGCGGTTTAGTACAGACGTGGGCCTCGTCTGCTCCGTTATATGTCTCTTCAGTGTGTCTACGGTATAGGACTGCCTCAGTCTAAGGTTTCTACTTCTACAGGACACCCATTATCACTCGTACAAAAAAGATAAGCTTATTTCTAGAAGTTAATAAAAACAAATTGACAAAAATATCCTTTCCATGTAAACTTGAGTACTCCCCCAATGTGTTTACCACTGCAACAACTTTGAATAATAATAAATCAAGATATTTCAACTTTTAGGGGAATTGTATAATATAAAATATATGGTTTCGGAGAGAATGTCTTATGTTGGGGTTGTAGTGGAAGCCAAAGCTCTCCCCTCCTCTCAAGCAATTTTGTTGGTTAACAAATATGGGAATACAAATGAAAAAAAATACTGCGAGTTTTAATGGTAATTTACTAACTATTTGAGAGTTATCGCGTTAATGGTCCCCACACATATGGCACCTAAAGGAAACAAATTACCTTGGCCCCAGGTATACGTGTTTCCCGTACGTCTACGTTATTAGCATATTCCCTCTAGGAAATTCTCTAAAACATTAACTCCAAAATGGCGAATTATTGTTGTCTCGTTTCAAATTGTATAATAATTTTACATAGATATGCAGATTTTGATCAGCTTTAATACATTTTTCCTACATGATTTATGCACTTGCAGTAGTATTCTTTTGATATCCATCTTCAAAGTAACAAGGTTTCACTTGAACAGATGAGAGATGCTATCTAGTTCAAATTACGTCGCGAATTGTATTTAGATGTAAATTCACACGAGATAGCATCTCCATGCCCGTGAAAGTTTGTTCTTCGGAAGACCGTTATCAAAGCCGTCTGAATTTGATTGGGTTTCGACTAGTCGATAGCCACGGTTCAAAACTATTTAAGGAGTAACAGCTGCAAATTCTATTAATTAATATTATTATTATTTGGGAGTAGTTTTGTGAACTGAATAGCTAAAATATATTTTCCTGTTGAGTGGAAACCATGTTTATATATTTATTTCAAAGCATGTATCTTTCCCTCAATAAGAAACAGCACTTGTTTAATCAATACATCAAAATATAGAGTATAACGTAAATGTTATGTCTTGGTGGATCTCATGAAAACCCAAGTGTACGTTGGCTTTTTCAAGCAAAGAGTCCAATATCTCCAAAATGGACTCGGTAGTTTCGTGTCGAGCTGTGATGATGATAGCTTCTTTCCATGAAAGCGCTCTGCGCTAATGAACCTATTATGGAGGAGTTGTTCATTTTGTTTTTAAATGCTGACCCCTTCCAGCCAATAACACAAATATATTGGTATTATTATTATTTATACCACTTTTTGCAACTATGGCTAATCGGGACGGGTTATCTACAGGTTAACACCCTTTTCTAGCCAGGGCGGGATTTATAATGTTATTTAATGAATTACGTTACTAAATAATTTCCTTTGCCCAGGCGAGAATCGAACACACCACTCTAGGTTTACCATGTGAGATTAAGGTCAATTAAGGGCTTTAGCTTACATAGCTAACTTGGGCCCCTTGAATATATCGTTTATTTATGCTTGCCAGGGCGATCCTGGTGTTCTTGGTATTCTACCTTATTGTATAATATGATTGCTTAAAATAAGTTACACTCTTCATTTTTCATCTTTTCTGGCGTTCATTTCGTTATAAATGAGAATCCTATATTTATTTCTATTTTTAGTATGGAATTCAGCAATAATTATCATCATTTAAAATAAAAATGATATATAAATATTTCAAAATTGCGTATTCTCTTCAAATATATCGATGTATGAACTTGAACGTTTTAAATGCAATTGCCTGTGTTATGCAATGTATGACTCATTTATGCACCGGCAAACGGAACTGAGTGCATTTCCTTCCTCTGACCTTCCAGACCGTCCTTCTAAAAGTTCGAACAATTAACGGAACTTTTAACTCGAATCCTCCATTTACTTAATAATGCCTTTAATAAGGTAAAGCTTTAAAAGTCTGATCCTGTTTCTCTTCTAGATTCGATCTTATATTACGATATCAATCTAAGGCTACCCAGTTTAACTGCGTTGATTAAGATGGGTTTTATGCCAATATATTATAGAAAATTACTTTACTAATTATTCGCACTAGTTATTCTCATCTTCTGTATTGTGCCTTGGGTTTTTTTTACCTACATGTTTCCAAGTTTTAACTACGTTTACTTGTGTAGAAAATTGCATCACGTCTATCGGTTATTCTTTACATCTTACTTCATTTTGACATTTGCACTAAATTTCTTCATTTAAAGCTTACAACTTACTTCAATTTTTAACTTTTTAAATCTGTATTTCAAGGCGAGCCCTGGACTTATTTACAATATTTTCATTCAGTAGAAGAAAATTCTGCTATTTTTAAATTTGAAGTAATGTACTCAAATCTTTCTGCTTGGAAGTATTTGTTCTGTTATTAAGTTAAATTATTAAATATATTTTATAAACATTAAAAACAAGAATACTATTGAATCAACAAAAAATGCGATATTAATTCTGATTAATGTAGGAAGCTAATAGGGAATTAGCTCGTATGATAGATCAATTTAATTTGCCTTTCTATTTATTCATAAATAAATCGTCTCCTTTAATTAAATACATTGTTATGAAAAACAAAATTAGTTACTCTGTAAGAAACGTTACTTTATCTTCTTTGTCTCAGAAATCCTATGAAGGTTGCTTGCCAAACAACTTTGGAGGAAAGTCAAGTGGTCAGCTTGACGCATTCCCTGCTGTATTGTGGTGACATTACAGAACATAGCTTCATCTCAACTCAAGTCGCTAATCAATTGCCTCACGATGCTGAGTGAACACCGGGGAAGAACGCACAAAGAAACCTTATGCCTAATGATAATCTCGTGTCCAAAGAGAAAAAACCTTCTGTGAAAATCTCACCGATACTGTCTGTAGAGCAAGACTGGAGATATGTTAGCGTCTTATTTTGCACACCCAAGCCAAGTTTTGATCTTGAAAAATTTTGGCTTTTTTTTTTTAACCTTCCAGATGAGTTTATTTGCTAGATAGCCAATAGCGACGGGAAATATGTTCATATCCTTGATACCTTCTTTTCGCCTTCGTTCCCGTGAAAATAGCACTTAGTACTTGATGTCCTGAACGGGAACCTGCTGTGACCTGGACAATACATGCTCACATAAAAGATGTAAGTTTTGAAATGCACGTAAGCAGTTTTGTTCATTACTTTAAACTGTTTATCTTTTGATTATTTGCTTTCGTATGATGGTCTTGTAAAGTAACATTCAACAATCAACTAATGTTCTTTACTTTTTAAGGATTTCATTAGGGCAGTCTCAACGTGGCAAATATCTTGAGTATAGCTCTCTATTCGGGGGTCTACCGTTATTCTTGTGGGTTATTCCCGACAGATATTTTCGGAATTGAATACTTTTCTCCAGAGGACATCAGCTATCACAGCCTAAACATGTTCTGCATTAGCCTCTATACGTATTTCTATTTAAGACATTTAGAGTCATGGATGAGTGAAGGCCGCGAGGGTCTTCAACTGGAGACTGCGGTTCTAAGCATCATTAAATCTCAAGGTCGAGCAATTATAAAAAACGAATAAAAAGAGAGGAATATTTTTTTCTTTAAAGATTCTATTTTCGGCGGTGGTCACTACAGTGACTCACTCATCTCTTGCAGATACACGATCATGTCACGACTATTTGCGTCTATATCGTGCAACGCCGTTCAGATAAATGATCCTCCAGCCTCTTGCTGCCAATAATTTTGCTCAAAAATTAAATGAAAAACTTTATATAAAATTCTTTCCATGCACACTCTCATAAGCAATACTTTTTCCCCCTCAGAAGTAAATTGATATCTATTTTTTAGAAATATTTTCATGTTATTGGAAAAACGTCCGTGACTGTAATTCGGTTTAAGGTCATCGTCGAGAAAATGGTTTGAATTAGTCGTCACTCGAGTCGGTAGCGTAGTTGATTAGCGACTCTGCTTACTAGCTTTGAGTCTCTGCGAAAAAAAAAAAACATTTTTTCTTTACCAAAAGAATTATTAATATTTCGTAACTATTTTACGAAGCCAATAAAAAATTGAGGCGATTTGACACTAAGCATTGTTAGCTCGAAAACATTGACTAGTTTGAATAAGGTGTCACATCAATCGGGTGGACTGTTGATTAGTGCACTTCCCTCTCTAACATGGGAACCTATGTTCTATATATATAAAAATATTTGGGAGAGGGTGTGTGGTGCACTTTTGCCTACATGGCAGACTTCTACACCAGTAGAGAGAGATACACGGACTAATGTGGGGATCGCCGAATAAATCTTATTTAACTGCCCATTTACCGGGCTTCGAAGTTGGCTTTCGATCCGTTCTCACGTCGCCAACACAGCAACGCGAGGCAATTTACCAACTACATTAATAAAGAAGTCGTGAACTTTTGTGTCCTATGGATCCACACATAGAGTAGGGAATGTCATGCTCAACACTCGACTTCACACCAAAGTCATGGTCACGTTTTCAGAGACTGTACATAGTATTTAACAATAACGGTTTATACTGTCCAAATTAAAATTAAAAAAGCAATAAATATTGGATCTTCAGGTAAAAAAATAAATTGACGGAAGCCCTTACAATATCATGGTTTAGGAGTAATATATTATGTTAATGATTTTCATTACTTACTTGAGCATTTTAGTTCTCTCCGTAATTCGTCTGATCCTCGGTAACAGTCATGGCGACCATCGCATAACCTGGATAATTCGTACAGTTGGAGGAAATCAGTTGATTCGTTGACCTGGCAGCCGAAGTAGCCATCTTCCAAGTTCAAGAAGAATATCTCTTTCTTGATTCCGAAACCAATACCATGACCAGCAACCTGTGTAAAAAAAACCAACATACATCAGTTAACAGTAATACAATTATTTTGTAATTTATATAATGAACTTAGGGTAAATTTGGTCACTTCAGTTTTACTTGTGGTCAAGGGTTCGTATGTTGACAGTTTGTCGTTCTAATGATGCTTGTTCGTGTCGATTGGATCTGAGTTTAAATTTTATCAGTACAATATTTGAGAAGTATTTTCTGGGTAATACTTAATGATTGACAAATGTTCTACTCCATACGCATGCGCATCGTTTCTCTAATAAATTATGCATCACTTTAGAATTTCTAAAAAATCTATCTACTTGATTCCCTGACAAATGCAGTGTGTGTAAATTTAACCCTTGAAATGCCATTAGCGAAATTTTCTCCCAGTAGAGTCAAATGATTAGAAAGTAATTCTATGGTCTTGTATTTAATTAATGGCTGAGATTTTGGTTTATGTGACGATAGATTGTAGAACCATTACACAACAGATCTCATCTTTAACTAGTCCTAGAAACAACTAGGTGAACAATTACTGCCTCCAGCGACAGACTAACGCAGAACGAAGATTGGGGTCCAGCAGTCCTCCATAGAGGCAAGTCCACCTGGAAAGGATCAAACTTCAAGGCAAAAAACTGGTATGACTTCATCTACAGAAGGGAAAGGCAGGCCTTAGAAATACTAGTGGAAAAGGAAAATTATGGATTATATGAGAAGAAAGGATACAAATAAATCGAAATATTTTGTACTTCTTTTATAGTGAATGCAAACAAGAAATTATACAGTTAATAGATAATTTTCTATAGGTATATGAATAACTAAGGAGGATTAAGTATTTTTCTTTTTAATTTATGAAGTCGTATGTTTAGTAGATGTTTTATTTCTTAAGGAGAAATGTTGTATGTATACTTTTTTATTTTAATTTGATATAATAACAGGATACAAATAATTGGCCACCATATCCACAAATAACCTTGGCTTCTTGGTTCCTGTTGGTCAGGACGAGGTCTGAGTGTAAGCTCGCACGAAGTACTCACAGGTTCGTGACTGTGAACAATGAACTGGCAGGAACTAAACATAAACGTGATTCGAAAGACGCAGCCTTTCGTGAAGGAACTGTACTTTTTGTCGGAATACTCTCCCATTGTTGAGCCGCAAACTTTGAATACCTTTGCTGGGGGGTCTTATATGTACTATAAGCTACACATGCACGCAATTCTTGTGAAAATTAATTTGTTTAGATAAAAAATGATTACAAATAACAAAATTACAAAAATTGTATGTTTTGAGTTTTGTTATGTAATTCAGAGTGGACCTCCTACACACGTTTACTGACATCAAAATGAGGGTCTTTGGCTCCTATTATATTTTAAGAGATGAAAAATCAAATCAAATTACTAATAAAAATGAAATTCCGTCCCCTTATAATGTACTATGTAGTGGTGAAAGAGACGTATTAAAGGTTACTATGCTTTCTCGTTATTCAGTGGATAGTTTATGTAGGTAAAAGGATATTTTTTGTTGGGATTAGAAAGGGTTTTATAGTCATAGAAGCCTATCGTAATTTGAGTTATGTATAAGCTTATGGACAAGAAATCTTACCATTTAACTCTAACCAATCCTCTTGGGGCCTGGATTAAGTAAAAGAGTAGCTGTACTTATTGAGAGATGAAAGAATTTCGGTTTTTTAGATATATATTAAACTATATTTATTCCGGAGGAGTGTAATACTTGTTTGGTAATGTCTGATTAAGTAACTAAGGGAACATTCTTTGATTATATCGTACAAAATAGGGACCGAGTTACAGTACACTTTGTCTATGAATCTAATTTTCTATTTTTGACTTTGAATTTGTTTCTAATTAGAAACAATAAATCTCTATTTTGGAGTTCAGGGAATTAAGGAAGAAATTGCAGAATTCATTATCAATGTTATATTTGTCTTTGGTCAATCACAGGTTTGAACAGGAGAGCGTTCAAGGAAGGATAAGGAAAGTAACGAGCATGTTGTTTTATTAGAATTACTAAGGACCCCAGTTATAATACATAATAACAATAAAAAATATGCTTTCTTTTTTGAGTTTTATTATTCATTTAATTTTGTTTTCTTCTTTCATCCTTGTTTTCTTTTTGGTATTTTGTTATTCATTTATTTTTATTTTCCTCTTTCATCCTTGTTTTCTTTTTGTATTTTATTATTCATTTATTTTTGTTTTCTTTATTGTATTTTATTATTCATTTAATTTGTTTTCCTCTTTCATCCTTGTTTTCTTTTTTTAGTTTTATTATTCATTTATTTTTATTTTCTTCTTTCATCCTTGTTTTCTTTTTTTAGTTTTATTATTCATTTATTTTTATTTTCTTCTTTCATCCTTGTTTTCTTTTTTTAGTTTTATTATTCATTTATTTTTATTTTCTTCTTTCATCCTTGTTTTCTTTTTTTGTATTTTATTATTCATTTATTTCTATTTTCCTCTTTCATCCTTGTTTTCTTCAGTTTCTAGGACACTCCCTCTGCATACCGAATATATCGCATATGTCTTGGGCTACAATCTATTGCAAGTTACATAAACATCATTAATTATTCAGTTTAACCAAGTAAGACCCTTGGACAAGGTTTATTCAGTTATCTTAAATGCATAAAGTATTACTTGTTTTCAGTATAGTTGTAAAGTATAACGGAAGATCCCTTGCATCTTTTTATAGGTTTTCCATCCGTCACACGTTTACGTAATGCTAGTTCGAATTATACGAGATTTCATAAAGTGTGACTAGGTGAAAATGTCGTTTTTGCGATTAAAAAAATTATAGTTCACTAGCTATAATCAAGCTGTAATCACTATTTGAAATTTAATTACAATCAATTAATTAATTATTTACGGGTGATTATTTAGCCCTTATCTCCGGGATAGGCTTTCTACTCCAGTAGTTTGACTGATGAAATAGAGCTTTCGAAAATTCACTGAAGTAGTAGTAAGGAATGCCGAAGTTTTTTCAATGCTTACAGCTTTGTACCGTTTATGCCTTTATTATGCGACGGATACTCATGTCATATTAACAATAAGCTGTTTTAGAAGCAATATATTACTTTAGAAGCGCTTTATTTGAAGACTAAATACCAAATATTTTTCTCATTGAAATTTTACGTTTTGAGATGAATGCAAACATATGTTGTATGTAGGAAATCTGTTTAGTTTAGGCAGTCCCTGAGTGACGGACTTTTGTATTTTCGGCGTGAACAGTCCTTTGAAGTTGCAATGATAACCCCAGACAACTACTTTGGAGGCGTGGCGATAATCTGTCTCTTGCATTCTGCTCCGTTATATACTATCTTGAGGCATATTTTCACTAATGCTTCTTCTGACTCCGTTTGCTATCTGCTCAAAGGGTTCTAGAAAGGAGTCGTTATCTGCCGACAGTTCTTTTCAAGATGTCAACTGCAGTCAGCTGATATCTGGGCAAAGGGTGTGTCTACTTCAAAATCCTTTGTCTGGGAGAAACGAGGTATTATGGATGCTAATTTTGCACAATATTATATATACATAATATATTTCAAAACTTATTTTTTCAACGTCATAGTACACAAATTGTGTTAAAAAGTACCTCTTATATTATTTCATTTACAATAACGCTAAAATGATAATAACACCCCTTCCAAGCAATTAGTCTCTGTTTATTATTACGGACCATTTCATACAAATTGAGTTTAAAAAAGTGAATTATTTTAGGAAGCAAAATGCTGTAAAAGATAATAAGATGTCGACCATAGCTTACTAATTAAGATCCCTACAATAACAATTAGTTACACAAACAAGTAATAGATAAATAAAGGACAGTAATCGTTCTTATAGTGAGTATCTAATGCAGACACTTTTATTATTAGAAGGTGGGTTTTTAAAATGTACGTCAAAGCTTGGAATCTACATTTTAATGAAAATCTTTTTCGCCTCTCGTATATTGGTTTATAAGAAAGAACAAATTTCTTTAGTTCTCAATAGATGGTATGGGCCGAAAGAGCACTATAATAGCACTGTTAAGTTTTGTTTAAATTGATATCAGGTGTTCAAGAAAATGTAATATTAGATTTAAATGCTTTTGAATAATTAAATATTATATAATTGTCGTAAATGAACACTAAAGTTTTCGGTGATTTAATCTTATTTTATAATAAAATCAGGGAGCTAAATTGACCTATAATAAGGCGTAGGATTAATTATAACTAAACAGAAGGTTTGCTGAGTAACGCCAAAAAATGAAACTAAAAAATATTGTCAGTTTTTTCATAAGAAAATTGACTTTTTTATTTATTTCACTTTGTTAAAATTAATTAAGGAATTAAGAAGGAATATGACAAAAGGATGTCCTTGATGAGATAGTGAGTAGGCCATTGTCTTCTGCTGACAATAGCTTTGCAATTAGTCTTCTTTATAATTGGATCGTCAGCTTATAATATTTCTCGAGTATGTAAAGATTAAACTAATATTAATTAATTCATTTTTTGTATTGAAAAAAAGTTATACTCTTCATGAATTAGAGTAATTTCACACTACATGGTCTTCAACTAGATGATGTGTTTTTGAATGCTCATAGAGGCCGTGAATGGTTGAGAATGAAATTATCGTATGAAGATCAGCAGGTTTTCTTTAAGGGGAACCACTTGTTGAGGTTGCTTTCTTGGCGCCATTATTAATCTTAATAGACTATTGCTTCCAAATAATGAAAGTTGGAATATAAAACAAATTAATAAATCACTAATCAGACAATGTGACCACTACTAATGTGTTTTTTTCAAGCATTTTCTAAAGTTCTGTTACTTTACAATAGCCCATTTTGAGGCCGAAAATTGTTCCCGTTTTTCATAAATACGGCAGAAAGGTCAGAGTCATTAGGGTTGACAAGTTGCTTTCGTAACTCAGCCAATAAAATGGCTATTGTAGTGCAACCAATATGAAACTGCAGCCTGGCTTGCTCCACTTTCGTTTACATCGAGTCTATTATCTGTGCTCCGGTAATAAACTAACTATCTTTGCCTGAGTTGAAAGAAGGGTTCTCTATAATTCTCTCTATAAGTGCTTTGCCAAATTCTTATTCTTGTTGTTGCTGTTATTGTAGCAGTTGTACCTTAAGGAAAAACAGCTGTCGAGGTTGTACTCCTGACACGATTTTCGGGTGTTTTCAAACGTCCATCGATCCTACCCAGGAGATGACGAAAATGAGGTGTGTGTGTGTGTGTGTGTGTGTGTATATATATATATATATATATATATATATATATATATATATAACTTAACGGAAATTGGACCAGTAGTAGGCAGGGGGTTTAGAGTGAGAGAATTTCTAAATTTGAAATTATACAATGGACTAATACATTGGATAAAAATTAATTTTATTTCCTATAAATGTTGTTATATACATTATTTCTCTAATATTATCTGCTATCTGGAATAATTAATAATATTTATCATTTGCATATTTTAGTTTTCTGCAGTAACCCCAAATCCCACTCATGCTATATTAATAATAAGCTGTTATATCATCAACCATTTTATTCGATGTTTAAATATCAAAAGTTCTTTTCAACAGATTATTTCAAATTCAACAGATACATGGCAAATCCATTGAGTTATGACGTCATTCATTCATATTTTACGTTCTGTACCTGAAAATGTTTATGTACCGTATGCATAGTTTGATCGGACGTTGAATAGGGGGGGGGGGTAGGTGAGAAGAAATCAAAATTTCAAAATATCTCATTAAATATGAGTCTGATCAAAAAATGTTATAGGACCAATGTCGTTAAGCTAGTATATTTTCTACAATTCTAGTTGCATACATTTTTTCGTTGCTCCAATATTCGCATGTTCAAGTTTTGCAGCCTCCAGTATACCCCGCTTGAACTCAGTGGTATTTTTTTTATTTAGAAATGGTGAGATGAGATCAGTTGTGTGTCGTGCCAGCACTTGGGAAATATGCTTAATTTACACAGCCTCTGCGTGGCGGTTACTTTCTGTTACTAAGACGGGTTATCTATAGGTTACCTACTTTTTATAGTCAGAACGGCTTTAACGATTTTGTATGGGCAGTTCGTTGGTAAATGATTTCCTGTTGGCCACGGAGTAATCCAACTCATTTAACTATTCATTTAACAGGAACGTGACGAAATGAACAACTAATGCTATGGCTATCGAGTGCCATTACCTATTCTTGCAATAAAGCAGTAATCACATGGTAATACAAAATTAGGTTACGCAACGACTTAATCATCTCATTAATGAATCTTTTACAGATTTGGGGAAATTTATTCCTTATGCCTATTTTTTTCACCTTCTCACTCTTCTCTCTCTTAAATTGTGTTTATTAACATTTAACATCCTAGGCATATGATCTGAGATATTAAAGATTTTAATTTTTTACTTCCTTTACAAATCCATGGTTGGACTGCAGTAATATTCCTAAAAACAATTAAAATATCCTGCTTCTTTAAAAAAAAGTTAGATTTGTTTAGATATAACAGCAGTTATATTGATTTCAGAAATGTCTTTCAAGTAGTAAATGGATTTGTGAATTAAGCTTGGATCATGGATTAAGCTTGTTTGCTGTTGCGAGGATATATTCAGGTAGTTTTTTTAAGAAGAAAATGTGAGGAAAGCAGTCCAACAAAACGAAATTGAAGTAAATTTCACTCAGAATGCTTTCAGCTGATATGAGTGTGTTCAATTCCTTTGCTGGTAAGAAGTCAGAAGGACCTCTTCCCTGACAAGTTTCTGCGACGTTATGAAATAATTGCGGCAGCTTTCAATTAAAAGTTTTTATTGCTACTACTATAGAGTTTAGATAGAGGATGACAGGAGTTTTCCCCCAGGGAAGCCCATATGGCCTGGGAAATGGATAATTGTTTTGTGGAGTGGAAGGCAGCGACCCGTGGCCGTCATATCGCCATTAAAGGAGCGTCGGGGTGAGGGCGAGTTGTCGCTTCCAAGAAGCCGTCGGACCTACCGGGCAAAAAAAGAGGTAAAATATAATAGAAAGGGGGGGGTCGTCCCCCAGGACTACTGGGACAGGTTCTTTTCGCACTCTTCCCTTCTGACCATTACTTTCTACTAGAGAAGCTAGATATTCTTTACTTCACTTCCAGGATGGGCTTTACTCATAGAGCCACTACTGTCAAGCTCAAGAATATAAAATTAATACAAATAAAAATTGATAATTTCTTTAAAAATGAAACTATGTAAATAAACACGTAGACCACCAAAGAGAAGCAAGGAAAATTAATTTTACAAGTTAAAAAATAGAATGAAGCAAAATTCTATTTTTGAAATATAATATATGACAGTAACCAGGAAAATCACATCTATATGTTAAAATATTTTATAAAGTATATATGTATTGCAATAGAAGTTATATAGGGGATTCAATAAAAATACTCAATAGAAGAATTAAATAAAATGTTATTAATGTAGATAATGGAACAATAAAACGTCAACGAAGTTATTAAGTGGTCACATAGTTTTAATTTCGGAATCGAAAATATATTATAAAAAATATATGGGAAAAAAGTAAATAAAAGAGGCAATGTGCATAATAAAAAATAGGAAAAAGGTGATCAATAAAACACAGAAATTTGCCATCTGAATTATAGATTTTTTAATTTATTAGAATCTCTGAAGTAATGTTAGTGCAATTTTAATATTATCTTTTACTATTTAGACTATACTTCCTTACGGATAATCGATATTTTTTGTTATTTTTTCCGTATCGATATTAATTGCTGACTTGACGCGCTATACTTTAAGCCATTCTTAAATTGACGAAGGTCCTTTATAACCATGTAATGTTTGTTCATTACCTTTTAGTGTACCATTTCTCCTGTTGAGGAGTCAAGTGGGGGGATTAAAAAAAATAGTTATAATAGTAATTTAAAGTTTTTCTTTTTTGTTGTCATTCCTTCACAAGATTCCTTAAGTGATTCCTCTTGATCGGTTCAACTTTCTATATTTGAATATGTAAACAGTTTTTAACTTTTAGGAAGTAAACGATAAAATTAACCACAGAATAAGGTCAGACGTTAACTTGCTTTCTGTATATGGCCAACAGGAAGAGGTGCTCTCCTGATAAAGAGGGGACTTCACCAGAGACTAACTGTTAGACTGCCATCGCTCAATGGAATGCATTGGCGACTAAAGATTGACTTTAACTAGCTAACATGAGAGTCAGTGAGGATTTTGAAAAAGGACTTCGGTGGTTTCAACACTTTAATCTTTTAGTTGCAAAAGTTAGTTTTACAGCCTAACAAAATAAACTAAATTGATTTAATACCAATCGGGGCGCCTAATTACTCATATAATAAATGAAACACTCTTGATTGTCAGATTTGTATAATGATTGTGTGTACGAAAAGGGAAAGGATTGGTTGAAAAATGTTTAGTTCAGATTACTGCTTCAATAATCATGTATTTTCTACAAATAAAGTCTATAGAGTTGTTCAGCGAGTGGCTGGTAGTGTAGATGATTGAAAATTAAAAGTTTTCCCACATACTGTTCGAAGAAATTTCCCGTCCGACTAGAGAATGGCTAGCGAGAGGGAAAGGACGAAGGTGACAGGGGAGTCTAGGAGAAAGGCTCTTCGGGAGATAATGATTCTTTGTGCTCCAGCTAAAGGCTGTCGTGTAAAAATAAAACATATGGCTGATTAGTTTCAAGTAAACACAGCCTCCTGAATAACACAGCCATTGTGATACAGGCTTGGGTCAGTTGTCCCTCTTAATTAGTGTATTATACGCGAAGGGACGCTCTTGTCCACTCTATAGCATCTTTAATTAATTATTTTGTCGTGGGTGTAGTGGCGACCCTGCACCTGTCCACGTGCTCGGGGTTAAGGACAGTGACGTCTCAAAAGAATTCTTGTCTAATTAGAGGGTGTCAACAAATTCTTACATTAACTATACATTTGTGGGATGCGAAATTCAGAATTGTTTTATTTCTTTGTTCAGGCTCACATTTGTATTTTGGAAGTCGAAGAATATCAGAATAAGACGGAAATTAGTCGCTGGAACAGATGTGCCGTCACAGAGGGAAAAGATGAAATGCTGTGTGTGATGGGCAGCATAAAGTCTTATAAATATTTATTTAAATGCTTGCGAATTATAAGTGACATTTTTGGTTTCATTTTTATGATGATAAATAATATACTGGGTGGATATGTGGATGTAATTTTGTTCCCAGCCATCATGGAATTTATTCAAGAAATTATAGTAAGGCCTTGTTCTCGAACTATAAATATAAAGTATAATATATCGATTTGGATCTTATAATACGATTTATGGTTTAAAATTACTCATGACCTAAATACAATTTTGTATTTAGGGGGCTTTCATTCGAAAATATTTTCTCTATGAGCACCTCAAGATCGTCCCTTCATACATAACTTATTCAAGTAATAGCACTTAATACATACATATAATGGTGGTATTGTATCATTTACTAAATAAAAGGGGTGAATGTATATATTTAGATATCAAAGCTGAATAGTTGAATACTTGTTATGCTAGTTGGCGAACTATGGTCCGAAACTCACTCTTTCATATAAACGTTTATATACCTCTGCCATTTGTATTATTTGCGGTTTATTTGTTTAGCTAAACATCTGGAGTGCTTGTACAATGAATAACGGAGCTGTTAGGACTCACCACTAACTATTGTATTATCGATATGTCAGGCTAGGGCTTCATGGGTTAGATCCAGACTGAATTATTATGTGTATTGTTGTGACGAATAGAGTCACAGATACAGTCAAATGAGATTGCTTAGTTCATTCTTGTTATTTTCCGATTGAACGACTGATTATAACAGGTAGGATACAGTTCCAATGAAGCATACCCCCGTAGCCAGCGAGGTAAGCCCTTTCCCCCCTCAATCTAACTTCCTGTTCAAAATTACAAAGAACTTAAAGGAAATGTTAGTTTCTATGTTACCTCTCTGGTTCAATTTCAATTGTTTACCATAACATCTACCGATAACTACATCATAAATTGCTTACCCTTCTATATAATTTTATTTGTTTTTTTCAGTTGGAAAAAATGGGGGAGGGAGGGTTGGAGGCTCAATGGGATGAGTGTGTTAATGGATAAAATATAATTACTTGAAAATCTCCCATTTAAAAGTTCTGTGAGCGTGCCACATGAGTGAGCAAGTCTTATACCCAGAGAACTCTACTCAAAACACTATTTAGACTTGTTAAACTAAAAATTAACGTTTTTATATGTTCACATAAATAATAAAAATAATCATAACTAATAATGCACTTGTTACATGGGCATATCTCGGCCAGAAATTGCAGTGAACCTATAACCATGACCTCCAAATTAGCTTGTGTTGCACAACATGGTCTTTAATATTAGAAAATTTACAATTTTAGCCGATGAATTTAAGGCGAACAACGTTAAAGCATTCCTGATTTTTATTTTTAAGAATGATAATCGTTGAGATGAAGAAGCCGTCACTCAAATTTTTTTTTTTTTGTGATAAGTAAATGTCAATTTTGTGTATTATTTTGGATATGTTCTCACTTTGCTTAGGGTCGTTAGTGCAGTATTGTTAGCACGCGAACATCTGGTTTCATTTGCCCTGATATTTCTACACTTTCATAATCGTATTTCATGATGAAATATGGTATGCGGCTAGAACCCATGTCAAAGCTTGTTGTCTTGGTGTCTTGAAGTCTGAGACATGCATCCATATCTGTGTAGGCGGGTTTGTTTGTGTCGCTCTAACCTTGATTAATGCTCGTTTCGAAACTCTTGCGGTTCTGCTAGTATCCCATAGATCTCTGAAAGATGCTACTTGGCTAGGGGTGGGAACAGAGAAATAAAAAAGGAAAGAAAACAACAATAAAAGTGATATTTGAAGGTGATAAATGCGCACAGTGTAAACCTAATATAAAATATAATGTAGAGACATTAGAGAGGTCTAAGGTATGTGTAGATAGAATAAGTTGGCTTCAGATTAGTATCTGCACACGAGGTACAGCCAGTTGTAGCGAGTCGTGACTTCTCTGCGCACGCACAGTGTCACCGACCCTACCTCTAGCTCCAGCCATTTACAGATCTCTTCCAAGCTATTACAATCCACCGCCCAAATTCTATCCTTCACTTCTTCCACAATCAATCACAAGTGATCTCAGGCCAGAGTTTACAAACATCACAGAAGAGCAATAGGTATTCTTGGGCTCTGCTGAACTGTATCCATGTGTTCTCACAGGGACTTTTACTATATTTCCCTATAGAAACGTTAGATATTACGGTTGCCCTGATGAAACGGATTTTCATCTGATTCCGTGAATAATATCTGCTAAATTCATTTGTGGTCAAAATCGAACTAGAAGATTGCGTGTTCATAGAGTGGACGTCTTATTTATTGTGTCTCGCATTGATACTTTAAACAAGTTATCCCCAAGAGGGAATTTGCAAAAGGTTTGAAATTTTTCATTTCTAATTCCCACTTCTCATGCCACACGCAAATTCTTTAGCTCATCGGTTGTAGCTCAGTGGTAGTACTTTGGATTGCATACCGTAATATTACAGTTTCGAATAATCTCGGGTTTGGCACTGCAAACTTTCTTTCGTTGTAATATTTCACAGTCTTCGTAGGTGGGTATTCGAGCCTAGACGGTGTCTTGAGGCAATTGTGAACAAACTTCAATAAAAAAGTTGGGAACCTTGATTTCTATTGCCACAAAAATGGTAGAGAACGTTATGTTTTTATCTCTTATAACTAGGTTATGGGAGTTAATTTTTTTTAAATGTTTAGGATATTTAAAAAATAATGAAGGAAAAACATAGATAAACTAAGAATGTATGAAAAATAAATATATATAATCCAAGTAAGTAAAAAAAAAATAAAATACAAATAAAAAGTTGTTTCTAATAATCGAGAAGTCTTACATCTTCAGAGAGTTTCTCAGAAAAAGAAACAATCGTTATGTTTTTCACTAACAGCCAAAAGCCATGTTGAATGTTGTGGGTGGCCCTTTAAGAGTACCTACCAGTACCCTTAGAAGTATTATGATTAAATTATTTAAACGTTTTCTTAAAACGGATTCGTTAAATGGCACGATATTTCCTTATAGGTGACCTATAGGTGTTATGGCAAGAGAAGGAAAGTGAAATGCCATGAAACCCTGTTCGTTGCTGGCCTTCGACCGACCGCTCTCCTTCACCGACAAGTCTCCCCCATATTTTAATCTGATATATGTATTTAAATTATCCTCTTATCGAATATCATGCAATATCTTGCTTACCTCTGATTCGGTTGAATCTCTTCTTTATTTTTATGATATTGCTACCATATCAAGCCAGCGTATTACTAAATAAATTTTGACAAATTGCGGCCACGTTATGCAATAGAGGCTTAATATTTATTGGGAACCGACTTAGCTGTGTATCATATGTCTTGGAAGTATAGTGAATAAAATACATTTTATTGAGGAAAATCCAGGAACGTAGTACTCCATCATCATAAGAGTATACATTTTTATTAAATAACTTTATTCAATTTATTTTTTTCTTGATTCTATCAAATGTTTTGCATATTGTTTTTTTTAAAGAGATATATTTTCAAATATATATGACTGAAATAATATTTTAATGTCTTGGTAATTAATTTTTTTAGTACGAATTATATTTTATACAGTAATTGCTTTTATTTTATGTATTTTTTTTGTCTTAGGTACTATTTTAATATCCTTGCTATTATATGTATTTTTATTTCTGTAGTTTTTAATTTCTTTGTTTGTTTATTTTCATTTACTTGAGCCGACATCATCTTCTGCATTGATGTTATTGTTGCTGGGATTTCCAATATTCTTTATTTATTTACCTTTAGTTGTATTGCTATAACGGTTTATATTTTTAGCTATTTCATCTTGCAGCGAGTGCTCGACTTTATTAATTGAGACTGCCGCGAAACAAAAACGTGAAATAGCGCAGTTCTGTAAAAATTCCAGTAGCCGTGAGAATGTGCCTCGAGGCGTGAGTGCCTATCGAATCACTGATCACGAGCTACCCTTCCCATCTGAATCACTGATTAGTCCTTTGTGTTCTCTTTCAGTGGTCGATGTAGTCTCAGATATTCAGGTCTCCTACTATAAAGAAACGATGAATAAAAAAAAAGTCAGTCCCGCAGGGTCTGCGTACACTAAGCAGATTTTCCACGCTCTGGATGTCACACAGGTGATATCATCTCCCCATTTATTACCTATTTAGAAGTAAAAATTCGATGGGAAGAAGTGTGAGCACTCAATGTTTGTTTTACGTAAAGTATATTAAACACAAACTGTTGAAAATTAAATGATTAACTAGATTGGTTCTATAAAATTATATTAACTTTAGTGTTGAATGGAAATGTTAAAAATCGAGTATGATACCTATCGAAACCTCTCCGAAATCTCAGACGTTAATGAGCTTGGCCTTTAGTTTTACATGATAAGGTTATATTTCGAGTTTGCTAATGATTAAAGAAAACCGCGACGGCTAGAGCGTCGAAAGACAAGTGTTTATATATACATAAAATTTAGACCGGACCTCATTTTTGTCATTTCACAATCGATGGAGATTTGAGGATATGTTTTGAAAATCACCTCATGGGTACAACCTCAATATCTGAGCAGGGAAATCTGCTAATGGAATTACTATATTTCTGCTGGAAAAATGACAGTGAGGACAATACGGGGTCATGTGCCACCGAACATTGATTCGGGTTCTTTTGAATAAGATGTTTGAGTAATTTTGTCGAATCAAATAGGTACATTTGACACTTAAAAAAAAAAAAGGATGCTCTAATTTATAATATTTAATAGAATGTAGTATCTATGATATATAATTGCCATGCCAATTTAAAATAACATAATAGTACTGCTTTTAGATCAATCTATTAAGGAAACATCAAAGTTAAACTGGACATGAGGAATTTGCAGTTTACCTGTTCTTCTCAACTATGATAGTTTTTGTTCGCTACCAAACTTAAAAAAAAAATAATGTTTCCTCGCATTAATTTCAAAGGTTATCATGTTAGCAGTTGCTTGAGTAAATATTCATACTAGTTCGATCAAATCTTTTTTTTTTTTTTTTTACTACACACTTCCTAGAATAGGTGAAATCGGAACAGGAACGGGGAAAACTCGAAATATCTCAGTTATTATGAGTCGAAACAAAAAATCTTATCAACCTAATCTCGACGAGCATTTTATCTTCTACAACTGTTGTACTAGGGTACTACTACTATCTCGAATATTAAGCGACTTATTTTCATATTTTTTTATTGTTACTTTGAGTGAAAATCTAATTTCCAGTTTACATCTCAAATGTCGCCTGCAAGTTAAATAAAGAATAAATGAAGAGTTGAGAACCCACGAGTGCCATTCCATCACCTGGGAAGTCTGCTTAATTTCTTCAGCCCTTTAGGGGCGGACTTTTCTCATTCAGGGAAGTCAACATAAAAATTTATCTCGCTAATGATACTCTAAATTAGTAGTTTACATCTCTCTTTTTTAAGGTTTAAATTAGTTTAAAAAAAACAAACAACAAAATCAATGGTTTAGTGGTTTGGATGTCTTCATTAAATTAATAAACATTATGATTTTTTTTGCCTTCTTTAGTTTGTACTTGTGTAGTTTATTATCCTACTCTATTGACTAACGTGTTTTATCTTTTTAAAGCTGAGTTATTTCTAGGTGTAATACACTATGCACCGCTTTTGCCTTGTCTCATTAAATCTTGTACTTATTAGTTTGAGTACTATAGTTCTGAATTTATAAGTAAAACTTCCTGCATATACTTTTTTTTTAATATTACTCGAATCTATGAAATAAGTGAGAAGTTTTATTTTGCGTTTTAATCAGTAGGAGACCAGTTGAACCAGTAAATTAAATACTCACAGTGACGTACAGGATTTTTTAAGCTAGAGCATTCCTCAAAAAATTAAACCACAACTGAGGCCGGACTGGAACCTGTGCCACTCGACTTGTGAGGGAGTAGGTGTGTAGCCAGAAAATAATTTGTCAAGGGGTTTTACTTAGGATTTCATTCCAACTAACAACATAGGTGGATTTTTGAGCTCGGCCTGGTAATCGTTAGAGAAGCGTTATAATATACTGTATTATTTTAAATTTCCTGAGTGATACATACCAATTTATCTCTCCGTTTTTAAGGCGTTCGATGTGAATTACATTATTTTTTTCGAGACTCACGTAGCAGTTATTAGTTGTACCTTAAAGTATAGCTTATGCAATTATTATTATTATTTAATATGATGACGAATTAATGGTAGTGTTGACGTTTCATCATTCTTAAATCAAAGTACGTCAACAAGATGAGATGACCCTGCGAGATGGTGCGTCATTGCCGGTCTACTGGCTCCACCCTTGGCATCTTTCCCATCCATTCATTTGACGTCACTTCCCATCAGCTCAAGTCTTCCCTTCCAAAGCATTCTTCGTGTTTATTGGGAAATCACGAGTAATTTGCCTTTCTCTTACAAAGCCCATCTATGTAGCTGGTTGAAGTTACGAAATGCTACTTAAAACGTTTTGTTCCAAACTAGTTAGAAGTTGGTTTTTACTAATAAGTAGACTCATTTGTTTAATTCATTCTCTTACAACAAATTGCATTATTCATTTATTAACTGCTGTTAGTTTGCATTCTGATGTGTTGTTTTGAAGGTTTAAATTTAACTGATTCATCGAATTCATATTTCATATAGATCCTACCGCGGTATGCACATGTGGCTTTATTTTCAACCGCTTCAGAAACAACCAAATATAAGGGAAAATGGTCGATTGCTGAGGCGGAAAATTAAATAAAAAATACAACTGTTTATAACGTCTGACAAGCAGTTTAAGGGCTTAGCACTTTCAGACTCAGGCCTCCATCTTGCATAAATTCACTGCTTTCAGTGAGTGAGACGACCAGAAACTCCGGAGCTGAAAATGTATCACTGAAAAAGATCTTGATTTCTTATTTAAATAGACGCTATACAAAGCTACAAAAGTAACAATTGGAGATCTTTATTCGCCCTGTTGTTTAATGAAAAGTATAGTTCTCTTCTTTTGTAATAGTTTATTAAGGCGATTTCAACTTAATGGTGTAGAATAATACCTTTAAAATTGGTGTATTCCGATTTAGTATTTTTGCTAGGTAACCATGTCTAGGGATGCTTGTAAGTATTTTGAAACGGAGAGTTCATACCTTTTTAAGTGGAAAACATCTTAGGAGACATCTATTTTAATGAGAACTTGTATTAGAAAAAAGAAGAAAAATGTTATTTTTATTATTCAATTTCCTGGGAAATCTTTGAATTTGGTTCATAATTCAAAGTAAATAAGATGAGCAGTGGCTCAGGGAACGTTTTTCTACACCATGCCTATGAAAAGGGCTCATTTTGTTTTGCTTTTAGAGACCATAAAATACCTTTTTAAGCGGCGTATCTGCCAGAACCATATCCAGAGATTGCGAAAGTGCTTAAAAAACCATTTAGAAATGGCATCCCAACAGCTGGCCATCTGGCCTGATGGATCGTAGCATTTCATAACCACTACTTCTTAAGGAATGTTTGCTTGACTAATACTTTGTTGAATTTGAAGTTTTGGGCGAGGAATGTTTAATGAACTTAGCTCTAAAACTTTCCAAATACTTTTCAAGGATTTTTATACTCTTCAAGGATGATCTAATGATTTTATTTTAAATCAATGTGGAATAAACTAGTAACACCGGACGTTCAGATTTGAAAGGTGTAGAGATTTTTTTATTTTAGAAGCACATTAACCTTAAAAATGATAGTTTAATTTTAATATAGCCGTGTCGATTTTTCTATTTGTTTATTTCATCATCTTTTGTTGAACTAAAATCCTTAATCCATCGCGACTAAATAGAACTTGTAGACAACCCCGTTCCAATTAGCCACAGAAGACCAAACTGGAAGTTAATAAATAACTTTTTTGTTCTTCAATGCTGATTTAAGTCGATTTTAATGTATAGAAGGTAGAACTCTTTTTTAGAGTTGACCTTCTTAGAAGGTTTTTTTTATTTATTCGTTGTACAGATTTTAAAGTAAACATTTTTTAAAGTAAACACTAAAAAACAGAGTGGACGGCATTACGGATGTGATTGACGCAACCTTTCGTGATTAATTGTGTAGCCCTAGTCTACGAACTCTAAATACTTTCAATACAAACATATGCTTATCCTGCGAGAGTAAGACCAACAAACTATACTGCTCAAAAATGAATAGGGATATTGGTTATTTTTTCTTATCCTATTAATTTTAATTAAATCGATCTTAATTAAATTTCTTTTTTATGGGGGAAAATACAATAATTTCTAATAAATATTAATGATATTTATAATAAAAAAAAAAAAATATGCTAGGCCCCATACATACCACAAAACAGCCAATATCCCTATTCATTTTTGAGCAGTTTACACACTTTACAACATAACAAAGTCCTCTGCATGGTTTTGATGGCTTTTTTTTTTGTCTGGAAGGAACAAATCCATCGCTAGCTTGTTAATTTTACAGCAGTTATAATTCAAGGGGGAGGGGAGCGACACCTTCGTAAAAGATTTTATCAACATTTTTGCTTTTTCAGCAAAACTGTTTTTGGTTCAATATATTGTATAATCTATTTAAATATCCCTGACAATATAATTCATATAGATAAATTTTATAACAAGTCATTTCATCCTTTAACAAAATGGACCGAAATGAATAATAAGCTGATATAAGATTGCTAAAGAGGCATTACGGTGGCTGTGTAGGTGTGACTATGAGAAGGGGAGTGGGAGGAGAACCCGCTAAACAGATAGTATAACCAAATACGGTGGCCTGTCCGTGAAGTGGCACCCACTCTCCGGTACCTCCTCTTAGTGTGGGCAGACTCACAAGGCGATTTTTCAAAGGTTTTATTTCCCCCTTCTTTTTTTTATTACTTAAGTATATTTTTGCGTTCTTGATATAACTCTGTATTATGGTAATAACTATTAGCCTGACATTTTGAAATGTTTTTGAGCTTATTACAAATACTATAGACAACTGAATGGCACGATTCATAACTCATCATGACAAGCATAATATGTAGTACAAAATTATGTATTCCGAATTCATGAAATAGTTTATTAAAAACGTAAATTTCGGAGTTAAAACTCTTCCTAAGCAGGTAATAAATATCTGCATGTTGTGGGAGAGGCGATGGCATAGCTCAGGGTAGGGTTTTAGGCTTTCGTGTGAGCGTGAATCCCGACAATGACACTTCCTCTATCTTTAAAATTACTATTTTTCCTCCTAGAGCTTCTGTCATTTTTCAGCATCGTGAAGTCATTGCGAAACTACTTGAGCTGAAGAATTCGTTGGTACTTTGGAAGAGGAAGGAGGGTGGATGACTGGTTGTGCTCTCTTTGGGAGATGAACGAGTTGAGCTGTGATTAATGAGAGTTGCCTATTGTCAACCACCTGTCCCGTAACGACACCGAAGATGAAATGATTTCTCCGGTGGTGCTTAAGCAATACCTTACCATGAACCAGCCTAAATTGATAAATTGATTTGAAACAATAAATATTATACAGCTGAGACCATTTCAATTTCGTATTATTTATTATACTAATTTGATGGTATTGGCTAATGTTGTTATCACGAGTTCGGTGGTTATTTATTATTATATTTCTCTTGGTCCTAGAAATGAATTCGTGTAGTGAAGAGCCACTTTTTATTCGTGATCTGAAATGCTTGACTCTGATAGCGGCACCAATCGATTGTCGATACCCAACGGTACATACGATAGATCGTCCATGGAAAATCATCGTTCGTGAACCATCTATCTCTAGTTAGCTCCTCTTAGTTCTCTCTTATCAAAGCTGAGAAAGATTTTCATCCGGTCTTATTCTAAAACCTATTCTTAACAACTGTTTTTGAACTCAAAGTTTTTGAGCCAAATCATGATTCTAGTGTTAACACAAATAATGAAGAAAGAAGATAAAGTGTGTACATGTCGACTTTGTCTGTTTAGTGTGTATAATTAGTTTTTCAGCAAATAAGTTGCTTCGTACTGGTCTGGAGACTTGGTTTCGACTCGTAATCCGAACAATTTTCATGTAATACTATCTAAGGTACCCGGCGATGCTCGCCGAATCTTTGTCGACTCACTAATGATGGTATTTTTATAGCAAGACTTCAATGTTTACAATTACACTTCCCTCCACGACATTGTTATTCCGAGTTAGCTGATCCTAAAGAGTAACTTTTGGGAACTAATAGAATAGAAATTTTAGTAATGAAGAATAAATGAAAATGTGTACCTAATGTATTCCTCTCCAATTTTTGTGACTCACCATTTTTGAATAATCCACACCATAATCATGGATAACATTTATTACAATTAAATAATATCTATAATAAACATATTTCCTGTTAAAGCCAATTCGAGCACATATTGTTCGAGCAGAGTTTTGTACATAAGATTATATTCGTAAAAGTAAATCTCACAATCAGTGGAAATCACTTCCAGTAATGCCAGCATTTGACAGGAAATAAGGAAACTCAATTAACTGCTTTAGCCTCCCATCGACTTCCGCTCCCGCATCAGCAATGATTTCCTTAAATTGTTGATACAAAATAATATTTTAATAATTTATCAACCTGATGGAATTAAATAATAGTGGTACCGTAAAAATAATTTCATTTATATCCAAAAAGCTAGGTGAGGGGAAAAGATCGCTGCCCTCCCTGCAATCTAAGTAATCTTTAAACAATCATATCGAGTTTAAACGCATATTGTCTTTTGTCATAAACATATTACCATTGTTATGATAGTACTTATTTGTTTCAATAACATCAAGATATCGGTAATAAAATCCAAAGATATCGGTAAATGTATTATCAGAACCAAAGAGTTTGATTTCCTATAACTTCCGCTATCACCTTACTAATCCAAATCATAATTAGAACTATCTTATAAGGCTAAAAGATAACAATATTTAAAATGGCAGTTGGTACAAACGAGGTAAGACACTTCCTTATGGGTTGTACCGCGTACTTGAGATTTTCCATATTTTAAGCTCATCAGTAAATCAAATAAACTGCCGAAACCTTTTTTAAGAACGGATCCCAAATAATAGTTGAGAATGAAGTGAATAATTGGGCGTACGAAATCGACACCTGGAGTCTATAAATCGTCAATGTACGCCTGGAACGGCTAGGACCGACACTTGGCAGTCTTCATTAATTTTTTCGCAGGACCGGCCTGGCGAAGCGTTCAGTTTGTCCGTTCATTCAGCGAACGCTATCCGTACTAAATTATCCATTCTTTTTATCCACTCTTTGTGAGCCCCTGACTAATTTGGCACTTAGATTTTCCGAGAGGCGTTAATAGCCAAACCTACTCAACCATTCTGTTAGACGGCGTTATTTTAAAGCGGTATTTTCTAATGTGGAACTAAACTGATTCTGTTCTGCCCTTGTCAGGTGCTATAGATTTTTCATTTGATCAAATTAACTTATGTCGATCTTTATTGTGCATAAAAGCATGAAAAACACTAATCTTATAAAGTTCATAAGGGAAAGTTTTTGTCAGTGCTAATAACAGACCGACATATTCAGGAATTAAACAGACTCAAGTATACTACTCTCTAAAATTGAATTATTTTCAATCTAAACCTTAAATTCAAGAAGTAGTGAGTTCATTCGAAATATCATTTTAATGTCAAGGCCTACAAGATTTTGCCACTTCACTCATTTGCAATAGCTGAAGACGAAAAACAAAAATATTATCTTCCTTTTTACATTCTCTACAATATTTAATTGGAAATAGGAAGTTGTATGACTTATTAAAATAAATAAAACAAGAAAAATGGTACCTCTGTGTTACAAATGAATGGCACATCTTCATCTGTGTTCTCAGCATAATATTAATGTTACTTACGGTAAGTGAAGGGAAAGAAGTTGTAGGAAAGTTTGGTAACTCACCTGAAAAAATGAAAAGAAATTATTAATATAACATGAAGATAGTAACATAAAAATTCTAGAAAATCAATCATTAATGAGCTTAAATCCATTTTTTTTTTAAATTTTATCTTATATATATTACAACATTTTTATTTATTCCTTAAACATTTTTGGAATGCATTTATCTATTTTAAGTACAATTATGCATCTTTAAGTAAATACGAAAATTGACTTGAGAATTATAAGTACCTATTTTATTTTTATGTCTTATGCCTTCTGTTCAGTCATACATTTTTAGAACTGTTGCAATTGTTTGAAAGTGAAATACAAGACTTGAAAATTATTAATTACTCTTTGTTTTCGAGGTGACATATTTTCTACTTCTCACAACATACGTTTAAACTTATGGTTCTTAATTCTCACTTCCAATATTTGTGCAAATATTTATAATAAATGTACTCAAGTCAATTTTACCTCGAAACATTTCTAACTCACTAAATTTTGTATCGAATTAACACCCTGTCATTTTGTTTAGAGCCTACACCGAATTTGAAAAACAGTCAAAAGTAGAAAAAATATTATCACATGTTATCTACAGGTTACCACCCTTTTTCACTGTGGGTGGGACTAAGGATTTTATGTAATGAGTTCTTCGCTAAGTAAATTCCTATTGCCCCGGCGAGAATCGAACTCGCCACTCTAAATTTCCAATGTGAGATTAAATGGTAAAAGTACTTACATTCTCCTTTATGGTGTTACCAGATTACCTTTCTGGATGACATTGAAATACGTGTAATGATTTTTTGTATAGTTTTATCAGATATCCGATTTTGTAATAATTTCTGGAGTCATGATTCTTTAAATGTAGGGCGTTTATATACAAGGTTGGTCAATTTTTGCAGACAATGATCTGAGGCCTGCATATAGTACATTGCATTTTGTATTGTAGAATCTTTCGTTAATTTATTCTGCATGACTTTCGTTTCTTGGAATTATCTACCCATGGCTTTATGAACCAAACTCTTGTACGGGAAGCGTGCGCAAAGCCCCTCCCTTCTCACTTAACTATCTCATTTTAATTGCTCATACTCCCCAATAGTATACAATTGTCTGTATAATAATAGTGCATAAATGAAGTACATAGTTCTAGTATGTAGTCATTACGTTAATGCAATGTCGATAGTATTCCCGATGAAGCACCTCGTGCATGATTCATCATTCTGAAAACATGAGTCCACAAACTAAAATAGACATGCCGCAACCTTTCAGGAACTTTTCGTTTTTTAAACGTGTTATTAAAAAAAACAATATCGAGCTCGGTTAGCCATGTGACTTAAAGCATAGAAAATATTTTACTTTTAAAACGTTCTGACGTGGATTCGATTCCCGCGTAGGTAAGGAAAGTTTCTTTAGCGATGAACTCACTATATAAAATCTGTAGCCTCACTAGCTAGAAAAGGTTGATAACATGTAGATAACCCGTCCCGAATGCCTTTCGTAGTATAATGTGATGTTTAATTTAATATTCTATTATAAACAGGCATTATATTAAAATTAGAAGTTATAACTTCTTCCACTTTTTCGTTTCTCCACTGAGTGAAACAGATGACCTTACCTCATTATAAAATTCATATTTGTGTTTAATTTTTAAAATTAAGTTTTGTTTAACATACAATATTTAGAATTATGATAGGTACAGATGTATCGACCCAAAAAATAAAATCTTTCCCTCTCTTACAAAGTGAAACATATTTTAGCTGTTATTTTTATCTTAAGCTGTTATTCCATTTCATTTATTTTTTGCTTCACTGAGACAGAACGACTGTTTATATTATAACTTCAAATTAATAATTAGCTTGGATATTGCACGTAAATTATATAGAAGAGGTACATTATCCAAATTTATCTAAGTGTTACTAGTTCTTTATACGTTGATTCATGCTTTTTCTAAAGGCTATTTGACTTCCTTATACTTGTATATGATCTGTGATTTCAAACTAAATGAATCATTACTGGAAAACCCATAACCTCATGCGACACGGGAAGAACTGGTTGATGAATATTGTGCCCTGACATAAGGAATAGTATTATAATCTTTTGGAAATGTATAATTTTCTATCTATTTTAATAATTTAGCGCCCTTGTAGGTCCTTGCCTATTTAAAATTACATAATAATAACGTAATAACATATGCATTTCTTTTTACAATTCTGAAAGTTAAGAAGAACTTCTAGAAGGTAAGAATTCTAGATAGTCGTTCGAGAAGATTTTTTTAATTTATTTCTAACTCATATTATTTGGGAATTATTCAGATATTTCCACTTTTAGCTCTTAATTTCTTCTCCCTCCTCATATCTCTTCTTCCGATTTTCGTAGTAATCTAATACATCATGAAAACTATTGATTCCAAATTAAATACTTTATATTATTTTCTTTGGGTTTCTATTAGGAGAGAAACGTACAATTTTAAAGTCATTTGTGCTAGTTCAAAAACATCTTCTTTGTCAGAGCTTCATTTAGTCTTTTTTGTTTTTTGTTTTTGTGCATAGCTTACGCAGCAGACATTTATATATTAATATTCTTGCTCGATTATATTGCAGTTCATCTATGGATTCATTTCATTGGATTGAGAGATGACACTATGATAGTGAGTCTTTGTAGGAAACGGTTCCATAATCTGGTAAAATGAATATTGAATAAGAGATCGTCCAGCTGGAAAAGGTCGAGTGGCAGGGAATCCTAGATCTATGTTACATAAACCCGGACCTATATTAATTTAACAATTGTTATTAAACAACTTTTTCAAGTTGTATAATCCTGATCAATGAATTTTTATGGTTGAATCAATGAAAGAGGTTTTATTAAATAAATTAACACTTTTAAAAACAATTGAGTCGTTCGGATACCTAAAAGAGGTAAAAATTTCTTAAAAAGTGTTTTATATGAAATAAGCATTTTTCTTTTAAACTGATTTAATGAGTTTTCTATAGAAATGGGGCGTCGAAAGAAATGCATTAAGAACCTTTTCAAATGTGTCTTGTTATGGTATAAAATTTACATAACAAAATAATTTTCTAGAGGCAAAGTGAAAATAAGATTAACACAGCGTTGTTCATATCACTTTTAAAATTAATAACAATTGTTAGAAAATTACGTAGAAAAGGCTTTACGTGTACTAGAAAACTCTTCCCTACCTTGGTTAAAAAAGAGACTTTAACCACAGTAAATAAATTGTATATTGTAGTGATATTGTAGTTTAGGGTTTTCTTTCTAGTTTTTGTAAATGATAAGCCTCACAAAATTTCACTTGTGGAATTAAGTTTAGAGATAAATTCGAGACTGATAAAGGATTACAGTTGCACTGAATTACGTCTTTTAATTATAGTTTTTACTTCATTCCTTCTGATCATTATGAGGCAATTCTAGCATTCCTTGAAGGAATATTTAAATGTACGTTTACAGACTCCCAGAGGGAAACTTATGAGAATAGAAAAAAAAACTACAATATGAAAAAAAAAACTTTTGCATAAAGCAATGGACCTTGAGGAAAGGTGTTTATACACGTGACCAAAATGGGTCAGTCGTGATAGTATGAATAGCTGTTTTTTCTCCTTTTCTTAGCATTTTTTTTGCTGAATGTATTGGTATTCTATTTGAGGGGAATAGGTACTGTTAGAGGAATGAGAAAAAAGTTAGGTGGGGTTTTTCTTAAATGAGTTTTTCATGCTGCTTCAAGTTATTGTGGTACTACAATGGCCAGTTGTACGGCCTGTATTTAGCAGAAACTATTGTCATCACCTAAACTTCCTGGGTTTGTCAGGATAATGAGGTGCTGTCATTTTGCAAAAACCTCTTCCTTATATTTCCCGGGTAGTCAAAGTGATTAATGAGTCGTGACTTTTGTATACATAACATTCATTTAGTTCTTTAATTTTTATAGTAGTACATAAAAATTCTTTATCGTGAAAGTCCACGTTTTTGCAACTGTTCATAATTTTGATGGACTGTCTACAGGTTACCACCCTTTTCTAGCTAGAATAAGACTATATATTTTATTTAGTCCCTAAATAAATTCCTATTGTCCACAACTGAATCCAACCCTTGAGTCTAGGATTACCGAGTTTATTGAGGCCTAGACGCACACGGCTAACCTGAGATCCCAGCAGTTGAGATACAGGTCTTCGTATACTATGTGAACCTAGGCTTCGAACCCCGTGGTACAATTATGATTTATTTAGATCTGAACTCACTCAATGAAATCCTCAACCTAATGCTAGAAGGCCTAGAAGGCAAGAAAGGCGTGGTGACCTATAGATAAGACGTTCGGATTAGGCGCAGAGGTAAAAAATGGTTAAATAGAAGCCATTTTCTATGGCTGGCCAAGTAAAGCCTTTACTATTTATTGCAGTTTTAGCAGAGTTTTTAATGTTTCCACAATCTTTATCGTCTGCCTTTGAATCATTGCCCCTTTCCTCCCACGCATACAAAATCCAGCACACATTTTCTTTTCAATCCATAGGAAGCTGTAGTAGAATTTGTGTTCTAGCCGATGACAGCTGGCTTCATATAGTAATAGAAATTCTTTATGTAAGCACCTTTGTATTTTACCTTAAAAACCCCAAGTCACTTTAAAAGTATGATTTCAAAATTCATAAATTGAATACAATAAGTCTATCGCATCGATCATCTAATGGGACAATGTAGTAACCGAAAGTTTTCGTAAAATTGTAAAACCTGTTATAATTTTAAGAAAGACTTGAATAATCGTAAGCAATAACGTTTTACTAACATTATAATTCTGGTTAGGCATTATTAAAACTTAGTCCTTTCAATTAATGAAGCCTTTCTGAGAAATTTTACTTCTCTTCTAATTTTACTTAAATTTCCCAGTTACGTCATTGTCCCACCAGATGAACGATTTGTTTTACTAAACACTTAAGCACCCGAGAGTAAAACAAGGTAAGAAAGGAGATACTTGTATTTTTGAAAATCTATATTCTGGTGGGAAATAAGTATTTTTTAAGGGAATGAGATACACATTTGTAATGCACATTTTTCTTTGACCTTAGGTGAGAAGTTCTGGGAAGAAAATTTCATCCATTTGCTTGAGAGTTTTATTCTTTTTTCCTGTCTGTAAAATGAGAAGGGAAGCCCAGGAATCCAAATAAAAAAGCGTCTCACTTGGTATTTACTAATTAGAAAAGAAATTCCCAACCCAGAAATTACTGACAATTAAATCCATAGGCTATTAGAACTCTTCGCAATACTTAAGTGTAAATATCTTGCTGTCTGTGGAAGGGAGAGGAAGGTGCGTTTTACCATTAAGATTTAAAATGAACTACCCATTTTACCCGAGAATTTTGTTCAGGAATAAAAAAGACAAGCTGTAAACGTTTTGGCTTCGATCTTCAACGTTCTTTTTCTTTGGCAGCTTATTCTACATATTGGTTGCTGTTGTTTTCACCGGTGCAGGAAGTAATTATTTGTATATGATCTTTGTTGTCGAACTATTTTATGTAATGTCTTTTGTGGTGCTCTTAAAAGATGTTTGTGCACCGGTGTATGTGATTTCTAGAGACGTTAGTTCTATTTACAATTAGCCAAAAGGTGTTTATAATGACTGTTTTCAATGATTCAGTTCTTTTATTGTTGTCTGGTATTTTGTTTCATGGTCTCTAAAGATTGTTGTTGATAGTGCATTCTACCATACTACATTAATTTCTCTAATAATAATTATACACTATAAGAATTCCTATGTGAGGTTTATCTCTTGGTTCTTTACTTTATTAGTTGTACAAGCCCAAGTAAGTCTTAGGGTCAGAGTTGAGCGCCCGGGTCCAATCGGGTCAGGTCATCTTCAGGTCAGCAACAGGAAGTGAATGGAGAAAGCTCTCTATCTACTGCGATTCCTCTTCTCTGAGTGTTATCACAGAGTTAATATCAATCCTACCTGTTGAACGCTAGTATAAGCATTGTAAGGTACCAATTTAAATCGGTTGGCAGTGGATTCCTATTTCTTCATTTGCCGAAAAGTTCACCATTTAATTTAGTGAATAAAGGTAAATCTGCGAGAACCCAAACCCTGCTGCAAGAGATCACCGAATAGAGACAAACTCACACAAAAATTTGCAACCGAGAATGACCCAGTTGTTCCGAGCAGTGGGCAGACCAGAAATTGCGCCTATTTGAATAAATAGACCGCTTCGGGCTGGTGCAATCTTGGCGCGAAGTGTTAGCTCCGACTTCCCGGGGAAAACCTAAAGGAAGGAACTGTCAAACCGAAGAAAATTCTCCGCGTTAATAGGCGAAATGCAATGTCACTTGCTTTTCTGGTGCAAGATCAAGCGTGAACAATTCAGACGGATCTTAACAAGTCAATCACAGGTTTGCTCATTCTGTCAGTTGAGCAAAATCAAATTACCTAATGTAAAGAAATGTTTCTTATGGTTAAAAAATATAAAATAAAACCGTACAATATTTCTACACTCTGAAACAATGGGGCCAGTCAACCGTAACCAATTTTTTACTTTATTTATTTGAAGAATAGGTTTAAGTAATATTCTATTGTAGTTAATGCAGCATTTGGACAATTATTATGTTTTGTTAGATAATTGGTATATTAAAAGGGGCAAGAATATAAGTTGTACCACAATCTTTATTATTTTTTTTAAGTTTTCCACGCTAAAGTAACCCTTTAACATGGGACTTTATTTTCACTTTTAATTTTATTCGATGAAAGTCATATAATAATAGTCCTTTAATATTCATATAACAAACCATGAATAACACATTTTTTTAATATCAGTCACTCTTTTTTCGTTATTATTTTATTGGAGATAATTAATTGAGTACAAATACAGAAATAAAAATATAAAAAAAAAATAACGTAACATAAACAAAATAATATAAACAAATTTTATGAAAATATTTTCATTGATGAGCTGTTTTCAGATATTAATGCAGTGTGAGTAATTCATGAAATATGTAAAGTAAGGGCGCTGGATCCCTCGTAGGACATTCGCCATTCTTTAATCATTATAATCAATTTTCCCCTTGTTTTTACATAATAGTACAGTCAAATATTGGCTATTAAAGTGATCTATAATCTGATTATTCATGTTGTGACAGTCACAAGTTGTTATTGTATTTTAGTAATGCTGAAACTATGTAAGTTGGCTTTCGTGTTAAGATTAAATTTGTCTCTTTCATGAACATGTCTGACCTCTAATGTTTTTATATATTGAAATAAATATCGTCCCGTTGTGCCGTTCGTTCCGTGTTGATTCCATTTTCGGGTCGCCCGTAGTTTGAGTATTTTGGAATAAAAATTAGTGGTATTAAAATTAAATCATCGACATGTGTTTTCGAAATTTATCCTGCTAATTAGTTTCATATATATCCTAAGTGTCCCTTTATCTACTTAATTATAACAGTACTTCCTATTAAACAGAACGATTTAATTACACTAAGCTATGCAGTAAGGATTATTTATAATACTCATGCTAAAAAAGATAAGGCTAGCATTGTCCTGGCTTCAGCCTGGTATATTTGTAAATAGCATTGATCATGAGATAGAAGTTCTTTGAAACATAAAGAGTTATTGACTACCTCAGTTGGAGCTGAAGATGAATAAAATAATACGCCATATTGGCTACTTGTATCTACTCGCTGTTGCACGACATGGTACCTTGCAACTGCGCTATGTCAAACGTATGTTCTTAATATCAGTCTGTGAAATCGTTTCAATAGTAAATAATATATTTTCAATAAACTTATAATATCTCTTGCTAATCTAATATATGGCTTACTTACTTAAACTAAGTTAAACCTGATTATACAATTCCATCAAGAGCTAATTGTGAATGATTATCAGAAAATGTTTAACTTCAATGAAATGTCTTATGTTGTGTTTCTTGAAGCATAAGCTTAGATTATATAATACAATATAAAACAAAATTAAGATAATATAAAATAAAACTTTCTCTTTGACTAAGCAAGAAAATCATTGAATGTTGTCATTAGTGTTGCAACATATTCGAGAGTGGTTCAGCTCATCATAGGGGTAAGCTCGCTCTGTCTGAATGTGGTCTGGTTCGTCATGTAATACACTCATACATTTTATTTTTTTTCATCGTATTATTTTTGTTGACCTTTCCCATGATGTAAGATGTTATTTATGGCTGATTTGATATTTATTTTTGAACAAAAATGTTGTGTATGACATAATATTTTAATCTAATTAACAAAGGTTATTTGTTTTACTCCCCTCCCCCCTCATAAAAATATCTTTCATTTATGGTGACGTCTTTTAACTGGCATTTATAAATGATCTAACGACAATCCTGACAGTTTATCTTTCTTAAGCTTGATTAACAGGGTTTTTTACTAATTTTAAGTCAGAACTTCTTACATATTTGAACATAAATAAGGATAGTAACGAGGTAAAATTCAAATAACAGTCGTTAAGGCTGTTCAGTAAACACAATTAAAAGTATTAAATCATGTAGAGTGGTATGAAATATTTTTTTTGTAATCTAGCACCATCAGTTGTTTTAAACATAAACCGCCAATAAAGATTCTACGATTAACTATGTTTTCACAATTCTTACGATTCCTTCAATCTCAGCTGGAAATCTTTATGAAGTTTGATTTACTCAGCTTTACACATTCTTTTGAATGTGTCTGTCATATTCTCGATGTGTACATTTGAGCGAGAGTTGATGGTTTCTAGTTTTGCTTATTAACAGTTTTTCCTCGTGGGAAATCAGCTATTGAGTTCAAAATGTAGTAAACCCTCAATCCTGCTCATCCATTTCTCACAGAATTTTGTATTTCTTTTCAGCCCCAAAGGTTCAGTACACTTGCAACTAATTAGGTCCCTTAGGGAAATCAGCTATTGAGGTCTTACTCATGATGCGATTTTCGAAAAATTTCCTCAAATGTCCAAGGAGATCACGAAAATGGGGTACTTTCAAAACTATATAAATACATACATTTGCCTGTTAACGCTCTAGCGGTCTTGATTTTTGTTTGATCGTTACCAAACTCGAAATTTAATAGTTTTATGTAAAACTAAAGATCAAGTTCGTTAATGGTTGAAATCTGACCAGAGGGGAATTTCGAGAATTTTTAATATCTCCGTTATTATGCGTCGAATTGAAAAATTGTATAAAACCAATCTTATAGCAAATGTAATGTTCTATGAATGTTGTTAAGTACATTATTTCACTATCTCGATTATTAACCGAGATATTTGTATTTTATAGTATTCGGCCTTTAGTAAACCCCTTCTCCTACTCAAGTCATACTTACGATAAGCCGTTATATTTTATAAAGCACTTTATTTGAATACCAAATATTGTTCTCATTGAACTTAAAAGATGCTTAGTTAACGCATCCTCTGCATGACGGACTTTTTGTTAGTAAGCTGTAATATCCGAACTCTTCAGTCATTCCATTGAAATTAAGTTTATCGCTGCATTTGGTAAAGAATCAGCTATTGAGGTCGTACTCATGACGCAATTTTTGAAAATTTTCTTCAAATGTCCATCGATCACTACCCAGGAGATGACGAAAATGAGGTTCGTTCAAAATTATATATATATATATATATATATATATATATATATATATATATATATATATATGTATGTCTGTTAACGCTCTAGCGGTCGCAATTTTTGTTTGATCGTTACCAAACTCGATATTTAAACGTTTTATGCAAAAAGACAGATCAAGTTCGTTAATGGCTGAAATCGTACCAGAGGGAGGGGGGTTTTAGAGGGAGGATTTTCGAAAATTCGAAATATCTCCGTTATTGTGCTTCGGATCGAAAAATTGTATATAACCAATCTTATTGCAAATTAAATTTACTATAAATGTTGTTCTATACATTTGTTCTCTATCTTGAATATTAACCGAAATATTTGCATTTGTATTGTGTGGGTAGTCTACGGAACCCCGCCATGTTCCGGACTCTCCGCCGAGAGCTCTGGTGGCCGTTTCCAGAACTATTCGTCCCTCGTGAATAGGTTTAGATATCCCTTCCTACTACAGCTGTTATTAGGCGGATTTCTCTATTGTAAAACTTCACGTGGGAAATCTGCTTAGTTTACGCAGCCCCTGCGTGACGGACTTTTTTGTTTGTAAGCTGTAATAGCCTCCTGACGTCATATATCGAAAGCAGTCGAACTATATATATTAGTCTGTTAACGCTCTAGCGGTCGCAATTTTTTTTCGATCGTTACCAAAGTCGATATTTAAACGTTTTATGCAAAAAGACAGATCAAGTTCGTTAATGGCTGAAATCAGGAGGGGGGGGGGGTTAGAGGGGGGATTTTCGAAAAGTCGAAATATCTCCGTTACCATACGTCGGATCAAAAAAGTGTATAGAACCAATCTTATTGCAAATTAAATTTACTATAAATATTGTTCTATACATTTATTCTCTATCTTGAATATTAACCAAGATATTTGCATTTTTATTAAATTTGGGCTGATAACGGATGACTGTTTCCCGCCAAAAACTAGTTCGGCCCTTTGCCGCAACTGTTCGGCTCTCGTATGGAGATTTCTCTATTGTATAACTTCACGTGGGAAATCTGCTTAGTTTACGCAGCCCCTGCGTGACGGACTTTTTTTCTTTTCTCGTAAGTACTTTTATGTTAAGCGCAGTGGTGTGAGATATAACATAAGAGGTGACGGTGGGTGGAAGGTAGAGTGGAGGTTGTGACGAGACGGTACCTTGTAGAGGTACGTGAGACGGGTACTCATGTACACAAAGTACTATTGTACACCTCTCTCTCTGCCTCTTCACTCATCTTTACTTGCTTAACATATCAATGCCCACTTATAGCGCTCTGTCTCACATCCTAGTCTCTCTTTCCTTTACATACCGCCACTCCATTTGTAGGAGAGTTTATTTTAGAATGGGGCAAGAGTGGAGGAATGTTGCTTGAGCACGTAGCTTCCCTAGGAATTCGTAACGTGACGTCCTAGTTGAGGCGAGGTAAGCGCACGCATTTCCTTGTTGTTGATATGGCGGTTTCTACCTCTAACATTGTTCTACTTTGTACTCACATCGGCGCTGTTAAAAATGCCTCTGGAGCTAGAAATCCAAGAATATAGCGGAAGGTACTTATTTTTAGTAGATATTCCTTAACATTTCTTCAAATGTCCATCGATCCTACCCAGGAGATGACGAAAATGAGGCCTATTCAAACTTATATATATAATTTCTCTGTTACCGCTCTAGCGGTCGCAATTTTTGTTTGATCGTTATCAAACTCGATATTTAAACGTTTTATGTAAAAAGACAGATCAAGTTCGTTAATGGCTGAAATCGGACAAGTGGGAGGGAGGGTTTAGAGGGGGATTTTCGAAAATTCGAAATATCTCCGTTACTATACGTCGGATCAAAACATTGTATAGAACCCATCTTATTGAAAATTAAATTGTCTATAAATATGGTTATATACATTTATTCTCTATCTTGAATATTAACCGAGATATTTGCATTTGTTCTTTTTTTGGCTTCAGCAAACCCCCACATCTACTCATGCTATATGAACAATTCTCTGTTATGTAATAAAACACATTATTCAAAGCTTCAATGCCATAAATTGTTTTCAAGAGACCTTTATTATACGAGATGAATGCAAATATGTTATGGTGACCCCCCCTCCCTTCTTACGTTTTTGGACTACTAAAATTTGATTGATTGAGGTAAAAATTATTCTGATCCATTACAAATTACAGTACTAGATATAGTAAACAGTATTCAATAATATAAATATGTTATATTCTGATATATTTGAGTAATTGTTTTTCTTTCCTGTGGGAAGTTGGCACACCTGTTTTTTTACGTTTCAGGTGCTTTCCATCTGGAGGTTTCTTATTACCGTTATTTATTCAGTTAATACTCGCATTGGTTTTGTGTTACCAGTATGTAGAATTATCTATTGTTAATCATCACGAGGGAAATCTGGCCCTGTGTGACGGACGTTTTTTTTTTACTAACAAGTAAAGTGGTTTCTCAAAGAATAAGTGCGCAAAGTTTATGAATAAATTCCAATGAGGGTCCAAGTGTTGGAAAATATGTATGCATTGTCAGTAAGTACGAATGCGCCAGCTGTTAATGTCCTATTCTTATTCCGCGGCCTTTATCCTCCAGTTATTACTCTTCCTTGGAGGTCATTCGAATAATTAATCATATTCATTAATGTTATACCGAATGATTACCTCTGACCGAACAATGTGGGAATGGCTGGGCAGTATCAGAACTTTTCTTTCTGAAAATGTTGAAGTTTGATAGTAATATGTCAAGAGGCGTTCTGATAGTTTTATTTGTTGGACTTATAAGCTCCATTTTTGAAAGGTTAACTTATCTTAGCAACTTTTACGTTTCTTCGTTAAATATCTTTAGTCTTATCTTCATTTCATAACCTTCTGCCATTTTTCATCGCGAGAGAAGTGTGACATTTTTATTATTTGTTAAGTAGGTCTCAGGGTAAATAAAGAAGATTATCACTCAAAACCAAATTAAAAAAAATCGTTATTGATAAGAAAACGTGTAGTTTTAAAAACTATTTTGGAATCTAGGATTTCTTTATAAAGAGTCTAAGTAGTCCGTATATTCCTTAAAAAAAGGTTAAAATATATTTGGAGACTGTCTCTAAGAATCGAAAACGAATACCAATGTCTGGCGCTTTCTAGTCTCACACTCTCTCTAACTAAATGCCAACTGTCTCGTTTCAGTAGGTGTCACTTCTTCTTCAATTTAAATTTAAATTATTTTCATGTTCATTAAAAAAAAAACTTTCTAAGGGAGGCTTTCATAATAATTAATATATGAAAAACATGAGAGTATGTTTAATTACATGTATAATAGTTCAATTGAATAATGTAATTTATTTATAATTCTTCTCGCTATTACAACCTCATTACTAGCTATTGTTACTCTTTCGATAATTATTAAGTACAAAAAGTACATTTCTCGTATTTAAAATTAAAAATTTGACGTACCTGTTATCTAAATATTTGTTTGGCTTATCTAAAATCGTTTCATAGGTTTATCAGAATATGCTTGGCTATATGACCGTGTAAGCAGATGTATTATAAGAATACATTATTAGTTACTAATATTTATTTACCTTTAGTGGTAGTTTTTTCCATTGTTCCTTTTTTAATTACAAATTAACGTTCAACATTGATGTGTTTAATGTTTTTACAAATTCTTTTAATCTTGTTATTTTGATTGATAGTTTATATATTTTGTAGGAATAATAATAGTAATTTCTGCCTTTAAAAATGACCCTCTCCTAATAATATTTGTTCCGTAACAATCTATGATATTTAGAAATATGTTATTTATAGCGCTGTTGGTAAAGACAAGATGATTGGTGATTAATTATAACATCATCCACGTATCATTTGAGTGATGTGACTGAGTTTTAGTTTAGTCTTTGTGAACATATGAATGATACCTATATCGCGGTTGCATTTGCCTTTAACCTTTAGGTTCCTAGGACAAGACTACTGTAGTAAAAGTTTTATAATTATATGTATGGGTATGGAAACCGTATTTTATATCTGAAATTCCATTTTTATCTGGAAGAAATTTAGCATATGTGCTATTGCTGTTAGGAATGATGAGCGTCGCTCTTCAACAAGTGGTTGGCGTTATGTAGTCAGGTTGGTCGGAGCAGTGGTGGCGGGCAATCGAGGGGTCTCTGACCGGCCTAACATCTCTTCCCTTTCACGTGGGCCTAATAAGGCAATGGAGTACCTTCTCTTATTCCTCTCAGGAGAGTCTGTATAAATCTTTAATACGTCCGATCAGATTTATCTTCAATTACCCAGCACCACAATAAAGCATCCCTTTTCCAGATGACAAGTTTAATTGGAAATTTGTTTAGGTTTATTTTTTTTTTGGTTTTTGAATTTTTCCTTCCCCTGTTGGAGATGATGAGTAGAAGATGAGTTCGTCGATACGTGGCTAGTTAACAGCAAACGTGACTTCTGTAATGAGATATTCGGGCTTTCAAACTATTCACAGGAGAATAATAATCGCCATGTTAGATTTTATGACTGGTATAATGAATAATCGATATAATGTAAGACATCCAGTTTTATTTTGTTATAAAATCAATAACAGCCATATCTAAAGTATATAAAACTATAAATGACCAAAAATAATAGAACACTGAGAACTAAACATTCCACATTTCGAGTTGAACGTTGTACTGAGGAGGGGACAATCGCGTCTCATATGTGTATGTGACATTTAGCCAATATTAAACCTCCACTCTGGTCTTCTCATCATTAATTAAAACATACCATTATACGGAAATCGGCCAGAAAGCCAAGCATATGCTATGTTAACATACCATTAGCATGATAATTATTCTGAAAGTCGCCTAAAAGCCAGATATATACTATGTTAAGGTGCTACCATTCCAATGGCATAATAATTATATTGAAAGTGGCCAGAAATTCAGGTATATACTATAATAAGATGCTGATATACCATTCTCATGATGTGTACTGAGTGTGGGCAGAAAGGTAGGTATATAGTATGCTAAAATGCAAATGAGATAATCGAGATGATAAGTATGTATGTTGGAATTGTCAAGAAGCCAAGCAAACAATGTATTGAGAGGATACCATAAAACAGAGAAACAATTATACTGAAATTGGCCGAAATCCGGCCAAATATATGACCTTTTTTTCTTCGTCATTTACACAAGTTTTATTAAATTGAGGGAGGACTCAGACGATTCGCATTATCATTTGTATTATGAAATATATTGGTGGTTTTTATTGGCTTACTGACAAATTTTCCTGATAATCTTTATATATATAATTCTACTGCACGTGTGTATGCCACTGAAATCCTCCTAAACGGCTTGACCGATTTGATGAATTTGTTTGTATGCGTTTGGGTGACGCCCTGGATGGTTTAGATTCACAAATCAGCCCGTCAGGTGGAGCAGGAGTGGGGGTTGTAAGGGACGACAAAAATTAAAAATAGCGATATTTCGTTTCCTATTGGTTTTTCGGCAAATATGCACAGGATAAAAGTTTTTTATTTTGTTATTTAGAGTAAGTTTTGTTATGTTGACTTTTGTCGTATAACAAAGTATAAACGAGATGTACACATAAAAAATTAAAGTGGAAGCCAACAATTGTATTGGGCACTAACGATTGAACCGAACTTAACAAAACTCTATATGTAAATTAGCATTATTTCTTCCATGATTATAAGCTATATTAAATTTTTTAGGTTCGAACGGGAGTGGAGGTTATAAGGGAGGCTTGAATAAAAAATTTGCGTTATTAAAAGCAGCTTTTATGTTAAACATAATATTAATTAATTTAATATCCTAATAGCTTGAAATATCATGCAGGAGAACGCCTGTCGGGTCCGCTAGTTGTAATATAAAACGTTTATACGAGACAATGTTATTTATCGGCTTTATAGTCAAAACGAAAAGGACAAATATCACGAATAAGTTCTTTCATTAACAAGTGCTTCTCTTTTGTGAATAAATAAATATTATTATTCATTTGAGTTTATGTTTGTTGGACTCGTTGTCGGCCTAGGGTGAGCTCCTGCAAACAAGATGGCGGGCTCTAAGCCTATAATCCTATGCCAAGATTGAAGTCTGAAGAAGCGTAATTGTAGGCAATTCTCGGTCTGATGTTGACTTCTTCAGCACCCATTTCTCTGGGTGGTCTTCGTTTGTTCTTCACGATACTTTGCATTCGCACGCTGTCATTTCGAAAGATGGTAGCCTCGTACTTCCATCTTGAAGGGTAATTTTAGCCTTTGGAATTCCACGCGTACTTTTCATTTTACTTTATGAGTTACTTTCATGTTGTTTTTTTTTTCACTTAAAAAATTTAATTCGTAGCTTTTAATATCTTAAGAACAATGAAAATAAACTTCATTACCAACGACTCCGTAGTAGAAGGGTAATGATCATTTTTATATTTTCTATTAATTAGTTTTTATTATGACTACAATCTCACCGAAAATTAGTGGTAAGTACATACTATCACTAAGTCTGCGTGTGGATTGCTTTTCATTAAGGTGTTAAACCTGAGTGAAAATGTTATAATAGAAATTATTATTATTCATTAACGTCCACTTTTTGCAACTAAGGCTAATTGGGACGGGTTTGTTATTTAAAAAAAAAGGAAATAGAAAATGTTAAAACAAAGTTTGGACTTTTTGGCTCCTCACAATTTATAAATTGTGAGTCGCCACAGAACTGTTTCTGATTAACTTGATTCATTTCCCTCGCCACCAGCAGAAAATAAAAATGATATATTTAGGAGGCAATTTTTAAATAGTACTAGGTGGAGAACATGTTCTGATTCGAATAAGAGCCTCCTTCGAAACGAGTTTAAAGTTAAAACATGTTGTATGACAAAACTAGGGTCTGCCACTTAGTTTTCTAATACATTGCATTATACGGTGGCGTATGTAGGTGACATTCATTACACAAGCTAACGTTCTATTTCTTGTTATTTTGATGTGTGTACCTCAGAGCAGCGTGGGTACCAAATAACGGGGTGCAAAGACCCCAGTGAACAACTAGATCCCAGGCATAGATCGTTTGCACGAGTATGAAATGATAAATCACTGGGCTTAACCCACTCCCTTATAAATAATTAATACTAAAATATTGCATGATGTTATTTCGCAAATGCAATTCATGCATACATATATTTTATTTAATTCCGTCAAGGAAGGATAAATTATGGCTTTAAGGTTATGTTCACTTTAAATTTAATGAAGCTAACTTAACTTGCTAAAAATATGGGTGTTTTTATCAGCTGATCAGGTTTTTCATTTAGTTTGTATGAAGTATAATAAATAAATGTATGCTTAAATATGTGAAACCGGAACAAAAACCTTTTTTTCACCTTTGCATTCATGCATAAAATATATGTGGACAGAACGGGCTCCTTCATCCAATATGACACTATCAAAGTGCATGGAAAATAAAAAGGTCAAATTATGATACAGTTAATCGCATAACTCGACTATACTGGCCGCAGAATCGATTACAGTGGAATAAAGAGATGTATGTAAACAAAATAAATGGATTAAGGCGTAGAAATGGGATTTGTTGAAAGGGCATGAGGACCACTGGCGCACAATGGAGAAAGTCTAGGCGTGACTTATTTATTGCTGGGCAACAACCAGGCTGGAAATGCCTGGCCAATTAGCTGATGTTATAGTCTCTTTGCTACGGTGAAATAGGGCATTCCTATCTTATCTCAAAACTATGTGGGGGGGGCGATCTTCTCTACTGGAGGAAATGTACTCATTTTTCCACATAATGAAGGCATCATAAACCTTAGGGATAGCTGTGGGGTTTGTTCAACCCAACAAAAAAAGTGCTGTAGAAATTATAATTTATATGAATACAATTATTATTATTATTATTATTTATTAACGTCCACCTTTTGCAACTAAGGCTATTTAGGACGGGTTACCTACAAGTATGAATACAATTAATGCAATTTATGACGTACCTCATGCTTTCTTTAGTGTCTCGCGAATTTTATCTTAATGAAATAATTATAGAACTCCTATAGAAGAGCCGTTTAGCGAAATATAGATAATACCAATTATGGATAATCGAAGGTTGATGATAGCGCAGCACAATTTGAAGAGATCTGCCGTGGCAGCTGAGATTAGGGTCGAAATTTATTTGTAAATTATATGTATAGTTTTATGTGAGTTTATGTTAGTATTTAGGCATTAGGTATGTAGGCAAGTTAGTTAGGCTCTTGTCGCCACTTCTTTGAACAGAGGCAAAGGAGTCGCTGCTGCGGGTTCCCCTAGGATTTTTCCAAATTAAACTAAATCTCCCAAATGTTGCACTTTTATGCTTAGCCGTGATCGGTGAGTTAGGCTAAGTTATCTGGCCCAATTTATCTACTCAAAATTTTATATCTCTTATTAAATGAAGACCGCTGGTATGGGGAAACCCAAAGGTAAAGCGGGGGCAGAGGTGGGGGGAAAAATGAAATAATTAATGTAAGACGCATTGGGAGGCGTTCGTCCGGGTTCAAAATACCTTCTTCATTTCTATTTCCTATTTCTTCAGTTTTGTTTATATGAATGAATACATACATTATATATTTACAAATGTATATATACATATATTATACATAGCAGTAAAGAGAGTGGCATTTCATATAAAGAACTATTTAGTTTCTATAAAACGTTTTTATTTGATTGAAAGAAAGGAAGACATTTATGATTTGGTTTTTGACCACCCTTAGTAGGCACTATATTCCTGAAACATATATCGATTATGACTAGTTTCAGCCTTTCATTAATAAATTATATACGTTACATTGGTATGAACGAATTTCCTGTAAAATATAAAAACATTGTATGTTGTAAATGCAGTTCGTAGTTCGCTGAATAAGCAAGTTCCCTGAGGCTGTGGGATATTCGTTCCAAGAAGTACCAATTGCTTGCTTCATTTTAAAATTTTAAACGATACTCCCATTTTTTGATTCTCCTTCTCAAAGGTACACTGTGAAATGCTATTTTGGTAATTATATGGTGGGGGAACAGCTTAGTCTGCCATTAGCTTTGGCTCAGGGAATAAGTGTTTGCTTTTCTGTAGTCATTATTCGAAACTCTACTAGATTCGGTGTTGCATTGACATCAAGGAATGAAACCTAGAAACTTACTGTGGGTCAAATATCGGATTAGACTTGGCACCTCCGTATATCTTCAAGGCTTCATTGGCTAATTGAACTCATATAAATGAACTATCATTTCAATTATTCAAGAAAATACTGTAATATAACCTACATCCTTCAATAATATAATGTGGTGAGTATCATCGATTGCAAACGACACTATGACATATTGAGAAGAGCGAGTCCAGCAAGGCACAGTCTTGTCTCAAAACTTTGGGTAACGGCGCATCCTTCGAAGGGTGAAAGACCTCAAGATTGTAACACGATGAACCCTCTCGTTGTGGCAATGCTGGAAAGTATAGATAGGTAACTTGAGAAGGCTTAGCTAGGCCTACAAACTCGGTGGCAGTATTAGTTTCCTGCCGACGGGTTCTTTCTAGTAGAAACCCCGTATATATTAGAAGGAAATTCTCTGATACAAATGAGGTAGACATAATGGCATATGCATAAAGTTGGCTCAAAATAAAAACATCGTATCTCAGATTTCACAAATTTTATAGTAGATGGAAAACAAAACTTAATTTTTGAGATTTAAAATAAAGATAGTAATATACTAAATTACTTATTAAGAAATAAGTACTTAAATACTTATTAAAAATCTATTAATTTCTACCCAAGATGTTAAAACCGAGTTTTTTAGTTTTGCAAAAATAAGATAAGAGGTTTTTACTTCTAAACAGAAGACATTTAGATTTTTGTTAAATATTTAAAACGTCAGCAACAATATTTCTATTTAATGTGTTTCCGTTTTATAAGCATTTACCACTGCTTTTCTTGACAAAGCTATAATTTCGTTGTTCAAAGTAGATTCATGATGAAGATACAGTGATGCAGAAGGCTGAAAAGATCTAATAATGTTTTCTTCAGTTGTCAGAGAAACTTCGGTATTCCAGTATCTTTAGTCCGTCTTTAATGAATTCCTGATTTTTCGTTCTGTGTTGTCCATCTCGCGAGAAACTGCTTAGTTTACTGACGCGCTTTTTTTTAATGGTAACATATGAACTTTCTTAGTTCCTGATTGTATAAATCAATAATAACTTGGAAAATTAGTAGCACGAGTCGAGCACTAATTAAAAAGTTTATCTTCAGTTGTTAGTGTTCAGCAATTAATTACGGATAATGGTTACCGTTTCTGGAAATGCTAAACAGAAGTGATTTATATTGTGATATGAAACGGCCATTTTAATTTTTTAGATAATCTCATTCTTTTCAGTTCTGCCCTGTATAAGGCCATTTTCTTGTGGTATTTGAGGCAAGATCGTGTATAGCGGTTCTGGGCAGATTTTGTCTGACCTTTAGAGATAATATGGGGGCAGGCTGGCCAGTCGTTACACAACCATGGCCGGACATTCGGGAAACTTGGGCTCGTCCGTCTGGTTCTGAATTTATTTACTGTGTCTGAAAAAAGAAAGTAAAAGACTGGAGCATTTATGTGTATGCTGTACCTGCTCCGAAGGGTAACAACATCCGGGCTCCGCGATAAGATAATCACAGATATTCCCTCACTACGATACACCTGTGTAACTTTTCCCATTTTAAACCTTAAGGAATTCAATAATTTTTTCTTGGAACCGTTTATATCAGTTTATGTTTGAAATATTTTCTTCTGGCAGTAATTTTGTATGAATCTAAATAAACTTTCATTATAAGCATGGAGTATAATTCAGTTACAATTTAATTTATTTAGCAAATAATCTGTTTTATTATTCTTGAACGGATGAAAATACTATTTTCACCAATTTTTGATGATTATTTTCAACACTTTCATCTTTACTGGGATAATTTGTAGTTATTCAATTTTCAATTTTGTATTACCCTGAAACGAAAAAGGACAAGTACCATTCAAAAATCCTGTGTAAATAGTCTATGTAAACAGTTTGTTTTTCACATGAGTAAGTGTTGACTGATAAAATACAGTTATTGTAGCATTACATTTCGGTCATGTAGATAAACTGAGATGTGCTTGCAAGGTTGGTTAATAAAAAGATCATGCATATTGCCTTCTGGTCAAGCGGTTATATCATTGTTGCAATTTATGGGAATTTGAGCAGATTTCTCGTTTTATGAAGAATAAGGTCACTTTAAGAAAGTGACCAAATAATGAACACCTGAAGCAAACTTAACTTCATTTATACTTATAGAAATAATTGATTTTCTGGAAAATTAGTGTTCATACAGTGTAAGGATAATCTCTTTTTCAATGACGACTTTTATTTCGAAAATTTGTATATTCATTTCAAAATCAGTTCAATAAAGTAGAATGACAGAGCTATCGAAATCCCATTTAATCCACGTGGTACAGTTCCGTCTTTTAAAAGTTGCTATCTGAAAAGTCCTTAACTTTTTTTTTTTTTTTACATTTGCCTTCAGGTTTGGGTAATGTTCCTTCTTTGAATCAAGTGTTGATTCTAGTATAACCTGAGTTATTTATTTGAATGAAAATAAACTTTAAAAAAAAGTTCATATTTATTTAGTTGAGTTACATTAGTATTAAACATTCGTAGCAAACATTAGTTTACTATTCCTGGCATCTGAAATTCTATGTTCAGCTGATTAGACGTACATTTAATGCTGAATGTCCGTCTATCTTGTATGAGCCTGTACAGGGCGTTCTGTGAAAAATGGGACTTTTAAATTATGTCTTGCCGTCAATGGGGGTTATGGAGTTTGCAAGTCAGTATAATACGAATAACACGAACAGAAACTAGAGCGAAAACATTGTGTGGATTGATACGTCATGAAAAGGGCAGCTGTAATTGTAGTTGATGTCGGGTGTTGCAATTATTAGAGTAAGTCACGATAAACATCAGTCTTACCTGAAGGTGACGGCACATCAATCAAACTATCCTATAGTTAATACAGGTTTATTGTAGAAATAGCACGCTATTCTCATTTACTCAAACCTCTATACATTTCTTCCACAATACCTATTATTTGGGATAAGAAAACTAAACTGTATGAAGTTGAATGACAGCATTTGCGTTGAGTGCACACGTACACACACGTGTGTGTGTGAATCAATGTATGCACGAATTAAGCCTTTATTATAAAGAGTAAAGTGAAAATAAAGATTTTTAAAGTGAATTTATACATGATTGCCAGGTACAAAAAAATGCAATACTAATTAAACAATATTGTTTACATAATACAACAATATCTTTAGCAAAAACATTATATAAAACAACATTATTCAGGAAATATAATACTTATAAAACAATTGTACATTATTTATAGAATACAATACTAATAAAACAACATTATTTACAGAATATGAATTCACCAATGAACTGGTGATAATATTCTTTATAGGCCTTCCCCAAAGGGAGTATGGTCTAACCTGCTATATATATAAATTCACTCGAGTAATTTGGAAGTCAATTACCTTGGAAAATTTGAAAATAGATTGGCATTCATATTGGTAGGAACGGACACGACAGTATAGCGAGGAGTGCCAGATAAAAACGTGTGGCATGGCTTTTAATAAATGCAGTGAAAACTATTGCTTGAAGATGTTTTTTATAAAAAAACTAAATTATAATTGGATGGCGTCTACTTTTACAACTGTGCTACAGTCTCATTCATATATTAGATATTTGTTAGCCTCCGAATTGGTAGAGTAGATGATAGAATCTCTGCATAATGTGTAAGCAGGTCCAGATTCCAGTTCGTGACAGTTTAAACATGTGGGATATTAATATCAATGAAGGCTACAGAAATACTGATTTTTTATGTTAGAGAAGAATGAAGAGTCCTCCCCCGTTTAAATTTATCAATACATTTTTATTCCCAGGTATTTATCCTCAAATTATAGCTTGATGTAACTTCTGGTAGTTTCCTTATTACTTAACAAGTTAAATACTCTTCTGCTGTTTTTCGTGACGGAATGTGTGTTAATTAGTGGTAGAAGTACAGTAAATGTGTTAATGTTTTATGTTTGGATGCTGTTACTGGCCTAAACTGCTACAACATCAATGTTCAGTGTAATATCAGAGATTGCTTCTGTAGCAACAGGAGTGCAAACATGCGAGTAGAGGCTTGCAAAACCCGCAAAGTATGTTGCCGACTCCTAGTGGAACATGCGCGAGTATATTCCTCAGCGCATCTTGAAGGGAATGCCCGTATTTTTTTTCCTTTGGGATATGGCACTCATAGAATGGTCTGGAACTTGTAAAATATGGAACTGCCAGTAGTTCACCAGAAGTAACTTTAATGGAGTTAGAAATCTCCATAGGAACCTCATGGTTCTTGGATGTCTCAGTAGTTAATTCTAAGGAATTTCCCCATACTCTTCTTGGACTGTGAGCCGTATTCTGCACCTGTTTCATTTTATGAATGGTGTACCTCATTATGACTATTAGACCTCCAAAGGAGAGCTATAACGTGTTTCTATCCATTGGGTGCGATGACCCGGAGACCTGTTCCCGTCCGCGGAGGTCGTTGGGTGGGGTACGCAATTACTTGTAGCGGTTCTTGCTTCTCATCGCCCCTGCTGCTTGGTATTTTCGGCGAAACGTCACTTCATCACCCGGCCTTGGGTTCTCCATTTCTTTTTAGGCGACAATGAAATGATTTGCGATCAGAACGAAACATATTTAAAGGCTACAAAACGAGCACTCATTTTTAGCATTTGTGAAGAGTTTCCTCGCAACAAGGAATATTTTACCTCAAGCCATTTTTAGATACGGCTTAATATTGAATCAAGCCTTGATCATTTTGTAAGTAACAATGGTCTTTTATACGTCATTAAACTACCAGTCTCTAAGATTTCAAAACTATTTTTCTAATTGATGAAATTTTGTTTACTTTTCTTTGTTTAATGTTTTATAAATGTTGCCCACTTGCTCCCAATTATTTATTATCTTAGATTTGATTTTTTTTTGTTTGTTCTGGGTTCCCCCTCTTTATGAATACTGAGACCCCGGCCTTTAATAAACTGCTCATGCATACTAACTTACACTCTTTATGCTGTGTTAAGGCACAGTGACAAAGAAAGTACTCAAAAACGAATTTATTTCGTCACTTCATAGTAGTAGCTTTAAAGTAATTCAACCCTGAAATCCAGTATAATCAGAGCATAATGTTGGGAGACGATGTTATATAATCGGACCTCACGAAAGAAAGATATTTTCACGGCTGTTTAGCATAACTGTATTATCAATTATTAATACTTCGTTTTCTGATTTCACCTCATTTTAATCCCAATAAAAAAGTTATGTTCATGGTTTGATGTGACCTCTTAGAAAGGTCTTTGCTAAGGGAAAAGGGGCTAGAGTAACGGTGTAGAGGGAGCTTCTTTGGGCGATGCTTGTCTTTTTCTTTATGTTGATGACATTTTGATTGCGGCACTAACGACCGTGTCCACCACATACCCACCCGTTCTCTGTACGCACCCACCCATAATGCAACCAATCTCTACGCCCTCCATCTTTCCACCGTACATTTAAAAGATATATACTCAGTAAAAGAAGGTATGTTAGTGCGAACTCTTTAATTGGACTCATGTCAACTGTTGTAAATAAGCTCTTCAAGCTATCGATATCAAACAATCAACATAATACTGAATGTGGTTGCATTATTGATTCTATAACAGAGACCAATTTTCTAATGTCATTGAACAATGGGTAATTAATCATTTCGAATGCAATTAAGAAACGGTACCTAGAGTAGAAGTGTCAGGCGAGTTGAATTGATGGGGCTGTGTTTATTAAAGGTTTGCGGGAGGGAAAGCCGCGATGGTTGCGGTACCCTGGCTACATTCGCCTAACGAGATCTCTCAGGAACATCCTGAGGGAAACAATAGACCGAGCTATCATCTCTGGGGATCTCATGAGAACCGCTACCTCACTCCAACAACATTTCTATGAAGCACATATGGCATTATGTCGGGCTGTCTTTTGAGCATTCTTCTCAAGGTGTGAAAAAATGGGATTTTTCAGGAAGTGGTTAAGAGATTTTAATGAATGAGCGTGAGTTATATTGCTTAATTAGTTTTATTCAGGTATTAACGTCTGAGATATTTACTTAACTATAGCTAGGCGTGTACTCCTCCACTTGATGCTTGTAACCGGATAAGTGGCATTAAATAGCAATATTCGTTACTTCATTGAGTGGCTACTCAATTATCTCAAGGTGTAGTTGCTAATGAGAGAACAGCTACAAGTGTAATCGCACAGACAAAACAAATTGTGCTACGCCAGGATCTATATGCAGCAACTAGGAACTTCAAATGAGAAAGGAAAAAGAATGGTGTAGCCTTTGAAATAAATTTGAGGAGTAATTTCTTGAAATGATCAAATCGCTCGAAGTCATTCACCCCCTTGAACGCGGCCAGGATGTGTAAGTAACCTTGAAAGGGTATATTGGTACCTCACTCAAGATATTATCCTCCGGCCGGGCCCGTCCTTATGAATACAAAGTCTTGATGACTAAAACGGAACAAAATACGCCACGCACGGGTTCGATTAATGGATTGGCTGTGCGTCGAAAAGACAGTGGTGCCCCGATGAGACAGGAGTATCATGGTCGATGAATAGGAGACGCGAACCTCGTTAGTAAGGCCCAATAGAAGCGGCTTGGTGTGAAGCGCACAATGGACCCACGAATACATTAGAGGACGCGTGTCTTCCCCCGTGGGAACACCCGACACGGTAGGGCCGATCTTATGGAGGCGTTCCCTACCGCATGCCTTGTCTCTTTTTATATTGCAATATTTCTTGATTTTTTTTTAATGTGTAAGTTTTTTTTTCTTTGCGGAATTTTCTCTAGGAAGTACGAGGTCGTTTACATCAAAAATTACTACAAAACCTCGAAAATCGTAGTCATTAAAAGTATTTGTTGTAAGCAGCTTCGAGCTGGATTGCTTAGCAAAGACCCAGATTAAACTTTCATTATTGTGCAACAAGCACATGTGTTTCACTGAGCACGCTTTGGCATCTTTTTAGGAAATCCGCCAAGACTGCCAAAATCCGCCTTTCCCTTTTATTTTCACTAAGGTATATGTTAATTATTGACAATAACTGTTTCCTATGAGTAAAATTCTATTATTTACAAGGAAGTACAATATTTGGAAGTTGTATCATTACGGGTTTTTTAACAGAATAATAAAAAAAAAATATTAAAATAATTTAATATGGGCAAAAATAATGGGGTATTTCCTCTGACAATAAATTACGGAAGAGTGTAACAAATCATAACATTAAAAACGGGACAAATAGCTAGATACCATTGCAAGTAATTTAATAGGATTTTCCTGACTGGATTCATTTCGAACCGTTACGATTTCTAAATGCCGATGACATTCGCTTCCGGTTTGATCCTTCGTAATCTTTAAGGAGCTTATCAATAACTGATTCGTTACGTTTTGAGGCATTAGCTTACTCTTAATTACAACTTGAACTAGATTCACAATTTAACCAAATAATGTAATATAAGACGAAATAAAAAAATATAAGCAATATATAAATAAATATTTGGTTATTGATTCTTTTCCGAGCGATTCTAGCCTAGTAGGTATAGCAACTCAATCTCCAAAACCAAATAAATGTCTCTGGGAAACCTTTTGCATTCAGCTGTTCACTATGACATCTGAGTTAACGTCTCATCACCATTACTTCTATATATATAAAAAACCTAAGCCGTCAAAGTTAACCAATTTCATGGTTATTTTATTTATAGGATAACTGGCAATAAAACGACGTGCGGATTGCCCACTCAATACCCAATCAGCTGAATGGACCTGGAACGTCATGGAGCCTGATCTGATATTTATCTCATGCTGTGATTTATTACAACCTCTCTGATTTTGTCACGTTTTAAAACCGATATAGAAAGTGATGGAGAGAAAGGGACATTCGAACTAGTCATTCCCGGCTGACCTGGTTTTTGTAGAAGATTAGCTCTATTACGACACGGTTTAATCCCTAACCCCCCTACAAAACTTAGTGTTCTATAAAAAAAGAATATTCATAATAGAGGATTTGTTATTTAGAGTTTGTATTTTATAAAATATCTCATTTCGCGTAGCTTTTCTTGGTTATTATTATTATTATTATTTACGTCCAATTGTTTGCTTCTAAGGGTAATTGGGACGGGCTATCTGTAGGTTACCACCCTTTTCTAACTATACTGAGAATAAGGATTTCATTAGATGAGTACGTCACTAAATAAATTCCTAATTCGTATGTTGCTGGATGTGGGAGTGCAGTTCTGGAAAACAGGTCTTAATAACAAGAAGTCTTCCCACTAATTTATTTATTACAGCACAAGGCCTTTCGGCAGTAAAGTGCTATCATCAGGTGCTTTATTGTATAAAGGCGGCTTTGGGGCCAGTACTCCTCCGTAGCCCTAGAATATATTTTACAACTGAGCAACTGTTGATGATGAATTCCTGTTTCCCCATTTGGGAATCGAACCTATGGCTGTAGGTTTATCAATTTCATTAAAACCAACACTCACATGAGCCCCTTTTGGTGATCAATTTGCTACCAAATGATTGGAAAATTATTTAAACAATGTTAGTGAAACCTTATCACAGAAAATTCGAAATTGATAGTCTTCCATTACTTATTACGTTATTAAAATGTTTACTATTTTTGTAAGGAGAATAATCCACAAATGAAATTGAAAAAAAATTATAGATATCAGTTTAGTAAAAATAGTTTAGTTTATTTAAAAAGTATCATTTTAGTATATTTTTATGTCAAATGTTATTTATGAACATCCACTTTATGCAAGGGTAATCGGGAAGGGTCAACACACAGTAGACCTCAGATGGGTGAATTTTTAATAAAATCCCTTGTCATATAAGTTAGGTATTCGTTTTGTTTTGCTTTTTGAATTAAAAACATCGTATTTCTAGATGTATTAACTTAGAATGTTTTGTTTGAATTGAAATTAATCAATTTCGAGTTTTGCATATTATGTGATTGTCAGGTTGATAAACATGACCACGTTTTATTACCTGTTCTCGTTGTTTGTCTCTTAGATCTCTAACTTGGGTGTACATATTTTTTTATTTTAGCTTGCTCATTGCTCGTTTTAATGGTTTGGTCTTCCGGTTTTGACAGTTTATGTCTCGTGAATGCTATCCTACAATCACCAACGTTTGGAAAACTACTTGAAGAAAAAAATTGTTAGTCCCATTACCTCTTTTTTAACGAGATATAAGATAAATGGGTTAGTCAGTATAGTGTTATATTTAAAGTCTACATGTTTTGCGCCTATTGGTTCCTTCATTACTATTACTGAACGTAGTGATGCTTTTATTATTATTATTATTATATATTATATTAACTTATGTTCACTCTGTAGCGACCCAAGTACTTTTGAAATCCATTACCAGCCCTATGTCGTTTTAGTCCTTGGGACTTATCTTTCCATCAGATGAAGAACAGGGATTTATGCCACTAAGAAATATTCATGTATTTATTGTGCTGACATAGGAGAGCATAATTATCTCTCGTCATCTATTACGTGCTTGATACACAAAAATGTAATAATTGGGTGATAGCCGGATACAAAATTTGTACTGACGGTGAAAACTATTTACATGAGCATAATATAAAATAGGGAAAAAAATATCTCCGGGATTTGCTTCTCCCGGTTATTACATTACTGCAAAGTTTCTTCTCTCGAGTAAAAGTAAATAGTATTAAGAAGAAGCCTTCTGCCAAGTTGCTTCGAGGCGAGGCGTCGGTGCTGAAACACTTCGTGAACAAGATAATGGGCGAAAGGTATTTTTAAAATGTTGAGCTTGAACGATCAGACTTTCGGTCCGTTACACTCCCTACTTACAACACTCCTGACTTAATGACACAAAATTATTCTCAAACTTATACAATGACAGCAAAATGATCTCGGAAGCCATCCCTGATGCAGTAAATAATTAGACCTATTATTACAAAAAAATAAATATCCCTGGAAATTTTTCTGACATAAAATATTACATGAAACTTCAATCTACAGTTTGTCACGATGAGCAATCAGTGATGGGATGACAAAGAAAATATATTAGAATTTGTTCCAAATATTTGAAGCGAATATAAAGATATCGAGAGAGTAAACACGCCTGCTAGTACTCGCCAGTTTCAAATTAAAAGTTTATATTTAAGCTTTTCTAACCAAAAAAATTGTATTCGCCAATGGCTAAATGTAGCACTGGAAATGATGGTTTTAGGGGAAATAAAAGTCTAAATACCATGCTTATTAACATGCGGCCAACGTGAAAAATGTAAATTTTTTGTAAGGTGGAAATTAAATTTGCGACTTTTGTTAGAGGCAAATATTAGGGTTAGTTATTTATTGAAGTCTAAAGTAAAGACAAATTTTATTTATATTAGTTTTAATTTTACTTCTCTTTGTTAGGAAGTATATTTGGTAGTTCTGTAGACAAAATAAAATAGGTGTTCGAATAGCAAATTTATATTTGCTTTTGATGCAGACTTACTATTTATGTTATTGTTAATAATTATCTTAATAAGCTATTTCTGCTTAACCTCCTTATTTCAATGGGATTTCAAAAACTTGACAAAGAAGGTGAATGAAGTGGTTCAATCCAACAAGCATTAGATTTTGGATCGTGTTAAACAACTTTAGAGTATAAGACTAAAAACTCCGGTTTGTATGTTTTCAAGCTTTGTGAAATCAGTGTTCACTCCTTCTCCTAAACTGCCTCACGATGCGGGAATGACACCTGGTGGCAAGGCAGTGATACACGTAAATCGCGCACAACGCATCACGAAAGAAAACTTATTGTTTTACTGGAGATGGCCTAGCCAAGTCACGGCGAAGCCCTCCACAGTTCATTACCAAGAAGGGGCGAGTAAAAAGTCGCAGACAGCAGCTATTTGCGGTGAGAGAGAATAACGAAGGCCGGACTTAATATCCTCTTGGCATTTCCTCTGCGTGTATACAGACTGTTAAAATGCTATGGTATGGACTCTCATATCGTCATCTTGGACAAAAGGTGCTTTGAGCAATGCAACTCATAAACTCTCAAATAACAGCAACTATAAGCAGCACTCGTAACATTTATGGCATCACAGAAGAAACACTAACTATTATAATATATTATTATTGCTTACCATTAACGGCTATTATTTACAGAAGAAGCTAACTACTCTATGGTCTGTGTAATACATGCAGTTCTCCTAATTATATATATATATATATATATATATATATATATATATATATATATATATAATTTTATTTTATTTTTTCCGTTGGCATTATAGATCTTTAACCGTCCCGTTGGATTCGCAATCAGAGTTTTACACAGTGAGTCATCAGCTCGACGTACAAGCCCCGTTGTCCAAGGAGGACCTGAATGAATAGTCTCAAGTAGACCCCTCATTGCACCAGGAGGCTTGTTGTCAGTTCACCCCGCCTGCCTCAGCCTACGTTCTGGGCGGGATCTATGAGACTCATAATCGTTAGTTATCCTGATGTGACTGTCGGACGATTATACTCGTTAGACTCCCGCTGATTCGCAAGCGCTGCACCTCTAAAGCACTGATATATAATTTCGCTTGGGGGATCAAACCTGCACCTAATCTTACCATCTGCTTACTGACGGTAGTGTTAGATGTATCCACGCCTAACCTGCACGCCTCTTCTAAATCCCCTATTTCAAGTGCGATATCTAGGTTAGTAATCAAGGAAGTTAAAAAAAAAAAAGATAAGTAACAACATTAATAGAATATTTAATTTATAATAAGATTGATAATACTCAATTTTTCGATCCGACGTACTATAACGAAGATGTTTCAAATTTTCAAAATTCTCCCTCCCTTCTGAACCTCCCTTCCGCTGATCTGATTTCAGCGATTAAGGAACTCGATCTTTCTTTTTACATAAAAAAAAAATTAAATATCGAGTTTGGTACCAATCAAACAAAAATTGCGACCTCTAGAGTGTTAACAGACAAATATATATACAATTTTGAACGGACCTCATTTTCGTCATCTCCTAGGTAGGATCGATGGAAATTTGAGGAGATTTTTCGAAAATCGAGCCATGACTACGGTTTCATTAACTTATTTCTTAAAGGAAATATGCTAAAAGGAGAGATCCAACGGGGGTCATCAAGGATTTTCTATTCATAATTAAAGTGTTTTACTGAGTTTTTTATATCCTCCTGTCTTTAATGTGAACTAGAAAATGAAATGGTATATTTTGTTTATAATCGAGTATTTGTAACAATACTGAGTGATGCTTAGCAAATATGAAATTAATTAACAAAATACGGAATATATTAATTTCCAGTTAGCCAGTTTGGGAATTAAATGTTATCTTAACAAAATTTCAAATACTTTAAGTTCAAATAGTATAAGTTTCACTAAACTATCATTATGATTATGAAATCGTTTTGCAGAGTTTGCTTGATTCCTGAAGCCCTAAAATTATTGGTAGGTGACTTCATGTAGACATTCTCATCTCTATTTTACCCTTGGTTATTACCCCATTTCAAAAGGCATATGAGGGATATATGGGATGAGATGCTGGCGGACATTAACGTGATAGAAGGAACGGAGGTAGAAGTATTACGTGTAAAAGTGAAAGGCTAGCGGTTCTCGGGAATATTTCCCGCAATTTAAAAACTCCGTAGGAATAAATATACTCGGAGAAATGCCAAGGAGAAACATATATACCGCTCACAGATGAGTATGCTTCAACTATGATAATGGTTAAAGCAAGTAAAAACGTAATGCAGAGCATTAATGAAATTCACACGGTAAAAAATAGTATATTTAATACTTATGAAGTTAATGTCTTAAAAGTAATATCTATTGAAATCATTTTAAAAATATATTCTGGAACACTCCTTTGAAGACCTCAGATTAATTCTGTTAAATTTTGTCATCACTTATACATTAACTACATCATTATTTGATGACTAAATAAATTTAATGATATATATGTACCTATATATTTAAATAATTATATTATCATTATTAATTATATGTTTTATTTCAGCATTTGCTCAAACATTTTACAATAATTTTAATTGAAGATATAATATGCCTCTGAAATATTTTTTGCAAGGAATATCAAAAAGGGAACATATCGAATAAATTTCTTCAATTTTGGGGGGACTAAACTGCAGAAAATAGGGTAAAAATTGGAAACATCTGCAAACTTTCTATTTATATCTTATTAAAACTTGCATACAATTTTTCATTTTAGTAAATTAACTAATTGCTGTGTGATTTAGTGGGGGTTGCGGGAGCGACATTGACATGACCGCCCCCTCTTCAACGGATCCAAGGTCTCGCCGAACAATAGGGTATCTACTGGGGGCGCGGCACCCTTAGTCACTTGGGCGGAGGCTTGACCTGATTTCACTTTCTTGTTCACGTCATCACTTCTACAACTCCTGAATATAACACTTATTTATAAATCGATTTAGACTTTTTAATCTCTAGTTATTCCAATAAAATATATCGATTTTAAAAACTGGAATGAGTACAAAATTATTAATTATTATTATTATTTATTAACGTCCACTTTTTGCATCTAAGGCTAATTGGAACGGGTTATCTACAGGTTACACCATTTTCTAGCCAGGGTGGGATTTTAAGGTGTTATTTAATGAATTTCGTCACTAAATAATTTCCTTTGCCCAGGCAAGAATCGAACTCGCCACTCTAGGTCAAAATTATTATTAAAACAGCTGGTTTGATCGTTTCCGTTAACTGTTATAGATTGACAATTTCTTATGTTCTTGGGATTAGAAGCTTTTATTTAGGCATTTTATTTCTTGGTTTTTGGGTGTATGATTAATATGTTAATAAAATAAGCAGTGGTAGAAAGGTTTTTGTCCATCAAAAAATGTGAGAAGGTATACGCATTTGAAAAATAATGTTTCAGTTAGACAGGATTCTTCATATAGATTTTATAAAACCATTAAAGAGGTTATGAGCGTTACAAGATAACTTACTCGTGATGGACTTTCTAAATAAAGCAACTGGTTATAAAACAGAGTTCTTTAGATAACATGTGGTAACCTGTAGATAACCCGTCCCGATTAGCCTAAGTTGCAAAAAGTGGACGTTAATAAATAATAATAATAATTTAGATAACATGTACATGTGATAAGCTATGTAAATTATGTTTTTTTAATAAATGTGTGGTAGAATGGAAATAACAATGTAACGGTTTATTAAGGAAACTAACCTGGGTTGAACCTCTCTTTGGTATTAAGCATTCCCCCTGTAAATATTTCTCGGGCAAAATATTAGTACGTTTTATTGTAAGCAATCAATTCAGCTAAAACAATAATGGATTGTCAAAGAGACAATGTTGACTGTATAAGTAAGCAGAGAGCCATGTCGAATCGCACTTCATGGTTTATGTGTTGCCCCACCCTTGGTTTTTGCCGGGCTTCTTCTACTCCCGCCAATTACAGTTACCCGCGCTAATAAACCATTGATTTACGAGCCCCCTCATGCACCCGCATCTTCTCTCTCCTTCTTATGCACCACCTGTAATGCACCGTACAGGGACACACCTCTAGCTTCTTACTAACATCCCTTCATTTGCTCTTACATTTTTGCCTTGGAAATCAGCTATTGAGGTCGTACTCATGATGCGATTTTCGAAAGATTTCTTCAAATGTCCATCGATCCTACCCAGGAGATGACGAAAATGAGGTCCGCTCAAAATTATATAGGTATATATTTGTCTGTTAACGCTCTAGCGGTCGCAATTTTTGTTTGATCGTTACGAAACTCGATATTTAACCGTTTTATGTAAAAAGACAGATCATGTTCGTTAATGGCTGAAATCGGACTAGAAGGAGGGGGGGGTTTAGAGGGGGGATTTTCGAAAATTCAAAATATCTCCGTTATTATGCATCGGATCAAAAATTCGTATAGAACCAATATTATTGCAAACTAAATTTACTATAAATATTGTTATATACATTTATTCTCTATCTTGAATATTAACCGAGATATTTGCATTTTTATGAAGTCTGTGGTCGGGTATAGTTCGGATTAGGTCGGCCATTTCCGTAACTATCGGCTCAGGTGGAACCTTCTTCTAACCTTACCTTACCTTACCTTCCTGTTCTGTTCACCAGCCCCTCCCTTCTTTAGTTCTTGGACTACTAAAATTTGAGTTATTAAAATATAAATTATTCTTACAATTCAGAAGCCGTTTCAGTTGGGAATTTATTTTAATTAACTGAAAGATTTCTCATTACCGTTTGTATTTAATCACGGTGGTGTTGTGTTACCAGTATGCAGATTTCTCTATTGTAAAACTTCACATGGGAAATCTGCTTAGTTTATGCAGCCCCTGGTGTTTTTGTTTTGTGATTTTTGGTGTTATATTTTTAAAAAAAATAATGGCCCCATCTTAGTCTAGTAATTCTCATCTGGACGGGTTATGCTCAGGATTCCCATTTCTAGCAAATCTATAACTTATTTCATTAGACCATCACGAAATAAATTTGGTGACTGAACACACGTGACTTACTTGAACACCAATCCACATTTCAATTCGTTTTTGAGAATATATCTATTTTCATAATTTTAAAGAAAATATTCCTAAAGAATTTTCTATTGTGCAGAGGTATTCATCATTTATTAAGCAGAATCTCCCCATCATCAGGCAATAACAGTGTCTACATACCACACTTTAATAAATACATGAATTAATGATATGTGACGATTTAAATATTAACAAATAACAAGGAAATATATTTTTTTATATTGAACACTGGATTAACTGGTTATTGATTTAAAGTGTTTTATACTATATTTATTAAAAGTATGCTGAAAATTAATAATTTTATTACTTACATTTACTGAAAGAAGAGTCCAGACGGCCAGGTGTAATAATGTTTTCATTTTCGCTGAAAAAAAAAAGAAAACCAAATTAATAAAAATATTTTTCTGTACCTAAAATATATTTTTAACATTAAACAAAAACTAGATAATTTTAAGGCATTTGCCATTACTAATCAAAAAATATATATAGCGAAAGTATGCATGTAAAAAAGAATGTCATTTATTGTCCATTGAAGATGAACATGGCATTATGTATTTGTTACTTTAACATTTAATACATTTTTGATTACTGTTTTTAGAAGTAGACCGAATATTAACTGTACGCCCCCCCCCCCATGTATGAACTGTAATCCACGATATGACAGAACTATTAACTGACAGCAGCCAATATATTCCACAAATACTAACATATCTAAAACACATCAACATTTACAAAAACATATAATACAAAATACAATAGGTCTACAGCATACCTAAAAAGATTTAAAAGGGTTAACTTTTATTATATTCTTTGGACAAAGCAGGGATATGAGAAAGAATCAGATATTAAAGAAATATATTCCAAGTACAAAAAAAGGTAAGCACATGAAGGAGTAAATATATCATCCTAATAAAGCCAATCACCTACGGGGTACAAAACTAAATAAATAAAAAAAATATATATAAATGTACTAGTATATAGGAATAACATAGTTTTTTTTTAAATAAAACCATTTTAAATTATTGTCCTTATTACTAGTCTAATGTTTATTTATCTAATGTTTGTTTATGTCTTATGTTTATTAATTGTCTTTATTACTATTATTTATTATTGATTATTTGTTGTATTTAATTTTTTATTTGTTATTTCAGTTTTTGTTATTTTTCTATAATTTTGTTTTCATTTTACATTGTGAAACTTTGAGCCAAATCGCCAAGCTGCGGGTGCTCCTGTATAAATAAATAATAATAATAATAAAAAAAAAAAAAGAAGTAGATTCTTCATATTTCAAAATATATCTAATATTGATGGAGTTTTTAAGATATACTTATCCTAATCATGAAAAAAAGATTAAAAATAATTGATAGACTTCTTAATATTATTTATTGCATAAGAAGCAAATTAAGGATTAACTAAATCCTCATTAATTAAATTGAGGTTATAATTAGTCAGATTTTATATAAACAGTATTCTGATGCTCTATATTATAATGAACTGGTTTTTGAGAAAACTATTTGAAAGAACCAATTTTATTAAAAAATAAAATAATTTCAATAGTTAGTGATTTTCGTTAAGACAGACTGAGCATTGTTTAAACATTCAAATTGCTTATTTTTTTCCTGATATGAGAGTGACTGTCATAATGCTTATAGAGGCCTTGTATAATGTTAACTGTTTGTATATAAATTTTCTTAGGAGTTTGTAGGTTGGTAGGAGGTGCTCGAGGACTGCACGTCATGGTATGTGACCATACTCAGGATGAGGAGCAAGGTTCTCTGTCCCGCTATGTGTCGTGTCTTAGCGGCCCAAAAAGTTCACTCACACACACACTTCGGGAGGAATGCTTCTTTTAAACTACGTGCTCATATAGGATATCATAAAATACCATCTGTAGCTTTTTCTATAATATTATATAAGAAAACTTAACAAAATGGCAATGCATCATGGATGTGACATTGACATGATTTTCTAATGAAAAAATGTGATACTGAGCTTATAACATGATATATTAGACTTCACCTCAGGTATGTTATACGAGGAACAATATTTGAGCTCTTAACAACTCATTCTACTTTATAATATGGAGATATATCTGCGTTAAAAGATAGACATACGCCTTTACAATAAACAGATATATTCCGAACTGCATTTCATATAAAACGGCCATTAAAATAAAAAAAAAATAAGAAGTAGGCCATTGAGTTGACTAATTAGAAAAACTTTTAGAATTACATTTTAGTTTAGAAAAATACTAACTCAGTTTATTCAAGGGTCTGGTTTAATCTTGACATAGCTCATTAAACTTCAGTACTTAGAATTCCGGGATACACACTAAACTTTTCATACCTGTTTTCGACTTCCAGTTCTCCGATGCCTACTCGCCATCTCGTGGTAATTCAGGAGCTACTTTATTACTAGAGTTGGAAACTTAGATTTATAATGCCACAATGACAACAGAGAGTGTCCTTGTGTCCCATTTGACTTCGTTGCAAAGCCGTATGTTTCTCGTATTCAAAGGTTATTCAAAGCACACATAGCTTGATAGATCACAGAAAATGCCAGTAAGTTTCCTAGTGCTAAAAGCAGTATTTATTTATGTAATGGGTTTATGTTTCTAACTCCATGGTGAATTGGCCTTCCCACCATTTGCTAGTTTCTGAGTAATACATGACCAGCATAATTTTAATTCATGGTCCACATATCATTACCATATTCCTAGTAGCATTTTTGACAAGTGGGCAGGTTCGATTTCCGCAAGAAACTGCGGGTAAAATGATCCCCTTAATCTATTGTTGACTCACTACGTTAAAGTCTGATCACGAATCCCTCAAGTATCGCACGGGGCGTTTTTTTAAGGTCTTTAATGCCTACAGACCAACACATCCACACACTCCCATAAAATCACACTTATTTACTTTGAATTTATCTACATCGATGCTCATAGTCGCATTGAACAAGAAAACGAATATTTAAAGAAGTAGATAATATGAAGTAGGGATCGGTAGTAAGCTAGGTATTATTCCAAGTTGGTTTTCTGGCAGGTGGAAGTGAATTACGCTGGAGGTCGATTAAAACTGCCACACTTCCACAAAAAAGGCTTATCGCCTTTATAGGAGAGCGCTTTCGACGTAGTGCATCATCGCCATTGTCCTGTTGACACACCAAAAAAACAGGAACTTAAGAAGGCTCTTTATTGTTTTTTGGTGTGTCAACAGGGCACTAACGATGCCCTGAAAGCGCTCTGTGGCTTGAATAAACCTTCGTTGTGGATGTGTGGCAGTTTTAATCAACTTGATGGTTATTATCTTTCATATTGCTAAATCTTTCCTGAAAATGTGGTTGCTGTGTTCTTTAGCACTCGAATACAAGTGCCCATGGAACTTCCACTTCTCCAGTACTTAGTGTAGCTAGATGATCAAAAACTCATATTGACGATTATCTCATAACGGAACCTTGGCCTGCCCTTATCAGCAGAGGTTGGCCGAAAAAGGATTATTCTATTTACCTCTCTCCTTCTCAACCAGCTGGTAAGTGTTAATGGTGAAAGGGGCATTGAAGGAAACATTCTACTTGATGGCTTATAATCGGGATGGATATTATTAATAGGTGGCCTTTTCTGTATTCCCTGTTCGCCTTGATCCGCTTACGTTGCACCACAGCCAGGGCGAGAGAGAGAGAGCTGAGTTGGGGATGTAGGAGGAATCCTCCAAGATTGCCCAACCATGTCCTCGTAGGTAGAATCCTCGGGACCATCTGCCCTACTCCTGACCCATCTCCATTTTCGGAAGACGGTCGAGTAGTATGACGACATGTAGTAACGGTTCTCGAGATACAGAACATTCTCTGGGCACCGTTAGATTTGTTGAATTAATTATTGTTATTATATGAAAAGGGTTAGAATAACTCATCATATTTATTCAAATCAAAATGATTTTTTTTTTGTTGAGTACTTGTATATTTGGTCCTTATTAAAGCAGAATGGGCAAATGATAAAATACTACAAAATTAAACTCAATACTCATTATCATTATTTAATTTAATCGCATCGGCTCAACAAGTCATTTGCCTTAAAAAAATAAATAAAAACAAATGCAACGGAATGAACATTTAAACCTATAAAAATAACCCTCTACAAGTAAACTCAAAACGTAAATGAAAATAGCAAGCAAATACTTAATTTTTCCTCATTTGTGTGTTCTCTTTAGATATTCTAATTTTCTTTCTTGTTTTCCAATAGCTCCTTTTAATGTTTGAGCAATTTTCAGTTAGTTTCTACCTTCTTCGTAGGCCCGTAAGTGAGGACAGCAAGTGAAATATTCAGTATCTCACCGTCTTGTCAGACAGAGTGCATAATGGCCAATTCTTCTTGTCTAACTGTGAGATGTCTAATAAAGGTATTTATATTTCTTTTATGAACTGTTTTATTGAAAATGATTGATAAATTAATGGCCCACTCCTGGAAGAGTTATAGATCACTTGAACACCATTTTAAAAATACATCCTTCAGTTACAAAAAATATTTATTCATCGACTCAATCTGATTGAAGCTCTTTTTCTGTTTAGATTTTTAGCTATTTATATAGCATTCAGACAATAGGAGTTAGACAGTTCCTCCACTTCAAATTTTCTTTAAAAATACTCACAATTGGCTTTTATGATTTTTGCAAAACTTTATTATAGTTGTAGACATTTTTTATAGTTCTAATTTTTTCCAGAACAGTTCTCTCAGTTAATTCTTGAACAATAGAGCCGATAGTATGGCCGACCCGTGAGAGTGCTTGAGGCTATCCGAGGCCGGCGATGCGAGGCGGCGACCTGACCGTGACCGGCAAGAGTCGCTGGCAAAAACACCCGGTCAACCCTCCTCTAGGGAACGGAGTACGCCTTCCAACGACTCACCGCTAAATCCCGACAATGTTTTTTTTTTTTTTTCCAATTTGTTCTTTTTTTTGTGTTTGAGGGGATTCGCTATTCCTTAGGCCTCTGGGAAGTTCAATCACGTGCAAATGCTAGGTTTAGCCGGAAGGAGACGTGCCGTTTGCTGAAGGTCTTTAAACGGTTACTGCAGTATAGAAGAAAATAGTGCAAGCTGTTAGAGTTGCTATTTTAAATGCACTACTTTCTTAGATCTTGCTGACAGTGGCTTTTCTTTAATGATTTCTACACTGAAGAATCACATTTGGCAGGATGGACAAAATAGGTCTGTATCTCTCCAATCCATTTATTAATTTATATTTAAACGTATTACGGCGGAAAACGGTCTTATCTTGTACATCCAGATTGATTCGCTTCTCCACCACCCAGAATTCCTGGAAAGATGGTGGGTTGGTTTTCCAGGCCCTTTTTAAGTAAAAAAAGAGAGGTGGAGGTGTACTCATAAGCTCTTAAACAAATTTCATTCGGGCTCCTAGGCGTTTCAAAGGCTTTGCCGATGGAATAACAGCTTTGATTTGTTTGAAATAATAATAAAATTAAAGTGGGTTTATGTCTGTAGGAGTAGCAGAGGGTAGAGTGATGTATCAGCTTCGAATTCCAGAATTACAGCGCGATTTCTTCGGTGCTCGAATAAATGGCTACATATTCATGGAGGAATAGTGTAATGAACAAAAATTGTTAAAAATATAACGTTTAACAAGATTGGTTCAACAACATTCGATCCGGCTCTTATATACTTTGAAATATTTTGAATTTTCGAATCCCATCTCCTTTATTAAACCCCTTTATTCCTGATCCCATTTCAGCAATTACCGAATATGATCTTTGGTGTTGACTGAAACGGTGAAATATCCATTATTATATAGATCAAATAAACATTTTCTAACATAGAACCTAAAATCTTAATTGATGACGTCAGCACACATCGTATCTCACATGAAGGTGTGTAGAAAGAACTTGGAATTTAAGCTTGGGATTAGACGTTTCACGACATAGCTAATTGGTTTACTGAGAACGTGAGATGACTAAAAATAGTGTATTACTGCTGATTTCTAATTATAAAATGTAAATACTCCGGTTAATATTCAAGATATGAAAATGAGTATAGAACAACATTTATAAAACATTTAATTGGCAACAAGTTTGGTCATAAATAATTTTTCGATTTGACTCTTAATAACAGAGATATTTTGAGTTTCCTATTTTCCCTTAAGGGAAAGGTGCTAAACCTCAAAGAAGCTTTAGCTGATTGGGTTGTATAAATGATTTCATCGCTTAATATGCACAACATATAATTCAGTCTTTTAAATCTATTCCTTAATTAAACCCTTACAATTAAGCCACTATTGAAATGTAAAGCATACCGGAAATAAAGATCTAAACATAGTCTATGTCATGACATATCTATGTAGGACTGTGCTTGACATAAATAAGGAGCACTTAATATGTAATAGTATCGTATAGCTCTGCTGGACGATATAGAACTCTCCTTAACCTTTTATCCTTGGTCCAGTACAATATACAACTTGGTCTCCATTTGCTAAGCCTTGAAGTGCTGGGGTGTGGCCGGTAGTTCTTGTCTTCCTACATGGGAGGCCCACTTCTGTATTTATTCTTAAGTCTTGAGTCAGATCTTTTGAAACCAATTGACCTCGCCATTTTCAGATCACATGTTTATATAAAACTCCTAGATTAGAGGGAATCCATGTCTCATTTTTTGACTGAAGGGGACATAATCCATTATTATTATAGACGAGACGGGCTATCAACAGGTTACCACCGTTTCTAGCCAGGGTGGGACTAAGGATTTTATTTTGTGAGCTTGTCACTAATTAAATTTCGTTGCCAAGGCGGGAATCGAACTCGCTACTCTGGGTTTACCATGCGAGATTATGGCCAACAATTTAACTCATTTGGCTAACCTGAGCTCCTTCCCCCCAAATAAAAAATCTATTAGAAGTAGTACTTGTATTACTTGGGGAGTGATGGATAAGTATTTTTCTTTTTTTTACAATTGTTCAATTTATTGTTATCTATAATATTTTCAGATTACTAACATTTTGCTTAAGAATATTTTTTCTCTTTTTAGCACAGGTTTAAGTGTATAATAATTTTTTTGAGGTCATTTAGAATTTTTTTGCCGGAAATATCAAGGTATGTAGATCCACATATTGTAAATTGTAGGCTACAGTTGTTGTCTGTGGATATTTGTTGAATATTTTTTATTACGTTTTTCTCTTAGATAAATGGTAGGTAGAAATGAAATTATTGATGAATTTGATCACTGGATTTTCATATAAAAATTCAGAATAGTTCAAAATTGGAGGTGCTCAGCCAGCACCTCAGTGTTGTAATTTCTGTGAAAACATGTGAGATATTCTCCAGGAAGGGCATGAGAGAATAAATGACATGAGGGAGGACTTGCGGAGACTAGGGCCCCAAATTGAAGGATACTAGATACAGCACTGATTAGTTTAAGAAAGCGTCAGAGGCCCAGGTCCTGTAACAATTTAGGGTCTAGAAGTTGCACAAAGCATTGAAAGATTTTTTTACACCACATCCTTTTTACCATTATTTCATTATGGAGGTCAAATAATACTTTATCCTTTCACCTCTGAGGTTTAAGCGGGTATGGTTGCGACACGGGAGTGAACGGCATTCAGTAATGCTGCTCACTATCTCTTCTCGAGAGGAAATCTAGATCCTTCACGTCTAGGAAGGGATTTTTATAGTACAGAGAAGAAAAGTGACCATTGACCGGACACAGGTAAAGTGCGTCCAGGTCTCTAAATCACTTTGAGGGCCGTCACAGTGACTTATTTACGACTGTTAGTAGCTGCGGAGGAAAGTCGGAAACCACTTTCACCGTGATCTCCCTTTCCATCAGAACCTTTCTCACACCTGGGACAACCTGGGAAACGGCCATTGTACCGTACAATACATGGCAGCAACCCGTGTGTATATGGTGCAAGTTGCTACCTGGATCGAGTTTACCTACCTCATTTTCTCACAGGTTTTGCTCAAAATGGAAAGACCATTTCAAAAGAGCTGATGAATTTCCTCTTGCCATTTTTTTCGTTTACTCGATCCACAATGATGCTTACCTACATCATATATTCATTATCATTATTCTGTGCAATCAATAAGGATTAAGGATATTTATGAGTTTACAAAGAAGCAAAGAGCTAAGTAGTCTCTGAGACAATACAGACACGTGCAATCATACATCTTTCTAAGAATATTAAATATTGCGTTAGATGTATGACCCTGGTGAAAGTGATAAAGGAAGTGAAAGGATAAAACCGCTATCCTCGTTGCAATTATTATCCTTCGATTTCTCTTTCAATTTATGAATTTAGTTTTTGCTATTTAAAAATAAAATAAATATATTTATATATTATAGAACTGTCACCATAAGTGAACTTTCAAAGCTACTAGTCAATAAAAAAAAATCGATCTGAATAAAGTACGACAAAGCTTCCAAATGCAAAATACTACCATTACTACTAAAGTACTATTAGAGAACAAGGCCTTTTTATCTATCCCGATTAATTGATACCTCAACCGTCCAGCATCTCGGGAGAAAAGAAAATTGCTACTTCCAAACGAAACCAGCTTTGCTAACTTGTTTTGATTTTCCTAGAGCTATTGCTTACTCCACCTGGGAGAGAAGAAGTAAGTAGATAAAGCACTTTAGTCCAGTAATGAGTAACTATATTGCAACATGGTTCTCCAGCAACTTCTGGGCTGACCTCAGTGCATACTTAGATCCATTATCTAAGTTTGTTAGTTGAACAGATGATTAATAGTGAGCCAGCTACTGAATGGGCTGCGTAACAACTGTCACCTACATCTGAGCATTCATTGATAATAGTTCTGGGAATGTTTAAGTTCTTTGAAAGCTTTGGTTTTTAACATAATTTTCTTGTTTTTATTGATATAACCTTTTCAATTTATCCCGAAACATTAATTCGTGAGTTCTATGACAATTTTTTCTCCAGCCCGCTTGAATAGTAGTCGGAAACATGGATTAGTTCAATGAAACATTTCTCAATAAATAAACTTTAATGGCTGCAAGAGGCTACAGCTATGTCGGGACCCGGTGATTGTGGGGTCACTAGAAAGTGAGGTTATGAGCGAGGCCAGGCCGACAGTTATTCTCTGATAGTGAACCGTTCACTGTCATATCAATAACATTCACTTGCTTTTTTAAATATCGATTTCAGTGATTAATATGCTCATAGTTTTTGAATGAAATTATGCAAGTGTTTTAATATTAATTTTTTGTATATTTGAAGAAAAATTCAACTAGAGGGAATTTTTAATCTCGTTTTTAAAAATAATTTGATTATAAAAAATTGTGAACTCGGTATAACGAAAATGCTTTGTAACTCCGGAAATAAGAACTGCTGTCACCTTGATTAATTCGGTGTATTAATTGATAAGATTTTATTATTGACAACAGAGAATTAATTTAACTTACACTATTTTATCTATCACAAAGATCCCATGTTCGTTTTGTTACATACTATCTTCCAAGTGTTACTTTATTTAGTAGTCCCATCATCCATTTTATTAAAAGTGTAGCATACTACTTGTTGATGGTAACAAGTAGTATGCTACACTTTAAGACTCCATTATAAAAATCCGTTCTAAATATAGGCAAAGCCGCCCTCTAAAATGGAGGAAGTTTTAAAATTCCTACGGTTCTACCTGAAGATTTTAAAAGTTTATGCCCCAATTTTCCTTTGCCTTAATGCTTCAGTAAATATTTTTTTGTAAAATAAAAGTACCTATTTTATATATAAATTACATAATTAATTTGTCGGTGAAACACTTTGACCTATGTTTTAAACCTTATGCTATTTTTTTTTTAAAATTTTCAATGTCTTCGTAATTCCATCTTGATATTTGGCGATTTTGCCCTTGTTCGTATTTAATCGTGCAAACTACTCAGGCTATTGCACTACGATAAATGTGCCATTGAAGAGATGCCTGATCGACATTATGAAAGATGTAGGCTAGCTGGATGATGCAGTTTGGATGGGACAGATGCAACGAACGGATGCATCGAGGCGGCCGTTACTTAGCGGTTTAGATAGCGAAGGACATTTCTCCCACTCCCGACATTTTTCATTTCCCTCCTTCGGTCCCCACAAATGCCAATCATTGGAATGCACGATGGCTGCAATGAGTATGATAGGAGTCACAGATTATCAATATGGTCCATCTAGTCTTTTCGGGAAGTCTTTAGGCGGAAAACGAAGTAAAAATGTATTTATTTGTAAATTATATGTATATATGTATTGTTTATGCGAGTTTAGGTTAGTATTTAGGCTTTAGGTATGTAGGATTAGGCTCTTGCTGCCACTTCTCTGAAGGAGTCGCAGCTGCGGGTTCCCCTAGGACTTTTTGGACTTAAACTAAATCTCCCAAATATTGCACTTTTATGCTTAGCTGTGCTCGGTGAGCTAGGCTAAGTTACCTGACCCAATTTAGCTATTCCAGATTTTATATCTCTTAATAAATGGAGACCACTGGTATGGGGAAACCCAAAGGTACAGCGGGGGTAGAGTTGGGGAAAAACAAAAAAGTCTTTAGGCGATTTTTGACCAATTGCAGCATTACATCATCTAATACACGGAATTTGAACACTCTTTATTTCTTGTAAACAGTTCAAATATTGTTAGATCTGGTTTGAACGTTGTGTACGACCTCATTAAGCGTTTCTTGAAGACGTAAAATACCTTTTCGGGTAGTACTCATCAAGTGTTTCACACCTTGCACGGATCATGATTCTTGTCTTCATTTGTGAAGCTTTTTCTTTCATGAATGTTTCATCCTTCGAGAGACCTGCATCTTTCATCTTTCAAAGTGTCATGCAAGCACATGACATTCAAAGGGCTGTAATAATATAAGCAGTAACTTTTATAAAGTACTTGCAGTACAAACCTTAACTTTTTTTTTAATTTGGTTTGTGCCCCACATCGATGGTGATTGGCAAGATTTCTGTTAGAATAATATATTTATTCCTTCATGTAAACCTTAGTTATACTTTATTTATATATTGTGGAAAATATTCCTTAAATATCTGAGTGTTTCTAATATCCGTGCTTTGTCTAAATGAATATAACAAAAGTTATCCCTTTTAAATCTTTTTTAAGTATGCTGTAGACCTATTCTATTTTATACTATATGTATTTGTAAATGTTTATATGCTTTAGATATTTTAGTACATATTTGTGGAATATATTGGCTGCTGACATTTAATAGTTCCGTCATATCGTAGGGTATGTGAAGGTTTAACTTAGCCTTAATTGCATATATTCAATTATAATATTCAGAGTTGATGTTCAGACTGCATTTTATCGGAGCAAGGAGCTAAAGAAATCTATGCACTTTATTTGTAAGAAAGTAAAAGTTCTTTTGAACAGATCTGTTTTGATGTCCTTTTCTTTCATTTGGTTGTATTATTTACACACCTTGTAACGTTTTGAAGTAATTAATAATTTATGATTTTATAATTGATAATAGAAGATGAAATAATTATACTAGTGGCTTGAAACAGAAAAGTGTCATACTTGCCTCTATATAAATTTCAAATATTAAGCAAAGAATATTAAGATAGTGGATTTTGGAGGGCATTTGAAATACTAGAATGTTGCTTGATTGTCAAGGACACAATTATTGCCACCTAGACTGTTTTAGTTGTTTGCTGTCTAATATGGCAATATTGCCATATGAACTGTAACATTCATATTTGACAAAAGTGTAGGTCATGGAAAATATACTTTCCATGTACAGTTATATAATGTCATAGAGCAGAAACGAATGGCGAAATGAATCCGGCCTTGCGGCCACACCCTGCGTTCAAGGCTCAATTCTGCCTATATTTCTTTCCCTTTGCTTTTATTTTGAGGAAAATATTAAAATAAGTCCTTCTATTAAACGGTATAATTAGATTAATGAGTATATATTTAAATTATACTGGCCAAAATATCTTCCCAGTTCTGAGGAGAAACAGGCCATGCGCTAAATTTAGAAAGTATATCACTGGGATTTGCTCTAGTTCGGTTTAATTGAAGTACAGAGTTAAACGCTGAAGAATATTTCCATCATACTGGAGCGCACAAACACATTTACTTCATTTCTCATCTAAGCGCAGCACCTTCCTCACGGGTCAAGTCATTCCATCTAATCCATTTCTGTATGTAGACATTTATGAATCCAAAATCGGAGAACTAATTATCGTTTACACTTGAATGGCACGTACACAAATAATATCTAATATAAGACTTATTTCGAGAGGGGAAAAATACAGGGTTATGAATTTTGTAACTCCTTTTATTGTACAGGCTGTGATTGATGTATTATATTGTTTGGATAGGTGATGCCACTGAAATGGACACTATTTATAATGGGTTGTGAATAAATACATAAAGATACTGAATGTTTTTTACGTTGTATTGACCTAGCAACTATGATACCGTAATCATCGACTAACTTTTGTGGCCATTATTATTCTTGTATACTTTTGAGCTACATTATTCACTTTTTGTGATGAAAAGAAACTGATTAATTTGATTAACGTTTTCCAAAGGATTTCGGGTTATGAGTGTTTGCTTAAGAAAGCGCACTCATCAGCCTTGGCACAGTTTGCTGGACCTCGGCCAGCTCTTAGTACTAGCGTTTCAACATATTTCGGCTAGTTATAGAGGTGACTATCCTGTTTGCCCTAATGAATATTTATTAAATAGTTAGTAGTTTAAACACAGGCAGCCAGTCAAACGTCAACAATTGGATGAAGCCATTATTTAAAGTGCATGCCACTGAGGTCATTTCCTTCGAAAGAAAGGCCATGTTAATTCAGTGGATAGAAAGCATGGAATTAATCATAAAAGAAGTACAAATATATGGGACATCCTTGAATATTATGTTCTCAATATGTCCGACATATTTTTCCACATTTTTTATGATCCGTTGTCTCATGCAATGGTCCTTTCTTATATTTTGGATTTTTGCTCATCAGTCCGCTTGGCCATCTGTCATAGTTATTTTAGCCTTTTCATTGCGAAGAGGTAAATTCACCTGATTCGGTATACAAATGACTCTGTAATTCTTAATCCTTATTAATAGACATGTCCACGAAGTTAGTCTGTTTATAGGGATAAGCGAGACAGAATCAATTCTCGCCCTCTTCTCAAAGTATAATGTAACTTATCTTCAAATAACGGCCATTGCTGTAAATTGCAACTAGAGGCTTGCAAGGCCGATCTTGAGCCATTAAATGCTATAATAGTCATTGCAGATATCAAAGGTAATTGCAATATTGGACAGTGATTGACGGTCGGAGCAATTCAAATCCATCTCTCTCTCTCTAGATCAGGCTCATTATCAGCGAGAAATACGATATTGGGCAACGCACATAGTTATAAAATGTAAGGATTTCTCTATTGGAAAATCTTATCAACAGGTGTTTTATAATTGATAACAGCTCTTTAAGGGCAATGAATTTCAAAATGGTTAACCTTAATAGACAAACCATAAGCCCATGATTGGTCATAGCTTCCTACACCCGAGTTATATATTTGAGAATGTACTCTGTTAGCAGATTTCCCTCAAGGGAAATCAGCTATAGAGGTCGTACTCATGACGCGATTTTCGAAAAATTTCTTCAAATGTCCATCGATCTTACCCAGGAAATGACAAAAATGAGGTCCTTTCAAAATGATATTTATATATATGTCTGTTAACGCTCTAGCGGTCGCAATTTGTATTTGATCGTTACCAAACTCGATATTTAAACGTTTTATGCAAAAAGACAGATCGAGTTCGTTAATAGCTGAAATCAGACCCGTGGAAGGGGCGGTTTAGAGGGGAGGATTTTCTAGAATTCGAAATATCTCCGTTACCATACGTCGGATCAAAAAATTGCATAAAACCAATCTTATTGAAAATCAAATTTACTATAAACATTTATTCTCTATCTTGAATATTAACCGAGATATTTGCATTTTTATTAAATGAGGGCCGATAATGGAAGAGTGAGTTTCCCTCCAAAAGCTAGTTCGGCCGTTTCCGTAACTGTTCGACTTTCGTATGGAGATTTATCTATTGTATAACTTGACGCCGGAAATCTACTTAGTTTACGCAGCCCCTGCGTGACGGACTTTTTTCTTTTAATCGAACTTTCTTTAGCCAAAGTTCACTCCTTCATTACTCCACACTGCTGAGTGAGCAACAGGCAACTGATTAAAACCATTATTTTGATGAAAAGACTTATTATTATTAATAATAATTAATATCATTATTATAATATTTTATTTTTTTTGTTATTGTAATTTTTAATGTTTTTTTAAACAATTACGAAGATGTTTTGAACGGCTGGGACCCGAAAGCGGGCCTCCTGGCCGAACATACTACTTCCAGCGGTAAATTCGCATATTTTTCTCATCGCAATATGCAAATCTTCCCAATTGTTAGGCATTGGAAATGAGGTCTAAAGAAGAGTACTCCTACTACCCAACGACCCAACGCATTGGTTCTTAATTCTCCATTTTTCTTAAGGGAAATGTCATAGACATTATTTTTTAGTACTGATGGAATTTACTTTTCAGAATTTTTTATGTAACTGCACATTGAATATATAGTCAAACTATTACATCACCCCTATTCTATTGCTATACAATGGCGGGGCTCGTCAATGTCGAAGAAGTTCCCAGCTGCTCGGTCAGTTCTTGGGAACTTTTCTCTATAGTGATTCTCCATATTACATATAACTGAATGAAACCCTATATTATCATGTTTTCGCCTTGGGATGCATAAAAAATGGTACGTGCCTTTCCTTTGCTATAGATGCATCTTTCTGTAGGCTACTGTAAATGCTACCCTGAGACACAATTTGTCATGGCTATTTTATAATCGATGGTACAGCGATATTGATTAAGATTTGATTTCCTGGCTGCCTCCGGAATCTTCTTTTTCTTCAGGTGGCTTTTGAGCGTTGCTGGTTGGTATAATTATAAATATGTTCGATATTACAAATCCTAGCTAACTATAAACCATTTAAAAAGCTGCAGCTGATACTCGGCATAATATGTATATGTGTGTATAATATTTGTTAATAATTTTTATTTTTTAGCACGCAAAGAACTTGAAAATGTAAGAATGCTTAATGACTTCGTAGCACGAATTTCAAATCGTTGCGTATGTTTGTTTAAGTGAAGAACTTACATAATGAAACGGAAAATGCACATTTAGTATTTCTTTGCTTGAGTATTTCCTGAAACGAGAAATTTTGCACTAAGTATGTAATTACATACGCAACTCTCTCGAAAGATTCTGGACGCCAGATTTCTCTTTTAATCATCTCTCGATGCATGATATCCAAACAAGTTTACAATCTTTTATTATTTAAAAAAAAATTGAATTTGCGTTCCCTAAAAAAATGGAATTATGTACAGTTGTGCTGGAGATGTGCAATTAAAAAACACTCCCTAATTCGTTGAATGGAGAGATGATATATTATAATTGAATTATTTTATTTTTTAATGTTAAGTAACAATGAACTTCTTTGATATTCATTGAACCATGATGTATAAATAATTTAGATAACTTTCTGGAATTATTGTTTTTTCCAGCAACAATTTTTATTGGCTGTCCATGAAAAACGTAAAAAGTGTTCGGATTGGTACATAAGAAGTTAGCGGTTGGCTTTGCTGACACACTTTCTGGTTTTTATACAACGTTTATTACCTGTAAAGAAAATGAAGTTTTGATCATCTTCCCTAGCGGCAACAGGGGAAAAATAAATTAGGAATGCTTTGTGATAATAAAATTATTTTGCAGTAATAATGTTTCGATGAGGTGAAAGGATGTTCTGAGTGACATGATTTCGTTTTTTATTATCAATTGCCTTCTTCATTCAAGTTGAAGCCGATTGAAGAAAAGTGGAAAAAGAACTTATTGTGTTTGAGGAGTTTTTATTGGGCCATTTATTTTAATATACATTTTATTTCTTCATCAAGCTCTCTTGCTCCTTTCTTAATTAGTTCGTCTGTTCTAACCGCTTTATCTTTTTTTTTTTAGAACATTTATAATACCCGCTTGCACAATCCTTTATTTAGTATTTCATATATATTTAATCAGGTGTCAAAACTGCTGTAAATAAATTACTGATATACTCTATATCTTTAGCCAACCTATTACAATTTTAAAAATACCTAACAAGGAATATCCTTCCTACGCATTTGGAATCCAATAAAACATGTCGTTAAATTGTTCCGTAAACTAACCGATTAATGTACTTTTAGATTCTTTTTATGATTATTCGAGCCATCATTCACAGTAGAAAGCAAATCAAGAGTAGTATAATCGTCACGATGAAGAAATATGGAATATCTCGAAATACGGACTTAGCATCATATGCAAATCTTCTTCTGTGTGTATTTCTTTTATAAGAACTGCCGAGAACATAAGTTACTCCAAAGCAATGTGATTTAGAAAGGGGGATCCCGATCACTTTGAGGAAATGTCATTTGGTCACGGTGCCTGGGCTTGGGGAGAATGCCCTTTCTCAGGAAATTCGTTTCGGGGAATTAATTAAGGTTCCTTTATCTTTCCGGATGAAACAGACCGGCTGTGGATAAGATGTACCGGAAAGGAAGACTGGTTTGAATGCAGTCTTACCAACAAACTGGGTACAAAAAAAAATTACCTGCATTTCTCCCTTCGATAACAGACGCTGGTGAAATTCCCGGTATCTCGTCATCAAGAGTTACGTCGCTGGATATGGACCGTCCAATTGTGAAGGAAGTTGGGGGTCTCTAACGTATTTTGAAGTAATCCTTGCCAAATTTCACACATAAACTCGCAACAAAAACTAGCACTCTAGACACCTACAGACTTCGCAGTAATAGCTAATTGGCTACAAATTACTTGGAATAGCAAGAAATTAAATACAGTATAACTCTGTCTATCGTAACAGCCTCCTTGACAAAAAGAGAAATTATTTTAACATGACCACGATTATGGCATAAATTACTGATACATTCATGTCACGAGCTGAAATTCAAACCTATTTTTGCTAATTGTAAAACTGGCCCTGTAACACTAAAATATAAATATATGTTGGCTTCTTGCTAACTCGTAGAATATCTTGACATATCAATCTACATCCGGCACTCAATATTAAAAAGTCTGTCACGCAGGGGCTACGTTAACTAAGCAGATTTCCCAAAACGTAAAGGACTAATGAGAACATTATTTGGTATTTAGGCTTCAGATAATTTCCTTCCTAGTATAACAACATATTATTAATATTTCATGAGTTAGGCTGAAATATTAAAAAAAATGCCAATATCTGGGTTAATATTGAAGATTGAGAAAACATGTGTATAACGACATTTATAGAACATTAAATTCGCAATTATATTCGTTCTGTACAACGTTTGAACCCAACTTACAATAACGGAGGTATTTTGATTTTCGAAATTTCGAATGTATATAATTTTGAACAGACCTCATTTTCGTCATCTCCTTGGTTGGATCGATGGACGTATTTGGAAATTTTTCAAAAATCGAGTCATGAATACGACTTCAATAGCTGATTTCCCCGAAGGGAGATCTGCTAAAGAAGGCCACTAAACAGATTTCCCACGTGGCAGTATGACATGTAACACCAAAAGGAAAGTATGAATAACTCTCTTAATATTTGAGTTATGAAAAACGGTAGGTATAATATAACAACAATTGAAGGTACCGATATTTAAATAAGATTGGTCCTACAACAGTCTTCGATACGACTCGTAATAACGGAAATACTATATTATGAATTTTCGAATTCTACCCTCCACTACCCCCCCCCCCCCCCCCCCTTCCTCGCCCGATTTCAGCCATTAACTATTATGAACATTAGGGAAATCTGCTAAAATGGCGTGTAACTCAAAACTTATAATTTTTCTATTTATTTTTATGAAACTTTTCTTCATGCATTGAGCGTATTACTAAATGCCTTGGAGATGGCCCTCCTTCAACGATAGCAACCATAGATAGCGGTTTGGACCATCTCTTACAACAATAGCATCGCATTCTATATCTGAGTAGATCAGCATAATAGTTTTCCATCTCTATGTTAATTGCTAAAATTATTTCCTCGTGCAAATGGAAGGCGATGCCCAAGGTTCATCCACTTTCCAACGTTAATTCTTATCTTACAAGCCATCCTGGTTTGAGTTACGAAACGAGCGTAGTACAGGAAAGAGGTGATTGCGTGCCGTTGAACAGTGTTAATATGCCCGTTACTCATTTCCATTATTATTTACTGTTTTCAATGTTAACTGCAACTCTTAGAATGCTAGACTTACTATTTTTTTTTGGCGTATAATTAGGAATCGGAGGGTATTGTCTGAAAGTGAGTCGAGAGGTTAATAATTAAAAGGTACAATTTATATCCCTTTTAGCAGACATTATTTATTGCCTTAAAAGGCGAGAAAAACGGATCACCAAATTATAGGTTGAGAGTCCTTAATTTGCGGACTCTTTTTACAGCGCAGGTGTGAAGCGGATTTTAAGGATCGTATATAAAAGTATGGTTCAACACTCTAGCTTAATTTAACGTTAGAGATTTCTTTCAGGTAAGCTGAAGATTCTAAAAGATTTTAGGTTTTTTTTTTTTTTTATTTAGTTCTACAATTTCATATAATTAGGTTTTCAGCAAAATATTCAGTTATCTATTGCTCTGACAATACCTGGATAAATAAGTCTTAAAGTTTTAAGGAAAATGTTGACCGATTAATATATGAACTACATATTAATATATGAACTATGGCATTAGTTTTTGTAACATTAAAGTAATTATTTTTTTAGAACTTATTTTTACTTCATCCCTTAAAACCGTCATCGAAATTAAAATAACCTTAAAAAAGGAAAATATATGGAAAACAATGATTGCCCGTAGTGGTATTCAATAGACAATATGTCTATTCATGACTAATCATACACAAATGAACATTTTTAAAATTTATAGGGACTCTCTAGAAGTTGCCCCTTTGGTCTCTTAATGATACCAATGTATTACGCAATTATTTCTGGTGTTTCGAATCTATTCATCTATTTGCATGCTCTTATAGATTAAATGTTTTCGTAATTGCTTCAAATTGTCGTAGCCTTATTTTCTTTTTGTTATTTATTAACGCTCACTTTGTGATACTACGGCTAATTAGGACGGGTTATCGACATGTTTGCACCGTTTTCTAGCCAGGGCGGGACTAAGGATTTTATGTAATGAGTTCGTCACTAAATAAATTCCTGTAGTCCAGGCGGGAATCGAACTCGCTACTATAGGTTTACCATGTGAGATCAAGGCCGGCGATTAACTCACATCGCTAGCCAGCCATTCTTATTCTTGATTTGATCTTAAAAGTAATGCCTAAAATGTCCTTCCTTACATTTACTCTGCTGAGTCTCTTTCGAACGCCAGAATTATGTTCTTAGTTTAGACTTCGGGGCAGCTAGGCAGCGGATTACAGTATATTTCTCTTTGGAACGTCCTTTGATTTATTAGAAACTAATGAATGTCCCTTTATAAAAAAGAGAATAATATTTTCTAGTGACGTTGGCTTTTTGCAATTAAATGAATGACCATTATTCCAAAAGTACCTGCTGATCCCGAGTTAACTACTTACAAGTGTTATTATATTTATTCGAGTGGTTTGTTTTATTGCTGTACGTCGGGTAATTTAATGCGTTATTAGTAGTTATTATTTTCAGGTTTACTACTTTGGAATATGCCTGCTAATTGTCCACTCATAAGGCCTTTGAAACATAACCAAGATGCAATTCGAAATGATTTATTGTTGTGTAAATGGATATTCCGAGTCGACTCTCTCACTCTGTTTTTTTTCTCTCTCTCTCATCATCATCATCATCTTTTAATGGCACAGCTATCGTGCTTTGCATTGTATTTCCAGCCCTCCACCCAGTAAATTGTTTGCCTTGTTAAAGCAATCATTTCCATTACGTATGTGTGAAGTCCGTCAATATATTTCTCGCTGAATATAGTTTGCTTCATGAATGTTTCTTAACGTACTTATTTTATGAAAAGAAAATCACTCATTTGCATTTTACTGCCGATGTTATATACATTTTGAATATATATTTATTTTATATTAGTACACAATTTCAAATATGAACTACTCAAAAACATTAGTAGCCATATAAGGACAACGCGGTGTCAATTCGGCAGTTTCACGTTTACCATATTTATCTGTTGGTTGTGAAGACACGCGTACATCTACCGCAGTTCTCAGAAAAGAAAGAGAAATCAAAATGGTCCTGAACTAAAGTCATTTTAAGCGATCTACTCTAATAGCACAAATAATTTAAGCTCCCCGACAGAGAAATTCACAAAAAAAAAAAAATGTGATCATATTCGTCATCATAGTCCGTCGCGAGGGGCTGCGTAAACTAAGCAGATTTCCCTCTTGGAGTTTAACAAGAGACAAATCTACATAATGATAACACAACACCACCGTAATTATTAAGTGAATAAATACAAACGATAATAAGAAACCTCCCGGCTGAAAGTATCTGAAATGTAAACAAACAGTTCTGCCAACTTCTTACCGGAAATAAAAACAGTTACTGTGATATACCTGAATATAACCTATTAATTTCATTGAAAACTATTGACTACATCTAGTATTGTGGTTTAGAATGAAACAGAATAATTTTTATCTCAATCAATCAAATTTAAGTAGTCCAAAAACTTAAGAAGTAGGGTCAACAGAACATATTTGCATGTATTTCGTATAATAAATGTTTCTTGAAAACAATATTTGGTGTTTAAGCTTCAAAAGATTTGGTTTATTTCATAACGGAGCATTGTTTATGTAACATGAGTAGAAGTGTGCGTTTACTGATTGCTGAAAACTGAAAAATACAAATATCTCGGTTTATATTCAAGATAGAGAATAAATGTATATAACAATATTTATAGTACATTTAATTTGCTATAAGATTGATTCTATGCATGTTTTCTATCCGATTTATAGTAACGGATATATTTCGAATTTTCAAAATTCTCACCCTGTAAACCTTCACCTCTCCCCCTGGTCCGATTTCAGCCAAAAACAAACTTGATTTTCTTTTTTACATAAAACGATGAAATATGGAGTTTGGTAACGATCAAACAAAAATTGCGATCATTAGAGTGTTAACAGACAAATATATATAATTTTGAACGGATCTCATTTTCGTCATCTCCTGGGAAGGATCGATGGATATTTGAGGACATTTTTCAAAACTCGCGTCATGAGTACGACCGCAATAGCAGATTTCCCTTAAGTGATATCTGCTAAAATTAGACACTAACTGCAGACTCTCGTATGTAGTTTTGCTGAGTGGTCCGGAGGTATAGGCATCTCTGTTGCAGACGTGCAAGGTTATGGCTGTGAAACGGTCTCTCTTTAGAACCTCCCTTCCCTCCTGCACAGCGGGGATTGTGCTTATTTAAATATGCAATCTTCCTAGCGGTTCCCAAACCCTTAATCAACATGCGCAAATTAGACGTCGCTTCTTCGCAATATACAACATCTTGTTACCTCAACTCTGCATTAATATATTATTTCCTCCTTTACGTTGAGTTTTAAATTTAAACTTAAACTTATGTGCATTGTGTTTTGAGTTGAAGCTATTGTATCAATCATCATAAATATTTTTAATTAATGTAAAATGGAGAAACACAAGTCAGCCCACCGTAAATGACAATCATATAACATATTTTAATACGCCCTTGTAACCATATGTTAAAGGTAGATCTTATTGCTAATTGCTAAATTTTCCTTTCCAGAACTCAGTTTACCTAGTTTCGGCGTGGCGTATGAATGTACGTATGACGTCATTCTCTTTTTATCAAAATCGACTAAAGGAGAGGAGGGGTTTGGGGGGGGGGAGGAATAAAAATTAGGATTTTTTTCGTACCTCTTAGAGATACAAAAAGTTGGTATAGAACTATTTTTATTTATAAGGAAAACATCTATAATTTGTAAATTATAGGAGGTTTCCTTTCCACTACATTGGGTTACTTTTGCATGAAATAATTTGATCAACTGAAGGACATCAAAACGTTTCGTTTAATTAATTTAATAGGAGTACAAGGAAGTCATGTGGTGCCCACGTCAAGTTTTTAAAAAATAAATTTTTCTTATTTAATGTATTCAGAAATTGAGTAATATTTTACAACGATGACTTACAGCCTTCAAGCCCGAGTGTATTTAGATATTGAGGTCACACGTGCAGTCTTATTAATTATTTACCTTCTCCTGTCAAAAATAAATTGAGGATATTCAAGAGAATCGAAAGATTGTCTAGCCACCTTTTTTTATTTTTAATATTATTTATTATGAAAGGTCGACTATCCAAAAGATGGTTATCCTAAAGTCTAAACTTTATGTTTAGTGTTTGTGTATGTGTGGGTTTAGAGATAAATAAATACCTTTCGTATCGAAACCACTGATCATCTATTTTACGAGACAATATAATTGAATTTCTGGATAGAATAAATTTAAACTGTAAAGTGGCTCCGTTTAGCGGGTTACTTTATCGGGCTCCCTTCAGATATCACAGCACTAATCACGGTGCCCATGCAGTTTAAACATTGTTCTTGTCCCCCTCAACCCGTGACGTCATTTTATGCAGTGCGAGCTTTTGCCAAGAATATTTTAATTAATATTCCAGTGTACCTCTTTCTCTACATTCTCGTTGGGCTGTTAATAAATACTCCATTTGCATACATGCATACATGGGGCACTGGCGGAGAGAGGCATGTGCTGTACCCAAGACCGGTTATATCCCTGATCTCCTTTCACTCCCCCTCCAAAGCAGGTTCACATAACCTTATCCCTTGCAAACCAAAACTTTCATCCTACAGATTATTACTTACTCTGTATATCTCATCATAGAGTATTTAGGTCGTTCTTTATGATGATCTTCTAAATATAGTGGCGTTTCTAATCCAAGGTTTTAGTAGTTTCCCGAACGGGAAATCATCTCTTCAAATTGTACTCTTGCCATGATTTTCAAACATTTGCGCTTAAATGTTCATGGACACTAATTAGCAGACGGACAAAATGAGGTATATTAAAACTGAATACACTATGTCTATTTAATTATCTACCCTTATAATAAAAAAAAATGCCGTTTTTCTACTTTTATGTGCAGCATCGACCACAGCTGCTGAGCCGATATTATAACAATAAGGAAGCAATTTATCGAGTGACTTCTTAAAAATATTCATAATTTTCCACAGAATATGAAACAAGATTTCTACCGGAACTCCTATATTTATATTTTGTATTTGTTCAAAGGATATAACCAGGTTAACTGGAGAAAAGTTGTACATTTTTTTACAGTAGCAGACGTGTTTTGGGTTAGTCAACTTTCGTCTTAACAATTACTCATCATCAGTTGAAGAAAGGAGCAGTGGCTAGTCGTGTTGCTCGCCTCAGACTTTCCTCTGCCCCAATCATGTCTTATTACTGAAAAGAAAGCCGTCGAATCTAGAAAAAGTTTAAATTCACTATCTGAATCCTTGCGATGAGAGATTTACAAAAACTGCTTAACAAATAAACATGAAATTTCTTCGATTATTAGTCTCATTTTTATTTATTATTAGTACAATTGCAGACATCTCATTGGTATAAAAGAAACGATCATAAGTCAAGCCTTTGTAAATAATCTAATTGATATCTGTTGTTAAAAAAAATCTTTTGATATTAAAGATAGCTATCCTTAATCGTAGCTGAATGCAGTAAAATTGAAATTTCTAACGTGAGAACGAGCATAGATCTAACAGATTTAATTGGAAATGCATTTTCCAATATTTAAAAGAATTATATATATTGTTCAGAGTTTCATTTTACAACAGTCCTCAAAGAGACACCTGGCTTTTCTTTTTTTTCGACCCCGTTAGCCAATTTTTGAAAGTTCTAACTTGAATTCATATCGTAACAGGTCTGAGTTGCTATGTTGTATCAACATGAATAACAATAGAAAAAAAATGACAAAAAAAAAGAAAAAAAAAGTACAAATTGTTTTGATGTTTGATACCTCAGCTCCTCCAGAATGTCAACTCTCAAGTTGATAACCGTATTAAATGTGTAACCAAGCTATATTCTTTAATTAAGTCAAATAATTAATTTTCGAATATTTTTGGGTTCATGTTTTTGTAATGTTAGAAACCTTCATATTTAAATTTCTATGATTTAAACACATTAATCACTTGTTAGAACACTTTAAAAAAATGTTCAAATTGGCATCTGCTTCAATTAAATAAAATAAAATTGTTGGTTGCATTTCATTTGATATTATTTCTATTGAAATTGATATACGACACATCCATTCCAATGAATCGAATCGAAAAATGCAATAGAACATAATTTGTAGAGAATTTTATGATAAAAAAAAATATCCTGCACAAATGTTTTGTGGGTCTCACACCGATACTAATCAACTGGTTAATGGTGAAAACTGATTATTTTAAAAATCACTGTACTTCCTTCACTTCGAACTAGGAAGTAAAAATTCAATCATTTCCAACATTTAAGGGCCAAATTTAACATTCCCACTAAAGTTACTACTTAATCAGAAAATTTGACACCGCATATTTTCTAAAATAATGGAATCTTTGTTTACAATTTTAGGGAATTAATTTGTATTAATGTTGATTCTTTTGGTGTACATTTATTATTCCTTCATCGTGGTAATTGTCTAAATTTCGTCACACTGCGACAACTTACGATTTTGTCAACTTCGCATTGAATTACAAACTGATTAGGATGTAGGGACTTAATTTACATAACATGGGATGTGGGGAGTGCTGCAAAATAATAGCATTAAGTCCTTCGCCCCCCTGTTGCGAAGGAAGCGGAAACCGCCGAAGGCAACGCATTCGAATAGTGACCTTTAAACTTTAGGCAATGAAAGTCGATCCTTAAAAGCATTACGGGCCGGTGGGTGTGTAAAGACTACCGAAAACGATATCTGCCTAGCGGTCGCCCACACCCCGGCCAACGCCCAGATCCGCTAGCGGAGGAGTTCACCAAGGTCTACTCCTAGCCCCCATAATATATGCACTCATGATGCTCCTGTCAGCTGAGCAAAGATTGAAAACAGGGAGGCTATTAGCAGATTTCTCTATAGGAAATCAACTATTGAGGTTGTGCTCATGTTGGGATTTGTGAAAATATTTCTTCAAATGTCTATCGATCTTGCCTAGGAAATACAATATATATATATATATACATACATTTGTCTGCTATCGCTCTAGTGGTCGCAATTTTTTCCTGATCTATACCAAACTTTAAACGTTTAACGTTAAATATGACATTTAAACGTTTTATGTAAATATGAAGATCAAGTTCACTAACTGCTAAAATTTGTCAAGTGGTGGGAGGGGGATTCCCTTATTATGTGTCGGATCGAACATTTGTATAGAATCAATCTTATTGCAAATGTAATGTTCTATAAATGTTGTTTTTTTACGTTTTTTAATTATCTTGATTATTAACTGAGATATTTGCATTTTTTTAGTTTTCGGCGTTCAGTAAACCCCCACTCCTTCTGATGTCGTATTAACAATTAGCTATTATTTGTGAAGCACAGTATTTGAAGCCTAAATACCAAATATTGTTCTTGTTGAACGTTTACGTTTTGAGATAAATACAAGTACGTGGGAAATCTGCTTATTTAACAGAGCCCCTGCGTAATGGACTTTTTTTTGGTTACACGTGTTCTATAATACAATTCTATGGTTCTTCAAATATTCTTTATTGATAGATATCAGCATTTGATCAGAATAATAATGTTAATCTGGGAAGGAATCATTAATCCATTTGTGGAAGCAAAATAAGGAGTGATTAAGAAATATGTGACCTCTCTAGGAAAGGAGCAAGCTTTTGGAAAACGAAGAGACTAAATCATAAAAGTTATTCGTATAAGGTAGCCGTGGGGTGACAAAAGGGGTTGTATTTTTAAGGCAACCCTTTTATCGACTGTAGTCGCACTTTCAACAACCAGTACTACCACAGAGATATCAAATATTATCTAAAAGACAAATTATAAATTTATAACTTAGAGTTACAAGCACTCTATATAATTATAAGTATATGGGCTATTCTCTTTGGATTTATACAGAATTTTATTTCTCAATACCAGCATTAACAACCAGTCAAAAAAATTAATACCCAGATAAATATATATACATGTTACCTCTATATGGTTTATCCACTATCCATATTGGCCTTGGCCAAATAACACTTTATATTGTCCTAAGTATGTTTTTGACTAGAGGAATACGCTCTTACAGTTATGTATTTAATATTCTGTATACAATCTAAGAGAACTAACGTCATGAGTTTTATTGAATGGGCACATTGCTAGATGAACAGTATTAAGCATGACGTTTTCTTGAGGTTCTGGCTAGTGAAAGCGAATTTGTAAATGTAAGTTACTGTCAACACTTAGAATTACAAGCTTCGTTTCTACAGCAATATAATTTAAATCTTCATCTTTAGTGGACTAATACCATCGCAGCTGACTCTTGTTATTAAACCCCAGAAGAGAATAAAAATATTCGGAACCATCGATAAAACTGGTTGCTTTGAATATTTATGACTTCTTGTTGACCAGCTACTGAATAATATCAAATTAGTTTTATAATTTGAATAATAATGTTTCGATAACCATTCAGGAAGACTGATATACATACTAAATACTTCCAGGAATAGATCACAACTTAATCATCTGGAGCTACAAGGAATATAAATGATATTGTTGTATGTATTACCAGAATACTGTGTGCCATTATAATAAATAACTATATTATGAGGCATATTAGTGCCTATTTGTATGCGAGCTCGATCTCATCTATAATAATAAAAGACCAGAATATGGTGGTTTGTTAATGTTGATTTAATGGAACCAGATAGGGAATGCTAAAATTTGTATGTTTAACTAGATGGGGTAAGTATCAGAAACACACGAAGAGTAGTGTTATTATCTTCGAGGAACCTTGCTCCTGAGCACATCGAGCAATGTACGATGTCAATAGTGGCTGCTGTCTATTTTAGTGTAGATTTATATATTTCTCCCTTTTTAAAGGAAACTGATGAACCCAAACATATAGATATAAAATAGAGTAATTTGCACTTAGCTAAAAAAATAAAGGCGTTTCCAAATCAATTAAAATCCTAAATAAAGAGAAATCACAATTATTTAAATGAATATATAAAGAAACAGTTTATAAGCTATTTCTGGCTAGCGAAATTATTGAGCCAATTAGTGGGTTTAATTTTGTTTACTAAAAATGCTGAACACGTTTCGCCTTACTTATATTAAGATATACAGTTTTTTTCCGTGATATAAATTTAAATGTGTTACAGTGTGGTCTTATTCTGTTTTTTATATTTATGTAGTTCAAATTATTATGTGTTTATGTGTAAAAGGTGTTGAGGGACGAGTCAAGTAGTTATACCGTAAAAGTCCAAATGGATTAACTGTAAATTCGACCATCAGCTAAATCCTGTGTATATAGAGTATGTAGTAAAATCATCAGTGACTAGGGATTGAATTATTTGAGCGTTAATTAAACAAGGTAAACAATCAAATACAAAGATAATGTACCAACTGGCTACAGCGAAACCGTAAGAACTGTTAGATTCCCCTGGCAGCTAAGAACCTGATTGAGCTACAATAGAGTGAACCGTCACAGGCGTGAATGGCCAGATATTGTCTCCTTGGGCATGGCTTACCGGGGCTTTGTAGTTCTTAATGGTGTCTTTTCTACAAACCTTTCATTCATAGGCCCAACTGAACGGCCCAAGCTCAAATCATCAATCGAACGAATTTGAAACGCCTACTGCTTAATTGTTGGTTACATATGACTGCCAGTCCTATTAGCTTGTATAATCTATTAATACACTGAAGCAATAAAGGAAATACTTCTTGCTCTCAAAATCAAAAGGAAAAAGTACGTCACGCACGTACGGCTGCCTTGATTAAACAGATTTCCTACGTTAAAAAGTAAACTTTCAATGATAACAATATTCGCCATTTAGGCTTCATATAAAGTTCTTCAAGATAGAACAGCTTATTGTTAATATGACATGTGTAGGAGTGGGGATTTACTTAAGGCCGAAAAATAAAAAAAATGCAATGTTATCTCGGACATTTTTCGAAAATCAAGTCATGAGTACCACCTTAAGGGAAAAAAGTAATTCAGCTTCTTCCATTTTCAAATATAATTTCAATAATATTTAACTTAGGTATTGTTGTAGTAATCTGAATATTTTTATTTGCTACTTCTACAATTTACTAAGGATAACTGAATAAAAATAATATCTTTATATTGAAATATTTATGTCACTGAGTAAGTACTTGGGCATATGAATGTAATTAGAAACAAGATATATTTTATTTTAATAAGAGTAGACTTTATTATTTTTTTTTTACTTAATTACTAGTAGACATTGGTATCAACATCAACATGTCAACTTATATTTCAAGTTTTTATAGGCATTAATGATACGTTTAATAAAACTTTTAAATACCGACTGTATTTATAAGAGCTTGGAACGAATTATTACTATAAATAAAAATAAACAGTATTCATAAAGCAAATTAATAGTACAGGCTAAACAGTCTATCAATTTTTTGGTTGTCTCCCAAAAAATGTTTTAAAATTTGAAAAAAAATCAATTGTCTAAGTCATGAAATATGTGCCTGCCTGTTATTTTTTTCCAGTACTTCTTAAATATTACCATTGAAGTTATACTGATTTTCATTAAAAGCTCACCGCCATAGTCTGAGTTCACTTTAAGTTGCTCACCTGTAACAAATGAAATAATACAATTACATTTTTGAAAATATTAGAGGGAAAAAAACAATTTATTTATACATAAATACATATAAGAACTGTATTAGGCTTTCGGTGGATGGGCTATAATTTACGAAATTAGTATCTGCTATTGTAATTGCAACTACTGGTACATTGTAACCAGCGCGTGACATATCTGCTGGAAATAATATCCATATTAATCAAATCATGCCTAAAGTATAATTTTATTTATTTATAATTAATAATGATTATAATCAGCTGTACGTTTATAGTATGAAATGGATATCAGCTGGTTGTAAATACTAGTTTTCGGTTATTTTGAAGACAGTTTTGGGGTCTATTAGTCCGAATCTTCTTTACATCAGAAAATCAATGCGAAAAATCATAAGATACCATGTCACTGAAAAATGATGATGAAGATTGGAGTGAGATAATATCTGCACTAGAGGGCCCTTCTCATTTCCTTTTCCAGGCCACCGACCGTGCTCAAAAATATGTGTATTAGAACTCTTTTTACAAATATTGGTAGAAAATTTAAAAAAATGTTTTTCTTGTTTATTTGTTCCATTTCATCGAGATACCATAATCTGGGAAGCCAAAGTTTCCGTTATTATTTTTTTAGAGGCAACTGTAGCCCAACATAAGTTAAGAATTTTGAACATGCCTAAACAATTCAACCAGAGGACCGGAAATTCGAGTTCTTTGATAGAGTCGAAATAATTAAAAAGTTCGTCAATATAACAAAAACAAAAAGTTCCACTCCAGAAAATTGAGAAATTTTGAGACACTGTGCTAAGGAGATACCTAAATATGTTATTTTTTAACGTCCACTTAATATGTGTTATTAGGGGTGTAAGAGCGACGGGTTACCACCCTTTTCCAGTGTGGGACAAAGGATTTTATTTAATCCTTCTTCTTCATTAAATTACTTCCTATTGCTCAGGTGAAAATTGAACTCACGAGGACAGTATCTATAAATGGGTATATAAATATTATATTTCGAAGTTCAGAAAAATCTTTTTTTGGCACTTATTTACTAGCAATTCTTTTGGCATATGACCTATTGCGTTTTTCACTAATAAAAGCGATTAAATTTATGTCTATTCTTTACAAAAATGGCATCGTTTATTCCAGAAAGAATCAATTTCATTATTTATTATTGCATTTAAAGCTTCAGTTGTTTTCATAAATTTAAGACTAAATCACAGAACGAGGATAAAAAAGAGACAAGTAAAAGGAAAGAAAAAGTAGGCGAAGACAAGGAGAATGAAATTGGCGAATCTTTTTCCGTTTGGTCCAATGATCACTCTTCTTACTTTCTCCATTCTTCATCTTCACTTTCTGCTCCCTTTCACTGATCATCCGTCTATTTCATTCTTAACTACTACGGATAATACTCCATTATCACTCCACAATATCTTATCATTGTCTTCATCAATTTGTAGTTCTTGTATTGCCCATTTACAATTTTTTCTGCATTTTTGTTACCTACACATACCTGCAACTATGTCTTGGGTTAAGAGTGTGGTGCTTTAGCTTTATCACTGATTGTACTCACTGACTACACCTGTGTTCATTAATTAATGTAACAAGATTTTTGCAGAACCAAACCAGTTCAATTATTTTTTATTCTTTCTGTTTCCCGTTAATAGTCTGTATTATTTATCTAACTTTAAAATAAGGACTTAGACTGTTCGAAGTTTAACATAATTTTTTTTCCAGAGTTGTTAGTTAATGTAGCCGTTCTTTATTTCCTTGTATGTTAGGTAGTTTTAAGATACTATAAAACATTATAAAAAAAAAAAAACTATGAAATTCTGTAATATGTTTATCTTGAGGTGATCAGCATTGCTCGATATATTTATAAGAATCTTTGCAACGTCCTTGAAATAAAGATGAGTTCCGTAAAGGTGAGTAAGTATGTTAATACACACTCCTGAACCCCATAATTTCCGAGATATTAATCCATCAATAAAATTTTTTTATTTTTCCCTCTTCCTTTTTATATCCAGTGTGGGTTATTTATATGGAATATCATTGTTTTATTTTTTGCCTCAATTTAAAACATACTTGAGTAAGATTATATTTTATATTTGTTATCGTACAATTATTCTAATGTCTTACTTCCTTTAAATGCCAGTATTTTTTATGGTTGGTATGTCGTTAATTAGATCAATGGAAAATCATTGAAGCTATTTTCCTAAGAAGTAGTTACAGATGCATTTTAATATTTTAAAGATGCTAATATCATTTAAATTCAAAATTATAGATTAACATTTTCATATTATCTTGTTCTCAAGTATTATGTTTTCACTACTTCTTCATCTTAAAAAATAAATAAATTGAAAAATGGTGGTTGGTTATTCCGGTTTCAAGGTATTATTTAATACAGCGGTCAGATCTAAACTCTAATAACTGGCAAGCATTCGATTAGATTAAAATGGAATTTAATTTTCCCAAAGAAAAAGTGGAAGGTAGATGTCAAGAAGAAAACACAAGAACAGGCCTTGTTCCCACAAATAGTATATTTAACAGCAATAGGGTTTTTTTTTTTTTGGACAAAAATAAAGCTACACATTAATTTATATCCTTTTTATTATATAGACACATTTTATTTTGTTGATTTTTAAAAACTTTTTATAGAGTAAGAAAAATTGTTTAGTATTTATTATATAGTGTGTTAGCTTGATGTAAGTTCATACTTTTTATATTTTTAATCTTTTAACAGGGCGATGATGATGGGAATTAAATTTTATGTGGAAGGAAGCTCCTGTTTTTGTGTTTTATTCTTGGTATCTACCTTCCAAAATGGTTTTCTTCACAAAATGAAATCAACATTCTTGATAAACAAACATTTACATTAAGAACATTAGTAAATAAATATATTTCAGAATATAATTATAATTAAAATATTATTGCGAGTCTTAGTGAGAAGTGAAATGAGAGAGTGAGTAGCGAAGAGAGGTTAGAGATCTACGGTTTGGGCTATTACGATAGAAAAAAAAAATCAGAGATTGGAGTAAAACACGTTCGCGGTTGAGCGTTCTAAGTGAGCGAGTAGGAGGCAGTCACGAGAAGCAGAAGAACGGAGGTCGAACAATGGGGCTTAACTCCTTTCGCTGTTTCTTGCCAATAAGGACGTGCTCTGCGACCCTCTGTCGCTAGCCGAGTCCGACACAAGCTTGAGGCTTGGGGAAAAAACTAATTTTTGTAACGCCATCCTCTCGTGTATAGCTCAACGCCAGCACCATTTCAACTGATATAAAGAACAGTTTCTTCAGATTAACGGTATCTTATGAAATAAAATATATTTAATTCCATTAAATGTTTAAAAGATATATAATAAGATATGTAAAATATTTTTATTTTCTATAAAAAGTTTACTATTATAATATTGTGTCAATGAATACATTTTACACAATTTAAATAATATTATTAATTTCTTTGAAAATCTTAATACCACTATAAATGTATATCATGTTTTTTTTAAATTTATTGACATGCAAATTTATTAAAGGATAACATGCTTTACATATGATGAGAAACTGGTCCCCCCATCATACATTTTTTGACCGATTTTTCTGACAAATATTTTCTAGTTTTATGTAATACTTCAACGTTCATCATGTGTATAACGGTATCATCAGACATAAAGCTCTTTAATTTATTTTTAATCAAAGAATATTTCTTAATAGATTAATATATCGGACAGTGCATTAAAGGGTCTTACTCAAGAAAACGATTTATGTTTGTGATATTGTGTCAAAAAAGCATACTTGAGATTCAGGGAGATTTTGGAATGCGTGAAATTAAATTAATGGGAGTGGGTTATAAAGGCAAGTCTTCAATGCTTTGAACCGAGTTTAAAAATGCATTCCGGAAAATGAAGGTATGGGGGATTCTGAGAAGAAGTGATTTCTGATAGATAATAATAATAATAATAATACTCAAATACAAGAAAAGTCCATCACGCAGGGGCTGCGTAAACTAACTGCAGATTTCCCACGTGAAGTTATACAATAGAGACATCTCCATACGAGAGCCGAGCAGTTACGGAAACGCCCGAACTAGCTTTTGCCGGGAAACTCACTCGTGCGTTGGCCCACATTTAATAAAAATGCAAATATCTCGGTTAATATTAAGATAGAGAATAAATCTATATAACAATATTTATAGTAAATGTAATTTGCAATAAGATTGGTTCTATACAATGTTTTGATCCGACGTATGGTAACGGAGATATTTCGAATTTTCGAAAATCCACCTCTCTAAACCCCCCCTCCCACTGGTCCGATTTCAGTCTTTAACGAACTTGATCTGTCTTTTTCCATAAAACGTTTAAATATCGAGTTTGGTAATGATCAAAAAAAATTGCGACCGCTAGAGCGTTGACAGACAAATATATATATATATATATATATATATATATATATATATATATATATATATATATATATATACATAATTTTGAACGGACCTCATTTTCGTCATCCCCTAGGTAGGCGAAAATCGCGTCATGAGTACGACCTCAATACCCCATTAAGGGAAATCTGCTAAAAAAAAGAATTTATTGAAATCAAATTAGAAGTTCTGTATGAAGGAGTTTTTATAATAAAAATGTAATACATTATTAACTGAATTTTATTCCGGTTTATCAAATATCAAACCTTTTAGGAACGGAATATAAATATCGATATTATGTTCATGCGTTTACGTATGTGGCCGCCCGCATAGGACCTGCGTGACGGACTATTATACTTTCCGTATCATCTATTCATCTTCTTTGATAATGATTTGTGAAATTTCCCGTATGGAGAGATGCACATTGTAAGCATTGAACTTGGGCCTATTGTAAGGCAGTGCGTGTCGGACCTCACCGCGAAGAATCATGCGCGTAGGACGTTGCTCGTTGCCTCTCCTTGACTCCGCAGAAACACGAAATTCCCGACAGTTAGGTGTCTATTCTTTGTAATAGTGGAATTAAAGGACATTCGCTATTAAAATTAATTAGATTAAAAATATTCTTGATTGCCTTAAGTATGTTATTATTTGTCAGCTGGACAACTGACACTGCGTAACTAAACAAATTTCTAAATTCAGCTCTTCAAAACGGAAATTAAATTTAAAAAAAAACACCAACTTAATCATAAATTCTTATACCCTCAATTGAGTACTTGAATGAAAATTCGCTAATAAATATGTAACACCTACAACTTGTATATAAATATACAAGTGTTTATAGACATATAACTTGGTATTTAAATTTTTTGAAAGTGTAGTAAAATATGCAGATTTATCTTTATATATTGCCATCCCAAAGCGGACCTGAAAGGGGGGATTAAAATATCGTAAATATAACCGTTTAACTGCTCGGAAAAAAATTTGCTCAAAATAATTTAAATTTTAAATGATTTCTAATTTAAAGATAAGCCAATATGTAGAAATTTGCAATTCTGCCAAACCCGTGCCCCTTGAAAAAAATTGTTGAAAAACATATATTTCAATTCAAATGGTAACGAAATAAATACAAATTGTAAGCTTGAATTTAGCCAAAGCATATGTTAGTTAACAGAATTGCTCCAGGTGCATTACTATATTTGAGCGGATGTTTATGGAGGTGCGCACTCTGGGTTTGCTCGCTTTATTGAGCCATAAAAATGGGTATTTTATTACCTCATTCTTCCCCGCAATTTAATTTCGAACTAGACACTGATTCACAACGCCGTCTACATCGGCCCTTTTCAACTCTGTATAACTCATAGATTTTCACTTTCCTTGACATTTCTCCGGACTGTATATAATCGATATAAATCTAGAATTATAATTACGACTTTCTAGCCCCACTACGCGGGCCTCTTCTTCTTCTTATTTCTTTTGTAATAGTAAATGGAAAAGTTATGACACGTGGTTAGTGCTTTTTCATCATTGCAATTTAGTGCTACGTCCAGAGACTACGAGTCATCGCATTCCTGATTCAGAGAAATGTTTTCGACTCAAGTGGTGGCAGTAAACGGTCGCCATATTTATTTGAAAGGGTTTAATGGCTATACAAACTGTGGAGATGACTTGCATCGTGCTTCTGAGATGTTCTTTGATTTACTCTCTAAAAGGTTGACAATCTTTTTCACTAATGTCCGTTAAGCTTTTACATTCTTGTCGCAAGGTGGCAGATTCTATAACAGGCTATTGGAACTGCTTTACTCGCTCTAAGTTAAGTAATCTCACTTGGTAAACCTAGAGCGGTGGGTTAGAATCCCACTCGGGCAATAGCTATTTATTTAGTGACTGGCACATTGAATAAAATCCTTAGTCGTAAGCTAGAAAAGTGTGCTAACCTCCAGATACCTCCTCCCAGTTGGCTACAGTAGCGCAAAATGGACATTAATTAATAACATAACAACAACATATTTTATTATGTTACAATTGTTATAAAACTGTGACTTTTACAACGTGCTAAATTTATAGTTAAAACGTCTATTTATGCTGCTAAAACTATGAATTGCATTAAGAACATCGAAGCTTAAGGATGATTTCCCGCCATAATAAAACTTTTGAAAATAATATATATTATTCTCTCTGAATTTAAGATCAAATCAGATTAAAGACGAACTGAAATCCTTTGTAACTTCATAAAGTGGGCGTATATTTAATTTTAAATTTTATCCCGAAATACATTTTATTAAATAGAAAGTTGGCAAAATTTATTACTGGCATCATATATTTTAAATATTTTTGGTAAATATTTAATATTTATTGATACTGTCCAAGCAAAATAAAAAAATAAATGGTTCGGATTATGCTCGAAAAGTATTATGAAAATGACACCGAAATACTTTTTTATACGAAACAAATATAAATAAAATGCAATTTATGTTTAATCCAATTGTTGATGATTGAGCACTCTGGTAACTGATTTAGTTATGTTGTTGAATTTATGGGATAGCATTATTTTTAATTTTTTCAATTACACGTAACCAGTGTCTACATCGAAACCAGAAGCATAAATGCATTTTAATTTCTATTTTTTGTTTTTTAGTGCTATATATATATTTATTACTGTAACTGTAACTAGCAGTGCACTATATATAATGAAGTTGATGGCATTGCACTAATGACATGGCCGGTCTAGCTGTTTGTATTATTATACAGGTTGAGTACAGTATATTATGCTCTTAGTATGCAAGTTTATAAGTTCAAATCTATGGTTGATTATAATGAATAACCGAGGAAAATGTAATACGGTATTATATTTTGTTGGCCGATATAGATCCTAGACTCACCTATGTTGACGGCATTACAGTGACGCTGCTTGGTGTTAAGTCCTGTACGAGATAGAGCTATGTTGTGAGTTGACACTCCTCGATAGGGATCCGGCACTGTCCGTTGCTTCGGAAGGACTGGGACCCTCATCGGCCACCGTCGTCTGGCGGAGGTGGAGAGGACCTTGACATTTATGCCGGTTCCCTCTTTTTATGTAACGGAGAGTGGGCACAAATCTGCTCGCGGCTCCTCACTTTTATCACTTTATGCCCATTTGGGCCCTTTTACGTAATGCCCAATGCGATTTAATTGAAACTACGATGGTCTCTGTGGGTGTTGTGGGGGTTTTGAGCCAATCCCTTAAATTGTTTTCTTTTGAGGAAAAACGGATTTGAATATAACAGCCAATTGGTAGTTATTGGGGATGTATTTATTTGATGTGTCACTTTAATTACGAAGTAGAATGTGCTGGTAATCAATCATAGAAGTAATATTGCATTTAAATGAAAATATGTTTCGAAGGGAAGCATAAGCTGAGCATGTTTCATAGAATGGCACGTCTCTATGTCTGTGCCCCTTTTAGTAGATTTCCCTTAAGGGAAATCAGCTATTGAGGTCGTACTCATGACGCGATTTTCGAAAATTTTCTTCAAATGTCCATCGATCCTACCCAGGAGATGACGAAAATGAGGTCCATTCAAAACTGTATATATATATATATATATATATATATATATATATATATATATATATATATATATATATATATATATTTGTCTGTTACCGCTCTAGCGGTCGCAATTTTTGTCTTATCGTTACCAAACTTGATATATAATCGTTTTATAAAAATAAAAATATCAAGTTCGTTAACGGCTGAAATCGGACCAGTGGTAGGGGGGGGGGTTTGTCGAAAATTCAAAAAATTTCCGTTACCATACGTCGGATCAAAAAATTGTATAAAACTAATCTTATTGCAAATGCAATGTTCTATAAATGTTGTTATGTACATTTTTTCACTATCTTGATTATTTACTGAGATATTTGCATTTTTTAGGTTTCAGTCTTCAGTAAAGTCCCACTCCTACTCATCTCATATTTTCAATACTCTATTATGTTATGAAGCACTTTATTTGAAGCTTAAATACCAAATATTGTTCCAAAGTTTTGAGATAAATCCAAATACCTTTTACCCCTTTTATGTAAACTCTGCTTACAATTTAAGCTAAGACTGAGATATTCAAATATATAGTAACTTAATGTAATTATCGCTCAGGTAGTAAAGGAGGTTTAAAAAAGGCTTAAAATGAACTAGGCCTTCACCTAGGTAATGCCAATAACTGATTTCTCTGAGTACGAGAACTTTATGCAACTTTTATACAATATCCAGATGGTTACCAATGGTAGGACGTGAGCCCCTCATGGGAACCTAAGCATGTGTACCGAAGTCCTGGCGAGATACACTTTACGATAATATATTCACCATTACTTAGCGGCGTACTAGCATAATTACAATGTAGTTAATGATAGAGAAAGAAAGTTAGAGTAAGGACTCGTTACTGGATGACTGATGTACAGTTCTTTTGTTCCAGGTAAGACAGTCACTGTCATCAAAAGCCGTTATCTCCCTCTCTGTCCAACACACAAACACACACACTCCCCCCATCTCCCTCTTAATGACGAGATACACAATGGATTCGAATTGAATGTAATTGCTATTGAGTGATGTCTCCTAAAGACCCAAACGTTGTATTTACGAAACAGTTGTACGCTAGTGGATAGTTCTAAACGAAAAGGCCTGAATCTTGAAACAGCACTTATTCTCTTAATTTAAACTTCTTGAATTTTTTTATAGAACGACATGTTCCTATGAAGAGCTGTTAAAATTATTGTAGGCGTTTATTAAATTCTTCCATCTCAGAAAACGAAGCTACTCAACAATTTTTCTGTTGCATTTAACAAATTTAATAGTAAAGTTTAGGAGGAAATTAGCTAATATTCAATCCATCTACAATTTTTAAAGAGTATTTACTGATTTTTGGAAGATCATTAAATCGAACATATGTTCCTTTTCACATAGAACAGTTTTAGGGGAAGTTGTACAGGATTTTATGGTTCAAAAAATGATTTTTGTACATTTTCACAGCCTTGAATGTTATTGAAAGAACTCTTTATTTATATCTGAGGTATTTTTCTTCTTTATTTGATATTATCTATTTATTTTGAATGAATATGACAAATAAGGAAGCGTGTGATTTTCTTGCAGGACAATATAACACAATATTGGGCAATTGATTGTATTGTATAGTGAAATTTATCATCAAGATATATTTAGAATTGAGGCACCACTCTCACCTGTGTAACATTGATTATCTGGTAGTGTTTGTCGAAGCTATTCCTTTCAAATTGTTTTTGTTGTTCTTTTATGAGCAATATCGCCTCGCTGCGAACGCTCCAAAATAAAATAAATACTCCTTTCAAATCTATATATTCAGTGGTTTTGCTATCGTATCCACTGAGGGGTAATTAATGATATTAAAAACTAATGTACATAAAATTTGAGGGTTTGGTTTAGGTCCGACATCTAATACAGCCTCCATAAACTAAGTAAGCTTATCAGTTCAGTTTCTAATTAATTATTAACAGGGTGTTCATTCACAAGCGCATCTGCTTCTTAATGAGAATTCACCAATAATAAAAAAAGCTAACTATCCTCATCAATTTTCAGTGCAGGCCTACGTATGCGAACATGAATATTAATGGATATTGGCGACAGAAAATGTCTGCAAACCCTGCTTGGATCCAGTTTCACATTGCAAGATGTTATCCTTGAACAGGCTCCATCTTAAGACTGGACACTCGCTATCGATTCGGCAGATTGTTTTATTCAACCTTCGTACTGAAATACATTATTTTACAAACAAAATCATCCTTTTTCGGTTGGATCTGTTACATGAATGAGTGAAAAACGCGAGACTATGTATCTATCTACACTTTACATTAATAGAAGTGCAAGATCATATTAATGTTTTTCGCTGAAAGTGTTAGGTCAAAAAGAATAAATAGTGCAGTACTGGATTTGATATTTTTATTAAATACCCAAAATTTTAATGTTTCCCCTTTGAGGTCATGCCTGCAAAACTTTACACATAATGATAAATGAGTCAAACATTTCAACACGTATTGTGAGTGTGGTGTAGATTTTTTTTTTATCTTGTAAGCTCTATACTTAGTTCAGTATCGGGTGTCGATGACAAACATGACGAATCTTGTAATCAGCTGTAAGGTGAGAAGACAATAGGTTTGCAGATATCAGGAATGGATTCTCTGCCGGCGTTGTTCTCATAGTATGGAATTGTTCTAACAACGCTTATTCCGTGAAAGGCACGGAGGTTATTAAAAATTATCTCCCTGAAATTTCACTTATTATTTTCTTTATCTTTTTTTTTTGCTTTTCCAGGGTTCGTATGCTTTTCTTCCTCTTTTGGTTATTTATAGTTATTCTCATTTATGGACTCTGACGGGTACCCTTGAAGAAAAAGGTGGAAACTTACAATACAAAGGTTTAATAAGACGCTCCGACATAAGTCTTTGGAGAAGAAAGTAAAGATGTGAGATAATGTATAATATGTTAGTAGAGTATTATTGAGTGACAGCATATATATAATGTAGTCTTCATATATATATATATATATATATATATATATATAATGTTGTGTCATAATTTAGTCTTCACCGAATGTAGTTTATGCTCCCTGCTCCTTCTCTATATAAAATTGCTCTGAAGAAGGGGACCAATGGTGCCCGAAACTGTGAGCACTTATAATAAAATTCTGTATTTGAAGAATTAAGAAACTATATATTAGATGACACCCAATAATCCTCTACTAGCGTGCTATAACCAAGGGATAACAATACAACTAATGATAATATAAAATAACATGTAGCTTTAAGCCGGATAAGTGGCATGAGGATTTCTAGGTCGATCACTACATAAGACATTGAGTATAAGTGCATCGGGTAGCCAACCACAAAGGCAGCCGAAGTTGCAATGGGTTAAGAAGATCTCTACTTGTGTTCAATTAGTAGACTAGAACGTTATGGGCCAAGAAATACAAATTTAAAGAAGGTTCGTAAATTCTAAAGATTTTTATTTTGAGGATACCAAAATTGGCTGAGGAGACATGAGATGAAATTATATCATGTATATACTATTTGCTATTTCGCTTAAAATCAATCGTGTAGTATGATTCTCCTCATTTTGTTATTTTTCAATATTTTATTTTCCCGGCGATTCTAACTTATCTCTTATTATGGCAAGCGCTTTCGATGCGATGGCACCATCTTCAAGCCGGTCAAAAGCTGTACTGATCATTTTTACTGGCAGTTCTAACCCTTTATTTGAATTACCATATACACATATGTACACTTTTATATACATATACAACTCTACACAAAATAAATATATCCACGAATTTGTATTGTCCCATTTCTCTAAACCACTTACTTTCCTAATCCGATTTTAGAAATTACCGAAAATGACCGTGTAGTTTTACAAGAAAAATCTAGATATTGATTAGGTAACCAATTTAATTTGTATTTTCTAAAATTGTTTATCTTTTCAATTCTTTATAAATCAAATATTAATGGGGTTGTTTGTATCATTCGGCCCTAAGTAAACTCACACAGCTGATCTGGTTTTTCTAAATATTGTTCACATTGATCTTTTACTATGGGAATATCCCGAAATTGAAGATGTGATGATAACAGCTGATAAGCTGACTTGTATTTGTCAGTCATAATATGGAACTGATTACTATAATGGAGGATTACTGTAATTAAGGAAGTAGTTCTGAGAGCTTTCACAAGTTTTTTCCTTCCTTCTTCAAGCAGTCTCGGTACGGTCTGTAGTAATAAATTTCTTACTCTAAATTATATTGAGGTTCTCGTCACTGGAGACCCGAATGTTGACTAATGGTTGGAATGACTATTCTTAAATATGTTTGTTGTGTAGCAATATCAGATTACTTTAATATGATTTTATATAATTTATCAATTTTACATTACTTAGCTAATTAATTTTGATTCCGAGCTATGTTTCTTTTATTCTCATATCATTTAAAAAATGTTCACTTATTTAGAACATTTTAATTACATATATAAACGAGTGTTCAATAGTTAATTAACATATATGTGCAATAGTATTTCAGAAAGTAATTTTCTGTAATTTCTTTTAGACAAAAGTACAGTTATGAACAAGATTTTTATCTCATTCTAAATTTATAGAAGTCGTTAAGAAGTGTAAGTGCCGTTGTGTTGTATTTTTCTCCTTACATTGAGGTTTGAACACTAATTAACGTGAGAGAAAAAGCATTTTACTTTTTAAATTAATTCCTCAACACTGCTATCTTAGCTAAACTCTCACGCTAAATCCCCCTAGATGGAGGCCAGGTAGTTGTCAATATAGCCCAAGGAAATGTTTTACCCAGGAATATTGTACCATTGATTTTATAAGGGTTTCATTGATGACTGGAGTATATTTTAAATTTCCCTATTTTCAAAATGCATTTCTAGGTATATAATTAACGTACAATTTTAAAATAACGAGACAAAACGGATTATAAAACACTTATTACAATATTTCTCAAGGAAATAATTGTTTCGAAAAAGGAGCAGGCTCTGCGACATTATCTCATAGTTTCACTTCGTTGTCTTGTCAGGGATGTACTTATGGATTTCTATTTGGCGCCATAATACGTTTGAATTTAATATTACATTGGAGGATTAAAAAATTATGTTAATGCAAAGTAAAATAAATTTGAGTTAAAGCTTGATGATCACCTTCAATAACAATTTTGTATTGCATTGTGGATTGTTGAGTTACAGAGGTTCAATGGTTTAATAAACATTAGCCTGTATTATTACATTGATGGACCTCCCATATCCTCGCTGATATGCTGCCGGTGAGAATTATGATAAGGAAATGTCTGTGTGTGTGTGTTTATATATATATACAAACACACACACAAACTCACAGTACCTTTGGTTAGGGTGTAGGGTTAGGGTTTTGTAGTTTGAGCGAGTGTCCGAAGAATATGACTACTTGTTTTATGCCTAATTTTGAACTTAACTTATTTTTTTGTAGCTAATAGTCCGCTATTTATTGCATATTTATAGAAATTCTGTATATGGGAGATTGACTCTGAAACGAGGAGCATTGAGTATGCACTGAATAGTTTGTTTTGTGGAGGGAGTGGTTTCTGCAAATTTAAAATATTTTCTTATTTATTGAAATGATAGCTTTTGATTCCTTGTACACAGTTTTTTAATGTACTACTCTTATTTTTAATACTCATAGTCATTTTTTTATGATGTTTCGTTTTCGGACGTTAGTACTACGTATCCATATCTAGAGGAAGAATTAAAAATTTCACTTGACCATTAATCCTATCTAGGAAATGACAAAAATTAGGTCCTTTCAAAGTTATATATATATATATATATATATATATATATATATATATATAGTCGTATTTCTTTTTCATGGCCACTCTGCTCATCGGATTCTTACTTAGAAATAGAGAATATATGAGATGAGATCACCAGTGTTTCATTCAGCACGTGGACGATCTATTTATTGTTAGTGTATTCGTCCCCAGCGTGAGGGACTCTAGTCTTTAGGCACTGCTCACCAAAAGAGGAATCATATCAGAAAACTCGAAACTCAAAGACCATTATTGATAAAGTTATAGATAAAAAGGTGTTTCATGATTTTTGACCTAATCCCTGTTACAGTTATCACATTTTGAACTGCTGCCTCCCATTGGGTCACGTTAAGTAATGTCGGATCTAGACCATACAGTAAAATAATATAATACAAGCGTGCCGAAGAGAGCCACGTCGTCAGATTGATGGCCCTGAAGGAGATATGGTAATGTATTTATAAGATGGTTGATCGGAAGGAGTGGAGGCAAGGAAGGTTCGTGGCCCTAGCCGATGAAGCGGAAGTCCCGTTATGCCGGAGCTGGACTCCCCTTGTATCCTAATCCACTGGCAGGCCATGTCCACGATCTACATCCTCCGTTTTATATTTTCATCTCAAAAAGTGTTAACATTGTTGCAATTATCAAGGAAGAAGGTGCAGCGATGAGGCTAGCTTACCGAATACGTTTTCTCATTTCGATGAGTGCAGTTAGGCCTGTAGGAATCTTCTTGAGTATTATGCTTTTCTTAAGTGGCTTATAAAACAATCATTTGATGTATACAGTTATCCCATCTGCTTATTGGTGGCTCTTATTATTGCAGAGTACCTTGGACAAACTGATTAACGTTGGTCTTACATCTCTTTGTAAACTTAGATTGCACGCTCGATCACCGACTGTTCGTTGAAATTTATTTCATATCTACCTTACGCTCGCCTCAATAGCAATAAAATGGACTTTTCAAAATGGGAAGTTTTTTTTTCAAAATGGCTACTCGTATTATGTTTTAGTCGAAATATCATTTTCGCTCATACAATTTGGTTTCTAATATTCTATTTTTCTATTTTCTATTCTATTTCCTCATAAATACTCCATTTGTCTCTTTGTAATACTTGTAAAAGGAGGGTTATATATTTATTTAACTTCCTTGCTGCAGATGACTCGTTCTTAAATTGTTTAGATGAGGCTAATTTGTGAAAAAATTATTATTTTTTAAATAATGAGTTCAATGCTCGTCTTTTTTAGGAGATTTCCCTCAAGGAAAATCTGCTATTGAGGTCGTACTCATGACGTGATTTTCGAAAAATTTCTTCAAATGTCCATCGATCCTAGCCAGGAGATGACGAAAATGAGGTCCGTTCAAAATATTTATATATATATATATATATAAAACGCTCTAGCAGTCGCAATTTTTGTTTGATCGTTACCAAACTCGATATTTAAACGTTTTATGCCAAAAGACAGATCAAATTCGTTAATGGCTGAAATCGGACCAGTGGGAGGGGCGGTCTAGAGGGGGAATTTTTGAAAATGCGAAATTTCTTCGTTAACATACGTCGGATCTAAACGTTGTATAGAACCAATCTTATTGCAAATTACATTTACTATAAATATAGTTCAATACATTTATTCTCTATCTCGAATATTAACCGAGATATTTGCATTTTTATTAAATTTGGGCGGATAAGGGACGAGTGAATTTCCCGCCAAAAGCTAGTTCGGCCGTTTCCGTAACTGTTCGGCTCTAGTATGGAGATTTCTCTATTGTATAACTTCACTGGGGAAATCTGCTTAGTTTATGCAGTCCCTGCGTGACTATATAGAACTCCATGCCGTCCTTCTTGCCAAAAATTAAAGTTTCATTTCACTTATTTAGTATATTAGCAAACATTTCGTAACTTGGTGCTGATATAAAATTTTCATTTTAGTACTGACTCAAGTAACTACCATCTTCACATTTCTAGTACTCCCATTGTTGTCTTTCATTTTTACAGATGCATTAACGATAATAGAAAATCCCCCTCATTATGCATTGAAATCACCAAAAAATACTGTTATTATCAACACAGATTTTGAAGTATAAAAGTTGCATTCAAGTGTAATAATCACTTAAATATACCAGTGAAGGGAATAGTGTTAGGCACTTAATTCGGTATTATAAGATTAGCTTGAGCAACTTCCCTACATGCTTTTACCGTTGCATTATAAATGATCTTACGTAATTCTTCTAATTGAAAAACTTTAAGCAATCTTATACATTATATTTTATTTTGGGGACTATGAATAATATGTAGTGTATTTCATTCTCAATTCTCATCAATTGAAAGGGAACATTTTCAGAGTTTCTAAATGACATTAGTGTTCAAAAAGGAGTCGTGCATATTGATTTTGAAATATTAGAAACTCCTTTGAGCTGACCATGAGAGGTCCCAGCATTTTGTAGTGGGATATTTTGCGAGTTGCCACTGCAGTGACTATGGCATCCTTTGCTTGCTTATATTTGTAAAGCAGATTCCGGCGATAGCACAAACTCGAAGCCTAGTGATTTTAGATTGCCTTAGATATTTTCCCTGCTGGCCACAAAACTATACCTCGATATGCTAGTAACACGTTAAGTGCTTTTCCACTAAGCTAACTCTCTACAAATATAATTATTATTAAAAGAAACAAAAATTAAGTTCCAAAAATAGATCAATTTCTTGATTTATACTGTTTTATTTAAGACCACTTATGGCTATTTGTTCACATTACTTCCAGGAATCAATGAAACTAAGTTGGCAAACAAAGTTGATATACTTCCAATAAAAACTGTAGTTACTAATACACAGTACCAAAGCTTCATTTGAAGTTTAAGTAAGTTTCATTATATATATATATATATATATATATATATATATATATATATATATATTTGTCTGTTACAGCTCTAGCGGTCGCAATTTTTGTTTAATCGTCACCAAACTCGATATGTAATCGTTTTATGTAAAAAGAAAGATCAAGTACGTTAACGGGTGAAATCGGACCAGTGGGAGGGGGGGGATTTAGAGGGCGAAATTTCGAAAATTCGATATATCTTCGTTACTATATGTCGGATCGAAAAATTGTATTGAACCAATCTTATTGAAAATTAAATGTATTATAAATATTGTTATATACATTTATTCTCTATCTTGAATATTAACCAGGATATTTGCATTTTTATTAAGTGTAACGGTCAAGCTATGGTCGTTTCTATTCGTTCCCGCTAGTTCGACCGTTTCCGTAACTGTTCGGCACTCGTATGGAGATTTCTCTATTGTATGACTTTACGTGGGAAATCTGCTTAGTTTACGCAGCCCCTGCGTGACGGACTTTTTTAACATTTGCAGACCTTTTACAAGTGTGTGAATTTCGCTTAGCATGTATGACTTATTATGTCTTAAATATTATGATCTCTACCAAGTGTTTTCGACAATGATCCATTTCTGAACAAAAGTTTGCTTAATGTTGAATTCTTTGGTGTAAGTGTTAAGAGATTCCCTAAGCTCTTATGTTACCGGCTCAACGAAGGGAGCTATGCTTGTGGCCCATTAACCATAAGCAAGCTGCTATGGGAATATCTATGGTGTTGGCGATCATTGCAGATGTAATAGGTTGAAGAGTGATTATCAAGGAAGAAGCGGATATGGCAATGGCCTGCCTGTTAAGCACCTCTTAACCGTAAGGCATGGTCTTTAGAATAGCCACCGACCGTGAAGGCTCAAAAGGTTGTTTCAAACCAAGGTTCTTTTTATATATATGTGTGTGTGTGCTTTCAGTCGTACACAAGTATTTCTGAAGTCGCCTTTGAAGTATTAATTACCGCGACCAAGAAAATAATTGAATAAGTCATTGCCCTCTCTCCATTTACAGTAATGCAGTGTGTTGTCAATACCCAAATAAAAGTAGTAATTGAATTCCCTATTTTTTGTGGGCTAGAGAATAAGAAAGGCCCTAAACGCAGGCCTTTTGTGCGAGGGAGGCAGAATTGGGGCGAAGACTTTCTCTGACTGTCCATTGTGGACGACAGCCATTGTACACTATTTATCTTTGCCTCTTTATTCCTTTCCTTTGTAGATTCATCACCGCTCCTTTCCTTTCTCTCTTCAGCTCTATCCCTCTACCATTTCCTTTACGCTCACTGAAGCCAAAAGTAACCAATACCAGAACACTACCTTAAGGTGTTTGGCATTCAAGGAATAGTTCCACTGAAGCACCTGTTCTTGACGAAATCTAAATCTCCTTAATGTTATCCAAGTGGATTCATTGTTCATAGTTTAAAAATCTTTTAAAATTTTAAGTTCATGCAGAAAAGAAATACCGATAGATTCGATTGATAATTTTGAATTACTTTCCTTCTTTCTTTAATTTTCAGTGGTATATTCAGTTGTTGCATGAGTCACATTTTTAACCTCCGCCATTTGGTTGTGGCCCATACAATCCTTGTTTTAGTCACAATTTTAGTCTTATCTTTTAATCTATTTCTTGGCCACAAAAATGCATCAATTCGTGACACCAATTGACTTGTGATTTCAGATGTGTGTAGACAAGAGCGTAGAAGAGGAATAGCATTGCGCACTAGAATATAATGTTCTTGAGTACTGAGTTTTACATCATCTACTACCACTTTTTCAATAAGTTGGGTCAGAGATTATTCTGTGAATAGCGTGAGAAGTACTGATGGTATTTACATTATATTTCTCTTCCAGCAGACTGATCAGGTGGTTTTAGGAATTCATAAATGAAGAGTATTAGCCACGAGTGAAGTGGCTACGAGCTTTGTCCTCATTTAGTTTCGTCACAATATTAGAATTTATCACTTTTCAAAGATCGGAATATTGTGATGGTGTCAAAATGCGATCTAAAAATTCTGAAAATCAGAGAACGCCAATGTCAAGATGATCCGTGGTTGTAGCATTTCAAAAAATAAACGTTACAACTCCCAAGACAAATGGTCTTCTTCAAGAGGTTTTAAAATCATAATATCTATGGTGAAGCGACATTTACCGTTCGTAATTCGTTGTATAACCCTAACTCAAATGATCATAAATTTCTTAAAGTGACTCCTCCTTTTTACAAAATGAGTAGAAGTCGCTTGGATATTGGATATTTAATTTATTATCAAATTGGTTTAAATGAAAAACTTCTTCCCACATCCCAATAATTAATCTTATTAAAGCAACAAAGGATTTTAATAAAGGATAAATCCCTTACTGGAATATAATTATGATATTATTTTGGACATGTGATGAAACAAAAAAAATATCCAATAAGGGAAAAATAGAAGGAGAGGGAATAGAACTGTGCCAACTTTGATTGACAATCTATTACCTATTTTGGATATTAAAAATTTGAATGTTGGTATTTTTAAAGAATACACGTTGCGTCATGCATAACATATAGGGTCAGCCGAGAAAATGTTGGAGCCATTCTCTCTGCCTCTAGACTCATTCGGAAATGGAATTTTGAAAGCTACAAATTCATGCCAAAATTAGTTAATTTGCGTGTTGTCGTTCTAGGAATGTAAAAGTGTGACTTACGGACGTATAAATTGCCAATCCTATGAGAGTACTTGCTGAACGCAACAGGATCTAAAAAGGAAGACGGAAGCTTGTGAAACAGGTCAACGCGTAAAACATTATGTCAGGAACAAGATTTTAGGAGCATTCGACCAGACCATATGGTGTTAGAATTTCGCAGTTCAAATCTGTTATGTTGGTTAGCCAATGAGTTTGTGACTTGCTGAACAAGACACGGTGTACTTAAGTGAAAGCCTTTACATTTTAATTTTTAACTCACGAAAAGCCTATTTAGCTTTTCGGGTTGATGTAAAAATAACATATATCAGGAATAATTGATTGAGTCATTTCTGTAGGATTATCATTTTGGGGACATTTGTTCTGGGGGTAGTAGGGAACGATTTAAGATGCCAAGGCCCCGGCCCTGTTTCACAACCAGGCTGGCTTTCACTAGCTCCTTCCCAGCGAGAGTTCCTAGAAATGTGAACATCTGGAAACCAGCAGCATCTGCTCATCCATACTGGTCTACGAATTACTAATCAGAGAATTAATTACTCTTTTGGAATTTAATTATTTTAGTAATGTTTCGTTAGTGTTATTTCCTACGTATTCTTTATACAGTTCCTTCCATTTCATGTAAACTAATTTAACGTTTACTCGCAGTATAAAATTGATTTGTGATTGGATTGCAGGGAAATATGCTACATTAGTCCTTACGGGGGGGGGGGGGGCGTGAAACTGTACTTGATAGCCCAGGCCTTCGCGTACATGTCTTAGTCGATTCAAACAATTTTTCTGTAATGTAATAATACTAATTAAATTATATTTCTACAGTGTCTACTTTAAAATCTTAAAACAAATACGTTTCGAATTAATTAAACTTTTGCCAAATTCGTAATGACACACTGGACAATCATTTCAACCCATAATGATTACAATGTAGGTACTTTAATCATTTCAGCTGTTGCATTATATTGAGCTAATGTTGAAGCTGATGGAGGTATAGTGTTTTCTTGGTAATACTCCCGATGGACATGTCCAATGCACTCACTCACCTTAAATTCTCAAAGAATTTCCTAACTGCATGTACAACTTTCAGTGCTGCAACATTTAGAAAGTAATTGTGTGCTGGTTGTATAACACCAATAGTTTTAATAAGACATTAAAAAAGTAGTTGAAAATATATGAAATTTCGCTTACTATGTGGGAAGTCAAAATCCAAATATCTGCTTCTTTAGCACCGAATAGAAGGGTGTTTTAATGTTACATATGGGGTTTCTTTCTTGGAAGGCGAAAGCGTCCTATACATATATTTTGTGTAATAATATTAGGAGTAAAATTGCAATTTCGAACCCCCTCCCCATCTGATTAATAAAAAATTTGAATCAATGTTTTTTCCCTCTTGAGGCATCGAAATGAAAAGTTATCTTGGTCCGGGGCTAAGTCTTACTTAGTGACCTATTATTATTTTTGAATTTGATATTTAATATTTGTGTCAATAAATTTATACTTCATTGGTTTTTAATTATTTTGCATAACTTATCCAGTCTTTGTTTGTAACTGTAATTGCTGATTTTCGACGTCAAGAAGTACCTACTTGGTGTAGCCCTCGCCCACCGACACAGTCCAAGGAGAACTGCGCCCACTCGCACCAGTTTTCCTTCTCTTCAAAGGTCATGGGGAGATTTAAAGTGTAGCATTTGAATCCAACCCCTCCCCCACCTGGGAGCCGGACTTTCTGGCGTTTCGCAACCATTGCTACACCTCCCTCTACTTTCATGAGTGTTTCTCTTTATAAAACAGGTTACATTTTATTTGCTTCTGACTAACGTATGATACAACTTGTCATGTGGAAATTATGCATGTGCTGTTATGAGAAAGTTTTGTAAATACTAAGCAATCTCCAATTCAGCAGTAGAATAAACTACAGATACAACATTGATAGTACCTCCTTAGTATTATTTAAATGGGTTACTGTACATTTAGAATCATAGGTGGGATCTGCCTTGTGAAAAAGTGTATATCCCTAAAACCCCTTATCCAATTTATTTGAGAATCAACGAAAGGATCAAAATGCCAAAATCACCTCCCCTCTTAATGCTTCATTTAGAGTACTTTCGGGGCGAACCGCCCCATCTCTCCTCCCCCAAAGTACTCTGTTTTTAATAAATGAAGCTTTAAGAGTGGAGGTGATTTTGACATTTTGATCCTTCCGTTGATGATGGACCTCCACTAGCCAGCCCAAATCCCGAGTTATTTGAAAATATTTTAGTATGTCAAGAGGAACCTCCTCAATAAGTTGTGTACGAAATGTGTAAATGAAAAGTCAGGTTTATCAGGGGGAACCATTAAAAAAAAATAATAATAAATAATAACACCGTGGTATTTTTCACTCGTTTACAATGAATGAACCCTCTTTATATCAAAACTTCATCTAGTGGAAGAATTAATTGAATAATGTTACCAAATAAATCCCAGAATAAATTTGACCTCGTTCATTCCAATAAATTTGGTTTCCCTTTTAGTATTTTTTGTTGGCCCACAGGCTCCTCTTACCAACATACAGTTTGACATTTGAGAGCATTAGGCGATTTCACTTACTTAAAGAAAAAAGAAGAAGAGAATTTTCTCACTCCTGAAGTTCGTATTTTGATTAAACCAATCATTGGTCGGCCGGCTAATGGTCAGAATGAGCCATGACGTTCTAAAATATTAAAAAACCTATTTTTTCCCCCAAATATTTAATTAGGGCTCAGGTTAGCCACGTGAGTTAAAGCGTTGACCTTTATCTCACATGGTTAACCTAGAGTGGCGAGTTCGATTCTCGCCTGGGCAAAGGAAATTATTTAGTGACGAAATTCATTAAATAACTTCCTAAGTCCCACCCTGGCTAGAAGAGGGTGGTAACCTGTAGGTAACCCCTCCAAATTAGCCTGAGCTGCAAAAAGTGGACGTTAATAAATAATAATAATAAAATATTTAAGATATACAGAAAGCAATACTTGCGTCTTATTCCTTTGTGGCTACGCCAATGCATACCTGTAATGAAAAAAAATAATAATTAGTTTCTGGTTATACGTGATATGATGCATTTAACTTCATTCGTATAAAATATTTTTTCAGGTGATCATAAAACGTTATTTATGTATTTCGTGAGTTCGATTCTCAAATGAGCAATAGGATTTTTGTTTAGTGACAAACCCTGTGATATAGCTATATATATATGATTTAACTGTGTGATATAGAATTACGATAACACAAAATTGGAAAAAAAAGTGATTTATGAAAAAATGGATGGGCTAGTTTCGAAATTTCATGCCTCGTTTAAAAGTGTACTTCGTTAAAGCCTTTCTAATGTACAAAAAAACTTCTTTTAAGAAGTTCTTTAAGGATATAAATCTGGGAAGAATAATATTGCCTCAGTGTAATTGTTTTAAAACTCTTTTGAAGCCCTATCCGACTAGATAGAGGCTGTGCAATGACTAGAAAGATATAAGAAAAAGAATGGATAGGAGATAGAGACCACATCCGGCTGTTGCGGGGGTTAATCCCGACATTCTTGGCAGACTCGTGACTTTAGACCACAGCCCTTCCCAAGCTGTGGATTGTCTTCAGTCATGGCCTTTCTTCCCAGCTCATAGGGTTCACTGATCTTATCTCAGCATAGGATGGCAATGGTGGGCGTTTCGGTGCATCTGTACTAACAAGATAGCGCCTTGATTATGTATTTCTGCGGCCATACGTTTATCTGATATCTCGCCAAACAATGGGTAGAGTACGTATGCCATATATAAACTTGTGGCTTAGCCAGAACCTAATTGCTTCGAAGCTTTGGAGAGAATTTAGATAATTTATAACATTGGTTAGTTGACCTTAAGTATTTTCAGTGTTTCATCAAATAAAGGCCTACGAACATGCTAATATTAAATGTAATTCAGTCAAGAAAAGGTAGGTTACTCTCTCAAAGTTGCATTGATATCTTGAGGTAGAACTTTCCATCATAAGAGATGATGAAAGATTTAGTTCCAACATTGAAATTCACTTTCTCAAAATAACAGAAATGATTGCCATCGTAAATAGTTATATGCTTTCTATAAGATTAAGTTACCTATTTCGTTTATTTATTATTATGCTATTTTATATTCCACAATAATATAATACATTAAGCAACGATAAAACTACGGTTAATTTGATCGCGCATGTATACAATAAAGTAAAGTAATAAAGATGATTGCAGTATAAATGGAGCGTTTGTGCAATTCTTTCACTACTCTTACAAGACTATTAGTATTATAGAAACTCGTCTTGAAGGGGAATTATTACAAATAGTTCTGAAAGGTGTATAATTAATTTGGAAACACTTATAATATATTGAAAGGATTTATATTTATGAATTAAACAGAATATATAACATACAATATATATACATGTGTGTGTGTGTGTGTGTGTGTGTGTGTGTGTTAATATTATGTTATGGCCAGAAATTTAGAGCCATATTACTTAAATGAATAAATGATTAATAACAATATATGTTATTATAAAATATATTTAACATTTATTTACGCATTATGCACTTAAATAAAGCTAAATAGCAAGGGCACTGTGTTTCTGATTGGTTCTTTCTTAGAGGGCGCTGAAGATGGAGAGCGTGCTCTGAAAGTGTTCCACCCAAAAAGAGAAAAAAAAACGTATAAAGAATTGAGACATTTTACTTCGATCCAAAGAGCTATGTAACATTTTCTCGATTTTCTGGCTCACCAATTTTGTCTGGCATCCTCCTGGCACGTTGCTCTCCACTGCCCACCGTTGCCCGTTTTGTTAACGTAATCTAATGCTTAGGCAAAATACATAATTATAGTGTTTAATTTAGAATCAATTTACATAAAACAACAAAATATTTACATGGGAATTGGTAGCTAAACCCCTCATTTTAGTGACGTCCAAATTTACTCGAGTAAACAAGAACTTGTTTTCTAAAATGATTTTAAGTTAGTGGGATATATTTGACAAAATGGTCCCGAAGTACCTTCCTGAAAATACTTTATATAAAATTACTCAAGAAGTTTTCTGTCTTGTACCGGCGAGGGGTGAGGGTGGTAGGATTGGAAAAGGTTTAAAATCAAAACCACCCGTTATTTAATTATTTAGTTTTATCAGCTGTAATTCAAATTATTCTTTTACCTCCTTGTAGTCAGGAATATTTATTAGATATAGTTTGAATACTCTCATTCAAAGTATTCAAGATTTTCAGCTTAGTATCGTCATTTTATCAGGATTTCGGTTTGGCAGCACGTTTCCTTCCGATAGGGGGAGCCACAAAAAATAATTTATATCATTCAAAAGTACCTCCTGTTAAGAGTTTGTTGGTTTTCTTCTCTCTCCCCCCTCACTCCCTCCCTCTCTCTCTTTTTCATTCCCTTTTAACTGCGGTGCAATAAAGACGGTAAAGAAACAGTCTTAACGAAGGGGGCATCGGAGAAAGAGGTCAAAAGAGCCGCGGGGATTGAGATTCAGTCGTTGGCCGTGTACAGTTATCCCGACGTCAGGAGCCCGCCATTTCGATGCTAACTCGCCAAATATATCTTCATACTGTTTCCTTAGTCGTCCTCCCAAGGATCTTACTCCACGCGTCCCCTACTAACAGCCACATTTCCAGGCGAACGAGAACCCTCAGAGAATTCCTGATATGTTCCAAGTCCAAGAGGGTAGTGTTCTAATTACAAGTGGCGACGGGTGGTAAATTTAAGTACATAAAACAGTAATAATAGTTCAATTTGAAGTTGTCTCATTAAGAAAATCATCTATTGACATTTCTCAAACGGTTGACCCTAGGCGTTGTCATTATGGTATTTGGGCTTAAGAAAAAAATTTAATGTACTATTCACTTACTACCTGTACTGTTTTTTTTTTGTTAAGTAAGGAAGGGCCTACTCAGCCAATGACCCGGGTAGCGTCCCTTGGAGAGAGCAAAAAAAATCGGCCTCTCATATTAAATTATTGAACTACATGCAACTTGAACGAAGCTTATTTTCATCTTTTGGAGGGCGTTTGAAGAAAGTTTTGAAAGCTCCGGTGCAACCTCAATAGCTTATTTTCCCTGGCGGAAAACTGTTTAAAAAAGAAGGAAGAATGCTGATAAGGTGCCGTTGAAAGTAAGACAATAGCAAAGTAATCAACTTCTAAGATTTTTGGCATTAGTAATAAACTGGCCTCTCGTGATAACCTTGTCATAAGAGGTCAACTATTGATGGCGTGTACGTGCTCACAAGAAGACATGTGCGGTGGACTACTGAGATGTTATAGATGAGAAAGGTCCCGCTATTCGGTCTCAAAATAGTCATAGACAATTTAAGTATAAAAACACCGAGAGAAGAAATCGGGGTAGATTAAGGCAAACCAAGAAGTTGACAGCAGATTTATTAAATGAATCAAAGTTACGAAAGATTAAAGGAGTTGTTACCATTTGTTCTTTAAAGGAATGCAATGGTGGAAGTTCGACTAATTCAGAACAAGTGGTGATAATTAAAAATTTATCCTTCAGGACATCATTTTTCAGAATAAAAAAAGAAAAGGTTACGCGTCATATTGCCTAGATATTGTTGACTTGATCTGACATTAGCTTGACTGCTAGAACGTTAGATTTGCTTACGGTGTGTTCAAGGTAAAAACCTCAATCCGTTCACTATAATTATGATTGTCCCATTGTGTTTGTGTTCCGCAGTCTCAAGAGAACAGTAGCAGCTGGGATTAGAACCCGATAGTTAAAGGGTTGCTACTCTCACTTTGCTGATGTAATATGTCAATTCTCTCATAAAGCGCCTTGAGACTAACAAATGTTTGATTTTAATATGTCGTAAAGCGCGAAAGGAATATAAGAATACATACGGACACCTGAAATAGTGGGTAATTGTGTATCCAATTTCTGTTACTAATAAAAATATGATTACTCTAAATAATAACTTTTTATGATTCTCATATTTATTATATTTTAAAAAATTTGAAACCAACCTGTTCCCAAAAAATTAAATTTACCCGTACTGTTTATTAACTATAAAAAATAAAATAATATTTTTCTATTATAAACTACTATCCCGTTGCCATCCGTCGGTGCAGACCGTCACAGGAGTACAACTCTAGACGGCTTGAAGATGGTGCCTTTGCATCTAAAGCACAATGCCAGCTGTGCTCGACCATCAGCCAGTGACGACGGTAACCACCGACAGATATGACAACGGTATCATATACTGGCGGTTCCAACCCTTTACTTGATTTGCTACCCAATATTTTCAAAATCCAATTACAACTAATAAAGCAACAATAAGGTTAAGTTTTTACAGTGACAATTTCTTTTCATCCTTGAAAATATATCCGAAATAGAGGCTAGCTAGTATTCATAATTAGATTAGAAAATAAGAAAAACAAATCAAAAATTATTTCTTCGAATCATGTACTTCTAAACATAAGTAGGACTACTGAAAAGTGTTTTCTTCCTTTTATTTGATGATTTAATAAATAATAATTCTAGTCTTTTGCCCAGGCGAATAGATTTTTACATTATGTTTACATAGAAGAAAATAAACTTATATTGGCACTCAGTAGAGTAATTGATTTGAGTTGGGGGTGGGACTAAGGCAGTTAACGTTGGGTATTTAACATTTTGGAAGAATAGGGGCAAGTGCATAATGACTAATGTTTGTAAAGGACAAAGGGTGTTGCAGTTTGGCGGGTAAATGTCAGGAGCGAAGGCTAACTCCTTTCCCGCGCAGAGGGCGGGGCAGTATTGCGTCTACACCATATGGTAACGCGGGGGGCTAACTAATCATGATGACACAACGAGTGGCTCCCTCAACAAATAGAACCAATAAATCATTATGTGTAAATGTTTCGGGAGAACAGTCTGGAGTTTTCGATCAATGAAAAACAGAATACATGTTACTACGCGTCCCCGTTTTATTCTGGTTATACGGTTTTAAATAAAAATATTTTAAATAGAAAAATTAGAACAGAAAAAGATATTTTCACCAATAAAGATTTCTTTCAAAGGGGAGGATAACTGTATTTCGTAGTCCACTTCATCTTAAGAGGTCATCCTAACTCGTATTTAATTGATCAGTCCTTATTAATTGTTTATTACAATTTTAATATAAGAAGAGGATGAGAAATGCGTTTAATTAGGTCGTATTTACTCTTCTGGAATAAATTATTTAAGTGAATTTAACAAAATTTTGTATTTCACTGGAAAATTACTACCTCAATTACCTATGAATTTTCAATTCATCTCAATGACTAAATGAATTTTCAATTCATCTCAATGACTAAATGAATTTTTAAGAAATAAAAATTACATTGATTTTAATTTTTGGCTTATACTGGCTGGTTGGTTTCAAATTTAGATGAAATCGAGCATCTTTCCATTTGTAAATGTATAAGGATTTCATTACGATACTCGGTTATATCTAGTATCTAAAATACTATGGTTCTAAGGTAATTAAAATCCCAGTAACACATATAGTTCTTAAATATTATAGTTACACACTAATAATTGTCCAATAATTTACAAATAAAAAATTCTCTGGTTAACGTAAAAATATAATGATGGTTTTATCTTTATAAATACGGAAATTAGTGCAATGTTGCTAATTCAAAATACAGTAAGAATCAGCTTTCTTCCCAATGATTTCCAATAGAATGAAAGATATTCTAATATAAGGTATGAAAGCAATGAAGAAGTACCTTGCAAATCAAAATAAAACCCAAAAATAACCATGTAAATGGGATTTAAGTTGCGTTCTTAGCATTGTTTTCAATCAGCATCTCATTCTGAGCTCCGTATAACCTACTTAAAACCTGTCAATACTAGCCGCCACAGAAGACTCGTTCCAAAGAGTAACTGATTATATGATGGCAATTGCCAAAAGACAAAACCTTTTACTCATATTCAAAACAAATATAGTATATAATAAAATTAATTCTATATTTTTGAACAGACAGCTAATATAATGAGAGAAACGTAGCTCTCAGTACATCATAAGATTAATTCATGAATAGTTTAATGTTTTTTATTAATGAACTCATACGGCTATCATAGTAATGCTGTAGGTGGGAGCCATTCTTCTAGGGGGTGGTTGCCGTTAATACATTAGTATTCTTGATATGAGGCGGTGGGTTCTAGAAGGAAGTGACGCATCGGAAGCCAAGACAATGGGCTCCCATCCGGTAACTCTGACTCCTTCTTCGTTTCGTCATCAGCCCAGTCGCCTCAGCTTAACTCTCTAATATTAATCACGAGAATCGTGTAATTAGTTGAGAACCTTGAGTGTCTTTTGTAGTATATATAATATGTGTACAAAAACCGCATAGGATCGTGGAAATCCCCCTGCAAGTCTTTCAAAATGTCTTCGTAGGCAGATCAAAGTATGTGCATAAGTAAAGAAATATGCAATAAACCAAAGTGTGGTTATTTCAGCTGTACACTGTTTGATAAAAAGGACAAACCAAAATACGTAAAGGAACTATAATAACCATTCTGTGCATAAAGAAGTTCTCTCTCAAGGATAAAATAAATCCTTTTTACACCCTTACACGAAGTAACGGAAGTATTGGAATCGCGAAAATCATTAGATTACAACAGAATATTTACTTGTGAACGGAATTTTTATATTTCAACGGAATTTTGAGGCTCCCTGAACCCATTTACAGTTGTTTCGTCGTAACTGTGCGTACGTATCTCGCATAAATCAAAAATAGCTAACCTTACAATGCTGAAATTTCATATTTGGTCTTGCTATAATGTTGAAATATGCATCTCCCCTTTTGACAACATTTTATATGAGCATTTTGTTCATCATATTGAACCGGTTATACATAGTTTTATATTTTTTGATCGGATGCATTGGAACGGAGATATCGTATAAGGAATTCAGTGGTGGCTCAAACTATAATTTTTCTACAAATGATGCCTCTAGATGGCTGTTGAGCAGAGAGTTCTCAAGAAATCCCCACGTCAGTTTTGGCGTCGACTTGTTAAAACGTATTGGCTCTATCGAAGCAAAATATTAAAGCATGAATTAGTCATTATAGAAACAAATCTTCTTTAATTTTTCAATTTTTTTCCACAGCTACTGCGTGAACATCTTAGGTTCTGCCATATTAATGTTTAAGAGACTGGTCATATGCTGTATTGTGACTCATATTAATTTTCTGCAAACTATTAATTCTTAGGATAATAGCTTTGCGCAAAGTTTTGCTAATTTTTTAGTTAGCCATTTGCCCGTCAACCACATATATACCAAGAACCTTCTGTTAGGATCATATCTTTTCATTAATCCCCTTTTTGTTGTTGCTTTCAAGTTCAACATAAAAGAACTGTCTGGGTACCTTTTATTATTTCTTTTTTTTAAGAAACAAATTCCTTCGAAGGACTAATAAAGTCCTTCGGCCTTTTTGCTTACGAGGCATATATCAGAGGGTTCCCAAGGACTGAAGTATTTAGTGGAATGGTGCCTTACGATTCGCTGAAGGGCCGTAAGATTAGCCCATAAATTCAACAGGTGGGTTGTAAAAATAAATTAGTGCTCATATGGATGCCTACAGGGGAGCCCCTGACAAAACACAAATCAATCCAAAGAGGTGTTACCTGCTTTGGGGCTGGTGGTAGCCGCCTCTAGGGGTGTCGGATGCTCCCTTGAGGACAGCTGACTAGAGCTTGTAACAGCTGGGCAAAAAACCAGCAGAATTGGGCCTACCTTTCTCGCAGAACTGACCTGTCTTTGGCTACCTGCCGTCGAGTCCCACAAGCCCTTCGGACCTTCCCAACAGCGGTTTTCTTTGTTATATTTTGCTTTGATATATGTCAAATTTTACCCTCATCTGTAATATTTCTTTGACTGATTGATTTTAAATTGTTTAGTTTTTTTCCTACCACTTAAACTGATTTATGGTTGAGATCTATCAGGCTGTTCAAAGAATCCCAATTCGGTTGCACATATTTGAAATTAATTAATCTACATTTCAAACCAATATTATTGGTCTGATTCTATTTTTTACAATTAGTGGTTGTTTGACATTACTTAAGCTTATTTTATTTAGCAGCCCATATTCAAATAAATGATTGCTACTATTTCAACACTACATTCGTTCCACCTAAAAAAAAAAATGAGAACAAGGAGGATGAGCTCTGATCCAATTGGTGTTGAGGCACGCGAAGGAAGTATTCCGTACCCGGCACTTCAACTTTACGACCATATCCAATCGGAGTTAGTGCTTTTCTGTTTGCCTCTCTGCTTGCTTATGAATCCCTTCCTTTCTGCCTTTATTGGTTTGTTTTTTTTCTCAGGTCTTAGAGAAGCTTGTACTACCGCATTTATTGAAATGTAAAACCCGGTGACTGATCACTTAGACTGGGGCTTTTGTGAATTTTGAAATGCTGTAATTAAAATATATAACAATGTGTTTTAGGGCTTTGTGGATTTATTTTTGGGATGTTTTATTTAGATGATGTCATTATAGGTCAGTTAGGATTAGTTAGACTGTGGTTCAACAAAACAATGCTATGTAGTTCTAGTCAAAAAGGTCACCAGTACGCTAACCCGAGTATATTACACGCTCGTACACGTTACGTTTTATATATATTATTTTTAATTGAGAATAAAAGTCCTTGAAATTGAGGAAGGGGTTCAATTATAGAGGGAGCCAAAGTCCAAAGTATGATTTGATTTACTTTAATTCAAACAGAAATAAAAGTATTATTTTACCGTCTACTCACAAAATTAAAGAAAATTCGATAAATTTAACACAACAGTACCCTGTGCAGTTGTTGTTTATTTTGGTAGTAACGAAGAGTTCCGAAATCCTAGATATTACTGTTCGAGAATCATGAAATGATTCATCATAACCGAATCTAATGTCTTGAAGTGTATGATCTTAAACCCATTGGCGGGTGTGTCGCTAATTTCTGAAAGCAGCTGTCATGTTGCATCAGTAATGGAGGACAGAACGCTCTGTTTTGGAGTTGCTGCCGATTTGAGAGAGTTGTGTGCGTCTCGAGACTCGGGAAGTTGCTTAAAGATGGGCTTCGTCCACATTGGGATTCTTTCTGATCTAATATTACTGACGAGGCCGGGCAGAGCTTGAGATCGGTGCCAGCTTGATCCGTTGGTTACTTTCGACAGCCTTCGTGGAGGAAATTTAAATTTCCGGCTGTACTCCTCCGCAAATCGATTATGTCCGGTCACCGCGAAGGATTTGACAGGAAGGCTGTTCCTTGGCCTCTTTCGTGTGTGAGCCTCGCTGTCAATATTTACTTAAGACGGCCAAAGTGCCGCAGCCCCCGAGTCATCGCCATTTTGACCGCTTATCTTGAGCCGACATCTTGCTAATTCACTCCTTGTTGGTTGAATGGCCAGCCTCTGTCGACCTTTAGTTCGAAATTCATTATTACATTCACCTTCCAGGTATACAACTGCTCCAAGAGCTCGGAATATTATTAGTTTTTTAAGGTGGCTAACTACTATTGCAATATTTTATTTATTTATTTGGAGGTTAGCAACTGTGTTGATGTTGCACGGGGAAAACTGTATAAAATTAAAAAACGAAACAAAATTAATTTAAAGGAAAATGAAACTACATAACAGAAATTGAACACGAAATACAGAAATGCAACATAAAACAGAAATGGAAACCAAAAACAGAAATAGAAAACAAAATTGGTACAGAAAACAGAACTGAAACGAATAACAGAAATGGAACACAAAAACAAAATGGAAAACCAAGAACAGACATGGAACAGAAAACAGAAATAGAAATCAAAATGGAACTGGAAACAGAAATGAACATAAATGGAAAACAATAAATAAAAATCGAACACAATAAAGGAACAAACAAAAGATAAAATCCAAAATTAATTACAAAAACTAAAAGGTGAGAATAACAAAAAAGAAAAAAAAGAGTCACGTTGGATAATAGGAAAATCAAATTAAAAATATTAAACAAAATATAATAAAAATAAATAAATTGATAAATAAAATGGAATATATATCTGGGGAGGGACCTTCAGTTTTGCTAGACCAAAACAAAGGATGGAACATTTACATCATACAAATTCCAAAGAGTTCATAAAGAGTTCAGCAAACATTTAACACACACACAAACACTATTGCAAATTATTGATAACCACTAAAAGCTATTATCATAGGCAAATTCATATTAGATTTGGAATGACATAAACCGATGGTGTATTTATTGCATCATATGCCGATGATATAGTTATGGAATAAAGTCAGCAAATCTCTACCTACAGGACCTTACAGAATTGTTACCACTTATTTAAAACATAATCTAACATTGCTGAGTTTATTCATGGACTTGAAACATTCCTGAAATCCTACATAGATACTTGTCCAGGAAATCCATTTTTTATTACATTGTAAGGATTATTCATCTGTATGTGTGTGTGGATCTTACAGGATCTAGAATCACATGAAAAAAAGAGTGTGGCCCACGGATTTCTATCACATATTCAGTTACTAGTACAAGTAATCATATTTTTATTGAAAACAAGTAACTTTTTAATAATCAATGTGTATTAGTGATAAATAGAATTTTGCATATTTATCGTAATTTTCCAGTTAGATCTCATGGGCTCTGAATACAGTTCTATTAAATTGCTCTGTGCCATGAAAGCTTATTTATTCTATGGATCTTTGCTGCTAAAATCTTAATAAACTTTAAAGCCTCCATTAAAACATTAATTAACGCCACTCTTAGCAAGATGGATTATATAATATTATTCTGAACAAATAAACGAATTGGACTAGGCAAGGAACAAAGCTTGCTAAATTAAAAAAGTAGACAGAAAACTCTAGTAAGAATCCAAAGGAATATAAATTAAATAACATGAAAGCATAGGTATTTTATGTTGTACCATGTATAATGACCTCAATAAGCAGATAGGAAACACTGATAGAAATTTCTAAAATACCGCTAAACATCCTCAATAGAAATGAGTACCATATAAAGGAAAGAACTTTCTTCAAGGAATTCCTGGAAGCCTATCGTTGCTGGTTGGAATGTGACCTCTGCCCCACCAGCAAACTCATTTATTTTTCAATTAAACCAACGATATTTGGGTTTAGCTTTGCTTTGGTTTGGAAACACCGCAAGAAAGATAGAAACAAAACCAGCTCAGAGGCAACTAATATATGGTACCAACTTAACATTAAAAAAAAAAGGTAAACAAATCGTCTCATTCATCAAGTATAATACTTTTTTAAAACTGTGTTTAAGCATTCTGGAACGAAATTGACTACTTCTTTATTTAAAAAATCTGATTGAATACTGCATGACTCGTATTAAATTGAATATACATTTTTTTTTTCATTGGAAAGTGACTTATGATCTCTACTGCAATACATAAGATCATCAATGTCATACAACGTAATATATACATATTTTTATGATCAACTAAAAACTACTGTTTTGTATCTCTAATAGATACGAAGAAATTTACAATTTTTTTAATTTTTCCTTCCTCTAACCTTTTCTCTCTCTCTCTCTCTCTCTCTCACTCACTCTCTCTCTCTCTCTCTCTCTCTCTCTCACTCACTCTCTCTCTCTCTCTCTCTCTCTCTCTCTCACTCACTCACTCTCTTTCTGTTGATTTTGATCTTAGGGGAAGAGGTCATATGTTACGACAACTCGGTCGTATTTTAGTTATTAAAGATAAGTACATATTATGTATATACAAATATACAAGCTAGTCAATATAGGTATAGAGGGTTAAAGCATATAATTCCGTTGAAATAGAGAACTGTAAATTACAAATCTTCCTTTACTTTAGACAATTAAGAATTAAAAATTAATAGGGCGTTAAAGATTAAAATCTTTGTTTTTATAATGCATGATCGTTCTGATGCCAATTGTTTATTAGCTTGCTTGGTTTATATAAATAAATAAAATTATATGGGAATTTGTTCATTGCTAACAGGTTTAATTCTTATAAAATATATAAATTTAAAAAAAAAACTATTATTAAGGAGGAAGGTTTCATTCAGGTGATTCACACTTTTAATCACGCCCTTCAGGATGAACAAAAGGATTTTGCTTCATAAACTTGACCTAGATTTATAGACGTTTCAGCTTTACGATTTCACGCTAGACTCCGTGGAATCATCTTTATAAAGAAAGCGTTGAAGTACTGTCTCATGTCCTTTCTATTATTTGTATGTCAGTTAAAATAGGCTAGAGATTTTTTCCGCTTTTTTTTCAGAATATTGTTTTTAGCTGTAATGCGATATTTTATAGAATTATCTCAAAGAAAACATTATAAGAAACGGTTTTTACTCATCTTGAACCACGTATTTATTTTCGAGAGACGAATAAATTGATGAAGTGAATGTACAACAATAGTGGCAGGGGTTTATTTTTTCTTTCTATCAAACTTCTCGCACAATGGAAAATTAATAAAACGGTTCATGAAGGGCCTAGGTCTGCCACAGGTCCGTTAATGTAGTGGCATTAGAGACCAAACACAAGCTACATCTTTATAAAAGCCCAATCATGAAACCTGGTAACCGCACTGCTGAATGATACTTAATGGGTAATCTCCAAGTTTGAGCCCGAGAGATATAGTACTATAACCCAACAGTAACAACAGAACACAACAAATAAAACTAAACACCATGAATAAACGATAAATGAACATTCTAAAAAATAACGAAATAAAATCAAATCAGAGATCGTTAGATCAAGTTCGTTAATGGCTGAAATCGGACCAGTGGCAGGAGGGGGTTTAGAGGGGGGATTTCGAAATATTTCCGTTACTATACGTCCGATCGAAATATTATATAGAACCAAACTTATTGCAAATTAAATTTACTATAAATATGGTTATATGCATTTTTTTTCTCTATCTTGAATATTAACCGAGATATTTTCATTTTTATTAAATGTGGCCGGTTAACGGACGAGGGTGTTTTCAAGCTAGTTCGGCCGTTTCCGTAACTGTTCAACACTCGTATGGAGATTTCTCTATTGTGTAACTCTACGTGGGATATCTGCTTAGTTTACACAGCCCCTGCGTGACGAACTTTTTTTGTTTTACTACATTACATAATACTTTTTCGGTATAATTTTATATAAATTATTTCGAAATAGGTCATGTACTACTATTAGTCGGAGAAGTGGGCACTGAATAATTTTTCGCACTCTTTACCATGGAGGTAGGTGTATAGACTTTCTCTAATCAGTATTCGAGTTTTCCATTGGTGTAGGCTGGCACTATGGCGATCCTGCTATGCAATAGTTTGGCTTTCCAAGAAGGTGTGTCGTGCACAGGGTTGCATCACTTAGTTGCAACTCAATGAACGGAAATACCTCAAGAGTTTTAAGGTTGAAAATTCTCCAATTTCAAGCATCAGTGGGTCGAAGGAAATTAGCCATCACTTCTGGTATTTAAAGAAGCGCGCAAAATGACTGATATTTTTTTCTTTTCGTTCATTTTTACTTCCTTCTTCGAATCTATATTTTATTTCATATGAAATCTTTTGATAATTTGAAAATTAAAGAATGTCTAATGAAGTGGATCAAACCATTTGGTTTAATTCTTTTAGGATTACAATTAGTTTTAAGCTACTGTTTATCATTGCTTGTTTGAACATTGCTTCTCAATAATTTAATTTTTGTAGAGGGCAGTAAATCCAAACATTTTTTAATAGAGTTTAGAGAAAATACATTTCATTTTTTCTATTCCAGTGATTTATTAACGTCCACATTTTGCAACAGCGGTTATTTGGGAAGAGTTGCGTATAGGTTATTTTGTATAGGTTAGGGGTAAGCATAGGAAGATATTACTAAGGGAATTTGGATCAAGGAATTCAGTTGACAGTGAAAGAATGTAGTCATTAACTTTAATAAGTAGAAAAAAATATAAGTTATAAATGCCCATTTTTTCTTTCTTGTTATATTATCATTATTTATTAACGTCCACTTTTTGATACTATGGCTAACTGGGACGGTTTATATATAGGTTACCACCCTTTTCTAGCCAGGGTGGTACTAAGGATTTTACTTAATGAGCTCGTCACTAAATAAATTTCTATTGCCCAGGCAAGGTTTAATAAGTGAGTTTAAGACCAACGCCTTAACTCCCAACCAAAAATGGCTGCAGTTAATGATAAAAATCAATAATATTATACTTCATAACGTTGTTAACATTGTTTGACTTATTGCAGAACATTAGTTTTGCCCATTCTCCATTAATATAACCCAGTCCTCAACGCTCCTGAAAACAGTACCTCAGGAAGGAAACGGTTTTTATGGCTAATTATGCTACTGTTCCGTATTGTTTCCCTCGACGGAGTTTTCTAGAGAATGTGAAGGAAGGAAATGCTTGAAAACGAACAGTGCTAAAAAAGAGGGCCCCAGAAATGAGAGTGTGTCTAAAAGAGCGACAGACCGTGGCAAGCACACACCTGCTATCCAGGCCTTTTGTTCTTACTCTAGGGTTTCAGGGACGGCCACCCTAAGTACAATACACTCAGTACAAGGCACACTAATGGTACGTATCATCAGTATGGTACAATAATGGAGAACATAAACATTCCCACGGGATCAATTGGTAAACCGACTGGGCGCCACTTTTATTGACTCATTCTCTTTCTGTATTTTAGACTCAAACTGTCTCTAGCAATGTCATTGACTTATGGAAGAACAATCACGCAATTCAAAACAAAATTTCTGTTAGTACAATTTGAAAAATCGAAACCAATTAGTACGTATTTGTGATATGCTGACATTACTATTCTCCCGTGGCACCGAAACAATCCGTAGTGAAGTTTTATGAATCTATCTGCACAATCTGCAATTATGATAATAAAGACGTAAGTACAGGAAGATATTATTCAGGGATAGTAGATCAATGAATTCACTTGAAAGTGAAATAATTAAGTCATTAAGGTAACTTATATGACTAGAAATAAATGTAAGTTATAATTGTCTACTTTTTATTTCTGGCTATATTAAAGATCTTAAAATATTTCTGTTTAACGTTTTTTTACTACAAATTGTTTTTATTATTATTATTTATTGACGTTCACTTTTTGCAACTAAGGCTAATTGGGACGGGTTATCTACACGTTACCACCCTTTTCTAGCCAGGGTGGGACTTAGGATTTAATTTAATGAACAAATTTTATTTTGTAAATTAAGAATTTTGAAAATTCGATATATCTCCGTTTTTACACGTCTGATCGAAAACGTGTATAGAACCATTCTTATTGTAAATGTAATTGTCTATAAATGTTTGTTATATAAGTATGTTCTCTAAGATTAATATTAACCGAGATATGTGGAATTTTTAGTTGTCAGCTTACAGTAAACCCCCTACTCCTACTCATGTCCTAAGAACAATAAGCTGTAATAACATGACCCTCTTTATTCTAAGCTTAAATACTAAATATTGTTTCAATTGGACCTTTATAATATACGAAATACATGTAAATTTGTTATGCGATGACGTCATCAATTAGGGTTTTACATTCTTGGCTTGACATTTTTTTTTAATCTATACTATACTAGATATATAACCGTTTTATTCAACACTAAAGATCATATTTGTGATTGACTGAAATTAGACCAGGAATGGGGAGGGGGGGGGTTTAGAGTAGTTGTGGACTTGGAACATTCGAAATATCTCGAGTATTATGAGTCGGATTGTAAAATGTTATAGAACCAATCTTGTTAAACTATTGATGGTCTACAATTGTTATTCTGTACATTTTTTTGTAAATCAAGTACTAACCGAGTTATTCGCAGTCTCGAGTTATTTTCAGTCTTCAGTTAGCCCCCCCCCCCCTTCGACTCACCTGTTTTTTTTCTTAGAAATAAAGAATATGTGGTGACATGAAATCACATGTGTGCTATACCTGGGAAATCTGCTTAGTTTGCGCAGCCCCTGCGTGACGGACTTTTATGTAATGACTTTGTCACTAAACGTTCGTCTATTTGCCCACCCTGTAATCCTAAGCCATGACTAGCCCGAGTTCTGAATTAAGTGTTAAGCAGTACTGAGAACACATGAGCGTGTAACTTGTCAAGAAATAGAGGTGTTTGGGTAGTGGGCGCGTGCGCTGTTGCCACACTTATGAAGGCCGGCCTGTCCGTTACTAAGACTAACTGTTCCTTAGACTGCTTCTGCCATCATTTTTTTTTTACATTTAATATTAATATAGAGTAGTGGCAAGGTCAACTTAGTACTATTTGTAATTTTTCATTTCTACCCTAAAATATTTGGAGAGTGGAACCTAACATTCATGCATATTTACCATTTCAAATATATTTGGCTTATACCTTCATAAACCGATGTTTCAATGTTTTAACCTAAAGAATTATTGGTTTTATTACATTTCAGCAAAAACATGGGAGACACTGGAGTTGGTTTCATATACACTGCTGTGTATCATACTGAACTTTCACCATTTTGGCTTGTAATTTAATTTTATACTGGTTTAAAGGTTAGAATTTTATTTCGAGAATTTTGTCAGATTGGGTAAGAGATGAAAGTCAAATTTAAAACGCCATTATTGGGATGAAGGAAAATGTCCATCCTTAGAGAACGGTCTGTCAAATGTGTAAGAGTTAAGTATTTTTAATCCATTATCTGAGTGTAATGGCTTTAAGAAGGATTACGTTGCATAATGACTGAAATCCAGTGTAATCGTCTACGAATTATAATAATTTCATGTGACCCGGGACTACAAATTGGCACCAGGCCCAATTTTGTAAAATAGTAAGCTTTACTTTCAAGTTAGGCAAAGTATCATAAACTAGAAAATGCTTTAGCAGATAGAATTGAACATGAGTAAAATATGTATTCATTTGATAAAAAACGTTCACTTGATGCTACAAAGTCTAATTGGGACGACTTGCTTACAGGTTACCACCCTTTTAAAGATTCTGAAGGACTAAAGATTTTATTTAAGTCTAGTTAAGAGTTTGTTACTAAACGGACTTCTATTATCCAAGTGAGAATCGAACTCCCTACACTAGGAGATTTATTTTATTCATTTATATTTGTAAAGATAAATTCAATTCATGGGGTATCTATAACCCCATCATACAGATTCTCCGCCAATTATAATGGGAGTCGTAGATGAACATATATTTGACGTTAGAAACATGTATTTAAATTTCATTTGCAGAGAGGTAATGTTCAGATATTTGGTTAGAAAGAAAGAGGATATGTTCAAATGGGGAACGATGCAAAATATGAAAACTGCCAAAAATACGATAATCATCAGACAAACACAAACACACACACACATAGATATATATATATATATATATATATATATATATATATATATATATGATGCTGTTGAAACAAGTATTTTTATCAAGGAAAAGAAGAAAGGTTTTTGAGAAGTTTTTGTTTCCTTAATTTTGTGTTATAAATAATAAGTGGCTTAAATATGGTGAAAGGTATATTTATATATATCAGAAATATTGCCGAATAGAGAGCAAATAGGCAAATGGTGCACACACACTCACACACACACACACACATGTATGGATGTGTATATACATTGCAAACTGGTCTTTTCATGAGAAATTGAACAATTGAACGACCCTACTGCCTTATTTCTAGGATGATGTTCGCTAAAAAACTAAAAATACATCAGATGATCCTTTTCCCATTCCGAAAAAATCCTTCACCTATTTTGGTTCAGTAAGCTTTCGTATACAGCACAGTGAAATGCACTGTTTAATACATTTTCTTAAAATGGTTTTGGTATGAGGTTTGATAAGCTTGCTAAAATAACAAATGGTATTTTGACGTTAATAACATTATATGGAAATTAACTGTGGCCCAATTACTATAATTTGAATTTCATGAATTAATTCTCTTTCTAGCTTAACTAACCTTGCTATAGAGAAATTATGCCAAGAGTGTCCGTCCATCCGTCTGCCTAGAACAGGTGGCTGCCTCCCTCGACACACCACCTGTGGTAGCCTCGCACGCTTAGGCCGTTGACCTGATGCCAGTGTAATTTGATGAATGGGTTTCATCGTGTGAGTTATATTTTTGGTTTATGATGACAAGGGTTTTGAAGACACAATAAGAGAATTGGTGGTGTCATATATGCTGTCTCTGCTAGCTAGAACGTCCAGCTGGCATGAAGTTCTGATTTACACGAATACAAAACAAGAAAGGGAATAGGTCACTAGGATATGCTTCTCCATGAGAGTATCCAACTACAAAGGCATTAGAAAGAGTGATGAGAGCTTACGCATAAGACTATTAGACATCCCTCCATCCGTAGACTGTATAAGTTGTCTAAACGACACCTTCAAACTAATGGAGTAAGAAAATTACAATATTAATGCAGCTCTACTTATTCCCCACTGGCGTGAAAGATTTCGACAACCAGTAAATAAGCGAATTATGGTATTGATCTTTAATGACAACTAACACACAGCAGACCAGCTTTTACAACAATTAAATATTTGTGAAGAGAACTTTTATAATAGTTAGCCAAATCTATATACACCGTAGTAAAATAACGCCTTCCTATTTCTTTATAAGCAAATCCGTATACGCCCCAGTAAAATAACGTACTCATGGTTCAATAACTGTATACAGATCAGAACACACTCCTCTCTCAGAAATAAGAAAACTTTTAATTTTAGACCGGTTTTAAACATCAAAAAATACCAATTAGAACCTTTTGACGTGGAGGAATAGCAGATGTTGAACTGCACAAAATCCCGTTCATTGAGTTTTACGATGTGGTTTTTCTCGAGGGTATAAACTAACCGTATTTTTATGACGTTTTAACTTGTGTACTCATGATGTTTTGTGGCTGTTTATTGCCTTCATGATATGTATTTTTAAATATGCCATGAACTTTTTTTACTGACAGTGACGAAAATGAGGTGTTTCAAAAACAATATGCTGTCTATTCGTACATATACTTGTATTTTAATGTTTCACCAGGGGGGACTAGCCATGTGAGTTAAGGCGTTATTCTTAATGACACATGGTAAACCTAAAGTCGTGAACACGATTCTCATCTGGGCAATAGGAATTTATTTAGCGATGAGCTCATCAAATAAAATCCTTAGTCCTAACCTGGCTGGAAAAGTGTGGTAACCTGCAGATAACTAACCCCAATTAGTTTAATAAATAAAATTTAATTTATTGTTTCAGCGCCTGTGCTTGTTATAAATTTAATTTATCAATTTAAAATTAGATATTGAGTTGATTAATCGACTAAATCGGATCTGAAAGAGTAGGGGTGTTTCTAGAAGGGGTAAAATTGTGATCGAAACAGAACTTTGTTGTATATAAATTACATGATCTTCTTGATCTAGTTGTTTAATACAATTCTTGTCCGGTTGATTTGACTGAAGTCTAATTTTCAAGAAAATATTAGTATTTCTTTCTTTTTATCTTCCAGTATTTGGCCACTATTACTTTTTTTTTTTTTATAGTCAACTGCTAGTGCACAATTACTTAGCTTAATTATGGGCATTTGGGCTTGGTATGATAGGTTAGTGCTAGGGTAGACCAATTGGCGCTTGAGATGGACTTTTGCGAGTCTATGTACGGCGTTGTTATAACATTGTACACAGGATATCTGCTTAGTTCACGGATTTCATTTTTAAAAGTCTGGTTTATGTACTTCATGGCTCTCATTTCTTTATAAGGACTGTAATAAGGTTAGTAGTTGTGTTAATGTAGGAGCAGGGAGACCTAGCGTAGTTTACTAGAGGCAGGCAAATGGGCACTGTGCTTAAAGAAAACGGTGAGATAACGGATCAAAGCATGGCCTACACAGAGCCGACGGGCTTGTTATGCTGATTGTGTGTGTTGTCGCACACTGGAGCAGTTCTGCCACCCTAACGGTACATCCTAGCTCTGACTTCATTACTCCGGAGAACCGCCCTGCACGACTCCCTCTCTGAGATCTTCGTGAATACCCTCAATAGCTCTCGCGCTATTTGAACCGCTCCGTTTATAAGAACTCGTTCCTTTCATGAGCCAAAGAACGCAGCCGCTACGGTATAATGCACAGATGGTATCAAAAGAAAATTTCCGTCACTCGGAGGCTGCGTAAACTAAGCAGATTTCTTATGAACTGGAAACGTTGCTGATCTGACACCACATATTCTCCATTTTTCATTTAAAAGCTGCCCAAGTAAACAGCTCTTGAAATTCAAGTGGAGATGAAATTTTTAGTAACTCAAGCGCTCTAAGTAGAGATCCCATTAGTAGGAGGGGAGCTTTGCCAAATGCTAAACACTAAAAAAACAAAACAAAAAAAGCTGGGCTAATATTATAATTAGAGACAAATCGTATAGAACAACTTAATGGAACAAAATTAAATTTACAATACGATTAGTCGTATAGCATTGTACACCCGACTTAGACTAACTGAAATTTAGTTACCCCTTTGTCCGATTTCAACAAATACATAGTTTTTAACGGATCTCGTTTTCGTCATCTCCTAGGTAGGATCGATGAACGTTTCAGGAAATTGTTGAAATATCGCATCAAGAGTACAACCTTAATATCAGAAAAGGTCCTTTTTGCATTTTATTTTTATTTTTGCCTACTCTAACCCCCTCCCCTTCCCCTTTCAGTGTGAGTCGAATCCAATCAAAAGATGAGGTGGACAACTAAATGTAGTCTAATAAATGAAATTTCAACATTGTTGGGCTTGTCCTTTTAGCAGATTTCCCTTAAAAGAAATCAGTTATTGAGGTTGTACTCATGACGCGATTTTCGAATTTTTCTTTAAATGTCCATCGATCCTACCCAGCAGATGATAAAAATGACGTCCGTTCAAAACTGTGTGTATATATATATATATATATATATATATATATGTATATATATGTGTGTGTCTGTTACCACTCTAGTGGTCGCAATTTTTGACTTATCGTTACTAAACTTGACCTGATATATAATCGTTTTATACAAAAAGAAAGACCAAGTTCGTTAACGGCTGAAATCGGACAATGGGGAGGGGGGGGGGTTTAGAGGGGGAGAATTTCGATAATTCTTAATATCTCCGTTATTATGCGTCGGATTGAAAAAGTGTATAGAATCAATCTTATTGCAAATATGATGTTCTATAAATGTTGTTATGTACATTTTTTCATTATCTTGATTATTAACTGAGATATTTGCATGTTTTAGTTTTCAGTCTTCAGTAAAGCCCCACTCCTACTAATCTCATATTAACAATATTTTATTATGTTATGAAGCACTTTATTTGAAGCTTAAATGCCACATATTGTTTTAATTGAACTTTTAAGTTTTGAGATAAATGCAAATGCGTGGCGCACGTGGAAAATCTGCTTAGTTAACGCAGCCCCTGGGTGACGGACTTTTTGAGTTATGGAAGTCATGTACTTCGTGCAAACAGAAGTACATTGCTTTCAGAAATACATCATTAAGCACATCATTTATTCCTTAATTTCTATCATGCGTCGATTTGCTCCTTCTAATTTACAATATCCATTTCAGATATTTTTTTTATTTTATTTTTTTTTATGAAATCAAAGAATATGTTGGATTTATATGGTCCAACAATTCACTTTAAATACGTCTAGTAGCATTCATGTGGTGCATAACAACAAACTTTCAAAGCTGATGTTTACTAATAATTTTTTTGTTAAAAAAAAAAAACCTATTGGCTTTAAGAGGAGTCCTCTCGGGTACTACATCCTGTTGCCATTATAACTTGTTATAATCGTGAAGGAGGCTATAGGAAACCACTACATGTCCTTGTGACTGACTATTATGCCTTGAATACCTCTGCAAAAAATCAGTAACTGTAGTCTTTACAAACAAACATACATTTCGAAAACGTCGGGAGTGACAACACTACTGCAATGGCGTAATCAACTTGTAACAGAATTGAACGGATTTTCGGTGTTGAGACCTAGCCCTTTACGCTATTATTGTTAAGGAGAACAATTGTTGAATTGTTTATTGTTGCCGACGGAACTGGGTGTACCTACAGAGCAGAACTTCGCTAGGGACAGTGCCTGTTCCACTGGCTGCCTTCTTCAAGATGGCCGAAGCACATTTGGTTTCTTTACTCCGTCAGATTTAGGATTTTTATTTCACTCTAATGGAAAAAGTGAGAACTTAATAGACTTCTATTAAATTTACTAACGAAATTACATAGCTTTCACATCCTTTTTCATTTTGTCTTCAGGGACAGTATATATTTAGAAACTACCTTTCACTAGACTATTATAAATCGAACGATTTTGGCGCGCTATTCAAGTATATAGTACTTAATTACACACCTCTTAAAAATTTTGCTTTGCGAAGCTTTAAATATGGAATGCTTGTGTGATAGATAAGGCGTTGGACTCCATACACTTGGATAATGGTGTTAGTTGGGGTTGCTCCCCACATGGCCATGGGAATATTTAGGTGACTTATTCACCTAATCAAACCTCTGATTAGAACAGGGAGTAGTTAATATGTGCTGATTAGCTTTTCTCCCTTTAAATGTGGACAAATGATATCAAAATTGAATATGGAGAAAGACCTATAAAAATCATTCACATTAGGAATGTTGCATTTTGCAACAATTGCAACATATAACTTTGAAAATGTTTATGAAGAAAGTATGCCCTTCAAATTGTAGGCACTTCATCCCACCTCCCTCCCCCCAGTTGAGTTCCAAGTGAGCATGCATTGATTCTGTAGGGCGGTGGTTGAGCAAGATTGTTCTCTGAAATCGACTATTACCGTATGAATAGCCACTAGTTAACAATTTCTATTCATAATTTATACATTTTAGTAGATTTCCCTTATATATATATATATATATATATATATATATATATATATATATATATATTTGTCTGTTAACGCTCTAGCGATGTCGCAATTTTTGTTTGATCGTTACCAAATTCGAAATTTAATCGTTTTATGTAAAAAGACAGATTAAGTTCGGTAATGGTTGAATTCGGACCAGTGGGAGGGGGGGTTTAGATGGAGAAATTTCGAAAATTCGAAATATCTCCGTTATTATGCGTTGGATCGATATATTGTATAGAATTAATCTTATTGCAAATTAAATTTACTATAAATATTGTTTTATACATTTATTCTGTATCTTGAATATTAATCGAGATATTTGCATTTGCATTGTGTGTGTGGTCGGCTATGTACGAGACTTTCCGCCGAGAGCTAGTTCGGCCGTTTCCGTAACTATTCGTCCCTCATGAATAGGTTTAGAGATTCGTTACTACTACTGTTATTAGTAGGCATATTTCTCTATTGTAAAACTTCACGTGGGAAATCTGCTTAGTTTACGCAGCCCCTGCGTGACGGACTTTTTAACATTAAGATTGAGAACATGGTTTTACTATCTTGTTCCGTTGTCCCCTCACATATTCTTGACTTAGACATATATATTTCAAATAGAGAGTCTGGGATACTTTAATTTTTGTTTTCGAATCAATAACTCATTCTTTTGTACGAATAAATGTTGAATTTAATAAAAGGAGCTCTCATCGGCTATTTGGCCCGAACATACCAACCGGCCGATGGTAGCATATAATCTTGTAGGGTATTTATTCGAGGAATGGGAAAAGAAATCCAAAGTGAGTGCCTTTTGGTTGCGAGCTAACGGTGCAAGCAGTTCATGCTTCTTTAATGGCGGGCACCGTTCAAAAGACCTTAAAATTTTACTGCTGCCTCAGATAGTCGCTGTTGGAGGCTGGGATTACTACTTCCGACACAACTTGTTGTTGATTTAGTGCTTCTTAAACTAGTCTCTAATTGGCACCAATTAAAAGTCAAGAGGATTCTCATAACCCATCGTCTCAATAATTACAAATTATGCGAAAAAAATAATTTCTTTCTCAGTCGTTATGGGATTTATTTTAATTAATTCAACTTCAGACCTTAGAGTAAAGTTAATGATGTTTTTTTTTTCATCTACACCTTAGACTTCCTCATGTGGAGAGTGCGATATTCTACTATTTGCGTAATCTCCGAATGAAGGAAAATCCTAGCTTTGCATCAGGTAAATGAATGGAATGCCGTTTTAATGTACCTTGTTAAAAGATTATGCTCATTTCTTCGAGAAGCATCCTTTGATCTTCTCTCATACGGTACACGAAACGTTCCATAATTGCTGTTCAGAAAAGAGCGGTAGGGTGAGCAGTGTTCTACCTATCTTAAAAATGAAATACATTTCTATCTCTAAAAATACTTTGACTCAAAAGCCATATGCTGTCTGATAGATTTGATGGAATCCAGTCGTTACTTCTGGGATTGTAGCACTCGCAATTCCCGTATGCTACGTCTGCATTAAAAAGTCTGTCACGCGGGGGCTGCGTTAACTAAGACGATTTACCACGTGCGCCACGTATTTGCATTTATATCAAAACTTAAAAATTCAATGAGAACAATATTTGGTATTTAGTTTTCACATAATGTGTTTCATAATATAACAGCTTATTTTTAATACGACACGAGTAGGAGAGAGGGTTTACTGAAGGGCGAGAACTAAAAAATGAAAATATCTCGGTTAATAATCAAGAAAGTGAAAAAAGGTGCATAAGGTCATTTGTAGAACGTTACATTTGTAATAAAATTGGTTCTATAAAATTTTTCGATCCGGCGTTTAATAACGGAGATATTAAGAATTTTCGAAGTTCCTCTCTTATACTCCTCTCCCTCCCACTGGTTGGATTTCATTAACGAACTTGATCTTTATTTTTACATAAAACAATTAAATATTGAGTTTGGTAACGGTTAAACCAAAATTGCGACCGCTAGAGCTGTAACAAATATATATATAATTTTGAACGGACCTCATTTTCGACATCTGCTACGTAGGATCGGTGGGAATTTGAAGAAATTTTTAGAAAATCGCGCCATGAGTCCCTTAAGGGAAATCTGCTAAAAGGCAGTCTGCTCTAGCCCATAATCTGAGCAAGTACCCAAGGAAGACATGAAGTCAAAGCTTGGGACACATTCCGTCATCCAAGAATCAGTTGACCTAAATACTACACCAACGGTATAAAAACGCGAATTCGTACAATACTACCCGCATGTATACATTTTAGGTATTACCCAACGTTGGATGGGATAAAATCATGTTATATGTATTGATTGATCGATAACCTACACGATTCTAGGACTGAAGAGAAAGAGTGTGCATTCTGCCACTTCTCTTATAATGCATTGTGTTTCCTCCAGGTATATTCTCTGATTGGTCTATATAATGAAATTCGGTTCTATTCGACATTATGAATAATAAAATTTTCATTCATAGTCCAAGTTTCGGATACAGCTCCATATTGCGAAAATGTTCCCTATTTTAAGTTAAAGTTTCACATCTGGACAGGTATATTTTCACATTTCGCCTTGGCAAAGTGCTTCACGGTGGGAGTATTCTGAAAGAGGCCTGCGAGTCGATATGAAAATAGCTGTAAAGGAGGCTGGTGGCGTTAGCTAAGGCTTGCATAAGGCACCGGGTATCCATCGTATAAGGAAAGAACATGTCGGCCAACCAGTCTGCCAAACCCGGCCCATATTCGGCAGTATAGTCACTTTCATCGATTTCTCCCAGTGTGTGACGGCTTTATCTAATAATCCCTAGAGAACAGTAGCGCCCCCCCCCCAGACCCCCTAAAAAACTTAGCTCTTTGTCACGAAGTGTGACATAACTAATATAGGTAATAGCAGAATTTCCGAATACCTTGTCGTCATTCGATGGCGCTTTTGTTCCCCTCAACAATATTAAGTGAGACATACATTCAAAGAACTTTGGAAGTGTGAATGAAAAAAAAAAAAATCTAGAGAAAAAGTTTTCCTCTTATTAAGGAAGTCTGTCTTTAAACACCTGCTTGAACCATTACCTCATATGCAACGAATATTGCATTACCAGTTGATACAGACTAATTCAGTCCGGTACAAATAGTCACATTATTCCGAAACTTGTCATCAATAATTCTTATTTTCTTCAGGTGGAGGCATGTCTTTTATATTTATTTTGTCAAGTGAATAAAAACTCCTCCAAGCCATCGCATGTCAGTTTCGTCTCTACTTTAAAATTTTTCCAGTTTTGAATTGTCGAAAAATGTAAAGTGACGGCAATAAGGCACTAAAATTAGGTTTGGTTTATTCTGCAGTAAACAACAAATACACCATGTCATAAGAATGTCAGTCAGAGGACTTGCCTAAACAGAGGATAACAACATATCCTTGTTCACAGTAATCCGGGCTTAAGCTTTCATTCTGCATCGTTGGCCTCTTCATTTCAAGAATAGTAGAAATCTGTAGGTTATAAGATTTTGATCATTTATTAATATGGTACATTCCATTATAATCAGCCTTTTTCCGAACTGTATTGTTATTTATTATTCTTGAGTGTATTGTAGTTTGTAGTACTTAAATATAGTAGCATTAAAATTCAGGCTGCATTAAGAAATTCATGCCATTGTAAAAATTCAACCAAAAATAACTGTTCTCCGGTATAAGCTTAAAAAATAAATTATTCTTATGTTTTATTCAATTGTTGAAGGTTAGCAAATGAAATATTAGCATATTGGAATTTATGTTTCTTGTAAAATATTCAAATTGATTTTAAAATCAAATTTATTCCATCACACTTTCATAATAACTTTAAGAGGCTGTACATTGATTTCAACATTTGTTACAGCGATAGCATAGTTTCCTGCCTAGTTTATACGGCCCTGCGTATCGTGTATCGTTAAACAGTAAATCTTTTAAACGTAAAATTCTTAAATATATTTCTTAGAGAGTTTATCTTTTTACGAGAATAAAGAAGAATGTGTGTGTGTTTCACTGAAAAAACGCTATTTGAACTTAATTGTCTCGGTGATTGAGAGTGCTGAGGATGCCGACAAAATGGTAGGACGCCCGGGATGGGTTTCACAAGACAGCCCAAGGGCTTCAGCCACTCCACATGTGAAGAGCATCCCATACATCCATTCTCCTTATACAATATTCATAACAATTCTCCATTTCAAATTCCAGAAAATATAATCAAATTTTCAATCAATCTATATTCAAATATAATATGGGAGTAGCTAATTTATATTCACTTATGCAGGGACGTCAATATTCGTTGAATACTTTTCCATTGATATCAATTTCTGAAGGTAATTCAGCCTTGAACTTACAATGTATAAGTTAATTCGCCACCGCTTTAGACAAAAAGCATCTTCTCTGACAAACTAACATTGTGTAATGGTTGTATCTACATTTTTTCAAATGCTACACTTGATCCCAAATTCAACCGAAAATAAGTTTAAATAAAGTTGAATACATGCCTCTAAATTATATTTAAATAATTACAATTACTGAAGAGCGCAAGGTAACATAAAATGCAACGTTTGACAATATAACTTTTAAAATTTTGCCCATAATATTAGGGGAAAAAATCTGATGTGGGCTCTACACTGCTCTCTTGTGCCCACACTAAATTATACAAAAAAAATAAAAATGTTCCATTTACTTATTAAAAGTTTTTTTTTTTTTTTTTTAAAGTGTTGCTCGATACCTCTGTTTCAATTCGTGGGATCAAAAATGTCGAAGATCTAATTTATAGATTGTTTTAAAACAAACAAAACAGGTCTTGTACATATATTCTGTATTTCTAATGGGTACTGAGAAATTCGAATTTTTTTTAATTTCGTCCTGCCTAACCTTCCCTCCCCCTCTACACCTGTACGTCGTTTTCGATAAAAAGAGGAGGTTCACAAGTTGGTGTTTCGTCGCTCCTAATTGTGAAATTTCAACATTGTAAGGCTGTTAGTTTTGGGTTATGCCAGGATAAGAACCTGGCTTTGGAGTACTCGTAATTTCTGGGTCCAGGAGCAAGCCACACATGAAAAACATTATTCACTCGAAGTGGTTATCTGTATGTGCGTTTGTGGGTAAGTGTGATACCGCGTTTAATGTTTTAAATGAAAGTCCTACTCGGAATTCGTCGATGTAAATTCCTTAAACAACAAGTATTAAAAATGTTAGCTGAGAGAGTACATTTTCCGAGTAGGCTGGTTCGCTGTGAAGTGCACATTTTTTTTTTTCTTTTTGTCCCCTGAGTGAGTTTTGTACTTACAAACCTCGTCAAACACTGAACAGGCATTAACAGAGTCATACCTTTTGGAGGAAACGATAAAACTCCGATATTTTTCGAGCTACGTGTAAATTCTCAGGTACTCTTGAAAGTTTCTTAGGGCGATTTCCTATTCATGTCGTAGGCCTAAATGTTCACCAATGGCTTCGAATACCACATCGGAGTCCTATGGATCTTTATCATTCCTTCACGCTAGGGACAACGACCTAACCTCCTGGGAACCTCTCTGTATCTATCTCTCTCTCTCGCCCGCCTAAAAAAAAGAAGAGTATAGTACCTCTTTCTTTGTTTGATTGAAATGACTTTTTTTATGGCTGGTTCAGGGTATTATCATCTAAACATTAAAAACTCATTCTTGGCCTTTCTAGTTCCGTTCATTCAGTTCCACGTGCTAATATGATATAAGTACGTGCCGAAAATCATTTACAATAAATATTTGCCGTTCAAATTTACAGGTTTTTTTTTTTTACATTTTTAGTTGTGTGTATATATATATTGAATAACTAATATTTACCCGAATGTGATATTATTATTTTTTTTTAATGGGAGCTGTGGGCCAGCTTTCGGCGTTGAGGTGGCGATACTTCGGTCAATTTCATCAAGGACATTACGAATATATTTAGCAAAGAATTGATTTAATAAATCCATTAGTCCCATCCTGGTTAGAGGATGATGAACTGTCTCAGTTGCATTAGGTGGAAGTTAACATTTTACTTTATATTAGTAGATACCCCTTACAGAAAATCAGCTGTTACTCATTTTAAAACTTCCTTCCTACAGGTATGTGGGTGTATATGTGTGTTTATTTTTGCCAGTTAACATTCTAATATTCATAACTTTATTCGATAAAAAAAACTCTATATTCAAATGCTTTGCGTAAAATTGAATATCAAGTTCGTTAATGGCTTGAGTCGCTCAAAGGGAAAGGAGGGTGGGGTTTACAGAAGGTATGAAGTATGAATTCTTAAATATCCCCGTTGGTATGAATTGGATCGAAAACACGAATTTTGAATTCTTGTTTTGTATATTTTCTCCTAAGTTATTACATTTTCACCCATCAGGAAAACCCAACTGTGACATTTTCATTTTAGGGTGTTATTTTAAGTAGCTTCTCGTATACGCTTACTTTTCTTGTTTTGTTAACATGAGATAATTACTAAGGGTGAAAATGATATTTAATTGCCCTTGTGAGGTTATATGTGGTTTAGTTCAAGCATCCCTTTTTTGATGAACATTATATTCATTTTTACTATTTCTTCATTATTGGATTTTTTATGACATGAGTCCAAGTCATTGATATAAAAAAGAAGAAATAAGTAAATAGTAATTCCTTTAAAAAATATAATAATAACGCCAAAATATTCATGGGTATATATAAACTTTTGTTATTCTTTATTATGAGTTGAAATTTTGATAGCAGTTGATACTTGAAAAATATTATTTATGATAGTTATGATTGATTTAAGTATGTATCTATGTATACTTAAAGTAACATTTTATGATATTCTGGGACGTTCGCCCTAATCTCGGAGTTGTACTTTAATCTTGAGATTTAAAAAAAAAATTATATTTAATATAAAATTGAAAATATTTTGTTTATCAGTTGAATAATATTATAATGTTGTACAAGTTTTTCAGGTAAAAAGTTTTAAATTAAAATTCATTCATTCCGTTTATTTTCTTTAAAAAACATTTTTAAATCTTTATAAAGTTGAGGGCATTTAAGATATTTGGTTGGGATAAATCATTATTTTGAGTCGGTTTCAACTGGAAAATGTTAGTTGCGCAAGAACTATTAGGCCGTTGAAGTCTCCAGCCCTCAGTCTCTGGCTGTTCAAGTCTCCTACCTTCTCTACATCAGTCCTTCCCCATCACCCTTCAGTTATTGCAACATTTTTGACTTCTTGACGTCAAGTATTTCGCCTTGTCTTGGGTAATGTAATAAATATTCTTAATGAAAACATATACAGAGATTATCTGCAGTTAAGAGAGTTTTTCAATTAGCCTTACTATAGACTTTAACAATGGCCTCTGATTTATCTTCGCTAATGACTACGTGGATCAAATTAATCAACTACAATCAACATCTTGATAAAATTGTTAACCGCCTTCTTGTTATTAGCCTTTAACTCGGAGGGATGACTAAAATTTAATATTTCAACTAAATTCACATTATAATTATTTGTGGTGTAATCTACCTTTACTGCTTACCTTAAATCAATTGTTGATAAATATCTGCTATTATTAACATATAAATTGAATTTTATTATTTTGATTAATTGTAATAAAAAATATTACAAAATGTTTGTAGAAAGTAACAAAACCGACATTAACCTTCTTGGAATATAAATTATCTTTTAAATTCTTTATAGTTCTATTGAAATAAAATAGTTTACTGAATTATTACGTAGGTAAGATAAACTTTTGCAATATTAACCACCCCTGAATTCTCTCAAAGGCCCGGTTATATATCATACATACATTTACTTCTTATAAATAGATAAACAATATATTTATGTTTGTGAAATTATTAGTGTGCGCGTTCCAATTATGCTATGGTATTTTAGTATAGTATTTCTTATAAATGAATGAAAATGTTGAAATTTAAGTTGTTTAACTGGCTACTGTCTCGTTTCCGGTTTTAGTTTTTTTGCTTTGTCGTTATCGTATCTGTGTTCCCGGTTTTTTTTTTTTTTTTTTTTTTTTTTAATTTTTTTTTTCGTAAAGCATATGAAACCTCCAAAGCTTCAGGTAGCTGTGCGCTGATATGTTTCTCCCATCAGATTACAGAATAATTAAATGAAGTGGGTACATGCAGTCTTAAATTTAGATTTGGCTTCTTCCTCGATGAATGCAGAAATTTTATTACTCTGAAATTCTTCGGCTCACTAACTTAATTTTTTCAGAAAGTTGTACTTATGGACAAAATACTTGATTTCACTTCAAGGAAAATAATAAATAAAATAAGTCACTCGGGGCGGTTTTTTTTTTTTGCGGTAAACTGTTCATGATTTAAAACTATGTATTATTATTTTTTTCAGTGTGTTTTTGGTATTTAATATATTATTTAAGGCCTGGTAATTGGTTAATGAAGAAATATATATTTAAAAAAATGTTATTGCCAGTGAGGGGAGATAATGACTTCGAGGTTATATTTATAATAATTGAAGGGATTAAAATTGTAATTCGCACTCAAAATGGAATATAATTTAGAAAGTTAATGGGTAGTCATAGAAAGTTAGTTTTAATGTTTAATTGGAAAGTTACTTTTGACTTGTTAGGAAAGTTAATTAATCTATTTTTTTTTTTTTAATGTTAATGGTTTTGACGTACCTGAAATCATGATGATAGTCGTGCCGCCATGCGCGGCCGGCTTGCCTAGAATCCTGCTCGGAAGCACTGTGTACTCTCAATGAGACGGGAGGGGTCACACTCGCGAGATGTTTAGCCTTGCTCCTCGATCGGGTTGCTACTTAGCTCGGGGTTGGCTCAAGCCTTACTGTGCCTTGGAGGGGATCCTAGGCCCCCACCCTCGCTTCCCCTGCCCAGGCTCCCTACTCCTGTCGCCCCCATGGGGAAGGTCAGGACTTCGCAGGAAGTCGCCGCTTCTCTTCATGCCACTTTCTTCAAGCTTCCAGTACTCCGGTTAAAAAGGAAAGTCAAAAAAATAAAAATGTATAAGCTGGTGAAAAGTTAATTTTGAAAAGTCCGGGGCTGCGTTAACTTAGCAGAATTCCCACAGAGGTATTTGCGTTTACCTCTAAACTTAAAAGCTCAATGAGAACAATATTTGGTGTTTAGTTTTCAAAAAATGTGTCTCATAATTTAACAGCTTATTATTAATAAGACATGAGCAGGAGAGGGGGTTTACTGAAGTCCGAAAACTAAAAAATGCAAATATCTCTGATAATAATCAAGATAATGAAAACTCATACATAACAACATCTATAGAACATTACATTTGCAATAAGATTGACTCAATACAAATTTTCGATCCGACGCATAATAACGAAGATATTAAAAATTGTCAAAATTCGCCCCACGAAACCCTCCCCCCTCCCTGTGGTCCGATTTCTGCCATTAACGAACTTGATCTTTCTTTTTACAAAAAATGATTAAATATCGAGTTTTTATAAAACATATATTATATTATATAATTTTGAATGGACCTCATTTTCGTCATCTCCTGGGTAGAATCGATGGACATTTGAGGATTTTTTTTTGAAAATCGCGCCATGACTACGACCTCAATAGCTGATCTCCCTTAAGGAAAATCTGTTAAAATTAAAAATAAATTTTAATTTATTTTATTTTTGCCATTGGTGACACTTGTCAATCAAACGCAAAGCCTGCAAAATGAGTAAGCCGGAATTATATTGCTATCACTTAGTGCGATCTTCTACGTGTCCTAACCATGACAGTCTATGGTCACTTATGAGAGTTGATATGACCTCACCAATACCATAGCTTTACCACTCTCTTACTGTCCTCAAGGAGTTACACTGCTTCCCATTGACCCCTGAACCATGAATGCTTTGTATGCCATGTTCTTACAATAACACCCAGGTGTGATCTACATCTCCTAAACATGGCAGTCTGTTCTTCCTTGATGTCCTGGTGAGTTCATCAGCTCAGCGGGTCCCGGGAGCCCCACGCGAAGCAGTAGATCCCTGAACCAACTCTGCCCTGATAAACGATAGAATTGCTATGGCAGCCTGATCTCATCTTCTACAGCTCCTAGCTATCTCACACACTGCATGGGCCTTGCATAGTGAAATGGTCATCCTTCCTATGAAGATATATGAATGTATAAACTCGATTGCAAAACACTTTGGATTTGTTTAAAAAGTCGTAAAAGAGAGAAACAAGATGCGTCTCTGTCTTATGAGTTAGTTCTATGTTTTCCCAAAGTGAACCTTAAGTAATATTCACTCTATTAGCATTATAAGCCCCATCATTCAACAACAAACAAAATCAGGTCATTAGTATTTTTTCTTGGAAACTCCGAGAAACTGCCAGCAAACAGCTGTGGAGATGCTCACAGGCTTGAGAGGAGCCACAATGTGGTAATAAGGGCAAACTCTGTACGTAGAAGATTAGTTGAAGTGAGCCTGTACCCCAAGGTTCCAGCAATGTCACCTCAGCTGACCACACGCCCCCGTGTAGCTCGCATTAGGTTTGTTCAGTCATACTAACTTTGGACAAAAAATAAATGGGCCAATGTCCTTATTACAGATGAGTCCAAGTCCACTTTATGTGACCAAGACAGGCGCATGAGAGACGACAAGGTGAGCGCTATGTGACCTGCAACATCGTGGGGAATGCGCAGGTTTGGGGTAGCTCCGTGATGGCCTGGGCTGCAATAAGTTTACATGGAAATACGGAGCTTAATGTCCTCTTTGGACCATCTCTCAATGCTCACACATATATTATGGACATCATAAAAGGTATGTCACGCCATTTGTGTCCTCAGTTGGTGAAGAGCTCTTTTTGTTCGTAGATATCGCGAGGCCACTAACTATGTTCATCAATATCTTGCAGAAATCGATATACGCTCATTGGACGCCCCTGCTCCAACTCCAGATCTTAATCCCAAAGAACACTCATAGTACGAGCTGGGCAGTCGTATTCGGAGAAGATTCAACCCTCCTGATGACCTGCAGTTAATTAAAGGCGCTCTTAACGAAGAATGGGAAAGAATTCCTTAATAAAAATGAAAACTCTCATCTGGAGTATGCCGAGAAGTCTGCAGGCTAACATGCAGGCAAGATGAGCTAATAATCGTTATTTAGACTAATTTATTTATGGCTTAAACTGTATCTTTATTAAAAAAGAAAACAAAAGGCAATTTCCCTAATTTTGGAATATTGCAAGTTGTGGAAACATTTCTCTATATAAAAAAATACGACTTTTCTGTATTACTTGTTTCCCTTTTGTACATTAGCCCCTTATCAAAAAAAAATAAAAAAATAGCAACCTACATTTTTATTACTCTTTCACTATCCGATAAGTACAATCTATGAAAATTTGATGGATTTAGCCGGAAATCGTGTCATGAATACAACAGCTGATTTCTCAAAGACATTCTGGACGTGAATTGAGACACTATGCCGTTTAGAATCAGAGTACCTTAAGGACTTGCTTCCTTGATAGTGAAAGGATCATCTTTCTTTCTAAGACCATCGCTCATACATGCGTTTAGAACACATGTTTGAAAACCCTATAATGGCCTCAATTTTTGCTTTTCATCACCAAACCCCTTATTTAATCCTAAAATGTAAAAATAATGACTAAGTTCGTCAATATGCACACCATACGTGTCCCGCGTGCGAAGTTAGTTTGGCTTCTCTGAATAATAACCACCATATTTATGAGGTGCGATAGAAAAACGTGTTATACATCGTTGACTGTTCCTAATACTCTCGGAACATCTTGTGCCTCTCCTTGTCGAAGGATGAGATTCAGTTTCTCAAGATGAAACCCTTGGCTAATTTACTTGCCGCCTCTGGAGTCTAGGCTCCATGCAAGGCCGGCTGAAGCACATCTTGACATTGAGACCAAAACTAGATAATCATTCCTGAACTTCAACAATTACCCTAAATGATTTTTTGGAACATTGCCATTAATTAAGGCTGATTAAAACACCTGAAACCCTGAATTGCCTATATATATATATATATATATATATATATATATATATATATATATATTTATATATATATGTATATGTATGTATATACAAAAATATTTATGTTGTAAATGATATGAAAAAATATAAAAACTAAATGAAATATTTATAATAAACAACAAATTACAGTTCCCAAGTTTTTCGGTCTTCAGCGTGTATTTGTTTGTTAACGCTCTAGCGGTCGCAATTTTTATTTGATCGTTACCAATCTCGAAGTTTCATATAAAACTAAGTATCAAGTTCGTTAACGGCTGAAATCCGACAGGTGGGAAGGGGGTTAGAAGGGGATTTCGGAAAATCTTACTTATCCATTATTATGCGTCTGATCGAAATATTGTATAGAACCAATCTTATTGAAAATGTCTTGTTCTATAAATGTTGTAATATACATGTTTTCTCTAAATTGAATATTAATCGAGATATTTACATATTTTAGTTTTAGGCCTTCACTAACCCCCACCCCCTCATTTCATGTTAACATTAAGCTGTTATATTAAAAAGCACTTTATTTGAAGCATAAATACCAGATATTGTTCGCATTGAACATTTACGTCATGAGATATATGAAATCTGCTTAGTAACGGATCCCCTGCGTGACGGAACTTTTTCTCACTCGCAATACTCCCGAATTATAGAATTTACTTCTCCAGGGAGCGAAAATGGCGATTTGGTGAGGCACGCTGATATCCCTTAAGTCTTTTCCTCCATCCCTTCCTTTCTTTCTTTCTCCCTTCAGTGCTTTCTCTCAGGGTAAATGCGTCAGAAATAAAACAGGTTTATTACAATATTTTTTGTTATATGCGTATATGTGCTTTGTCCAGTTTCATCAGATTTTCCTTAAAGGAAATCAGCTATTGAGGTTGTACTCTTGGCATTTCTTCAAATGTCCAGCAATTCTGCCTAGTAAATAATGAAAATGAGTCCTTTCAAAAGTATGTATATACACACACACACACACACACACATACACATGCATCTATCTATCTATATATTTTTATCTGTTACCGCTCTAGTGGTTGCAATTTTTGTTTACCGTTACCAAAATCTATATACAAGCGTCTTATGCAAACCTAAAGATCAAGTTCGTGAACGACGGTTTTAGAGGGGAGATTATCAAAGATTTCAAATATCTTTGTTATTATACGTGGGATCGAAAAATTGAATAGATCCATTTTTATTGCAAATTGAATTCCCTATAGATATTGGGATGCAAATTTGTTCTCTATTATGAATTTTAACCGAGATTCTTTCATTTTTTAGTTTTCAACCTTCATTAACCCCCCCCCCCTCCTACTCTTGTCATATTATCAATATGCTGTTATATTATGAACCACTGTAATCAAAGTCACACTAACTAAAAGTAAAAGTTCAATGAAAACAATATTTGGTATTTAAGCCAACTATTGTTTTCATTGAACTTCTGCTGTATAAGTAACGTACAAATACTTAGTGTGACGACTTCATTTAAGATTTCACGTGCTTATCTCGAAAATATTTATTCGATATGTAACTGTTTTACTCGATACTAAAGGTCCCAGGAATGTTTGAGGGAGGGGGAAATCGAAAATTCGAAACTCGGTTATTATGTCTTACAGAAAAATGTAATAGAATTAAACTTGTTAAAGTATTGATGCAGTACATTTCTTGTTATTTATATTTTTCCGTAACTCAAACATTAAGTGAGTTACTCAATTTTTTTGTTTTTAGCCTTTAGAATACCCCATAGTTCTAGTCGTTGGAGTTTTCACATATAAATAGAGAATATATAAGGAGATGAGATCACTAGAATGTCAAATCAGCACGCGGGAAGCCTGCTTAGCTTAATGAATATAAGGATTATTGTACAGACAATATTATGTTAGAAATTATATTCTTTAGGATTTGTGACCCTTTACATCCAATGGATTATTTAAATACCATTTGAAAGAATAAATAACTAAATTAATTAATATAATTAATAATTATGAGTTTTGTTAGTGAACAAAAAATATGTTGACTTATGTACAATTAATGGGAAGAAATATTTCAGTTCACTTTAGCTCTAATTCTTTCAGTGAGATATTATCTAGGCTACATGTTCAAAGTTTAATTCTGAACAAAATATGACTGTTAACGTTAGTTTCATTACTAAGATAAAATATAACCAAAGAATGAAACGTTGACTGTTACTCTAGCGGTCGCAATTATTGTTTAATCATTACCAAACTAGCTATTTAGTCGTTTTATGTAAAAAGAAGGATCAAGTTCGTTAACGGCTGAAATCGGACCAGGGGGAGGGGGGAGGGTTTAAAGTGGAGGATTTTCGAAAATTCGAAATACTACTCGTCGGATCGAAAAATTTTACAGAACCAGTCTTATTGCAAATTAAATTTTCTATAATTATTGTTATGTACATTTATTCTCTATCTTGAATATTAACCAAGATATTTGCGTTTTTCAGTTTTCAGCCTTCAGCAAACCCCCATTTCTACTCATGTTACGTAAACAATACTCTATTATGTAATATTATTCGAAGCTTAAATGCCAAATATTGTATTCAAGAGACCTTCATTAAATGGGATACATGCAAATATGTCCTGGTACCCCCTTCCCCCGTCTTAAGGTCTTCGACTACTATACTTTGATTCATTGAGATAACAATTATTGTGGCTTGTTATTAATAACAGTACTAGATATAGAAAATATTTTTCAATAAAAGTAATATGTTATATTCAGATATATTTCAGTAATTGAATTTATTTCCGGTGTGAGGCTGGCAGACCTGTTTGTAAACGCAGATTATTGAAATCGACTGAAACATTTTTTATTTCCGTTTGTATTTATTCACTTAATATTCACGTTGGTGTTGTGCTACTAGTATGTAGACTTGTCTACTACTAAACTTCGCGAGGGAAATCTGCTTAGTTTACGCAGCCCCTGCGTGACGAACTTTTTAAAGTGGGGATATTTGACTAGGTATATGTTAGCCTTCCATGTAGTAAAAATTGAAGTTAATTAGTTCTTTGCTATGTTTTTAGATCATTCCCCTGAGAATGACTGAAACGAGTGTCATTTGACGACTGTTTCTTTTCAGCTGACTACCGGACCTTGAACAAGGTGTGTTACATTCACAACGCATGCCTTCTTAATTTCACGTGCTCGCCCCAACTGTGAAGGCTCTCACAATAACTGTTATTCCATGAATCCAGATAATGGTACATTTTATAGTGGCCGTAGTTATTATCATTACACACTACCTTACATATTATTTATAAGTGGATTGAGAAGTTATTATTCCCATAAAGGTATAATTCACTAATAATTTGATCATAATATGTGTTTACTGAAATTAATATTATTTTATATACAACATTAATAACTGGAAGAAAAATATTGTTGGCAACAAACATACTGGAGAAGAATATTCAAATCCTACAAACTATCGTAGACTTCATATTTCATTATGGAACTATTGTTGTACAGACACTAAATCCGATAAAATGAGTCATATGCAAAACTAAATAAAAAATCGGTGTCATTAGTAATTTTTGATCACAACATTTTGCATAATATTTTATACGTTTTTCTATACGATTGTTTAATGTTTTTTATTAGTTCAAAATGGAAGGACATATTATTAATACGTCATGTTCGTTAATGGCTGAAATCAGACCAGTGGGAGGGGAGGTTAAGTGGGGGAAGTCGGATCGACAAATTGAATAGAATCAATCTAATTGCAAATTAAATTTAATATAAATATTTTTAAATACATTTACTCTCTATCATCAATATTAACTGATATATTTGGATTTTTTAGTTTTCAGCCTTCAGTAAACTCCCTCTCATGTTACATAAACTATACTATTATATAACGGGACACTTTATTTGAAGCTTAAATACCAAATATTGTTTTCAGCATATGTTTACTAGATGAGGTACTTGCAAATACGTTGTGTGGTGGAGTTATCATTTAAGATTTTACGTTCTTAACTCGAAAATGAGTATTTATTTTACCACGCTCGACAATTAATTGTTTCTTTAATTGTTTGTTGTTTTCTTAAAGTCCATAATAGTTAATGGCTGAAATCGGACACGGAATATAGGAAACGTGGGTTTAGAGAGGGGAGGAATTTTAAAATGCAAATATCTGTTGTTTTACACAGAAATAGAAAATATGTGATGAGTTTATATCACAAGCGTGTTTTTATTTGCTTGGTTTTCACAGCCCATGTGTAACGGACTTAATGAATTAATTCTTTTTCTACTCCGAGCAAATATATTATTCAGCCATCCGTAGGGCTACAGAAAATACAATATGAAGAGAGGAGATGACTTTTGTTGCAAAATCCTTAAGATTTTAAATGATCGTTTAGGCATATTGATTCATTAAACACTCGTATGAGTTATCTTTATCATCGTTCAGTTTTAAAATCATTGTGAATTGGAATTTGATTGAATTGAATGGAAAGATTTTTAGCAGATTTCCCTTAAGGGAAATCAGCTATTGAGGTCGTACTCATGACGCGATTTTCGAAAAATTTCTTCAAATGCCCATCGATCCTACCTATATATATATATATATATATATATATATATATATATATATATATATATATATATATATATTTGTCTGTTAACGCACTAGCGGTCGCAATTTTTGTTTGATAGTTACGAAACTCGATATTTAACCGTTTTATGTAAAAAGACAGATCAAGTTCGTTAACTGCTGAAATCGGAGCGGAGGGAGGGGGGGAGGGGGGTTAGAGGGGGGATTTTCGAAAATTCTAAATATCTCCGTTATTATGCATCGGATCAAAAGATTGTATAGAGCCAATCTTATTGCAAATTAAATTTACTATAAATATTGTTATATACATTTATTCTCTGTCTTGAATATTAACCGAGATATTTGCATTTTTATGAAGTCTGTGGTCGGGTATAGTTCGGATTAGTTTGGCCATTTTCGTCATTACTCGGCTCAGGTGGAAGCTTCTTCTAACCTTACCTGTCGTTTCTAACCTTACCTTACCTTCTTTACTTTGTGAGATTTATGCAAATACGTTCTGTTCATCCGCCCCCCCCCTCTTCTTTAGTTCTTGGACTACTAAAATTTGTGATATTAAAATATAAATTATTCTTACAATTCAGAAGCCGTTTCAGTTGGGAGTTTATTTTAATTAACTGAAAGATTTCTCATTACCGTTTGTATTTAATCACGGTTCAGCCCCTGCGTGACGGACTTTTTCATATTTTATGAATTATTGGGCAGAATAAATTGAGAAAATATTGACGATAGGCTTCCAGATATAAATAACTCAAAGGAGTCAAAAATTAACCAATAAACCAAAAATGAAATATATATGATTTTCTGTAATCAACAATAATTTGAAGAGTGTGCCCAGAGATCAACTCGCGAGACACCAAAATAAAACCAAATATGACTGAAGGTCGGCCGTCTAGCTTAACCGCAGTGAGTAACAGAATAAGAAGATGTGTCGACGTCACAGCTCGGACATTTCTCAACCGACCAGTCTTGAACATATGGCAATATTTGTAGATCTTAACCTGCGTGTTCAACCATTTACTGCCTACAGTTGCCACGTTATGCAAAGTAAATTATTAATTAATTTACATTGAGAAAATATTGACGGCAGGCTTCCAGGTATGAATAACTCAAAAGATTAAAAAATAAATCAATAAACCAAAAATTAAATTAATATGATTTTCTATAATTAACAATAATTTATATGATTTTGCAGAGGCGCAGCATACTATATGGAGTTTTCAAATCGTTAATTGCTATATAGAGTTTTCAAATCGCTAATTGCCGTCCGAAGTGGAGTTTGAACCAAAATAAAATTTAAATATCTTGATTTTTGATATATTTTGTACAAATTCATATAGATGCTGTGAAACTTATAATTTCTTGTATCACTTACCCTACATTCCTTTCCTTTAAACAGATTTTTTTTTGGTTTATGGAACTTAGGTCCAACAATTTGTGGATAATGTACACTTCGTGGAGGCGCGCGCACTCCGGCACGCACACACACACACACACACACACACACACACACACACACATCCAGTCAGGTAATAAGAAGCCTTCCACGTTTTTCGTTCCAATTTCCGATTTATGTGTGCCCTAAACGTTATGGGACAATGAGACAATGCCTTTTAGCAGATTTCCCTTAAGGGAAACCAGCTATTGAGGTCGTAATCATGACGCGAGTTTTCGAAACATTTCTTCGAGATGACGAAAATGAGGTCCGTTCAAAATTTTATTTATATATGTATATATTTGTCTGTTAACGCTCAGGCGGTCGAAATTTTTGTTTGATCGTTACCAAACATAACATTCAAATGTTTTATGTAAAAAGAAAGATCAAATTCTTTAAAGGCTAAAATCGGAGAAGTGGAATGGGGAAGGGTTTAGAGGGGGAATTTCGAAAATCCGAAATATCTCCGTTCCTATATGTCGAATCGAAAAATTGTATAGAACCTATCTTGTTGCAAATGTGATTTTCTATAAATATTAATATGTACGTGTTTTCATTTTCTTAATTATTAACCGAGATATTTGTATTTTTTAGTTTTCGGTCTTTTGTAAACCCCCTCTCCTACTCATGTCATATTAACAATAAGCTGTTATATCATGAGGCACGTTATTACAAGGTTAAATACGGAATATTGTTTTCATTGAACTTTTACTTTGTGAAATTTATGGAAATGTCTTCCCCCTTATTTATTTTGTTCCCCTTATTTATTTTGTTCTTAGATTGAGATTCAAATGATTCTGATTCATTACAAATTACAGCGCTACCCATAGTAAATAGTGTTCAATAAAATTAATTTGTTATATTCAGATATATTTCAATAATTCGTTTCTTTCCCGTCTATAATAGTTCTATCCATCTATTTAGCGGTGCGAAGTGGCTGGCCTGTTTGTTTACAAGTCAGCCGCTTTCCGTTGTAGAGATTATTAACTTGTAAATTGACGGAATGATTTCACATTACCGTTTGTATTTATTTACTTATCATTCAGGGTAGTTTTACCAGTATGTAGATGTATCTATTATAAACCTTCTCGGGGGAAATCTGCTTAGTTTTCGCATCCTCTTCAAGATGGACTTTATTTTTTTTTATTTTTTTTTTTTTTTCAGACCAATCGTAATATTTTTGCTTTATGCACTCATGATGCGAGTAGACAGTAATTTTATAATTTATACTAGTTAAATAGAGGTTAGAATATTTGTGATTATAAATAACTGTTAAAAAGTACCAAACTACCTGAGAATATATGGTCCTTCTTCATTTAATTTTTATTAAAAAAAAAACCGGCGTTTCATTGTACATTTACGGCAATAACTTTTAAAAAAATAGTTCAATTGTAGAGTCAGTGTATGTGGGCGGACCATGTAACAAAACATTGGGAGTAAGGAATAGAAAAGTTCCGTCACATGTTATGTTTTGTGCGAGCGAGCCTTACATTAGAGGCATGTCCGTTTTGATATTAGTGTTATTGCAGTTGTGTGGGGTTATGCACCCGTTCAAGAGGGAGGTCCCGCGAACAGCTGACAATGACAACAGCTCCCCAAAAGAGAAATGTCCCCAACTATTGCCGGCCCACACACAGCAGCAGCACCATTCACCTATAACAGGCGTGCAGAATCGGCCAGTTAGTACTATTTGTCAGAATGCTGTGATTTTGCGCAACACTCCCTTCTGAAAAAAACTCTTTCTTTTTTCTCTCTCTATTTTATCAGTCACCGTCCCATTTCTACAAAAAAAAATGTCCGTCACGCAGGGGCTGCGTAAACTAAGCAGATTTTCCTCGTGAAGTTTAACAATAGATAAATCTACATACAACTGGTAACACTACAACACCGTGAATATTAAATCAATAAATACAAACGGTAATAAGAAATCTTTCAGTATTTCTTAATCATTTCCGCACGGGAAGGGTCTGAAATGTATACAAACAAGTCTGAAAACCTCTCACCGCAAAGAAAAACAATTACTAAAATATAACATATTAATTTTATTGAAAACTATTTACTATATCTAGTACGATAATTTATAATGAATCAGTATAATTTTTATCTGAATCAATAAGTTTTAGTAATCCAAGAACTTAGGATAGGGAGGGGATCACCGGAATATTTGCATGTATCTCGTATACTAAGGATCTCTTGAAAACAATATTTCGCATTTAAGCTTCGAATAATGTAGTTTATTATATAAAAGAGTATTGTTTATGTAAAATGAGTAAAAGTGGGGGGTTGGCTGAAAACTGAAAAATGCAAATATCTCGGTTAATATTCAAGGTAGAGAATAAATGTGTATAACAATATTTATAGTACATTTAATATGAAATACCATTTATTCAGTACACTTTTTCGATCCGACGTATAGTAACAGAGATATTAAAAAAAAAAAAAAAAAAAAAAAAAAAAAATATGGAAGGGCGTAATAACCATGCACTTGATCGCCCCGACAACAATCTCATCTCATCTACAACAGAGATATTTAGAAATTCTAAAATTCTCCCCCTCTAAACCCCCCTCCTCCTTGTCCGATTTCAGCAGTTAACGAATTTGATCTTTCTTTTTACATAAAACGACTAAATATCAAGTTTGTTAACATTCAAACAATAATTGCGATCGCTAGAGCCATTATAGACAAATATATACACCAGACCTAAACACAAATAACATACGAAAAACGAAAACAACCTAATACACGGATTCGGGCAACGGCCTACTACATGAAATCAATTTACTTGAACAGAAGCTATAATCAAACATAAAGAGAGAAATAACATAAAGCAATAATACAATATGACTAATGTATATAGTGTAATTCACTTAATAAAAAACATACATAGTCTGACATCATATACACTGTACACACCCTGTTCTAGCCTTTTTTTTAATGGTTTGGCTATATTACGTTCTCCAAAGTAGCGCTGACGCGCGTAAGCACATTACACTTATTCACTACCCGAGGCCAATGCAGTTTGAAATTGCGGCCTTACACATAGTTTATTACAGAGCTTTCATGTTTTATACCTCACATTTTCTCTATGATGTGTTAAGTAGTTACTGTATTCTAAGTTTAATCTGTCAGCATAAGTCAGAATATGTTCATTATACACATTTAATTTTGCATTGTATTTATTTATTAACGTACACTTTATGCTGCCATGGTTAATTTGAACGGGGTTTCTCCAGGCTACCACCCTTTTCTAGTCAGGGTGGGACTAAGGATTTTATTAAATGAGTTCGCCACTAAATAAGTTCCTATTTGTCCAGGTGAAAATCGAACTCACCACTCTAGGTTTACTTTACAACACAAATAAAACTCTGTAGTTTATTATATATTTGTATTTTAGGTGCTGAAAAAGTTATCGGAATTTCGGGAAAACTGCCTATTTGGGTTTTCATCAAACACATGAACCAGCACCACATAAACTAATAAAAAAGGGGCTGCGTAACTAAGCAGATTTCCCACATGTTGGAATACTGATCAAAAAAAAAAAAAATAAAAAAAAAGTCCAGTGATTAGAAGCGGTCAGTCAATTAAATCTTAATTGATGTCTACATCACACTAACTATTTATCTCACATAATAATGGTCCTTTGAATACAATATTTGGTTTTTAAACTTGGAATAAGACGTTTTATGATATCTTTTCTTATTTTTAAAGTGGGATGACTAAAAGTAGGGGTTTACTGAAAGAAACCTATAAATTGCCATTATCTTGGTTGATATTGAAGGTAGAGAAAACATGTATGTAACAATATTTATAGAATATACAATGGCCCGAAACGGCGTACAGCGGTCCCGATTCCCCCATCATGGTGCAAAATATTCGAAAACCAACTATTGTTTTTCTGAACCAAGTATATTTTCGCGAGGAAACAAGTATATTTTCGCCAGGAACAAAGTAAGTCGCCCGGCAGCCATGGTGCAAGCTTGTGCTCTCCAATGCTCTTCAACAAAGGCACTGAAGCTGCTGTTTCTGAGCTGTTGCTCTGAAAGTCCACTCTGTCAAAATAAACGTATTGTAGAGGAAAACAATCCGTGACGTAGGTGCTGCGTAAACTAAACAGATTTCCCATGTGTGGTACCTATTGGCATTTATAAAAAACTAAAAGTTCAATGAGAACAATATTTGGTATTTATGCTTCAAACAATGTGCTTCATAATATAACACCTTATTGTTAATATGACATTAGTAGGAGTGCGGGTTTACTGAAGGCTTACTGAAGTATCTCGTTTAATAATCAAGATAGTGAAAAAATGCACATAACAACATTTATTGAACATTACATTTTAAAAAAGATTGGTTCTATACTATTTTTCGGAATTCCCCCCCTTCCGAATACTCCCTCCCACTAGTCGGATTTCAGCCTTTAACGAACTTGATCTTTCTTTTTACATAAAATGGTTAAATATAGAGGTTTGTAAGGATTAAACCAGAATTGTGATCGACCGTATAGCGATAAAAGACAAATATATATATACAATTTTGAATCGGTAAAATCAATGGAAATTTTATGGAAATCGCATAATGAGTACATCCTCAATAGCCGATTTCCTTCAAGGAAAATCTGCTAAAATTACGACCGCTAGAGCGGTAACAGACATATATATATATATATGCATATATCGTGTCTCTTTTCTTTTTTTTAAGGTTAACTTTAATTATTGGGTAACTAATCTAACTAATACTGTCTGAAATCAATATGCAGCTTTTCTCTCGTCTCTCTAAAAAAATTAAATTGGGCTCAGGTTAGCCATGTGAATGAAAGCGAAGACTTTTATCTCACATGGTAAACCTAGAGTGACGGGTTCGATTCTCGCCTGGGCAAAGGGAATTATTTAGCGACGGAATTCATTAAATAACATCCTTAGTCCCACCCTGGCTAGAAAAAGGTGGTAATCTGGAGATAACCCGTCCCAATTAGCCTTAGTTGCAAAACGTGGACGATAATAAATAATAATAATAATAAAAATTAAATTAATTCCTTGCATAATATTACACGCTACTGTTCTTGACAACGTGAGACACCGCCTCAATTTAGTGCAGTCATCCAAGTGACCTGCATATGCCTCTTTTCCCCTCGTCCTAACTAATATAGCATCCAATGTTCTTTGGAAGAGCCTGTCGGGCTACATTCTTATAACGTGACTCAACCACCGCAGTCGGCCGTTCTTTCGTTGATGCGAAATCTTCCCCAGCAGCGGCAGAGGCATGTTTTATATATCTGTGATATAGCTAGCATATTCCGTTTCCTGCATGAACCCATTGTATGTGATCGGTAATGCAGTGTTCGTCAATATTTTTTCTATTACTTCACTTACGTTGATGCTAAACAAATTTCGGTTTTGATGTTTCATCCACGTCAATCAGATAAGCTTGCTTTGTATTCCTCTGGATGTAAGGCCCCAAAAAAACTTTCTCTTGCCTGCACATTTTCTCCCGGAAGTCAATGAAGAGTTAAGTCCGTAAAACATCACGCTCAAATACCATGCTTTGAGCAAACTAAATATCGCAGAATGCTTTACAAAGTTTTAGGCTTTAAAAATAGATTTAAAAAAAATACCTCGAAATTCATAAAATGAGTTTCAATTAAGGAATGTGTTACACCAAAAAATATTGTAGAATTGTGAGAGGCAATATGACTCATTGTAGTTTCATGAAACTATTGTCAGTAGTTGGATAAAACATTGTTTCCAAAGTAAAGTTGCCAGATAACTACCATCAAAGTGCAGAGCCAGTCAAAGTGCACAAGACCTTGATTTGATGTATATTTAATATTAATAATTTATTTATTTGCTAGAGAACGCTACAACATGCATGACATAAATTAACACAAGACAAAAACTGAACTCATAATATTACTTAATACTCTTTTTAATACCTTTGAAAATTGTAGATCATTTATTAAGTTCATTGTTTTAAAAATGTTAAAAGAGCAGCATTAACCTCTCTAGCAAATATCTTTAGTATTTCTTGTTCATAACAAGAGTTACAAATTTTCTATTGATAGAGGTATTAGTTATCTGCTTTTAATACTGATGTTATGAAGAATATCGGTAGTAAAAGAATCAGCTATAAAGAGTCTAAGGGAATAAAATGTGAGCTATTAAGAGTAAAAAAGATAATAAAAGAATAAGCTATAAAGAGTATAAAGGAGCGGCAGGATTAAGAAGAAATATCTGTGCAGATCAACTCCTTCTATGTAGGCCTAGTGAAAGGAGTTGGTCACTTTTACAATCAATTTCTAAGGATTCACTTTTATTTTTTATAGTCTCCATTCGTTTTGTTTGTTTGTTTCGTAGTGTTTTAGGGCGAAACACTACCAGGTTATCGTCGCCCTGTAATATCTATAACTCACGTTTTGGCATCCTCATCCATATCGCCATTTTAACAGCATAAACGAGGATACAAAAAAACTAGTAGTTTAAATTTCTTTGTATAAATTCGCAATTTTCACAAAATTAAACAATTTATCTAGCTCTTGGGGTCATCTCTAAGGGAACCTCTTTATCATTGGGAATATTGTATTCGTTTCGAATATCTGTTTACTTATATGTGGTAGATAGTCAATTCTGTGTTACACTTCCCACAAATCGGGGGTTGTTCTTTTGTCATAATGTAATCATGCGTCAATCTTGTGTGCCCTATTCGGAGTCATCCTAATACGACTTCACCTCTTTTGTTGTCTCTTGTCGACTATTTCCATGGGCGGACGGTGGTTTTAATAGTTTTTAGTTTATTGTTCTGTGTTTCGTTCAACATGTGTTGCCAGTTTTTATCAATTTCTTCTTTGAGTGGTTGATTTCTTCTTTGAGTTCTGCGGATGTAATTGTTGTTGGGGTGATGCAGTCGAGTTGGTGGGCTTCTCTGGCTGCTAAATCTGCTGTTTCATTTCCATCTATTCCCACGTGGCATGAATCCAAAAGATCCATTGATTCGTTTAACGTGCATTTTTAATGAGCACCGATATTTTCCAGTGTATTTACGATATCAAACAGTCTATTATGCTTCTTTTTTAGCAAACGTCCCATAGGAGAAGTCTGCTATTGAGGTTGTACTCATGAAGCAATTTCCTCAAACGTCCATCATCGTACGTACCTAGGAGATGCCAAAAATGAGGCCCATAAATATTGTTATATACATTTATTCTCTGTATTGAATATTACCGAGATATTTCCATTTTTCAGTTTTCAGCCTTCAGAAAACCCCCAATTCTACTTAAATAAGAAATATTGTTTTCAAGACACCCTTATTGTACGAGATACATGCAAATATATTTGTATATATATGGTGACCCCCCCCCCCCCCGTCTTAAGTTCTTGGACTACTAAAATTTCATTGATTCAAATAAAAATTGTTCTGATTCATTTTAAATTTCAGGTTCTAGATATAGTAAATAATTTACAATAAAATTATAATATTATATTCTGATGTATTTCAGAAATTGTTTTTCTTGCCCGTGAGAGGTTGGTAGAACTGTTTGTTTACATTTCTGACGCTTCCCGTCGTGAGGAGAAAGATTTCTTATTACCGCTAGTATTTATTCACGGTTCTGTTGTGATACCTGTATCTTATGTAGGTTTATCTATGGTTAAACTTCACGTGGGAAGTCTACTTAGTTTACGCAGCCCCTGCGTGACGGACTTTTTTAAAATGAGCTCCAATCAGCCGGATGAAGTCGTAGTAGCGAAGTGCTATTGGTCTCGTTCGTGTGGCGGGACAATAAAATTTTGTCCCGATACAGCTCAGCCATGCGTTTTGGAATAGTGAGGAGCGTGCGTTTGCCGTTAATGCCTACTTTTCGAGCAGATGTTCAGTGATCGCAACCCAGCTCGCCTTTTGGCATCGCTTTAATTTAGCAGTGTTGGCCGCTGTCCGGTACCGGAAGTCAGTCGTTACGTGGGTCACTGCGCTCAGACGAACTGAAAGTACGACAAGATGAAGAATTGGAATCTCTCGCCCCATTAGATGACCTGAGAACATTGTGGCAGTGAGAGCTCCAATATTGCGATCACCACGGCGTTCTGCGCACACTGCTAGGTGAGTTGGACACTTGGTTTCAACAAAACTGTGCAACGGTTCAAAAGCATCGATGAGGGTTTTGAGGTAACACTTTCCACAGTGCCTCATTGCGATTTGGAGAAGCCGGCCCACACTCCCGATTTCGCCTCTTGTGATTTTTTTTCCATGGGGTTCTTGGAATCCGTGTTTATGTAAACCTTACAAAGACCCTACACGATTTGAAGACCAGCACCCAAGAAGAAATTGCCAACATAATCTGCTAGTATGGAGAATGAGGGACATCACCTACCTGATTCGATCTTCAAAATTAAATAAAACTTTATGTACGCACCTATATTATAAAAAACCAATAAACATTTTCTCGGGATTTGGGCTGGCTGGTGGAGGTCCATCATCAACGGACCTTTTGATCCTTCCGTTAAACATTTTCTGATTCAAACAAAGGGATTCCTTAAGTTTTGAAAATAGGAAGTTATGCTGTGCACTCTCTAAATATATGCTGCAGACCTGGGGGGGGGCATAATGGTTTAGAGAGGGAGGAGCTTCACAATTCGTTATCTTCATTTAAATAAGTCGGCTTGCAACGTACTATACAAGCTGACACGACAGACGTTGTCCTGTCCTTATTATTAATATTGAATTCGAATTGGTATACTTAATAAAAAAAAAATAGATATTTAAATACTTTTATAGACACACAACGTTCTTCGTTTTCTTTTCTGGTGAGTGTATGGATAGTTGTATTGCTATTCCGACACGAGAACAGGCCATACATCTGGCCATGTGATAAACATAGATTTTCAAGATGGAAGGCACAAACAGCGACTTCCCTTGCAATTTATATATTGACATTGCGAATGCTAGCCGCACTGGAAATTGAAACCATTTAAAGTCAAATGTAATGTCGTTCGGAATCAAACGTCTTCGCCTTTGTACTTCCCTTTCAAAATTGTGGCTTCGAAGGTGTTGTTTCTCCGCAAGTCAGGTGCCGTTTGACTTGGTAGGTATTTGTTCCATAACAAAATTATTACCGATCTGATTTGTAATTGCTGATTATGAGGTCGTAATCCGGGAAATTTCAGTGAATTTAATAATCCATAGGATACTTGTCAACCATCCATCTTGGTTAGTGATGGAATTAATCGATTTCTCTGAACTACTCGTGATGAACAAACACTTCTTAAAAAAACCCACTTTACAATTGAATTGACTGTGAAATGTGCACTAAGAAATGATAGATTAATTATTATATACTCAAATAATAAATTAATAATCAATGTAATACCTACCGATGCATCTGTGTTAAACTATATTGGCAGCGCGCATTCTGTCAATCGCAAACATTTATTCCAAACGACTGACGGTTAAACATTTAAACAATCATAGTTCAACAGTTATGTCAAACGCCATAAAGGTAGAATTAGAAAAGGGTCAAAAGTAGTAACGAGGTTAAAATAGAAAAATTAATATGGTCGTTTTAAATATTCTAATGGTTCGTGTAACTTTCTTAATTTTTCCTTTCATAAGAATTAGCGAAATTGGTCCAGCCGTTCACACTTGATGCCGTGACCAAGGGAAATAAGCATTCATATATATATATATATATATATATATATATATATATATATATATATATATATATATAGATAACCAATCTTGTTAGTTACTTAATAGTATATAAATGTTGTTCCATATTCCTTCCTTTATCTTGAATACTATCGGAGTTATTTCCATTTTTTTAAGCACAGTTAAACCCTACTTTTAGTCATTGCACTTTAAACTTTTTACTTGTTTATATGGGTTTTAATCACAAAAACAAAAAAAAAATACTAACAACAAAATAACAATTAGGACAAAAAATTATTTGATACTCTACAACTGTTGTTATATACATTACTTCAAATATAACTCACATATTAAGTGATTTATTTGTACTTTTTTGTTTTCAGTATTGCAGTAAACCCCCACTTCTACTCATCGGTATTTATTTAAAAATATAGTGAGATGTGATAATACCATACCATCATCGTGGGAAATCTGTTTAGTTTACGGAACCCCTGGTGGACTTTTTTCTAACTATTCCTGTTTCTAGTTGTCCTGATATTATGGTCTAAACGAAGTACCAGAAGAACTCAAATAATTAAGGAATAGAAGAGAAAGTAAAATTGGTAATAACTTAATATTTCGGAAATAATTGACCTTTGCTTTAGCACCAAATGAAATGTATCATATCGAGTTTGGTAAAATAGTAATCCCTAAACATTCTCGTTAGCACACACAATTATTTGGAGCATACACACTCTCAAAGAAAAGACCGCGTTAAGTAGACAACTTCAAGATGTCAGTCCTTCAATTCATCAGCAAATACTCCATTGATGTTATAATTCATTTACAGAACTTGACATTATGACTTCTGTGAAGCATGAAATGTGAGGGAAAATGCACTGCAGTTAAGGTTTGAACTGCAACGCTTTCAAGCAAGTGCAATACCACATCCGTTTAGAAAGAAACTATGCTTTCTGAATACATCAACCACATTGTATGTCTGGACTGCTGAGACTTTCTACAAGTTTCCTCAATTGTGTGCATTCATAATGGCATCATTCGTTTTAAAAGTCCGTCACGCAGGAGCTGCGTTAACCAAATAAATTTCCCAAGCGCGTCACGTATTCGCATTTATCTAAAAATGATTAAGCTCAATGAGCCCAAGATATGATATTTAGACTTCACATAAAGTGATTCATAATATAACAGCATATTGTTAATATAACATGAGTAGGAGTGACGATTTACTGAAGGTCGAAAACGAAATAATGTATAGTTAGTGAAAAAAACACACAACGATATTTAGAGAACAATACATTTTCAACAAGATTGGTTATATACAATTTTTCGTACAATTCATAATAACGGAGATATTAAGAATTTTCGAATTCCCTCCCCCTCTAAACTTCCTCTCCCACTGGTCGCATTTCAGCCATTAACACATTTACATCAAACGTTTAAATATCAAGTTTGGTAACAATCAAACACAATTTGCGACTGCTAGAGAGTTAACAGATATATATATATATATATATATATATATATATATATATATATATATATATAACTATGTATATTTGCCTAAAACCCAATAGGAAACGAAATATCGCAATTTTTAATTTTAGGCCTACCTTACAACCCCACTCCTGCTCCATCTGCCGGGCTGATTTGTGAATCTAAACCATCCAGGGCGTCACCCAAACGCATACAAAAACATTTGTTCAAATAGGTCCATCCGTTTAGGAGGAGTTTAGTGACATACACACGTTCAGTAGAATTATATATATATATAAAGAAGATATATATACGAACCTCATTTTGGTCTTGTCATGGGTAGGATAGATGGACGTTTGTGGAAATTTTTCAAAAATCGCGTCTTGAGTACGACCTCAATAGCTGATTTCCCTTAAGGGAATTATTTAACGCCAGTAAAATATATAGTAGTTGATGTACTGAATGCAGTATGTATATCATTAAAAATACGGTATTCTGGATATATGAAATTCAGAAAAGTACATTTAAGCTGGACCGATATAAATGATTTTTTTTTCTATTCGTTTGGGTGACGCCCTGGATGGTTTAGATTCACAAATGGTGATTTGGAGGAGATGTTGCATTTAGATGTTGAATGTTGATTTTTTTGTAGGTTGTGAGATGGAGCAGGAGTGGGGGTTCTAAGGGAGGCCTAAAATTAAAAGTTAAAAGTTTTTCGTTTATTTTGTTATTTAGAGTAACTTTTGTTATATTCACTTTTGTCGTATAACAAAGTATAAGCGAGATATACACTAAAACATTAAAGTGAGTGCCAACAATTTTATTGGGCACTAACGACTGAACCGTACTTAACAAAACGCTATATGTAAATCAGCATTAATTCTTCCATGATTATAAGATATATTAAAGTTTTTAGGTTCGAACGGGAGTGGGAGTTATAAGGGAGGAGGAGTAAAATTCACGATATTTCATTGTCTATTTGTTTTTAGGCAAACGTGCAAATGACAAAAGTGGACTTTAGTGTTATTAAAAGTAGATTTTGTTTTAAACATAATATTAATAAATTTAATATCCTAATCGCTTGAAATTCATGCAGGGTCCGCTAGTATTTATATATATATATATATATATATATATATATATATATATATATATATATATACATATTTATATATACACATATACATATACATATGCGTGTGTGTATTATTCATATCTAGAATTTGTGGGCTTTGAATTGAAATTTGTTTCGATACGGAGCGAGAAGCGGATCTGCAAGAATCATGTGGTTCCTCGTGCTCGTTAGAGAGAATCAATAGATTTATTGCTCTATTAGCTATTTCAGGATTTATAGTGATTCGTATCGTTGGGCGATTATACTCTCTCTCTCTCTCTCTCTCTCTCTCTCTCTCTCTCTCTCTCTCTCTCTCTCTCTCTCTCTCTCTCTCTCTCTCTCTCTCTCTCTCTCTCTCTCTCTCTCTCTCTCTCTCTCTCTCTCTCTCTCACTCTCACACACACACACACACACCGCACGCACACACACCGCACACACACACACACACACACACACACACACACACACACACTGTAACACGGCGGTGCTTCGTCAGTACTTCAGTTTTGAATTGATCCTTGTTCCTTGAAGAGCAATTAGAAATCGTGCAGTAAGTGCAACCTCAAAAGCTCATTTCCCTTATGGGAAATCTGGTCAAAGATAGTAGAGTGCTTGGCGTTACAGAACTGCTTTTCGACTAGAGCCTGAACTGTTTTTTCCTTAATTATTATTAACTGTATTCTACAGTATCTGCGTGGCAAATTATTTTTATTTTATTATTTTACTATTTTATAATATCAGGATAGTTGTCAATGCTATATATAGTGGTTGTGTTCACTAATGATGGATGCCTTTGGTGTTTGAATTATAATTATTTTGTATGAACTTATTGTGATAATTTGAAAATATTGTGACGAAACATTACGAAAATAATTGCTGGGATCAGAGCTGGATGTTTAAAAGAGGCTATGGCTAACGGATTCTAGCTGAATGTGCCATTAACACGGATTACTTCCTTTAAATAAATTTCTGACTCATTCATGGTCGAGTTGAAAAGAATAATAAGCCTACACCCTTCGAACCATGAATGGTGTGCTAAATCGCCATAATGGATTTCCGTTAACCTCTATCTTAAAAAGATGAAATAGTTTATAATTGGAGTAAGGCATTTCTTATGTGGCGCACTACACTTGACTAACACGGACAGACGGAGAAAAAATGAGGTTGTTTACAACAAATAGTGTTTTTGCCAGATTGCTCCTGACGAGCTGGGGGAGAGCTGTTATTTATTTACGATCACCGGGCTTTGTCGTAGCTTCTTCAATACCGCATTAGACCGTTTTCTTCATTCCTCTAACAGCATGTAATGTTGATAAACGTTGCTATTAAAGGGTTTCTCATCATTATCTTTCAGGTTCTGTCATTTTTTAAAAAGTGTATGTTTGAAAGGCTTTTATATAATATAAAAAGTAAGTCACGCAGGGGCTGCGTAAACTAAGGAGATTTCACATGTGCTAGTATAACACGCTATTGTGATCTCTTCTCACCATATAATTTGTAGTTCTAAGTAAAAATCCAATGAGTAGAAGTAGGCCTGAAAACACTTACAAAGGCTGAATACGACACTTAATGTTTGAGCTACCAAAAAATCTCTTTTGCTTGTAGAAAACCATTAGTTTAACAAGATTGGATCAATAACATTTTTTGATGCAACTCATAATAATGGACATATTTTGAATTTGAACAACGTCTTTGCTTGTATCTTAGACAGTAAAAGCTCTATGAAAACAATATTTGTTATTTAATTTTCGAAAAAAGTGGTTCGTATTTAATAGCTGTAAAAAATGTTTCAGTTGATTTACAAGATAGCGAACAAATGTAAATTATATTTTTAGAAGATTACATTTTCATAAAGATGGGTTTCATACAATTTTTCGGACCGTCGGATAATAACAGAAAAAATTCTCTTGTCCGATTTCCGCCATTAACGAATTTCATCTGTACTTTTTCATAAAACGATTAAATATCGAGTTTGGTAACGAACAAACAAAATTGTGATCGCTAGAGCGTTAACAGAGCAATATAAATATTTGTATAGATTTCAACGGGTTTACTTTTTGGCATCGTTGGGTCGGATCGAAGGACATTTGAAGACATTTTTTGAAATTCACAGTATGAGTGCCTCAATAACTGGTTCCCCTTTGGGGAGTCGTCTGCTGTGGCTGGGAGATCTACGGACAAGGACGCACTTTATGAAGGTTACCTCCGTGAGTAGCAGGATACAATTTCATAATTTCAAGGATAATGCCATGAGATCAACTTGAATTGTTCATTATACTCTTCTTATCTAGACTTTGTGATTATGCACTTGTGATAGTGTGGGGATAATTCCCGTTCCGAGTTTACCCGGATAATTTCCAATTTACGAAAAGTAATAATTTGAAATTATAAGAGATATGAATGTTCTGTTGGAAAATTCTGAGTTAGGTTGTCTACTACGATACGTAAGAGAATAGAATAATTACAAGTTTAATATTTAACCAAGGCGTCCACCAAAATTAAAACTAACTGTCATTTTGCTTGGGTAAAGAAGAATAAGCAGCTTTGCCTAAATATAAAAATTGTATAGCCGACGTAGTGGAATGATGAGTCCAGAGGTATACCACGACCAGAGAAACCAACGATTATGATGACGTTTTAAGATGTGCTCCTGAAGAGAAATTCTAGAACCGTGAAAAACGTGTTCGTAATTAAATCACGTTAAACATTTGTTTGGAAATAGTTTGTCTCAATTTGGGCACTCTGTCATTTTAAGAAAACCATTTTTTTGGAAATATTTTGTCTCAAATTGGGCTCTCTGTCAATTTAAGAAAAACATTTGTTTGGAAATATTTTGTCTCAATTTGGGCACTCTGGCATTTTAAGAAAAACATTTGTTTGGAAATATTTTGTCTCAATTTGGGCACTCTGGCATTTTAAGAAAAACATTTGTTTGGAAATATTTTGTCTCAATTTGGGCACTCTGGCATTTTAAGAAAAACATTTGTTTGGAAATATTTTGTCTCAATTTGGGCACTCTGGCATTTTAAGAAAAACATTTGTTTGGAAATATTTTGTCTCAATTTGGGCACTCTGGCATTTTAAGAAAAACATTTGTTTGGAAATATTTTGTCTCAATTTGGGCACTCTGGCATTTTAAGAAAAACATTTGTTTGGAAATATTTTCTCTCAATTTGGGCACTCTGGCATTTTAAGAAAAACATTTTTTTGGAAATATTTTTCTCAAATTAGGCTCTCTGGCATTTTAAGAAAAACATTTGTTTGGAAATATTTTTCTCAAATTGGGCTCTCTGTCATTTTAAGAAAAATTGTGGTCATTTAGGGCCCATATTAATTCATGATTCATTTTTTATAAATAAATTTAATTTATTGATCAAGATGCATTAAGAATAATCACTTGTAAATCTCTTTTGTACTTTTTCCAGATGTCTGTCTGTAGAATTAAACCTCATAATTCGTTGAGGTCCAAAACTCATGGTTACTGACGAGAGGATAAGTCGTTTTCATGTCTCCCGTGAAGTGATTTTACGTGACATTGATAGCCAGTGTAGCTTATTAATTGCAGATTTTTGGCGCAGAATGTCTAATTATTCATCAAATCGGGCACACTACTTGAAAATTAATGACAGGAAAAATTAAATAATATATTAACGTCAACGTTTTGCTACTAAGGCTAATTGGGACGGGTTATCTACAGGTTACCGCCCTTTTCTAGCCAGGCTGGGACTAAAGAAAGACCGTGCAGTCGAATTACAGGAAAGACGATAGTGGACTATAGCAAATGGAAAATTTAATAAATAACATGTCATAACAGCTTTACAAATGATAAGTCTAACATAATAATTATACTCAGAAAAATCCAATAACCAACATTTTAGACTGCAGTGGTCTCGTGAACACAACATACTGCTAGAACCTCTATAAAATGCATCGTAGTTCTGATAACTCCCAGCTTAACAAACCTGTTTCTGACAGTGCGGGGACTACCGAAAGTAACTCCTCCGTGGTAAACAGAAATCAAGAGAATAAGATAGAAATGCCTGTAGAGTAGAGAACGCTTATCCTCTCTCGATTCTCTTGCCGTGAAGCACAAGCGGTTGCTAGAGAATGGGAACTATAAAATAACTTATTATTAAGTCTGGAACGCGTTGTCACCGGAGACGTGCCGAAGACAAAGTGCATAGTTATCACCTTCTGCCGATGGTGTTGTGCCAAACGGCATTACAAAGAGAGAGCGGGCATTAACATAAGAGTATGCAGAGGGATTTTGCGTTCAGCTGACCACATGTGAATTACAGCTCAGCCTGGTCCCTTTGTTCAGGGCAATGGAGAAATGACAATGTATGCTGTTATTTTTACACAGAGTTTAATTTCATTACTGCTCTTATTACTTTAACGAAGAATTTAGTACATATTTTCGTCCTGGCTGTAGGTTTTCCTTACTGACTTCCGCCAGCTCTGTTACAAGTTCAATTAATATTTTGAGGTCTCTCTTTCCTATTCTGTACACATTTCAGGCAAAAGAATATTCTCATAATTTTTCATTGGTCATTAATATTGACATTTCATCTATTCTTCTTTGGGAACAGTTCCACTTCCTTTCTAGTCCTTGTTACCGAAGAGCACCAAGAAACCATAGTCCCACCAAAGCTGTTCTAGAACAGGTGTCAGCCTTAACCTAGCATAGAAGAAGAATGTGCATAACACAGATGTCCGTTGTCGCCGTCAGATGCTGCGTGAACTAAACAGATTTCCTAAGTGCTGGTATACGCATTACCCATCTCTACTCACCATATGTTCTCTCTAAATAAAAATCCAACTAGTGGATGTGGGGGTATAATGAAGACTGAAAACTACGAATAGCAAAACATTTACAGAACAACCATTGTAAAGCATCAAGAGCTTAACAATATTGGTTCTATAACATTATTCATAGTGACGGCGATATTTTGCATTCATCATCACTGCTTGGAATAAGACGTTCCATTATAAATTTGCTTATTGTTAATGTGCGATTACTAAATGTGAGGGTTCACTGAAAAATTTAATGTGACTATAGGAGAAACAATGTATTTTATAAAACCAAATTTATACCAACAAGATTAATTCTATACTATTTTTCTATTCGATCGATAATAATGGTGATATTATGAATTTTCTTAAGCCCCACTAAACCTCCCTCCCAATGCTCCGATTTTCTGTGGACTTAACCTCCTGTATCTTTAGTTTTACCTAAAACGTTTAAAAATCGAGTTCGGTAACGATCAAACATAAATTGTAACTGCCGGAGCGGTAACAGACAAGAATATATATGTATATTAAACTAGCTAAGGTACCTGGGCTTTGTTCGGTATATGCTAATAATAAAGGTAGAGAGTCTCCGTGTAAGATGTTAAGGTGGAGGCTTCCCTATCCACATTTTTTTTTTATATTTCCCATCTCCTGTTTATTCAAAACAGCATAGACCATTTAATTCATAATCATTGCTCGCAGAGTAACTGCATTCTAAACCATGCTTCAATAAAAGCTATTTTGCCCAAAAGCTTTCCAAAACAAGGGGATAGCAGCTATTTTAAATACATAATAACCATTATTACAAAATACTTTTTAGTATATCTTGAAAGTAATATTTATATTCATAATGCTTCGTAGTATGCTCAGTAAAGTATAACATATTAGCGGAACAGTGTTAATAATTACCAGAAATAACTGGGTACACCTCCCCAGCACTCCCCCTCCCCGCGTTCATGCTTTTAAAAAATTGATTTATGAGAATTAAATAAATTCACATTTCTCAGAATAACCACATTTCTAAAAGTAAAAGCTTAGAAACACATGTAAGCATTAACCAATGTGAGGACGGAAAGGGGTGAGGCAGAAGTGATTGTAACTATATCTGCACATTTACACCATAATACGACTGACACAAACTTGTGTTATAACTGACAATAAACCTGTGTTATACAACTGGGAGTTCTATAATTTCTCCTGTTACAACAAAATAATTTCTCCTTACAACGAACCCTCCCAGTATTAAAATGGAAGAGTTTTACATATACACTGATTAAACAAACTAATCACAATAGTTAGGAGAATCAAATAACTTACATAGATCTCTGTGGTGCTAGGATCTGGGTTGTGGAGAGACGGAGAGGTTCCACATAGGAAGTCCCTCACACTTCTGAATCTCAGATTTGTCAACCAACCTAACACTCATTTAAGATCTCAATTCTCTTTACATAAAATTCTTTTAAAGATTCTGATTAAATTATCTTCACAATACGAAAAAGTCAGTCACGCAGGGGCTGTGTAAACTAAGCAGATTTCCCTCTTGATGTTTAACAATAGATAAATCTACATACTGGCAACACAATAGCACCGTCAACATCAAGTGAATAAATACAAACGATAATAAGAAACTTCCGAACGGGAAGCACCTGAAATGTAAACAAACAAGTGTGCCAAGTTCTCACAGGAAAGAAAAAAAATTACTGAAATATATCAGAATATAACATATTAATTTTATTTGAAACTATTTACTATATATAGTACTGTAATTTATGATGGATCAGAATAATTTTTATAAGGGAAATCTGCTAAAGTGTTCAGTCTCTTTTCGTGTTTTAATTAAATAAATTATGAAATATATTTAAGGGAAAACTAACATTTTTGATTGATTAATTATTATTATTATTATTTATTAACGTCCACTTTTTGCAACTTAGGCTAATTGGGACGGGTTATCTACAGGTTACCACCGTTTTCTAGCCAGGGTGGGATTTTAGGATCTTATTTAATGAATTTCGTCACTAAATAATTTCCTTTGCCCAGGCGAGAACCGAACTCGCCACTCTAGGTTTACCATGTGAGATAAAGGTCAACGCTTTAACTCACATGGCTAACCTGAGCCCCGATTGATTAATTAAAGTTTGGGAGAGAGGAGACGTGGCAATAAACTTTGCTTTACGTGCAACCTTTTAATGACATTAAAAATTTCAAAATGGATCAAAATGGAAAATGAGGTACCTGGTACCAAGTTTACTAAATTCATAAATGCGAAAGCATTGCTTACTGTAACAATATTTCTATGAAAATTATTTGCTAAACTCATTGTTATAAGACCAAAATATATGTAACAAAAGTCCTTCGCGCAGGTGCTGCGTAAACTAAGCAGATATCCCGCGTGTTTGTAAGTCACACGATGCATCTCTTCCCGCAAAATATTTTCTATTTATAAATTAAAATCCTATAAGTAGAAGTGGGGGTTTACTTAAACCCGAAACCATTAAAGTACGAATAACTCGCTTAATATTTAATCTATAAAAAATGTATAGAATAATAATTGTAGAGCACCAATAACTTGACAGTACGGTTGGAATTGGTTCTGTAACATTTCTAATATAACTCATAATAAGCAGATATTATGAATTTTCAAATTCCTCCCTTTTAACCACCCCCTCGTTTAGTTAAATGCTAAAATGGATTTTTAGCCATTACCTACAGTAAACTTAAACGGTTAAATATCTATTATGGAACAGATGAAACAAACATTATCGATTAAGGAATGTACAATCTTAATTGATGACGTCATAACATAACGTATTTGCGCGTATCTCACAAAATAAAGGTTCATTGAAAACAATATTTGGTATTTAAACTTGGAATGAAGTGGCTCATGATATAACAGCGTTAATGTGAAATGAATAGGGGTGTCGGTCTACTGAAGGCCAAAAACTGAAATATAAAACGATACAAAAATACTAAGAAACTCTAATTTGGTGGAAGTGAATTATATTGTAGGTAGAGGAAAAATGGCCACACTTCCACAGTAACAATTTATTGACGCGACAGAGCGCTTTCGATGCATTGCATCATAGTCAGATCTATAGTCATCATAACCAGAACTAATTAGTATGGTGCTAAGGTCAACATCCAGGACGTTCGGGCACTGACTATGATGAACTCCATCGAAAGCGCTCTGTTGCTACAAGCAATTGTAACTGTGGAAGTGTGGCCATTTTCCCCCTACCTGCACTAAGGAACAGTTTTAAATTAAAATAAAGTATCAGTAAACTTGCTGGAATATTGATGAATATAAACGCTCCATCCAATAATCAGACGAAAGCAAGCACGTAGTAGTGAATAACTAATTAAACTGAATAATTTAAATTACAATATTAGCTCAGGGTGAACTCTAGCTTCAATATGAAATAATCAACATAGCATGGAAAATGTTTCAGACATTTTGTAGGGGCGTAAGGATGAGAACCATAGGGATCAGGGTCAGGAAGAAAATTAGTCGGGTCAAGGATATTGGGCCATTTAAAAAGGACAGGAAACATTTGAAGTAAGCAAAATATAACCTAAATTCTGAATAAAATCGTGCATGCCAACACGGCAGTAGAGATACTCAGCCCGCACAGCAGAGCCTACAAAATGTTAGATTAGTCTTACCTTCACTTGTAATCACCTGTTTTACACACCTAATTTGCGGTCCGAAAGCTACACTTCGCCGCCCTAGGGCCGAAAATGAATATTTCGCCCTAGGGCCGCAAAATCAGCTGTTTATTATTTTATCTATTATTATTTTATCTGTGACAAAGAAATTGGAAGTTTCTAACAGACTGTTTAGTAAAGTGAATGAGTCATCGACTTCGACATCAAATATCGATTTTGGAACTATTGAATATGAAAATCAGTCTCTCTTTACAATTGATGATTTATTTGAAGATTGTCAAAGGATATTTTAATCAGAAACAATCCAACTACGAGTAAAAGTGTGAATGTGTCAAACAAAAAACAAGTAATAGAATCTTCAAATGGTATTACGTTTTCAAACAACCAAAATTGTACTTTTAACATTTCTATAAATCAAAAATGAACGAACTAACTTTTTTTAGCATTTTGAAATATATTAGTTGTATTAAATGAAACACACATATGTCCATCTCTCTTTATTAACTTACATAATAACATAACAATCCATACATTAAACATTCATCATGTCCCCATAACCACAAGATAACCTTCTAACGAAGAGGTACACTTAACCAAAAGAAAATCTTGTTTTTGATTAATGTTATATCGTATTAATATTTATTGTAGTATGGGGAAAAATTGCGACTACGTCTCGGTCAAAACATATCTCGGGACGGGAAACGCCCACTTTCGGCCCTTGGTACGAAATATACTAATTCATAAGTTATAATAGAAAAAACAATTAATAATTAAGTAATTACTTGATTAATTAAGAGTCCACTCACATTATATATATATATATATATATATATATATATATATATTGGCTAAGGTACGCGCCTTCTCTTGGAATTGGATGAGGAATAATGATGGTTTGTTATTTTCAAGACCTTACTATACACTAAATTTTTACATTTCCCCTTCTCAGTGTTTAGGGTTTATATCTGAACTAAAGATAGCTTTTTAGTCTTGAAGAATGAGAGGAAATGATATCCTGATCAATTCATCAGCACTGTATAAAGTGATGTAGACAATATAAATAATAATTATGAATAGCATTCTTCAATTTTAAGTATCATTAGTAACTCAATTTTAAGTGAGGTAGTTTTCTTGGGAAATATTTAGGCTGAATAATAAGTTTAAATTTTATTCATTGCTTGGCTATAATAAACCCTTTCCATATACAAATAAAGGATTAGAACCGCCAATATAAATGATTCTGATGTCAAACCTCTCGGTGGAGACCGTCGTCACTGGCTGATGGTCGAGTATAGCTGGCATTGTGCTTTCGATGCGATGGCACCATCTTCAAGCCCGCCAAAAAGTTGTACTGAGTTGGTTGTCCGTCAGTCAGTCAGTCGAGATCTCGATTTAAAACGTAAACAACCCACCACACGAAAAAAATTTACCTGAACATCAACATCCCTCGTCTGACAGATCTTAGTGGTAAGTAAACAGATCTGGACTAAACGTAAACAACTAATACGGTGAACAGAGTATAAAATCCTCTGTTTGACGGACAACCAACTCAGTACAACTATTGAAAGGCTTGAAGATGATGCCATCGCATCGAAAGCACAATGCCAGCGGTACTCAACCATCAGCCAGTGACGACGGTCTCCACCGATAGGTATGACAATAGTACCTTTCCATATACATTTCCTGTATGCTTATTTACTTTTATTCAGTGCTACAGCTTTCTGGAACACATGGACAATAGATGCACTATTGCCGAGTCTTTCAGACTAAACACTAAGCGTTTACTATTCAATCCCAATTCGTTGTTCAAAACATTATGAGTAAAATCACTTCTTAATCAATACCTCTCCATTATTTAAAATAATTTGGACAATGTAAATAAGAATCATGGATAGTATTCGCCATTATTATCCATCATCTACCCCTTTCCTGCCAAATGCCGTCTCAAGCCAGTGGATATGATTAGAGATGGCCTAGGGCCGACTGTAATTGCCTCTCCACAATTTCCTCTCTCGGATAATATGGAAATTGAGCATTTTTTTGTTTAAATTATTCTTATTGTTATTATTGAGTTATTCGAAAAATTAAACCATCAAGATGTTATAATCTTTCACTTATCAATGAATAATATATAACTCTGATAAATGTTACACGTAACTATGACTTAATTTAGATTAAGAAAGTAAATTGGGAGGGGGGAGGGTAGATATTTTAATAATTAACCCCTCAAGAACACGAATCATATTTAGAATTTTTCATATAAGTTTAAAAATGCTACGTCATTTGTCATAATATACTAGAATATAATAAAGATTAATGGGCATATCTTGTTTTTGGGTTATTTATCCAGATTTTTAACTTTTGTTTCAAAGTTAAAAATCTGGATATTTCGTTACGTGTTTTTTCGTACGTGGGGTTTCTGCAAAAATGCACATAAACAAATTTCTTATTTAGAGTAACATTTGTTATAAAAGATTTAATCAAATAAATAAATAAATAAACATGATGTAAAGGCGGGAAGCTTTTTTTACGGCAAGAATAAGAGAGCATTAGACTGAAATATTTACTAGTTTTATGGAAAGATGAGGGTGAATAATACAAGTCACTATTTGAGTTCTCCAAAGAATCAAGTATATTGAATTGATTAAGCAACATATAATACACTTTATAGATATAGAGGTTGAACAAGAAACAAAAGTAAACTTACCTTTATAAAATAATTTAGCGGCAAGCCAATAATATATATATATATATATACAATAGAATGATCGATCGGTCCTATATTGTGTGAGTACTCATTTAATAATTTGCGTAAATAATGCTAGCATTATTAGAAGTAGGTACCTGCGGGAAACATATACTTTCCTTGAAGTGGAGTCTCCTTCCGTTGTTATTTTCTGTGTTCCCTATAAGATTCTGTCTTCTAGCTGGCTGCGGTGATCCGTATATGATGGTAGCTTTGCGGGAGATAAAAGACTGACTGTAACTGTAGCGGTAAAACCGTCCCTGGAGAGGCCAACTGAGCGGTTATCTATGAAGCGGTGTACACACTTTACTGTAGCGCAGAAACGACCCCGGAGGGGGCAAAGCCCCACTGGCCGTAGAAACGACCCTTGAGAGCGTTAGAGCCCAACTCACTGTATCTTTGTAACTAGCGGATGCCTTCTTGAGCTGCAACGTAGTTTCCGCTGTAAGCCACAGCCTTGGTGATCTGCATGTGTGTGGCGGGTTTGTGAACTCAGCGAGCGCGGGAAATTCAAATTCAAATGACGACTGAACACATGATATGCCATTAAACTTTATTTTATTCTGGCGTATTATGAAAAACGACGTAAAGTTTCTAAAGTTATATGATAGTCTAATGCAACTAGAGAAGTATATATTAACACATTTAAATATTTAAGAAATAGTTTAAAACTTCGCGAATCTTATCTGAGTTAACATTATTAAATTTCTCTTCTTCTTTTAATTGTTTTTTTTGTTTATTTAGTACTGTTGTACCTATCTATTAGTAAATTCTTGTCAGTTATACTCAATTCTAGTTTGTAAAAATATGTTTATATATAAGCTATTAACATAGAAAAACTAACCTCATTATATAAGGCCAACTCCTTGCTATAAGGAAAATCCTTGTAAGCAATAAAATAAATAAATAAATAAAAATAAGTTATTTGATAGTTCTTAGTATGATTTGATCCCGAGGTTCGAACTATCTCTCTGAGGAGATAATGAATCTTACCCCCCTCCACTTTTTTAATCTGAATTATACGAGACAGAGTTATATAGTATTATCCCGCTGTTGTGTGAAATATTGTAACATTCTGATGGCTTAATTTTTCGAATAACTCAAGGTACAATAATTTATACTAAAAAACGCCGAATATCCTCAAAGGGGGGGGGGCAGCTGAAGTTGTGGAGAGAAAATACAGCTGACTTGAGTCGTCTTTCGGCGGGAAAGGACTAGGTGATGCACAGCAATCGCGAATATAATCGATAATTTTTACTTACATTGTCCACATTTTTTGAAAAAAAAAAATACTTTACCATTCAGCCTCTAATGATTTACCGAGCGAAGCCGTGTCAATTAGCAAGTAAGAGTATATATATATATATATATATATATATATATATATATATATATATATATACATACACACTAGTTAAGGTGTGTATGTATATTTTCCAGCTTGGAAAATCATTAGAGATTGAATGATGAAGGTATTTTTTTTTTGGCAAGGCTTCAATGTGTTTCTACACTTCCCTTCTGTACACTTCCCGTATTTTTTCCCGTGAGGGTCAAGGATATAAGTAGGGACTTTATTCATTTATTCTTCAAAACTAAGGAGTCAATCCCTCTCCACTGTTTGATATCCGGCTACAGTTATCGCAGGGCATCCGCCTCTAGGACCGTCAGAAACTAGACTGTGTTCTCTTCAGGGAGGATCCTTCCATTCCATACTTCAAGCTCCCATATGGTCATCCAGGCATCTCTGCATGGGCATTACAAATTACAAAGTATGTGAAAACACCTCAGAAATGCTATGTTTATTCATTAAATTAAAATCCTTATTCCCACCCTGGCTAGAAAAGGGTGGTAACTTGCAGATAACGCGGCACAATTAGCCATAGCAGCAAAAAGTGGTCGTCAATAAATTATGTTAAAAAAAAAAGATCATACATAATATTTTATTTATAATTTCCCAATGAATTTCATTGTTCAAATCTACCTCGCACCTTTCTAAATGAAATATATCGATATAATTTTCGCACCATATTTTAACATTTATCAAATAAATATCATATTTTTAATAATAAATGTAAATCCTTTTACTAAATATATATTCACTTATTAACCCTTATCCCAATCATTTCGTATTTTACGTGGAATTACCAATGCTACATGTGTGAATAGTCTTTTAAGGACTGGACATAAAGTTTATCCTCAACGCCTTTCCTAAAGAGGAAACTACTTAGGAAACGTTAAAATAAATAAATAAAATAAAAATACCTTTAAGAACATGGAGTATAATTTCTGAGGTCATGCTGCATAGTTATCACCTGCCGGAGAGTGTAGATGGTGTTGTGCCAAGCGGCATTACAAAGAGAGAGCGGCCATTAACATAAGAGTATGCAGAGGGATTTTGCGTTCAGCTGACCACATGCACTCCAAGTGAATTACTGCTCAGCCTGCTACCTTTGTCTCAGAGCAATGGAGATATGACAAAAGATGTATGCTGTTATTTTCACACAGATTTTAATTTCATTACTGCTCCTATTATCTTATCAAAGGATATAGCACATTTTTTCGTCCTGGCTGTAGACTTTCCTTACTGACTTTTGCCAGCTCTGAAAATGAATGTTCTGAAGCTCTATTTCCTACCCTGCTGAAATGTTCGGGGATGTGAGTAATGAAGATGATTTCTCATTGGTCATTAATATGAGAAATATTGAAACTATTCTTCTTCATGAACAGCCCCACTTCCTTTCTAGTCCGCCTAAGCCTCCTCATAAACTAATGAGATTTGTTATTATTATTATCAATAATAATAAACAAGAAGCGTCGGATCGAAATATTTTATAGAATCAATCTTATTGCAAATGCAACCTCCTATAAATGTTGTTATGTACATGTTTTCTCTATATTGAATATTAACCGATTTCCATATTTTAGTAAACCCCCACTCCCCATGATTTATTAACAATAAGCTGTTATATTATGAACCACGCCATTCCAAGTTGAAATACCACATGTGGTTTTCATTTAACTTTTACATTCTGAGACTCCAAGGTCGCTATATGATGACGTCATTAAGTAAAATGTTTCCTTCTTTACTCGAAAATATTTATTGATGTATACCACAGTCGATATTTAACCGTTTCAGTCAACACTAAAGATCATATTTGTTATTGACTGAAATCTGACGTGGAATAGTGGGGGTTTAGACGAGGGGATTCGACAATTCAATATATCTCCGTCAGTATGAGTTGGATTGTCAGTTTACGCAGGTCCTGCGTGACTTTTTAATTTATTTGCTCATGAATGTTTTTTATTATCAATTCTGAATTGTTTTATATGTATTGTGGTTCCCGTTCATAGTTCTTTTATTTTGATAATTATTTGAATATTTGATTCGTTTGTATTTTTATAAATTGTTATTTTTCGTTTTCTTTTCTAGTTTTTTATTGTAGTTATTTAATTGTTATTTATTTTGTGTTTGTGTTTTTTTTACTACACAAAAATATTGTACTATTGTAGGGGAACACTAAACAAGAAATTTTCAACATTCAAGTATCAAAATCAATTTGGAAAAATGTTTGAGTATTTTATAAATTTGATTAAAACCGATAAAGTATATCGACCTAGATCAAATTGGTGTATGCATGTCAGAGGTTTCTAAGTTAAATTAGTATTTTGCGTTTAGCAGCTTGCATTGTTAAAATCTTTGATAATATAAAATAAAATCACAAAAAATAAAAATCTATATATATCTATATTTTACACTACCAAAGTATCGATTGTCGAGAAAAATAACCGTAAAACGCAACAAGGGATCCTTTATTTAAGAGTAATATAGCTACTTCTCTACCCACAAATGTCTACAATGTTAACTCCCACTCTCAAGCAATATCTGTAAAAAAATAATAATAAATCTACAAAAACGTTTTGGAAATGAAACAGATTAAGAAAGTAAACCGGCACAGAATATAAGAAAAATAATTAACATGCTTATATTTAAATTAGAAAAAAAGTATCTGTTAAAAATTGTAAAATGATAAACAAGATAAATTATACAACATTTTTTGAGCGACTCAAAGTAATGAGGATAATTCTTTTTTTTTAATTCCATCCCCCTCTTAACCTGTTTGAGACCATTAAAAAATTTTCTTTAGCTTTATATGAATCGTTTCAGTATTCAGTATGGTATCGATCAAATAGATCTTGAGGTCTGTTAGAAACACTTTTATTGATGACGTCACATCGTAGATATGTGCACGTATTACACATAGTAAAGGTTAGTTGAAAACCATATTTAAGCTAGGAATAAAATGTTCTAGGTTATATTCGCTTGTTGTATGAGACGAGCAAAAGTGGGGGGCTACTGAAGGCTGAAAACTAAACACTGCAAATATCACGATTACAAATTGAGATAAATAAAAAAAATGAGTAATATTTGAATGAAAGAAAACGCCAAACCCAATCATTACACGGAGCACTTATTATTCAAGGCTGCCAGGCTGCTCCGGTCAGTGTTGAAACAACACTTTCACCTCACAAATTTTTTTTAAGTGATTGAATATATAGTTTGAGAAGTGGCATCTTACGGGAAATAATTTAATGCGAACGTTTTGAAAATAACGTGCATAGTCTTATAATGAAAATTTAATACCGCCAAATTATAAATAAAAGTTATGTATACAGAAGTAAACTCGCAACGAATGACATAGCAAACTTTTATTATAACCATACTTATAGGCATGTTAGTTGAAGAATTCCTATTATTTTGGAAGTCATCCTAGCTTGCGCTACTTTCTAAGAATTTATGGTCTGCTGTAAATTTCTGCTTCCTAGTTATCAAATATCGATATCAAATTTTATATATATATATGCTTATTCCATTGTGCTCATTGCTCACTCATGAAGTTATTAATAGAATTAAAATGGTAATGCCAATATGTTTATTATTAACCAATAAATAAAATTACGATTATATCGAATGATATTCTAATAGGTAAGCGGCAAAAATAGCTGGATTGTTACGTGAATACGACCACAAAGACATAGGAATGGTCCGTCAAGGACTCTGATCTAATCCCCTCAAGGTTTATATTAGTATTCATCTATTGGGTTTATTAGTACATTTTAAGGAAAATCCTTGGCCTCCATAGTTTACAGAAGATTTCTGATCAAACATTCTATGTATTGTGTAATATTTCTTGGGATACACATCAGTGGAAATGGTGCTATTTCAGCCTACCCTGAATATTTCTCAATTCCTTAAACTTTGTTTACTTTATGACTTTTATAGCACATTCCGCTGAAAAAATACGAGTCAGTGGAAAAAAAACAAACAGAAAAAATCTAACTTCAGAAAACAGAAATCTACGCTCAAGGCCTTCTATGAAAAACTTTATGATGTTTGAAACCAGGATATTAATTTTGAAATATCAACATTGATATATTCCAATCTTATTTTTATTTATCATACAAGAATTAGTAAGATATCTCCAAATTCAAAATTGGTGGCTCAGGTTAGCCAAACAATTTAAAGCATTGACCTTAATTTCAAAGGTAAACCAAGAGTGGCGAGTTTGATTGGCCAATAGGAATTTATATAGTGACGAACTCATTAAATAAAATTCTTAGTCTCACCTTGGCTAAAAAAGGGTAGTATTCTGTAGATAACCGTCCCGAGTAGCCATAGTAGACATTAACAAATAATAAAATTCGAAATTTCATAATTTGTGCTAATACATAATTTTTAAATAAAGTAAAATTTATAATCCAGGCATAAAAAACGTTCAAGATCGATTCTTTTTTTTATTCTTTCCTCCTCCTCTGGCAAGTCTGGCTTTCATCCTTTTTACTATATTTTTTAAATTAAGATTTACATATAGTAGTTGTTAATAGAGTTTCGTGTTTTAATTTGACATGTTTTTTGTTTTTGTTTTAAAATTTATTTATTAAGTTTGAACATATGTACATATTTTTAGCATTTTTAGTAGTTAATATTTAGTAATTTAGAGTTAAATTGCAATTTTTTTCTCTGTGACTAACTTACCTGTATTTTTTAAAGAAATTACGGGTTTTGCCCCTTTTTTCTATGGCATATAATCTTTGAAGTTATAATATGGTTTTTACCTTGTATTTTATTTTTTATTTTATTTTCTGTCCTAAGCAAGTGTTGTTTCATATTTATAGAGTAATCGTAATACTGTTGTATACTTTAAATTTTTTTTTTGTGTGCATAACTGGATATGGAGCTGTTACTCTGGGAGTGCACACAATCACTAATAAACCTACTGTGGAGCAAAACAGACCTATTTTGCACACTTCGATTATTGGTTTCTCTATCTCCCAGCATCCCTAGAATTCCTTAAAATTGGTCGTACAATAATTTGTTTTAAAACAATTTTCTCCCAAGTAGAGAGGAGTCATGCTGTCTCAAAATAATTCGATTTTCAGATTTCAAAGAAATTATTCGGTTTGGCTATCCTGAATCCATCATAACTGGTTTCTGCTTAACGTCAGTATGTGTACACGTATCTCGCAGAAGAGGATAGACGTGGAATGTTGATATTTCTTATGTAGGACAGCTGTAACATCTTTTCGTGCACACCTTGCTTTTGAAGTTCACAAGGGGGGGGGGTAGATTAGTACAGAATAGTCTAGGGCCTTTTTCCTTATAAAAATAAGGACATAATTTATTTTCAACAACATTTTACAAGGGTAGGGACAGAGATATCGTATATTATATTCCAATGAAATAATTTAGAATGCATTATAGCAAAACGTTTTGTATATTGAATTTAATAGGACTTCAAGGAACTTACTAAAATTATAATATTTATATTATAAGCAGCTGATATTTTATTAAAACTCGAAGGCCCGAAGAAAGATGTTATGCTCTGTTTGTTTGTTCAAGGCAATCAGGACGAGTGGCCTAAAAAACAGTTGCTCATGAACTATAAGGATAAAATAAAGGTTATGTTTGAATGCAAGGCTGTTCTCAGCATTCTCGGGAAATGCCTTTTTACTTCGATTAATGGCTTTCTTTTTATAAATTAAATTTATTACAGGTCTAACAGGACGAACAATCGTTAAAAATGGCACGGAAGAAATAATAAAAGTCCGTCACGCAGGGGCTGCGTAAACTAAGCAGATTTCCCATGTGAAGTTTTACAATAGAGAAATCTGCATACTAGTAACACAACACCACCGTGATTAAATACAAACGGTAATGAGAAATCTTTCAGTTAATTAAAATAAATTCCCAACTGAAACGGCTTCTGAATTGGAATAATAATTTATATTTTAATAACTCAAATTTTAGTAGTCCAAGAACTAAAGAAGGGGGGGGGCGGATGAACAGAAAGTATTTGCTAAATCTCACAAAGTAACAAAGGTAAGATAAGGTTAGGAACGACAGGTAAGGTTAGAAGAACCCTCCTACTTGAGCCGACGGAAATGGCCGACCTAATCCGAACTATACCCGACCACAGACTTCATAAAAATGCAAATATCTCCGTTAATATTCAAGATAGAGAATAAATGTATATAACAATATTTAATTTGCAAGATAAGATTGATTCTATACAATTTTTCGATCCGACGCATAATAACGGAGATATTTCGACTTTTCGAAAATCCTCCCCACTAAACCCCCCCCCCTCCCACTGGTCCGATTTCAGCCATTAACGAACTTGATCTTCCTTTTTACATAAAACGATTAAATTCTGAGCTTGGTAACGATCAAACAAAAATTGCGACCGCTAGAGCGGTAACAGACATATATATATATATATATATATATATATATATATATATAGTTTTGAACGGACCTCATTTTCGTCATCTACTAGGTAGGATCGATGGACATTTGAAGAAAAATTTCGAAAATTCCGTCACGAGTACGACCTCAATACCTGATTTCCCTTAAGGAAATCTGCTAAAACCAATTCTAGGCTCCATAAGTTTCAATGATCAGGGCGTGAAAATGTGAGAAAGCACACAGCTGTATATAGTACAATCTGTAGCTAAAATATGTTTAAACCTGTGTTGGTTCGATATCTGCAAAGGGCTTGGATATAACTGATTTGTATTAGGGAATTTCTTTAGGAAGTAGGCAAAATTTCTTCAAATCTTTGCAAACCGAAAGAAATTATTTTCGGAGACAAGCTTTATTTGCTATAGAGGAGTGGAGTTTTATCTCTAAAATATTTCCCCGCTCTAGCACATTCTGGCACCGCTTCCACTAATTAGTGGCTATAACAACTTATTTTTTTTCTTCTTATTATACGTTTCGCTTCAATAAAATATGATTTTAGTACGTCGTTTATTCTAGAATATATAATTGTTGAAATACAACTGCAATTCAAAGTGCGTTTAGTAAAAAAGATCCAAGAAAATAAATGAAAGGGTCTGAACCCTGCAGTTTTATGATCTAACGTTCTCTTAAATCATATAATAACATAAAATGGCCTACGTTTATAAACATGAAATGCACTAAAATAAGCATTTCTTATGACTATTTTCAATAATGAACTAATCTTAGTTCGCTACCTCATCTTCATTCTTAGATTATCATGTATTAACTCGCTCCCCTCTATGTTAATTATAGTATATTCATATAAAAATAAATAAATGCTGGTATTAAATAGGTTAAAAAAATAGTAAAATATAAACCTGGGATTTCTAAGAGCAAAAAGAACATCTGTTTTATTCGGACACTAATTATTTATTGTAGGCAATTTTCAATTACTAGTATTATATTCTAAAGATATGAAATTTTATTTTCATTTTCATGTTAGACGAATTATCTATAGTTTAAATCCTCCCTCCTTAAATTACCCACATAGTAATAGAGGCGCTTTTTAGCAGATTTCCCTTAAGGGAAATCAGTTATTGGGGTCGTACTCATAACGCGATATTTGAAATTTTTCTTAAAATGTACATCGATCCTACCTAGGAGATGAAGAAAATGAGGTCCGTTCAAAACTGTATATATATATATATATATATATATATATATAATTTTATATATATAAAATATTTGTCTGTTAACGCTCTAGCGGTCGCAATTATTGTATAATCGTTACCAAACTCGATATTTAGCCGTTTTATGTAAAAAGAAAGATCATATTTGTTAACGGCTGAAATCGGACCAGGGGGAGGGGGGTTTAGAGTGGGAGAATTTTGAAAATTCGAAATATTTCCGTTACTATACGTCGGATCGAAAACATGTATAGAACCAATCTTATATAAAATTAAATTTAATATAAATATTGTTATATACATTTATTTTCTGTCTTGAATAAATTCTTCTTGTCTGGTGACCCCCTCCCCTTCTTAGGTTTTTGGACTACTTAAATTTGATTGATTGAGATAAAAATTATTCTGATTCATTATAAATTACTGTACTAGATATAGTAAATAGTTTCCAATCAAATTAATACTTTATATTCAGATGTATTACAATAATTGTTTTTCTTTCCGGTAAGAAGTTGGCAGAACTGTTTGCTTATGTTTCAGATGCTTTCCATCGGGAGGCTTCTTATTATCGTTTGTATTTATTCACTTAATATTCACGATATTTATCTTTTGTTAAAGTTCACTCGAGAACTCCTTCTTAGTTTTTAGGCTTACCAAGTATATAAGGCCAACTCACATGGCTAACCTAACCCCTAATAATATATAAGAAATATGAATTGCTTTATTCAAATTTGAATGCTCCGTCACCGAAACCTACCTCTCTACCAGCTCAATATCTATTACTCAAGGGTCTATTTATTACTTTTTTCAGAAATGTGCTTAGTTTACACAGCATCTGCGCAAAAGACTTATTTAATTTCCACACTAAATAGTGTTACTTGAGTCAGTTAAAAATCGAATAATGACCAAACAAAAACTGCTAGAACGTTATCAAACCGACAAACATTCACACTTTACACACACACATGTGGCGGGGGGTCTCCCAGCTGCTTTGGTACAGGCTCCTCTAATCAGCAGGCACTGATGATGGAGCATGGTCTGTGAAAGAGCACTCTGCAAATTTTAAAGTACTTGTAGAGGACAAAGCGTTTATATTGATTCCGATCATCTCGAACCAGCATCTCGGGAGAAATCACATAATACGTTCTATGAAGATAGTTGTAGTAGTTAAAGTGAAATTTGCAAATATTTCTAAACCTGTACATCTATTATTTTTATTTTTTCTTATTAACTGATTCCCTGCAGAGTGAGAACACTCTTCGTATCTATTTTAAAACTTTACTGAATTTTTTCAGTCTACCTGCTAGATCATCTTATTCGAATCCTCCAGTCAGTAACTATTGTAATGTTTACCGAAACTTCTATATGCCTCACAGGGTGGGGTGGGGGTGGGTTGTGTTCACACACACATTTGAACTAATAGTAATTTTCCCATCCAGGAGTATAAAAGTTATTTCGCTCTCAGACCTATTTATTTCTATGCCACGTAACAATAGCATACATTCTTGAGGTATAATGTCCTGTAAGTGTGACAGATACACGAACAGGCTAGACAACGGTGGACCTTGTCGGTTACGACCGACTATTCAAATACAGCTAAGAAATACTTACTTCATTTGTGAAGTTTTACAGTGAAGGTGGGTGTGGAGTTTCTTCGTTGCTTTATTGAAACGAGTAAGAATTCCTTGTGTAACTCGGTAAATGTTTTTGTTGTCTGATGTATGGAGCATTGATAGAGTTATGAGTGTTTCCCCGGATCCTCAAATCATGAGACAGTTGTGAAGCTCCACGAATCATTAGTCAGCGAATGTAATTTTAAAATGTCACCGCTTTGTCATGGGCTTTTATACTAAAGTATTTTATAATGCTTTAGGAGCATAAAAGGAATAGATGTACACTTACTTAGCACAGATCTAAAGATTTCTTCTATTGCACCATTTGCTACATAACGACCATCATGCAGTTGCTATTTCCGCTTCAGTCAGTGCTGTATTAATATTTATTTTTAACCGAGTCAGAAAAGAGCAGCTATGCGAAGTGACATTGGTTGTCAAGTTATCGCTAAAAGCTTGCGCTGTGCGGTGAGCGCATTAACATAAACTGTTTGTGATTGTGTCGGAAATAGCTTGGGAACTAAGCAACCGTCGTCCCGGTGGTCTCATCCTCTTGCATCAGTCTTTATCTCATCAGTATTTATGATTTACTCCTTTATGAGTCGTTTACTTATTCCCGATCACGAAAACGGCTTTCCTGGGTTACTTTGTGTTTTAATTAAGACTGACAAGACACTCCTTTATAAAGATTCCTTCCAATCTTCATTCTAAAGGGACACAGTAAAATATTTCTGCTAGACGCCTACGGCCACACACATCCTTAGTCAGTCATTCATGTCTGTTCTTACATTAAGCAGTAGTTCGCTTTTCTCTCACAGATCGGATTGCTTGACATCCGCCTACCTTCTGAGGGTATCCAAGCAATTTCTTGTCTTGGTGAAAAAAAAGAAAGGTTTTCTATTGACCATAACAAGTGGCATACTGCAGTCTTCAATTTTATACATACATATATATATATATATATATATATATATATATATATATATATATATATGTATGTATCTCAATGGCATAGTCAATTAAGACAGAAAAATTACATCTTTCAAAGTCTTTCACAATTCACAAAGTCCATGATATTAAAATCTAATGTGGGCACCACGTTACTTCCTTTGGTTACTATTAAGTCAAATAAACCATATGAATTGAAGGATTTCATTTGAACTTCCATCCAATTTGCAGGATCATAAGCTGTCATACAATAGTAGGACATTATTTATAGATCTTTATTGATAATCAAAAAAGGTCCTATTAAAATCTTTTGTGATGAGAAATTTAAAATTTTATATTCTCTATCTCCCCCAGATTTCAGCCAAAAAGAGAGGTGTAAAGCTTGATGTTACACCAGTCTTAAATATGAAAGTTCAAGGTTATAGTATAACTAGTCGTTTTTGAGCACGTTATGAGAGATAAGTAGAGGCATTTTTTATTTATTTTGTTATATACATCGCTGCATTGGCATTCGTTTCATTAAATACAAATGGTGATGAGCATAGTTGGTGAACAATAAATAGAATTTAATGTATTTATAGTTAACAATAGTACTTTTGCTGATGTTAGTTCTAATTGTTTTTGGGTACCTGTTGATCTTTATATATATATATAATTCTACTTTGCGTTTGTATGTGACTGAACTCCTAGACGGCTGGACCGATTTGAATGAATTTTTTTTGTATGAGTTTGGGGGACGCCCTGGGTGGTTTAGATTCACAAATCAGCCCGGCAGATGGAGTAAGAGTGGGGGTTGTAAGGGAGGCCTAAAATTAAAAATAGCGATATTTCGTTTGGTATTGCTTTTTCGGCAAATATGCACAGGATAAAAGTTGTATATTTTTTTATTGAGAGCAACTTTTGTTATATTCACTTTTGTCGCATAACAAAGTACAAACGAGATATACACTAAAAAATTAAAGTGGGAGCCAACAATTTTATTGGGGACTAACGACTGAACCGTACTTAACAAAACGCTATATGAAAATTAGCATTAATTCTTCCATGATTATAAGATATATTAAAGTTTTTAGGTTCGAACGGGAGTGGGGGTTATAAGGGAGGAGGAGTAAAATTCACGATATTTCATAGTCTATTTGTTTTTAGGCAAACGTGCAAATGACAAAAGTTGACTTTTGTGTTATTAAAAGTAGATTTTGTTTTAAACATAATATTAAAAAAATTAATATCCTAATCGCTTGAAATTCATGCAGGGTCCGCTAGCCAACAATTTTATTGGGCACTAACGACTGACCGAACTTAACAAAACTCGGTATGTCAATTAGCATTAATTCTTCCATGATTATAAGCTATATTGATTTTTATTTGGTTCGAACGGGAGTGGGGGTTATAAGGGAGACCTTAATAAAAAATTCGCGATATTTCATTATCTATTCGTTTTTAGGCAAACGTGCACATAAAAGTTTTTTTATGTGTTATTAAAAGTAGCTTTTGTTTTAAACATAATATTTAATATCCTAATCGCTTGAAATATCATGCAGGACAACGTCTGTCGGGTCCGCTAGTTTTATATATATTCGGTTGGCATTATAGACCTTTAAGATCCTTAGCCGCCCCGAACGAGACTAAAGGTATCCGTGATCAGAGTTTTTACGTAGTGTATGATCAATTCGACATACAACCTCCGTTATCAGAGAAGGACCTGGAATGAGCTGTCTCCAGTAGACTTACAAGCCCCGTCGTATCCGGAGGGGCTATGTCCAGTTCACACAGTCAGACACACACACAAATACTATTTAAGTTAGATTTTGAAATGTTGTTCTGTACGTTTCTTTTCTATCTTAATTATAAAACAATATCTTTCCATTTTTTTTAAACCCGCACTTTGACTCACCTGATTTTCACATAAGTACGCCAATTATTGCGAACACCTCAGGTCTAAATCACATTTTAATTCCTGCTTACAAGGCCTTCTTACTGCAGGAGAAATATAATACAGATGGCGAGATGAGATCGTTAGCGCATCAAATTCCAGAGCATGGGAATTCTGCCTGATATACGAGGCACGATAATGCCTATATCACATGGTGCATTTTATTTGAAGCCTAAATATAACATATTATTTTCATGGGGAAATGAAAAAGAGGGCTTTAAAGAAAAGGTAAAATAAAAATCGAAATATATATTATAAGACGAATTGAAAAAAAACTTAAATAATTAGCATTGTTGCAAATGTAATTTTAACAGATTTTCCTTAAGTACTCATGACGCGATTTTCGAAATTTTTCTTCAAATGTATATCGATCCTACCCAGAAGATGACGAAAATGAGGTCTGTTCAAAACTGTATATATATATATATATATATATATATATATATATATTTGTCCGTTACCGCTCTAGCGGTCGCAATTTTTGTTTTATCATTACCAAACTTGATTATATAATCGTTTTATACAAAAAGTCAGATCAAGTTCGTTAACGGCTGCAATCAGACCAGGAGGAGGAGGGGGGTTAGAGGGGGAGAATTTCTAAAATTCTTAATATCTCCGTTATTATGCGTTGGATCGAAAAATTGTATAGAACCATTCTTATTACAAATTTAATGTTCTATAAATGTTGTTATGTACATTTTTTCTCTATCTTGATTATTAACTGAGCTATTTGCTAAAGGAAATTTGCTTAGTTAACGCAGCCCCTGCGTGACGGACTTTTCTACAATATATGTTCTCTAACTCGACGTTTCGCAGATGCATTTGCATTTGTAGTGATATTCTTCTGAAAATCCCCATTTCTACTAACGCGATTCTCAGGGTACTTGAGCCTCTTGACATATCATGTCCAGCTTATATTAAAGCGCTGCTTGCATGCACATCTTATTGCAGGAGAAATGGATAATAAATTGTGGCAAATCAGCAAAGAGTCCAGCACGTGGAAAATCTGCTCAATTCCTTAAGACCTGCGTGACGGAGTTTTTTTCCGAATAGAAGGAAGGGTTAAGGGTCGTAAGTGTGAGTCGTACCAAGTGCTACTTACCATTCAGCACATTATCGAACAGTGTCCAAGGATTTTAGCAGAATCCCTTAAGGGAAATCATCTATTGAGGTCGTACACATGACGCGATTTTCGAAATTTTTCTTCAAATGTCCATCGATCCTACCTAAAATGAGGTCCCTTCAAAACTGTATATATATATATATATATATATATATATATATATATATATATATATATATATATATTTGTCTGTTACCACTCTAGCGGTCGCAATTTTTTTTTAATCGTTACCAAACTCGATATTTAGTCGTTTTATGTAAAAAGAAAGATCAAGTTCGTTAACGGCTGAAATTGGACCAGTGGGAGGGTGGGGGTTTAGAGGGGAGGATTTTGAAATATCTCCGTTACTATACGTCGGATCGAAAACTTGTACAGAATCAATCTTATGGCAAATTACATTTACTATAAATATTGTTATATACATTTATTCTCTATCTTGAATATTAACTGAGATATTTGCATTTTTATTAAATCGACGGCTAACGGACGAGAGTGACTTTCCCGCCAAAAGCTCGTTCGGCCGTTTCCTTGATTGCTCGGCTCTCGTGAAATTTCCCTATTGTAAATTTTCACGTGGGAAATCTGCTTAGTTTACGCAGCCCCTGTGTGACGGACTTTTTTCTGAGCACGGGGTTCCACGAAATGCAGCATTAGCACTACAAGATTGTCGAAAGTCGATAGACGCAGTCATAAACTTATTAAAAGGTATCAACTTATATAATAAAATTTAATATTGTAACGCATAATTTAAATTGCTTATTCATATATTAACAACTTTTATTTAATGTTTTTTATTAGTATACTTAAATATGTTAGAAGTTAATTATTGAAAATTTTTAGATATTTTTAGAAGTATAAATATGTAACGCACGATTTAAAAGAAAAATAATAATAACAGTAATATAATAATCATGAACTTATTAAAATATATCAACTTATATAATAAAATTTAATATTGTAACGCATAATTTAAATTGCTTATTCATATATTAACAATTTTTATTTAATTTTTTTATTAGTATAATTAAATATGTTAGAAGTAAGTTAATTATTGAAAATTGTTAAATATAAGTATAAGATGAAGGGCATAATAACCTCGCAGTTGCTTGCCCAAATAAACCCTAATTCTAATCCTGAAGGAAGGGTTATTGGGGAATGCGATTTGTGTAGCCCCGGTAGTGTAAGTACACTAACAGTGATGATGATGACATTATGACCGGTGATATATTGGCCATGTGTCACAAATGATTGCACAGTATGGATATAGTCACCTTGACATGATGTGACACAGGCACCCACACTAACTACTCTCCCTTGTTGGTGGTGTCCTTCAACATTTAAATACATTACATTAACATTTCTTTTATTGCTACCCCTTTCTCCTATTGTTAAATAGATGCATAGTTTGTTTAATTATCTGTCTCAGACTTGCTGAAGCCGCAATTTATTATTATTTATCGCCCATTCGTGAACGTTTTGGTGACAACTGATTATAAATTTTCTAATTTGAAATATGGTCATCATATTTTATTCAGTTATAGTGGTTCCTCAATTAAAATGAATGAATCTAAGTTCAAAAATAAACTACGTTTTAATTAAATCATTTTGCTCCAAGGGTTCTTAGCTCAATTTTAATAATTAAATTTACATTGAATGCACAGCATTCTTTAATAATTACGCAGATAATTTCCTCCAATTAGGTACGTTATTCGAAAATTCTAAGGTCAGTTATATCTTCGTTACAACAAAAGAAATGTAATCTGTAGCTCAGGTTTGTCATGTGTGTTAGGGCTTATTAGGTCTTAATGCATTAAGGCACGTGTGGGTTCGATTCTCAAGAGAGAAATGGGAATTTAATTAGGGACCGATTCCAGAAACAAAACCCAAAGTCTAGGCTGCAGATATGCTCTCCCAACTAGACGTTGCTGTATAAAGTGGTTTGTTATATAACATTTTAAATAATGCATGGAATACGGATTAAAGGCTTTTTTTAAACAATATGGTTAATATTAACCTTTTCATTGCAGCATAACAGAGATTTACACGATTTTTCATGTTTCCCTGTGCTAAACTCCCTCCCTATTCCCCTATTCCTCTTGGTTAAGTTTTTTCTGTGATGTGTTGTAAATAACAATAATGTAAAAACATATTAAAAAAAACAGCTCAGGACTTATATATTTATATTTACCTAATATATATATATATATATATATATATATATATATATATATATATATATATATATTTGTTTATAAATACATATAAAATGAGTGTACCTCAATTCCAAACTCTACAAAGTAGGATTTATGTACACTTGAATAAATGAAATCACATTTTCGTATTGTCAAAACATTAAGTTAAGAAATACAGAACTGTTTTTATATCTTCCAGCTAAGTGTCGTCTCCTCGTGAAACTGTTTATCTGCCCAAAAACCAACAGCATTTCTCCATACGCTGATCTTCCTTTCCTAGCTTTATGAACCAGATTTTCATACCTTCAGTAAGTATTTTTTTTGTATTTTCCCCAACCACCTCATTCAAAATCAATTGATTAGAATTCCCTTAGGGGAGAAATCAGCTATTGAGGTTGTACTCATGACGGGATTTTTGAAAAATATCTTCGAACGTCCATTGATCCTACCCAGGAGATGACGAAAATGAGGTCCGTTTAGAATTATTATTATGTTTATAATTTGATATATATATATATATATATATATATATATATATATATGTGTGTGTGTGTGTGTGTGTGTGTGTGTGTGTGTATGTCAGTTACCGCTCTAGCGGTCGTAGTTTTTATCTGATCGTTACCAAACTCGATATTTAAATGGTTCATGTAAAAATGAAGAGTAAGTTCGTTAACTGTTAAGGGGGAGGGGAATTTTGAAAATTCGAAATATCTCTGTTGTTATGCGTCGGATCGAATAATTGTATAGTATGAATCTTATTGCAAATGTAATGTTCTATAAGTTTTGTTATTTACATGTATTCTCTATATTGAATATTAACCAAGATATTTCCATAGTTTTGTGTTCGGCCACGAGTAAACCCCCTCTCCTACTCATATCATATTAACCAGGACACTATTCCAAGGTTAAATACAAAAAAAAAAAAAGGTTTTCATTGAACTATTACTTTCCGAAACTCTAGCAAATACGTCAAATGATGACGTTATCAAATACGATGTTTCGTTCGTAACTCGAAAATGTTTATTTAATCTGTACCATACTCGATATTTAGCCGCGCCTGTCGACACTAAAGATCATATTTGTTATTGGCTGAAATCGGACCTGGAATAATGGGGTTTTAGAGAGATGGAATTTGAAAATTCCAAATATCTCCGTTAAAATGAGTCAGATCGTAAAATGTTATAGAAGCAATCTTGTGAATCTGTTGATGTTCTACAATTGTTTCTCTAAGCATTTTCGGTAACTAAAGTATTAAGCGAGTTATTCGTACTTTCTTGTTCTCTGCCTTCAATAACCGCCCCCTTCTACTTATTGGTTTTTTTACATATAAATAGAGAATACGTGGTGATATGAGATTACAAATGTTATACCAGGATTTTAATTTTATTTGCTTACCTCTTTTTCACCCAAGAATTATTCTATTTTTCCCCCTTCCCTCATTTAGAGGTAATAAAGGGGGTTCCTCAACAGTGTATCTATCTAAGTTCAATGAAATTCTACACAATTCATTATTTCTTAATAAAAAGAATAATTGTGGGCCAGAGTGAATAGGAGGGCATTGGGGCTGGTCAAGCTTGTCCCCCGCCTGGCGATATCAGCTGGGAGGGAGAGCTATTGTGTAACCTAAAATTACTTTCTATTCGGAACAGCTGATTGTGGCAGCTCCTAATTGCACCGCCCACCTCTTTAAGTGGGCGTTGGTAGCACTTCACCCTCACCAATGCCAAACCCACGGTCTCCTTTTGTGGCGTTGACCTAATAATGTTACCAAGATCTGCCTCTAATTATTAGAATTTCACTGCTTTCATAACAGCGAAAGTTCTCAAATTAGGCCCGTTATAATTTGGAAAAATGGTTTATCACTAGGCTGTTTGGCACCCTGAATTGTTGGATAATCAGTTGAGTGCTGATTCATGCTATCTCTTTATGAACTGTGGAATCCATTATTGATTCGTTGAAATACTGGAACAATTTTGTTTTCGCTGAAATAATGTCGTGGACTCTGGGCAAAGAAAACTGTAGAGTATTTTTATTTGGGTATAAAACCATAAAGAAGATATTTGGAGTCGTCAGTAGACCGACGATAAAAAGTATTCTCGCTCTAAAGAACTTCATCTGTTTCATTGAGCTTAGCAAATGTGTGGTGGTTTGATGAAGAAACCTAGCACGTTTCTCAAAAAGATGAAGTATTTGACACACAATGGTGTTAATTCATTGTTTAACTATTATTTATATAGAAACATGTACCTATTCTTTTACTTTTAAACCATATTTGTTTCACTGCTGTGATTATTCCTTCTTCGAACGTCTTCAACAACTTGAGTTAGAATTCCAAATTATTTTTAGTATCCGACTTTGCATTTTTTCAAAATAAATTCCGCTACGTAGGGGCTGCGTTAACTAAACAGTTTCCCACGTGTCCCACGTATTTGCATTTACCTCAAAACGTAAAAGTTCAATGAGAACAATATCTGATATTTAGGCTTCAAATAATGTGCTTCATAATATAACACATTACTGTCAATATGAGTAGGAGTGGGGGTTTACTGAAGACCGAAAACGAAAAAATGCAAATATCTCGGTTAATAATCTAGATAGAGCAAAAAACGTACATAACAACATTTATCGAGCATTACATTTGCAATAAGATTTGTTCTATACAATTTTTCGATCCGACGAATAGTAACAGCGATATTTCAAAATCCGCCTCTAACCCCCCCCCTCCTATTTTTTTTTCGAAAATAGCGTCATGAGTACGACGTCAATAGCTGATTTCCCTTGAGGGAAATATGCTAATAGCTCACAAGGTATGCCTGGCTCACGCACAAAACAAAATTAATAACAAGTAACCATTCAGGCAGGTGTACTTTCACGATAGATATATCTTTGTTGAATTACCCAGGGTTAGTAGTAAAAATCGCTTATTTAGCATGTGCTCCATAGTCCATACCCTTAAACTAGATATCATAAAAAAGTCCGTGACGCAGAGGTTGCGTAAACTAAGCAGATTTCCGACGTGCTGCTATGACACGATGGTCATATCATCTACTATCTGTTATTAATTCTCTGGTAGTAAGAAGGCTTTAACAGAATATAGAATGTACTCAATGCTTTTAGTCAAAATCAGACAATTATAGTCGGCAGCCTATTAAGGCTGAAAACATAAAAATACATATAATCGCTTAGTATTCAAGAGAAGAAAAAAATTGATTGAACATTTGCAGAATGTTGAAATTCCAACAACACTGGTTATATAAAACTTTTCGGTACAGCTCATTGTAACCAACCGAATATTTCAAATTTTCAATTATTCCCTCCTCTAAACCACCTCTCCCCCAAGGCCGATTTCAGACATTACCTATTATATTCGTTAGTGATGAATCAAACGGTTAAATAAAGATTGTGGTAAAATAAACATTTTCTACTAAAGAACGTAAGAATAGTAATTCATGACGTCATCTAACAACTTATTTGCATCTAGTAAATATCTATTGAATTCAATATTTGGTATTTGAGATTCAAATAAAGTGGTTCATTATATAACCGAGAATGGTTTATGCGGCAGGAGTAGGTGTGGGAGTATGCTTAGGGCTGAAAAAGCAATTGAAAAATGCAAATACCTTAGTAAATATTGAATATAAAGAATAAATGTATATTACAAAATTTGCAGAAAATTTAATGTTTAATTTAATTTATGTCTTTGTTCCTCGCTGGATCACCTTCATCCTCATGCCCTCGAAGTGGCTGGGTATACGAAGCAAAATATGAAAATTCAATATGGAAAAATCCGTTACTCAGGGGTTGCGTAACCTAAACACGTGAATTAATTGGCGTGACACACTATTGAACACTTTTCACCATATCATTTATATTTCTACGTACAAATCCCATGAGTAGAAGTGGGGGTTTACTGAAGGCTGGAAGCAAGAAAGTACGAATAACTCACTTATTTTAACTACGAAAAATGTATAGAACAACAATCGTAGAACATTAATGTTATTATTTTATTTTATTGAGAATATTACAGTCTGGATTTATATGCATTTGGTAATGTGAATGTACAATACAATCGTCCTGTATCACGCTCGACAGAAGCTACACCCCTTCACCACAATGAGAGGAGCAGCCTCTCCCTGCCTGGCAAGGAAGTCAAGAGCTAAGGAGGAATGGCACTTGATAAGAAAATCACTTCACTTTACACTTCCATAGGAGATCTCTGGGAATTGTCTCTTGAGGCGCCGTGGAGGGGAATTTCCTGCTGTGGAATTTTCTGAATCTTAAGGGAATTAGATCCTTTACAAATGGGATATTAAGATCTTTATGGAGGGTGTGGTTTGTAAAATAATATGGAGAATCTACTATGGTGCGAAGGACTTTGGCTTGGAAAGTCTGGATACGTGTGAAGGACATCAAGCATATTGTTTCTGTAGAATTTTACAACACGATTCAAAATAATGGAGATATTCTGAATCATCGAATTTGCCCACCCTTTAAACCCCCTCCCCCCCCTTATTTTAGCCGATTTCACCCAATAACAAATATCTTTAGTCTGAAACGATAGATCAAATATACCAGACTAGAACGTGAAATCCTAATTGATGACAGCCAAGTTGCATGCATGCATCTTGCATAATATTTTTTTTTATTTATTTATTTAAATGAGTTCCGCAACGCCGGTGATTAAATCATTATTCAAGTGTCATTAAAAAAGCGAAATGCAAAAAAAATAATAATAATAATAAAAAAAAAAAAAACTAGAAACGGAAAAAGATTGAACTATGGCATACGGAGATTTTTGAAACGGGTTATTGGCATGCCCAGGGTCTTATATGGAGCAAACGACATTGTATATGGAAACATCAGGGTGATGAAAATAATATAAGTGAAAATGTAACGATAGAAGGGGATTATTATTACTTATGGGAAGAAAAAAAGAATAAATGAAAAAAAAATAAGGAAAAGGGAACCCAAAAAAATAAATAAAATTAAAGTGTATAGAGCCTTCTAATGTAGGAAAGAAGTGAAGAGTAGTGAGTAGAAATTGTAGATTGTAGTGAGTTGTATTTATTAATGTCTTTTAGATGTTTAATGACTGAGTCTATGTAATTACAGTTATCGGTCAGAAGTTCCTGTAAGTCATGTGGAATATCTAAATTGTCTCTTCGTCGACAGTCAGTCAATATGTGATGTACACTTAATGTTTCGTTTCAATGTCTACAAGTCGGTCTTGCATAATAAAGGTCTCTTTAAAACAATGTTTGGCATTATTAACTATGCACTATATTTTTTTATGAATGCATTTATATTCCTATTGACCGAGGCCATTAGATTCTTAGCAAATTGCACAATGTAACGTTTACCGCTTGTCTTATGCCTGCATTTCTCGCTAGAACTCCTTCATCCGCGTGTCCTCGTAAAGTAGCTGGGTTTATAGGGGAAAAATACCAACATATACATCATCATAAGGCTTATAAAAATTATGTGAGAGCTATATATCGAAGAGATCTGATGTTATTTGAATAAAAAGTTGTAATTTTCAAGTGAATTCTGATCCTAATTGTATGAGGAGGAAGACAAGAGGAATCATTGACGTCATCAAGCTAAAGACACCAATCAAGATCAGTAGCTCTTTGGGCGAACAGTTCCTGCCCAGTCGCAGACGGCCTTCCATCAGTACAAGGCCAGCGCTCAGCCTGTTCAGGTTGGTTTACACTCCCTTATTTACAGGCTAATTCTAATATTTATCACGTGTGACCTATCTACAATATAAAAATGCTTGTTGCTTTATCATACCACTTGCTGTGCATAATTAATTATTCATTGCAAAACCGTAATTGCTCAATATTTACGATGTATATATGTATATATATATATATATATATATATATATATATATATAGAGAGAGAGAGAGAGAGAGAGAGAGATTTGTATGGGCTAAAATATTATTTTTTAAATTCTAGTGTGAATGACTGTTTATTGTGGCAATTGTTTATTATAACCATTACTTCAAAACAGGTTTCCTATCGCCTGTTTTCTAATTGGTATTGGTGAAGGGACTGGCTGTGCAATAGTCTTGCGCAAGAAGTGACTCAGTAAAAGCTGCGATAAAAAAAAAGAAATGTATTAACTACTATAAATTGACTCCTAGATTCTGCTATACTTGTTATTTTTATTTTATTCTGTGATCCTACAGTCAGTAATTTCGTGCGCACTATACGGGGCACAGGCGTATGCTTCATTGTTGCTTATTATTCATTAGTAGCTCCATGTCGAAAAGCTTAGTAGGATCCAACCTGAAATCAGAAAAATATAATTTCAAAATAAGTTACACTGAATTTGTATGTGTGTTTTCACACACCCACACGCGCACGCACGAACGCTCACAAACACACACGCACACATACACACGCGCGCGCACTCACACCCATTACAGCACCCAACAACCATCTCAAGGACTCTGGTGGGTGCAGTAATTTAAAAATGGAGGAACTACAATGTGTACTTGTTATAATCATTGTATAAGTAAATATATATATATATATATATATATATATATATATATATATATATATATATAGATATATATATGTACTAGCTCAGATACCCGGCTTCGCCCGGGAATTCATTTGAGGCTGGATAGTGATGGTATTTTTTTTGGCAAGGCTTTACTTTGCACAATATTTTGACATTTACCCTACGCAGTGTTTAGGGTTAATACCCTTCGTTTCTGAGGATTTGTTAATAATAAAATTAATTTTTTATGTAAGACTTCACTGTTCTCCATATTATCATATTTCCCGTTTCCTGTGCATGCATAGATTTAAATTATTAAGGACAAAATATTATAATAATATATTATAATTTGAATTAATTTTTCCAGGTGAGGTACCTGGTAGTTCATAGTGAAAAGAATTGTTGAGCAAATTTCTCTAAATAACAAAATAAACAACTTTTGTTATGTGCATATTTGCCGAAACCCCAATAGGAAACGAAATATCACTATTTTTAATTTCAGGCCTCCCTTATAACCCCCACTCCTGCCCGTCCCTAGAAATGTTAGTATAGCTTATTATAAGGAAGGCGTTAGTGCTAATACACATACCGAGTTTGGTTTAGTTCGGATGAGTCTTTTGTGCCAAATAAAATTGACTCCCGCTATAATCTTTAGCGTATAACGCCTTTATACTTTGGTATACGACGATAGTGTATATATCAAAAGTTTCTCTAAATAACAAAATAAACAACTTTTGTTATGTGCATATTTGCCGAAACCCCAATAGGAAACGAAATATCGCTATTTTTAATTTCAGCCTTCCCTAATAACCCCCACTCCTGTTCGTCTCAGAGAATATTAACATAGCCTAAAGCTTAAGTTGGGTTAGTAGTAATATACATACCAAGTTTCATAAAATTTGGTTCAGCCGTCTATGCGTGAAAAGGTAACAAACAAAGAGACACCAACAAAACAAAATATAGTTAAGGTGTCTATGACATGAGAAACGAAAAGTTATCGTAAAATTTTGCGAAAAAAATCAATGTACAGACAGAGGATACAATTTTATATATATATATATATATATATATATATATATATATATATATATATATATAATTTATTCTTCAGTGCATAATTCTAACTGCTAAGCATGGGGAAGATTAGTCCTTGTGTGGGGCTCTTTTGCTGGGATGAATGAGAAAATAATGTACATTTTGCAAGGATACTTAACAAAAAGTCATCAACAAATATTGAAGGGTCTTGCAATTCCTTCTGCTTATCTTTTCGTAGGACCTGGTTTTCGAATGCAACAGGATAGTGATCCTAAAAATTCATCTAAACTTTATCGAAGATATTTACAACAAAATGTCTCCGATCGTCAATAAGATTGGCACCCAGGTATTCAGAAAAACTTGATAGGAAATTTCATGATCACGCTCCAACTTCAGAACCAAATCATTTGGAGCACCTGAAATGATGATGGATTATAAATATGTTGTTTGAGAAGCAAGCTCATTGAAAAATTGACACAGGTGGTCAAAGCCTGGAATTAAAAACAGAAGTAGTCTGTCTTGAAATGTCGAACGCCAATGTACCTACTTCTTTTTTTCAATTATCTGTTCTGCGACCAAACAACTACTATTGAAAATATGAACCATTATGTTTAAGCACATGAAGCCATTTTTCGCCAAAAGTTACTTTCTTACCACGTTGAATCTTTTGATGCAAAGAAATTCTTTGCACTTATTTTCTAAACTGCTGAAACACCTACTACGGAGGAAGTGTGCCATGGACCAGAAAAGGTAGTGATCCGAAGGTGCCAAGGACTGGTGGATTGAAGGTGTGATCACGGAAGAAAATCTGATTCGAACGCCTTGAATTTTGTTAGGTATTCTTTGTGAGTCTTGCGTTGCCTTACTGCAATAGAACTTGTTTCCTATTCGTCAGTGTCGGATCCTGTGGTCTAGAGCTGCGTCTACTCTCTGTATTGGAATAAACCTTCTGAGATAGTGGTTCCATCTATATGGACGAACATCAAATGGACTTAAACCCCACTTAAAATTCCACCTTACAAATATAATTTCAAAAAAAAGTTTTCTCTTTTTGAACAGTCGAGCTCCGATAGTCCTGGTTTAACCCACTGTTTTGGTTATGAAGACTTTTTAAATACATCCATTTCAAATCGTTTGATGAAACGAACGGGGTTTCAGAAGATTTTTCCGAATTTCCATCCCTCGTTCAGACTCCTTGGGTGTCAATAGCATGGAATCAACAGCTCCCGGAATTGAAACAACGTCGTGCAATGAAGAACTTTAACCTGGGATCCTCGTAGTTCTGAAGAAAGTATCTAGGCATTTAAGAGTATCTCGATTCTAGATCTTCTTTTCCAGACCAAAATCTCCTACCTTCAATATTCGAAACCATGTCCTCTACGTCACAGATAATATAATTACAATGCAGATTTGCAGGAATTGCAATATTGACAATTTACATTAACACAGTTTACTCTCAAAATGTAGGTACTTACCCAAAAGAAGAGTAATAGATATTACAGGGCGATGATGACCTAGTAGATTTTCACCATAAAACCTTATGAAACAAACTACTTCACAGATTGCACACATCGTATTAGTCACTTTCCATCCATTTTTAATGTAACACAAACTTCACGATTTACTTATACATGTTCAAAAATGTAGAATCATGTTACTAACAACCAATCGTGTGTGTGTGTGCGCGTGTGTGTGTGTGTGTTTGTGTGTGTGAGTGTGTGCGTGTGCGTGTGCGTGTGCGTGTGTGTGTGTGTGAGAGAGAGAGAGAGAGAGAGAGAGAGAGAGAGAGAGAGAGAGAGAGAGAGAGAGAGAGAGAGAGAGAGAGAGAGAGAGAGAGAGAGAGAGAGATGGGGAATGAGAGGGTAATTTGAGAAAAGAGTAATCCTTTTTTGAACCCAGTCTTTACTTACAAATCTCATCACCGTTCTGCTCCGTCTTTATCCTCGCTCTAGGGTTTTACCAGGAACCTATTAACCCTTCATTCTGTTCGAAGGGAATCGATCAGGGCAAAATCTTATCTTTTTTCTGGATAACTATGTCATTACTCGTCAGGTTCGAAATAATTCTCCAATCTCTGGGCTTTCTTATTTTGTACATTCACATAAAGTATAACTGAAGATGAAAGCATAGTAGACGCACTTATAGTGGATTCTTCTACGTGGAAATCTACTAAGTTTGTACTCATGTCGGGATGTACGAAAAACTTCTTACATTTTACATCGATCGTACCCAGTAGAACACGAAAATGAAGTCCTGTCAAAATTATATATGTGTGTGTGTATATATATATATATATATATATATTTATACATATGTCCTGAATATTAACTAAGGTAATTTTTCTGCTTCAAACTCCAACTTAACACCCCACCCCCGCCTACTTCTTTTCATGCAAATTTTACTAAATGTCACATTTTCAGCCTAAGCTTCAATTCTTGTTGACATAGAAAACATAGAAATAGGGATTAAAATGTACAGAAGAAGTCAAATATCTAGCCAGTTTGAAAGGCACACTGTGGTGTTATTGTTTTCATTCCAGCACGTGGAAAATCTTCATAGTTTACATAAGTTCTGACGGTTTCATTTCTTTATTATTGCATACTATATATGCGGTCGTCGGAAGTATAAATTCCGTAATTAAAAATAAATAAGCACTAAAAGTTTTGTATAATGACGGTTTATAAGGGGTTTTCAGATTGTACACTCAGCGGGTTTATGTCAAAGGAATATCTCTGAGACAGTCTATTGTATGCACAATTGCAATTTAATAACAAGATGCGCGCATTTAGATTGAAGGATGGATTCTGCAGCTTATCTCACATCAGATTCCTTGCTTCCTGTGGAGATGGTAAAGACATTGGAAATGAAACGCTCTTTGTTTTTCTCGCCAAGGGCATAGATGATACAGCTCATTAAGGTGTCGAGATTGCATTGGCTGATTTAAATACAACAGAAAGCCGTAGAGAAGGGATATTTAAGCTCACACGTATATTCAATCCTGCTCACTGTGCACATTTGCTCATATTTGTTTATATTTACAAGTAAAACCTCAACCTATATATTTCAAATAAGCCATATTTAAATGAAACAAAACCTATATACTGGAAGCCCTCCAACAGAGAAATAAATTGCCCAGTTCCTAGTTGGTTGGGTTTCCCCCCATAAAACTGAGACAATTGTTGTAGATCAGATACTTTTTGTAATTAAATCTCTACATTTGCACTGACAGAGAATATGCTTGGTTTTGTTTTCGAAGAACTTGAGGAATCATTGACCATAAATGAAATCTTTCTAGATGAAAACACTGCTTAGAATGTACTCGAGGTATGGGGGGGGGGAGGGGGGGGTTCTGATAATTAAAAAAAAAGGCCCTCACGCTGGGGCTGCGTAAACTAAGCACATTTCTCACATGCAGTTAGCCTTAGTAGCAAAAAGTGGACGTTAATAAATAAAAACAATAACAATAAGTCATTTATTAACTATTTACAATTTTTTCCTTTACAAAATCGTATTCATAACTTGAGTCTACCAGGAGAAGGTTCGACTCCTAGTAAGTCATCGTCACACTTTGATGATTGTTCTCTTATTGGAAATATTGTGAGTTGCGAAATTGGGAAATAAGGGAAGTCATTTTTATATCCCAGGCGTCTTCCAAATTGTACTCTCGAATAAATACTTAGCTGTTTTTGAATAGTGTCAGTGACCCATTGTGAATGAAATGCACTGCAGTGTCTTGACAAATAATCAAACCAATAGAGACGTTATTGTCCTTTTTCTATGCTGTAAACAAAACTTATTGCAAACAGTTTATCCATTTGGCACAGGCGTTGAATAAATAAGCGGAAAATTGTAGTTAATGAACTAAACGACATGTAAAAGCGATAAAAATGAACAATAACTTTAAGAGTCCGAATCGGTCGAATTGCAGTATTATCCAATCCGCGGGCTCCTTTATTCACTTTCGAATAACATCATCATCATCACTTTCATCCGAGATACGGCTTTTGCCTTCGACCCGTCCACTTTTCTTCCAGCTACAATTAGTTCCTAACTTAGGAAATAATTATTTCTTATGCAAGAGTCAATCAGATTGAGAGAATTAAAAGAAGAAAAATGTTTCTTTTCTTCTTTCAAACTTCTTCCTTATATGCTTGACTGGGCCCATCTGTACATCCCATTCTATTAGGAGGACCGTGCTTCAGCTGTAGGAAAGTTTCATTTAAAAAGAATAAATGATGAAAAATTATCTTTTATTTAGTTGTTTTTTTTTAATCCTCCTGAAAATGGTTTAAGTTTTCTATTTTTCTTGGCTGGTAACTAATATTTGTTCAAGATGAAATCACAGGTGATATTTTTGTCTACGAAGTTCGTACAGTAAACTGTGAAGCAAAGCATACTAGTATGTAATAGGAATTAATATTTTCAAATTCTTATGGCAAGGACCCCTGATGGCACGTTTTCCTTTAAGCACACTTCATTTTAGTTCACCCTTCATGTTTCGTGGCCTACATAACATTTCTTAAAATTGAACCCCATCCTTGAAATTTATAGAATATTTAAATACAGAGCCTAAGAATGCTATAAGAAGAATTAGAATTGTTTTTTCCCCACACTGCACCATTCTGCCTTTTTAGCAGATTTCCCTTAAGGGGGGAAATCAGCTATTGGGGTCGTACTCATGACACGATTTTCGAAGATTTTCTTCAAATGTCCAATATATATATATATATATATTTGTCTTTTAACGCTCTAGAGGTCGCAATTTTTGTTTGATCGTTACCAAACTCGATATTTAAGCGTTTTATGTAAAAAGACAGATCAAATTCGTTAATGGCTAAAATCGGGCTGGTGGAAGGGGGATTTTCGAAAAAAATGTATTTACTAAACGTCGGATCAAAAAATTGTATGGTACCAATATTATTGCAAATTAAATGTTCTATAAATATTGTTATATACATTTATTCTTTATCTTGAACATTAACCGAGATATTTGCATTTTACAGTTATCAGCCTTCAGCAAACCCCCACTTCTACTCATGTTACATTAACAATACTCTTTTATCATTGTGAGAATTTCGGCTATCTGCTCCAGCGGTTGGAATTTTTGTTGTTCTGCTAATATTCGATGGAAATGCGTTCATCTTCGTCAGACAATAAATTTAATTTGTTTTAATTAAATTTATTGCCTGACGAAGATGGGCGCATTTCCATCGAAAATGTGCAGAACAACAAAAATTCCAACCGCTGGAGCAGATAGCCGAAATTCTCACAATGAAAATACTTTCAGCGATGCAGCCTCAAAAATAGAAATACTCTGTTATGTAATAAACCACATTATTCGAGGCTTAAATACCATAAATTGTTTTCAAGAGACCTTTATTATACGAGATAAATGGAAATATGTTATGGTGACGCCCTCCCCCTTTTAAGTTCTTGGACGACTAAAACTTGATTGATTGAAATAAAAATTATTCTGATCCATTATAAATTACAGTTTTCGATATAGTAAATATTTTAAAATAAAATTAATATGTTATATTCTCATATATTTCTTTCCTGTGAGAAGTTGGCACACCTGTTTGTTTCCGTTTCAGGTGCTTCCCGTCTGGTTTCTTATTATCGGTTGTATTTATTCACTTGATGTTGACTGACCGTGATATTGTGTTACCAGTATGTAGATTTATTTATTGTAAAACTTCACGACGGAAATCTGCTTAGTTTACGCAGCCCCTGCGTGACGGACTTTTATTAAATAGGAATGAATAATCGGGTCACAAAATTTTAACTTGTGCTAACTGACGGTTTTAGGTGTACTTTATTTTCCTCGACACATTCTCTCGTAGGGATTTCCAATTTCCCCCCTAATTTTCTTGTAATTTCTCACTCATTTCAAATCTGCAAGAGGTCTTGAGAACTTGTGATTCGATAGACCTATTACAGTTGCCTCCTTATTAAGCCAGTTTGACTCTTGGGCACTTAGTTTTATTTAGAAATAGAGAATATGCCGTGAGATGACAGTGTGTCATACCAGCACGTGGGAAATCTGCTATGTTTACGCAGCCCTTGCGAAACAGACTTTTTCTTATCATCTCTTAGGTAAGGTCGGTGGATTGATAAAGATTATTTTTCGAGTACAACCTATATAGCGGAATTCCCTTCGTGATGAAATTGTAATCTCAGGGCTCCCTAAATTACACCTTATCTAGTTTTTTTTTTCTGTTGGTTTTTGAAATTATTGTCATTTATTTTTATAGCAAAATATACAGGATTTTCACAGTGAGTTATTGCCTAAGAAAACATGATGCTTGTCGGTTAATACCAAATCGGTTCTAGTGATGTTCATGTTTACCATTGTACAAGAATTGCTGGTAAACAGACTAAAAAATAACTTAAATTATAGTCTGGGGAATCACGTAGAGAATAATGTCTCAGTGAAACCATAATCACAGGTTATAAGATTATCGACCTCTTGAGACTCGTTCTTTAGAAAACTTGATCATTTATTTTCTCACACCTTTGTGATTTGTTCAATCAAGCCATGCGCCTATTGATCTACTGAGAAGACGCATCTGCGAATGCTATATGTAATCATAATCTGAATTTGATTGGCCGTTTTTGAAATAAAATCAACTGGAACTCCATACTAGGCAGGACTTAAATCTCTTACTACAGCTGTGATTCGATTGGACACGTCGTACAAATGGAGTCAACATACTTTCTAATTACAGTATCTAAGTTAATAAATATCTAACATCTAAACAAATATTTATTATTGCGTTTAACTATTAAAATTAAATTTTTAGAACATAATTAAAATCCACCTTAAGACGTCAAATAACTAGATTTTGTTATAAACAGAGTAAAACCATTTTGCGTATTTCTTCCACTTATTGGAATCTATCTTTAAATTTAAGTTGAGATGCTCCTTTTTAGCAGATTTGCCTGAAGGAAAATCGGCTATTGAGGTCGTACTCATGATGCGATTTTTAAAAAATTGTTTCAAATGTCCATCGATCCTACCAGGAAGATGATGAAAATGAGGTCCATTCAAAATTATATATATTTGTCTGTAAACGCTCTAGCGGACGTAATTTTTCTTTGATCGTTACCAAACTCGATATTTAATCGTTTTATGTAAAAAGATCATTAATGAGTGAAATTGGCCAGAGGGAGGGAGGGGGTTAAGAGGGGGATTTTCGAAAATTCAAAATATGTCCGTCGGATCGAAAACTTGTATAGAACCAATCTTATTGCAAATTAAATTTGCTATAAACGCTCTAGCATATAAACATTGTTATATACATTTATTCTCTATCTTGAATACTAACCGTGATATTTGCATGTTTATTAAGTGTGTGCGGGTAACGGGAGAGATCGCCTGATGTGGGGTCTATTCGTAAGTATCCCCCGAACGCTAGTTCGGTCGTTTCCGTAACTGTTCGGTTCTCAAGAAATTGGTTTAGATAATCGTTACTACTACTGTTACTAGTATGCAGATTTCTCTATTGTAAAACTTCACGTGGGAAATCTGCTTAGTTTACGCAGTCCCTGCATGACGGACTTTTTAAGATTTTTTGCACACTGTCTTTAAATTTACAAAATTAAGCCACTAAAATTTTCAAGAGAAGTTATAGTTTAATGTTTATATCTGCCATTCAAAAGAGCAAGGAGATGTTACTAACCACATGACTAACTATACTACTTCTTTGTACTCCAATCCAGTGAGTCAAATGGAGTAAATCTGAATGCCGCCATTTTTCGTGAATTTAAGGTCAACTAAGATTTTCTTTAATGTTCATTTGACTAATTAGATATGGAAGTAAAAGTGCATTATTTTAGTCTTAATTTTACAAAAACATCGATGTTTTTTGCCTTCAAAGAAAGCGAAAAACATTTTTTTTTTGTACTACATAATTCTGCACATTTTAGCAGATCAGATCTCATCTGAGCAGAAAATCATTTGATCAGATTTCACTTAGGGAAAATCAGCTATTGAGGTCGTACTCATGATGCGACTATCGACAATTTTCTTCAAATGTCCATAGATCCTACCTAGGAGATGACGAAAATTAGGTCCGTTCAAAATATTATGCATATATATATATATATATATATATATATATATATATATATATATATATATATATGTATCTGTTAACGCTCAAGCGGTCGTAATTTTTGTTTGATCGTTACCAAACTTGACATTTAAATGTTTTATGCAAAAATGAAGATCAAGTTCGTTAATGGCTGAAATCTGACTGGGGGGGGGATTTAGAGGGGGAGAACTTTGAAAGTTCTTAATATCTCCGTTATTATGCATCTAATCGAAAAATTGTATAGAACTAATCTTATTCAGAATGTAATGTTCTATAATTGTTATGTACGTTTTTTCACTATCTTTAATTTTATCTGAGATATTTGCATGTTTTAGTTTTCGGCCATCAGTAAACCCCCACTCCAACTCATGCCATATTAACAATACGCTACCATATTATGAAACACTTTATTTGAACCCTAAATACCAAATATTGTTTTCATTGAATTTTTACTTTTTGAGATAAATAGAAATACGTGACGCACGTTGGAAATCTGCTTAGTTAACGCCCCTGCGTGAAGGACGTTTAATATATGGGCTCTTTATTCACTTATCGTTGTATAATAACATATTCAATAATTCCCCTACACCTTACCTTCCTTTTCTATTTACTGAATTTAATTTGTTAACATTTTTATAAGCAAATCTTGAATACGACTTGTATTCCGTGTTTCGTAGATAATGGGCATTCCTTTCAATGTTGGTAGCTCCACAGCGTCACGAGTTTATGGCGTAAGAAATCAAAAATCTTATTTTTGTCTTGATAAGGTTTATTATTTTTTTTTTTAGGTTTCTAAATAATACAACTAAATAATACTCTCTCCCTCTCTCTATTTGCATATATATATATATATATATATATATATATATATATATATATATATATATATATATATATAAATATATATATATATATACACTCAACCGCAAAAAAACCGGACACTTAGATTTAGTCTTATAATTTTGTTAAATACTTAATGTATATGTATATTAATCTTTTTAATTAAAATAATTGGTTAATCTATAGGTTATTTAAACAAAATCTGCAAAAGTGAATAATTTTTATTGATTATTTACAAAAAAAATACAAAAAAAAAGATAAATTAACACATTTAAAAAAAGAAATTATTCTTCATTTTTATTACAGTGAATGGTAGACTTCGCTACCCCAAGCGTTTCGGCAATGCAACGTAAGCTCCGGCCTTCCATCTAAATCTGGGTTTGAAAGACCCATTATTCTGGACCGAAATAAAAATAAAACATTAATTAAAGAAAATGCTTGGTTAATAATTAAAGATGTTTAAATATGTGGAAAAACTACTTACAGTTTAGAATAGATCAACTTCACGACAAATAAATCTAATCTGAGTTTTATCTAATTGTTTACTAATCATGAAGGGATTAGTTCAATGGACTTAGACTCTAAATTCTCTGTAATAACTAGAATACCCACATAAAGAAAATTGCTGAAAATTAGCTTTTAATACGACAAAAATGAAGTGTCCGGTTTTTTTTGCGGTTGAGTATATATATATATATATATATATATATATATATATATATATATATATATATATATATATATATACAAATTTCCAATAGAAGAAGACAAGTTATTTTTAAAATATAATAATGCTTTTAAAATATTTTCAGAACATGCTTTTAATACAATTAATCGGTTGAATACTTATTATGGCTGATACAACTGCAATACTTAAAATATTTATGGATATTCATTATTTCTTTTTTCTTTTTCTTTTAAGACTAATAATCTTCTCTTTTTTATATGTTTTTACTTTAATTTAACGTTGTTATTGTTAATTCTTTATATATATATATATATATATATATATATATATATATATATCTCATACTTTTGAAATAATCTATGTTTAAATTAATTGTAAACCACTACAAATGCATGTGATATGTATGCTAACTTGCATGGGACATGCAGAAACCAATAAACGGCCTTCTTATAGGGTTACTATAGGAAGGAAACAAATAAATATATATATAATTTTATTGTACAAATATTTTATGTTATTATAGTTAAAAATGTTATGTGTCAAGCACACGTTATGTACTAATTATTGTACGGGACGTGTGGCTAATAAACTCCCTTCCTATAGGGTTACTTCAGGAAGGAAATAAATAAAAAAAATAAAATAAAATATATATATATATATATATGTGTGTGTGTATATATACACATATAAAATAGTAGAACTACTTCATATTCGTTTTTAGAACTTGTATATTAGTGAAAAACAATGGGATTCCCATTTGCTTGAAATTACAACATAAATGAAGTCTTCAAAGCTTGAGAATGCGTAAGTGAGATAGAGTTGTTCCAGAATTAAATTTAAAACGACCTGGAGTACAGTTCCTGTATTATTTATTGCGCCCACGAATAGTACTGAAGCCAACTAAAAGACTCATTCGCGTTGCCCGTTACATTCTGTATTAGAGAACCGTTCCGTACGGTGATGGCTTCAAACGGTTCCCAAAAGTTTTAAGGTCATTCTTGTGTCTTCTGCTAATGTAGTCTCGTCGTTCAAACTAAATTGTAGCTCTGTATTAGTCACGCGCTCCCCATCATAATTTATATTATATTATGAAACAGATATTATTTTTAAAAAAAATTAAAACTGATCTTCATCTATCCCGTATTGTTTGTATCTCCTAAAGTTGGTGGTCAGGGTGTCTGTTCTCTAGACCTTCAAATAATATATTTGTCTGTTACTGCTCTAGCGGTCGCAATTTTTGTTTGATCGTTACCAAACTCGATTATTTAGTCGTTTCATGTAAAAAGAAAGATCAAGTTCGTTAACGGCTGAAATCGGACCAGTGGGGGGGGGGGTTTAGAGGAGAGGTTTTTCGACAATTTGAAATATCTCCGTTACTATACGTCAGATCAAAAAATTTTACGGAATCAATCTTTTTGAAAATTAAATTTACTATAAGTATTGTTATATACATTTATTCTCTATCTTGAATATTAACCGAGATATTTGCATTTTCATTAAATCTGGGCGGCTAACGGACGAAGTGACTTTCCCGCCAAAAACTAGTTCGGCCGTTTCATTAACTGCTCGGCTCTCGTGAAATTTCTCTATTGTAAAACTTCACGTGGGAAATCTGCTTAGTTTACGTAGCCCCTGAGTGACGGACTTTTTATTACTTTTAGAACACTTCTCTGGTGGTAAATACATTAACTATTTTTCTTTTCGCACTCATTATGTAGGGATCAACTAAATTTGTACTTTCTGTGAAGATTTAAGGCCCAGATGAAGTGTAATATGTATAGGCCATATAGACTTTTGAAGGAGTTTTTATTTACCCCTATGCCAACATTAGACGAGACTGTGAAATAGTTGGGTCAATATAGCTCACGAAAGAATGCTATTGTTTCTTATATTTATTTCATTTTTCCTCTTTTTGGGTGTTATGGGCTTTGAAAAAAGTATTCATATTGATTAAAGTAAATATTCTTGAGATAAATATAAAATGAAATTCGTATAATAATATTAATATTTTATAAATTATGTAGATACGCGTTTAAAATATATTTTAATTATGTTATGTTATTTATTAAATTCCTCTTCGTAATATCGTGGCTAATTGGAACTGGTGATCTACAGGTCACCACCCTTCTTCACCCTGGGTGGGACTAAGGATTTTATATAATGAGTTCTTCGCAAAATAAATTCCTATTGCCCCGACGGTAATGGAACTCACCACTCTATGTTTCCAATTTGAGATTAAATTGTAACACTACTTACATTCTCCTTTATAATGTTACCAGATTACGTTTATGGATGGCATTGAAAGAAAACTATTGCTTTTTTCGATAGTTTTATCAGATATCCGATTTTGTAATAATTTCTGGAGTCATGATTCTTTAAATGATGAAAGCCGCCAGATTTTAAGAAATCACAGAATTTGATATTTTCCTAAAACTAGTGAGAATGGGACCCAAGTCTAGAACACCCTGTAACAATTTTGAATGCTGAATTTATACAGATGATTCAAAATTGTTGATGTTGTTATTTGAGACGGAAGTATTTTGAATGTACAACGGACTCTCCATCTTCTGTCCATTTTCACTAAATGCCATGTACATTTTTCTATTTGTATGCTTATGTGAAATATTTTAACAAGGCTCCGTATAGGCCACTTCTTTCTTACTCATAACTATTTAATGAAAAAAAGGGAACAGCCCAAATGCAATGTATGCAATTTGACTCTTAAAATAAAACACATACTGACAGACTGCAAGAGACGAGATCATTTACAGATACCCCACGACATTCATGACTTACTCACTGAAGGTAGCCCGTACATATCCACTATACTACAGCATCTAAAAGACATTAACATATACACAAAAATCTAACTATTATAATCCATTTACAATTAATATTTGTTTTTTAAATTAAATTTTATAATTTCCTTATACATGTACGTGCGAGTTCTGTATTGTGTGTGTGTGTGTGTGTGTGTGTGTATGTTTGTGTGTGGGTGTATGAGTTTTCACTCACTCGAATGTGTATTACGGAGGTACAGTGTTTTATGTAAATAGAACTTATATTTTATCTAAGCCTTAATAATTTTAAATTTCTTTTATTTATTTTATATGCCAATTTTATTTTAGATATTGATTTATTTATTAATCGAAAATTTAAATATTTTATTATTGATTTCCCTATTGTCCAATGTCAATAGTTTCGATTTTCAGTTTTGTACCTAGCTTTGAATTTTGTCTTTGATTGTTCTCTTGTTCAATTATTTTGTTCATTGTTGTGTTCCATTTTTGTTTTTTGATTTCCATTCCTGTTTTTGAGTTCCATTTTGTTTTTTGGGTTCCATTTCCGTTTTTGAGTTCCAGTTCCGTTTTTGTGTTTTATTCAGTTTTTGTTTTTAATTTCGCCTTTTGTGTTTTAATTATTTATTTGCTTTCCAGTTCTGTTTTGTGTTGCGTTTGTATTTCTTTCCCATTTCTATTTTTATTTCATCTCTGTTTTCGTGTTTTCTCTCTGTTTTGTGATCCTTTATGTTTTGTGTTCCTTTTCTGGTTTTACGTTTTATGTTCCTCATCTGCATTTTGTTAATTTTTTTTGTGTACTGTTTTGTTTTTTAAGTTACGAAGCTTTTGTTTAGAGCAACATCGCCAAAGCTGCGAAGCTCCAATAAATAAATAAATTATGTAAAATAACAACTTTTTGCACATTTCATGAGGAACTAATTATTTTGAAACTTGAAGAATTGAGCGTTAGTTAATAAGGCTTTTATAGCACTAGATCCAGCATGAGATTGATAATGAGAGAAACTGTATGCTCTATGTTGTTGTCGTTTCAGTTGTATATGAGATAAGGCAATCTATATTGTAGAAGAGCAGTGATAATGAATGTTTGCTCTTATCATCTGTGTACAGGTCAGTGTTTCACTATCACTACCATATTGAAGACCATTTTCTAACAACCATCTCATCTTATCTAAACATTTTAGATGGAACTTTTAAGGTAAGGAATTATCACTGCATGGTCCTGTGTAATAACGGAGGCTATTTTAGTTTTAATTTCGGTTAACATGCACAAAAAGGTGTAACAAAAAGTTATAATTTTAGTGGACTATTGAACCAAGTCCATAGTTCCATTATTAGCCAATTGATATTATTCTTTAAATATCCCTTTTAACATTAAATTTCTTTTATTTCGAAATTCAAATATTTAGATTTGGTCTGTTGTTGCTCGTCTCAATATTTCATATGTGTAATTTCATTTAGTCTTACACGATTCTGATGTATATTTATATTTTGCCATGATTTCACTTTCGCTGTTTAAGTGCGATTTAGACTTACTTGAAATCTACTAAAATTAGCTGATAACTTTGAAGTTGTTTCTGTTCTGGACTGTTGTGGCAGATTTATTTCAAAATCAGCTGTTTTGAAAAATTTCTTTAAAGATCCATCGATTCTTCCCAACTATTAAATGAAATACAATCGGCATTGATCTTTACCAAGCTAGATATTTAAACGTTTTGTGCGAAACTAGGGATGTGCTAACATGTAAAATCCTAAATACCTTCAAACGATCAAAAAACGAAATGCAAACATTCATGTTGACGAAGTTATTTTTATTCTATATCCACCTTCCTTGGTTCTATACTCACCCTTCCTTTAATTCCAGAATTGATAGGGTTATTGGAAACTATTATGCTACTAAATACCTGAAGTCTCGTTTTGTGTATATTTAGTTTTTACTAAGAGAAAAATGGATAATAGAATATAAGATGACTACACCTGTTTGCAATTCTTCCTATTGGGAAATATGCTTCATTTTCATGTAACTGGCTTTGTCATGTTCCTAGAATTAAAGTATAGAAATTCTTACTAGCGTGAATTTCATTAAAAATATTAATTATAAGCCACATTTGTAATTTAATTAGGCTAATCGAATATCAGTATGTACGTATATGCTACAGTTACAGTTTATTGCGGAAATGGGATAAAGGCTTACTGTTAAAATATGAAATGCGTCAAAAAAAAAAAAATGCGTTGAGAGAAATATAATACAGTATTGAAATTAGAGAATGAAATTTTACTTAGCGAAAATAACATACTTGAATACTTATGGATAAATTGATAAGTATTGAGTGCAAATGTATTTAACATATAAGTTCCGTTCGAAAAATATCGACGAATGATTCTTTGGTTTGGAATATAGGCTTACTAAATTAAAAAAACAAACTAAAACCAGTAAATATAAGGTAAATTTGTCACACCGACTTCACTTAATGAGTTATACCGATGGCTTGTGGTATTATAATTCGGAGTACAAAATACAATTTCTACAAACTTTTATGGCAATGCGTCGATATACACATCAGGAAGGAAAATGATTTAGAATGACTTCATCATTTAGTCAGTGATCACTGGTTATCTAGCTTCTTGCTTGAATGACCTATTGTAATTATGAACATTTATTACCCCAGATATTTAAAAAAAAAACATGGGTGTGTGTGTGTGTGTGTGTGTGTGTGTGTGTGTGTATTCAATAGCATCTGAGAGGAAGAGAGAAATCAAAACACCAAGATAAAATAATATCCCATAAAGGAATATTAAAAATAAGTTATTATTACCTTAAAGAGGGCAAATTATCAGCTTTTCAACGACTAATTGAAGTATTAAAACATTGTTTCCAAGCCTCAATATACTCTCTATCCTCTTTTAATACATAAATATATTTATTAACATACAATAATCTACATAAAATTTAGTGATTTCAAGAAATCAGTTGTAATAATTAAATTGATGCAAGATTGATTGAGCTAAGAAGTCAATTAAATAGTGAGTTATTGTATATTGCTTTGTGTTAGTGTGTTTTTATTGTGAGTGGTATGTTACAGTCCGTTACGTGTATTTCTATTTTTCTTTCTAATAAATGTGAGTCAGTAAAGTGTGTCCGATTCGTACACTAGTCACGGCTGTCGTTTATTCTATCATTCCACGGTTTTTCAGTACTCTTTAGTTTTCTCTGTTTGTTATTCGAATTGAGCACGTTTTCCAGCCAAAAGTCAAGTATTCTTCTTCTTTCTGTAACAAATACTTTTTATGTGCTCATTATGTTAATTAGATTCGGTCGAAACGGAGACGACCTCGGAGCTGTCTCTCGTATAGCGATTCGTTGATATCAGCGGCAAAAGAGTTAAGCTTGCAATTGAACCAAGATAAGGCAAAGCAACTGGCAGTTGGCAGTAGCCTTCATCTCGAAAGCATCTTGAGCGTATGGGCCTATCCTTCCCGAAAGTAGAAAGCTTCAAATACCACGGAGAAATTACTCAAATCCACCAAAGGATAACTAGTGCCAACCGCGCTTTCCTCCCGGATTCTTGAGTTTTATGATCAAGGGGAATCTCATGAGACTTGAAACTAAGGGCCTTTAACTCCATTATCAAACCTGTACTTATGTATGGGGTGTGAGTCATGGGCGTTGACGGGTGCACAGGAAACAAAGGTTGAAAGGTTTGAGCTCAATGTTCTTAGAGCCATAATAAGCCCAAAGTGGGATGGTGACTTAGGATTATAGAGAAGGAAGACTATAAAAGAGATTTTATCTAAAATGAGGCAGTCGATTTCACATGATATGAAAGCTAAGAGGGAGACAACGGGTTTGACATGTGGCAAGAAGCAACCCAGCCACAACATAGGGCAAGACAATGAATGCGAAAGTGGTAGGTAACCAGCAACGAGGGAGACCGAAAATGAGATGGGTTGACAGAGTGAAAGAGGACGTTATAGAGTTCCACGTGGACTGTAAAGCCAAACATAAAAAAAAAAAAAAGTCGTTTCTTAGGGTATGTTTAACATTTTTGACCACTTGTAGTTATTGAGGAATACCCAGATAGACAAATAAATGTGATACTTGTTCGAAAGATTTTTCAAACTGACTTTGTCAAAAAAACTTGTGTAAAACGAACTTGGCTTCACAGCCGTTTCCGAAGAGTGTTGGAATACACTTTAATACATAAATATTCCGTTAAACGCAACTTTGTCCTAGGCTAGCACTGTTTCGCTCCAGTGCCTAGCTGAATAGATCCGAAAGATCGAAACGAATTCATCCCAAACATGTCACTGCACTGAAAGTGCATCCCTAAACATACCTGTAACCAGTAAGTTTCAGTGTAAGAAGTGGGACTTTGGTGTTGATCGTTTTCGTCATATGGTGACTCATCAGCAATGCGAAGTAGCGTTGGAACGATTTGGAATTAAAGCAAACTGCCTTGTTTTAAAGATACTAGTTCAAAAGACTCGTTTCGATCTTTCGGATCTCTTCAGCTAGGCGTGCGCAAACGTGAGCTTTCGCTCCAGTGCTAACCTAGGACAAAGTTGAGTTTAACGGAATATTTATGTATTAAAAAAATAAATGTGATTTTGCTTAAATCTGAAAACATTTAATATCTGCAAAAAGTACTAAGTATTAAATAGCTATTTTACTGAGTGTAGGGAACTCAATAAATCAAATGACAGATGATCAAATTGTCTTCGATATTGCTAAATTCAGGAAGGATTGCCAAAATCATCCTAGGGAGTTCTGTCATATAAATAATAGGGTTGTGTGTAATTTTTTGATCCTCTTCTATAATCATATAATGTTATAGTGAATTACAGTAACTATGAAAAACTAAAATATATTAATAAATATATTAAACCTTATTAAACTAGGAAAATGATGGATGTTTTGTCATATATTTTTCTCAGTTCATTTAAACCAGTCTACTGCTGGGAATATATTCTTATTATCATATTAAGCCTCATTATATTATTAAGTTATTTTGTTTTATGTATGTTTAAAATATTAAAAATTCGTTGCAGAACAGATTACTAGAGCAACTATGAAGATAAGTGAGTTATTTAACCCTACAGCCCCTAATAACAAACGCTTTGGTAAGCTATTTTCTTCCTATGTTGATTTTTAGAAACTAATTTTGTGGGATATTTAATCAAATGATATTACCTCCTACGGAAAAATTAATAAAGTTGTTAAATTTTTAATGAAGGAATTGGGTATTGTAAATCATTAACTACACTTGTAGGTCTTATACTGAACACCATTGAACTTTAAATGCACACTAAATTTGATAAAATAGATTATCAATAAAAAGAATTCGCTTTCAACAATTGATTTTATTGTTGTTCGACCTCTGCTTCACAATTTTCAGGTTGCCTCTTCAGGAACTCATAAAAATAATTTTGAAAAACACTATCAAGAAAAAAAGTTTGACAAAATGCATGAAGGTTTTAATAAATTGTTTTAATTTGTGGTTGTGCCTAAAGTTAAAAATGTGTTATAATAATTTGCCTGCATTACAGTGCATTTTCTTAGTCTGCTTTTCTTCTTGCGGTCCAAAACATCTAATGTTTAATATTACTTTTATTAAGTCCTGTGTTCTGTTCTAAAATAAGAACTGCGTGTCTTCTTACTTGCTGTTAATTACTCATTTTAAAGATCCCGCAAAAACCCTATTAATTGAAATTATGGATTAACTGGAATGTCGATTTTCGTACAGTAACACTTTTGGCAAAGATTTTGCCGTTCTTGTAGTATTTTTCTAAAGAGCTGTTTACGTCGAGTTCATGACGATTTTTTTTTAAAGTTTAAAAGTCCTATTCGATCCAACTGAGTAACCACGAAAACGAGGTCCATGCGTTTAATACACGGTGTTCCAAGTTCGAATGCCACCTTCCTTAAAATCTGCAATTGTTTTAATACAAGGCTGGGACTTGTGCCATAATTGTGACCTCTGAAGAATCTCTCCAATGCATATTCAACCTCATAACCTCCAGTGGTTCTCCAGCGATCATAAGTTTGGAATTTCTTATGGAATATCATACTTTTTATGACGAATTCTTGTTGAATAACAAATTCTAAAACGAGTTTATGGTTTTTAATTTTTCGATTTGACACATCCTTTAGCCGCAAAATGCCAAAAACACCAACCTTAACACAAATAATTTTTTTTCAGAAATGGTACATTTTATTGAAAAATGCTGCGACATAAAAGTTGTACCAGTCAAATCGAAAAATTCGCTGATATAAAATCGTTTTAGAATTTGATTTTATACAAGAATCCGCCATAAAAAGTATGACATTCCGTTGGAAATTCCAAACTTTTGGTCGCTGATGAAATACTGGAGAAGGTTAAATATGGACTGAAAAGATTCTTCTGGGGTCACAATTATGGCACACCAAGTCTCAGCTTCGCATTAAAAGAATTACAGGTTTTATGGGGGAGGGTGGCACGCGAACTTGGGACACGCGTGTGCTTGCTTGTGAAATATATGATAACGATGTAATGTTCTGAATTTTTATTTTTAGCTAAATGCCAACATCGTTATGGGTTAAGATATAGGGTGACTTGTAAAATCTATTATAAAACATTGCGAAGATATTATTTTATTTATTATGCTCTAGATGGAAAACTTTACATAAGTAATGTTGTTAATCAAGTTAATTTACTTCAGGTCCTGTGTACAAATTTTTATTAAAACAAATCTGCCTTATTAATTCTTATTGGAAGTGTGTACAAACATAAACAATGTCCCTCTGAAATTTTAATTCATGTTGAGGTAGTTAATTTCTTATTATACTTATATTACAGATTTTTGGGTCTTTATTCTTGTCACTGTGCTATTTGGATTAATTCAGCATACAGTAAGTTTTTTTAGTATTTTATTATTATAAATGAGTGTTTATTGCATAATTGAATGTGAGAAAAGTATTATAAAGTTTGTTTGGATTATTTTTAATAATTATTAGAATTATCAGGTATGTATTCATCAAAAATCCACCTATAAAGGTAATATTTATTTTTTGTTTACAGTGGAAATTACATTAAATTATTATCCTCATCTTGTGGGATGAGCTCTGTGAACTTTTTATAAAAACATATTTTAAAATGGTAATTTTATTTTCGTGCACGGCTAAATGGAAAGGGTGATCTACAGGTTACCGCTTTTGTAATAAGGTTTTTATTTTATTGAGTTCTTCACTAAATAAAATCTTATTGTTCACATGGGTATCAAACCTTTGGCTCTTTCTTCTCTTATTATATTAGATGAATATAAAATAACATATATTTGGATTTCAGTCGATTAAAATAAATTGTATAGAATTGACCAACAATATTTTCTATTTTTTAGTTGAATTTTAATATTTGATGGTTACACAATCAGATGGGTTCCGAATCGGATATTTTTGACTTGAAGATTTACTCTGCTGTATATATTTATGGCCATAGTAGTTTTTTCCTTCATCATCCAATACCACTGAATTATAATTATGGTTTATGATTAGCCAGAAAAGTATATATATATATATATATATATATATATATATATATATATAGAGTACTTGTTATTCAATAAAGTTCTATTGTCAAGGATTTATGCTACCTAATTTTTGTTTTTGTAATTATATTGACTTCATTGCTATAAATATTCACGAAATCTGCTCTGTGGGTTATTTTAAGTTTTCCATGTTGAAAAGGAAGAGTGAGCAGGATCGTTAAACTGCTATTGCTGCTGGAGTATTGTGGTTGGAATAACCACAATAGTGAAATTATTGTGGTGTGGGTCAGCACAATAGCAATAATAACTTGCGGATGCTTTGTATCTCTCCAACTGTGTACAATTGTGAAATGACTTGTGCTTACCGACATAATGCTCCAGATTAATAATTTAGCTCATGTATTTTAGTATCTTTATCATATTTCTTTAATCGGTATGACCCAAAATTTATTTTGATTTCTTGAATACTCATACGAGTAGGTATATTTGCGGTATATATATATATATATATCTTGATGGGTTGTTTAAGGGTATTGTATTATTACATAAAATAAATAAATACTCCAATAATTGTTGACCGGTTTGACTGATATATTATTATTATTATTTTATTAACAGACCTAAGGCATTATTTAACATCAATCAAAAAAACCAGTGATAAATGTACATTACCAATATAGGAAATAAATGCCATGTTTATTGGTGCTAGAGGAAACTCAACGTCTGACAGAAATTATTTAATTTTTATTTACTTTATGGAATCCGCTGGCGCATAGTTCAAGAATAATATCAACTATTGGATTGCCACATTTACAGAATTGAATCTTTATTATTATTATTTATTAACGTCCACGTTTTGCAACTAAGGCTAATTGGGACGGGTTATCTACAGGTTACCACCCTTTTCTAGCCAGGGTGGGACTTAGGATTTTATTGAATGAATTTCGTCACTAAATAAATTCCCTTGCTCAGGCGGGAATCGAACTCGCCACTCAAGGATTACCATGTGAGATTAAAAGCAACGCTTTAACTCGCATGGCTAACCTGAGCCCCTTGAATTTTTAAATCATACAGAGATAGAGAATTAGAAACAAGCTCAAAACAGTCTAATTAACAACTTGGACAAAAACGGGCATTTTTTGAGCAAATTAAATTAGAAACACAAAACGATGGTTGTTTTAAAGTTACCAGGAGTTTTTACGTGATGCTGAATCAACCCATCGTAAAATAAATAATCAGGCTTACAAACGATTTTTTTTATTGATTTTTTTTTTAGCAGATTTACCTTAAAGGAAATCAGCTATTGAGATTGTACTCATTACGCGATTTTTGTCAAATTTCTTCAAATGTCCATCGATCTCACCAAGCACATGACGAAAATGAGGTCCGTTCAAAATGATATATATAAATTTTGAAAATTCAAAATATCTCCGTTATTATGGGTCGGATCGAAAAATTGTATAGAATCAATCTTATTGTAAATGTAATAATCTATCAATGTTGTTATGTACATTTTTTTCTATATTGGATATTAACCAAGATATTTTTACATTTAAGTATTCGGCCTTATCAATAAACCCCCACTCCTACTTATGTCTTATTAACAATTTGCTGCTATATAATGAACCACTTTCTTTGAATCCTAAACTCTAGATATTGGTCTCATTGAAGTTTTACTTATCGAGATAAATGCAAATACGTGACGCACGTGACAAATCTGCTTAGTTAACGCATCCCCTGCGTGACGGACTTTTTTCCCTTGGTGATACCGCAGAATCAAGTGAATTCATTCAGTTATTTGTATGTTTCAAAGTTTTTTTTTTTTAATATAAAATATATATTACCTGTTGTTCGGGAAATCACCCTACTACTTGAGTGATCAATATATTTATGAGATTTGCGCTGAAAAGTGTAATGTTTACGTCCTGGTCATTTAGTCAATGCAGTGTGAACAATTTTTAAGTATATTAAAATGGTACAGCAATTAAAATGTTGACTGAGATGCCATTAAAATAAGTTTATTTTACCTAATTCCATTCTAACAAGAACATTAGTTGTGGGTGCGTGTGCAGTGCAAGTAATGGCATAGGATTAGAAAAGGTTTGATTAAATGCAAATTGATTCCTGTAGAGATAGATGGCTTTCTTTTAATCTCTTCTTCAACGAACACGTTGTAGGGCATTTTCATATGACCATTCCTGCATTTGATTCCTCTCACAGAGAACTTATCTTGTATCCTAAGCCGCAGCTTATGTTTTATTCATGACGAACAGCAGATAGATACTTGAGGATTACAGAGGATACAGAAATAATCCTTCATAGTATCAGTAACTAAGAAAAAAAAACAAGAGAGATAAGTAGATTTGGTGACATAATAATATTTAAGGGAGCTAAGCTTTACGGGGAAAAAAGTATTTACAGCTTTGAAACTGTATTTTTCGTCATTTACTTTGGAACTAACCAACTATCAAGATAAAATCTCTCTATCACTTCCTAAAATGAATATGTCGGGAAAAAATGGTCTAGTTTTTATTTTTGAGTTAGATTTAGAACCGATTTCACTTTCATTTTTTTTTCTTTTTTTTTTTTTTTTTTTTTTTTTTTAAATCCTCTCCAAAGAAAACCGTGAAACGAAACAGATATATATGTACTATTTTGAAGCTGCACCTAGTAATTGATCTCGTGAACAGAAAATCTGAGTTTTACGAGGCCGAAAAAGATAATAAGAGGATCAAGAGGACATACAGTGGTTTCCCATTGCTTTCTGCATCAGACCATCCAGCAATAAAGGTATCATGAGGAAAATTCCATTCACACCAGTAAAGGCATGAGTGGAGAAAATTTGATTCAAGGCCAGAGTTGTTAGATAGCCATCCCTCAGTAGCATTCAGCCTGCTTAAGCAGACTAATAATAGGCATTTACCAGTAGTAGTATACAGATTACGAATTTAATTTACTGTCCTACTAGCCTCACTGACATGCTGTAAGTGAGAATTTAGACAGGGAGGGAAATATATATATATATATATATATATATATATATATATATATCACAAAACAACAAACAATAACAGCCTGTATAATATTGTTGCGAAAATTAAATACTTGGAAGAATTGGACAGAGATGTTCACGTGTTTGGGGAGTGTGGAGATCAAAGAGGTGCCGCTAATGGCCTAGCCCATACTAGATCCGTCCAAATCAGACGTCGACGGCCCAGACAATTCCCCTTTGATGTATAAAGACGACTTATATAAAGAACCGGCCAGCCATGAGCGAGTTAGTTTTATTCTCACCTGTCTTGATGGTCACATCAGTGCTACAGTGCGACTTAGTGCAGTGCGGTAAAGTGTTTTTATGTGAAGAACAGTGTTGTGCCGTGACTGTAAGTAACAGTTTAGTGCCGTGTTTAAAACAGTGCAGTGCCGTCTTTTTGTGAATTTCAGTGACCATGAGTGAGTTAATGGACTGTGTTATCTGAAGAACAGTGATGCTATCAGTGCATATTGTGAGTAGTAATTAAGAATAATTATCCAAGTGAATTGAGCTTTGTTAAATAAATTGTGCAGTGATAGAAACTGTGAAATTGTGAGTATTTAATTTTGCAATCAAAAAAGAACTCTTATTAACAACGTTTATTACTAGTTTTAGTAATAAAAACGTAACAATATGATATTTACAGAGATAGGGGTGTAATATCCCTTTCGGTATCCCCCCCCCCAGGATCATAAAAAAAATTCTGCTAATAAAAAATAACAGGCAATCTCTAATAAGTAGAACATCTGTAGCTGTGTTCGTCGGAAAAAAGTCATTTCAATTTTAAAATGTTTTTTTCTCAAAACTACTAAGTAATAATTGGTCATTATTACAATTATGAAGATGGACAAGTCTTACTTTTATATAGGCTTTATAATAAAAAGTGAGTCTTGACGAGGCAGTACTGGAATTGCAATGTGATTACACATCTTCTCTTGGCTGGTAATCTGCTTCGGGATCCATTTTCCTCTTTGGGCTTTATTGTAAATAATATATTTTCCTGTACATAAGCTTTAGCATTTTAGAGTATTTTTTATGGTCACCAGTAAATTTGATTGCAGACTGCGACTGTTTCGAGAAATAATGAAGACTGCTACAGCCCTCCTAAGAATTATCTATTTCGAGCAACTCGGGAAGGCAATGTGACGAAATTAGACCTTATTAAAAGGTCTGGTGCTGACATTAAGGTATGAAGAAATATCCCAGTCCAACGTTTTTACCTGTCAACGTTTTCCATTATTTATTCAATTCAAAAATGAAAATAATGTTTTTTATTTGCAGGTGAGATATAGTTGCCTTCATAACGGTAGCCTCCTCCATGAAGCTGCTATTAGGGGAAAGAACAAAGCTATAGTTTGGCTGATAGATAATGGTTTGCAGGTTAGATATTCTACAATATTTTTTCTTTATTACAAAGTTATCTGCAACAGAAAAAAATTTAGACCACCTGATTTATGAATCAAGGAAATTTTCTTTCAGCAACGATTTTTTTCAATCTCAGTTAGTCCAGGGAGTAGAATGAAAGACGTCACATTTTGAGACTTTCTTCATAAACTTTATTCACAAATAGCATACAAATTTATTTATCATGTACTTTAAAATATTCTTATATTAATTTCCTATTTTTCCTTGTTATTTCATATAATTATATTTCTTATGTTTAATCTTCATGTTATGTCGCAATTTTTCAAATGATCTGTTCATCATTATTGATAAGTATTGAGTTGACTTGGTAGTTGTTTTAATTATTTTTCAAATTTTCGGTTTTAAAGTTTTATTTCTTTTCTTTTTAATGTTTTGCTGTTTTTAGCAGATTTCCCTTGAGGAAAATCAGCTATTGAGGTCGTACTCATGTCGCGATTTTCGAAAAATGTCTTCAAATGTCCATCGATCCTTCCCAGGAGATGACGAAAATGAGGTTAACGCTCTAGCCGTCAAAATTTTTGTTTGGTCGTTACCAAACTCGATATTTAAACGTTTTATGCAAAAAGAAACATCAAGTTCGTTAATTTTCGAAAATTCGAAATATCTCCGTTACCATACCTCGGATGGAAACATTGTATACAACCAATCTTATTGCAAATTAAATTTACTATAAATATTGTTCTATACATTTATTCTCTATCTTGAATATTAACCGAGATATTTGCATTTTTATTAAAACTGGGCCAATAACGGACGAGTGAGTTTCCGCCAAAAGCTAGTTCGGCCGTTTCCGTAACTGTTCGGCTCTCGTATGGGAATTTCTCTATTGTATAACTTCACGTGGGAAATCTGCTTAATTTACGCAGCTCCTGCGTGACGGACTTTTTGTTTATTATAGCCTTCGCTACCACATTTTGTCATCGCACGCTAATGAAAAGAATGTCTTAATCTTTTTTTTCGTTCACTGGCACTTTTCGCCCCTTTATTTATAGGATTAAATAAGCCTTTGTATAATAACTTGTATATAGTCATTAGATATATGACCGCAAGTGGGTCAAGTCTTTTCGATTTTGAATATCATTATTGAATAAAAAAGAATAAACTGGGTAGGGAATGCTGAAAAAAGCGTATACCATGTGGACGATGACTTTAATTCGATGTATCCACCAAAGGCATGAGTTATCAGTTTAGTGCTTACAAATGGCGTTGGTTCTGTTGGACGTTTGATGAGCATATAATTTAAAAAAAAACAAATTGGTATCAACAAGGGAACATTATAATTTTTATAGAAAAATTGTATTTCTGGATTCTCCTGAAAGTGACATCTCCATGTGACGTTTGAAGAGAGAACCGTCATTGTTGGTTGATTCTTACAACTACCCTTTTAGCAGTCATTGTTTCTGAGCCATAGATGCCACCATAGCTGTATTGATTCTTTGAGTATTTGGTGAGTATTGATATTCGATGGTATTGGTATTTATTTATTTTTTAATTCTTTTCCATTGACAGTATAGACCTTTGAGATATTTAGCCACCCCCGAGCGAAATATGAAGGATCCACGATGAAGGTTTTTACGTAGTGAGTAATCAACTCGACGTATAATCACCGTTAACCAAGGAGGATATGGGATGAGTCGTCTCCAGTAGACTGACGGGCCCCATTGTACCCGGAGGGTCTGTGGCCAGATTACTCCGTCAGCCTCCCTGGACGAGATTTAAGAGAGTCATAATCGTTTGTCATCCCGAGGTGGCTGTCAGACTTATTATTCCCCCCAGATCCACATGCACAGCACCGCTATCACGCTCTGGTAGTGAACTCGTGAACTAATAATATACCTTGGCGAGGGTTCGAACCTACTAGCGTCATCTTTACCTATGGCATTTAATATTAGTCTAAATATAGTGGGACTATTTTTTTGGTTGGTCTACTATTGCATCTTTCTTAGTCTTCTTACTATTAAGGGGGAGTAGCCTGTAATCTTACATTTTTTCTTAGATGCATACACCCAAGTTCCCGATCTTAACAGAATAAATGTTCCAAATGCTCACTTACAACCTGATCTTCTGGTTTAAGGTGAACGACGTCAAAACTAACGGCTGGAGCCCCCTGCATGACGCGGTGAGATCAGGACACCGCAGCACTGTCCGCCTCCTGGTGGAAAGGGGCGGCAACATCTCAGCCCAGGATGACCTGGGCCGCACCCCCCTGCACCTGGCAGCCGAAAGGCATCCAGTCCTCATGGACTACCTCCTGGAGAAAGGGGCACGTCTAGAGCAGAAGGATCACAGCGGTTTCACTCCGCTTCACAGGGCCGTCGTCAGGGGATGCGATGAATCGATAGAATATCTTCTGGCTCGAGGTGCCAACGTCAATACCACTACTAATACTGGTAAGACCAATAAGCATGATACATTTATTGTAGGGATTGGTTGGGGGGTATGTTCTTTATTTACACTAATAAAAGTACAGGGTGTTTCAAAAAGTATTACATAGTATTATTTTGTCCAAACTATCGATCGCTGCGCCCCGGCTCGGCTATTGGAGAACCGAATACGTAGTCTAGTTTATATTATAGTCAATAGGTGTCAGTTGTTTTCTGTTTTCCTTGGCAACCGTCTTATGTTTAACTTGGCTACTCCGCAGCAGAAATCATTTTGAGTTTCCGAAGTGCAATTCCGTGATTACAGTGCAAAGACGTTTCAAGTTGAGGTACCAAATTGATCCTCCGAATGAGTGGAACATTTGCAGATGGTATCTACAGTTTGTAGATACAGGATGTGTATGCAAAGGAAAGTGTCCTGGCCGCCCTCGTGTTCCTGAAGAAAATGTTGCACCAATTCAAACTGCTTTCCAACGTAACGACTAAAACTGACATTTAGGGACTATAAAAGAAATTACACTATGTATTCGGTTCAGCAGCGATCGATAGTTTGGACAAAATAATACTTTGTAATACGTATATATTCTTTTTGAAACACCCTGTATTATTTATTTATACCCATAGGTAGGGTAATATTTATGTAAGAAGCACTCAAATGGATTCCTTGTTCCGTATCATATGATTTAATTCAAACGTAATTGGCAAGTGAATAGTTTAAATTTGGCGCCGTTTTTACGATATAGTATCACTCGTGAAGCCCTCTTTCCACCGGCCGTTCTAGCAGTTCATCATTCTGCTGTATGCTCTTGACAGAGAGTTTGATCTGGTGCCTGTGCCAATTGTTCCAGAGTACATGCGTCCCGACATTTTTTTTTCGCAGGTGCTTTCTCTCCCAATTCGTGTGAATCCGTCCTCTCTGTGGCATCAAGTTAGAATTGTCTATTATCGAAGATTGGTGTAGATATCCAAATTCCTATTCGAATCCGGTCCTTTTACCTTTAATCCTGTCTTTCACCCCTTGCTTTGTCTTGTTTCTCGGTGCAATTGTGCAGAGCTAAGACAATTTTATTATAATATTTTTCTGCCGTTTAAATGTGTTTATTTACCCATTTATTTTGTTATCTGATCTCACCAGGGACTAAATATCATGCATTCTTTCATTATTTATTGTTATTTTCCATTTACATGCCGTTTTTACTACAAATGATTTATTTTCTTGTACTTGTTTTCTGGGGTTTACGTAATTTTTGTCAGTTATTTATTTTAATTTTCTCCCTCAGAGTATTTATTTATATACAATTTAATTATTTAACCGATAGGATAGAAAACGAAGTAGTTGCACACATGTTTGTGTAACTTGTTCCATGCAGGGTACTTTCGAAGAGTCAATCTTATGCTCAGGTATTTATTATTTTCGTATAGTTTATAGGGGGTAGGGTTTATTATTTATCCTGCCAACAATACGTATTTAAGTTAGTTCTCTAACAGAAACATATTTCTCGTAAACCACCGAAGATAGCTTGAGATGATGCATAGGATGTGCAAATTCATCATAAAGAATTTCGTCAGAATGAAGTAATTATATAAATTTAAAAAAATCGTGTTCTAGTCACGTCCACTTGAAGCAAATAAAACTCAGTAAATCCACTTTACACGGTTTGTGCACTGGTAGTCCATATCTGAATTATATTATTTAATGCTAGGCAGGATAGGACTAAGGAATCTATTTTTTTTTTCTTAACGCTTACTAAATAATCGTAATCGTGTAATTGTAAATTCCGTGAATAATGTGATATACAGATATTCTTCTTAACACACAGTGGATAACCTCAGTTCTATATAAAACATTACATCGCAAACCTGAGCCTCCGTTCTAAAAAGAAAATAGGCGTTTATTCAATTTAGAAAAAAAAACAGGAAGAGTAATTGGCACACCTCAAAAAAAAAAATTAAATAAATTTTATAACATTGTAAAGATAAATATAGAGAAGTCAAAGATTAGCATAATTAATGAAAAACCATGAATGCGGGTGATTGGATTGTACTTTTACTTTTAACTTACATATATTTCACCTACACAGATACACTTCCAAGGACGTAACCATTATATACATCAACTCATTAGTTATAATCAATACTTTTATATTTCTAATCTTTGGAGTCCTTCATGATTGAAGTCCTGATATTTTATCACATTACCAGTTCATTGTGTAACACATATTCAGGAACATTTGCCAGGACTTAACGTAATATATTATCCTGTAGTAAAATCCCCAGGTGAGATTTACATTTTTTAATAACACCAGAATCCCCATCAGGAATATTATACTGGAATATATATCAAACTTTTAATCACATTGAACTTTTAATAAAGTTTTTCGTACAATCAATTGAGTATAAATTTTAATTTTCTTGTACTAAGCATTGTAATGATGATACAAGTAGGTTTTCACATTTCAGAGACATCGGCGTTGGGGTTTTGACCTTTGTCTTATTACTTTTGTTTGTTTATTTAAACATAAAATTCTTGTTTGAAATTATGTTAAATACATAAAACCATTAATATGCAACATAATAAAAATCCGTCACGCAGGGGCTGCGTAAACTAAGCAGATTTCCCATGTGAAGTTTTACAATAGAGAAATCTGCATACTGGTAACACAATACCACCTTGATTAAATACAAACGGTAATGAGAAATCTTTCAGTTAATTAAAATAAATTCCCAACTGAAACGTTGAAACGTGTTGAAATTGTAAGAATAATTTATATTTTAATAACTCAAATTTTAGTAGTCCAAGAACTAAAGAAGGGGGGGGCGGATGAACAGAACGTATTTGCATAAATATCACAAAGTAACGAAGGTAAGGTAAGGTTAGAAACGACAGGTAAGGTTAGAAGAAGCTTCCACCTGAGGCGATCAGTTACGGAAACGGCCGACCTAATCCGAACTATACCCGACCACAGACTTCATAAAAATGCAAATATCTCGGTTAATATTCAAGATAGAGAATAAACAATATTTATAGTAAATTTAATTTGCAATATGATTAATTCTGTACAGTTTTTCGATCCGGCGTATGGTAACGGAGATATTTCTAATTTTCGAACTGGTCCGATTTCAGCCGTTAACGAACTTGATCTTTCTTTTTACATAAAACGGCTAAATATCGAGTTTGGTACCGATCAAACAAAAATTGCGACCGCTAGAGTGGTAACAGACAAATATATACATATATATATATATATATATATATATATATATATATATATATATATACCGTTTTAACGGACTTCATTTTCGTCATATACTGGGTAGGATCGATGGACATTTGAAGAAAGATTTCGAAAATTCCGTCATGAGTACAACCTCAATAGCTGATTTCCCTTAAGGGAAATCTGCTAAAATAGAGAAACTGAAACAAGTGGTACGTGAGAAATTTGGTGAGTAGAAAATGATATCTTAAGAGTGCTATTTTATTAACTTTACTTTGCATATTGTAAGACAGATGAGTCTGTTATTGACACATTCATTTCAGTTAACGGGACATTCTTCCTACATAGTGAATGCTTAACTTTACATTTGCAATTTAGTACCATTAGACTTGATTAAATGACGAAGCATAGATGTTTTCAGGGGCTAATCCAGAAAGAACTTAATACCCAAATCCGGAACATTAAGTTTCTTTCCCTAGAAAAATATGGGTTTTTCTAACAACACTGCTTCAAGCGTCGAAAAACTGATTGCACAACTTCTTTTCTTGCCTTTCTAGGGGTCAGAATTCGTCAACCGGGAAATGTGAGCAAATCGCCTTTCCACAATTTCTTGAATATTGGTCTCCATCAGCGATAAATCGATTTTAATGTCCAGCCACTACATTAAACAGACACAAACGGCTATAGACACCCTGAACAAATTATGAGCGGGCGCGCACACACAAACATTAAAAACTACACAGCAATATTTTTTATTATTTTTATTCTTATTTTGGACCCAACATTTTTATTCATGACACTTGCTAAGAAAATATGAAGATCATTTTTATTGCAAATTCGCCATTTTTAATAGTCAAAAATGCTGTGATGAAAATTAGACGACAGCATTCTTCAGTCTGTCAATATAATTCTTTGATATTGTTGATTTTGTAGCATGGTAAATTAAAGGAAATAATAATAACTTTTACAAAACTTTAGACCTTCCCATTAACGATATATGACAGTTGCAATTAATTGTTCCGGGAAGCTCTTGTTTCTTTACTTAATATAAATTGATTCATAATTGGACATTTTCGGTGAAAGTCTTTTTGTCATGTTTAAGTTATGCTCACTGAGAATTTCCTTACAGTCGTTACAATTGCTTTTGGGAAGCTTTTCATTTGATCTGTTAAACTTGTTATCAAAAATGTGTATAAGGTTTTCATAATTATCGTTAATTAAAGGTTAATTTATGTTTTTAATATCGCAATTGATTTTTTGACCATAAGAATCACAAACGTTTGGTCGATTCTCTTCATGAGTACATATTTGGCATTTTGAGAAATAAATATAGACCGCTTGTAGCAAGGCAATTTGGCAACTAATGCACTGTTCTTATTCAGTAATGTGATAGCTGTTAGGACTAGGTGAGAACATAGTACATTAATCTTTGAATTGATTTTAGAGGATCAAGCTCTCCCTCTCTCTCTCTTTTATATTGCATATTCATGCTAAAGATGAACTTCTTAATTTCGCGGGCAAAAAACTTTGCTTTTGGCGTAATAGTTCAGATGTTAAGACAAAGAGTTATAGTTATTCATTATTAGAGTTAAGAGAATAATGCATTCCTTATTCCTCGATTCATTATATAAAATCACGGCCAGCCACTTGTGTGTTTTTACATGTAGCGGCCGGGCAATAGAATTGATTTATCGCTGATTGTGGACAAAATTCAGGAAATGTTGGACATACGATCTGTTCTGATTTCCCAGTTGATGAATTCTTACTCTTCTTCTTACAAAATCAAGAAAAGACGTTGTGCATTCAGATTTTGGAGGAATGGTTTTTTTTATAGTACCAACAGACCCTTGAAGCAAGGTGTGTCCAGAGGCTTGTATTTTATTTATTCCGTTTTATTTTTTACATTTTATGATTTTCAATGAATTATTAAAGAAAATGGTTTTAGGTGATACTCCACTGCACGAGGCCATAGCGTATCGCTGGTTCAACGCCACGAAACTAATAGTTAGAGGTGGGGCGGACGTCAATTCCATCGCCAAGGATGGGACAACGCCTCTACACTACGCTGCCATGTCTAACAGCCCCATAATAGTGAGGCTTCTTATCGATAAGGGTGCCAATGTGAACGCACGACTCCCGAACGGCAAGACTCCACTGAAACTTGCCCTGGAAATGAACAGAACAGCTGTAGTGCCTGTATTAACAGAGGTCGGAGCTCCTGTCTAACCCCTAGTCCAAGGAGGTTCTTTTCTGTTTGTCAACAAAAATACTTTTACTGCTCTGGTCTACAGTGGGCCAACCACCATTTGACTATTTCTGGGAAGTCTTAAAGTTATTACAATAATATTATTTATTGAAATATATTATATGAATTGAATTTCTTGACAAAATAAAAAAACAAAACAGAAAGACCCTTTAACTTAACTGTAAGTGTAATTTATGTTTTATGATAAAAATGTAATATGCCATTTAATTAAGGCATCATTAAACGCACGATAATCAAACATGTTATGAGTATTGATATGACCTATTCTGCTAGTTGAATTTTCCTTAAACCAACTCCATACACTCTATATTTTGCTCATCAATTTATTTCTGCCAATCACCTGAACAAGTTCTTTGGGAGGAATATAAAGGATCTGCTGTTGGTAATTACACCTGATGTAGGCTGTCTGCGACAATCAGTATGCTTATACCTTCACCAACACTAATAAAAGTGCTTTATATTGACCAAAACTTATTATTTAAAAAAAAAATTGTTTGGATAGATTTTTTTCCCTTCAAATTCATCCTGGACCACTTATTTATTTTGTATTTATTTATTACAGTATACCTCATCTACTATTGTCATTAGCGGTAGGTGGTTCTACATTTCTTGGAATAAACAAGTTACTGTTAAACATACAAAAAGCTTTTTTATGTCGTCTTCATCGTCTCTAAGGAGTTCTTTTAGGTTTGGTTTAAAGTTCAAAGCTCTTCTTGGATGATCGTATGTCTTACAATCGATGAGAAGATGTGAGACGGTAAGATGGACATTACAACAATCGCAGGCTGGTGGAAGTAAGCCCTTCAATAAATAACTATGTGTTAATTTTGTGTGTCCGATTCGGACACGGGAAAGAACGACCTCTTCTTTTCGGATTTTTCTACTTGCAGTTTTCCAACGCTTGGTAATTTCTTTGATTTGGCGCAGCTTATTGTAGTTTTTCTTTGTCCAGTGTGGCTTCCACCTTTGAAGTATGAGCTTTTGGAGCTCTCGTTCCAAAATTCATTTGCATTATACCTAATATACATTAGGTTGTTTAATCACAACTTTTTCCCTCATTTTTTTCCAAAGTTTTACGTTAATTATTCTTGATTTTCAGCACCTGTTTCCCTGTTTATGCCTGTCACCGAAGAAACATTGGCCACTATCACACAATAGACACTTAACTCACGGAAAGCTAAGAATTGGTTAGACTTACGCAGACTAGTGTGCCCACTGATTAGTAGCAAAAACTATGAAGTGTAAATATGCAAGTGACATTTGCTAACAAAAGGAATTGTATGAATGTAAACCACGCTAACAGATTTTAATATTTTTTGGCTCTACTAACATTTTGGCCCATAAAGAGTTTTTATGTCATTCATTCTTCTGTTATCAAATTTCATTGATTACAATCCGTATTGATAACTGTCCTTAATGATAAAATAATTAATGCAAGTATGTAAATTAATCAAAATAGTACAACAAAATATTTATTTGAGAGTATTATACATGCTATTATTTGTTTCGCCCTGAATGCTGGATTTGCAGGATATCATTTCATTTTTACATTGTAAAAGTACAAACAAATTGTAACAAGTGAGACCTTAAGTAAATAATTTTTTATTGAGATACATATTTACAAACATCTATACATAATTCGATTAATAATATAGTCTGCTCCTAGATTAAAGTATGTTATACTAAATAATCTGTCTTTTTAATATGTTAGTTACTGCCTTTTCAAAAATATTTTTATCACGAGTACAACGTCAACCTTTTAAAAACAGTTATTTATCATACCGTTTGTTGGTTTGAATGAAAATTTTTATAATAAGCTTGAATTTAGCCTTTACTAACTGTATATAAAAATATGGGACCGTATTGATAGCAAGGTGTTTTAAGACTGTATGAGTGTAGCATCGATACAAAAATGATTTGTGAATGCCACATAATTAGAAAAATCAATACATTCATAATTTTTGACAAGTTAAGGTGTCCACAATTTTTTTATAATTGAAAGCTGTTAGCCATTTGAACAATCGCGTGCTTGAATTCATTAAGAAACATTCTAAATCTATTGATTAAGCATGCTTTAAACAAAATAGAGACAATAAAAGGGAGAAAGGGCTAGAGACAAAGATTTTGTCACATTTATATCCTGATACTACTTTTTTTTTCTTTTCTTTTTTTTTTTTTTTTTAAACTAGTGACTGAATAATTATATGAATCTAACTTATCGGGAAACCTTTTCATCTGTCTTGGCCAACTAACGATAGATGCCAAGCAACAAATTCCTGTAACTGTTATTTTAAACATTTCTCTCTCGATGGCTACCACATTAACACGAACACCGGCCCACTTCAGAGGCTTGAATAGGAGCCCAACAGATTCACGGCTTAAAGTAGGATACAGGTACTAAATGTAAACATTTTATTTTCATCACAGAGATGGGTGAAATACCTCGTCAATAAATGTTACTTTTTTTCATATTCTTTTGATATGTAATAAAGGGCTCCTTTAATTGTAAAACAGTTCGGGAATGTTATAATCATTATTTTATTATAATTGTTAACAATTAGATAATTTTTATCTTAGCTCCCTAATTTCTGTTGTTGGTATTAGAAGAGTTTAGAGCGTTAATTAACTTTGTATGGCCACAATTTTTCGCCCAATCTAAGGGTGTTTCGCCATCAGTGTCTTTTACGTCTAGTTTTGCTCCTTTTTGCAGCATCAACTTGAGAACATTGGTGTCTCCTAGAGCGGCAATGAAATGCAAAGGCACCCTCCCGTTGGCGTCTTTCTCATTAATACTAGCTCCATTTTCTAGAAAAGTGGCTATATTTGTATGCAAGCCATGGAGGCAAGCAATGTGCAGCGGGGTCCAGCCATTCCTCATTTGGCTGTTGACATCAGATCCTCTGTCAATCAGCTCTTGCAGGACCTGCGCCTGAGCATTAGCAGCTCCTGATGCTGCCCAATGAAGAGGCGTTTCTCCGCTGTATGTTTTCAAGTTTACGTCAGCTCCGTTATTAATGAGAACTTTAACGGCACTCAGATTAAATATTGCTAAGTGCAGAGGCGAAGCTCCTAAAACATTCATATTGGCATTGACAGATGCACCTTTGTTGAGGAGAGCTTTTATGATTTCAACATGTCCAAATTCTGCCGCTCTGTGAAGGGGAGTGACGCCGAAATTCGTCGTCGCAAGAACCGTTGCGCCGATCTCAATTAAATATTTAACCACTTGTGTTTTTCCTTTCTTGGCAGCATAGTGGAGGACAGTATCTCCTTCCAGGTCCCGAGAGTGGATACTTGCTCCATGATCAATAAGCATCCTCGTCATATTCAGGTGGCCATTCTGAGCACAATAGTGCAATGGTGTAATGCTCTTGTCATTCCTTGCGTGGAGCAGTTCGGCTGCCTGGTCGTTCGTGAGTAACCAAGCTGCTGCTTCCATGTGTCCTTTTTGACAAGCTACATGCAGTAGACTATTTTTCATTGGACCGCTTTTGACATAAATATCTGATCCTTTCTCATAAAGGTCTTTCATTGCTTCCACGTCGTTTATTTCGGTCGCTCGATAAATAGGTGTCAATGCGTTGTATCCTTGCACATTTGGATCTTGTCCCAGTTTCAAGAGTGTTCGCGTGACCTCATTACTTCCACACATCACGGAGACGTGGAGTAGGCTGTCTCCAGAATCAGTTTTCATATTGATATTTAGCCCTTTTGAAGTCAGTACCATGACCATTTGCGGCCTATTATTTTTAACGGCAGAAAGTAATTCTTTAGACCCCTTTTCTTTCCATGTGACCGTAGAGTTTTCACAAAATGGGGTCACAACAACACTGGCAACCTGTAACAAAAATTTACTAAGTATTTCACCTTGACAGTAAGCTTTTTCTCAAAATCTATATTGGTCATTTGCCGACTGTACATAATAAATATAGTCTTATGTATCCCATGGATTAAAATCCATTCTTTCACTTTGTTCATATGAAATACAACCTGCTTTAGTAGATCTTCATGAAGTTAGATGTAGTTTATTTAATTAAAAGAAGTTTGTTATAATTAAGTAAATATATTTAATCATGACAAACGTTGGGGCCGTGTTTATGGCAGGAATAATATAATATAAATATGTTACACTTTTGGTATATTTTTTATTTATTACTTGTATAACCATGAGTACAATAGATATATTTACATTCAGTATATTTTGGTTACTCACATATCCTGAATTGGATTTAATTAACACCCAACAGAAAACTGGCTTATATCCGGGGACAACTTAGTAAATTCACTTCTTAAATGCTTTTCCTATTTTCATTTAATAGGAAATGACTAAAGTTGACAAGTAAATTCAAATAATTAAGAATAAAATAATCAAATTAAAAACCATTATTAATACTAGACAAAATATGTGTTCCTCATCTGAATTTAGCCTTCTTGCTCGAAGATGACTAAACTAAGATCCTCAACTCAGAAGTTTTAATATGGCCGCCCTTTTTGAAACTTTTAATTATGAACATAGCTTTTAATTGAATGAGACTTGCAATTGAGCATGGCTCGTTGAAGACAATTTGTATTGTCTAGACTACTTTGTGGTTAGCAATTTATTGGCTTACAACTCTGTGATGAAACAGACATTTTTGAGCGTACATTGGAGCTGTGGTTAGTTGTAGGTTATATGTAATAACATAACGTCATCCTTCTGGGAACTACTTTTATAATGCCACGGATAATTATAGATACATTTGTATTTGTTTTAAAAAGCAAATTATTCTGTTTGAATCGGTTCACTGTTATCAAAACATGTCAGCTTGTAGCCCCCTGAGGGGATCTGCTATGCTGTAAAGCCCTCTGTTCATAGCCCAAGAATAGGGTGTTTCCCAATCATTATCAGTGACGTGAACATCAGCACCACTATCAATGAATAGCTGAATTAGGTCCGAGTCGTTTCTGACTGTGACGTAGTGCAGTGGAGTTCTACCGTTGGCGTCCATTGCGTTTAAGTCTGCGCCACTGTCTATTAGCTTGTGAATTATGCCGTCACTGCCGTAGAGAGCTCCCAGATGCAGAGGTGTCCAGCCGTTCTTCATTACCCCATTGACTGCAGCACCTTTCTCCAGAAGGAGTTGCGCCACTTGTGACTGGTCGAGTGACCTTCCGTAACCCACCCAATGTATGGGCTTAGCCCCGTTGTATGTAGGCATATTGACGTCAGCACCGTTGCGGACCAACGCTCTAACAGCCTTTAGGTTGAATGCTGCCAGGTGCAGTGGAGCAAGGCCTAGGATTGTTCTGGTGACATCGCTATCTGCTCCGTTTGCCATGAGTTCCTCAATAACCGTATCATGGCCACCTTCGGCAGCTCTGTGGAGAGCTGTGACACCTATCAGCGTTGTTGAATTCACCTTTGCGCCATTGCTTATCAAGTTCTGTAGTATTGGCAAATGCCCCAGACCAGCAGCTACGTGCAGTGGAGTGATGCCATCCCGCTGCCTTTCGTTGACATTTGCACCTCTTGTAATTAGCATCTGCACCAAGTCTTGATACCCGCCTTCTACTGCCCCAAGCAATGGAGTCTCGCTACGGTCATTCCGGATATCGATTTCCATTCCTGCGTCTAACAACCACGATACTATTTCATCACTCCCTACTCTGCAAGCTTTGTGCAAAAGGCTGTCACCATTTTTCCCATCTCGAATTCCTATATTCGCACCGTTGTCTTTCAGAATCTCCATAACTGTCACATTTCCAACATACATGGCCGTCTCGAGTGGACTTTCTCCATCACTGTTTTTCAGATTTATGTCCAATCCTAATTTGACTAATAGATCAAGCACATCGACGCTTTCACAGATCACTGCCACATGCAGTAAGGAGTTGCCTAATGTCGCCTTAATTTTAATGTTTGCTCCTTTATCAAAAAGGGATTGTACTATTTCGGGACTATTATTTCTTACAGCTGACAGCAACTCATGTAAACTTGTATCATCAGAAGGTACGTTCAGCATCTCACACATGGTACTCGCTGCCTGAAACAATAGCATTGCTTCAGTATTTCCAATTTGCTTAAGTTATAATAATATAGTAAAAGAAGTATGGAAATGCGTATGGAAAACTATGTCCAACTTTATATTTCCTCTCGCTTCCGAGATTTGAACCCAAACAAATATTTTTGTTTAAACATGAAAATATTGAAACTTTAAATGATTACACTAAAGCCATTTGAACACAGGTTTTAACCCGCTTCAAAATTATTATATATGAAATGTGCAATAATTAAAGTAAATATTTTAATTATAATTTAATTGTCCTATAACATCTCATAATTTCAACTGATTTCCTCTTAACAATAAATATATTCTCCAATTAAAGAACCTAAGGAATTTCGTTAATTACGCAGCTTCAATATTATTGAGTTAGGAATGCCACGTTGGTCATTCATAGGCTTTTTGAAACTGGGGCTTACGATTATTTAGTATATGATAAAATATATTATTATTTGATGATTTTATAAGGTAAGAATCTGCGTTGAATATTCGAGTACAGAGATGATTTTCATATGAAGAAATTATAAAATTCACCTCAAATAGTAAGATATTTTTAGTAAAATCTTATTACGTAAAACCTAAGGTTTAAATTTTAAATAAATACAGTTACATTTAAAAGAAATGAAATTATGTAAATTGTAATCAAAAGATGTAAAACATACATTAATTTGAAGGAGGGGTGAATGATTTCAATAATGGCAATGATTTTTAATCATGTTCTTTAATTAAATGTATATTATCTTATCTTTTAAAAATAAATTTTAACTTTTATGCTTTTCCTCAGACTTCATTTCCGTAAGATAAAGAGAATAAATGATTTTCTGGTCTCAAATCGTCAGATTATTTTTTTATAGGCATCACGGGCATTATCAACGCTCATAAAATAAAATCTACATTTGAAATGTTTTCTATATTTTCCCAATACCTAGGACAACAGTAATATACATATATACATAAAAAAAATCATTAATTTTTTAAAAATACTTAAAACTCCAGTAGATAGAACCAATCTTTTTATTTGTTTTTGAATACTTTATTTAACAAACTAATAATTATTATAGACATTCATGTATATATGTAAATTTTGTAGGTCCAGAAAAATATCTGCAAAACTTTACATAAACATTTTATTTTAAGGGCATTGATAAAACCCATGAAGCTTAAATCAGCAAAGAAAAAGCTGATTGCGTGGGACCAGAAGGTAATTTATTCTTCATACTTATATGTTTTTATTTTTTGGAGATCCATTGTATGGGGAGAGCGACTTTTGCTTACATGCCCCATAACTTTGAAAATTATTACAGATAACTTGAGGTTTTATTTAATAATATTCAAGTAAATATTACTTGTTTGAATGCTCATTTTTGAAAAATAAGGAAGATTTTTTCAAGTAAGCGGAAGCCTTTGATTCATTAAATTGGTTGTGAGTAGTTCTACGACTCCATTGTTTCCAGCATTGGATGCCAACTTGAGTGCAGTGTTCCTTTGGTTGTCCCTGACGTATAGCTTTGCACCATAATCGATAAGAAGTTGGACTGTGCTGAGAAGGCCCTTGAACGCAGCGTAGTGCAGCGGTGTTTTGCCGCTCGAGTCTGTGTCATCTATATTCGCACCATGAGTCACCAGGTCCTGTATGATGCTGATCCTCCCAAGTCCTGCTGCCATATGTATCGGTGCAACGCCACCTTCTGCTTTCTCGTTGACACCAGCACCGTTGTCCAGTAGGAGCTTCACCATTTCTAAATGACCCCTGTATATAGCTGTGTGGAGTGGAGTCATTTTCTCGTCGTTCTTCATTCGAACGTTCGCCCCGTGACTCATGAGCAATTTGGCGATTCCGACCCGTCCATTAGCAGAGGCCCAGAACAGCGGAGTCTCGTGGTAGTTATCGGTAATATCAACAGTGGCGTCAAGGCCCAACAAGTGTTTTACAATCGACTCATAGCCATACTTGGAAGCGAGGTGCAAGGCACTTATTCCTTCGTTATCCCTTAAATTGAAATCCGCCCAGTGGTCTACAAGAAAAGTGACTGCATTGTAGTGTCCTTCGATTACCGCCAGTAATAAAGGCGAGCGTCCATAGTTATCTTTAAGGTTTATTCCTGCTCCGAAATCGAGCAAAACTGTCATTGTAGGCAAATCGCCAAATATCGCGGCTAAGTGCAGTGGCGTTCTCCCTTCATCGTCGGTGTAGTTCACATTGGCCCTTCGCTTTAGGAGTGTCCTGACTATGTCAGAATAGCCGTTCCTGGCCGCCATGTGTAAAGGCGTCTGTCCTTCCGAATTGATAATGTCCACAGTCAGTCCTGAATCTAATAGCCATGTGACAGTCTTCTCATTTCCACGACCAGCTGCTTCGTGGAGCAACGATCCGTTGAACATCCCATGTCCTTTGACACCGATATCCGCACCGCTCTTCCTCAACAGCCGCATTATGCCTGTGTCACCTATTTCTGTCGCTCTCCAGAGAGGTGTCAACCCTGCTTGGTCCTTACTATCGACATGCAGGCCAAGTATAACCAGAGTCCGCAACGCATCTCCACTACCGCAGTAAACAGCTTCGTGAAGTAAAGTGTTACCTGAAGGTGTCTTCATTTTCAATTTGCCTCCTTTAGCTACTAGTGCCATTAGGTTCCTTGGATTATCGTTGTGGACTGCTTTCAGTAGATCGAATTCAATCGTGGAATTATAATTCGAAGCACTGAAGTTAGCTGGGCTTTGGCACAGGGACGTCGAGTTGACGTTGGCTGCCTGGAACACATTTACATCTTTGTATCAGTAACCTCCACTTTCCAACATAGCAACTATATTATTTCACTTATGGCATTATTGTCAGAATATGCATTAAAACTTCTTAAATTAATTCAATGTTTATCAATTTTCTTCTCGTAATAGCTTAAGCATTACATATCTTAAAGAGCCGATCGATATCTTGTGAAAGGTCTTAGAATCCAGGATATTATAGATGCAGTCTGATTGCATAAAATAATTGATTTTTTTTTTCAATTCACTTGCCAACATTAGATGTATCCGAAGACCTATTTGCGAAAATGAAAAATAAAATATATAAATTTAAAGACACCACTCTGGTCATCTACCTCCGTCGTCTTAAATCCTATTCTTGAACTGGATTTTTGAATCTTTAAGTCACTCGTCATTATTATGATAAGACACCTTTTCGTTGTAGAATATGTTCAATCTGTATAATACTTGATTGACTTAAAAAAATTATACATTAACCAATACCTCTGAACCGTCATATTATTAACTCACGATGTATTTAGGTGAATAAAGTGCCCATGCGCCGTCTTCTGAAAGCGAAAATATTACCCAAAAGAAAACAAAATTTAATATTAAAATTATTTTTCTTGCCAATGCTTTTGGCAGCTCATTCCCCCACCACACATGAGAACCATGGTCTAATTACAAATGATATTCGAATTCCAGTTTCATAAATTTGAGTCAGTAATGTAAGTCACTGATCTCTGTCTCACTCCTCTCACGTGCCAGCCGAAATTGGTAATACAACCATACTTAGTGCTTGAAATAAAGATTATATAATATCTTCCTCTCTTCTCTATATGGTTTATTCTGTAAAAAAAATTATTTATTAACGTCCACGTTTTGCAAATAAGACTAATTAGGAGGGTTATCTACAAGTTACCGCCCTTTTCTAGCCAGGGTGGCACTCAGGATTTTATTTAATGAATTCCGTCACTAAATAAATTCCTTTTTCCAGGTGGGAATCGAACTCGCCACTCTAGGTTTACCATGCGAGATTAAAGACAACGCTTTAACTCTCATGGCTAACCTGAGTCCCCAGCCATTATTATGTAGAGAAATATTTCTTTAAAATTTATAAGAGAATAATAACTCGCCCCGATAAGCAGTAGTATCATAAATATCATAAAGTGGACTAATAATATAATTCATATTCACCAGATTCACATCTAATTGCCTTGTAATAATAAAAAAAGTTAGACTTAATTTTTGAAGAGAAACATATAATCTTATCTCTACCACACAACAAAAACTAATTGTAATAGTTTCAGAAAAATGAATACATGTGAAGTTTGGAAAGGCTCTCTCGTATAAATAATTTATAGGGGCTCAGGTTAGCCATGTGAGTTAAATCCTTGGACTCGAAAGTGGGCGATAATAAATAATTTAATTTTAATTACTTTATTGAATGTTCAGTGGTGAGTTCGATTATCGCCCGGGCAAAGGAAATTATTTAGTGACGGAATTCATTAAATAACATCCTAAGTCCCACCCGTGCTAGAAAAGGGTGGTAACTTGTAGATAACCCGTCCAAATTAGCCTTAGTTGCAAAATGTGGACGTTAATAAATAATAATACTATAGAATGTTCAGCTGTAAAATAGTAGAAGCTACTGGCTTAATGTTAAACGTAGGAAAATTTAATTTTAATTCTGAGTATTAAATTAGAGGATTGAAAACAATGTTTTCATTTTTTATTTTTTAAAGTTTATTCACATTCTATATTAATTTTTTCGTTACAGATAATCTTATGAAGATGCAACTTCTCTATATACCAGGTAAAAAACAATGGAACTTTTAGCTGTAATTTTGGAGCTGGTGTTTGAGAATTAATTATAATTTCATAATCTAAAAATATTTAATTTACATAGATCCCAAACGTCAACATTCGTTTGGTCATTATCGGAAAATAGTTCCAAAATTATTATTATTATTGAATCCGTATGATAGAAAGGTGCTTTTTTTAGGTTGTTAATTAATGTTCCTACAAGTTCCAAGGAACTGTTTTAATTATTGAGGTTATTTACCAAATTACATTCTCGTGGACATAATGAAATAATGTAGTGACTCCATCATACACATCACTTTAGAGAAATAAAATTCAATTTTAAAAATATATAACAATATTTCTTACAGTAGTCTGTAGATATATGGCCAGGAGAGCTCCTGCGATTAAGAACCACCGACCTGAAAAATAAAAAAGTAGCAACGGAATTGTTATAATGGATTTGAAAAGATTGATATTTGTTAGAAGTAAATAATATTAACACTTGAAATACCCAAGATTTCATTACTTCGACTATATCAATGTTTAGTCTGCATGTGTGAGCAGATTGACGAAAATAAGGTCCGTTCAAAACTATATACAAATATACTTGTGTGCTACCGATCTACCGGTTACAATTTATTTCTTATCATTACCAAACTCCATATACAAGCATTTAATGAAAAATTTCTTTGATGGCTGAAATCGGATTGGGAAGGGGACTTTCGAAAATGCGAAATATCTTCGTTAGTATACGTCTGATCAAAAAATTGTACAGAACCCAACTTATTGAAAATTTAATTGCCTATCTATGTTATTACAGACGTATTTTCTCTAGCTTGAATATTAACCGGGATTATTGCATTTTAGCAGCTATTGAGGTTGTACTCATGACGGCATTTTCAACATTTTTCTTCGAATGTCCATCGATCCTACCTAGTAGGTGACGAAAATGAGGTCCGTTCAAAACTATATATATATATATATATATATATATATATATATATATATATATATATTTGTCTGTTACCGCTCTAGCGGTCGCAATTTTTGTTTGACCGTTACCAAACTCGATATTTAGTCGTTATATATAAAAAAGAAAGATCAAGTTCGTTAACGGCTGAAATCGGACCATGGGGAGGGGGGGCTTTAGAGGGGAGGATTTACGAAAATTCGAAATATCTCCGTTACTATTCGTCGGATCGAGAAATTGTACAGAATCAATCTTATTACAAATTAAATTTACTATAAATATTGTTATATACATTTATTCCCTATCTTGAATATTAACCGAGATATTTGCATTTTTATTAAATCTGGGCGGCTAACGGACGAAGTGTCTTGTCCGCCAAAAGCTAGTTCGGCCATTTCAGTAACTGCTCGGCTCTCGTGAAATTTCTCTATTGTATAACTTTACGTGGGAAATCTGCTTAGCTTATGCAGCCCCTGCGTGATGGACTTATTTTTATTTTTCAGCCTTCAGTAAATCTCCACTCCTACTCATGTCATGTTAACAATAAGCTGATATTCCATAAACCTCTTTATTGGAAGTATAAATACCAAATATTGTTTTCATTGAGCTTTTTCTAAGGTGCATGCAAATACTTTGTGTGATGACATTATCATTTAAGATTTTACGTTCTTAACTCGGAAATATTGATTTGTTCTATACCATACTCGATATTTAACCTTTTCTGTCAACACTAAATATCGTATTTGTTATTGACTGATTGGGCCGTATGGAGGAGGTTTATAGAGGGAGAACTGGAAAATTAAAAATATCTCCGATATTATGAGTTGGATTGAAAAATATTACCGCACTAATCCTGTTAAACTATTGATGCTCTACACTTGTTGTTCTATACATTTTCATATAACTCAAATATTAAGCCAGTTATTAGTACTTTCATGTTTTCAGCATTCAGTACTAATCACCGGGTTTTGACTTAGAAATAAAGAAATAATGGGAGGTAGCGGTGTGTGACATTACTAGTGTTTCATACTCGTATGTGGGAAATCTGCTTAGTTTACACAGCCTCTGAGTGACGGACTTTTTTAAATTTACCTCCTCCTGGTTTACTTAATATAATTATGAATACAGTTTACCCTGAATTTTCCAAATATTCAGAATATGAAATAAATTAAGAGACATGCTGATGTATAGCACTACATAAATCTTTGTGCAAGAGAAGATGAACATTTGTGTATGGGTATGAATTCTGACCAACTCGATGCCCTCGTGCAATTAATGAAAACCTTCATTGAGGAATGATTTTATTCTTCATCCCTATATCATCAATTATTAGTTTTATCATAAAAATTTTAATTGAAAATTTATATACAATACTTGTGTCTATAATAAGGGCATCTGTAGTAAAACGTCTAATTATTGTATAATATGATAGAAACAAATATTAGATACATATCTTGATTATATTTACAGATTGGTTAAAAGAAGACAGATTAACAGGGATATTTTAGTTTTGGAGCATCCTACATGTAATATAATTTTTATATATCTGTATAAATGAGTTTTTTTTCTTCGTATGTTAATTCATCAATCTATTAATTCGTCAAATGTTTAATTTCGGAATCCTCATCCTCAATTATACATAGTGCATGGTTTATTTACATTTACCTTCTTGTTGAATCCCGTAAAACCGTATGGCTTGATGAAGCCATAAAATCCATTTCACTTGAACCTTTTACTAATTCGCTAATTTAATATACAAATACTCACATGATATTTTAGAGTGATATCGTGACTCTTTCAATGAATCAGCCATTGCAAGCCCTGAAAAACATTAATTCAAATGAAAAAGTAAGTATGGGTTTAGAAAAAAATTGAAGCACAAAGAAAAAGGGACTTTCGTTCATTTTTTGATCAATATTTCAATACTTTTTATGAACAGTACTGTTTTATTTTAACAGACTCGCTAATAGAAATAATAAATTTGTGTCCATAAGATTCTACGGAAAAAACAAAAAAAAAAAAAAAAAAACTGTAAACCCTTCTTTCTCAGCAATCGATAAAGTTAGTTTTGTTCCACATTTATCATATAATATCACAAAAATTAAAGGAAAAGTATGTTTCCTGTGGAGTTGCAAGGCTTCATATTTTGGGGCATGATATATTCCACAGGGTTAGTTCACACACACACACACACACACACACACACACACAACCATATATATAAATATATATACATATGAATAATAAATTTAATTTATTATAATAAAATATTATAAAGAATAATTTTTTCCCAAACATTAGACATACTAGTAATATGTGTATTTAGTTTTATTAACATTTTATGCAAACGCACACGCACACACACACACATATATATATATACATATATATATACATATATATATATATATATATATATATATATATATATATATATATACATATATATAATTTATTTATTAAGTATTCCTCAGGAATATTTTCCCCATTGTTATAAAATATAATTTTAATTAGTATAGTATCATGGTTTTATACCTTTTTGAAATTAAACTTTCAGAGCTTATAATAAATTACTTTTCACATTATAAATTTACGAACAATATGATCTTGTGATATTATTTATTTATTAACGTACATTTTATGCAACTAAGGCTAATTGGGACAAGTTATCTACAGGTTACCACCCTATTCTAGGCAGGGTGGGACTTAGGATGTTATTTAATAAATTCCGTCACTAAATAAATTCCTATTGCCCAGGCGGGAATTGAACTCGCCACTCTAGGTTTACCACGTGATATAAAGGTCAACGCTTTAACTCACATGGCTAACCTGAGCCCCTGTTCTTGTGATATTACAATATAATAGGTTTTAATAATTAGTCCAGAACATATATTATTAACAAATGATTGGAAAGATAGATGGCATTAAAATAAATCTGCTAACACAATCATTAATTCATACTTGTGTGTGGGCTGGCATTCCAATTGATTTACATAGAATTGAGAAACAAGATTAAAACTCTACGCTTATGATGGAATAATTATTGCATGTATTTTAGCAATCTAAAGCGTGTTATTTTTCCTTACATAATTATAAATGATTCTGTTATTACATTCATATTCCTTCGGTTTTAGTTTGGAAATGGTAGTCACTAATTAAGCTTTATTTCCACTGTTATTATTTTTATTTATTTAATAATATCGAAGTCCCACAACATTAACGATTCGTCTGAACCAAATATATTTATGTAAAAGTAATCTCTGCTTATGTTTTGTTGTTATTTAGTCGCCCGTTATTTATTATATTTAGTCGCCGTTTATTATATTTTTTTCCAAATAGTTTCCGGGACTTTTAATAATTAAAAAAAAATTATATTATTAACCAATTCACGTACTAATTCAACTATATTGCAAATATATTAGCTCATTTGTAGACTTGGACTACTGCAGTTCGGTGCAATAGTAGTTAACCGAATATCCTCATTTATGAGTCTGTGACTTCTTTATTTTTTTGGTATATATATATATATATATATATATATATATATATACATATATATATATAAAACTATAAATAAAAAATATAAGATCAATAAAGAAGATAGTAAAATAAAAGATCTTTTAGCTTATTCAACCGATATTCTCTTCTTAAAATGTTTTGACGCACATTTGTTTTTATAATAATAATAATAATAATAAAGTGTGTTTATTTTGAAATTTGAAATAATTTACAAGTTAAATATACAATTAAGTTATCATAATAATATCTTTCCTTATACGATATATAACATAATAAACATGGACTCATAAGTCCGTATGTTGAGTTCGGTCATTATTTACTAAATTATTAATCAGCATGATTGATTATTGCCATATAGATATATAAACATAACATTAACATAATATTACAATATTCTAAATAAAACAAATAATCTTTTATAAGAATTCTATCTTTAAAAATCAACAAAAAATAAACTAATTATTAATATTTATTTACAAATAAAAGAAAAAAAGAAATAATAAATAGAAAAACTTATCCATTATACTCAGCTACTAGTAACTTCCTATATCTCTGTGCAACACATAGATATTTATAAAGGGCTTGCCAATCTTTGCCATTCAAAAACAAAATAATTTCATTTTGGCTAAATTTTGATGAGCCAAGGAACTGTTTTCTAAATTCACTAAGCACTGGGCATACTGCTATAAAATGATATGTATTTTCTAATTCATTCATATTACATAAGGAGCATATCCATAGGCCTTCAGTTCTACATACTGAATAATTCAGATTTAACATTTCCCCCCTTGCTTTCATTATAAGGCTTGTGAAAAGTAAACTATTATTGCTATTCAAATAACTGTTACTACCTAAAGTAACATTTAGATTCTTGTAATTAGAGTGAAACCTAGAATGATTTGCCTTTCCCAACATTTCTTCAATAAATTGCAACCTTCATTTTTCAAATATTATTTATATTTGTTTTTATATATTACACTGTTTGTCTAACGTTCTCTTTTTGTATTCTATAAGTAGTTCTTAATTTATTTTCCTTCGTATTTAGAAGTGAGACCATTTAGAAAGATACTATAATGCTGTAAATTAAAAACGATTGTTTTTCTTTTCAATAAAGAGTTGGTAAATCACCAAAATAAGCTTCAGGAAGGTTATCGATGCTTTTATCAAACTCAACTACTTTACATTCTTGCAGGAATCAACATAATTTTTTTTTTAAATACTGGTTCTTTATTCTAGTAAACATATGTCAGAAGGGCCCTACGTGTAAAATTCCTAGAATAGACCATGTTAAAACTTCTTTTTCAAACGATTTATTAAACTTTAGTGGTTCTGACTGCAAATACTTAAAATGAACGCATTTATAGGCACTTTTTGCTCAATTTGTTGAGCATGATATGGCAATAAAATTAATTGAATGGTTAATATATCATTTTTCATGTACAATAATTGTGGTCCTTACCTGGAAATGGAAACTGTTCCCAGGAGAACCTGTGTGCGCAGTGGCAGCTTTAATACTGAAGCTGGGAGAGGAAACTGTCACTCTATATAACGCTGGTTATTGTCCAATTCTTGAAGTAAGAAGCGACAACGAGTAAACCAAATTGGTTTGGATGAGCCCCAAGGACGGGCTGGTGCATAATCATGGAGGCCCAACCATTTACAGGAACTGGATAATTCCCCGCAGTAGAGCAATGGTTGCCAAGACTCTTATGTACATTATACACACCATCTTAAATTTTTACATTCTACACTATTCTTCAAAAATCACTTCAAACTATTTTTAGCAAAGAAAAACTTCCATTCTGTTTGGTATACTGACGGAACTCACGACTACACATACTGTACATAAGAAGATATTCAAGCCCAAGCAAAACATATGATACTCAACTCATGGTAGAAAACTTGGTTTACCACAACTGATCACAATTTTCGAGAACTGAAACATACACTTGTTGAATGGCCTTCCTCAAAAAGGCTAATTAGAAGAGAAGAAGTAGTTTTAATTGGCCATTCACGACTAACTCACACTTACCTACTTACTGAAGAAGACGAACCCTACTGCCAACACTGTAACTGTAGACTTACTATAAAACATATACTTACTGAGTGCTATTTAAGGACTCACATAGACCTACCATACACTTTGACTGAATTACTACATGACTCTACCCAGTATATAGACCGCGTATTACACTACTTGAAACATAACAACATTTTCAAAAAATTATAATGTAGGACAATACTGAAAATATTTGCGGAAATGAGCATAATTACGTAAATATAATAATTATATGTTATATGTTAATTATTATGTTGAGTGTTAAATAACTGATTCGTCGCTAAATCGCCTCAGTTGCGAAATGCGATTATTGTATGAATAAATAAATAAAAAAAAGTATACTGACGGATCCAAGAGCGATGACAAAGTCGGATCTGCAGCAGTCACAAAAAGAGAATTTTTTTTTCAGAAAAGTTGCCATCCCACTATAATAAACCCTCGAGCTGAACTCCACGCAATTTGGTTGGCACTGAAAAACATGAAACCTACATCATCACAGCCCAAACACACACTAATTTGTTCAGATTCACTAAGCTCATTATTAACCCTCCGAGACATTTACATCACTCAGCCAATAGCACTAAACATAACAGAAGAAATTCATAAACAACAAACATACCAAAATATAATTACCCTATATTGGCTGTCTGGACACGAGGACCTTGGAGTACGACAGCAGAATACCAGACGAAACTAATTACTATACAAACTCAATACACACAAACAAACTTATTATACGAAGACATAGTGAGACATATACGCCACTGAATCCTAAACAAATGACATTCAGAATGGATGGGAGTAAAGAACCACCTCGACAGTATCAAACGTACTATTAAGGAGTGGCCATCGAGCCATAGGAGCATTAGACGGGAGGAAGTAGTTCTTGCCAGACTCAGGATCGGTCACACACACGAGACACATAGACACTTAATGACAAGGACTGATAACCCTATATGCAAATACTCAACAAATACCTTACGATAAAACACATACTGACTGACTGCATCCAAAAAACCTTCACACCCTATAGAAAGAACTATTAACAGCACGGATATGAGAAACAAGCAGATATTTAAGAAATATTTTTCATAATATAAAAATAAAGTACAAAAAAGGTAAGACATGAAGGGGTGAATATATCATTCTAATTATGCCAATCACCATCGGACACAAACCAAATAAATAAAATAAAATAAAAAAAAACATTCAGGCATTTTTATATCGTACATTTCCAATATAGGGAAGTCCGCAATTACCGGAGAGTGTCATAGCGCCCAAGACTGGAAACAATATAACTTCCAGTTCTGATAGCCCATTTCATTTAATATCATATTTCTAAATTTGCGTGCGTCCGTAAACGTAAAAACTTTTTAATGGACATCCATTTTCTTTGAAATTTAGAAATTATACATCATCAATAGAAGATTTCCTCTAAGATAAAACCGTTGAAAATAAATATAATTTGTTGAAGTCAAATTTTAAGTATTTTTTCAATAAACATTTGAAATGTATACAAATTGTGAAGCATCAATCAGGTCTATTCTGATTCAAACAATATAATAATAAAACGAAAATGTCTTTAATAATGTCTACGTTTGTTTTTTAAAAATAAATCCTACTTATTTTTACAGTCTGTTATGTTTACAAATAACTTATTTGTAATATAAAAGACACTTTCTACTTTTAACAACAAACCTTATATTCACATGTGGGGCTCAGGTTAACCATGTAAGTTAAAGCATTGACTTTAATCTCACATGGTAAACCTAGACTGGCGAGTTCGATTCGCGCCTGGGCAATAGGAATTTATTTAGTGATGGAATTCATTAAATAAAATCCATTGTCCCACCCTGGATTGAAAAGTGTGATAACCTGTAGATAACCCGTCCCAATTAGCCTTAGTTGCAAAAATTGGACGTTAATATTTAATAATTTATTATATTAACGTCATGTTTTCTCATACATCTTTCAACCTACAACCATATGTTCTCCAAAAATCTGAACTACTAAACATCTGATCTACAACACAGTCTAAATTTGAATTTTATTTGTACTATGTATACAAACTTTATCAAAACTGGACTCATAGAATTTGAGAACCTGCAAACAATGAACTTATAAAAGCAAGTTCTGTTAAAATCCTTTTTCTCCTAATAATCCTACCCCCTCACCATTAATTACTCATCTTGAAGGAGCTAACGGCTCAATTTCTTACGTAAATCACGTTTAATTGGACCTATCCGATTTTAGATAAATGGATTTTAAATGTGGGATCAAAATAAACTAATTACGGGAATTTATAGCTACTATTATAAATAAGGGGATATAAAGAAAAAATATAACTTTAATAGTGGTTTATTCGCCAGAGACTAAATATCTAAATTGGCAAATTTATGGTTGAACAAAGTTTCTACATTCACTAAATTACCGATTTGCAATTATAATTTCAGTGTAGGAAGCGGACCGAACTGTTGTTTCTTAATGAGCCAGACCGACCAAAGAAGGTTTTCCAATGTTTCCTTTTTATTTATCTTTTTGTGGTAGTTTTTATTGTCACGCCGAATAAAGACAATTGTAATGCATTTGATCTGTGTAGTCACCTCCCCTTCTACAACCTTCTTTACTTAGGTCAAAACTCAACTGGATTGTATAAAATTAATGGCAGTCTTTTATGTTTTAAAAACAGACCTGTACTAGAGACTTTTTTTTTAAAAAAGAATAGCTCAAATATTGTAAAATCAATGATTGAAAAGTATTCTAAGAGTGATACACTGCGTTTATTCCATAATAGTGATAATAATATTGAGTTATATTGAAATTCGCACAGTTTGCCGGAAATTTTGAAACGAGTAAAAGTGAAATAAACAAGCTAATAATAATAATGAGTAAGAATTGTAAAACAAAATTATAACATACATCAAAACCAAAATTTATAAAGGATATAAATTGCATATTTATTGAAAATGAATTCAAATTTAGGTAACAACCTATAAATTTTTATAATATTTCTATTTTTTCAGGATGAGTTTCTAAATTTAATTTCGAACCTTTTATAATGAGTTATTTATTAATGTTCACTTTTGTGTTTCGCGGCTAATAGGGGGGGTTTATCTACAGGTTGCCACCCATTTCTAGCCAGGATGGGACTAAGGACTTTATTAAATATTACGACACTAAATAAATTTCTATTGCCCAGGTGGAAATCGAACTCGCCACTATAGATTTACCATGTGTGATTAACACGTACGGCTTTTAGCAGATTTCCCTTGAGGGAAATAAGCTATTGAGGTAGTACTTATTACGCAATTTTCGTAATTTTTCTTCTTATGTGCATCGATCCTACCTAGTACATGACGAAAATGAGGTCCGTTCAAAACTGTATATATATATATATATATATATATATATATATATATATATATATTTCTGTCTCCACTCTAGCGGTCGCAATTTTTGTTTGATTGTTACCAAACTCGATATTTAATTGTTTTATGTAAAAAAAAGATTAAGTTCGTTAACCGCTGAAATCTGACCAGGGGAAGAGGGGGTTTAGAGGGGGAGAGTTTTGAAAATTCTTAATATTTCCGTTACTATAAGTCAATCGACAATTTGTATAGACGAATCTTATTGAAAATTGAATGTACTATAAATATTGCTATATACATTTATTCTCTATCTTGAATTTTAACCGAGATATTTGCATTTTTCAGTTTTCAGCCTTCAGTAAATCCACAATTCTACTCGTGTTACATAAACAATACTCTGTTATATAATAAACCACATTATTCGGAGCTTAAATGCCATAATAAATATTGTTTTCCAGAGACATTTATTATACGAGATTGATGCAAATATGTTGTTTGCCCCCCCCCCTCTTCTTAATTTCTTGGACTACTAAAATTTGATCGATTGAACTAAAAATTATTCTGATTCATTATGAATTACAGTACTAGATATAGTACTTAGTTTTCAATAAAATGAATATGTTATATTATGATATGTTTCAGTTATTACTTTTCTTTCCGGTAAGCAGTTGGCAGATGTTCGTTTACATTTGATACGCTTCCCGCCGGGAGGGAAAAGATTTCTTATTACCGTTTCTATTTATTCACTTAATATTCACGGTGGTGTTGTGTTTGCAGTGTGTAGGTTTATCTATTGTTAATCTTCACGAGGGAAATCTTAGTTTACGCAGCCCCTGCTTGGCGGGTTTGTATTATAACGAAAACTTGCTGTTAATACTCATTAGGAGTTCATTTTAAATTTAGAAATATTGTTACGCTACAGATGCTCTGTAAATGACTAAAGAAACCTTTCAAGACCTACTTTCAAGGATTTATTTTCATTTCGTGTATCCTCAGAGAATTGCCATTGCAGCTTTTGTGGCAGGTAGAAGATCGGGGAAACCATCATAAACAGGAATTGGCCAGAGCGAAGCGGTTCGTCAAGACAGGAAGAGTGTGTTTCCGCCATCATAACTTGACATGCATTGGAAAGAGGAGCACCCCTCCCTTATCTCTTTTTTAACGAATTAATATGAAGAGACAATTTAGACAGCCCTAAAAGAGCTTTAAAATGATTTTCATTCCGGTTCAAATCCAAATCACTAAGTATGAGGTAATCTACATGATTTTGGAATATATTTTATTTTATATTTCAAATATTTAATGGACATTTACCTGGACAAGCTAATTCACTAGTTTATGTACAAATTGTTGATGGTATGCCATAGTTTGCAATTTCAGGGGACAACCAACCCATCAAAATCAAGCTTGAGATCTTATAGCTCTAAATGTTTACAACCACTTTCCCAAATAAATTGTATGTTCTATTAATGTTGTACTGCGCCTTTTTTTCTCTATCTCAAATATTAACCAATATATTTGCACAATCTGAAATGTTTGAAATTTTTTAGCATATTTCCATTAAGAAAATTTTTCTTCAAATGCCCATCGATCCTACCTAGGAGATGTCGAAAATGAGGCCCGGTCAAAACTGTAAATATATATATATATATATATATATATATATATATATATATATATATATATATATTTGTCTGTTTCAGCTCTAGCTGTCGCAATTATTGTTCAATCACTACCAAACTCGATGTGTAAAAAGAATGATCTAGTCCGTTAACGGCTTAAATCGAAAAGGGAGAGGGGGGTTCAGAGGGAAGGAATTTGGAAAATTCGAAATATCTCCGATACTAATCGGCGGATTGAAAAACTGCATTGAAACAATCGTATTGCAAATTTACTATAAATATTGTTATATACATTTATTTTCTATCTTGAATATTAACCGAGATATTTGCATTTTTATTAAATCTGGGCAGACAACGGATGAGAGTCAGTTTCGCGCCAAAAGCTAGGTCAGCCGTTTCCTTAAATGTTCGGCTCTCGTGGAATTTCTCTATTGTAAAACTTCACGTGTGAAATCTGCTTAGTTTACGCAGCCCCTGCGTGACGGACTTTTATGTACAAAAGTTATTTGTGCGTTACACTATTTACTGTCTGTTTCTCTTGGGTTGATAACATGTATTTGTGCTTCATGTGCTCATTGAACTAGTCATCATAATGTGAACATGGACATAAGTGAGTTATCTATTTAGGAATGGATTAACGTCAGACTTAAGAAAGTCATGTGAAATACTGGAACCAATCAGCGCCCGTGTCTCATAAAATAACAACCAAATACACAACTCATGCTTGCTTGGCCTCATTCGCAAGCCATCCGTGCCACTTAATTGTGTTCGAAATATGAGACAAAACTTTCTCACTTTTTACCTGTCTGAACGGGGGGAGGGGGCTTATGAAAAATAATGTCACACATAACACTTTTATTAATTTACCGTAGGAATGGCCATTATCCGGAACAATGAAGGAACTAAATTTCACCAAACAACTTACTACCTCATGTTGTACAAAATTGGCACGAAACTAACTTTGCTTAGCCTTTGTAACAGTTATATAAGATATTAATGCGATAAAGAAATGTTCATCATTTTATTTACTAGTTTTTCATCCACCCAGACCGATCTTTGAACGTTACTACTTACCGTCAATAACAACCTAAATCATTTTTATAAATGGAGTATTAATATTACATGGCAATTTCTCGGTTCAAAAGACTTCATACAGAATTCAATTTTATTATATTAGCATTAATAAGTCGCACTTCATTAAATCCCCCCAAAAAAATTTTTTTTCCAAAGATTATTATTAGTTGGGTTATTTTGACACAATTGATGACTGAACTGTAGGAAATACAAAACAAAATTAGCGATAAACTTTTTTTAAAGAGGTGGGAAGTAAGTTTTTTTTTTTCATTTTACATATTCTTCTCTTATAACTAAAACATTGAAATTTGATGCTTGTGCCCACCTGTTTATTGCCTTCCAATAAATAACGATTATTATCTAGGCCATCTGTTACCCTGAAGAAGTTAGGAAGGACAACTATCAGCGAGACACAGTCAATATCGGAACATTTTGCTAATCATGAAAAATGGACCATCGTCATCAAATATTTAATATAATACGTCACGCAGCTGATGCGTAAACTTAGCAGATTTCCCACGTGTTGGTCACGCTATTAATCAACCACAATCTATTCTCCATTTTTCTTATGGTAAGATGCCTGTGTAAGCAGAACTTGAATTTTCAGTTGAGTATGAGAAGTTTAGTTGGCCGGGTACTCGAAGTAAAGTTCACATTGATAGGACAACTTTTTCTCTTCTCGAATCTACGTATTGTCTATTTTGCCGTACTGTAACATTGCGTTTTATATACAATAGTTTGTTGTCAGTACATAACCAGTGTGTGTGCGTGTTCGATTACTTTAGTTTGTTGTTGAGCTCTGCTGGTGATGACGTAGTTATGTCTGTACTAGTCCTTTTAGTTGCTAATTTTGCATCAGTCATTTGTGTAATGTCCTTGTGTCCGGGTCACCAAACATTTTACAAATGCAAATGTTTAGTCCCTGTATTAAATCGAATATTTTTATAATTAAAGGGTGGTTTGTGTAGATGTTTCCCAAGGAATGTAAAGAACTTAAACAATCTATGAATTAAGTTACTTATTGACATCAATTTTCTAATTTTGAAAGAGCTTTGTACCTGTAGTTGAACTGAATGCACAATTTGAAACACCACCAAAATTAGAAGCTCTTCATACCAATATAAAATAATATTTTTAATCTTCAATTTTTTAAAAGGAAATTTTTCATGGAGGCTTTCTCGAAAAGGGAAATTTTTCTTTATGGAGAATTAATAGGTATAAAACTAACTAACAAAAGTCTAAATTTCCACAAATGTGATTAAAATATGCATTAAGGAAAAAAATACAAAAATTAAGCAAGAAAGTATTATATATCATAATTAATAAATTACATGAAGCAAATTTACTCACTATTAGCGTCTCTACAGCTGAACGTTTAATGGAAGGTTATGCTGTATAGACGTATTCGGGGTTTCTCACAGACTGTAAGGAGAATTCATAAGTCATATCCAATGACCTTCAATGGCTAATCTTGTGATGCTAGATAGGTTGGTGTCATCACTGCCAAGAATGATGGACCTGAAACCAAAATGCTTCTCTCCAAAGTGATAAGCGTTCTCATTTTAAGCTACTATCTCACCGGTAATTTATGTAGTTGCTGCTATCATTCTGACAAGAGTTATGTCTGATACTGACGACATAAAATCCTTGCCTATCATGACGTAAAAAAGTACATGAATTGTTGGGGCTGAACATAGTCCAAATATGTTATACAAAAAATGCCCACCAAAGGAGAAAAAAAATATGATGAAGGCTTTCTTGTTCTCCAATTAAATTAAATAACCAAAGTTCAGAATACCTTTTTTAATAAATTACTCGTATTTTCACAAAATGATATATGATATCTCCGTTCCAAAATTGTTATTGAATATTTTTTATAGATCTCTTTATGATAAACAAAAAATGTTTTATATACACATTTTGTTTCTCTTATATCTACTAAGGAATTAGAAAGTTTTTATCTCTTCCCTTCTCTAAACCCGCCTCCCCATAGTCGATTTAGAACAAAATAAGGGCCGGACAACTAGATGGTACAAAACATTTAAATAAATATTTCAATGTTCTAAGGCTATCCGTTTTTGAGATATGCAAGATAAGGGCATTCTTAGTCCATTAGAATGAGTTCATGAACTTTGAAAAACGAAAATATGATCGACAACAATACTTACTTTACTTCGTACGATGAAATATAAAGAGGTGGAGTGAGTTTGAATAATAATAAATTGAGCAATAGGGGTTTGAAATATTCCATCTTTCTGAGATTCGAGCAATTCAAATAAATCTTTACAAGAACCATGCAATACTTTGGGACAAATCTCGGCTTTCGAAAAGAGGGAACGAATGAGATGGGCTGGCTTCCTGCTTATTTGTGAGGCAGCAGGAAATTCATCTTGATTATGTAGGCGGAGCTTCAAATTGAATGAGTAACTGAAATTCCAGAACTGAACTAAACCGTTTTACTTGACAAGATTACTTTTAGAAAAGTATAACTAAAATATTCATACCATAGGATAACTAAAATATTCATACCATAGGATAACTAAAATATTCATACCATAGGATAACTCAAATATTCTTACCATAAGATAACTAAAATATTCATACCATAGGATGACTAAAATATTCTTACCATAAGATAACAAAAATATTCATACCATAGGATAAATAAAATATTCATACCATAGGATAACTAAAATATTCTTACCATAGGATAACTAAAATATTCATACCATAGGATAAATAAAATATTCATACCATAGGATAACTAAAATATTCTTACCATAGGATAACTAAAATATTCATACTATAGGATAAATAAAATATTCATACCATAGGATAACTAAAATATTCTTACCATAGGATAACTAAAATATTCATACCATAGGATAAATAAAATATTCATACCATAGGATAACTAAAATATTCATACTATAGGATAAATAAAATATTCATACCATAGGATAACTAAAATATTCTTACTATAGGATAACTAAAATATTCATTCTATAGGATAAATATAATATTCATCCCATAGGATAACTAAAACATTCATACTATAGGATAAATAAAATATTCATACCATAGGATAACTAAAACATTCATACTATAGGATAACTAAAATATTCATACCATAGGATAACTAAAATATTCATACCATATACGAAAATATTCATTGGCTCCCCGTGGGCCTCTGGCTAAAAATTGCAAGACTCAGATAAACCTATTTGGTGAGTTTTCACTCACACGGAATCACAACGGCTTAGGGAAAACACAATATTTATATAAAGGTAAGTATCAGGGTGATGAAAAAGTCTGTGCTATTCAAGGAAATTTATATTTGTAAACAAAGACCTCAAGTGAAGAAACATAAAAACATTGTTTCAACGTAGAAGAGGAGAATCCTTTCTTTGGGTTTCTTCATTTTTTAAAATGGGTATGTTTAGCTAAAATTTCAGCTATGCTTGATCGCTGCTTTGAAGAAAAAATACTGTTTCGTCACGGGAAATGCGTGAACTAGAGCTGACAGAACCTCAGTATCTGGGCAGACTTGGTCTAAAGAATGCAATGTGATTTCCTCTCGAAAGAAAATATTGCGATGGACGTCCTAGATCTTTCGATCCATAGACTCTTGGAGAATGTTTTGAAGGTAGTCACGTCACAACTTTCTTCAGAACATGGAGTTCCCAACGTACAGTATTCTATAACTTGCACGCCTTTGGTGACAGTTCCAGAAGATATAGAATAAATTTTACATCTTCGGATTAGCAGCATTTTCGTTCTGGTAAAGGCTGTTCTATCGGAATGGGTTCGAATAATTAGTACAAATACTGCGTCGAGTGTAAAATATATATTTCGAAAAGTAGGTAGCTGTTAATATATATGTTGAAAGAAAAAAAATAGATTTTTAAAAACACAGAATTTCGAATGATTCTGGTATATAGACCGTATATATTGTAAACAAAATATTCAATTGGTTGGAATATTAAAATCAAGAATTCAGGATTCCTGTACAATTAACTTTTTACTTTCTTGTACGAGGTGAAGGAGGTATTCTAGTCGAGATTTCATATATCAAAGGCAGTACGCGATTTGACCGCCTTGAACCCATTTTGACTAGTTTTGATGTGGCTCCAGAACGCATGCATTTTCGATAAGTATCTTGCGTAACTCAAAATCAGCTAGCATTCATATTTATTATTGTTATAAAGTGTAGTTGTGAACCACTCCATTTGATAAAAATCGAGTAAGGGGGAGTGCGAATTTAGAAGAGGCCGAAAATAAACACTTTAAATTACTCCGTAGGTATTAGGGATACAAAAACATTGTATACGGCCGTTTTTGTTTGTTATGTCAAATATTAACCAATATCAATCTCATATGTCAAATATTTTTTGATCCGAAGCATTGGAGCGGAATATTGTATGTCAATTTCAAATTTAATCATTTTAAATGATGGACAAACAAACATTTTATTTATTTTATTTAATAGGGGTACGAGGATGTCATGTGATGCCTACATCAGGATATTTAACAAATATTGTTGAAACGATTATGATATAAACTTTTTAGAATTTTACATTTTGCTGTTCTCTGGTCTTTAACTCCAAATTAAATATTTTCAGAATTGCTCCACATATTTCTTTCTTTAAGAAGATGCGCCACAGAACTGTTAATAAGTTATTCGAAAAACTGACTGAAATTGTTGGAACGCATTTTGTTTCTCATTTTTATGTTAATGAGCTTTCTTTGGCCATCTATTTTTTCATCTGAAAGTAACAATTAAATATTGTTTGCAAAAAATATTTTAGAAGTCAATAAAAATTCCCTTATATTTACAAAAAGAAATTCGTTCACATTATTCTTTAGTATATGCAACAATACAAAATTGTGTAACCTTATATCTTAGCTATAAAAATGTAAAGTTCATCATGACTAGTAGGAAAATTAAATATACATATCACTTGTCTAGAAATAGATATAAATCTATAATAAAATTATATATACAATCAATCCACATAGCCCAAGTTGTTGTTTTCCAATAATTCACATTTGACTTAGTCTAATATTCTACCATTTAAATGAGACTAAACATTAACTATATTTGGTTTTCTAAGCTGCATTGTAATTAGATGAAATTAAATAAATAAATTTTCTTTTAATTGTCCGAAAACTCTTATTAAGCTTCAAGGTAATCAAGAATCACCGTGGAGAATACCTAGAGAGTCCTGAGTTTTTGAACATTACCGCAGGATTGCCTTCCATCTGCCGTGCTTTATTTTGCTCTGCAAACTTTGACAGGAGTTCAACAACAGTTGTGTGGCCTTTGAAGGAAGCAATGAAAAGAGGGGTCCTCCCATTGACGTCCTTTTCATCGAGCCTTGCCCCATTTTCCACCAAGATTTGGACTACTCGATCGTGGCCAAACGCCGCAGCTAGGTGCAGAGGCGTCAAGTTATGCCCACCTCTTTCGTTGACGTTTGATCCCCGGTCCAGAAGCTCCTGCACAGCGTGAACGCGACCACTCGCCGCAGCCCAGTGCAAAGGAGTTAGTTTGTCTTTGTTCTTTATGTGTATGCTGGCGCCGTGATCCAGTAGTTCGTTGAGTGTGGCCATATGTCCGCTTCCAGCAGTCCAGTAAAGTGGGGTTTCGTCATCGTTGTCCAGTGCGTTTACATCTGCTCCTTTCGCAATAAGGAGCCTCACTGTGTTGAGATGGCCATTCTTGGCTGCGAGGTGCAAAGGTGTTATACCATAGTCGTCCTTTATCCTGACGTTTGCTCCTCTTTCTATGAGGTACCTGACGACGTTGTCCATTCCCTCCGTGGCCGGGTGAAGGAGAGGAGATCTACCCCTATTATCGGTGGAATTCACTGGGGCACCGTTGTCTATAAGTATTTTAACTGATTCTAGAAACCCTCTCTCAGCTGCTAGGTGTAATGGAGTTCTGCCATTACTGTCACTCACATCTGCTCCAAGTCCTTCGGCCAAAAGCCATGCGACGACGTTGTAGTTTCCTCGCATAGCTGCTTCGTGCAGAAGGGTCCCGTTGTTTATATCTTTACACCTTATTGTTACATCCGCTCCATGCTTCTTCAAGAGCGACATTGCAGGAATATTACCGATATCCGCGGCACGCCAGATCGGGGGCAGCCCCACTTCGTCCGTTGTATCAGGATCCAAGCCGAAGTCTAACAAGACTCGGAGAGCGTCGTTGCTCCAACAGGAAACTGCAACGTGGAGTAACGAGTCTCCTGAGCTTGTTTTCATGTGAATGTTGGTCCCTTTAGCTGCAAACAACATCACTAATTCCGGTTTATTATTCAACACGGCTTTGAACAACTCCGCTTGAGCTTTGCTTCTGGTGAATGTTTCGGGATTGTAGTGTGCTGAGTCCCGACATACTGAGTTTTCAAGAGTGAAATGATCTGGAACCTGTAAAACAAAAACAAATAGAAAGTATTATCAACCCTTCTGCATGTTTTTTTTTTGTTGCATAAATAAACCTTAATAATGGAATAAGTTTCAGATTCAAAGGCGATACACTTTTACTATGACGTTGGTATTCCATTAGGCTCAGTTTTAACTTGCTCCAAACATGAAATGTCTAGTTTAAATCAAACAAAAGAATTCATGTTATGTCATGGCTAAAATTCATAGTATAAAGAAAACTTACCGATGTAGGTTTATCTATTATATAACCTAATGTCTTCCGTATAGTACTAGAGGAGTGTAGTGACTGGGCCAGGTTATATGGACGCTACAATCATGACAGATCCAAAAAGATCTGAAGAGGGGTGTTTTTGATAGGCCTTCTGCTATTAGTATTATTGTATAACTGGTAGAAGAAAATGTCCCACAGCTCAACAGAATAATTACAATCCTTATGGTTTTCTTCTTTGTTGTAATTACGGGGCTCCAACTACCAGCTCTAATCTCAAATTGTTGAATTATAGTACCAGCAATACTTTTTACTATATTAAAATAAAAACAATGTAATAGTCATCATGTTGTGTTCACCACAACTGTTTTTTTTGTTTATACTTAAACATTTGTTCAACCCTCCACGTTTATATAATTAAAATCCATGTAACTTCTTCAAATAAAGAATAATCATTACAAGACTTTTATTTTTCACATTTGAGATTTCGTCTAAAATTCTACCACAGTAAGTTGTAAGTATATTTTATATTGTTTTCTATATAACAATCAAATTTTTTCTAGAAGATCCCAAGAGTTGGGCAAAATAATGAAATCAATGGTGACTAAATAAAGTCAGACATAAACCCTCGGAAAAAAAAGAGTGATTGGCTATTTTAAGAATTAAAAAAGAGAACATTTCATTGCTATTGAATCTTGCTATTTGCGTAACACTGAAATATTTATTGATTTATAGGAGCTTCGCAGCTTTGGCAATGTTGCTCTAAAATAAAGCTTAAAAAACAAAACAAAACTCAAATGAAAACAAAACAATATAACAAAATTAAACAAAACAGAAATGGAACATAGAACACAAAACATAAAAGGACCATAGAACACAAAAGGAACACAAAACATAAAAGGAACATAGAACACAAAAGGAACACAAAACATAAAAGGAACATAGAACGCAAAAGGAACACAAAACATAAAAGGAACATAGAACGCAAAAGGAACACAAAACATAAAAGGAACATAGAACGCAAAAGGAACACAAAACATAAAAGGAACATAGAACGCAAAAGGAACACAAAACATAAAAGGAACATAGAACCCAAAGGAACACAAAACATAAAAGGAACATAGAACGCAAAAGGAACACGAAACATAAAAGGAACATAGAACGCAAAAGGAACACAAAACATAAAAGGACCACAAAACAGAGACAAAATACGAAAGACAGAGATGATATAACACTGAAATAATCAATATAATAAAAATTGGATGAGTTTCCACAGAAAAAATTAATGAATGAAGCTAAATAGTCACATTGAACATCCGTTTTGAGCCAAATCATCTACAACCAAATTCTTAGGTCTATTTTTGAGGTAGGAAAAGAGAAATTGATTTAGAATATAGTTTAATGGGAGACTAATTATTAGTGAATAATATATTTACATTTTTGCATAATTTATGAAGATATCACACATGATGTACCTCTAATCAAGCCAATGGATAATTATTGTTGGGGAAAAAATGATAGTACGGCATTGTGTGAATGATGTTTATGTTAAATTAATATTAATATAAAAAAATACCATCAACATTCAGCCTCAAATGAATTCCCGAGCGAAGCCGGGTATCTGAGCTAGTATATATATATATATATATATATATATATATATATATATATATACATGGGAGGGGGTTTAGAGCGGGAGAATTTCGAAAATTCTTAATATCTACGTTATTATGCGTCGGATCGAAAAAAAAATTATAAAACCAATCTTATTGCAAATGTAATGTTGTATAAATGTTGTTATGTACTGTTTTTCAATATCTTGATTATTAACCGAGATATTTGCATTAGTTTTCGCTCCTCTGCAAAGCCCCAATCCTTCTCATCTCATATTGACAATATTCTATTATGTTATGAAGCACTTTATCTGAAGCCTAAATACCAAATAATTTTCTAATAAGACTTTTACGTTTTGAGATAAATGCAAATACGTGGCGCACGTGAGAAATCTGCTTAGTTTTCGCAGCCCCTGCGTAACGGTCTTTTATTATCTTTTGTAGCTTATAGTGATATTTAGACATTAAAAACTAATTTAATTAATTAATTGTTATCTTTTCATGGTTTATAAAGATTATGGCCAAAAAATAAAAATTAAAAACTGTTAAAAGATAAAATTATAATCCTCTAGAATTTGGAAAGAACATAAGAATGGGTCTTCAAAGCGACATTTGCGGAGTGTTACGCAATAAGAGATAAATATAAATACATTACAAGGACCCGTTATAATTGAGCACAAATAGTTCAGAAAGACAAATAAATAAGAAAGGATGGAAGACGACGTAATTCAATGCAATATATTAGCAATTCGTCTTGCTGATGCATGATGACTTTTCTGCAGACGAAACTATGAAGAGAATTTCAAATTAGGTCAATATACGAATTTACGATTAAAAAAAAAATGCACTTACTGAAAATGTGAAGGACGCTGTTGCGTAAAATGCTACGAGTTGCAGAATGAGGCCTGGAAACAAAATCACATTTATATTGATATTTGATTTATTTTAATCATACTAAAGTTTAAATGGCAATTGATTAGTCCTCTGGGCGTTATTTATGAGAGTCTGCGTATAATTGGATTAGTAGCAGGAAGGAATCAAAAATAAAAATAAAAAAGGAATAAAAAAAAATCGTTTGTGTGTATGTGCGTATATGTTATACATATACATGCATATAAATATAAATTTAAAGAAAAAATAATATAATAATCATAAACTTATTAAAATATATCAACTTATATAATAAAATTTAATATTGTACCGCATAATTTAAATTGCTTAATCATATATTAACAATTTTTATTTAATTTTTTTTATTAGTATAATTAAATGATGTTAGAAGTAAGTTAATTATTGAAAATTGTTCGATATAAGTATAAGATGAAAGGTCTAATATAACCTCGCAGTTGCTTGCCCAAATAAACCCTAATCCTAATCAAAATTAGAGTATAACCTCGGAATAAGTATAATGTGTCTAAGTGTGTTTTTAGTCCTTGAATATTTGAAATAAATTCTGTTTCCCGATGAAATTTAATCAATTTAGCAAACGGTCTGTGAGTTATTTGTAACACGGTGGAGTAAGAATTTTAAATTTGATATAATACTAGGAAAAGAAGTTTTAAACTGAAAAGCATATTTTAAGACTAAAATAAATAATATCTAGGATATTGATGATGATTACTTTTGAAAACTGTTGATACTAGTTGTTCAAAAGATTTTATAAAGCCAAACACATATTTTTGTAACTGCTATTTAGTGAAGTCGGACGAAAAATTAAAAACTACTTTTTAATTCAGAGATATATTTATTGTATCTCAAGTAATCGTTTACTATTTTCACAAGTGGATTCCAAATTGTTTCTGGGCCAAATATCCACAGTACATCGGGATTTAGTTCATCATCTACTTCAAAATGATAGAAGAGTAAAATATTTAATAGATCGAAATCGCTTTAGACCCAGTGGCCTATAAGGTATTAATGAAATTTAAATAAGCAATCGAAATGTTTCCATATATCCGGTATAGTGGCAGCCCTGCCTACCAGCTGTTCTCCTTGACAGATGAAAATGTTAAGTGGTTGTAGGTTAGTTTTTATTTATCTGATTATTAATATTCATAGGTGTATCTTACTTTCTTTCATCCATAAATGAACTCTCTCTTCTATTTCTTTCAACATATTCTAGCAGTATATAAATTTATACTATTTTCGAAGAGGGGTTCAAAGAGTTAGTTTTTGAATACCTGAAGAGCCTCATGGATTTCAGAAGGTTTAGAAAATAACTTCATACTGACAGAAATGGTTGCAACTCAAACTAATGAATATAACTTACTTAAGACGAGGAATTTACGATAATCATGATTATTTGTAACATTTAAAAATGGACGCCATTCAAAAGAACTGTAAAAAGATTAATTGAGCTTATTTGGAAGGAAGGTATCATGTGGTGACCTTTAATATGTAATGTAATACCTTATTTGTTGGAGAAAGATGTTGTATCTCATTTGATAATATTGAACCGAGGTTTAAACTCTTGTTTTTTTAATAGGTTTATAAATAAAATCGGAAAATGCTTCAAATGTGTGTAGTAGTATGGCCACAAAAACTATTCATGCATGAATTTTGTACACTTATAAAGAGCCATTTAGTTATTACATTCATTATTAAACGAAGTATAAATCTTAATATTATCTTTATATAATATATATATATATATATATATATATATATATATATCTACTGTACGAGTGTATGTCACTGAACTCCTCTTAAACGACTGGACCGATTTGAATGAATTTTTTTGTATGCGTTTGGGTGACGCCCTGGATGGTTTAGATTCACAAATCAGCCCGGCAGATGGAACAGGAGTCGGGTTGTAAGGGAGACCAGAAATTAAAAATAGCGACATTTCGTTTCCTATTGGTTTTTCAGCAGATGTGCACAGGATAAAAGTTGTTTATTTTGTTATTTAGAGTAACTTTGGTATACTCACTTTTGTCGTATATCAAAGTATAAACGAGATATACACTAAAAACTTAAAGTGGGGGCCAACAATTTTATTGGGCACTAACGATTGAACCGAACTTAACAAAACTCTATATGTAAATTAGCATTAATTCTTCCTTGATTATAAGCTATATTAAATTTTTGAACGGGAGTGGGGGAGTAAGGGAGGCCTGAATAAAAAATTCGCGATATTTCATTTTCTGTTTGCTTCTAGGCAAACGTGCACATAACGAAAGTTGTTTTTTCGTGTTATTAAAAGTAGGTTTTGTTTTAAACATAATATCCTAACCCCTTGAAATATCACGCAGGACAGCGTCAGTCTGGTCCGTAGTTATGTATGAAAATAATGAAAAGATGTTTAATGAGATATATTATTATTTATACTTCTACTTTATCCATCTAGGATTGAAAAAGGCTATCTACGAAAAATAAAATTACCATTCGTATTTTTGATAGTACTTACCTTGTATATTTAAATTAATGAATATCTTCTGTCCCATCTTCATCTTGTGCTGAAAATAACATTTTTATTTCCATCTGAGAGTAATAGTTTTATTAAATACATTAAAAAAAACGTAAAACATTATAAACTCAGTAGACAAAGATTTCACAATTCAGAAGCAAAGGACTTTAAAACCATGATTAAGGATAATTAATTGTGACAAGGTAATTGAAGAGGACGGAAGAGAAAATCATGTTTTCATTCTTATTTTTTGATGTCCGAATTATGTTACTAATGGCAATTGGGGAAATTAAAAAAAAGTAAAAAAAGTTGGGCCAATTATATTTTAAAACTTTATTTCAATGATTTTAGAGATTATTATTTTTCGTTATAATATGGTTTTATAAAACAGAAGTTTTGGACATATTGTATAATATCTTAAGGCTAAACTTTTCTTAATTAAAAAAAATAAAATTGCAAATCGAGTTTAAGAATGGGAGATCGTTAAACCTAAGCTCATCTAAATTTTTGTTTTTAATTCTTTAAACTACATATAGACAAAAAATGAAGTGCTAATAAACTTTCAATTATTGTGTTTTAAGATATATAAAATGTATCAATTATAATATTATAAATACTCCAATAGCATAAAATGAACTTAAGTGCCTTAATCCTAACTTAATACACTATTTCAAAAAATAAATTAAAAAAGGTTCTAATTCCAAAAGGAAAATAAACTGAAATAATGAGAGAATAAACATTTATTTAAGCTATTAACAATAGTAGATTATAACTTTCTCTCTAGAGTCTAGGTGTCCTGTTTCCATAACTTTAGTATTCATAAATTTCTATGAAAGTTCCAGATGAAGTGATTGGATAAACGCAAAACAGATTTTCCACAAACATAAGACCCTTTCTCACATTCTGTTTTATTTTCCCTTACTAAGAACACTACTTTAAAATTAGTAAATTCAATTAAGCTGGTCATGGACTATATCTCGCGATATAATAGTTTAATGTGAAAATTACCGTGTTTATTGAAGATTGGAAACTATGAAATACAAAAAAAAAATACCTCCGTAAATATTCGATTTTGTAGATAATTGTATAGAAAATCAATTATAGGAGATCACTCTATCAAGAAGATTTGTCATACATTTTTTGATCCAACTCGTAATAAAGGATGCATTTTAAATTATTCCACTCCTATAGATTTCTCACTACAATTTAGACCATTGATGAAATTTGTTTTTACTTTTATATAAAATGCTTAAATATTAGTGAGAATTGACCGTATACCTTTCTTTTCATCGCTCTGGTGGGTAACAGTTCTTCTTTTACGTTACATTTATATTAAAGTGAGTGAATATGTTGCCCACGCCCTCTCCCCTTAATTTACTACATTAGTTTTTTTTTTATTTTTTTTTTTTTATTTTTTTTTTTTTAACATTATTATCAATATAAACTTGAAAACTATTCTATCACTCTTTACTTGAATATCATTCATTTTTAATAATTCTATTTTTTTAAAAATGAACCACATTTTGTTTCTTTTAATATTCGTGATTGAAGTTCATAAATGTTTAATAATTTCTTATTTATATGTTTTGTCATGTTTATTGTTCACATGTATGAAGTGTTAATTTTAGAGCCTCATGGTGGCAGAGAGGCTGCCGAAACTGGTTTGATTAATAAAAAAATTGTTGCGGCAAACACGTTTATTTATTATACAAGAAATTCACTCCGCAAACCGGCCTTTGGTTACATAATTAGTGTTAGTTTTTTTTTCATCTAATTTGCTATTATAGCAGTTTATAAAAGAAACAACAGTTTATCATTTTTACTAGGTCATTTGTTGGAGTTGGTTTACGTGCCATTCTCCTAATTTAAATTTTATGTTTTCTGATATTTTCTCTCATTATGTTATAAATACTAGAATATTAAAAAAAAAAAAATCATTGTGCTCTCTTTTTTCTAGTGTAATAATGTTTTAATTTTGAATTCAATTAAACTCTAAATAATATTTGTTTGCGTAATACAGGTAAAGATCCAATAATATCACATTAATTAAATCAACAGAAATTAAAACAACAACTTCTGAAAATTAAAATAATAAAAATAAAATAATCTTCTTATTCTGAGTTTTATTCTAACCTATTTATGTAATGTGTTAACTCAGTAATTTGTTGGCAATAGACAAATTTTCTAGATTTTCTTTCTTGGGAGTTCACAACAACTTTAGACAAAATTTGGGATTTTACATTTTTAGTTGGGGTTTTTTTAGTCATTAGGTATATTTTAAGTTTTACTTGCAATGGATGTAGTAATTACAGGAAACAGGGAATTAGCACAAGATTTAGTAGGATATATTTATTGACGTAGCATAATGTTTTAAAATGTTTTGTAAATCGTATAAAAAGCAAAAATTAGATAAAGGAGCATACAGATTAGTGCAATCTTTGGCTTTTGACGTACAAAGCGTTGTTTGTCAATGTATTCGAAAATAAAATCTGTTAATTGAAAGGTGGTCGTAACATTCCCGTTTAAGATTTTTTGCACATTTGATAAATTTATAAATCTCTATTTGTGGTTTTGTATAAGAAAACTACCTTCAACTGAAGATGTTAAACGTACATTTGAGTATACTGATCTGTACAACAGTTACGAAAATAATTACCTAAAATTCTAGTAAACTCTGAGATTATATTAACTATGAAGAAGTCACTTGAAAAGTTCGTATTTGATAAAGAAACGGTTAAGAAATTATACAAACACATATTTACAGATTTGTGGTTTAAAGTCGTCATATTTAACTACAAATCGAATCATTTAAGGTGATTTTTTTTATGCTTAGTAATACAGTTAAGTTATACAAAAGAGTATTCTTTTAAACAAGAAAAGGCTTGTTTAAAAGTGTATATCATTTAAATATTATAAATAAACAAATAGTTAGGCAAGCCATAATAAATGAAACTATAACCAAAAGAGAAAATGTGTTTTAAGTTATCGTTTGTTACTTAAGTATTGAGTCTTTCATTATATTATATATTCCTGAAATGGTCGTTTGAAATATCCAAAAGAAAAGAACAAAGGTTATGTGTACTATTTCTTTTTGATTCCGAAAGTATGGTTTAAAAGTAGTGTGAAAGTAGTAATCTTGGGAATGGATTTGTTTAGATATAACACAATTGAGCTGACTCATGTTCACTGAATTGAAAGTTTTGATTTATTTTAACTTGATTGATATGTGTATAACAACTTCTTACTTAGTTATTTCCCTTTGTATTTAATGTAATTGAGTAAATAAAGAGATCAAGTTACGACTAAGTACTCACATCATGAGAAGGCGTTAGGAGGTATCTAGGATGGGAGTGATGTCTTGGAAGTGACGGGAGGGGTTTATATGGCGAGAAGGAGCACGCTAATTCTTGGTGTCTCTCTGTAGCTTGGAGATACATTACTCAATTGCCATGATGAGACCAATTGAGGGGCTCATTTGCTGAGTGTTTCTTCCTCCAAACACCGGCCTCTCTCTTCTCAGTAACCGGCAACCTGGGCGAATCGGCTCTCAACCAACTAGAGTTCATATTTCTTAACTCGCTGCATCAGAAAAATCTATATCTTTGGCACCGACAATAATCGATTATACACATCTTTGTTAATTAGAAGGCTCTTCTATACTCTATTCTATTTCTTAGCATTAAATGTATGTAGAACAAGGAGGAACGGCACTACGCATTCTAATATTTATTTCATCCTTAGTAAGAACAGAACGTAAGAAATACTTGAAATGTATGCTGGAAATGTATATTTATAACACAAAAATTGATATGACTGAAACGAAAAAGTGTCATTACAGAACACTTGTATTTGAATTGTAGTAGATAACGTGTTAAGATAAAAAGTCTGCGTTAACTAAGCATATTTCCCACGTGCGTCACGTTTATGCGTTTATCTCAAAAATTAAAAATTCAATGAGAACAATATTTGGTATTTAAGCATCACATAAAGTGTTTCGTAACATAATAGAATATTGTTAATTTGAGATGAGTAGGCGTTGGGCTTCTCTCAAGCCCAAAAAGTCCGTCACGCAGGTGCTGCGTAAACTAAGCAGATTTCCCACGTGATGTTTTACAATAGAGAAATCCACCTAATAACAGCTGTAGTAGGAAGGGATCTCTAAACCTATTCACGAGGGACGAATAGTTCTGGAAACGGCCACCAGAGCTCTCGGCGGAGAGTCCGGAACATGGCGGGGTTCCGTCGACCACACACACAATACAAATGCAAATATCTCGGTTAATATTCAAGATACAGAATAAATGTATAGAAAAATATTTATAGTAAATTTAATTTACAATAAGATTGATTCTATAAAATTTTTCGATCCGACGCATAATAACGGAGATATTTTGAATTTTCAAAAATCCCCCCTCTAAACCCCCCCCCTCCCACTGGTCCGATTTCAGCCATTAACGAACTTGACCTCTCTTTTTACGTAAAACGCTTAAATATGAAGTTTGGTAACGATCAAACAAAAATTGCGACCGCTAGAGCGTTAACAGACAAATATATATATATATATATATATATATATATATATATATATATATATATATATATATATATATATATATATATATATAATTTTGAACGGACCTCATTTTCGTCATCTCCTGGGTAGGATCGATGGACATTTGAGGAAATTTTTCAAAACTCGCATCATGAGTATGACCTCAATAGCTGATTTCCCTTATGGGAAATCTGCTAAAACTAAAAAAATCCACATATCTCAGTTATTAATCAAGACAGTGAAAAAATGTACATAACAACATTTATAGAACATTAAATTAGCAATAATGTTGTTTTTTAACAACTTTCCGATACGACTTACAATAACGGAGATATTTGGAATTTTAGAAATTTCTCTACGAGATTTAGACCTGATCCGATTTCGTGAACGCACATGATCTTTATTTTTAACTAAAACGTTTAAATATCGAGTTTGGTAACGATCAAACAAAGATTTTGACCGGTAGAGCGGTAACAGATATATATATATATATATATATATAGACACACACATATATAATTTTGAACGGACCTCTTTTTTGAAATTTTTCAAATATCGCGGTACGTGTAGCTCAATAGCTGATTTCCCTTGAGGGAAATCTGCTGAAAAGTCTTGTTATATGCCTAAATTGATACAGAATTGTAAGAAATAAGTTAATCAGCAATGTTTGTTAGACAATTCATTTTTCAATTCACCACTAAATAAAGGGTATATGTACGTATAATTTTTAATTTCACGTCATCTCAAAACCTGCATTTTTCCAGCTCCAAATTTAACTCTGAACTTGACCTTCAGTTCTCTCTGAACTGATTAAATATGGTGTTGGACAAAAAATGAATAAATAATTAAATGCGGATAAATAAATAAAATAGTAATGTGGAAAATAAACCCTTACCCTTTCCCGGTGAGTTTTTTATTTTTAGGCAAGTGGTTAGTTGTTCTTTAAAAATTCAATTTACTTATTGCTGATACCGTCATTAATCACAGTTTTAAAATATATTCAGATATAAATTAAAATTCTTCTACGATGTCATAGTTTTGTACGTTCACTTTATGCACTTCTATATTTAAATATAGAATTTTATTAATATACATTTATTTTATTTTACGAGTTTCACAACTTATGCAATACTGCTCATTTAATTTTTTTTTTAAATATTATAAACTAATTAAAAGAATTAGAAGAAACGCAATATGCACAACATATAATACAACAAAATAGTAAAAAAAATATGCAAACAGAATATTATTGAACAATAACTGAGAACTAGACGAAAAAGCAACAACAAGAATAACAAATCTAATTAAAAATATATAGAAATACGGAAAAAATATTTTGAAATATGGAACTCAGTTTACTACAACAGATGAATACATTGTACACGTATATACACTGTGTATATTATGCTAATCGCCAATATTGAAATAGCAAATTTTCTAAATAAATAAATAATGTGATTAATTTTAATAAATACTAGCACAGATACCCGGCTTCACCCGGGAATTCATTTGAGGCTGAATGGTGATGGTATACTTTTGGCAAGGCTTTACTTTGCACAATATTTTGACATTTCCCCGTCTCAGTGTTTAGAGTCTATTATACCTGTCGTTGCTATGGATTTGTTAATAATAAAATTAATATTTCATGTAAGACTTCACTGCCCTCCATATTGTCATATTTCCCGTCTGTGCATTATGCATAGATTTGAATTATTAAGGAGAAAATATTGACATACATTTGAATTAATTTTTTCAGGTGAGGTACCTGGTAGTTCATATTGAAAAGAAGTGTTGAGTAAATTTCTCTAAATAACAAAATAAACAACTTTTGTTATCTGCATATTTCCTGACAAAGCAATAGGAAACGAAATATCGCTATTTTTAATTTCAGGCCTCCCTTATAACCCCCACTCCTGCCCGTCCCTAGAAATGTTAGTATGGCTTATTATGAGGAAATCGTTAGTATTAATTCACATAGCGAGTTTGGTTTAGTTCGGTTGAGTCTTTTGTGCCAAATAAAATTGTGGACTCCCGCTATAGTTTTTAGCATATAACTCATTTATACTTCCGTATATGGCAAAAGTGCATATAACAAAAGTTACTCTAAATTACAAAATAAACAACTTGTGTTATGTGAATATTTCCTGAAAAAGCAATAGGAAACGAAATATCGCTATTTTTAATTTCAGGCCTCCCTTAAAACCCCCACTCCTGTTCGTCTCAGAGAATATTAGTATAGTCTAATGTCTAAGTTGGGTTAGTAGTAATATACATTCCAAGTTTCATAAAATTCGGTTCAGCCGTTTATGCGTGAAAAGGTAACAAACACACACCAAAGAAACAAAATGCAGTTATGGTGACTATTACATGTGAAACGAAAAGTTATCGTGAAATTTCGAGAAAAAAATCAATGTACAGACAGAGGTATATATATATATATATATATATATATATATATACAAATTCATATATAGACATACCCACATAGAAGAATTAGTTCTATGTGATGTAGTCTATTGAGGAACATGAGTTCCAAGGTTACATTCTTGATTGTTATCATATTTACCGCAATGTACAGTTCTGATATGCTTTTATCGATCAGTTCGTAATCCCAGCTTGGATATCAATGAATAGATCGTATTTTTTTTTTTAATTCTTCATGGTTGAGGAATGAATGGATGACAATAATACATATACATGTGCAATGAAATCGATAATAGTTTCACAGTTCATAAATTTTATGAGCCATTACTTACTTCAAACTCATTGTGACGGATTTAGTTATTTATCTATATCTTACATTGATATGCACAGAAAAAAGAAATTACTTTTATTAATCACTTTATTTTAAAAATTAAAATAATTATTTCAGTGGGGAAAAATTTGGGTTTTGACCTACCCTGAGCACAGGTTGACTAGTTTCGGCTCGATGTTTCGATATATGCATGTAACATCATATGATAGTACCGAAGAATACTTCAATGTATTTTTTTTTTTCATTACAGTATAATCGATTACGAAGCGGAGTTGCGAACTATCGAGAGCATCAGGTGATTCTGAGTACCATGAAATGCCAGCTTGTTTCTTCATATCATTTATGACGAAGCCGGTCTTGAGGAAGGATGTCTCTCTCTGCATTGGGCCGACCATTTTGTTATTTGGCCTGTGGTCATGGCCCTGAAACGGCGTTACAGAAATCGCGAAACATGTAGAACGGGTTCTAACTGAAGTGGAGTGAAGTTATAAAGTGTCTTTAAAAATTTGAAGCATTGCCACTTAGTTATATGTATGTATGTGTGTGTGTGTATGTAATTTGCAAAATCAAGAACTAGTAGCCTTTGCATGTTGGGATTTTGTTGTAACGTCTATTGTGCACCTCCCCTTTTGATCAAAAGCGACTTCGTGGGAGGGGGGTTATAGAACGACTAAAATAACAAAAAAAAAAAACAGAAAAATAAATGTCAAAAGGCCCTTTTTATTTTATACATCATAAAAATTGCTCTCTGCGGCGGATTTTTTGATCCGATGCATTGGAAAAGGGATATCGAATATGACTATCAAATGAAATATTAAAAAAAAAAATCAATTGAATTCCATTTAAACACATACCCGTATGTCATTGGTCATCCTGTGCATTTTGTTTAGTACTAAGGTAAGCAGTGTGTTGTGTTTTTCTTCGTTTGAAACAATAGAAACTGATCGTCTTACAAGACAATTATTACCTGGAATATTGCTTTAAATGAGCTATCATTTTAATTTCAGGAATGCTCCATCCGGTAGGCCTCTCATTTATGAAGAACCCAATGCATTCATTTCTTTTTACCCTAGTGAAGTAGTCAATTAGAAAGTACTAATATGAAGACCCACCACGAAACTTGAACATGAAAAGGCTGTAAAACTATTCAATTGACTAAAAAAAAAATATATACTTTTATATCTACTAATGATACAAGGACCATAAAGAAAGTAATAAAGCAGCGAGCATCAACCAATAAATCCAGTCCTAATAGCAGTCGTTAGTCGAGCGCATTGTAAAAGTTAAATAATCCTTCCAGGAAATTGATTTCTTATCCTTAATTTCGTATGTGTATATAAACTTTTTTTGTAATTTATTTTACTGAACGCAGCTAGGCTTGTCGTGTCTACAACGTCTTCTCTTTTTTATTTATTCCCTTCCTAACCTGTCTTATCGGATTGTTCATCAGCGTTGAAAAGTTTGAGTTTTATTCCGTTCTTTATTACTATTGTAGTGTTTAACGATCATCAGCAGGCAGTATACATTTCCTCAATATGGTTCAATTTCTTCTACTTCTTCAGAACAGCAAAGATGTTGTCAGGCTTCGTACACTCATTCCTTAGCTGGGGGTTCCTTCTTTACCTCATTCTGAGGTCACAATTTTGGTTTCATCCTTATCAAACTCGGTGTTTAAACTAACACTCAAATCGTTAATGCCTGAATCGTGTCCAGGAAAAGGTGAGTTTTAAGGGAAGGAAACATTTAAAAAATCGTGGGACTGTTTCGGAAAACGTAGTTTTTGTATTTCGGTTATTTATAATTAAACTAGCGGACCCGACAGACGTCAATATTATGTTTAAAGCAAAAGCTACTTTTAATAACACAAAAAACAACTTTTTTTATGTGCACGTTTGCCTAAAAACAAATATAAAATGAAATATTGCGAATTTTTGATTCAGGCCTCCCTTATAACCCCCACTCCCGTTCGAACCTAAAACATTTAATATAGCTTATAATCATTGAAGAATTAATGCTAATTTTCACATAGTTTTGTTAAGATCGGTTCAAGCGTGCCCGATAAAATTGTTGGCTCCCATATTAATTTTTTAGTGTATATCTCGTTTATACTTTGTTATACGACAAAAGTGAATATAACAAAAGTTACTCTAAATAACGAAATAAACAACTTTTATCCTGTGCATATTTGCCGAAAAACCAATAGGAAACGAAATATCGCTATTTTTAATTTTAGGCCTCCCTTACAACCCCCACTCCTGCTCCATCTGCCGGGCTGATTTGTGAATCTGAACCATCCAGGGCGTCACCCAAACGCATACAAAAAATTCATTCAAATCGGTCCAGCTGTTTAGGAGGAGTTCAGTGACATACACACGTACAGTAGAATTATATATATAAAGATATGCACATGTTTTGTTAATAGTATTTTATTTAATATCATAAATAAAAAAAGGAAATAATCTGTAGGCTTCTCCGAAATAGAACCAAAACCGTAATATCTCCCCTTATAAGAGTTAGATCAAAAAATATTAAATAACCAGAATTCCATAAGTAATTGTATCAATTCGAAAGGCCCGGCTCAATTTTAACACGTGTTTGCATTGATAAATATAAATATCTGCCTGGATTTTATTTTCTTGATTGAATTTTAATATTTTTGTTTGAAATAATTGATTTATTAATAAATAGACTCGAGAGGTTGGTAGATGTTACCTTCAAAAATTATTAAGCATAATCGTTGACTACTCATAAATTCGACAACTCATTGCTTCATTAATCTTTCAATAAAATGATTAAGCTTTCATAATTCTTTTCATAGTTTGTATGTAAAAGACCATATAGTATTAACTTATATTCCATTTCTCTATAAGAACATTATTATTATTGTTGTTTATTAACGCCTACTTTTTGCTACTATGGCTAATTGGGAGGGGTTATCTACGGGTTACAGGCCTTTTCTAACCAGGGTGGGAATAAGGATTTTATTTAATGAGTTCTTCACTAAATAGATTCCTATTGCCCAGACAAGTATAAGCATATTATATGAAATATAAAATAAAATATATTATCTATCAAGAGATATAATAATAATAAGATAATAAACAAAGAAGTGAGAAAAATAATTAATTAAAATAATATAATAATAATATAGGTCCGTGCACATCAGATACAGTACAATTATTGAGTCGTGTCCTTCATGACTTACTACTAGATTCATAGCTGCTTACAATGTTCAATTAAAACAATTAATTTTAGTGATAATTCAAAATGTATGTTATTTTAAAAAGAGAAAAAACAGCCAGTATTTAGACAAACAAATATTTCGTATCTTATTGCTTTAATAACTATAAAAAATAAGACAAATATTTAATCCCTTCCAAGCCTTGTTACTCTGGAGGAACTCGCCAATTTTTTAGTAACTATTCTTGAAGCGTTTACGCCTACAGAATACGGGAGGGAAGTTGACAATTTCCATAGGATAGATGTTTCGGAATGCATGGTTCTTAGGAAGGGGATTCGAGCGTAATGAGCACTAGAGACATGTCTGGGTATGAATCATTAATGTTTGAGTCATATGTACTTTTTAGCAGATTACCCTTAAGGAAATCAGCTATTGAGGTCGTTCTCAATCGATCCTACCCAGGAGATGTCGAAAATGAGAACCATTCAAAACTGTATATATATATATATATATATATATATATATATATATATATATATATATATATATATATATATATATATATATAATTGTAACCTCTGTCAGTACATTGATTTTTTCCTCAAAATTTCACGATAACTTTTCGTTTCACATGTCATAGACACCATAACTGCATTTTGTTTCTTTGGTGTGTGTTTGTTACCTTTTCACGCATAAACGGCTGAACCGAATTTTATGAAACTTGGAATGTATATTACTACTAACCCAACTTAGACTTTAGGCTATATTAATATTCTCTGAGACGAACAAGAGTGGGGGTTATAAGGGAGGCCTGAAATTAAAAATAGTGATATTTCGTTTCCTATTGGTTTATTGGTAAATATGTATATAACAAAAGTTGTTTATTTTGTTATTTAGAGTAACTTTTGTTATATACACTTTTTTCGTATACCGACCTATAAAGCCGTTATACGCTAAAAATTATAGCGGGAGTCAACAATTTTATTTGGCACAACGACTCAACCGAACTAAATAAAACTCGGTATGTGTATTAGCACTAACGCTTTCATTATAACAAGCTATACCAACGTTTCAAGGGACGGGCAGGAGTGGGGGTTATAAGGGAGGCCTGAAATTAAAAATAGCGATATTTCTTTTTCTATTGGTTTTTCTGCAAATATGAACATATAAAAAGTTGTTTATTTTGTTATTTAAAGTAACTTTGGTTATATTCACTTTTGCAGTATAACAAAGTATAAACGAGATATACGTTAAAAACTAAAGCGGAAGCCAACAATTTTGTTGAGCTCAAACGATTGAACCGAATTTAACAAAACTTGGTATGTGAATTAGCATTAATTCTTCCATTATTATAAGCTATATTAAAATGTTTAGGTTCAAACAGGAGTGGCGGTTATAATACAGGCCTGAAATAAAACGTGCACATAGCAAAAGTTGTTTACTTTTGTTATTTAACGTAACTTTTGTTGTATTCACTTTTGCCGTAAATGAAGTTAACACGGCATATACGCTAAAACCATAGCGGGAGTCATTAATTTTATTAGTGCTTATTTAAGTGTTTTTAATAAATGCATATTATGACAAAAAATGTTATGTTTTAGCCTTATATGATAGTTGTAAGTATGAGTCGGATTAGTGAGCTTATAAATCTCCGTCGCCTCCTCATTTATTTATTTATTTTCCCTATAACTTTATTTATTTCTAATAGAAATATAAACTATAAGAGCATTTCTGCTATTTAATATATACTCGATATGAATGTTTAAAGTATTACTAGGTTGCAGGGGGGGGGGGGGCTCTCTTCCCCTCATCTAGCTTTTTGAACTTAAATGAAATTATGTTTAGGGATCTATTATTTAGTTCCATCAGGTAGATAAATTATTAAAATAATATTCTGAATCAATATTCTAAGGAAAACAATGATGATAACGCTCCCGCGAGAGCGGAAATTGACGGGAGTTAATTGAGTTTACTTATTTCCTGTGGAATGCTGACATGACGGGAAGTGATTTCCACTGAGGCTTACTAATACGAATATAATCTTATGTATAAAACTATGCTAAAACTATATGTGCTTGGATTGATTTTTGGCAGGAAATATGTTCATTATAGATGATATTTAATTGTAATAAATGCTACCCATGATTATGGTTTGAATTATTCAAAAACCGTGAGTCAAAAAGTCGTGAGGGATAGATTAGGAATCCATTTTCATATATTCTTCAAAACTAAAATTTCTATTCTTTTAACCCTGAAAGTTACACTTTAGGATTGGCTGTTTTGAAAAAAACAATACATCGTGGAGGGAAGTGCAATTGTACACATTGAAGTCTTGCTATAAAAATACCATCATTAGTTAGTCAGCAATGATTTCCCGGGCATCGCCGGGTACCTTAGCTAGTATATATATATATATATATATATATATATATATATATATATATATATATGCGGTCACAATTTTTGTCTTATCGTTACCAAGCTTGATATATAATCGTTTTATACAAAAAGAAAGATCAAGTTCGCTAACGGCTGAAATCAGACTGGGGGGTAGGGGGGTTTAGAGGGAGAGAATTTCGAAGATTGTTAATATATCCGTTATTATACGTCAGATCAAAAAATTGTATAGAACCAAACTTATTGCAAATGTAATATTCTATGAATGTTGTTATTTGCATTTTTTCACTATCTTGATTATTAACTGATATATTTGCATTTTTTAGTTTTTGGTCTTCAGATAAAGCACCACTCCTACTCATGTCATATTAACAATATTCTTTTATGCTATGAAGCACTTTATTTGAAGCTTAAATACCAAATATTGTTCTCATTGAACTTTTAAGTTTTGAGATAAATGAAAAACGTGGCATTTGGGAAATCTACTTAGTTAACGCAGTCCCTGCGTGACGGACTTTTTAGTTTTGAGTCATTAGTTAACCCCACTACTCATACGGTTTTCCATAAAAATATCTGCCTCAATAAATTTAAATTAAAAATTGTTCGGCTTAAATAAAAAAAAAAAGTCCTATTTACATAGTAAAAAAGTCCGTCACTCTGGGGCTACGTAAATTAAGCAGACTTCCCAAACTGGCATATGCCAGCCTTGTGATGTCATCTCACTTTCTACTCTCTACTTCAAAGCCAAACTCGGGTGAATAAAGAAGAAATTAGTTAATATTTGAGCTACGAAGAAATGTATAGAGCAACAATAGTAGAGCATCAACATTTTTACGAATTTTTTTCTGTGAAATCTTTCGATCCGACTCGTAATAACGGAGAAATTTACAATTTTCGATCAGCCTCTCTAACCCCCCTCCCCATATTCCGGGTAGCAATTAATGAATATGAACCTGAGAGATGAACGAAACGTTTAAATAATGAGTATGGCATAGATCAAATGAACATTTTTCAAAATCGGAAAATAATTGATGACGTCATCACACTACATATATGTGACAGAATAAAAGTGCAATGAAGACAATATTTCTTCCCAGCAGTTCTCTGTGTTTGGTGTTTTGCCGCCGTTATATCCCTTACGTATTGCATTATCTATGTCTGTATATTTAAGCAGGTACAGTCCATTTTCAAGACCTGTCCAGCTGAATTGTATCTACGAAGCCTTTTTGGAATAATTTCATATGTTACCTGAGTATTTTCCAAATAAGGTCATTCATTCATGAGGAAAATCTCCGTAGTTTTCACATCTTCTGTGAGTCTGATGTATTTTACGACTGGCTTAATCTATCAAAAACAGCTTAAATAAATTTAGACTTTTACAAATCCTACTAACTGATTGCTTATGTAAATTATTGCATTTTAAATGAATGTAAGTTATATACGAACTTAGGTCTCTGATTGGGTCTTTGCGGCAGACCCATCTATCGATAAACCTTTTTCAAATTTATTATACATAAATTATTTAATTCATTCCAAAATATTACATATCGATGAAATCATCAAAAAAGAAACAACCTGAACTCCAAAGTTCGTTGGAATTAAACAACCATCAGGACCGAACTAACTTAGATCTAGAAATAGAATTAGTCAAAGTTAAAAGATTGTTGGATGCATTATACTTTATTTGATTGTAAATTAATAAGTTTCATCCATAGAGTATCCCTTTCATCAATACACGTCATGATGTTGTATGAATTTGCTTTCTTGACAAGCCAAAACGAGAAAGCGATAAACATAACTAATGTTATAAACGACAGTACCAAAATTTTTAAAAATTCTTTAGCAGTATGTTTAAGGAAACCTGCCAAACTGTTGTGCTTCTTTGGCCGATTTCTAACAGCTCGGATAGTTTTCTGACCAATGTACTCAATGGACTTGATCAACATAATTCCCTGAAACAATACTCAAGTTATGGATATATTGATCATGATTTTTATTTATTTATTTTATTTTTTCTGATGTCACGCAATTAATGGGATTTACACCTATTAAAACCATGTAACCATGAACAAGAATCCAAATGGTAAAATAACCCCAAATTTAAATGAAATTTTAATTCAAACGATGGTAATGCTGTTAAAAATAAACTTTCAAACCACTGTCTAGAAGTCAGCAAGGATATTCTTGCAATAAATATGCAAGCGAAGTGTCCAGAAGTTTGTATGAAAATTGTTGTTATAAATATGCAAGCGAAGTGTCCAGGAGTTGGTAAGGATGTTCTTGCTATAAATATGCAAGCGAAGTGTCCCCAGGAGTTGGTAAGGATGTCCTTGCTGTAAATATGCAAGCGAAGTGTCCAGGAGTTGGTAAGGATGTTCTTGCTATAAATATGCAAGCGAAGTGTGTCCAGGAGTTGGTAAGGATGTTCTTGCTATAAATATGCAAGCGAAGTGTCCAGGAGTTGGTAAGGATGTTCTTGCTATAAATATGCAAGCGAAGTGTCCAGGAGTTGGTATGAAAGTTGTTGTTATAAATATGCAAGCGAAGTGTCCAGAAGTTGGTATGAAAGTTGTTGTTATAAATATGCAAGCGAAGTGTCCAGAAGTTGGTATGAAAGTTGTTGTTATAAATATGCAAGCGAAGTGTCCAGAAGTTGGTATGAAAGTTGTTGTTATAAATATGCAAACAATGTTTCCAAGAGTTAGTAAGGATATTCTTGCTATAAATATGCAAGCGAAGTTTCCAGGAGTTGGTAAGGATGTCCTTGCTATAAATATGCAAGCGAAGTTTCCAGGAGTTGGTAAGGATTTCCTTGCTATAAATATGCTAGCGAAGTGTCCAGGAGTTAGTAAGGATATTCTTGCTATAAATATGCAAGCGAAGTTTCCAGGAGTTGGTAAGGATATTGTTGCTATAAATATGCAAGCGATGTTTCCAAGAGTTAGTAAGGATGTTCTTGCTATAAATATGCTAGCAGATTGTCATGGTGTGAATTTTTATCGTTTGGTAGTTCGTCCAGGTTGTATGATTGCTCTACGTTTTGTCTATACCTGCATTTAATAAGTGTTTTATATTGTGCATCCTATGACACAGGGAACAAATTGGTGTTCAGATTTTGCCAAAAGGTACTGATGCGTGAGTGATGGCGTGCTCAGATATTTGGTCTCGGTGTTAAAATGTCGTATCAACCATTTTGCCCTCAATGATACCCATATGACCACATCGGAATTAAAAGGGTTCCTCGGTTATCACAAAATATAAAAAACCAAAAACATGAATATTAAAAATTAAAATTGTTGACAATGGACACTTCAGAAATATAGTTTTACAACTAAGTATCTTCTGCTTATTGCCCCCACGCTAGAACATTATCCAGTGTGAGAAAATTAAAGACACACGTGTAGGAGCACAGATAACGCAGACCTCCAGACTTCAAGCAAATATCAGCCCCTACCTTAAAGGCGTTCCATCTAAATATTTCATAGACTTCTTGATTGAACTGTGATATCAAGGAAGGAATATTAAGACTGGTTGAACGTTAAGACTAACTGTTTTAGTTCATTTTTCATTGGGATTAGAATTATGGCCGAATATTTTGTTAAGATGCGAATGAGTAGTAATTATGGAGTTATTGAGGTACGTAATGCATTATTGCTTTCGGTGATTGGAGAATTTTTGCTGTTATAGGTTTATGAAGCTATGACCAGTTGGTTTCCAACCAAGAAGGTTTGAAGTACTACCTGTGGGTATTACCTCACAACTATCATTATTTTAATGGGTAAGGGAACAGCAAGATTCGAATCACCGAACTCATCATCTTGAAATATTTCCGGGTCAGGGTACCGTAAAAGAGTTAGCTGTTTGTTTCAAGTGAAATTTTAGGAGTTAATTTTTTCGAAGTGGACAAATACTATTCCCTAAGACAAAATTGTAGCTGCTGGTACATTTCCAAGCCGATTGTAGGATCAGCTCTCACCCGAATTACTAACTCGGACATTGACGCTTTTAGTAATCTTTAAATATTACGGGGCATATAAACTGAGTTTTACACATGTAACGTCATCCTTATGCCATGGCTCTGGCAATAGTGCTGTTTATAGAGATAATCAGCTGCAATCAGCACTGAGGTGGGGAAATGCTCGTCATCATTAAACTACACTGATGTAACACAAGATATTCTCAGGTCATGCACCTTTTATGACATCAGAGCTGGCCCCTTCGTAGCCATTAATGTCAATAAAATGTAAAATACATAATAAAACACAAAACCAAGACATTTTGTATTAAAAATCACGTCCTATATTTGATCAGATTTTGATTCGATTTATTTCAATTTTTTAGAAGACTTAGTATTCATTTTAATCATTTTGACAGTTTACGATTTCAAGTGCTGCAAAGTATTGTTTTAGAGGAAGACCGAGAAAATGGGGACACAGTTTAAAAATATGATCTCGGTCAATAAAACTCTGGAACTATATCTCAAAAAAATGAAGTTGATCTTAAGAAGGACTTTCCATTACCAGGGGAATATATTCATCTACTTCTCACTGAAGACTTGGAGGATCGGGAAGGAGAAAGTGATAAATAGAAATAATAGTACTATTTAATTCTTAATATTTGTTTATTTTAATTTTCATATTATTTAGTTGACTACAATTTAGCTATTATTTATTTATTTAGGTGTGTCGCAATTTAAGCGATTCACACATTTTCTTGTTACAATACTAAAATAGTTTAGGTAAAGCCACCTTATAAAAACCAATAAAAAAAGTTAAAAAATCTACAGAGGTTGGTAAAAGTACGATTATTTATTTATTTATTTTTTCTCAAACGGATATTATTCTAGTCTATTGTTTGGTTATTTAATGTTTCATCTGGTTGTAAATGTGAGGTGTTTCATGATTTTTATAACGTGTGGGCTGTCGTCGTGTAGTAGTTCAGATAGGTTGGTGGGTAGGGTCTTGTCGGTTATTAGTCTGCAGTCTGCAAGTAAGTGTTTGATAGTTAGTTGTGTATTGCAGAGTGTACATAAAGGTGGTTCAGTCCTAGTCATGAGGGGTCCGTGTGAATGGCCATGTCTCAAACGAGTAAGGAGCTAACAGAAAAATAATCGTTTCAATTAACCTAGGATAGATATTACTACTGCGATCATGTTAAGGTGAATTTTATTAGAATGACATATGTATATTAAAATCGATTCACTGTTTGTGTTTGGACTATACGCCATTTGATCAGATTAAGTGGTTGTCCCAGGGAGAAAACAGAGCAAGATGAATGAGAAATGCCGTTGAACTATAAAAATCACTGCACCAATCACGCCAGCGTTATGGAGGACCTTTCCTAAATCAACGCCAAAGTAGCTCGTTGCTAGAAGAGACAGAGACCAGCCAAATAGCAAACTCCCGCGGTCAAAGATGACATAAAAAGGTACGGAGGCAGCTAGCAATTTGGAGCTGACACGAGTCTTGCTAATCTGACACACTTCTTCAGAAGCCGGTTCTGTCTTCAGGAAACTATTGTATGGATTACTTCACAAGGGTCAAACTCTCTCGAACTGAACATAAGTGATATTAAGAATAAGGAGTTTGAGGACTGTTAATTACAATTATTTTACATTGAACATTAAAACATTGCAGTGCAAGATAGCTTTTCAGGAACAACATATTTAGATACCTGTAGAAACAGTAGAAGTGTGTCGAAAACTGGATCTCCTTTATTTTCAATATAGTTCTCAAGTTCTTCCTCTAGGTTACTGCCCATTTCCTGAAAATTTTGTTTTATTGAATTAATGAGTCATTGCGCCAAAAGAGTGAATTTCAAGAGTTTTAGCAGATTTCCCGTAAGGGAAATCAGCTATTGAGGTCGTACTCATGACCCGATTTTCAAATTTTTTCTTCACACGTCCATCGATCCTACATATGAGATGAAGAAAACAAGGTCCGTTCAAAACTGTGTGTATATATTTGTCTCTTACCGTTCTAGCGGTCGCAATTATTGTTTAATAGTTACCAAACTCTATATTTAGTCGTTTTATGTAAAAAGAAAGCACGTTAACGGCTGAAATCGGATCAGGGTATTATTGTATAGAACAAACCTTATTGCAAATGTAATGGCCTATAAATATTGTTATATACATTTATTCTCTGTCTGGAGTATTAACCGAGACATTTAGATTTTATAGCTTTACGCTTTCAGTAAACCCCCATACCTACTACCACTCATACTAGTGCCATATTAATAATAAGCTGTTATATCATGAACCACTTCATTACAAGGTTAAATTCCAAATATTGTTTTCAACAAAGCTTTATTCTACGAGATACAAACAAATACGTTATATTGACCACCTCCCCCTTCTTTTGTTCTTCTTAAATTACTAAAATCTGAGTGATGAAAATGAGATAGAAATTATTCTGATTCATTTCAAATTATTCCACTACCTATAGTAAATAGTTTTCAATAAAATTTACTATAAATATTGATATTTACATTTATTCTTTATCTTGAATATTAACCGAGATATTTTTGTCAAGTGTTTGGACATAATGGACGAGATGAAATGGACTATTGTTGGTATTGTTCGATATATGCAAATACATTCTGTTAGTTCTAGGACTACTAAAATTTGAGTTATTATCATTATAAATTGCAGTACTAGATATAGTAAGTAGTTTGCAATGAAGTCCATATGTTATACTCAGATATATATCAGTTATTGGTTTTTTTCCGGTGAAGAATATGTCTATCTATCTGTTCAGCTTTGAGTGGTTGGCAGGCCTATTTGTTTACAATTCACAAGATGTTTCCGTTGGGAACTTATTAAAATAACTGAAAGATTTACTGTTTGTATTTACTCACGGTGGTGTTAAGTGTTAGCAGCATGCAGATTTCTCTATTGTATAACTTCACGTGGGAAATCGGCTTAGTTTACGCAGCCCCTGCGTGACGGACTTTTTTCCCTTCAGCTTGATAACGGTAGTGGTAGATGTACCCCTTGGTATTTAATATTAGTCTACATTTAGTGGTACTTTTTTGGGTTGTTGTGATGACTTTTATTTTGTTTTAGTTTGTTATGTTACACTATGAAAATTTGACCATTGGTTTTCAATTGGAATACCGGTTTTTTGATACATTATTGTTCATGCATTTAACAGGAAAAGATTGGAATCTCTATTGTTTTCTGTATTGTTAATGGGAACTGATGATGGAAATTCCACATTGAATCTTGCCACTTGGGTTAATGAATAGATATAGAGGACAAAGTCTTTTCATTGGTGCTGATTAATTTGAGAAAATTTACTTGATTTTATTCAACGGAAGTTACATAATCAAACGTTTTCATTTATTATGCAACCAATATGTTAAACATGCTAAAATAAGTTGTTGGTTGTATGTACTACATTTGGAAAGATCAGAATGTTAATAACCAAAGTTCCAAGATATTGCAACTTTTAGTCGAGCAGACGTTCATTAAATGATACTATTTACTAAGGTCCACATTTTGCTACGATTATTAAATGGGATGGGGTTACCACCCTTTTCTAGTCTGCTCATCACTAAATAAATTCATATTGCCCACACGAGAATCGAACATAAACTCCTAAGTTAAAAAGTATAAAGGTCAACGCCTAACTTTCCCCCTCCCCTAAGCATTCATTATATTTATAATGTTACCTAAAAATTGGATTCCAAAATGTTTTCAAGTTTACCCGATGACTTTTGCTTGTAAGATACTGTTTCATTCCATCTCACATTTTTAGAGATATGTTTTTTCTAAATCCTGTTAATTCTACTGTAGAATTTAGATATTTTTAAATATTCTAGCATTAATGTTAATTTACCTCCAACATGAATTCATAATAAAAAAAAAGATTTCCATTGAAAACATGTGTTCATTGTAATTTTTCCTAGAGCCACGTTTCATAAATAGATCTGTACATAACCCATCATAATTAGCCATCGTAGCAAAAAGTGGAAGTTAATAAATAATAATAATATATAATAGTTATTAATAAATAAGATTTCTGGATACCTATGAATAATGCTCTTGAAAACCCAGAGCTGATGAGGATCAATAAAAATGCCTTGTCCTCTACTATCGTTTTTAATTTTATGCAAAGTGCACTTTCGGAATCAGCTCTCCATCGTCAGTGCCTGCTGATAATAGCTGTGTAGCCTGGACATCAACCGCCGGGCGACATCTAAGCTTTTCGTTTTCTGTATCGGCTAGAGGAATTAAGTTAGTGAGGTATACTTAAAACAATAGGCCTAATATGCCAACAGAGAAGGGCATGTACTAGTAGAATCCCTCTTCAAATTAGCTAAAGCATAAAAGTCCGTCACGCAGGGGCTGCGTAAACTAAGCAGATTTCCCACGTTAAGTTTTACTCTCATCCGTTATCCGGCCCGATTTCATAAAAATGCAAATATCTCAGTTAATATTCAAGATACAGAATAAATGTATAGAACAATATTTATAGTAAATTTAATTCGCAATAAGATTGATTCTATACACTTCTTCGATCCGATGTATAGTAATGGAAATATTTCGAATTTTAGAAAATCCTCCCCTTTAAACTCCCCCTCCTAATGGTCCGATTTCAGCCATTAACAAACTTGATCTTTCTTGTTACATAAAAGTCCGTCACGCAGGGGCTGCGTAAACTAAGCAGATTTTCCTCGTGTAGTTTAGTAATAGATAAATCTACATACTGCTAACTCAACAGCACCGAGAATAAATACAAACGGTAATAAGAAATGTTTCATCCAATTTCAATAACCTGCCGATAGAAAGCGTTAGGTTAGAAATGTATACAAACGGGTCTACCCTCCTCACACCGGAAAGAAAAACAATTACTGAAATATAACTGAATATAACATATTAATTTTATTGAGAACTGTTTACTATATCTAATACTGTAATTAATAATGAGTCAGAATAATTGTTATCTCAATCAATAAAATTTTAGTAGTCCAAAATCTTAATACGGGGGGGGGTGCACCAGGACATATTTGTATCTATCTCGTATAATAGAGGTCTCTTGAATACAATTTTTGGTATTTAAACTTCGAACAATGTGATTTATTATGTAGCAGAGTATTGTTTATGTAACATGTGTAGAAGTGGCGGTTTGCTGATGGCTGAAAACTGAAAAATGCAAATATCTCGGTTAATATTCCAGATAGTGAAGAAATGTATATAACAATATTTATAGGAAATGTAATTTGCAAAAGGATTGGTTCTATACAATTTTTCGATTCAACCTATGGTAACGGAGATATTTCGAATTTTCGAAAATCCTCCCCTCTAAACTCCCCCTCCCCCTGGCCCGATTTCAGCCGTTAACGAACTTAATCTTTCTTTTTACATAAAACGACTAAATATCGATTTTGGTAACGATTAAACAATAATTGCGACCGCTAGAGCGGTAACAGACATATATATACAGTTTTGAACGGACCTCATTTTCGTCATCTCCTAGGTAGGATCGATGGACATTTGAAGAAAAAAGTCGAAAATTCCGCCATGAGTACAACCTCAATAGCTGATTTCCCTTAAGGGAAATCTGCTAAAACGACTAAATATCGATTTTGGTAACGATCAAACAAAAATTGCGACCGCTAGAGCGGTAACAGACAAATATATATATATATATATAATATATAATATATATATATATATATATATATATAATATACAATTTTGAACGGACCTCATTTTCGTCATCTACTAGGTAGGATCGATGAACATTTGAAGAAAAATTTCGAAAATTCCGTCATGAGTACAACCTCAATAGCTGATTTCCCTGAAGGAAAATCTGCTAAAACAGACGTTAGTTCAAAATAAAACAAATAAACGTTAGGTTATCCATAAGTCTGTTAACTTTGATTTGTATAGTCGATCCCTACATGTGAACGGAAATTTATTTAGTGATGACCACTGTGAATAAAATCGATTATCTCTTGACGGTAATGTGTAGATAGCCTATACCAGTTACCATTGGAGCATAAAGTATAATATTATTATTATTATTATTTATTAACATCCACTTTTAGCAGATTTCCCTTTAGGGATATCAGCTATTGAGGTCGTACTCATGACGCGATTTTCGAAAAATTTCTTCAAATGTACATCGATCCTACCCAGAAGATGACGAAAGTGAGGTCCTTTCAAAATGATGTATATATGTCTGTTAACGCTCTAGCGGTCGCAATTTTAGTTTGATCGTTACGAAACTCGATGTTTAACCGTTTTTCGTAAAAAGACAGATCAAGTTTGTTAATGGCTGAAATCGGACCAGAAGGAGGGGGGGGGGCGGTTTAGAGGGAGGGATTTTTGAAAATTCAAAATATCTCCGTTATTATGCATCGGATCGAAGAATTGTATAGAATCAATCTTATTGCAAATTAAATGTACTGTAAATATTGTTATATACATGTATTCTTTATTTTGAATATTAACCGAGATAATTGCATTTTTATGAAGTCTGTGGTTGGGTATAGTTCGGATTAGGTCGGCCAGGTTTCGTCATTTCTCGGCTCAGGTGGAAGCTTCTTCTAACCTTAATTGTCGTCTAACCTTACCTTAACTTCGTTACTTTGTGAGATTTATGCAAATACGTTCTGTTCATCCGCCCACCCCCTTCTTTAGTTCTTGGACTACTAAAATTTGAGTTATTAAAATATAAATTATTCTTACAATTCAGAAGCCGTTTCAGTTGGTAATTTATTTTAATTAACTGAAAGATTTCTCATTATCTAATCACGGTGGTATTGTGTTACCAGTATGCAGATTTCTCTATTGTAAAACTTCACAGGGGAAATCTGCTTAGTTTACGCAGCCCCTGCGTGACGGACTTTTTGTAACTAAGGCTAATTGGGACGGGTTATCTACAGGTTACCACCCTTTTCTAGCCAGGGTGGGACTTAGGATTTTATTTAATGAATTTCGTCACTAAATAAATTCACTTGCCCAGGCGGGAATCGAACTCGCCACTCTAGGATTGCCATGTGAGATTAATGGCAACACTTTAACTCGCATGGCTAACTCTTAAGCCTACATCTGATGGTATTTTATGTCTTAAGAATACGCTAGTTATCAGAAATTAGCTCTTCTCACAAAGATATATCATGAATACCTTGGAGTGGATATTCTAGTAAACATACGGCTATTGGAAAAGCTAAACCGTAAGCGTCCATTAACTATCTTGGAATTACTGCCCGTGAATTCCCAAGATCAGCTATGTGTACTTTTATGTGCTTCCTATAAGGTTTTAATATGTAATTAATATTTACTATCTTCTACTTTATTTTATAAAAAATGGCTAATTGGTGGGAATACAGTAATGGAATTTAATTATTTATTACTAAAATGTTTTTCCCACAGTTTTAGCAGATTTCTCCAATGGAAAATGTGCTATTGAAGTTATAACTATTTTCGGAAGATTCCTTCGAATGTCCATTGATGACAAAATAAAGTTCGTTAAATTAGTGCTGTGTTTCTGGTTGGTGAAAATGTGGACATGCACTCGCTCTCTCGATCTTCTTTCGGAAAGTTTTTTGTTTACGTTATTTACGTCCACTTTATGTTATTATGGCTAATCGGGACGGGTTATTTCCAGATTACCACCCTTTTCTAGCCAGGGTGGGCCTAAGGAGTTTATTTAATGAGTCCGTCACTAAATAATTTTCTACTGCCCAGGGCAAATTAAGACTTACGCGAGATTAAGACTTTCGAAAAGGGCATGATGGTTCCTTCTTCATTAACGTCCACTTACAGCTGGGAAAGGATATCTGAAGGCAACAATCATCGGTGGAGGAATAAAATCGTGTCAAGTACTACGAAGGACGAATAATAGTAATCGTTGATCGTAGCTTTCTTCCAATTTGATTGGCAAAGTCATTTTAGCAGATTTCCCATGAGGAAAATCAGCTATTGAGGTCGTACTCATGACGCGATTTACGAAAAATTTCTTTAAATGTCACCGATCCTACGCAAGAGATGGCGAAAATGAAGTCCGTTCAAAACTATTTTTGTTTAATCGTTAACAAACTCGATATTTATTCGATTCATGTAAAAAGAAAGATCAAGTTCGTTAATGGCTCAAATCGGATAAGTGGAGGGCAAGAGGGGCATATACTTGCAACCCTCCTTGTTTACAGTTTAGCAGATTTCCCTTCAGGAGAGATGCCGAAAATAAGGTTCGTTCAAAATTATTTATATATAAATATGTCTGTTAACGCTCTAGAGTTCGCAATTTTGGTTCGATCGTTACCAAACTCGATATTTAAACGTTTTATGTAAAAATGAAAATCAAGATCGTTAACGGCTAAAATCGGACAAGTGCAAGGGGGGTTTAGAGGGGAGGAATTTCGAAAATTAGAAATATCTCCGTTATTATGTGCCGGAACGAAAAATTGTAGAACCAATCTTATTGCAGGTGTAATGTTTTATAAATGTTGATATGCACATTTTTTCGCTATCTTGGTTATTAACCGAGATATTCGCATTTTTTTAGTTTTCGGCCTTCAGTAATCCACCACACCTACTCAAGTCATATTAACAGTAAGGTGTTATATTATGAATCACATTGTTTGAAGCCTAAGTTCGAAATATTGTTATCATTGAATATTTACGTTTTGAGGTAAATGCAAATACGTGCCGCAATTGGGAAATCTGCTTAGTTAACTCAGCCCCTACGTGACGGACATTTATTTTATTGATCCTCTAGAAGACCAACCTTTTCAAGTTAAACAGCTCACTCATAACATTTTCGTTTTATAGGCTCTTTGGCACGTTGTATTATGTTTTATGTTTATATTTTCCTTCCGGAGGCTTTCCAAGAAAACAAACTCAAGCCTCACGGGCCTGAGAAGGGAGAGTCGTTAAAAGAATAAAACTACGGGACGCCTCATTGTTGATTCTCGGAGTGGTAGAATACCATTAGCATATGCTTAGGTATTCCAAACGATGCATATGGGATTTGTTCAATAGAATACCCAGCGACTGATATGCTGATCAAGTCCGTCTCGGTGACGCAAGAAGGACAGACAAAGGGCCCAGGGCCCTGACAGAATAAACTGTTCTAGTGAAACATTTCAAAGGCACTAACAATGATCCCCTGATAGCTCAACAAATCGGCAATATATTGGCTGCTGTTCCCAGCGCTCTATTCAAAGTGTCAAGAATATTCTGAATACAACAAGATTACACCAAAGATATCAGGCATGATTCACATTGAAGTGGTTCGCATTAATTTCTACATTTTTAACAATTGAAATCTTATAATATCAGAAATATTTGGAGGCAATATAACACTAAGCATTAGACATTTTATATATCATATAATTATTGACTAAGAGTATATTTGGGTATGAGCTACAGAAATGCTCGAGCATTAAAAACATGAGTTATATTTGATGTTTACAGTTTCGTGCAACTATGGTATCCTTCTTCTGAGTAATAATGTTTTTGGGAAGCGCCGAGAGAGAAATCTTACAGTACGGTGGCCACAATGTGAATTACTTACACACTAGTCATTTACATTGAAACAGTCTCCATGCGCTTCCTGAAATATATTTGCTATGATGAAAGATGATAAGCAGCAAATATAACTCATGTTTTGAAGCAACGGCTAAATAACCAGCAGGCTATACAATTATCATACTCATATAGTAATTTACAAGAATTTCAGTGTTTAACGAGTTAATGTTAATTCCTCTTTACTGCAATATTAATAATCATAATAAAGCCTTTTAGCTGATTTCCCTTAAGGGAAATCAGCTATTGAGGTTGTACCCATCATGCGATTTTCGAAAAATTTCTTCAAATGTCCATCGATCCTACCCAGGAGATGACGAAAATAAGGTCCGTTCAAAATTATATATATATATATATATATATATATATATATATATATATATATATATATATATTTGACTGTTAACACTCTAGCGGTCGCAATTTTTATTTAATCGTCACCAAACCCGGCATTTAATCGTTTTAGGTAAAAACAAAGATCAAGTTCGTTAACGGCTGAAATCGGACCAGTGGGAGGGGGGGTTTAGAGGGGGGATTTTCGAAAATTAGAAATATCTCCGTTACTATACGTCGGATCGCAAAATTGTATAGAATCAATCTTATTGCAAATTAAATGTACTATAAATACTGTTATATACATGTATTCTCTATCTTGAATATTAACCGTGATATTGGCATTTTTCAGTTTTCAGCCATCAGCAAACCGCCACTTCTACACATGTTACATAAACAATACTCTGCTACATAATAAATCACATTATTGGAAGTTTAAATACCAAAAATTGTATTCAAGAGACCTTTATTATACGAGATTCATGCAAATATGTCCCGGTGACCCCCCCCCCCCCGTCTTAAGGTTTTGGACTACTAAAATTTGATTTAATGAGATAAATATTATTCTGACTCATTATTAATTACATTACTCGATATATTAAATAGTTCTCAATGAAATTAATATGTTATATTCTGATATATTTCAGTAATTGTTTTTCTTTCCGGTGTGAAGCGGGCAGACCCGTTGTTTACATTTCTAATCTAACGCTTCCTGTCGGCAGGTTATTAAAATTGGATGAAACATTTCTTATTTCCGTTTGTATTTATTCACGTTGGTATTGTGTTACCAGTACGTAGATTTATCTATTAGTAAACAGCACGAGGGAAATCTGCTTAGTTTACGCAGCCCCTGCGTGACGGACTTTTTATTGACAGCTGAACATAAAATAAAGAACATAAAAATCATGATAAATAAAGTAAAAATCATAATAAATATAATCTCTTTTTCCTCACGAAACAAAATTATCTATAGAGTTATAATTAACATTTTTTATGTAATGTTTTTTTTAGCATTTTAAATATTTCGCTGCCGATGCCTCCCTGACGGTGGTCTAAATCCCCGCGTTCATCTTAAACTGGAATATTAACGGAGTCTAAAGGAATGTACAACTAAACGTTTTCCTATACTATTTATTAGGGCTAGTACTGTCTCTCGTTGTCATCATTTGGCTCAGTACATCTTAAAGGCACAAGTACACCATAGTGAAAACCCAGTACAAAGTAGAAGTCCACAATCACCTAAATGATATTTCAAAAATCGCATCGATTTATGAAATTCTGTATAAATTTTTCCATATAATAATAGAAAGCTCCACTAACAGAATCAGAGTTGAGTAAAGTGATTAACCGAGTTATTTATATTATAACGTTAAAACCTCACTTCTTTTCATGCGATTTGTACTGGAATTATTATGTCAGTTCAAATGTCAAGTTCAATTTATGATTCCTACTAAAAGAACTCCCGTATTAACAATAGGAATTTATTTAGTGAGAACTTGTTAAATAAAACCCTGGCAATCTCTAGATTAAACATCTAATTAGCCATAGTAGTACAATGTGAACGTTAATAAATAACGTTTGACACTTCAATAATACAAAACAAATATTAGGGAGTTTGAGATAACAGAGAATTCCTCAAGCTGAGCAATTGATCTTCCATTCTTTGTGGCGGGCATTGGCCCTTATCTCTTTAGCTTAAGTTTTTATTTTTGTCTAATTGTTCAGACTACGCTAAGCTATTGGATATGTGTAATCAGAATATGCATGCTACAGGAGGTTGGATTTCTCACAGTATTGAACTCAGGCATAATTCTTGTTACTGGCTTCGTTTTTAATTAGATTCGTCCCGAAGGAGATAAAACAAAAACGTCCGTCACGCAGGGGCTGCGTAAACTAAGAAGACTCCCCTCGTGAAGTTATACAATAGAGACATTTCCATGCGAGGAGAGCCGAACAGTTACGGAAACGGCCGAACTAGCTTTCAGCGGGAACGAATAGAACCGAACTTAACCGAATAGTGCCGATCTCATTTCCGCACTCACATAATAAAAATGAAAATATCTCGGTTAATATTGAAGATAGAGAATAAATTTATATAACAATAGTTATAGTAAATTTAATTTTCAATAAGATTGGTTCAATACAATGTTTCGATCCAACGTATAGTAAAGAAGATATTTCGAATATTCGAAATTCCCCCCTCTAAACCCCCCCTCCCACTGGTCTGATTTCAGTCGTTAACGAACTTGATCGTCCTTTTTACATGAAACGATTAAATACCGAGTTTGGTGTCGATTAAATAAAAATTGCGACCGCTAGAGTGTTAACAGACAAAAAAATATAAATATATATTTGAACGGACCTCAATTTCGTCATCTCCTGGGCTGGATCGATGGACAATTAAAGACATTTTTCGGAAATATCGTACCGCAGGACGTTCTTGTATACATCTGTCCGACTAAATTTTGTCAAAACTAATACATACATCAAACATTGATAAAATCAAGACCTACTTGAGCTTTGTCTTTCAAAAATGTACATGCAGAGCAGCGTGTAAATAAATGTTTGGTCGTCGTAAGAATAATCTCCAAACATTTGGAATTCATATTTATAATTCTGTGTTTAATCTTTCTAAACTTAGTGTTAATCACATGGAGGTAGAACCATCAGCAACCACTTACCTCATTGGCAATGAATTCGCGGTAAGGTTCCATTGCAAACGTGTTGATGGGGTCATCGCCTGAGTCACAGCACCCTGACACAATATCACAGCTGAGGGCTAATTCGTGACTAGGGCATCAGAATCCGCTTATCTGATTAATAGCTTTTCAAAAACGTTTTTCTACTTTGAAACTTGCTTTGTGCAAGTAAGAAGTTTTGAACTACCTGTTCATTATATCAACACACGTTCTAGGACATTGATACTATTGGAGATTAACTCAAGTTGGGAAACTGAAAAAAACACTCCATTAATATTCGATTTTGAGAGAAATGTCATGAAACTACAAGTTAAGTATGCTGCATTTTCTATAAGACTGGTTATATGATATTTTTTCTCTACTAATAATTACGGAGATGTTTACAATTTTTTTTATATTACACATTTTCGGCTCTCTAAATCTGCTTCAACTACTTAGAAATATGTATCAGCGATGTATTTACAAATGCAAATAAGTATTATTTGGGGTGTTAATTAATAATAAAATTAATGACTTTTTAAATTGAGGTTTTTCATTTTAGCAGATTTCCCTTAGGGGAAATCAGCTATTGAGGTTGTACTCATGACGGGATTTTCGATAGATTTCTTCAAATGTCCATCAAACCTCCATCAAGGAGATGACGAAAATGAGGTCCGTTCAAAACTATATATATATATATATATATATATATATATATATATATTTGTCTGTTAACACTCTAGCGGTCGCAATTTTTGTTTAATCGTTTCCAAACTCGGTATTTAATCGTTTTATATTAACATAAATATCAAGTTCGTTTTGCACACTATATTTGATGGATTTCCTTATTTGCTTTGCACTCTGTTGGCATAATTTCTATTCGTTAGCCCAGTTGGTAGCCTTTTAGCAGATTTCCCTTAAGGGAAAGAAGCTATTGAGGTTGCACTCATGACACGATTTTGGAAACATTTCTTCAAATGTCCATTGATTCTACCTAGTAGATTACGAAAATATCATCGGTTCAAATCTTATATAATTTATCTTTTATTTATATATATATATATATATATATATATATATATATATCTATATATATATATATATATATATATATATATATATATATATATATATATATCTGTTACCGCTCTCTCTGATTTACAATCTCAATATTTAATCGTTTTAAGTAAAAATAAAGATCAAGTTCGTTAATGACTGAAATTTGACCAGTGGGAGGGTGGTTTAAGCGGTGGAAAATGAGGTCCGTTCAAAACTATATATATATATATATATATATATATATATATATATATATATATATATTTGTCTGTTAACACTCTAGCGGTCGCAATTTTTGTTTAATCGTTACCAAACTTGGTATTTAATCGTTTTATATTAACAGAAAGATCAAGTTCGTTAATGGCTGAAATCGGACAACTCGGACGAGGGGTTTAGAGGGGGGAATTTCAAATATTCAAGATATCTCCGTTACCATGCGTCGGTTCGAAAACTTGTGTAGAATCATTTTTTTCGCATATTGAATTTACTATAAATATTGATATATATATATTTATGTATATATATATATATATATATATATATACATTTGTTCTCTATCTTGAATATTAACTGTGATATTTGATATTAAGTGTGTGAGGTTAACGGACGAGATGGGATCGGCTAAGGTTGGTTCTATTTGGGACTCTCCACCAAAAGCTAGTTCGGCCGTTTCCGTAACAGTTTGGCTTTCGTATGGAGATTTATCTATTGTATAACTTCATGCGGGAAATCTGGTTAGTTTACGCAGCCCCTGCGTGACGAAATTTTTTCCATTTCACGTCTGAGGGCCCCCTTATGGCCGTGGGCCCTTGGCATTTGCCGACCTGGCCAGTCCAGTTGCTGTTGAGGCGTTTCAAAATATTGAAATGCCTTTCATTAGGATTAAGAAGCTGTTTGTCTTACAATTAGTAAATGAATGTAAGGCATACTTCAAGGTTCTGGTGTGAATTTAATTAAAACATCATTGATTAAATATGAAAGACATTCGCATTCCCGCGCACGCTACCCACACACGCACCTACACGCAACACTTTTAAAAGAGAGGTATCTTTTATATTTTAGCAAAAATATTCTATTTCTTTCCGAGTGGAAGATAAATTTCAAGTATAACCAGCCAGTATTAGATTGTGTGCAAATGAAGAGGCGGGAATTAAATATCCTATATGTGGAACAATGGAGTCTGCAGGAGCCCTTATCGAAGGCCATTGTTCCAGAAGGACCGTAAATACTGGACGCATGTTCGGCTCAACAACAGTGCCTCCTATATCATATTATCCTTGAACAAGGAGGCTCTATCCAGGATTCAGGTTTGGAGGTATCTATCCTGTTACCTCAATATCTATAAAAGTTTTCACCCCTTTCAGAGAACTATATGATATGCAACAGGTCAAGAAGCCCTGTAAATCTTCTCCATCCGCTGCGTATGAGTGTCAAAACGAATGCTAGTTACGTTAAAAAAAAAAAGTCCGTCAAACGGGGGCTGCGTAAACTAAGCAGATTTACCACGTGAAGTTTTACAATAGAGAAATCTGCATACTACTAACACTTAACACCACCATAAGTAAATACAAATGGTAATGATAAATCTTTGAGTTAATTTTAATAAACTCCCAACGGAAACTCCCTCTGAATTGTAAACAAATATGTCTGCCAACCACTCAGAGCTGAACAGATAGATAGACATATTCTTCACCGGAAAACAAATTGCTGATATAAGTCTGAATATAGCACATTAACTTTACTGCAAACTATTTACTATATCTAGTACTGCAATTTTAGCAGATTTCCCTTAAGGGAAATCAGCTATTGAGGTCGTACTTATGACGCGAGTTTCGAAAAATTTCTTCAAATGACCATCGATCCTACCCAGGAGATAACGAAAATGAGGTCCGTTCAAAATTATATATATATATATATATATATATATATATATATATATATATATATATATATATATATAGATATTTGTCTGTTAACGCTCTAGCGGTCGCAATTTTTGTTTGATCGTTACCAAACTCGGAATTTAATCGTTTTATGTAAAAAGGAAGATCAAGTTCGTTAATGGCTGAAATCGGACCAGTGGGAGGGGGGTTTAGAGGGAGGGATTTTCGAAAATTCGAAATATCTCCGTTACCATACGTCAGATCAAAATATTGTATAGAACCAATCTTATTGAAAATTAAATTTACTATAAATATTGTTCTATACATTTATTCTGTATCTTTAATATTTTGTATTGTGTTTGTATGAAATCTGGACTGTTGTAGTATAAGGAGATGGATCATTTTTCATGTACAAGGATATTCATTATGTAGTCCTGAATTCCACGCTACGGTAATGCCCTATAAAGGAACTTCACTTGATAAAATGTATCAGAAGTATTCGACATTCGTAACTCACGCAAAGCTACCACCTAGCCGATAATATCCAAAGATGAAAATTAAGTCATCCAGGACACAAATTATTATTATCAAATCATTGCGAAACAATTAACTTACAATACATACGATAAAACGAAGTCATTCTATAAAATAAGGATTCATTTCTTTACGTTAGAGTAGTCAAATGTCACTAATGAAACTTGATTATCATCCACGGCGCCACGAATGTTATTTTTAAATTATAATTTGAATTTTACAATTTAAATTATGTATAATAAATATAATTTAAGTTATTTTACTAAAATCCCCAATACTAACTCCTTGGGTATAAAGCGGGAATAAATTTGTCGCTGCCAAGTTGGACGCGTTTAAATTCTTATACCTTTGATTTCTCGACAAGCCAAATTGGAAAGGTAGAAATTAAAACCAATTCCGATGATCATTGATATAAGATTGAACTGATTGACCAAGAGTTGTTACCTACCATTGTTCCAGAGTTAATAATCTGTCCCAGATAAAAGCAATCGTAGGAGTTGGGAGAACCTTCTCAACTCACTTTCACTGTTCTAGTTTACAAAGAGGAATTTTCCAACCGGAGGCACAGGTTTGGCGTGTTTGCATTTTGGTTTGAGTGCACCTGTCGTTGGTAATAAGAACTCCCATCTTGATGTACAACTTTAACAGCTGATTACCCTTAGTGGAAAAGTGCTAACGCAGACTCGCTGCAAACAGGACATTATATTCCAGTGACGACCTCTCTTCAGTATAAATACAGTCTGACAGTATAAAACAACTCTATGATAGTTTAGAAATACTTAACCTTCCACAGGTCGCGCCGTTGTATTTTGTACAACGCCTGGCTTATTTCTAATGCACCGCACTTCCTGTGAACTTCTCAGGAAATTGGCTCCGCCTATTCCTCAGGAAACTATTCTACTAACCATCTCTGCCTCCCTTACTTTTTTGCTTTGGCTAGTATTTTGTCTGTTTGCAATTTTGTCAGTATTTGTCTGATTGTTGTACAGAATACAACGCGCGACCGCTCTCGTTCCGAACCTGTTCCGTATCGTGTATCTTCAATTTGCTGGATTTTACACAATGTAAGTAAACATATAATTGTTTTTTGTCACTTTAAATTTGTATGAGTGGAATATTACACATTATGAATTATTTTATTAGGTGGAGCCCTGAAAACTTGAAGACATCCCTAGAATTTTACAAGAATTAGAAGATGAAGAAAATCAGAGAAATGCTAATAATCAATCAACTCCGGCTTTTGAGGAAAGTTATTCTGATTTGACTGAAGAAGAAATCACTAATGAAGACCACGATTCTGAAACTGAGGTTGAGGATAGTGAAGATGAAGAGGTGGAAACAAGGGTTGAAGATTTTTATGTTGGGAAGGATAAAGTTACAAAGTGGAGTAAATCACCTTCTAAATCTTCTAAAACTAAGAAACAAAATATAGTGACAATTTTACCTGGACCCAAACAAATAGTAAAAGATTTATGAATATAATTCTCAAATTATATATGCAATGCTAAAAGAAAATGAAAAACCTATGTTACGGAGAAATTTGTCTCTGGAACTTATGAAGGAACATATGTATTCCAGATGTAAAATCCTCTACCTTCCCCTAGATCTGAAAGCTTTCCTACAATTACAATATCCACAACCCTCAACTTCAACGTCAACGGGGCCACCTGAAAAAAAAAGCGTGGGACATGTACTCTTTGTGGGAGGTCAAAGAACAGCTCCGTAACAATGGCGTGTTGTATGTGTCGGAACTTTGTGTGTAAATCACATTTGATAAAAAAATTGTTTGTAATAATTGTAATTAGGATCATTTGTAAATATAACACAATCAATTAATGTGTATAATAATAAATATTCTTTTATTTATTTTTTTTCTTACTTTTCAAAATAAAAGAAATTTAAATTTATTTTAAATATATATATAAACACATCTATTTTGTTCATAAATAGTTAAAATACCTTGTTCCATATTATTAATTTAAAAAATGGCCAATAATTGACGAAAAACGATGTGTTGTACTTTCTACAACGCGCGACCACTTGTGAGTCAAACACGGGCGCGACCGATGGAAGGTTAAAGAAACGATGTGATAACAGATAGTCCGTCACGCAGGGGCTGCGTTAACTAAGCAGATATTCCACTTGCGTCACGTATTTGTATTTATCTCAAAAAGTAAAAGTTCTATGAGAACAATATTTACTATTTAGGCTTTAAATAAAGTGCTTCATAATATAACAGCTTATTATGACATGAGTAGGAATGGGGGGTTTGCAGAAAGCCGAAAACTAAATTATCTCCGTTAATAATCAAGATAGTGAAGAAACGTACATAAGAACATTACATTTGCAATAAAATTGACTATACACATTTTCGATAGGACGCATAAAAGCGGAGATATTTCGAAGTATCCCTCTAACCCCTCCCCCGACTGGTCCGATTTTAGGTTAACGAAATGATCTTCATTTTTGCATAAAACATTTAAATATCGAGTTTGATATCGTTCAGATTAAAATTGCGACCGCTAGAGGGTTAAAATATATAAAAAAATTTTGAACCTCATTTTCATCATCTCCTAGATAGGATCTATGGACATTTGAAGAAATTTAATGTAAATCCCATCATGAATACAACCTCAACAGCTGACTTCCCCTATAGGAAATGTGCTAAAAACAAGAACCTCAATATAACATGAAAAACAAATTTGAATTATACTCCGTATGGTAACGGAGATATTTCGAATTTTAGAAAATCCCCCCTCTAAACCCCCCCCCCCTACCACTGGTCCGATTTCAGACATTAATGAACTTGATCTGGCTTTTTGCATAAAACGTTTAAATATCTAGTTTGGTAACGATCAAACAAAAATTGCGACAGCTAGAGCGTTAACAGACAAATATATAAATATATATATATATATATATATATATATATATATATATATATATATATATAATTTTGAATGGACCTCATTTTCGTCATCTCCTGGGTAGGATCGATGGACATTTGAAGAAATTTTTCAAAAATCGCGTCATGAGTACGGCCTCAATAGCTGATTTCCCTTAAGGGAAATCTGCTTAAATGTAATAACCACTGAGGAAGATATATAGAGTATTGGGTTCGAAATGGCTCAAGAATAATTCTCAATTATATTAAAACGAAAAATAAAATCAGGGACGTATTTGAAATCGCTTTATACTCAGGGAAGAATATTCAAATAATACTACAAGTAAATTAGGCAATACTTGTGATGAAACCTTAGAATATAAAATGTTCAGTTGTGCAAAATTTACACTATTTAGACAACATATAATCACTAGCACATATAAGAGTGGAAGTGAATTATTTTTTGATGTTGAACAGAGCATTTAGGAAGATTGGAAATGAAGAAGGGCTAAAATTAAAAATTTCATATTAAAAATATTCCTAAATGTTCCTTTTATTGCAAATATGTAAATCAAGAACCATTAGGAATTGTTATAATTGTTATATTGATTAGGATGACTGTATGTATTCTTTGGTGTAATTTGTTTTAGCATTTGACATGTTCTTATTATTAATGATGATCAATATTTAAATTTAATTCTGTTTTGTTTGATTCAGTTTTATTTATCAATAATTGTTTTTTATTTTTATTTTATGTCTTTGCCATTCTATTTGTTTTTATGTCAACATGTATAGAAGATAGAGTTTCTTTTCTGAATGTCATAATAAATATTTTTTTGAGGAAAATTATCTTTGTCAATTCATCCAGAATACTGGTCCCAACCAATTCCAACCAATCCTTAGTCTGTGTAATTTATTTTTATGAGCATATCCAGTGTAACAAACTTTAATTTTCATTTGTAGTGATTTAGATGGGCATAATCAGCAAGGAACGATGACAGACTGGAATCTAGAAAGGTGAGGCTATTTAGTCAACCCTAGAGCATCTAAGTTCCGTTATACACAACAGTAGCGCCGCTACTAGCGACCTCCAGGTGCAAACTGGTATACTAAGCCTCTCCATTGAAATAGCATATTCACCTCTTGTGGTCTTTCTGTGAATCATAGCCGACATGGCCACGCCTTCCCTCACACGAGTATTTCCCTTCCTTCCTCGCGTATTCTATATGTGTTTGATTTTGGGGGAAACTATCTAGACGATTTTTACCATATACCATTTTGGTTGGTGGCAATTTAATGAAACTTTTGAATTTTTCGTCATCTTCATTGCGTCAACTAATTAGTGAATTGTCAAGAAGGCGCTGCGTAAAATTAGCAGATTTCCCACATACTGTAAAGACAAGCTATTGATCTCTCCTTGCCATATATTTTACATTTCTAAGTAAAAATATGAAGAAGTGGGGATTTACTGAATAAAAGAAAGTACAAATAAATGGAATATTTGAGTTACGAATTTTATGGAACTACAATTGTTGATACTTTAACAAGATTGGTTCTTCAAATTTTAACGACAGGACTTCTAAAAACCGATTTCAGCCTTTAAAGACAATGAGCTTTGGTTAAATATCGAGTATGGTATAGATCAAACAAATATTTTCGAGTTAAGAGCATAAAAACTTAATTTATGTCATCACACAACGTATTTTCGTGTATTTCAAACAGTAAAAGTTCAACGGTCACAATATTTCGTATTTAACCTTCAAATGAACTGTTTCATATATATAACAGCTTATCGTTAATATGACATGAGTATGGTTGGGGGTTTACTGAAGCCCGGAAACTAAAATATGCAAATATCTCGATTAATATTCAAGATAAAGAAAAAATGTATATAAAAAGATTTATAGAAGATTACATTTGTAATCGAATTTTTGGCGCATAATAACGAAGACATGACAAGTTTTCGTAATTACCTCCTCTAAACCATCCCCTCTCACTGGTCGGATTTCAGCCATTAACGAACGTAGTTTTACGTGAAACGTATTTTTAGCAGATTTCCCTTAGGGGAAATCAGCTATTGAGGTTGTACTCATGACGAAATTTTCGATTTTTTTTCTTCAAATGTCCATCGATCCTACCTAGGAGATGACGAAAATGAGGTCCGTTCACAACTGTGTATATATATATCTATTTATATCTATATCAATATATATATATATATATATATATATATATATATATATATATATATATATCAATCTATCTATCTATATATTTGTCTGTTACCGCACTAGCGGTCGCAATTTTTGAGTAATCGTTACCAAACTCAATATTTACACGTTTTTTGTAATATGGCAGATTAAGTTCGTTAACGGCTAAAATCGGACCAGGGGGGCTGGGGGTTTAGAGGGGAAAAATTTTGAAAATTCGATATATACCTGTTACTATTAGTCGGATCGAAAAAGTTTATAGAATGAATCTTATTGCAAATTAAATGTACTATAAATGATGTTATGTACATTTATTCTCTATCTTGAATATTAACCGAGATCTTTACATTTTTCAGTTTTCAATCTTCAGTAAACCCCCACTTCTACTAGTGTTACATAAACAATCCCCTGTTATATAATAAAAGATATTAATTGAAGCCTACATACCAAATATTGTTTTCATTGAACTTTTACTTGGCGAGATATATACAAATACGTTCTGTTGCCCCCCCCTCCTTATTTTGTTATTTGGATTTCTTAAAATTGAGTTATTGATATAAAACTGGTTCTGATTTATTACAAATTATACCACTAGCTTTAGTAAATTGTTTTCAATAAAATTAATATGTTATATTCAAATATATTCCATTAATTGTTTGTCTTTCCGGTCTATCTATGCAGCGCTACGAGGTTGGCTTGCTTGTTTGTTTACAATTCAGCCTTGCATTGTACATTTACTGAGCATTCACGGTAGTATCTGTATGTATATTTATCTATTGTAAGCCTTCACGTGGGAAATCTGCTTAGTATACGCAGCCCCTGCGTGACGGACTTTTATGTATTTCAAACAGTTAAATTTCAATGAACACATTGTTTGGTATTTAAGCTTCGAATAAAGTAGTTCAGGATTTAGCTGCTTATTGTTAATATGACATCAGTAGGTGTAGGGGGTTACTAAAAGCTGATAACTAAGAAATTCAAATATCTCTTTTAATATTCAATGTAGAGAGACAGTGTACATAACAACATTTACATTTGCAATAATCTTGGACTCAATATTTTTCCCCGAATTTTAATAAAGGAGATATTTCGACTTTTCGAAAGTCCCTTCTTCTAAACTCTCAAGTTTTACATAAAACGTTTGAACGATGTTAAATTTAGTAATCAAACAATTATTTCGACCGCTAAAGACGTCAATTGACACACACACCCTAGTTAGGATCGATGGACATTTGAAGAGATTTTTCGAAAATTGCGTGATGGGAACAACCTCAATAGTCGATTTCCCTTATAGGGAATCTGATAATAATTGTTAATCGGTCATAACTAAAAAAACATTTTTAAGCCTTATTTCAGTACTAATAGTAGTGCCCAGTACAGTTGCAAGCCTCCAACATTCCTGTACAATACGCCATCTGACTAACTCGTTTAATTACTCTATTGCAGCCTTCTTAAATTCCAATTGCAGCCATAAAAGACCTCTTCCATAATTGTAATGAGTATAATTGATTGGAACCAATCTCTTTGATTGCTTTTAGAATTCCTGTAATGGAATCCAATCAGCATTTAATAGGGTTGTAAAACTTCTCAGTGATTGAGTTATTATTTAAATACAATTTCACTAGATGAAATCTCCTTAACAAATTATAAATACTCTATGATCCTCATTAAAGAAAAATCATTAAGTAAAACGATTGATATATTTAAAAGTGTATATACTGACAGAATGCCGAAAACGACAACACCAAGGCTTTCCCTATGACTTACAAGAACATTTGACGCAAAACAGCCCGTTCATTAACAACATATTCTCAAATGTAACATACAAATTAAGTCTGTGGTGTGTAACAATATTTCAAATTATATGCATTAATTGTGTTATATGCATTTATATATATAAGCTAGTCTGAAGGAGGAAATTGCTACAATCATTAGCAAAACTACCATTTTCAGCCATTAATTTCCTATTGATCATTCACCAACTCTGCTCATCACCAAGTTTTTTTTATTCTAATCGTAATTACTCGAATTTAGTACAATTTTCATTTATGAAATGCTTATTTATTTTACTTTTGTTATTGTTACTTGTCATCTCTTCTTTATTTTGTTTTTGTTATTTCAAGTTGCACAATTTTTGACTTTTGAAAGAGAGAATCACATACATTTCATGTGATGTCCATTAATAAATAAATCTAAAAAAAAAGAAAAAAGAAAATAACAGAAATGAAACATCATTTAGTATTGAAATGTAATTTTTTTTTTAATTTTTGCAACCGATTCGAATAATTACACTTTAAGGCAAACCTACCAAAACAATGTTCCGAATTAGAGGTTTGTTGTAAAGTTTTCGATGATTCATTTTTTTTTTCTCGATTATAAAAACGAAATAATCATTATACTATTATTCTGAATATTCCATTCATTAAGTATTTATACTAAGTAAAAGTAATATACTTTAAGCCATTCTAATTTAAGACAATTAACAGTTTCCTTTTTAAGCCACGGAAGCCTAGGGTTAAGACTGTGCTCGTAGTTGATCGTTGAGGTTGGCTTGTTGAGGCAATGTTCGAATTAGCCCTCATTGGTCTAGGAGCACTGCGTTTCAGTCCCGGCAACTGCATCATCCATATACAAAGGTTCATTAATGGCTGCTTTGGTTCTGATGTCGGCTTTAGTCTTTGATTTAGTAAATAAAAGTGAAAAGCAAGAGATATTATAATTAGGTATTTCCTCATTGTCTCTCAGCCAAGAAAGATATCTAACAGTGTTACATTTAAGATTTAGTTACATTACATACTTTAATCAATGCCTAAGAGTAGTAATTGTATGAATAAAAGTGTCGTAATTAGTGACTCTCTAAAAGTTATGTCAAGATTTTAGTAGATTTTCCTTTGGAAAAATCAGCTATTGAGGTCGTACACATGACGCGAAATTTCCACAAATGTTCATTGATCCTACCTAGTAGATGACAAAAGTGAGGTCCGTTCAAAATTATATATACATTTGTCTGTTACAATTGTTGTCGCAATTTTTGTTTTTTCGTTTGTACTCGAACTCGATATATAAGCGGTTCAGTCAAAATAAAAGATCAAGTTCGTTAACGATTTAGCATTGCAAGACGAAGCACTGTTCTGATTATTCTGCGGTGGACGAAATGAACGTTATGCCCAATTTAAATCCAATTCATTTAAGGCTTTACAGAACTCCTTCAATGGCAAAAGGGACAAACGTACATTTTTATACACTTAGAATTTAGTCTATAATGTGAATATATTTAGAGTTAATAGTGGAACGAACCTTTTCTACATATTTAGGAGATGTGATATCAACAGTATGCTCTAACCCTAAGAACATCTCAACTCAAAGAACTCAGGCTAGCCATGTGAGTTACGGCTTAATCTCACATGGTAAAACAAGCGTGGTGGGTTCGTTTAATTTATTTGTTGTCAAGATCACTAAAATCTTTAGGCGCAACCTGAATAGAAAAGGCTAGTAACCTGTAGATACTCTGTCCCAATTAATCGTAGTTATACAAAGTAGACGTAAATAAATAACTTAACCCTCCGTCGGGCGCAGCTAGCCTGAGAGGCCAGGAAAACATACTTTTTGATACCACGCCTCATTCTGTTTCCCCTGTGAGGGGCCATTCCCAGTAATTTCCTGATTTGTGTTCATGCTTAGAATCCCCTACTTTAGACTACTGCCATCCTTCATCCAGACCGACTGGTCCCTGGGTGGCTTGTGAGGCCGACTGCGCCCAATTGCTCCTTAATTTCGAAGATGATTTTTTTTCAAGATATATCTATTGCAATCGTCCCTTTTACTAAGATTAATGTTATTCTATATGGAAGTTCGTCGATATCTTGAGATATAAGTGCTAGTCTAACTCTGGCCTCTCAGGCCGAATGCGCCTGATCAATTTTACTTGTTTTAGCATAAGCTTCATTCTATTCTAATAAAAACAATATTTTACGTTATAAATATTCTATTTGGTTTCCAAAGATCCTAGCGAAGTCTGTCCAGCGTTTTAAATTAAAATTAATTATTTGGGTAGTGGGGGTTTAAAATATGTGAGCGGCCTCTCAGGCCGGGTGCGCCCGATTTTGTTTCGTACAGAGGTGCGCCCGACGGAGGGTTGACCATAGATATTCGACATAGATTCTGGTTTAATTAGATTAAGCCGATTCGCTAGGATAATTTTTAGTGATTAGTCATCAGCAACGAATTTTTGTTTTTTTAAGGATTTCTTTAATTATACGTTAATGAATGTAGTTTATTGAACCTAAAACGTGCAAAAACTGATTATTGGGCTGTCACAAGATATAAAGTCATAAGATATACAAGGCATGTCATAAAATATAGTCAGCTGACGACAGTTTCCACAGAAGTGACCGTAAGAAAGGAGAGTCACCAATTTACTCCTTGACAGCCGTTGACAAAATCGATTTCCCGCTTATCACTCACAGCCAATGGCCGGCCCGTTATAATCTGAAGAACATCAATGGCCTTTAGGCAGCTTCATTCCCAGAATATTGTTTTACGCTGCATCAAACCGGCAAGACCTTCATAACTGCTGAATATACCGTATTCTCAACATGTACGGCGTCTCATTCTGGTTCAGTGTACTCCTGCATTTACCTGCGTCAGTAGGACAAGGCTCAAGGTAGATTTTGAATTGAGATGATCAATTACTTATGCGTTCTGCTAGTCTGCCTTGGCAAGTTACTGGGGGTGTACATCTCTTTCAGGCACAGAGGAATACTCTTAGTAAAGTACTTGTGGCCCATGTCTCTATTAGCAGATTTCCCTTAAGGGAAATCAGCTATTGAGGTCGTACTCATGACGCGATTTTCGAAAAATTTCTTCAAATGTCCATCGATCCTACCCAGGAGATGACGAAAATGAGGTCCGTTCAAAATTATATCTATCTATCTATCTATCTATCTATCTATATATATATATATATATATATATATATATATATATATATATATATATATATATATAAAACTTTGACTGTTAACACTCTAACGGTCGCAATTTTTATTTAAAAGTCACCAAACTAGGTAATAAATCGATTTAGGTAATAAGGAAGTACAATTTAGTTAAAGACAGAAATCGGACCAGTGGGAGGGGGGGTTTAGAGGAGGATTTTCCAAAATTAGAAATATCTCCGTTACCGTATCGAAAAATTGTATAGAATCAATCTTATTGCAAATTACATTTACTACAAACATTGTTATATTCATTTATTCTCTATCTTGAATATTAAACGAGATATTAGGATTTTTCAGTTTTCAACCATCGGCAAACCGCCACTTCTACTCATGTTACATAAACAATACTCAGCTACATAATAAATCACATTATTCGAAGTTTAAATACCAAAAATTGTATTCAAGAGACCTTTATTATACGAGATACATGCAAATATGTCCCGGTGACCCCCCCCCCCCTCCCGTCTTATGGTTTTGGACTACTAAAATTTGATTGATTGAGATAACAATTATTCTGAGTTATTATTAATTACAGTACTAGATATAGTAAATAGTTCTCAATAAAATTAATATGTTATATTCTGAAATATTTCAGTAATTGTTTTTCTTTCCGGTGTGAAGCGGACAGACCCGTTTGTTTACATTTCTAACCTAACGCTTCCTGTCGGCAGGTTATTGAAATTGGATGAAACATTTCTTATTTCCGTTTGTATTTATTCACGGTGGTGTTGTGTTACCAGTACGTAGATTTATCTATTAGTAAACTCCACGAGGGAAATCTGCTTAGTTTACGCAGCCCCTGCGTGACGGACTTTTTTAGTAAGGCAAGAGGGGACAAATACTTGCAACTCTCCTTGTTTACATTTTAACAGATTTCCCTTAAGAAGAGATGCCAAAAATAAGGTTCGTTCAAAATTTTATAAATATTTGTCTGTTAACGCACTAGCGGTCGAAGTTCTTGTTCGATCGTTACCAAGCTCGATAATTAAACGTTTTATGTAGAAATGAAGATCAAGTTCGTGAATGGCTAAAATCGAATCAGTGGGAGGGGGGGATGGTTAGAGGGAAGGAACTTCTAAAATTCATAACATCTCCGTAATTATGCGTCGGATCGAAAATGTTTATGGAACCAACAATCTTCTTGTAAATATAATATTCTATAAATTTTCCTATCTATGTATTGTCACTATCTTAGTTATTAACGGAGATATTAACATTTTTTTTAGTTTTCAGCCTTCAGTAAACCCTCAATCCTACTCATTTCATATCATGAATCTCTTTATGTGAAGCATAAATGCCAAATATTGTTCTCCTTGAACTTTTACTTTTTGAGATAAATGAAAATACATGGTGACCGTGGAAAATCTGCTTAGTTCACGCAGCCCTTGCAAGATAGTCTTTTATGAGAAAAGGAGAAATGCCAAATGTATGACAGAGATAAGACGAATAAATACATAAAATCACGATACATTTATATACGAAAATAATCAAGTTTGTTATTATTTCTTCCAAATGAATATTATATCCTAACTGGGATGGTAATGTAGAGATGTCAAAGTATTCTGAGGGAGAAGCAGTGTGGGCTTTACGAAGGACGGTAGGCTATAAATTCCCCCCACCTCTAATAAGTAAATGGCTAATTGTGTCCTACTGTGAAAAAAGAAACCACACATATCAGTTATTATTAAGGGCCTTTAAATGATCGCAACTAACTAGTTATTTAAAGTGAGAATTACATATATGATTTTAGTTTAACATCACTCACATGCCTAAACAATTTCCATAATAATGTACGAAATTCGTGGTTTCACGTGAATATCCAAAAAGTCCGTGTCGCAGAGGCTGCGTAAACTAAGCAGATTTCCCACGTGAAGTTATACAATAGGAAAATCTCCATACGAGAGCCGAACAGTTGCGGCAAAGGGCCGAACTAGCTTTTGGAGGGAAACAGTCATCCCTTATCGGCCCAAATTTAATAAAAATGCAAATATCTCGGTTAATATTCAAGATAGAGAATAAATGTATAGAACAATATTTATAGTAAATTTAATTTACAATATGATTGGTTCTGTACAATGTTTTGATCCGACGTATGGTAACAGAGATATTTCCAATTTTCAAAAATCCCCCTCTAAACCTCCCTCCCCCTAGTCCGATTTCAGCCATTAACGAACTTGATCTGTCTTTTTACATAAAACGGTTAAATATCAAGTTCGGTACCAATCAAACAAAAATTGCGATCGCTAGAGCGTTAACAGACAAATATATATATATATATATATATATATATATATATATATATATATATATATATAATTTTGAACGGACCTCATTTTCGTCATCTCCTGGGTAGGATCGATGGACATTTGAAGAAAATTTTCAAAAATCGCGTCATGAGTATAACCTCAATAGCTGATTTCCTTTAGACGAAATCTGCGAAAAAACGTCTTGACACTTGTGCATAGGTTGAAGGTGAGAAAATGAAATACTTTTTCCAATTCATTAACTTAATTTCTGTTTCACTCAACAATACCTCCGTTATTGTTCGTCGGGTCGAAAAATTGTGTAAAACCAAACTTATTGCAAATTGAATGATCTATGCATATTATTCAATACATATTTTCTGTATCATGAATATTAACTGTGATATTTGTATTTTATATTTTGGCGATCAGTAAACAGCCAATGCTACTGATGTCATATTAACAATTAGCTGTAATATCATGAACCACTTAATTCCAAGGGTAAATACCAAATATTGTTTTCATTAAGCTTTTGCATGGCGAGATACATGCAAAAATGTTCAAGTAAGATTTTTCGATATTTACTCGAAAATGCATATTTAATTTATACCATACTCGATATTTTACCATTTCATTTAACAATTTCTATAGGTTTAATGGCGGATACCAGGCTTGGAATAGTGGGGGTTTAGAAGGGGAGCGGTTCGAAAATTCGAATACCTCCGTTATAATGAGTCGGAATGAAAAATTTTGTGAAACCAATCTTCACATTCTTGATCTTCTACAATTAATTGTTGTCTATTCCTTTTTTTCGTAACTCAAGTATTAAGCTAGTTGGTCGTACTTCCTTGCTTTCTGCCGACAGAAACTCTCCCCCCCTCGCTTTCTATTTTTGTTTTTTTATATATTATATAATATGCGGTGAAATAAGATGACAAGTGTGCTGTCCCAGCACGTGGGTATATCTGTTTAGTTTATGCTACGCTGCCCCACGTGACAGACTTTTTATATGATGATTTTACATATCCTGTAAGTTGCTTTGTAACGTTTTTAAAAATAGTGTTTTATTGTATTTGAGCAGATTTCTCATTAGGAAAATCAGGAGCTGCGTTTTTACTCCTAATATAAATTTTCGAATGCTTGCCGATCCTAGCTAGTAGATAGCGAAAATTAGACCGTTGATATATATACAAAATTCTCTAGAGATATTCAATTATAGCTATTCTTTTAGAAGATTTCCCTTAAGGGAAATTATATATATTATATCCCCTTGTTCAAAATTATATATATATATATATATATATATATATATATATATATATATACACATATATATATTTGTCTGTTAACGCTCTAGCGGTCGCAATTTTTGTTTGGTCGTTACGAAACTCGATATTTAACCGTTTTATGTAAAAAGACAGATCAAGTTCCTTAATGGCTGAAATCGGACTAGAGGGAGGGGGGTTTTAGAGGGGGATTTTCGAAAATTCGAAATATCTCCGTTATTATGCAACGGATCGAAAAATTGCATGCACCAATCTTATTGCAAATTAAATTTACTATAAATATTGTTATATACATTTATTCTCTATCTTGAATATTAACCGAGATATTTGCATTTTTATGAAGTCCGGGTATAGTTCGGATTAGGACGGCCGTTTCCGTAAGTACTCGGCTCAGGTGGAAGCTTCTTCTAACCTTACCTGTCGTTTCTTACCTCAACTTACCTTCGTTACGTTGTGAGATTTATGCAAATACGTTCTGTTCATTCGCCCCCCCCCCCATCTTTAGTTCTTGGACTACTAAAATTTGAGTTAAAATATAAATTATTCTTACAATTCAGGAGCCGTTTCAGTTGGGAATTTATTTTAATTAACTGAAAGATTTCTCATTACCGTTTGTATTTAATCACGGTGGTGTTGTGTTACCAGTATGCAGATTTCTCTATTGTAAAACTTCACGTGGGAAATCAGCTTAGTTTACGCAGCCTTTTTTTCATTAGCAGGTAGTTAAATTGTTTGCTTGGTACATTTCTGATTACTGACGGAAGTGTTGAAAGAAAGAATTTGTAATGACTCTAATGTGAAAGTAGATGATGATGATGATGATGTTGACCTCGAATGTGACAGGCTGACAAATGAAGAGGTCCTTGGTCGATGTGCAAAGATGTGGGGCTTCCACTCTACACCACGTTCAAATATATCACTTCCTATTTTTTATGTTTCATTTTAGCAGATTTCCCTTAAGAGGAAGGAGATTGTACTCATGACGGGATTTTAATAAAATTTCTTTCAATCGCTATTCATTGAACCCAGAAGGTGACCAAAATGAGGTTCGTTCAAAACTATATATATATATATATATATATATATATATATATATATATATATATATATATATATATATATATATATATATATATATTCGGCTGTTGACGCTCTAGATGTCACAATTTTTGTTTGATCATTACCAAACTCGATATTTGACCGTTTCATGTAAAAATAAAGATTAACTAAATGGAGGGTAGAGGGAGAATTTAGAAATAACTTATCATTTTACGAAGAATTGAAAAAGTGGGTAAAATCGGTCGTATTGCAAATTTAATGTTCATACTTATTGGTATTTAAATATGTTCCCTTTCTTGAATACTAACTAAAATATTGGTCTTTTTAGGAGATTTCCTTTAAGGGAAATCAGCTATTGAGGTTGTACTCATGACGCGAAATATTCGAAATTTTTCTTCAAATGTCCATCTGTCCTACCCAGGAGATGACGAAAATGAGGTCCGTTCAAAACTGTATATATATATATATATATATATATATATATATATTGTATGGAAACGATAAGACAACAATTACGACCGCTAGAGCGGTAACAGACAAATATATATATATATATATATATATATATATATATATATATATATATAATATCTCAGATACCCAGCTTCGCCCAGGAATTGATTTGAGCCTGAATGGTGATGGTATATTTTTGGCAAGGCTTTATTTTGCACAATATTTTGACATTTACCCGTCCCAGTGTTTAGGGGTAACACCCGTCGTTTCTGGGGATTTGTTAATAATAAAATTAATTTGTTATGTAAGACTTCACTGTCCTGCATATTGTCATATTTGCCGTTTCCTGTGCATTATGCATAGATTTGAATTATTAAGGAGAAAATATTGACATACATTTGAATTAATTGTTAGCAAATTTCTATAAATAACAAAATAAACAACTTTTGTTATGTGCATATTTGCCGAAACCCCAATGGGAAATAACTATTATTAATTTCAGGCCTCCCTTATAACCCCCACTCCTGCCCGTCCCTAGAAATGTTAGTATGGCTTATTATAGTATAAGGAAGGCGTTCTTGCTAATACACATACTGAGTGTTTTCTTTAGTTTGGTTGAGTCTTTTGTACCAAATAAAATTGTTGACTCCCGCTAGAGTTATTAGCGTTAACTCATTTATACTTACGCATATGGCAAAAGTCTACATAACAAACGTTACTCTAAATAACAAAATAAACAACTTCTGGTATGTGCATATTTACCGGAAAAATCAATGCAAAACGAAATATCGCTATTTTTAATTTCAGGCCTCCCTTATAACCCCCACTCCTGTTCGTCTTAGAGAATAGCCTAAAGTCTAAGTTGGGCTAGTAGTAATATACATACCAAGTAACATTAAATTCGGTTCAGCCGTTTATGCGTGAAAAGGTAACAAACAAACAAACAAACAGACACGAAAGAAACAAAATGCAGTTATGGTGTCTATCACATGTGAAACGAAAAGTTACCGAGAAATTTTGCGAAAAAAAATCAATGTACAGACAGAGGTTACAATTTTATATATATATATATATATATATATATATATATATATATATATATATATATATATATATATATAATTTGTCTATTACCGCTCTAGCATAATTTCTGTCTTATCGTTACCAAACTTGAGATATAATCGTTTTATACAAGAAGAAAGATGATATATATATAGAAAAAGAAAGATCAAGTTCGTTAATGGCTGAAATCGGACCAGGGGGAGGGGGGTTTATAGGGGAGAATTTCGAAAATTCTTAATATCTCCGTTATTATGCGTAGGATCGAAAAATTGTACATAACCAGTCCTATTGCAAATGTAATGTTCTATAAATGTTGTTATCTACATTTTTTCAATATCTTGATTATTTACTGAGATATTTGCATTTTTTAGTTTTCGGTCTTCAGTAAAGCCCCACTCCTACTCATCTCATATTTTCAATATTCTATTATGTTATGAAGCACTTTATTTGAAGCTTAAATACCAAATATTGTTTTCATTGAACTTTTAAGTTTTGAGATAAATGCAAATACATGGCGCACTTGGGAAACCTTCTTAGTTAACGCAGCCCCTGCGTGACAGACTTTTTTAGTTCTCAGCTTTTAGTAAACCCCTCCCCCCCCACATATTCATGTCATATAAATAATAAGCTGTTATATCATGAACTACTTAATTTATATATTAGCTTAAATACCAAATATTGCTTCATTGATCTTTTAATGTCAGCGGTACATGCAAATACGTTATGTTATGGCATCAAGTATGATTGTATGCTCTTCCCTTAGTCCCACCTTTGCTAGAAAAGGGTGGTAACCTGAAGATAACCCGTCCCAATTAGCTTTAGTTGCAAAACGTGGACGTTAATAAATAATATATTTTATGCTCTTAACTCGAAAATGTTCGTTTGATCTTTACCATTTGCAACCGATCCATAAAACACTGAAGCTCATAGTTGTCAATGAGCTACAACTACTTCTAAAAGGTGAACAATTGTTGTCCCAGTACATTTTTTTTGTAACTCAAATATTCCAGTTATTTGTACTTTCTTGGATTCAGAAAAGTGGATGAAACCATTCGTATTGGTACAGCAAAACCAAAAGCTCAATCTGACAATCAGATAAAAAGTATATATGCTTTCTTTAAATTAATATGTATAAGTACTAGGCGACTTTATTCTGCATAATTAATAATGCTCATAATAAATACGTTATAAATTAAGAAATTTTTGCTCAACCTCGTTGAGCATGTAAGAGGTTCGAAGCTCATTTTGTATGCAAGATAATCTCAAACTATAGAATGTTTCTTAATTTTGCCATTGTTATTTAATAATTATTTGTAATAACACCTTTTTGTTTTAAATATTAACGTTCAACAACTTTTCCCTAGTTCTTTGTTTGTTTTTTTTTTTTTTAATATTTTTCTTTGATGTCTTCTAACTATAGAAAGTACATTAAAATAACTATAATTATGGCTTTTTTGGATTGTGAAAAGGAGTTTATAAAACTTACAATCTTTGGGTGTGTATTCGGTTTTCCCCACATCAAGAAAGAAATGCCATTATAAAACATTCTGAGTTCTATATGATGTAATAGAAGATGAATTTGTTTTCCGTAATAGCAGTATTTCATGATTTGAACCTCAATTATAATATACGAATAGAGTGAGAAAAGAACCAGGCACGATATTGTGAATGGTATTCTCAGAAATATAGCTTAAACAATGAAAATATCACTCTCGCTCATTTCAAAATTCCATTTTCTTCGAATGTTCCAACGTTTTGTTTTATTAACGTCAACTTTGTGCTGCTAAGGCTAATCGGTACGGGCTATCTACAGATTACCAACCCTTCCTAGCCATGGTGGGACTAAGAATTTGATTTAAGAGTGATGAACTAAATAAATTCCTATATCCCTGGTGAGAATCGAACCGACGACTCTTAATTTAACAAGTAAGATTAAGACCAACGCCTTAACTCACATGGGTAACCTGAGCCCAGACCAGTCAATGAAGGATACGAACGAGGCTAGACTGAGAATGCTCAAACGGAAAACGTGAATTGCACGTAAAGCATACTCTGAAAAGGGGATAATTGCGAAGACGGTTTTGTATTTAAAAAAACAAATTATATATGATATTTAAGCTGGAAATAAGGATTCTCATGATACTGAGTGGGGGTTTACTGAGAGCTGAACATTTAAAAAAAACAAAAATTTCGGTTAACATTCGTCATTTAGAAAATGTTTATGGAAAAACATTTGTAGAAAATAAGTTTTTGATCGTATTCAAAATAACGGAGATATCTTGAATTATCTCTAAACACTATATGAAATAGAGTGGTCATTTGCAAGATAAATGAAGAACCCCTGAAAAAAATTTGATTAATCCCGAAAGGAGTATAATCTCAACAGCTGATCACTGTTAAATAAAAGCAATTATATCATCTATATATATATATAAATGAATGTTTGTTTGTATGTCCTTTATAGAATCGTAAACGGCTGAACCGAATTTTGTGAAACTTGGTATGTATATTACTACTAACCCAGCTTAGGTTTTTGGCTATATTAATATTCTCTGAGACGAACAGGAGTGGGGGTTATAAGGGAGGCCTGAAATTAAAAATATCCATATTTCGTTTCCTATTGTTTTTTCGACAAATATGCACATAACAACAGCTGTTTATTTTGTTATTTAGAGTAATTTTTGTTATGTCCACTTTTGTCGTATACCGAAGTATAAATGAGTCATAGGCTAAAAACTATAGTGGGAGTCAACAGTTTTATATGGCACAAAAGACTCAACCGAATTAAACGAAACTCCGTATGTGATTTGGTATTTACACATCCCTCATTATAAGCTACATTAAAATTTTGAGGTAAGAACAGGAGTGGGGGTTATAAGGGAGATGTGAAATACAAAATGGTGGTATTTCGTATGGCAAACGTGCATATAACAAAAGTTGTTTGTTTTGTTATTTAATGTAACTTTTGTTACACGCACTTTTGCCAGATAACGAAATTTGAATGAGGTACACACGAAAAACTATAGAAAAATGTTATAGGTCGTAAAAGACTAAATCGAAATCAATGAAACTCCGTATTTTTGACTATAATAATATGATAATCTGATGATGATTATGTTATATATAAAAAAAGATACATGCACAGGAAACGGGTAATATAAAAATATTGTGTATTTTGTAGAATTAAGCACATAATAAATACTTTTATTATAACACGCCGTACGGGGGTGTAAATCCTAAGCATTGAGACGGGAAAATGTAAATATATTGTACAAAGTAAGAAATAATAAATACCATCCTTTAGCCTCAAGTGATTTCCCAGGCGAAGCCGGGTTCCTTAGCTAGTTATAAATATAAAAAAAAAGGATAAAAAGAGAAAGCTTTGTAATTAAATGGTTAAAACTACTTTATGATTCTTTTAATCACTTGATTGTTTTATCGTCATTCAGGAATTCCTAAATTATTCTATTTTTTAGAATACACACTCCGCCTCTCCGTCCATGGGCCTCTATAAAAGTACATTTTTCCCAGTGATTATAACATTTAAATGTCCTTAACCTCTTACCAACCTTCTAGTGCAATAAATACGCATTCCTAATTACTGCAGATAAATAATGTATGGGGCTCAGGTTAGCCGTGCGAGTTAAAGCGTTGCCTTTAATCTCACATGGTAATCCTAGAGTAGCAAGTTCGATTCCCGCTTGGGTAAGGGAACTTATTTAGTAACGAAATTCATTAAATAAAATCCTTAGTCCCACCCTGGCTAGAAAAGGGTGGTTACTTGTAGTTAACCCGTCCCAATTAGCCTGAGTTGCAAAAAGTGGACGTTAATAAATAATGTAGAGTTAATCGGTCGCCGGTATTTACATTATATTTGAATTATTAATTGCTATACTTAGGCTAGTATCTGATATAATGTTTGCTTTCAAATATTTCAGGCTTGGCTCGGGAAATCATTAGAGCCTGAATATTTATAGCAAGGCTTCAATGTGTACAATTATACTACCTTTCTAGACATATTATTTTTCCATAAGGGCCAGGTAACTGTAGGGGACTAATAGAATAGAAATTTTAGTTTAAAAGAGTAAATGAAAATGAGTTTCCAACAATCCCTCTCTACTGTTTGGTACACCGTGAATAATTCAAATTATAATCATGGATTGCATTTATTATAATTAAATAGTATCTATAATGCGCATATCTTCTGTCAAACCCAATGCGAGCACACATAGTTTAGAAATACTTCGGCATACGGACAAATGTATAAAACAAAAGTTACTCTAAATAACCACGTAAACAACTTTTGTTATGTGCACGTTTGGCGAAAAAACAAATGGAAAATGAAATATCGCCAATTTTTATTACAGGCCTCCTTTTAACCCACACTCCCGTTTGAACCTAAAAATTTATTTATTTATTTGTTTTATATGAATGGTGTCACGCAAGTTTAGCGATTTACACCCAAACCTAAAAATTACTTCCGCTTTAGTTTTTAGTTTTGATCTCGTTTATACTTTGTTATACGACAAAAGTGAATATAACAAAAGTTACTCTAAATAACAAAATAAACCAATTTTTAGAAGTGCATATATGCCGAAAAATTAATATAAAACCAAATATCGCTATTTTTAATTTCAGTCCTCCCTTACAACCCCCTCTCCCATTCGAAGCTAAACATTTTAATATAACTTATAATTATGGAACAATTAATGCTAATGTCATATAGAGTTTTGTTAAGTTCGGTTCAATCGTTAGTGCCCAATAAAATTGTTTGCCCCCGCTTTAGGTTTGAGTGTATATCTCGATTATACTTTGTTATACGAGAAAAGTGAATATAACAAAAGTTACTATACATAATAAAATATACAACTTTTATCCTGTGCGTATTTGCCGAAAAACAAATAGGAAACGAAATACCGCTATTTTTAATTTCAGGCCTTCCCTACAACCCCCACTCCTGCTCGTCCCTAGAAATGTTGGTACAGTTTATTATCATGAAGGAGTTCGTGATAGTTCACGTACCGAGTTTTGTTTATATCGGATAAGTTTTGTTGTGCCCAATAAAATTATTGACTCCCACTATAGTTTTTAGCGTATAATTTCATTTATACTTCGGTATACGACAAAAGTGTATATAACAAAAGTTACTCTAAACAAGAAAATAAATAACTTTTGTAATGTGTGTATTAGCCGAAAAAGCCACCCCTAATTCTATTCGTCCCAGGAAATATTAATATAGCCTAAAGTCTCAGTTGGGTTAGTAATAATATGCATACCAAGTTTCATAAAATTCAGGTCAGCCGCTTATTAGTGAAAATGTAACGAACAAACAAACAGACACCAAATTAACGAAATGCAGTTACGGTGTCTATGACATGTGAAACGAAAAAGTATCGTGAAATTTCGAGAAAAAAATCAATGTACAGACAGAGGTTACAATTTTATATATTCATGTTTATATATATATATATATATATATATATATATATATGTATGTATATATATATATACATATAGATAGATAGATAGATAGATAAGTTGGTTATGGTGGGATGTGACATATCCTTATAAATAAATAAAAAAAAATTTAACTTTTTTGTTTTGTTTTACAATTGACTGATTCATTTAATTTCCACATTTACTTTTCTGTACACGTTTTCACAACAGTGCAAGAACAATAAAAGGTGGACAAAAAAAAATGCTACTCAACATTTCTATTGACAATTCGTTCAACGAATGAAATAGAGCTGAACTAGGTATCGAAGCATGTTTATTTTTGATATGGTTTGTTAATTCAGTATGACAGGAATGTTAACGCGGTGACGCTTATATTTCATCGAAGGAAATAGAAAGCAATCTAGAACAACCTAGTAGATTAATGAGTCCCAACCAACCTGGCGGGAATTGAACACACAGTTCTAAGTTTATTACGGGAATTTAGAAATCAATTTCTGTTACCAAGGAAGAATCGAACTATGTAGAAGAGTCATCGTTCATTTGATTTTTATACAATTTGTCTATAATATTTCTGTAAGTGAAAAATATATAAGACGTCATTTTTTATTTATAAATTAGTTTTAGAGTCAGTTGTTCCATACTTTTTCATTTATACAATGATTGCAGGGGAGTTATGTATTGTTTAATTCTTCTTCTATTGACTATTGGGCACATATCGATGGAGAACATGTTCACAAAATAATTGGTGCACAATGAAACGAACATTGTATGACTTAAAGTTCTTAACTTTTCACGTGATTGCACATCATATATATGTATATATATATATATATATATATATATACATAAAACCATTGTATAGCCAGTTTTAAGTGGATCTCACTTTCGTCATCTCCTGGGTAGGAGTGATGGTGATGACATTTGAAGACATTTTTCAAAAGATCACTTCCCCCTTAAGGGAAACCTGCTAACACATGAAGTCATATATCTGCACATATTTTGTACAAGGTGCATGCAGTGTATACGATGTCAGACTGTGGACTGAACCCAGTTGAGCCCAAAACTTGAGCAAACAACCACTACAAACTACACAGCTCAGATTAAATTGCCTTAAGGGAAATCAGCTATTGAGGTCGTACTCATGACGCGATTTACGATATATATATATATATATATTTGTGTGTTAACGCTCTATTGGTCGCAATTTTAGTTTGATCGTTACCAAACTCGTTCTTTAAACGTTTTATGCAAAAAGACAGATCAAGTTCGTTAATGCCTGAAATCGGACCAGTGGGAGGGGGGGGGGTTAGAGGGGGATTTTCGAATATTCGAAATATCTCTGTTACCATACGTCGGATCAAAAATTTGTATAGAGCCAATCTTATTGCAAATTAAATTTACTATAAATATTGTTCTATACATTTATTCTCTATCTTGAATATTAACCGAGATATTTGCATTTTTATTAATTGTAACGGACGAAATGAGATCGGCTAACTTCGGGTCTAGTCGTGAGTTTCCGTCAAAAGCTAGTTCGTCCGTTTCTCGTGAAATTTCTCTATTTTAAAACTTCACGTGGGAAATCTGTTTAGTTTACGGAGCCCCTGCGTGACGGACTTTTTTATATGTCATTATATTTATTTGTTTATGCTTTATTTTTGATAGTTATTAGTTATACGGAGGATTCTTTTTAGATGTGGAGTCCCGAAAACTCTAGTTTGGTCACAGATACATTTTATACCTAACGAATTGAAGAAATAAAGATCCTGAGCTAAACAGAATCCTAGAGAGCGCTATTAACATTGTCCTTCAAGAGACTGACTTGATAGTTGTTAAGGACATTTAAAGCTCCAATTAACAGTCTTGGAATAGTTGTCTAGATCATTGCTAAGGACGCACTGCTAGAGATTCGTTCGCAGTTTGAGATTCCGCAAAGTCAGTGTCCTTCGCGGCCAAATGGACCAGGGTCAGAACATGGCGCTTCAGAATGGTTCCTATTTAGAGGCTAGTCCCTTGGATTTAATTCAAGCTAATTTCTTATAAATAAATCAGTTCATGGTTAAAATTGCCGATAAACCTCTACACTGAAAGTTTTCTTTTGGGTGCATTATTTCAAGGTTGAAGAAAAAAAGTATAGGTATTTCTTCTGAGTCAACATTATTAATTTATAGAAAGAAGAGGGTCTGAGTGTTATAGTAAAAAGCCCGTCACGCAGGGGCTGCGTTAACTAAGCAGATTTCCTACGTGCGCCACGTATTTGCATTTATCTCAAAACGTGAAAATTCAATGAGAACAATATTCGGTATTTAGGCTTCAAATAAAGTGCTTCATAATATAACAACTTATTGTTTGCTGAGGGCTGAAAACTAAAAAAATCCAAATATCTCGGTTAATAATCAAGATAGTGAAAAAAACCTACATAGTAATATTTATAGAACATTACATTTGCATAAAATAGATTCTATTCAATTTTTCGAACCGACGGATAATAATGGAGATTTTCAAATATTCAAACCCCTTCCTAACCACAAGTAATCCAGGTCCGATTTCAGCCACTAACGAATACGATCTTTAGTGTTGACTGAAACGGTGAAATGAGCAGTATGGTCTTGATTACATTTTATTTATTTATTATTATTTTTTTTTATTAAAAATAATTAAATCCTCCATCACTCTCGACAGAAGCTACAACCCTTCACCGTAATTAGAGGAGCAGCACCAACTCAAGAGCTAAGAAGGAATGGCACTTGATAAGAAGATAGCCACTGCTATCTCTTCACTTTAAACTTCTATAGGAGATCTCTGGGCCATTGTCTCTTGAGGCGCCGTGGAGGGGGATATGGATGAGTGGTACTGGAAAGGGCTAGGACTTCTGGATTAGGATGATTGGATAGCCTCCTGTGGAATTTTTTGAATCTTAGGGGAATTAAGTCCTTTACAAATGGGATATGAAGATCTTTATGAAGGGTGTGGTTTGTAATATAATATGGAGCATCTACTATTGTGCGCAGGACTTTGGATTGGAAAGTCTGGATGCGTCTGATGTTCGAAGGTTTTGCTGAACTCCAAACTTCTATTGCGTATGTCCACATTGGTTAACTTGTATATTGTTAGTTTGTTTTCGGTAGACAAGTGAGATCTTCTATTTAGCAGTCCGTAACGTTGTCGGAATCGTCTGTTAAGTTCCTGTCTTTTAATTATTGTGTGGGATTTCCAAGTAAGTCTGGTGTCCAAATGTAGTCCGAGGTAGCCTACACAATCGGCTGGTGGTAAAGGAATATTGTTGAAATGAACAGGAGGACAGGAACTTCGCCGGAGGGAAAAAGTGATATGGTGAGATTTGCTTTCGTTGATCTTTGTGTGCCAAGCATTGCACCATTTTTCGATCTTGGTTAAGTGGAAAAGGAGATTCTTGGAAGCAGTAGTAGGATCGGGATCGGATGAAAGGATTGTTGTGACATCTGCATAGGTAGCTAGGAGTGTTGATGGTGATGTAGCGATATCCTAGATAAAATAACCTTTTTCCAGATAAGAATGTACAAACTTACCGATGACATCATTACACAACGAATTTGCATGCATCGCGCATAACATAGGTTTTTGGAAAACAATATTTGGTATTTAAGCTTAGAATAATGTGGTTCATGATATAACAGCTTGTTGTAAATACGTCATGAGTTGGAGATGGGGTTTACTGAAAACTATATAAAACCAATATCTGGGTTAATATTCATTATAAAGAAATATGTAAATAGCAACATTTATAGGTAATTAAATTTGATATATGATTGATTCTATTCTTGTTATTTTGTTGTGTTCGTGTTTTCTTGTTTCTTTTGTGTTACTGTGTTTTGTTATTTTGTTTACTTGTTATTTGTTTTTGTTTTGTTTTCCCTCATGTTTAAGAAGAGCCAAGTCGTCACAGTTCTGGAGCTCTAGATAATAAATAAATAAATGATTCTATACAATTTTTCGATCCGATTTATGATAAATAATTGGGATATATTGTATTTTCGATATTCTCCTATTCTTGAGTCCCTCCTCCTCCCTTCGGCCTGATTTCAGCCGTATGAAGTTCATCTTCATTTTTACATAAAACGTCGAGTCTGGCAATGAATAAACAAAAATTGCGATATATATATATATATATATATATATATATATATATATGTGTGTGTGTGTGTGTGTGTGTGTGTGTGTGAGTGTGTGTGTGTATGTGGACATTTGAGGAAATTTTTCAAAAATGGCGTCATGAGTTCGAGCTCAATAGCTGATTTCCCTCAAGGGGAATCTCCCAAAAACAGGGATATTGAGTTATTTTCAGTATTTAGTTATTATATTCAGTTATTTCTGGCGATATTGTTTTATTGAGTTAATGTCGCCGTAGTTGCGGAGCTCTATATAATAATAAATAAATATTGAGTTAATGTATTGAGTAACATTTCTAACTCTATGATTTTATGTGTTTCTAGTTTCTTATAAAAAAACTATTTTGTAATTAGCAGAGGTAATATTATCACTGTTCACGGAGTATTCATAAAAATATTGTTACCACTTGAGCAGATTATATATATTTATATATATATATATATATATATATATATATATATATATATATATATATATATGTGTGTGTGTGTGTGTGTGTGTGTGTGTGTGTGTGTGTGTAATTTTGATTGGTTGTTTTTATTTTGTTCATCTTCTGGGTTGAATCGATGGACGTTTGTCAAAATATTTCGATAATCGCACCATAAGAACGGCATCAGCTGATTTCCCTTGAGTGGTAAAACAAGCCAACAATCTTGAGTGGTAAGAGGGATAGCCAATACTGATATCTGTACCACCAACTCGTCAGGGAGTGTCAACAGACAACTTATCTAGCTCCGTTGTTGCCTTCGTGAGCAGTCAAGCCATAGATAATCATTTCAGTAATTTAGGTAATAACCCCCCCATTGTCATATTTGTCTATAGCCAATTGAGTTGAGAATATTTCATTGATAAAATGGAGAGAGCTTTGACATGGACCAGTAGACTGGATTGCATAATGCACCAGCCATATGCAGATTTATCATTCAATTGCAGAAGAGTGTGGTGCAACGTCAATCATCGGAACCACGACCATTGATGCGGACCGGAAATATCTCTTAGCAATAACCTCCAACGGGACTGGAAAATTAAATTTAGGAAATCCTTGTTAAGTTTTGTTAAATAAATGACCATAACGTCTATATAAACCTATGAAAATAAAACTCCTACAGTAAATTTTGAGTTGTTAATTTATTTTGTGTCTTTCCCACACTGAGAGTAAGTACACATTAGAATTTTGTTCTTTCTTTTATTGCGCTTAAAAATGGTTGGAAAATTTTCATCATAGAAAGACTATAATGGTGAGTGATTTAAAACAATATTCGTAGGGTTATGTTTGAATCAGATCTTCCATCCAAGTGAAGGGATTTACATTTAAAAAGAAATCCGCTACTGCAGGATATACTTTTAAAAGTCCGTCACGCAGGGGCTGCGTAAACTAAGCTGATTTCCCACGTGAAGTTATACAATAGAGAAATCTCCATACGAGATCCGAACAGTTACGGACGAACTAACTTTTGGCGGGAAACTCAGTCGTCCGTTATCGGCCCACGTTTAATAAAAATGCAAATATCTCGGTTAATATTCAAGATAGAGAATAAATGTATATAAAAAAATTTAAAGTAAATTTAATTTGCAATAAGATTGGTTTTATACAAATTTTCCATCCGACGTATGGTAACGGAGATATTTCGAATATTCGAAAATCCCCCTTTAAACCCCCCCTCCCACTGGTCCGATTTCAACCATTAACGAACTTGATCTGTCTTTTTGCATAAAACGTTTAAATATCGAGTTTGGTAAAGATCAAACAAAAATTGCGTCCGCTAGAGCGTTAACAGACAAATATATGAATTGCTTATTTAAGAAAGGGGATAAGTCACGATTTTAGTCAAATTTACTTTTTGACGTAATAAAAATATTTTAAGCGCGGAGCATCGTTTTGTAAAAGGAAGGGAATTAGACAAGCATTCTAACCACTTTAATCAGATAAATAAGATCTCATTTATTTAAGAAAGGGATTTAGTCAATGACTTATTCCCTTTCAAAAATAATCATGAGTTGTAATGTCATTAATACTTTCTTAATCCTGATCCCCTGAAGGGTTCAGAGTTTACCAGAAGGCATTACCAGGTAGATAACACGCTTGATAACATTTCCTGATACCTGATTGTTCATTTATGTGACTTTACTCAGTTCATAGTGTATATCACACCTTTCCAGTTAAATTAGTCTCTTACAGTTTCCTTTTTCAGGTTTTATTTAAGAAAGGGCATAAGTCATCTGGTATAATTATGCTATAAACCCAGTAAAAGAGGTTTTAAAATTCATGGCGATACTGTTATAGGTATCATGTTATAAATGTAGTAATATAAACATTTTTTTAGAATTTTTGTACCATTTCCTTTAACTTAAAACTTCTATTTCCCTTAGGGGAAATCTGCTAAAAAGAGATTTACTAGTAAGGGTTTTCTTTTAAAAACAGATGCTCTACTAGAAATTGGAGATAGAAGACATCTTCGACCCTCCCTCAAAAAACGATTTTGAGCAACCTTTTTGGAGGGAAATAATTCTTCGAAGCAGGAGTTATATTGCACTGCTGCTTCAAAAATGAAGAGGCTAATCTGTTCTCGGCTATAATTGCCATGAAATATTGCTAAATAGCCCTTTACGATCAATATAACTCGAATAGAAATAATGGATATTGTTTAAGACACCTTTTAAAAATTCTTCATGGCTTCTTTGTACAATCTCATGAAGCGTTGAAATTCCAAAATAAAGAAGGCCAGTAATTTGTGCTGCAGATTACGTTTTTGTCTAAATAAAATTACTAAATTGCCTCTAGCAATTCTTGAGTACTAGTGTACAATTAGTTCTAACTTTGTAATTACATGTGAGCATCTTCGCACTGCATCCTCTCCTGCCATAATAGTCAACGTGTACTACTGAGGTCCTTACATGTTCTTGGTTTATTCTTAGATTTAAAAGTGTGTTTTATCCATCGGTGGGGATTAAAATGTTTTCTTGTCTTGTTTTTTAGCAGATTTCCCTTAAGGGAAATCAGCTATTGAGGTCCTGCTCATGACGAGATTTTCGAAAACTTTCTTCAAATGTCCATCGATCCTACCCAGGAGATGACGAAAATGAGGTCCGTTCAAAATTATATATATATATATATATATATATATATATATATATATATATATATATATGTCTGTTAACGCTCTAGCGGTCGCAATTTTTATTTGATCGTCAAACTCGATATTTAAACGTTTTATGCAAAAAGACAGATCAAGTTCGTTAATGGCTGAAATCGAACCAGTGGGAGGGAGGGGAGTTCAGAGGGGGGATTTTCGAAAATTCGTAATATCTCCGTTACCATACGTTGGATCACAAAAGTCTATAGAACCAATCTTATTGTAAATTAAATTTACTATAAATATTGGTCTATACATTTATTCTCTGTCTTGAATATTAACCGAGATATTGGCATTATTATTAACTTTGGGCCGATAACGTACGACGGAATTTCCCGCCAAAAGCTAGTTCGTCCCTTTGCCGTAACTGTTCGGCTCTCGTATGGAGATTTCTCTATTGTATAACTTCACGCGGGAAATCTGCTTAGTTTATGCAGCCCCTGAGTGACGGACTTTCTTAGGTGTGAAATAGACCATCTCCTACAAAATATAAATTAAAAGTGTGCGCGTATTTCCTACGTGCCGGAGTGACACAAAGTTGGCCTAATATCACATTGTATTTTCTTAGTCGACATTAACCAGTTCACAATGTAATTAACACTTGAAATTCAATCTGAACCTGAGATGCAATGTGACATAACAACTTATTAAAATGTACGATTGCGTTGAGATTAACTGACGGCAAAGGTACAAAGAACTCGATTATATTATATATTCATTAAAGAAATCTTTTAAAAAAGCAACAACTGCACAACAATTATTTTACCAATAAAATTAGTCGTACAGTGTATTGATCTGTCTTATATGAAACAAGATAGTTGCGAATATCTAAACCACCAACTCTACAATTTTGGGCACTAGCAAAACTTAATCAGTAATTCCCCTCTAAAATGTGTTTCTAACGACAAATCGATAACTCCGTCACGAGAAATCTCCATACGAGAGCCGAACAGTTACTGACGAACTGGCATTTGGCGGTTTCGTCTCTCTTGTCATAGCCATATCTGCATTTTCTTCCTCTCGTCTCTCTATGTCTCTCTCTTATATATATATATATATATATATATATATATATATATATATATATATTTGTCTGTTAACGCTCTAGCGGTCGCAATTTTTATTTGATCGTCAAACTTGATATTTAAACGTTTTATGCAAAAAGACAGATCAAGTTCGTTAATGGCTGAAATCGAACCAGTGGGAGAGGAGGGATTTTCGAAAATTCGAAATATCTCCGTTACCATACGTCGGATCACAAAAGTTTAGAGAACCAATCTTATTGTAAATTAAATTTACTATAAATATTGTTCTATACATTTATTCTTTATCTTGAATATTAACCGAGATATTGGCATTATTATTAACTTTGGGCCGATAACGTACGACGGAATTTCCCGCCAAAAGCTAGTTCGGCCCTTTGCCGTAACTGTTCGGCTCTCGTATGGAGATTTCTCTATTGTATAACTTCACACGGGAAATCTGCTTAGTTTACGCAGCCCCTGAGTGACGGACTTTCTTAGGTGTGAAATAGACCATCTCCTACCAAATATAAATTAAAAGTGTGCGCATATTTCCCACGTGCCGGAGCGACACAAAGTTGGTCTAATATCACATTGTATTTTCTTAGTCGACATTAACTAGTTCACAATGTAATTAACACTTGAAATTCAATCTGAACCTGAGATGCAATGTGACATAACAACTTATTAAAATGTACGATTGCGTTGAGATTAACTGACGGCAAAGGTACAAACAACTGTATTATATTATATATTCATTAAAGAAATCTTTTAAAAAAGCAACAACTGCACAACAATAATGATCTGTCTTATATGAAACAAGATATTTGCGAATATCTAAACCACCAACTTTACAGTTTTGGGCACTAGCAAAACTTAATCAGTAATTCCCCTCTAAAATGTGTTTCTAACGACAAATCGATAACTCCGTCACGCAGGGGTAAACTAAGCAGATTTCCCACGTGAAGTTATACAATAGAGAAATCTCCATACGAGAGCCGAACAGTTACGGACGAACTGGCATTTGGCGGGAAACTCAGTCGTCCGTTATCGGCCCACGTTTAATAAAAATGCAAATATTTCGGTTAATATTCAAGATAGAGAATAAATGTATAGAACAATATTTATAGTAAATTTAATTTGCAATAAGATTGGTTCTATACAATGTTTTGATCCGACGTATGGTAACGGAGATATGTTGAATTTTCCCACTAGTCCGATTTCAGCCATTAACGAACTTGATCTGTCTTTTTGTATAAAGCATTTAAATATGGAGTTTGGTAACGATAAAAAAAATTGCGACCACTAGCGCGTTAACAGGCAAATATATATATATAAAATATATATATATATATATATATATATATATATATATATCTTAAGGGAAATCTGCTAAAATTGGCACTTGTCCGTAGCCAGTGAGGCTTGTGTTTTCTCTCTCTCTCTCTCTCTCTCTCTCTCTCTCTCTCTCTCTCTCTCCACTTATATATATATATATATATATATATATATATATATATATATATGTGTGTGTGTGTGTGTGTGTGTGTGTGTGTGTGTGCGCGCACCATCAGACTCCTACTTCCTAGTATGGGCCGGTGAACATATAAAGAAAGAAGAATTTTCAGAATTCTCGTCAAGGAAATTATAAAATTCCAGAAATTCATCATACTCGCTGGTTACGCACAAGTTCCAATTATTGATTAATCGTTAGAAACACGTTTTAGAGGGGAATTACTGATTAAGATTTGCTAGTGCCCAAAATTGTAGAGTCGGCAATGGCAAGGCAAGATAAAACGTTTGATGAGCAACTGATGTACTTACTGTAAATTTGGCAGTTTTTGTTGTTTCACTAAGAAGGAGCCGCTCCAGGCAATCAAATTGATAGCAATTAATTGTCGGCTCTGAAAAAGGATTCCTACTTTTTCCCTTCTCCAGTAGTAAACCTGGAAAATGGGAAAAAAAAAGAAAAAAAAAAACCTGGTTTATATGTTCCTATTGCTAACAACTTCAGCACATTGATTCCCTCGATATTCTAGCATTTCTTTATAAGAAAACGGGAGGACGAAGTATAATCCAGAATAATTAAAATAATAAGTTATTTTAATTATTCCGTCTCAATTAGCCTTAGTTGCAAAACGTCCGTCACGCAGGGGCTGTGTAAACTAAGTAGATATCCCACGTGATGTTTTACAATAGAGAAATCTGCCTACTAATAACGGCAGTAGTAACGAATCTCTAAACCAATTCACGAGGGACGAACAGTTACGGAGACGGCCTTCAAGCACGTTATTCAGTACAACTTTTCAACGGGCTTGAAGATGGTGCCATTGCATCGAAAGCGCTTGCCAGCTGTACGTGACCATCAGCCAGTGACGACGGTCTCCACCGACAGGTATGGCAACAACTTGATCTTCCTTTTCACATAAAACGATTAAATTTCGAGTTTGGTAACGATCAAACAAAAATTGCGACCGCTAGAGCGTTAACAGACAAATATATATATATACTTTTGAACGGACCTCATTTTCGTCATCTCCTGGGTAGGATCGATGGACAATTTTCGAAACTCACGTCATGAGTACGACCTCAATAGCTGATTTCCCTTAAGGGAAATCTGTTAAGAGAGGGCGTTAATAAATAATTTAATTAAAATAATAGAAACAAAATAAATTTAAAAAATCAATACAAAAGTCAATTTTAGAAAATAATAATAAAAATACCTTATTGTTGGCAATTATTATTGGCGCCAATTGCCGAACATTGACAATTTTTGTTGTTCGTCTAAATGAGTACGTATTAGAACTCGTTGACAATCTTAATCTATAAATCAATTCCACTTTATGAATACAGAAATACAGGCCCTTTCTGCTGGGGTAGTATAGAAAGGAAACCAGAGCTATGAGAGACATGCTAAGTCATTTTTAAGAAAGGAAAGAGAAAAAAAAATAATGTGAGGGCATCGAACCGGCGAACGCTAAGAGCCGCTCTTACTCTGCTCTACGGGAATTAGCAGGAACTCTGGCTTGTTGCGCTTAAAAGCTTCTCCCAGCTACTAAAAGCGAATCACGCCTTACCAAAATCTCTGGACATGATCACTACTAGGCGGATGAGTCAGTCATTTGGCTCTGAGTTATGTACTTTCAATCCAAATGTCGTAAATTAACTCATGTCTTAGGATTACAAATAGATTAACAGCAATTCACAAAATAATTTAACTCTACAGGCCAATGAGAATCAATAATTTACTGGGTCGTCATTTTCAAACTACCAACACTCAAAATGAGCGTATTTTCACTGTATTGATTATTTACCGAGATATTTGCGGTTTATAGTTTTCGACCTTCAGTAAACTCCCACCCCCCTACCTACTTATTTCATATTAACAATAAGCTGTTATATTATGAAGCACATTATTTGAGGAATAAATACCAAATATTGTTCTCATTGAACTTTTAGCAGATTTCCCTTAAGGGAAATCAGCTATAGAGGTTGTACTCATGATGGAATTTTCGAAATTTTTCTCCAAATGTCCATCGATCCTACCTAGTAGATGAGGAAAATGAGGTCCGTTCAAAACTGTATATATATATATATATATATATATATATATATATATATATATATAGATATATATATATATATTGTCTGTTACCGCTGTAGGTAACGGTCGTAATTTTTGTTTGACCGTTACCAAACTCGATATTTAGTTGTTTTATGTAAAAAGAATGATCAAGTTGGTTAACGGCTGAAATTGGACCAGTGGGAGGGGGTGTTTAGATGGAAGGATTTTCGAAAATTCGAAATATCTCCGTTACTATACGTCGGATCGAAAAATGGTTCAGAATCAATCTTGTTGCAAATTAAAGTTACTATAAATATTGTTATATACATTTATTCTCTTTCTTGAATATTAACCGAGATATTTGCATTTTTTTTAAATCGGGGTGACTAACGGACGAGTGACTTTCCCGCCAAAAGTTAGGACATTTCGTTAACTGCTCGGCTCTCGTGAAATTTCTCTATTGTAAAACATGACGTGGGAAATCTGCTTAGTTTACGCAGCCCCTGATTGACGTACTTTATTTTTTGGGATAAGTGCAATTACGTGGTACACTTGGGAAATCTGCATAGTTTAGACTTTTTTATCTGAACGTTTAAAAAATGCCAGAATACCTGGAAAGGAGCTAGAGATTTGAAGGATTGAGAGGGCAATATAAGTGAGGAGGAATTGCAAAGAAAGGCAACGATCGAACAGAATAAGTTATGTCATATCCAAAGATAAAACTAATGGACCAATTCTTGACATATTTGCAGCAAATATTATGGCTTTTCCTGTTATTAAGTGATGATTCCTAATGTTGAAGGGAAGGGCTAACTGAGGTAGATAAACGATTCCTGGCCTCGGGATTGGGTAACAGCAGTCAAGCCGAACTATCCAACGGACGTAATCCCTACCAACAAATCCACTAATTACGATACGATTAGTGACAATCGATTTCTAATCGAAGGATAATTTGCGCCATCATTGTCGCCCTTGCATCACCTCCAATGCCACTGTCACTTGTCAACAATGCCCCCAACTTCAGCCTTAGGTGGGTTGTTTCCTGTTCCACCTAAGTTCAAGTATTTATGATTAACTAGCTAAGGTACCCGGCTTCGCCCGGGAAATCATTTGAGGCTGAATGATGATGGTATTTTTTGGGGGCTTTACTTTGTACAATGTTTTTACATTTCCCCGTCTCAATGCTTAAGATATACTCGAGTTCGGTGCGCTGGGGATATGTTAATAATAAAAGTATTTGTTATGTTCTTAATTCTACGAAATAAACAATATTTTTATATTACCCGTTTCCTGTGTATGTATCTTTTTTTATATATAGCATAATCATAGATTATCATATTATTATAGTAAAAAATACGGAGTTTCGATTATTTCGATTTAGTCTTTCGGGTCCTGTTTGTAGTTTTTCGTGAATACCTCATTCAAACTTCATTATACGGCAAAAGTAACTTTAAATAACAACAAAAGTTACTTCAAATAACAAAACAAACAATTTTTTTGATTTGCATGTTTGCCGAAAAGTGAATATGCTACGAAATATCGCGATTATATATTTCAGGCCAACCTCATAACCCCTACTCCTGTTCCTACCTCGAAATGTTAATGAAACTTATAATCAGGGAGTTATAGTTTTCAGCGTGTAACTCATTTATACATCGGTATACGACCAAAGAGTATATTACAAAAGTTACTCTAAATAACAAAATAAACAACTTTTGTAAGTGGATATTTGCCAAAAAATCCATAGGAGACGAAATATCGCATTTTTAATTTCAGGCCTCCCTTATAACCCCTACTCCTGCTCGTCTCAGAGAATATAAATATACCCAGAAACCTAACCTGTTTTAGTAGTGATATACATACCAAGTTTCATAAAATTCGGTTTTTTTCGATTTTCTTCAAATGTCCCATTTTAGCAGATTTTCCCTTAAAGGAAATCATCTATTAGGAGACTATGACGGAAAATGAGGTCCGTTTCAAAACTGTGTTGTGTATATAATATATCAAACTGTATATATATATAATATAATAAATATATATATATATATATAATATATATCATATATATATCTATCTATATATTTGTCTCTTTCCGCTCTGGCGGTCGCAATTTTTGTGTAAACGTTACCAAACTCGATATTTAGTCGTTTTATGTAAAAAGAAAGATCAAGTTCGTTAACGGCTGAAATCGGACAAGGGGGAGGGGGGGTTTAGAGGGAGAGAATTTTGAAAATTCGAAATATCTCCGTTACTATAAGTAGGATGGAAAAAGTGTATAGAATCAATCTTATTGAAAATTAAATACACTATAAATGATGTTATATACATTTATTCTCTATCTTGAATATTAACCGGGATATTTACATTTTTCAGTTTTCAGCCTTCAGTAAACCCCCACTTCTACTTGTGTTACATAAATAATTCTCTGTTATATAATAAAAGATATTAATTGAAGCCTATATAACAAATATTGTTTTCATTGAACTTTTACTTTGTGAGATATATGCAAAAACATTCTGTTGACCCCTCCCCTTCTTTTGTTTTTGGATTACTAAAATTTGAGTGATTGAGATAAAACTGATTCTGATTCATTACAAATTACACCACTAGCTATAGTAAATTGTTTTCAATAAAATTAATATGTTATATTCAAATATATTCCATTAATTGTTTGTCTTTCCGGTCTATCTATGCAGCACAACGAGGTTGGCTTGCTGTTTGTTTACAATTCTGCCTTGTATTGTACATTTACTGAGCATTCACGGTAGCGTTACCTTTATGTATATTTATCCATTGTAAACCTTCACGTGGGAAATCTGCTTACGCTACCCTAAGGGGCTACGCAGCCCCTGCGTGACGGACTTTTTATAAATAGAGATTATTCCAGAGTCTTTTAGGAATTTGTGAGGTAAAGGTTGTCAGGAGATTTAGGGATACCGCGGTAAAGATCTTAAGGAATTTTGGGGATACCGAGGAAGATGTTGGTTGGGGTTTAGGAGATATCAGGAAACGAGTGCCTTCCTGCAGAAATAACTCTAATCAGCGATCAGTTTCGGGGATTACTGGTCCACCACCCGTAGGCTACTGTAGCGTGTAGTAATGGCGGTAGGAAGTGTCCTGATCAAACACTCATCCGATATTGTTGTTTGTTTTTTCTACGGGAATATAAATGAAATTGGCCCACTGGTTGTCCACTCCATCATCCTACATTAAAATGAATAATATACTTTCTATTTTCGTAACTAGCCGTTGTAACGACTTCTGCTGAAATAGATTTCAGGAAGTGGTTGAATTGCAGCGTTTTATTTTCAGGGGGCAATAAAACAAGGAATTAGTAGGACATTACTCTTTGCAGTCACATATATTGTATTTTATAATAAATTTACTATGTAGTAAATGTTTATACTATCTCAAGACTTTAGCGCATTTATTTTTCGGGGTGCCATTTTAGTCAAAATTCTTACATCACAGGTTCATTAATATTATTATTGCTGTATGTTTCATTTTTTTTTGGGGGTGTACAATTTTTGATTGTCATTACCACTTATTTAGCAGATTTCCCTTAAGGGAAATCAGCTATTGAGGTTGTACTCATGACGGAATTTTCGAATTTTTTTTTTCAAATGTCCATCGATCCTACCTAGTAGATGACGAAAATGAAGTCCGTTCAAAACTGTATATATATATATATATATATATATATATATATATATATATTTGTCTGTTACCGCTCTAGCTGTCGCAATTTTTGTTTGATAGGTACCAAACACGATATTTAGTCGTTTTTTGTAAAAAGAAAGATCAAGTTCGTTAACGGCTGAAATCGGACCAGTGGGGGGGGGGTTTAGAGGGGAGGATTTTCGAAAATTCGAGATATCTCCTTTACTATACGTCGGATCGTATTGAAATTGTAAGAAATCAATCTTATTGCAAATTAAAGTTATCTATAAATATTGTTATATACTTGTCGTAATGTGGTTATTCCAATACTTATCTTGAATATTAACCGAGATATTTGCATTTTTATTAAATTTGGGCGGCTAACGGACGGGTACTTTCCTGCCAAAAGCTAGTTCGGCCGTTTCCTTAACTGCTCGACTCTCGTGAAATTTCTCTATTGTAAAACTTCACGCGGGAAATCTGCTTAGTTTACGCAGCCCCTGCGTGACGGACTTTTCTTTTACATCTCATTTGTCCTTCAATACCCAGTCAACCCTACCATCTTATTCATTGCCTTGAATATGAAGCCTGCTTGGTTATATATTGTTAATATAAAAACTACTTTTTTCACGTGGATATTATCTTTTTCCATGCACTTCTTTCCCGAGTTACTATCTCATTTTTAAGACTATGATGTCTTTGAAAACCTTTTAACATATATTTCAAGTTTACTTGTCATCATCTTTTGTTCCACCTATACATTACTGGTTTGATATTGAAGTGCGGGAAGATAACTTTATGGACAATTTAGTTATCAATTTTAATTAACTTGTCGTAATGTGGTTTCCAAATACTTAAAGCTCGGAATTTAATTTTTTGGGAAAAAGGAATAATCAATCATACCGTCGGTCAAGTTGGTCTCCCAGTGGCTACAACATACCGCCATGTTATTGGTCTCGGCTAACCTATACGTTTTGCTATCGATATCATTTTTAGCAGATTTCAGAAATCAGCTATTGAGGTTGTACTCATGACGGAATTTTCGAAATTTTTCTTCAAATGTCCATCGATCCTACCTAGTATATGACGAAAATGAGGTCCGTTCAAAACTGTGAAAATAAATTTTACTATAAATATCGTTATATACACTTATTCTCTATCTTGAAGATCAATTAACCGAGATATTTGCATTTTTATTAAATCTGGGCGGCTACGGGCGGGCTATATATATATATATATATATATATATATATATATATATATATATATTATATATATATACGTTTAACAGACAAATGTATATATATATATAATATATATATATATATATATATACATTTGTCTGTTAACGCTATTGCGGTCGCAATTTTTGTTTTATCGTTACCAAACTCGGAATTTAATCGTTTTATGTAAAAAGAAAGATCAAGTTGTTGTCATACCTGTCGGTAGAGACCGTCGTCACTGGCTGATGGTCGAGTACAGCTGGCATTGTGCTATAGATGCAATGACACCGTCTTCAAGCCCGTCGTCCAGTATACTGGAAGTATGGTCGAAGTTGTACTTTTCGACGTGCTTGAAGATGGTACGCACCCGCATCCCATAGCACAACTTTCTTTGCTGTACTAACGGCCATTCTGCCATTCTCAACGGTCTCCAGATAAGGTATGACAACAGTATCATTTATACTGGCGGTTCTAACCCTCTATTTGAAGATCAAGTTCGTAAATGGCTGAAATCGGACCAGTGGGAGGGCGGGTTTAGAGGGGGATTTTTGAAAATTCGAAATATCTCCGTTATTATGCGTCGGATCGAAAAATTGTATAGAATCAATCTTATTCCAAATTACATTTACTATAAATATTGTTATATCTTTATTCTGTATCTTGAATATTAACCGAGATATTTGCATTTGTATTGTGTGAGTGGTCGGCAGAAGTCGGGGTCCATATTCAACCTTCCCAAAAGCTAGTTCGGCATCGAGTCTTTCCTCTGACTCTCGTGGGTTTCTCTATTGTATAACTTCACGTGGGAAATCAGCTTAGTTTACGCAGCCCCTGCGTGACAAACTTTCTTTGCTATAGACTAACCCATTATTTCCTTCTCAAAGGCTAGATGATGCACAGTGACATCCTGATTTATCGCCAAAGGTCTCATCTTCCTTTGCACCAACAATCTACAGAGGCCGGGAAATAGTTCATGTCATATTCAGCAACGCAAATTTCTCTTGAACTACGTGCGTTATTCTAGAAAGACAAGTTATATCAACTGATTCATATTATTATTTTGAAATCAATGAATTGAATCAAATGTCACCTTTACATGGTGCAGATCGGGTCCACAACTTCCCAGCTAACCATGACATCATCCTCTGCGGGGGTTTCTCTATTCAGCCGCCATTCCAACTGGTCTTTTCATATGACCCAGGACTTCCTCCTTAAATGCTGTTGGGCCCCCATTTCCTTTACACTCACGTGCTCCTTCCTATATATACCGTTCTCTCTTATGTTATATAAACACATAACATAGAGTTACTGAAATGGGTTATCCAAGAATTTTATAATTGCACTTTAAAGAGACGAGTATTTACCACTCACTTCTTTATCCTAAGCCTAAACGTTTTTGCTTTCGCACACAACACATTTTACACAACACACCACACAGACACAACCATTATAGGTATATATATATATATTCATATATATCATCTCAAAGGATATGTCCTTCTCAGCCTTTTTATCATCCTGAGTAGGATCGATAGGACATTTGAAGATAGCAACATTTCAAAAAATCGCAGACATGAGTACAAACCTCAAGTGTATATTTCCCATATCATTAATTTGGCTGCTTATTAATGTTAAAAAAAGTGACGTCGCACACACACACAACACACACACACTTTTTACACATTTGCACACACACACACACACACAAAAATGAAATATCACGAATATATATAAAATATATATATATATAATATAACATATTATATGCAATTTCATAATTTCCACAATATCAGAAATAATTTTCATCTTCACATGAGTAGGATCGATGGACAGTTTGAAGAAAAATTTCAAAAATCGCGTCATGAGTACAAATTGATAGGCTTCCCCTTAAGTGTAAATCTGCTATAGTTATGGGTTACAACAAAAGATATAGTTACTCTAAAATAATAGCACAAAAAACAACTTTTGTTATGTGAACGTTTGCCTAAAAACAAATAAAAAATGAAATATCACGAATTTCTTATTCAGGCCTCCCTTATAATCCCCACTCCCGTTAGAAACCATTTGCTGAATATAGATAATATGGAAGAATTAATGCTAATTCACATGTAGAGTTTTGATAAGTTCGGTTCAAACGTAATAAAATTGATGGCTCCCACTTTACTATTGTAGTGTATATCTCGTTTATAGTTTGTTATACGACAAAAGTGGATATAACAAAAGTTACTCTAATATGAATATAACAAAATAAACAACTTTTATCTTGTGCATATTTTACGAAACCCAACAGTAAAGAAATATCGCTATTTTTAATTTTAGGCCTTCCTTACGACCCCCTGGTCCATTTGCTGAGATGATTTGTGAATCTAAACCATCCAGGGCGTCTCCCAAACGCATACAAAAATATTCATTCAAATCGGTCCAGCCGTTTAGGAGGAGTTCAGTGACATACCGTACACACGTACAGTAGAATTATATATAAAGATATATATTATTTTCTTCTTAGAACATACACTACATTACCAAGCAATGGCCTAACACCTCGCTACTATATTTGGAACTCTAACTTATCCATAATATATGTATTTATACGAGTTATACTTAGGTATTTGTTTTTAAATGAATTGCACTCCCAGTTATTTTATTTTGTTATGAGATATATCAGGAAGAAAAGATAGCTGTCACTTATTCAAGCGCATGTTTTGCCTTTCTTAAAAATTGTCGTTTACGGAATTGATTATTCTGATGAGGTACTCTGATCGATCCCTACGTCTTTACGTCCACTCCACACTGAGAATAGGTCCTGGTAACATTATCCTAGGTTAGTACCTGGGGTGAAAGTATCACACGCCTAGCCGAAGAAACCCAAATGTAATTATGCACTGAAAGTGCATCTTAAAACAAACTTCATAAGTAAGTCACAGTCGAAAATGACTATTACTTGAAACTCGTTTCAGTGATAATTGACTTTGGTGTTGATCGTTATCGTCATTCAGTGACTCATCAGCAACGCGAAGAAGCTTTGGAACGATGTATTTTAAGTCCCTCATCACTGAAACTTATTTCAAATTATAGTCATTTATGTCATGTTATGAAGTTCGTTTGAAGATGAACTTCCAGTGCATAGCTACGTTTAGTGTGACTTCGTTTCAATCTATCAGATCTCTTCTGCTTGTCGAGTGCTGCTTTTGCTCCAGGTGCTAGTCTAGGACAATGTAGAGATGAAACGCTGTTTTACAAAAGTTCGTATAAAAAAAGTATAAAATCCAAACGTCGTGTAACCGACACTCTTGGAGGAAGCACGCAATTTTGCATAAAACAAGCTGTATAGTTATTCATATTTACCCAATTAACAAATAGAACTGCGGTTTTGAGTTCTTACGTTTTTAAACTCCGTCATTTTTTTGCTTTTTCTATTGCGGTTTGGCTTCAACAGATAATTGACTCTTCACATTTTTTATCAGTCTGTCCTCTTCGATACCATGCTCCTGAAAGCTGTTCAACTGCACGAATGATATTTTTAAATACTAGTGCTGTCGGCTATGTGCCAATAATCGGTCAACTTAATAGAAATTACATCAGTTAAGGTTATGCTTTCCACTTCTATGGTAAAATGCTCATCAAAGGCTAGCTTCTGTGTTGGTCTAATAATTATGTATTATTTTTCCACCTAAATGGTCATTGCTTAACTGGTTGCATTTCCTTGCGAGACCTTCCAGGAGGCTTATCTACATTTTGCTGCTTTAGAGTAATAATGGTCAAGCCCGTTGGCGTAATGGCCACAATTATCTTTGCTCCAAACAACAATTTGCTGGCTGAGCGATTAGTGGTTCGAAAGATTAGACTTCCCCAAGGAGGAGACAGGAAGAAGTGCGATGTACTATTGGCGAAACATCGCGTTAGGAACGCTTGCCCGAGTGAGTCGTCAGCAGTTACAACCCCGATCAGCGGAACTGAGCCGCCTTCCTAAATGCTGTTCCTAACAGACAGTTCTGATTGAGTAGCGTGCTTTGATTGTCAAGGAGATTGGCACGATTCAGCTCTTATCAGCAATTTGTGTTCCCTTTTTGCAATGGAGCACGTTGCTATTTGCGAAAACCCTTCGTGAAACTACTTGACGACGTAAGTAGCAGAACTAAACAATTTCTATAATTGCCTATCTGGTAAGTGCACTCATTTTAGGGGCAACAAGTAATGATTCTTATCTATTTCATCTCGTTTTCTTCAATCCTTGTGAAATTTTCGTTGCGATATTTTCAGGTTTCAGTACTTCCCCTGCTCCCTTCTCACTGGTTTTAGCAGATTTCCCATAAGGCACATCAGCTATTGAGGCCGTACTCTTGAGGACGCGATTATCAAAAAGTTTCTTCAAATGTCTAACGATCCTACCAAGGAGATGACGAAAATGAGGCTCGTTTAAAATTATATATATAAGCCTGTTAACGCTCTAGGGCCACAATTTTTCCTTGATCGTTTCCAAACTCGATATGTAAACGTTTTATGTAAAAAAAAAAGATCAAGTTCGTTAATGGCTGAAATCGAACCAGTTGGAGGGGGGGGTAGAGGAGAATTTTCGAAAGATCTCCTTTACTGTACATCGGATCGAAAAATTGTATAGAATGAATCTTATTACAAATTAAATTTATTATAAATATTGGTAGATACATTTATCCTCTATCTTGAATATTAACCGAGATATTTGCATTTTTATGAAGTGCGTGCGGGTAACAGACAAGATGAGATCGGCTAATTTCGGTACTAGTCGTAAGTTTCAGCTAAAAGCTAGTTCGGCCATTTCCGTAACTGTTCCCTATTGACTTTTTTCTTTGTTGTCCTTTTTTAACTCTCCTAATTCTCAGCTAACTTAAAAATACAAAACAAACACATTTTAATTGCCAAGTTACTTTAAAGATAAAGATTAAAATTGTGGGCGTTACTTTGGTATTATGGAATTCCATTTAAACATAAAAGTATTGAAATTAGTAGAGTTCGCAGGGGTATTTTCAAACGATATAAGGATTGAAATCCGAGACAGCAATAATAATCACTCATTTGAGAAAATAATGTTGTCCTAATAACAGTAATATTAGCTGTGAGTATAGTCACGACTATCGAAGAGAGCCGTGAATTTGTTCGTGCTCAACAAAAAGCATGGATATCATAATGTAGATGCTGTCTTCTGGTTTTCAATTTAGTCAAGTCCGTGGAAGATAATTACGGATTTGGCATTTTTAAGAGGTATCCTCAAGTAAGAGCCACTATAATGTAAAAATCGAAGAAATAAAATAAATACAAATAAGAACAAAAGGAGAAATATGTGATTATTATTATTATTGATAGTAATACAAGACAACTCATTTGCAAAGTTGTAAATCATCAACTTAAGTAAACAGATATTTTATATTAATTAAAGATGAAAGTGGAAAAACGTCTGTATTTTAATCTAAAAAAAAATACTTCAGATTATTTATTTATTTAGAAGCACACGATTCAGATTGAAGAAATATTGTATATGATGAAAATTTGTAATGTTTTTCTGGAATAGGTGTATATTCTGAAAATAGCTGTCAGTTTTCTTGAGTTCCTTAGAGACGGATTAAGACCAGAAAGTTTAGTAACATTAACCATTAATTTTAATTTTTCCTGCTTAGCACTAACTAATTTTTTGAGTCAATATTCTAGTAAGTTTTAATTATTGATTCCGAAACTCAAAAATCTCGTCCATCTTAAGCTAAGGTGGATTTAGTTTATCTTTTATTAACAAATTTGAAAATCTACTAAACTATGTTGGAATCAATGACTAATCAACATCTGGACCTAGTTTGTTTTGAATTCACTAATATTATTCACCTCAGATAAGCGTTACAGAGTTTTGAGAATATTTTCTTGCTTAGATTTTCGGCTTCGACTTTTGAGCTTCGGGAATTAGAAACTCAGCAACTGAATACTTTCAACTACTGCATGAATAAACTACTTTATAATAATCCTTTATTTGCTCATCTATAAAATTTACACTTAATATGTACCTAGAAAATAAACAATGAGAATACAGTTACAATATAAACATTATTGATTGGTTGAGCAAAATAAGCGTTAACTGAGGATTTTTGAGTTCGAGTATGTGCTTATTGTGTGTTATATATATATATATATATATATATATATATATATATATATATATATCATTTTAACAGTTGTTTGATCCATTGCTGGTAGTGTGCATTCCCGAGACGCTTCCATTCCTTTCTATAGAGCAAACTACATTACCCCAGGATAATCATGAGGGTGATTTGGATGGCCCCATTGAGGTGACATGGGTGACCCAGAAACACAATGGTGTAAGTCTATAATTCCCTTAAATTGACTGCTTATCAAAATATCGTCTGCATTTAGAATACATAGATTATAATTTTTTATTGTTTAGTTTTAAGGTTAATTTAGTGCGTTAACTAATAAAGAAAGTCAATGATGTTACTCTCCATGGCTCACTGATTTTCTAAAGCATCAAACTCAAAACTTTAGCAATTGAAAAAGTAGCTATTTTGACTTACTCCATCTAGTTTCTCTACCGTTCATATATAGCCAACGCAAGTTAATTATTCCCAAAAAGGCAACTCAAGAAAAGTCATTAAAGACTTTACTTGTGTCATTATTAATACTGCCAATTACATTAAAGGTTTTATTTGTTAATGCTTCTAATATTAAAAAAAAAAAACAAAAAAAAAAAACTTTTCGGTAAAACCTGTTTAGATTAATTATTTTATAAACCAATTTACTGGTAATTGCTTTCAATTCATGAACATTCCAATTGATCCTCTAATTATTATTGGTTTTAAGAAGGATTATGACTAATTTTTGGTAGTCTAACTCAGCAGCTTTGAACAGAGCCCTGTCGTTGGATAAAATTAATTTTGAGAAAAAAAAAAGATAAATTCATCTGATAAATAAGTGACCCACGAATTAATAAGAAAGAACAAATTACACATACCTCTTTGTATTTATGTTTGATGAGAGGTTATCAGTGGAATTGGGGGCAGCTGGACCCTAAAATGATAGATAATGTCTGGAAGATCTTTATCTCGACGGGTTGATCTGCTTTGATGCATATCTCCAGACAATACGACGTAAAGGTCCCTTGAAAGAGTTTCAATGGTAGAAATGAGTCACAAATATGGGGACAAGAACAATTTGTTGTCAAAATGTAATTCTGGAGTAAAAATGAAATTGGTCTCTGGTCTTTACACATTGCAGACCAAGGAATGTATATTTTATTATATTTTTATAAATTCTTCTACAAATTTGAATACATATATATTTCTATTTTTCCTTCTAAGCTAAGTTCTTGTTTCTTTTCGGGTCCATGGCTTGATCAAATGGAAAAACGTTTAGCTACTGAGGTGCGCAATAACCTAGAGCCTACCTGTTACAGAGTACCTATACTAGCCAAAATATTTGGCTATTGAGAGGAGGATTGGATAATACGAGTGGGGGTTTAGTGAAGGCTGAAAACTAAAAAATCCAAATGCCTCGATTAGTATGAATGATAGAGGGATTATGTATATATCATTTATAGACAATTAAATTTGCAAATTTGGTTCTATACTATGTTTCGATCCTACGTATAATAGCAATGTTACCTCCTTCTGATTTCAGCCGTTAACGAACTTGAGCTTTATTTTTACAAAGCAATTAGCATAAGTTTGCACTCGAAAATCATAATGAACTCAAAGACCTCAACTTTAAGTTGACATTATACTAGAAGTATTGACATGAAAAAAAAAATGTACTGTATATATATATATATATATATATATATATATATATATATAATTTTAAACGGACCTCATTTTAGATCAAACAAGGGTAACATAATGTTAACACATTTTGCATAACTAATGTAGTCATTTCACAAAGCTGAATGGGAAAGAACGAATTCATGCATAATACAACGACTAACAGTACTCAGCTAATTATTTAAAACATGTTGAAACAATATGGCAGACTGAAAACTACAACTGCAAACCATAAAATTAATGAAATACAAACACACAGAAGTAGGTCATTTGGCAAGGTTCATTAGACGGAATTTCTTTCTTACGCCAGCAAGTGACTACTGAAAACATTCTGAACAATGAAAAATAACTGGAAATGCAGTTACTTTGTACAGCAAACTAGCAAATACGTATGGATTATATACCTAGCCAAATTTGTACATTCCTAGTTGCAGTATTTCATCCACGATATGTCGTCTCTTTGTCTATTACTTAAGAAGAAAATTGTCTTCAGCTTGAGTTGTTATTTTACCAGTTAAGAATAATTTGTAAACCGCTTTGTATTATTTCCTTATTTTCGGATACTTGTTCCAGGCAATCATTTGTTCTTCCTGTTCACTGTGTCATTCTAAGTAAGTAATTACAAAAAAAACAACAAAAAAAAAACAATTTAGCACGATTTGGCTTGGTAGGTCTTGAACTCCTTAATAAAAAATCTCATAAAACATAATTAATAGATCTTTTCGTTGTAAAAAAAAAGCTCATTCGGAAATCTTTTCTATTTCTAATACGCACTGAGAAATTTACAATATTTTATTTTAACCTTTGTCTAAACCCTCTCCCTGCCTTGCAATTAGTGGACTTTGATCAACCTTATAGAGGGGGTCTTAAAAATTAAATTTCAACATTCTAAGTGTTGTATCTCCAGGGATTTGTGCCCCCAAAGAAGGAGTAACAAAGAAGCTACTGCGTCTAAAGAAGATCATGTTGAGTAAATAATAATATTTATGGTGTCTTTATGAAATCGTAAGTTGTCATTATGAAAGGCAGAAGATTGAACAGTGAGCAGAAGATTAGATCATCGACTGATACTGGTTCTCAAAGATCTTATGTTACTTGTAGAGTGGCAGAAAAATGAGCTAATTCGCCATTGACGAAGGAAATCATGATTCATTCCTTGTTTGGTGGTCCTACCACAGGAATTATCACACATAAGAGTCATAATGTGAGGGTGTGGAGTCTTGATGGAACTTATGGGTGCCATTTTGAGGCCCTGGACTCAAGGGAGTATGGCTTCAGGAATTGTGTGGCCACAATATCAGTCTCTTTGATGAGCATGAGGGCCCAATTTATTTACCGTTAGGAGCAGATGTTGATGGAAAAATAGTTCTAGGTTCTGGGATAGTTTCTGTGGGTTGAAACGGTTTCCGATGAAATTTGTGAACCGAAAATTTTCAGTGATATTAAAACATATTGTTGCGAAAATTAAATAGTTGGAAGAATTGGACAGAGATGTTCACGTGTTTGGGGATTGTGGAGATCAAAGAGGTGCCGCTAATGGTCTAGCCCATACTAGATCCGTCCAGACCAGACGTCGACGGCCCAGACAATTCCTCTTTGATGTATGCCGACGACCTATATAAAGATCAGGCCAGCCACGAGCGAGTCAGTTTTATTCTCACCTGTCTTGATGTTCACATCAGTGCTACAGTGCGACTTAGTGCAGTGCGGTAAAGTGTTTTTATGTGAAAAACAGTGTTGTGCTGTGACTGTAAGTAACAGTTTAGTGCCGTGTTTGACAGTGCAGTGCCGTCTTTTTGTGAATTTCAGTGACCGAGAGTGAATTAGTGGACTGTGTAATCTGAAGAACAGTGACTCACAGTGCATATTTGTGAGTAGTAATTAAGAATAATTATCCAAGTGGATTGAGCTTTGTTAAATAAATTGTGCAGTGATAGAAACTGTGAAACTTGTGAGTATTTAATTTTCCAATCCAAAAAGAACTATTATTAAAAATGTTTATTACTGGTTATAGTAATAAAAACGTAACAATATATTTAATGCAAGGATTACTTTAGAATAACTCATAGGATTCCTTTTCTTGAGTACCCCGTATGACTGTTGGCTCTTACAATAAAAGACAGGAGAAGGGTTATTCCCCCTGAGTCGGTGGGTAGTAGTTCTTTATTAGCATTGATACCCTCAGAAAAAAGTGTAGCGGGAACAGCCAGCTAAATTGGTTCTGAGTCAGAGATTACACGGAAAGCTCGCCTCTTCTACAATGTCCATATGCCCTGGAGTAGCATAGACCCCGAGGAAGGGCTGGCCCACGCACTGACTCACACACCTCCCACTCGGCGTCATCCCACACTCCCGCGCCCGCCCGTTAGCCCCGCGCTCTGGCGGCCTTGGCACAAGGCCACTGCTCCTTGCCCGGTGTAGGCGGTTCTGTCCGAACGGCGCCTTCCAAGCCTACGCCACCTCCTCATCTCCGAGCAATGACATATGAGAACCGCCGTAACGGTGGTAATTTTTGACTCGCCGCGTTTTGAAATGAACAAGACAATTTAGGAGGAAGGAAGCTGTGTTTCCGTAGCACTTAAGGTGATTATGTTGTTTTTATTGCCGCCCCAGAGTGCGTAACCAGCGAGTTAGGCAGCCCCATAACTGTCGGTCTACGTCAGGAAGTAAAAATGTGTGGGCAGTTAGGAATATGCTCGCTCACCACAGGACCCTGTTACTGCCAGATGGGTTTGAAAATAGAATTTAGAACAATGAATTTACCGTGGTCACTAGTAGATGAGGAGGAATGTCCGTTTTGAAACGACAGTCCTTTAGGTTTCCGAAGAAACTACCCTTATCAGCTTTATAGAATTATATTATTGAGAATCGTTTACTGATGCTTTCGCTTTGTATTATGCATGACACAGATAGCTAATTTGAGCTAACATTTTAGAGGGGTGGGGTTATTTCTTACTCAAATATTAATCGAGTTATGTGTCCTTTTATTAGTTTCAACCTTTAGTAAACCCCCACTTGCAATCTTCCCAGTTTCACTTTATATGCCTCAATCACTGAATATCTCATCATTTCCAGCTTACATTTTAATTCTTTACTTACATTCTTGAGGGTACATTATACAGACTATTTATAGGAGAAATAGAGAATGGATGGTTAATATGAGATCATCACCGTGTCATATTCCAGGTGCTACTTGATGTTGTTACTGTTATTATTTTATTCTATATGGGCTTCATCCATACTTAGTAAATTTCACTTTATTTAGCCCACAATTGTTTTTAATTGCAAACATTTTTCGATCTACCCCATTAATTAAGCCTTTCCAAAAACTTGTATTAGTTTGTTTCCTTAGTATTAATAATAGTGTAACAAATCAGGTAGAAATCAACTGATTTGGTTATTTGTGGAAGTTAATAGATAAAAAATTATTATTTGGTTTTTAATTTTTAAAACAATGAACATTGGATTTCTCTGGATATATTCAAGAGAATACACTTGAATTTATCCAGTGAAATCCAATGAAAATGTAATTTCCCACCACCTAGTAAAATGTTTTAAAAATGCATTAATTCAATGAAACAGCTATTAAATTGAGTAATTAACAATTCCCTCAACATTCTTCGTTAACGGGTTTTAGTCTAAATATAAAGGGAATTGTAACCCTTCCAGCCATAATACTTGTGGATGTAGTTGTTAAGGTCACAAAACCTTGATTTGATATGTTTGTGACATCTGGCGGCAATAAAATATAAAACCAAGGATTTTCCTGGCTAGAATAGACATTAGGGATATACTATAAACATAAAATAGAACTTATCTTTATTTGTTTTCGGACTAATTTGGGACTAGAACCTGAATATAATCTCTTTAAACCAGTAAATGTTTAGCAATATTGTTAAATATTATCTAATCTCAGAAGTACGCATTAAAGGATTGTGAAAAACGTGAAATGTTTTTTTTATTACATAATAGAAAAAGAGAACTAAGCTGAAACTGACACTTACCAAGTAGGAAGTATATTCAGGGTGAATTCTGCAAAGAATATGGTAGGAAATAAAAATACACAAAGAAGGTAATGTTTAGTATCTTCTTTCTTGACGCTAAAACCCTTGAAGGACCTAAACCTTTTCTTTATTCTAACAAACTTCAGAGCGGTCAGCATGTTGAAGGTCATTCAAGTTACTCTCAATGGTTCAATGACTTTCTAATGTATCAAACACAAAACCTTTGTAACTGAAAAAGTAGTAACAAGTATTTTGACTAACACCACTAAGTCATCCATATATAATCCGCTCATAAGCGTTATTTCCAAACAAAAGTATTGTTTTGTTAATGTTTCCAATATTAAAAAAACTTTTCTGGTAAAACCTACTATGTTTGAATAGGTATTTATTATAGGTTGATATTTCTTTAAGCAAGTAAATTTAGATCAGGGGTTCCCAAACATTTTTTACTACGCCCCCTCCTGTAAAAATGGAAACCATCCACGCCCCCCCCCTTCACAGTAAATGTTAAGGGCATATGAAAAAAAAAAACAAGAATTACATTGAAAACAAAACATGTATTTTTAATATCACAAAGAATAATAACATCTGAAGAGTCAATTTAAAGATATACTGTTACAGAAAAACATATACAAAAACTTAACAAAAACAAAAAGAACTTAATAAACTACTGAACTAGTGAGATGGGTGGGCTTGCATTTTCTTCACCAGTAATCCTATTCTTGGTTGTGTTTTAGTAAGGGCACAACGTAAGTCGCTGGTAACATCAAGTTTGTTTCTGAACTTAGTTTTGATTGCAACGAGGGTTGAAAATGCCTTTTCACACAAGTAGGTACTCGTAAAAGGCAGATATAATCGAATAGCTGCCTGTGACACACGAGGCTACACTTTGAAATATTTGATCCAAAATGATGACTTGTCCATTTTGTCAAAGTCGTACTTGGTAGAGGAATCATGTTTTATCTCCAAACCTTCTTCTTGTAATGCTTCTGGCAGAGAGTCGATATTGATATTGAATGGGTCTGTTGAGAGTCTGTAAATACCTTCGTCACAAATGTCTGGGAAATATTTCTTGAACTCTTCAGTGAGGTTCTCTAAATGGTTTAACATTAGGCTTTTCATTTGGGATCCTTCAAAAACCTCCTTGACTTGTGGCTCATCTGAGATTGACATTATTTTGGCAAAATTTGAATAACTACAGGGGTTTGCTGATATTTTTCGTTTCCAAAGATATATATACATATTGATGGCATCACGATGAATCACTATATTTGATTCTCCACCCTGCAGTTTCAAGTTAAGGCTGTTCAACGAGTTTATTCCAATATTTCGAGAATATTTATTTTCTCTTCTTCAGGACAAGACTAAAGACACTTAAAACTAAATTAAGTCTCTAATATACAACCTGGTCAAAAACAACAACACACACACACACACACACACACACATATATATAAATATATCCCTCTCCCAGTCCACCAGGGTTCTCCTTGGCATTATTAATAACTGATTCTTTTTCCGGGCAACACTCATTTATATTCACACTACAAATACTAGTTCGTTTTTGCTCATAGGTCATATGAGTTCAGAATTTTAATCACCTCTCTTCAGAATAACTTCATTACTTCAAGGTGTTAATGGGTAAGAACTCAAGACAGTAATACTTATAGACTCTATGAGCATTTATACGTTTATACTGAATGTACAAAAGAATATAGAGTCGAATGAAAGGAAGATCAGAAATTAGGAAGAACGATAAATAGACACTGGTGTGCCTACGCCCCATGCACTTCAGTTGATTGACAATGCACTTATAGTTCATGTAAACGTTTTGGAATATGGAAAACTCGTTGTTGCAGTTTCCTCTACATTGGCAAGGGAAAATTTTAATAATAATTCTAATAATTACCTCATTAAAGATGAAAAAGAAGGCCGTCTGATTGGAAATTATAAATACGAGATTAAACTTGGATTGTTATTTTTCATTAGCATATATTGAAGGTTAAGTTATTTAGGTAATAAGATAAAATATGTTTCTTCGGCTTTTATTTTAATTTTTTTTTTTAACTTTCGCTAGTTAATTTTTACCTTTTTTTTTTGAGGTACACAATTCTGGTGATGGCATTTCACAGTCTTTAAGCGGGAGGGGGGGGGGTGGATGAATTATCAAGATAAAACTCAACAAGTGCCTGTGAGCTATGCGAGTTGTTATTCAAATGAGCGTCACGGAAACCACAACCACTTTCCTTATTATAAACTAATAATAATGCTTTAACAACTAATACGAATGAAAAAAATCAGAACTGAATTTTTAAATTGCACAACCAAAGTCTGTAAAACACTAGCAAATAGTATAAAAGAAGCAAATTGCTCATGTGGTGATACCTCCACGTTGCTTCACATTCTATATCCTCTAACTCACTTGGTAAGAACCCCAAGAAGAAAAAGTTTAAGCAAATCAAGTTTAAACTCAAATTAATGGTTCTTGAGAAAATCAAATAAATTGGAGTGAAAGTTTTACTCAGAACCCCAAAAAAAGTACAACGTTAACAACAGCGCGAGAAAAAAAAATGTGCTAAATAAAAAGTCCGTCACGCAGGGCCTACGTTAACTAAGCAGATTTCCCACGTGCGCCACGTATTTCCAAAACTTAAAAGTTCAATGAGAACAATATTTGGTATTTAGGCTTCAAATAAAGTACTTCATAACATAATAGAATATTGTTAATATGAGATGAGTAGGAGTGGGGCTTTACTGAAGACCAAAAATTCAACAATGCAAATATCTCAGTTAATAATCAAGATAAAAAGAAATGTACATAACAAAAGTTATAGAACATTACATTTGCAAAATGACTGGTTTTATACAATTTTTCGATCCGACACATAAAAACAGAGATATTAAGAATTTTCGAAATTCTCCTTCTCTAAACCCCCCCCCCCTCCCCCTAGTCCAATTTCAGCCGTTAACGAACTTGATCTTTCATTTTGTATAAAACGATTATATATCAAGTTTGGTAACGATAATACAAAAATTGAGATCTCTTGAGCAGTAACATACATATATATATATATATATATATATATATATATATATATATATATATATATATATATATAGGTATATACAGTTTTGAACGGACCTCATTTTCGTCATCTCATGGGTAAGATCGATGGACGTTTGAAGATAAATCTCGAAAATCGCGTCATGAGTACAACCTCAATAGCTTATTTGCCTTAAGGGAAATCTGCTAAAATTGTGGAGCATCAGCAAGATATATTACTTTAGAATGAATAATAAAGGAGTTATTTACGAACTAACTTTGAGGCCTCTCTCGTGGTACGATTCCGGTCATTAAAGACTTTGACCTTTAGTTTTACGCGAAACGGAACGATAAAATTTCGGTCACTTGATTATTATCGAGCACACACACATCTGCGTAATCTAAGCAGATTTTCCGCGTGAAGTTTAAAATAGATAAATCTACATACCGGTAACATAACACCACCATGAATATTCAGTGAATAAATACAAACTGTAATAAGAAACCTCCCACGGAAAGCTTCTGAATTGCAAACAAACAGTGCTGCCCACTTCTTACCGGAAAGAAAAACAATTACTGCAATAAATCTGAATATAACGTATTAATTTCAAGGTAACTATTTACTATATCTAGTACTGTAATTTATAATGAATCAAAATAATTTTTATCTCAATCAATCAAATTTAAGTAGTCCAAAAACTTAAGAAGGGGGGGGGATCACCAGAACATATTTGCATGTATTTCGTATAATAAATGTCTCTTGAACACAATATTTCGTATTGGTTATATAACATGAGTAGAAGTGAGGGTTTGCTGAAGTCTGAAAACTGAAAAATGCTAATATCTCGGATCATATCAAGATAGAGAATAAATGTATAACAATATTTATAGCAAATTTAATTTGCTATAAGATTGATTCTATACATCTTTTCGATCCTACGTATAGTAACGGATTTATTTAAAGTTTTCGATAATCCCCCCTCCACCTATTTCAGCCAATAACGAACTTAATCATTATTTTTACATTAAACGCTTAAATACCGAGTATGGTAACGATCAAGTAAAACTTGCGACCTCTAGAGTGTTAACAGACACACACACACACACACACACACACACACACACACACACACACACACACATATATATATATATATATATATATATATATATATATATACACATATCATTTTGAACGGAACTCATATTCGTCATCTCCTGGGTAAGATCAATGGAGATTTGAAGAAACTTTTTGAAAATCGCGTCATAAGTACGACCTCAATAGCTGACTTCCATTAAGGGAAATCTGCTAAAACAAGTAAAGATAATATTTATTAAAATCTGAGAGACGTCAGATTTGTTATTTAAATTTCCCATAAATGCTTTCTTTAACCTTCTCTTAGATGCCCCAAGAGCTTCGTAACAATGCTTTCTAAAACTTTTCATTTATTTGACTTCCTATATCTAATGCTGGAGTATACATACATAAGCTGGGCAATTATTATAAATCATTACGTCCCTTTTTTGCGAAAGAGGAATGCATTTACCTACGCACAATTAACATTCATTTATGAATACGTCGCGATTGTCCTTATATAAAAAGTCCGTCACGCAGGGGCTGCTTAAACTAAGCAGATTTCCCTCACGAAGTTTAACAATAGATAAATCTACACACTGGTAACATAACACCACCATGAATATTTAGTGAATAAATACTAACAATAATAAGATACCTCCCTGTGGGAAGCGTCTGAAATTTAAACTAACAGGTCTTCCAACCACCCACCGGAAAGAAAAACAATTACTGAAATAGATCAGAATATAACATATTAATTCTATTGAAAACTATTTACTATATCTAGTACTGCAATTTATAATGAATCAGAATAATTTTTATCTCAATCAATAAAATTTTCGTAGCCGAAAAACTTAAGGCGAGAGGGCCTCGGATTTCGTATAAATTCATGTATCTCGTATAATAAAGATCTCTTGAAAACAATATTTGGTATTTAACATTAGAATAATCTGGTATATTATATAACAGAGTATTGTTTAAGTAACATGAGTAAATGTGGGGGACTTGCTGAAGGATGAAAAACACAGATATCTCGGTTAATATTCGAGAATATCGAGAATAAATGTATATAACAACATTTATAGTACATTTAATTTGCAATAAGATTGGCTCTATACACTTTTTCTATCCAACGAGTAATAACGGAGATATTTCAAATGTACGAAACCCCCTTTCTCCCCCTTTAAACCCCTACCACTGGTCCGATTTTATCCATTAACGAACTCGATTTTTGCTTTCACATAAAACGATTAAATATCGAGTTTTGTAACGATCAAACAAAAATTACGACTGCTAGAGCGTTAACAGACAAATATATATAATTTTGAAATGATCTCATGGATCGATGGACATTTGAAGAAATGTTTCGAAAATCGAGTCATGAGTACGACTTCAATAGGTGATTTCCCTGAAGGGGACGAAGTACGCACAAAATTGTCAGTCAAGACTGGCGTTGGCCTGATCGCAAGATTCCGTTGAGCGGCCTATTTGTGTTTATAAAAGACGGCAGTGAGAAGGAACCGTGGCTTCTAATAACAGGATGGTGACTGCTAACTCAGAAATATCACTATTGTATGGTAACTAGCGGTAACAGTTCTAGATCTGGTCGTAACGGGAGCCCATGGAAAGCCGCACTATTTCATCGAATCTAGGTACCGTTCCTTCATCAGTCCCAGATGACGCCGCAGCTCCTTCATTCGTCCTGGAAAGATATCGAATAGAACTCCGAGGCGTTATTCAATATTCAAAAAAAAAAATATAGTAATAAATAAATGAACTTTTATTAAGTGCGGGAAAAAGAAAATACAGAATTTTGATTAAAAAGGTAGTTTTTTTTCCGTTCTACTAAAATTACAAAAAAATGACCGTCACGCAGGGGCTGCATAAACCAAACATATCACCCATCTGTTGGTAAGACACAATGAAAAAAAACCCAATGAGTAGTAGTAGGGGTTTACTGAATACTGAAAACAAGAAAGTAGAAGTAACTTGTTCAATAATAGTTTTAGAAAAACTTACAGAACAAGAATTGTAGTGATACTCTAGTTTAACAAAATTTGTTGAAAAAAGTTTTTCGATCCGATTCGTAATAATGGTGATAATGAAATTTTTAAGTTCCACCTACCCTCTATTCCATTTCTGATTTCAGCAATGAACGAATATGAATATTAGAATTGAACGAAACGGTTATTCCCCCTCCCTCTAAACTCCCCTTCCACTTGATCTTTAGTTTTATATAAAACGTTTAAATATCGAGTTTGGTAACGACCAAACAAAAATGGCGATCGCTAGAGCGTTAACAGACAAATGTGTATATAAATATAAACAGAGTTACGAACGGACCTAGTTTTCGTCATCTCCTGGGTAGGATCGATGGGCATTTGAAGAGAACTTCAACGAAAATCACCTCATGAGTACAGCCTCAGTAGCTATTTCCCTCAAGGCAAACTGCTAATTCAGCCAAACTTAAGGTGAGGGATGACGACGTTAACCACTCTCAATAATAAGTGAGGAGGGGAGAGTAATAAAAAGTACTGGTGGCTCACGTCTCCATTGTAATAAGTTTAGTACTCCTGAAGAGGCGTCATAGAGACTTGTAGAGTTTTTCATATTTTGACCTTATTCCATTTCCTCTTCAACAAAGATTGCATTGAATTGAGGTCACATTTCGACGATATGACGAGTTGTGACAAGTCCTGCTGCAACTATGCAACAATATAACCGTAATATTCGTCAGATCCCAAAAATTCAACAACCATTGTCCATTTGCTTTTGTGTGGAACAGACCATCAGACTAACTAAACATTTAGTTCTGGCAAATGAATGCCAGAAGGATAATAATCTTAAAATTCGTATAATGAGCGCAAATTTCACATGAGGAAAATCTCCTTAAAAAAAGGCAATGCCTAAAAACGTGACATCAGAACCACGTGGGAGGCCTCATTTCTTATTATTGGAGAATGTTCTAGAATGACTTCTTTGGAAATTTCCAGCGTGGGTTCTCTTGACATTTCCTATACCCTTCACCTTTAAGACTCCTGAAAGAAAAGTTTTCGCACTTTTCTTAAGCTTTCAAACTCCTTTTTTTGTTTCTTTTTTATAGTTCAATATATTCACAGTATATATGTATTACAAAACATTCCGCATGAAGAATGAGTCATCAGGCTGGATGTTCAAGGAACAGATGGTTCTTAAAAAATAACAGTATCAACTGGTATGGAAATATCCGCCGAAATATTAGTTAATTTTTTAAGGACCTTTCAAAATGATCCATATAATTGAAAGTCGCATCTTAGATAAATGAATTTTTTTGTCGGATGGAAAATACTAAATAAAACTCTGTCCACTCACTTACAAAAATTTAATTAAAATTGTCCACCTCATTGCTTGCACACTGTTAATTAGCAATCTACTGGCCAGGTTATTTTATTTATTGGTTACCTTAGAGTATCAGGTGTGAACAATTAATATAAAGTCGATTGTTTAATTGACATGAACAGTTGTCGGTGAAGGCTATATTGTGGTTGAGAAATGGAGTGCTATTACAATATACATTCTGTATGACATTTAGTTTCATAAGATTTATAATAGTAAATTGAATGAAGATTAAATATTTGGGTCTACTCAAATTATTATTCTGAAAGTATTCCTTTATATTACCATTATATGTTCGATACCTGAAAATTGTTTAATTGTTATTTATTTTCGACTCATTTAAAAGGTCCAGAGGTAGTGCCGAGTCACGGGTGGTGTAGAACACTTTTGATTATCGTAGGCAATACTTAATTGCTGTATTATTATTATGGGGGAGGTTTATACTCAGTGAAAACTGGAGTAAAATCCTTACCGGGGGAAAGTCCAACCGATATGGAGTTTGTGATTGTGACATGTTATGGGGAATTTAAAAATTTTCGCACGATTCTGGCAGTATCAAGAAGTAACCCTTGCTGTGCTTCTTTTATAATTGTTGTTGGCAGATTCAAGTTCTTGGTGCCTGCTATCGTTGTTTTTGGCACGAGTCCATTTGAACTAACTATAATAGGCATAACTATGGCAGATTTCAGTTTGTATACCTCTTAGAGCTCGATAGCCAATTCTTGATATTTTCTTAATTTTTCGGCATGGCATTTTTCTCATCATTGGGTACTGCAATGTCAATAATATCAGCAGTCTTATTGATCTTGTCAATAATGAGTATATCCGGTTTGTTATGGTACACAGTATGGTCAGTTATCATCGCTTCGTCCCAATACATCTTTATATAATCTTTTTTCCAATAATTTTTGAGGAATATTGCGATAATAAGCGACATTTCTGTCTTCCATGCCGAATTTCTCTGCTAGAGCGTGATGGTATATATTTGCCACGTTATTGTGTCTTTGTAAGTACTCATATCCAGCAAATATTTTACATCCAGCCGTAATATGTTGAATGGACTCATAAGCTTTGTTGCATAACCTACATTTGTCCGAGACACTACTGTCCTTGAGGATATGACGTCTGTATGATCTGGTGGCAATCACTTGGTCTTGGATAGCTGTAATGAAACCTTCTGTTTCTGAAAATAGCTTTCCAGACGTCAGCCACGCGACAGAATAAGCCAAGTCTACCTCCGAGTCATAAAGGCGACTGTAGTAACGACCATGAAGTTCCTTACTTTGCCATTCTGAAAGAAAGTGGGATTCATCTATAACTTCAGGATTGTTCCTACATTTCAAGTTCAAGGACGTAAACCAATCATCAAGTTTAACTATTTCTTTGAAGACGTGGCTATTATTATTATTATTTACCACCCTTTTCTAACAAGGGAGGGATTTAGGATGTTATTCAATGAATTTGGTCACTAAATAATTTCCTTTGCCCAGGCAAGAATCGAACTCGCCACTCTAGGTTTACCATGTGACATTAAGGTCAACGCTTTAACTCTACACGGCTAACCTGAGCCCCCTTGATTGCAGTATAAAAACTATACATGTAGATCACTGTATGGTTGTACTGTTTTTACTTTTTTATTTATTTTGACAGTCCATTTATTCACTGGGATGCTTTGGGTTGTTTTTAGCAGATTTCCCTTAAGGGAAATCAGCTATTGAGGTCGTACTCATGACACGATTTTCGAAAAATTTCTTCAAATGTCCATCGATCCTACCCAGGAGATGACGAAAATAAGGTCCGTTCAAAACTATATATATATATATATATATATATATATATATATATATATATATATATATACATATATATATATATATATTTGTCTGTTAACACTCTAGCGGTCGCAATGTTTGTTTAATCGTCACCAAACTCGGTATTTTAGCGCTTTATGTAAAAAGGACGATCAAGTTGGTTAACGGCTGAAATCGGACCAGTGGGAGGGGGTTTGGAGGAGGATTTTCAAAAATTCAAAATATCTCTGTTACTATACATCGGATCGAAAAATCGTATTTAACCAATCTTATTGCAAATTAAATTTACTATAAATATTGTTATATACATTTATTCTCTATCTTAAATATTAACCGAGATATTTGCATTTGTATTCTGCGTGTGGTCACCAGTAGGCTATGTTCGGACTTTCCGCCGAGAGCTCTGGTGGCCGTTTCTATAACTATTCGTCCCTCGTGAATAGGTTTAGAGGTTAGGTTAACTGTTTTTTGGGGCTAGAAACTACTGGGTTATTACGCCCTAAATAATGTTTAGGTTTAGAGGTTTCTTACTACTACAGTTGTTATAGGAGATGACGAAAATTAGGCCCGTTCAAAATTATATAAATTTTTATTTGATCGTTACGAAACTAAATTTTTGAATGTTTTATGAAAAACAAAAGATCAAGTTCGTTAATGGCTGAAATCGGACCAGTGGGAAGGGGGTTTAGAGTAGAGGAATTTCGAAAATTCAAAATATCTTTGTTATTATACGCCGTATCGAACAATTGTAAAGCTCCAGTTTCATTGCAAATGAAATTTTCAATAAATGACGTTATGTACATTTTTTCACTATCTTGATTATTAACCGAGATATTAGCAATCTTTAGGTTTCAGCCTTCAGTAAACCCCACTTTCAGTTATCGCACGTTGAAAATAAGCTTATCTATCATGAACTGTGTTATTTAAAGCAGAAATGCCAAATATTGTGTTCAAAAATTAGAGATAAGTGTATTGTAGATGTGATACGGGCAAATACGTTCTGGTGATTCATCCCCTTCCGCTCGTTTTTTCTTGGATTACTAAAATTAGAGTGATTGAAATTATTCTGTTTCATTATAAATTACAGTACTAGATATAATAATTTGTTTTCAATAAAATCAATATATTATATTCAGATATATTTCAGTAATTGTTGTACTTTTCATTCAAGAATATTTCTATCTATCTATTCAGCTTTGAGAGGTTGGCTGACCTGTAAGTTTACAATTCAGACGCTTCCTGTAGTGGTGGTTATTTGACAGTTCTGGCGGTGTTGTGTGCTATCTTAAATCTGCTTAGTTTACTCAGCTTCTGTGTGACGGGCTTTTTTATTCAATGATGGACTTGCTGAATCGGGCTATAAAAGGGATAGAATTGGTCGATTACTCCACCTGTTGGCTTGGCTGGCACTTAGCAATTAGTGGAAAATTGGACTGCTCTTAGGACCCCACTAGTGACGAGAATCACGTTTTAACACTATTGTAGCTAAAAGTTAGCGTCTAAAGGCGTCCGTAGCCAAAGCCGTGCTTAACGCTCACACTTATTGTCCAAATATTGAGCGAAGGGAAGCGAGGCGCCCGAAGGAAGGGAGCCAGGAATTCCTGTGCGTGCCCCATTGTAGCCCAGGACGCGGGCCTCCCTGTAGACTAGCGTGTCAGGACGTGACGCTCGTTGGCCCTCTAGCTGTCACACTTGGCAACCTCTCCTCCACATAGCTCCTTACGATAACAGGACTCTTGTCATTTGCTCTATTTACTCGTCATATATAACACAGCCAAAAATTTATTTAATAACGATAAATAAATAATAATAAAATAGCAGTCAACGTTAACAACCAAAGCTATATATGAAATCTATTTTTGGGGCTTTCTAATACAAAACGGAAAACCATAAAGGACACTAGATACGTCCACTACTATGAAACCATCTGCAAAAGTTGAAAAGCCCGTCACGCAGGGGGTGCGTAAACTATGCAGATTTTCCACGTTATAACATGACACACTACCAATCTTATGTCACCTTTATTTTCTACTTCTAAGTAAAACTAGGATGAGTAGAAGTGGAGGTTTACTAAAGGCCGAAAACACGAATAACTCGCTTAATATTTTAGCAACAAAAAATGTATAGAAGTAGTTGTAGTCATAACAACTTATTGTCAATATGAAATGAGTAGAAAAGGGGGTTAATTGTTTGTTTGAAAAGGTTCTAGGGCGAAAAACTTCTAGCCTACCAACGCCCTGTAATATCTATAACTCTCTTTTCGGTTAAGTACCTTGTTTTTGAGAGTATACTGTGTTTATGTAAATTGTCAATATTGTAATTTTTTGTAAATTTCTATTGTAATTATCTGTAAATGGCGGGTACAAAAACTACCTCCAATTATAATCTCTGATATGAAGAATAAGTTTCTAAAGTTTACAATTAGCCTATGGATGGTATCGTTGCCATGATAAGTTGGTAATCTGGGTGTCCTTAACTCATATATTGAAACCAGCCACCACCAGGAAGTCTCTTTTTTTTGTTTAACTAAATCTCTGTTGAATGTTGTGATGTATCTAGTTTGACGGCCACTGAACCTATGTTGTCACCTGAATTCATTCTTTTATCTCAGAAGATTGTAATTTCAAACGGGGTTCACTGAGCTATGTCAAATATTATCAAGTGTATTGGGAACGCAATAAACAATTAAGAAAAAGTAAATACTCTACTACCTAGGCTATCTTTCTAGTTTTAAATTCCTTCTCAGGGAATCCATTCCTGGTTTAGTACTTGGTTTGCCTTTAGCGATTTTGGAAATATTCCCATAATAATTCCAACAGGCTCCGTGTAGCGGTGATTGAGAGAAATCCCACATAGAGCTTTGCAATTACCACCCACCTCCTGAGGATGACGGCACGTACATCGGAAAAATATTGTTGACACACATTGATTATTTATATATTTATTTACATATTTCCGAGCTTCGCAACTATGGCGATATTGCTCTAAACAATAAACAACAAAAACAAAATAATAAAAGACAAAAATAGAATACAACTAATATAATATAGAAAATAGAACACAATAAACAACAACAAATACAAGAAAAAAAGTATTAGGTAATAATGAAGTATACAATAAAATACGAAAATAGAAACCAAGAAAGAATAACAAAATGCCAAGGTAGAAAGTAACGAAGATACTTAACAAATATAACACTACAACCAAACTAAAAATAATACGGAAGAAAAATAAATAAAAGGTGAATCGAAACAATATATAAAAAATATTTACAAATAAATAATACAATTAGTTAAAATAAATTTAACAAACATTGGGCACGACTGTAGTTCAAAAACCTCGACCGGTACCCTTTCCTATAAATCCTTGAGATAGTGTTAGCCTGAAGTTAGATCTACATATGTCTGTCTCTGATAAGCTCTATTTTAAGTTTCAACGATAGAATTAATGGTTGAACTATGAATTCTCATACCAATATCAAATGTTTGGTGCTCAGTGTTGTGTGTTTGATGAATCATGTCAACTAAACGCTATATTGATATTCCCACCAGCGATTTTGAGGTCTACACATAGAACCAAAAGTCCAGCGAGAAGGCTAATTACCATTATATCTCATTCTGCTGCCCATTAAATCATGTACAATCATCAATGCTACTCATCAATGTAGCTCTTCAATACTTTATTCTATCAGGAAAATCAGAAACAAGGGGTTTTATTAAAGAATAAAATAAACTGCCTTCTTGCAGGGGTTGTGAAAACTAAGCAGATTTCCCATGAGCTGATATGTGACCTCACAATTAATCTCAATCTCTTCCATAAGAAGAAACGTACATAAACAGGAAATGGAATATAAATTAGATATGAGACGTCTGGTGGCACAGTTACTCAAAGTGAAACAATTAGTAAAAGCCAATTATTACTGAAGACTGATTGCTCACAAAATGGAAATATCATATTAAATGTCCAACCAGATTGTTTATAAGCAATTTTCCTGTCCATCACATAATAATGGGGATACTATGAATTTTCGATTTTATCCCCTTTAAAACCCCTCCCCGTCTGGTCTCATTTCAGGCATTAACAATCTTGATGATTATTTTGACATAAAACTCAAAATCATTGAGCTTGGTAATGGTGAAACAAAAATTGCGACCGCTAGAGAGTTAAAAGGTAAAATTTCTTTTTTTCCCCAGTGTACCTATCAATTTACATATATACTATATATATATATATATATATATATATATATATATATATATATATATATATATAACATTTAAAGGATTTATGTAAAATTAAAGATCAAGTTCGTCAATCGCTGAAATCCGAACTGAGGGTGTAGAGGGGGAATTTCGAAATATCGCCGTGTATTTATATATATTTATACTTATTTGTTTCCTTCTTATAGTAACCCTATAAGAAGGCCGTTTATTGTTTCTGCATGTCCCATGCAAAATAGCATATCACATGCATTTGTAGTTGGTTACAATTAGTTTATACATAGATTATTTCAAAAGTATGAGATATACATATAAAAAGAATTAACAATAACAACGTTAAATTAATGTAAAAACATATAAGGAGAAGATTATTAGTCTTAAAAGAAAAAGAGAAAAGAAATAATGAATATCTATAAATATTTTAAGTATTGTAGATGTATCAGCTGTAATAAGTATTCAACCGATTAATTGTATCAAAAGCGTTTTAAAAGCATTATTATATTCTAAAAATAACTTCTCTTCTTCTATTGGAAATTTGCCTTTTTTTTGTTCTATGTCTTGTTTCAGTTTTTGTCGTTCGTTAGTCAGTAGTCTGCAATCGTATATTAAGTGTTGACTTGTTTGTGGAGTTGAGTAATCACATGGGCAAGTATTGTTGTCTTTTATGTTAAATCGTTGGTTGTAAGAATTTAGTTTACCATGTCCTTTTTATAATTGTGTAATGTAGAAGTCTGTCTGTATGTATTTGCTGTTGAAATATGTGTTAATGTTTGGAATGAAAAGTTTTAAATGTTGTCCTTTATTAGTTACAGTCCATTGTTGTTGCCATTTTTCAGTTAGATGAGCTTTTAACATATATTTTACGTGGGCTTTGGAGATTTTATTGTAACATTCTGGTAATTGGGAATCTTTTGAAGCAGACTTAGCAGCTCTATAAGACAATTTTTTTCCAAAATTATCAGAATGTGCTTTAACCCATGAAAAGTATATGTTAATGTGATTTAATTCTGCTATAAGTTCTCTGATTTGTGTTGTTAACGGGCCATAGGTTGTACGGTTCTGTAGTTTTTGTATCGTTACTTTACGTCCGTGTATATACAAAGTGTATTATGTTGTGTATGTTCAGTTTGTATTTTTTGTAATATATTTGAGCGACCTGATTTCCGATATCTCCTTGGAAGGATCGATGGACATTTGAAGACATTCGATGTAAAATTCGTTAATATGCATAAGACAATCTGATTGGAAGAGGACAAAGGAAATGGACCAGCCGTCCCAATAATCTTTGCTCTCGGCCAGTTCTCGCTTCAGCACACTTCCTATTTCGTAACGAATTACTTTCCCTCAGCAGCTGTTAATTCTATTCTCAGACTCTCCACTCTCTGTCTTATGCTTCGGGAGAGGTTTGCATAAGGGAAACCATCGCAAATAACGTCCACAGTCGTTGTTTAAAGAGAATATTTACTCAGCCAGAGAGGAATGGGGTTTGCACCGGGTATCTAATGAAACAATGAGGGATACCCAAATGGAAACGTGTTTCAACTTACGTGAACGAAAAAATTTCTTGAGTGCATTTCAGTTAGACGAACTAATGGAAAACCATGACCGACACATGTTCGTTTGCTTTTTAGCAACATCACCTGCGTATGCAGGATCAATAAAGAATTGCCGCTTGTTAGTCGTTTCTAGTAAGAAACATCACTGAAGTCAATTACATATATTTATATAATAGAGTTAATGTGTGTGTGTGTATGTATATATATATATATATATATATATACTAGCGGACCCGACAGACGTTGTCCTGCATGATATTTCAAGCGATTAGGATATTAAATTTAATAATATTGTTTAAAACAAAAGCTACTTTTAATAACTCAAAAACAACTTTTGTTTTGTGCACGCTTGCCTAAAAACTAATAGAAAATGAAATATCGTGAATTTTTTATTCAAGCCTACCATATAACCCCTGCTCCCGTTCGAACCTAAAAAAATTAATGTAGCTTATAATCATGGAAGAATTAATGATAATTTACATATAGAATTTTGTTAAGTTCGGTTCAATCGTTAGTGCCCAATAAAATTGTTGGCTCCCACTTTAATTTTTTAGTGTATATCTCGTTTATACTTTGTTATAAGACAAAAGTGAATATAACAAAAGTTACTCTAAATAACAAAATAAACAACTTTTATCCAGTGCATATTTGCCGAAAAACCAATAGGAAACGAAATATCGCTATTTTTAGCAGTATATATATATATATATATATATATATATATATATATATATATATATTTGAAATTAAATGGAAATAATTTTCCATTTTTGAGGTAGTGAATGGTGGTGGAATTTTGAACTGATCTCTGTTTAGAACTATCAGAAACAGGCATCGTTCCTTCCCAATAATTTATTCTAAGTGACAGAGCACTTTCGGAGTATTCCCTCCATCATCAGAGCCATCTGCACAGAGAAGTTGTAGAAATCAAGGATTCCCTATGTCTGTCACAGGGGGGAAATAATTTTTCTTATTTCATACATGGGATCGGTTGCATTTGCAGAACATATTCAAATATCACCTTCAAATGGAAACCTGCTCAATGATGGTAGAATGATTCGATAACCATTTCTTCTTATTGTCCGGAGTTGTAAAAAATATAAAACCCAAAAAAATAAACAAAATTGTACAAATGGTTTTTTAGCCAAAGTTTTCATTTGAACTGGGTGTGAATTTAAAAAATTTTCTACAAAGGTGCATTGAGTGTTATCATATTTATTCCATTGCAGTACTCGGAAATCTGCATGACGGATTTTAGCAGCCTTAAGGGAAATCAGCTATTGAGGTCGTACTCATGGACGCGATTTTCGAAAATTTTCTTCAAATGTCCATCTATTCTACCCAGATGACGAAAATGAGGTCCGTTCAAAAGAATATATATATTTGTCTCTTATCTCTCAATTGGTCGCAATTTTTGTTTGATCGTTACCAAACTCGATATTTAAACGTTTTATGCAATCAAGTTCGTTAATGGCTGAAATCGGACCAGTGGGAGGGGGGTATAGAGTGGGGGATTTTCGAACATTCGATATATCTCCGTTACCATACGTCGGATCAAAAAATTGTATAGAACCAATCTAATTGTAAATTAAATTTACTATAAATATTGTTCTATACATTTATTCTCTGTCTTGAATATTACCCGAGATATTTGCATTTTTATTAAATTTGGGCCGATAATGGATGACTGAGTTTCCCGCCAAAAGCTAGTTCGGCCCTTTGCAGTAACTGTTCGGCTCTCGTATGGAGATTTCTCTATTGTACAACTTCACGTGGGAAATCTACTTAGTTTACGCAGCCCCTGCGTGACGGACTTTTTCTCATTTAGGTGGATAAAAAGTGAAAAGAATCCTTGTTTTGACTTCCTGTCGACTATAAACCAACTTCTTTGGAAAACATTAGCCACAGTTATCGTATTGTGGAAAATTCAAAATGCAGCCAGACTTTAAATGCATTTTTGTCAATCATTGAATAATTTGCGCTCATAAACTATCCTCTCTGCCATTTTATTATTATTATTTATTAACGCCCTCTTTTTGCAACTTAGGCTAATTGGGACGGGTTATCTACAGGTTACCACCCTTTTCTAGCCAGGGTGGGATTTAGGATTTTATTTAATGAATTTCCTCACTAAATAAATTCCCTTGCACAGACGGGAATCAAACTCGCCACTGTAGGTTTACCATGTGAGATTAAAGGGAATGCTTTAACTCACATGGCTAACCTGAGCCCTCTCTGCCATTTACGGTTTAATTTATAAAGTAATCTCAACTATAATCCATTATCGCTAATGAGGACAAATCAACCATAGGTTACCACCATTTTCTATCCAGAGTTTGTATAAACATTATATAAATTGTTGTTAACACTTTGGCAATCCTCATCAAGTTATCAAGTTTATATAACGGAAATGAAATGTAAATTTATTAAATGAAAGTAGTAAATAAAAATGAAATAATAGATAAAGGTTTTCAAATTAGTTAAGGAGAATAGAAAGTGGTCTCAACCTTACAGCCTTGCTCTATAATTCCGTTTTTATTACCCATAAAATTGTTGTCCTACAAAATTTCTCCATTTTCTATAACTCAATGAATATTCATTAATTGTCGAAGTAAGATTAGAATCGTAAAAATGTGTTCTTCAGAATGAAAAAGACTCAACTCTGGTAATTTGATTCCGGGAAACTTTCTTTCAGTGCTCAGGAGTAACTTGATTAAGCAGTGAAGAGTATTCGTAAATTAATTTAATTTCACTAGATTCCTTAGTAATTATTCTAATGTAGACATTCTCTTCGTCATGATCTTAAAGTTAGAACAGTTAACTTTTGAGGAGTATTTAATCAATTTCAATTGATTTCCATTTCCTGTAATGTTTAAAAAAAATTATTAAAATGCTAAAAGTATTGAGAATACTAAAAGTAACTATTGTCGGAAGTGCTTTCCAACCCGTTAAGCGGAATGTTTTATAAATTCCAAAAATTTTATAAAAAGGGGCAGCGTTAAATACGCAGATTTCCCACTTACGTCCCGTATTTGCGTTTATCTTATGACTTAAAAGTTCAATGAGTACAATATTTATTATTTAGGCGTCAAATAAAGTGCTTCATAACATAACAGCTAACTGTTGATATGACATGAGTAGGAGCGGGGGTCTACTGAAGGCTAAAAACTAAGAAACGCTTATATCTCGGTTAATATTAAAGATAATGAAAATATGTAAATAACAACATTTATAGATCTTTAAATTCTCAATAAGATTGATGCTATGCAAATTTTCGATCCGACGTACAGTAATGGATATATTTCGAATTTTCGAAACTCCTCCCCTCTAAACCGAGTTTGGTGACGATAAGACAAAAATTGCGACCGCTAGAGCGGTGACAGACAAATATATATATATATATATATATATATATATATATATATATATATATATATATAAAATTTTGGACGCATCTCATTTTCGACACCTCCTAGGTAGGATCAATGGACAATAGAAGAAAAATTTCGGAAATCGCGCCATGAGTACAACCTCAATAGCTAATTTCTCTTAAGGGAAATCTGCTAAAAGGGTGACAACCAATTAGTCATAGGTGCAAAAAGAGGACGTCAATAAAAAAATTAATCATTTTAATCACGTCTGTTGTTCATCTAATCCTTAATGAGACCAATAATATTATTTGAGGCATAAAAAAGAGCTTCCCGTCTCTTTGTTATTGTTATAAAGCGAACGTTTTGCCCCCCTGAGTACTGACAAAGATAAGTTTTAAAATGATTCTCCACAGACAATATACACACAACAGGAGAATAGGAACTTGTGAATATGAGCTATAACCAATGCGGCAATCTGTCAAAAATAAGCTTTCAATAATCTGTTGACATATTATCTCATTTGTTAGCGCTCATATTCACGTGATTTAGCAGATTTCCCTGAAGGGAAATCTGCTATTGAGGTCGTACTCATGACCCATGAGCGGTCGTAATCTTTGTTCGATAGTTACCAAACTTGATATATAATCGTTTTATACAAAAAGACAGATCAAGTTCGTTAACGGCTAAAATCCGACCAGGGGGGGGGTTTAGTGGGGTAGAATTTCGAAAATTCTTAATATCTCCGTTATTATGCGTTGGATCGAAGAATTGTATAGACCATTCATATTGAAAATTTAATGTTCTATAAATGTTGTTATATAAATTTATTCTCTATCTTCAATATTAACAGAGATATTTGCATTTTTATAAAGTGTGTGTGGATAACGGACCGAGATGAGATCGGCTGAAGTCGCTTATATTCGTGAGATTCCCCCGAAAGTTAGTTCGGCTCGCGTGAAATTGGTTTAGCGACTCGTTACGACTACTGTTACAAGTATGCAGATTTCGCTATTGTAAAACTTTACGTGGAAAATCTGCTTAGTTTACGCAGCCCCTGCGGGTCGGACTTTTTATTCTCGTGATGGGTCTATATTGACCTTTAGCTTAACAAATGCCCAGAACGGCAAAAAATTTGCTTTAAAGCCATATAGAGTGTCGGTGGGACCTGAAGTTCTTTTTTACTGCCTTAAATGTAATTCGTTACATTTCCCTTAAGGTAAATACACTTTTGAGGTTATACTCATGAAACGATTTTCGGAAAATGACTTCCCATGTTCAGAGATCTTAAGTAGAAAATTACGAAAACGAGGTCCGTTGAATTTTATGTATTGCTCGCGCACGCATGCGCGCAACCGCCCACACTCCCTCCCCCCACACACACACGCGCGCGCTCGCACACACACACACACACACACACGCGCGGGAGCACACACACACGCGCGAGCACACACACACATACATACACACACACACACACGCGCGGGAGCACACACACACACACACGCGCGGGAGCACACACACGCGCGCGAGCACACACACACGCGCGAGCACACACACAATTACATACACACACACACGCGCGCGCGCACACCCACACACACACACACACACACACACACACGCGCCCACACACACACACGCGCGAGAACACACACACATACATACACACACACGCGCGCGCGCACACCCACACACACACACACACACACGCGCGGGAGCACACACACACGCGCGAGCACACACACACATACATACACACACACACGCGCGCGCGCACACCCACACACACACACACACACACACACACACACACACACATTTTACATTTTCCTCATAATACCTTTATTGGTGGATAGCCAAAAGCAGATAGCAATTGAAAACCACTCACCATCTCCTTGTTACCTTCTTATTCCGTTTTTCGTACCCAGAATATCAGGTGTACCTATTCACTGGTTCAATTGTCCCATGTAGCCTGTAGATACATCAACAACATTTATAAGAATTTATGATCTATGGAACAGTTCAAGTAAAGTGATATTTGTTTCATTCGCTATATTCTCCTCATGATATTACAACACAACCTATGAATGTTAAAATCTATCAGACTGTCTTATTTTAATACAATAAACATTTTATTTTGCTTAGACTTTACTTCTTTTATAATGCTATTATTTTTTCTGTAAGAGTGAAATGAAATCTTAAAAATGCAAATACTCTTAACTTCCTTAATCCTGAAAGAAGTGATTTAATGTAGTGCTCATTTAATTATAATTGCTCGCTCCATTTGAGGAAAATAAAAAAAGGAAGAGAGATTTGACAAATCGTTTCATGCATTCAACCACCTCTAAGGGGAAACTTTTAAATATTGCTAGATTAGTGGGTGGGGATAACGAGAGGATTCAAATATTTCAAGGATGTTACATCCTCCACACTTTGCCTCATAAACATATGTTATGAAAGTTATCACTGAAGGACGATATAACTGGCTGCCATTTGTTGAAGGTCAACATATTTATCACAGGGAACCTGAAACGCTAAGCCCTCTCATAACATCAGACCAGACCTAATGTTTTCTGTGTTATTATTAATATTAAGAGTAAAGATTGTTTTATTTATTATTTTTTTTTTTTTTTAGATCTTGGAGGAAAAATCGGCCAATAGGTATAAGGTATTAAATTCAAATGATAAGAAACCCATGATGTTGGAAAATAGTGTCACATCAACATATTAGCTCTGAAGGGGGTACACCAATGTCTGAGAAACTAGAGGCCTAAGAATATTGAGAAGTGAACATAAAAGAAAATGAAAGAATTTATAAAGAAAGAAATTAAGGAATCTTGGTGGCTGCTAATTATTTTCCGACTTTGCGAGTGTATTTCTCCTCAGAAGGGAAGGAACAAAAGAGATTAAGCCATAAGAGGCAACATTTCTCCTCATCCTGTTTTCAGTACCGAAGAGATGGACTCAAAATAGGAGAGGAACGCACAATCTCTCTGAAAATTGGGTGATTTAGAAAATTACAAAGAAAGACGAAATACGACATGAACAATAGTGAAAACATAAGATGATAGGGAGAAAATGAAGCGGAAGAAAGGTGCAGGTGGTTTTGGCAAGGAAAGGAATGCGAGGAAAATAAGGGTTACCTTATAAAAGTCCGTCACGCAGGGGCTGCGTAAACTAAGCAGATTTCCCCCGTGAAGTTTTAAAATAGAGAAATCTTCATACTGCTAACACTTAACACCACCGTGAGTAAGTACAAACGGTAATGAGAAGTCGTTAAGTTAATTTTAATAAGCTCCCAACGGAAACGGTTTATGAATTGTAAACAAACAGGTCTACCAAACACTGAAAGCTGAACAGATAGACATATTCTACACCGGAAAGAAAAACAATTACTGATATACATCTGAATATAACACATTAACTTTATTGCAAACTATTTGCTATATCTAGTACTGCAATTTATATTGAATCAGGGTAATTTATATTTTAATAACTGAAATATTAGGAGTCCACGAAATAAAGAAGGGGGGGGGGAGGGCATCATCAGAACGTATTTGCATATATCTTAGTAAAAGGAAACGACCTAACTAATTCGGAAACTTAGATAATAGCCGCACACACACTTAATAAAAATGCAAATATCTCGGTTAATATTCAAGATAGAGAATAAGTGTATATAACAATATTTATTGTAAAGTTAATTTTCAATAAGATTGGTTCTATACAATTTTTCGATCCGACGTATAGTAACGGAGATATTTCGAATTTTCAAAAATATCCCCTCTAACCCCAACCCCCCCCCTCTCCCACTGGTCCGATTTCAGCTATTAAACAAAATGATCTTTCTTTTTATTTTAACATAAAACGATTAAATACAGAGTTTGGTAACGATCAAACAATAATTGCGACTGCTAGAGCGTTAACAGACAAATATATATATATATACTAGCTCAGACACCCGGCTTCGCCCGGGAATTCATTTGAGGCTGAATGGTGATGGTATTTTTTAGCAGGCTTTACATTGCACAATATTTTGACATTTACCCGTCCCAGTGTTTAGGGTTAATACCCGTCGTTGCTGTGGATTTGCTAATAATAAAATTATTTGTTCGATAAGGCTTCACAGTCTTTGATATTTTTATATTTCCCGTCTCTTATTCATGTAAATATGGTGAATTTTTATTTCAGGCCTCCCTTTTAACCCCCCTCCCGTTCGAACCTAAAAATTTTAATATAACTTATAATCATGGAAGAATTAATGCTAATTGACATACAGAGTTTTGTTAAGTTCCGTTCAGCCGTTATTGCCCGCTAAAGTTTTAACGTATAACTCATTTATACTTAGGTATACGACAAAAGTGTATATAACAAAAGTTACTCCAAATAACAAAATAAACAACTTTTGTTATGTTTATATTTGCGGAAAAACCAATAGGAAACGAAATATCGCTATTTTTAATTTCAGGCTTCCCTTATAACCCCCACTCCTGCCCGTCCATAGAAATGTTGGTATGGCTTATTATAATGAAGGCCTCACTGCTAATACACATACCGAGTTTTATTTAGTTCGGTTGAGTCTTTTTTGGCAAATAATATTGTTGACTCCCGCTATAATGTTTAGCGTATAACGCATTTAAACTTCGGTATACGAAAAAAGTGTATATAACAAAAGTTACTCTAAATAACAAAATAAACAACTTTTGTTATGTGCATATTTACCGAAAAACCAATAGAAAATGAAATATCACTATTTTTAATTTCAGGCTTCCCTTATAACCCCCACTCCTGTTCGTCTCAGAGAAAATTAATATAGCCTAAAGTCTAAGTTGGGTTAGTAGTAATATACATACCAAGTTTCATAAAATTCGGTTCAGCCGTTTATGCGTGAAAAGGTAACAAACAAACAAACATACAGGAAAGAAACAAAATGCAGATATGGTGTCTATGACATGTGAAACGAAAAGTTATTGTGAAATTACGCGAAAAAAATCAATGTACAGACAGAGGTTACAATTTTATATATATATATTTGAACGGACCTCATTTTCGTCATCTCCTGGGCAGGATATATGGACGTTTGAAGAAAATTTTTGAAAATCGCGTCATGTGTACAATCTTAATAGCTGATTCCCCTTGAGGGAAATCTGCTAAAAAAATAAGATGATAGGGGGAAAATGAAGCGGAAGAAAGGTGGAGGTTGTTTCTGCACGGAAAGGAATGCGAGGAAGGCCGCATTTATGGTTACCTTATAAAACGTCCGTCACACAGGGGCTACGTAAACTAAGCATATTTCCCACCTCCTGGATAACACTGATGATCTCATCTCACATGTCGGACTGAAAAACAGAAAGTACGAATTACTCGCTTAGTATTCGACTTACAAAAAAAATGCAAAAAGAAACAATTGTAGAGCATCAATATTTTAAAAGATTGGTACTATAACATTTTTCGATCTGACTCATTATAACTAAGATATTCTGAATTTTCGAATCCCCTTCCCTACAAACTCCCCTTATTCGTGGTCCTATTTCTGTCAATAACAAATATGATCTTTAGTGTTTAGTGTATCTTTAGTGTGTGACTGAAACGGCTAAATGTCGAGTGGGACTATACCAGACTCGATATTTAACTGTTATTACCGTTCACTTTATGCTCAGGATAATTAGGACGGGTTATCTACAGGTTACCACCCTTTTCTAGCCAGAGTGGGACTACGGATTTTATAAGGATCAATTAAAAGACCTTGTCCTCTACTATGGTTTTCATCTCCTCTCTATTATTACTATATAGTGGTTCATTTATTATTTTTTAGTTGTCTTTTGCATCACAGTTGCTCTGGTGTACATTTCAGGGGTTTCCTCTTACTGTGATACGTTTATATAGTTTTCCTATCTGCAATTTGTGTTGTTTTTAATTTTATTTATAGTTTTAAGTCATTGACATACGTTTATCGTTTTTAACTTCTTTAATTTTATTAGTTGACTATTTATTAAATGTTCTAATAATTATTTATTATCATAGGATTTATATTGGTTTTAACGTTTTTATTCTTTATTTTTGTTTTTGTGACTGTTTTTTACACTGTTGACCATGATTGTTAGATTGACACAAGGTTTTTGTTTGACTGCAGGCACTGACGAGCGTTGACTCCGAAAGTGCACTTTGCATAAAATTAAAAATAATAGTAGAGGACGAGGCCTTTTTAGTGATCCTTATCAATTGGTTCCCCTACCATTCAGCATATTCCAGAGATATCTAAGGATTTTATTTAATGAGTTTGTCACTAAAATAAATTCCTTTTGCCCAGGTGAGAATTGAACTCACGACTCTAGGTTTCATGAACAACGTCTTGAAGCTCTTCAACTAGAGGCGAAAGAAATACTTAATAATAAAAAACTGTTGGACTAAGCTAAGTATCTAAATGAGGTGAAACCGAATGCCTTTGCGTAGACTTGGAAGAAAAGCTTTGTCAAATGATTCTTAAATTCTGTTCGCCTAATTATGGATTGGAAAGTCGACTTTCAACTGTTACGGCAATCTTCAGCAGGATCCTCTCTTCTTTCGTTCTATTCATTTGCAGTTCTACTTCTCAAGAAGTATCTCTACTCCCCTAGAAGCGTCGTTCTTAATTACAGCTGACTACGCTTCTAGTAAAGTTAGACGCTAGAAGGACGATTCTTACGAATTATGACTCCATTATGAAAAAGATGGTTCAAGAAAACTTGTACTAAAAATGAAGAGAAAAACTGAACAAGGTTATTTTAACAGTAATGGCCGACAACTGCAGAATAAATAAAAGTTCAGAATCTTTTGGAGTATTTATTTTAGAACTTAAATGCGTACTCCAAGTTTTGTCTGCAGAACAATTGGATTGCTTTAAGTGACGACATTAAGGAGCCATCTCTCTAGCTGAAACATTCGTATTAGCTATGAAGAAGGAGCCACCTTCCATCGAAACACTAGAAGCTGAACATTATTACTGCAAAGGAGTTTGAGTTGTTTAATCAGGTTTTTAAAATGATATTTTTCTTTCCTTCTATTAGTTACTTTGACCAAACTATTTGATATTACTGTTGTCATACCTTTCGGTGGAGACCGTCGTCACTGGCTGATGGTCGAGTACAGCTGGCATTGTGCTATAGATGCAATGGCACCATCTTCAAACCCGTCGAAAAGTTGTACTGTAGAGTACAACTTTTCGACGGGTTTGAAGATGGTGCCATTGCATCGAAAGCGCTTGCCAGCTGTACTCCACGATCAGCCAGTGACGACGGTCTCCACCGAAAGGTATGCCAACAGTATTATTTATATTGGCGGTTCTAACCATTTATTTGAATTATTTGATATTATCTTCTTAATTTGTTGGCAGGGTCTGTAAATAAATAATCATTTTTTCCTCATTTGGATATCTTCATTTTAGCAGATTTCCCTTAAGGGAAATCAGCTATTGAGGTTGTACTCATGACGCGATTTTCGAAATTTTTCTTCAAATGTCCATCGATTCTACCCAGGAGATGACGAAAATGAGGTCCGTTCCAAACTGTATATATATATATATATATATATATATATATATATATATATATATATTTGTCTATTAACGCTCTAGCGGTCACTATTTTGGTTTGATCGTTACCAAAATCGAAATTTAGTCGTTTTATGTAAAAAGAAAGATCAAGTTCGTTAACGGCTAAAATCGGACCAGTGGGAGGGGGGGTTTAGAGGGGAGGATTTTCGAAAATTCAAAATATCTTCGTTACTGTACGTCGGATCGAAAAATTGTACAAAATCAATCTTATTGCAAATTAAATTTACCATAAATATTGAACATTTATTCTCTATCTTGAATATTAACCGAGATATTTGCATTTTTATGAAATCTGGGTGGCTAACGTACGAGATGAGATCAGCTAACTTCAGTTCTAGTCGTGAGTTTTTGCCAAAAGCTAGTTCGGCCGTTTCCGTAACTGTTTGCCTCTCGTGAAATTGGATTAGAGTCTCGTTACTACTACTGCTACTAGTATGCAGATTTCTCTATTGTAAAACTTCACTAGGGAAATCTGCTTAGTTTACGCAGCCCCTGCGTGACGGACTTTTTTAAATTGGGCTGCTTTTGATGACCTTCATGAAAATTCTTCTCTGACTGGAAATTTAAGTCGTCGATTGACTCACTCACATGGAATTTAGAATAAGTCGAGAGACGAGACTGCAGTGCTTTGCTGTGGTTGCGGCTAGACAGTCTGTACGTGCCCTGACCTCCTACACGCCTTTTGCCATAACCCATCTTAACGACTAAACTCGCCGCCAGTCTTGTTCTCTACCTCATCACTTCAGCCATCCTAACCCTACACATGCTAACTCTAAACAAAGCCATATAATTATTTTAGTCGTCTTAACAGAACCCCAGAGAATAAGGATCCTCCTCAACATTGGTCTGCATTTTAGCAGAAGAAATATAACAAATAGTATAAATGGTTAAATGAGATTGTAGCAGCTGGGCCGCGTTGCCCCTAGTTACCACTTAACCTTACTCGTAAAATAGACAGTCAGTGCTATAATGTTTAGACAGTCAGAGGCTAGTGTTAGCTTATTACATATATCTGCGAACTACAACAGCCGAGCACCACATCATCTTCAAGCCAGCACAACTGAAAAGAAGCAAGATTGACCTAAAGAAGTTTAAAAACATGAGTCGGAATCGTGAGTAAAAAACAAGTTTATTTTACATAGATACCGGCCAGCAAGAAAGCATCCTTCCATGTTTTTGTTTTCTGCTCCATCTTGGCCAGCAGGATAGCCTCACATTAACCTCTCACTTTACTTGAAGGACCGTAATTCATTTATATATTTCTGTGTTCATAATTTTAAGCTTGTGTTATTATTTTTATAATTTATTATTTATGAAAATACACTAATCCTTATTGTTTGGAATCAAGATTTTATTTATTTATAGGGACACCTTCTGAATACTAAAATAACACTCCCCATAAGATCTTTAGTCTGATTTGGTGTTATGGCAGGTGGAAGTGAATTCTAGTGCAGGTTGAGGAAAAATGGCCTCACTTACACATTAACAATTTATTGAAGCGACAGAGCATCATCATCATGGCCTGTTGACACACCAACAAACAATAATTAACCTATCTCTATTACAATATTTTTAAAAGAACTCATATAGATAACATAGTCATAAATCAACAAAAATTATCTATCCTAAAACTAAACTACAGAACATTAAAACCTTTCACACATCAACAGTTCCTAGATCATTAGTGTCTCGTATGTACACGTGCGAAATTTTCTTAGTTTACGAAGATCTTTCGTGGCGTACTTATTAGCAGATTTCCCTTACTGGAAATAAGCTATCGAGGTCGCACTCATGACGCGATTTTCGAATTTTTTCTTAAAATGGAAATGACGAAAATGAGGTCTGTTCAAAACTATTATATATATTTGTCTGTTACCGCTTTAGCGGTCGAAATTATTGTTTAATTGTTACCAAACTCGATATTTCGTAATCTTTTGTGTAAGAAGAAAGATCAAGTTGGTTAATGGCTGAAATCGGACCCGGGGGAGGGGGGGGGTTTAGAGGGGAAGAATTTCTATTTTCAGATCGAAACTTGTATAGAACCAATCTCATTGCAAATTAAATTTACTATAAATATTGTTCTATACTTTTTTCTGTATCATGAATATTAACCAAGATATTTGGATTTTAAAGTTTTCCTCTTTCAGTAAACCCCCACTCCTACTAGTCATAAATAAAGCTGTTATATCAGACCACGATTAAAGTTAAATGCCAAATATTGCTTTCAACAAAGCTTTATTATACGAGATAAAAACAAATACGTTCTGATACCCCCTCCCTTCTTTTATTCTTGGATAACTAAAATCTGAGTGATTGAGATAGACATTATTCCGATTCATTTCAAATTACTGCACTAGTTATAGTGAATAGTTTTCAATAAAATTAATATGTTATATTCATATATATTTCATTAATTGTTCATCTTCCCGGTTGAGAATAATTCTATCTATTCAGCACTGCAATGTTGGCTGTCCTGTTTGTTTACAATTCAAACCCTTAGTTATTATTAACTTGTAAATTGACTGAATGATTTCTTATTACCGTTTGTATTTACTCATTAACATTCACGGTGGTGTTACCAGTAAGATTTATCTGTTTTAAACCTCCTCGTGGGAAATCTGCTTAGTTTACGCAGCCCCTGAATGACGGACATTAAGAGTTCTACGAAAAAATTTTGTATGTTGTAATCTGCCAAAAAATATATAGTTCAACTTTGTAACCGATTTTGAAGTTTCATGCTTATTTTGCATTATTCTAAAATTTAGAATCCTGATATCCAATTAAATATTAAAGAGAATTTATATGAGCCATGAAATTCAAAACGATTAATTGTCAAAGAACACTTCTCCAAAAAATCTCCATTTATCCTCAGATGAAAACCGAATTATTTAGTGAACTAAATTATCACAATGGAACACAAGTGTCGTATTTAGTGGTTCTCTCTAGTGGGATGTTTCTTGGGTTCATATTAGCCTTGTTCAGATCAGTCTTCATTCATTTGGCGAACCTAGATGGAAAAAATGGGCAAGATGTTGCCATAATTAATTATGTCGTCAGCTACATCATTCTTGATATATATTACAACGTGATATATATTCCCATCATTGCTAGTTGATATTCGAAACTGTGTTAGGGCTCAGGTTAGCATGTGAGACGAGACGTTCGTCTTAAATAACTAGGTCATGGGTTTGATCCCCGCTTCGACAATAGGAGTTTATTAGGAACGAAATAAAATAAAATCTTGATGTTCGCATTGGCATCCTGTAGATAAGCCGTCCTTACGCTAATAAAACAAAAATAGAATTGACATTGCTGTTTAATTAACTCAAATGGTTCTCAAATGGAAGTAAAGATCAATTCAACACATTGATATTTCATTTCGTATATATTTTTTCCATCAGCTATAACATATAATAATAACATTTTGACAAAATCAATATATACAGATGATTATGACGTTTCGAAGATGATTGGTTGAAATTTTCCAGTTCTCAGACCTAGGCGCTATCTGTCACGCGCATATCTGTTTTAGCGGATTTCTCTCAAGGGAAATCAACTATTGAGGTCGTGTTCATGACCCGATTTTCTAAAAATTCTTCAAATGTCCATCGATCCTACTCAGGAGACGAAAATGACGTCCGTTCAAAATTATATATATATATATATATATATATATATATATATATATATATATATATATAATTATTCGCCTGTTAATGCTCTAGCGGTCGCAATTTTCGTTTGATCGTTACGAAACTCGATATTTAACAGACAGATCAAGTTCGTTAATGGCTGAAATCGGACTAGGGAGTGAGGGGGGTTTAGAGGGGGGATTTTCGAAAATTCGAAATATCTCTGTTATAATGCATCGGAACAAAACATTGTATAGAACCAATCTTATTGCAAATTAAATTTACTATATATATCGTTATATACATTTATTCTCTATCTTGAATATTAACCGTGATAATTGCATTTTTCAGTTTTCAGCAAACCGCCATTTACTAATGTTACGCAAAAAATACTCTGCTACATCATCACGCACATGATTGGAAGTTTAAATCCCAAAAATTGTATTCAAGAGACCATTATTTTAGTATACGAGATACATGCAAATATGTCCTGGTGACTCCTCCCCCCCCCCATCTTAAAGTTTTGGACTACTAAAATTTTATTGATTGAGATAACAATTAATCTGACTCATTATTAATTACAGTACTAGATATAGTAAATAGTTCTGAATCAAATAAATGTGTTATATTCTGATATATTTCGGTAATTCTTTTTTTTTCGCGGTGTGAAGTGGGCCGACCCGTTTGTTTACATTTGTACCCTAATGCTTCCTGTCGGCAGGTTATTGAAATTGGATGAAACATTTCTTATTTCCGTTTGTATTTATTCACGGTGTTGTTGTGTTACCAGTATGTATATTTATCTATTACTAAACTTAACAAGGGAAATCTGCTTAGTTTACGCAGCCCCTGCGTGACGGACTTTTTCATCTTCTAGCATAGAATTCAATTTCATCCTATGTAATTCAAGCCCGTCATCTGTCCCGTAAGGTCTTCGGTGGTCAATTATTTATTATAAGAATTATTTTATTATGCTGATCATAACATGATTATTGTATAATATTAAGACATTAGCAGATTTCCCTTGAGGAAAGTCAGCTATTGAGGTCGTACTCATGACGCGAGTTTTGAAAAAATTCCTTAAATGTCCATCGATCCTACCCAGGAGATGACGAAAATGAGGTCCGTTCAAAATTATATATATATTCTGTTAACGCTCTAGCGGTCGCAATTTTTGTTTAATTGTTACCAAAGTTCATATTTCATCGTTTTATGTAAAAAGAAAGATCAAGTTCGTTAATGGCTGAAATCGGACCAGTGGGATGGGGGGGTTAAAGGGGGGGATTTTAGAAAATTCAAAATATCTCCGTTATTATGCGTCGGTTCGAAAAATTGGAAAGAATTAATCTTATTGCAAATTAAATTTACTATAAATATTGTTCTATACAGTTTTTCTGTATCTTGAATTTAACCGAGATATTTGCATTGTGTGTGGTCGGCAGGAGTCGGCTATGTTCGGGACTGTCCGCCGAGAGCTAGTGCGGCCGTTGGCAGATTTCTCTTCGTGAAAGGTTTAGAGACCCTTACTCTACTGTTATTATTAGGCAGATTTCTCTATTGTAAAACTTCACGTGGGAAATCTGCTTAGTTTACGCAGCCCCTGCGTGACGGACTTTCATTTTAATGTCATTTCATAATACCTGAGGTAAACATCAATGAAATAAATATATGTGTGTGTATATGTGTGTGTGTATGTGTGTGTGTGTGTGTGTGTGTGTGTGTGCTCGATAATAATCAAGTGACCGAAATTTAAGGATGTCAGTTGATGGCATTCGCCACACTTAGCCTGGATATGGTGGGTCCCAAATTTCCATTCTTTTGAAAAACTGAAACTCATTAACGCTTTCTTCCATTTTCGCTAGGCTACCTGGATGGGAATATTCAAAAACACGATGTATAGGGTACGGATGTGGAATAGACGCCTGGCGGTTCCCCAGGATGGTTTCAGGAGGCTTGATGGTAGTTCGGGCTACTGCGGCTACCTTCGTTCTTGTTACTCACGTTTGTAAATAGCTGGATAGTCACCAGGCAGGTATCTACCATCCACCATCCTACCAACCTTCCTGTAGTGCGGCCTCGGGTCAAGGGATGACTTACGAGTATGACTCTCTTAGATCCTGTCCACAGTCAAATCCCGTCCCTATATGCTTATGATATATATTTATATATATATATATATATATATACATATATATATGTGTGTGTGTGTGTGTGTGTGTGTGGGTTTTTAAAAAAATGAGATTTGAGACTTTTTTAAGATAGGAAGTAACTCTGCCTATGTATTAGGACTATTACTTCAAAGAAAAAAACGTCTTTTTAGGAGAATCCAAAAAAAAAATAAAAAAAAAAAAATAATGAAATAAAATCTCGGTGTCACATTTACAATTCGTGACAACTCATAAACTCAAACATTTTCCCGCGATATAGAAAATAGTTGTAAAGTTCGTCAAGAACCACGAAGAATTGAATTATATGCAATTTGAGGGCTGCCATTATTAAGGCGATGAAACTGGATTAGACCGTTGAATCTCAGGGTTCATAGCGGCAGTATTGATTATCTTTTGATATCCGCCGACTCATTCGATATGTGAAATCGATTATATCGAGACAGATGTAAACGACCTTTGTGGTTTTTATTCAAAAGATACTGTAAATATTCGGATTAGAGTATCGGTTGTAATTCATTGATAAATACCGATTATCATTATTTAGGCTCTTTTCCATACAATCGTCGCAAATATACTTAAAAAACTGTGGTTTTTGTGATATTCTATTTAAATTTGGTGGAATGACTTTTAGCAAATTTCTTTTAAGGGAAATCCTTATTGAGGTCGTCCTCATGACGCGATTTTCAAAATTTTTCTTCAAAATGTTCATTGATCCTACCTAGGAGATGACGAAAGGTGGTCCGGTCAAAATGTGTGGGTGTATTTATGATTTATTGTATATAGATTTTGTTTTGAGTGATATAAAGTTCTTTGGTTGTAGCTCGTCTTTAAGGGTCTGTCGATGCTCTTGTGGGTCGCTATTTTCGTGGTAAGCGTGTTACCAAACTAATATTCAAGTCGCTTATGTATAAAGAATTGATCATGTCACGTTAACGTCTGATTACGGGCCAGTCGAGCGGGGCGGCTGTAGTAGACCGGCTGGTGGCGATTATTTATCGGTTCCTCACGGCGGTCTAGTTTTTGGGGAGGTGTTACTTGAGGTGGGTTTTGGTATGAGGGCGTGTTTGGGGTGGGTCTATTATGGGTTGGCTCCTAGTGCGGACTAGTGGTAACCGTGTTTTTGGTCAAGGGGCGGGAAGGAATATGCCGGCATTGCTTTGCGCATATGCGTCGATTGTATCTGATTCTGTCGAGGCTTAATTAAGTTTGATATTGATTCACGAAGCCCGTAGTTTTTCCATAATTAAGATGTGGGTTGTTGTTTCGTTGGTTTCGTGTGACTTGTTTTGGTCCTTGGTGTACCGCCCCGCAATATGTAGGGTGGGGTCTTATTCATGGGGTTTGGTCCGGTGATATCTTGGATGTCGGATCTTGGTGTTAGGTCAGGTCTTGTTTAGGATATGTTCTACTAGAAAAGGATTATCTGGTGGCGGTGTTATCGTTTGGAATTTGTTCTGGTCGTTACGTGTGTCGTGGCGGGCAGATCCGTGTGGTTTCAGTGCGTATACCTTAACGCTTACTGCGGATGGGGTTTGTTTTGGGATGTATCTTGGCTGATTGGCCGGGGGGAGTGTGTCTCGGTGGTGTTGTTTTACCAAGATTGTTGTGGTATCGACTCAGTTGTCTATAACGTCTCGAGGGATTTCAGCTTGTTACGCAGCCCTGCGTGGATGGTCCGTTTCGTAGTCGCGCCGCTTGATCGAATTTTACATGAAGTCATCAAAAAAGATTTCGCCAAACGCAATGTACCAAAGGTTACAATTGTAATTAGACAATTACGAAACACGATATCTCAAAGTTTCATGTAAAACTAAAGGGCGTGATCATTAATTTTCGAAATCGGAAGGAATGGAGTTTACGGAAATGGTGACATTTAAAGTATAGTAAATATTTCCATTCTTATGCGGTGCTCCATTCAGGGGCATGTACTTTGGTCGCCGTCGGAATACAATGGGCGGTCCGTATGGAGTTGTTATACGCGTTCTATTGCAATTAGCATTCAACGGAATTATTTGTTCGTATCTTTATTTCAGCAGATTTCTCTATAAGGAAGGAAAAATCACTCTTTAATCCTTTCCATTCTTATGCGTTGCAAATCATTGTATAACTAATGTCGCTTGCTCAATTTCTTTCCTTCTGGAGTTGTTATACGCGTTCTATTGCAATTAGCATTCAACGGAATTATTTGTTCGTATCTTTATTTCAGCAGATTTCTCCTAAAGGAAATCACATATTTAAACGTTTTATGTAAAAATAAAGATCAAGTTCAAGTGGGAGGGGAAGGGGTTAGAGGAGATATTCGAAAATTCGAAATATTTTCATTGTTATGTGTCGGATCGAAAACATGTATAGAATCAATCTTATTGAAAATGTGATGTACTATGAATTTTGTTATTGTATGTGTTCTCTAAATTGAATATTAACAGAAATATTTCCATATTTTAGTTTTCGGCCGTCAGTAAACCCCCAATCCTATTCGTGTTATATTATGAACCACTTTATTTGAAGCCTAAATACTAAATGTTGTTCTCATTGAACTTTTAGGTTTTGAAATACATGCAAGTACGTGACGCACGTGGAAAATTTGCTTAGTTATCACAGCCCTTAAGGGAAATCAGCTATCGAGGACGTACTCATGACGGGTTTTTCGAAATTTTTCTTCCAATGTCCATCGATCCTAGCTAGATGACGAAAATGAGGTCGGATCGAAAAATTGTATAAAACCAATCTCATTGCAAATGTAATATTCTATAAATATTATTATGTACATTTTTGCACTATCTTAATTATTTACTGAGATATTGGCATTTTTTACTTTTCGGTCTACTGTAAAGCCCCACTCCTACTCATCTCATATTAACAATATTCTATTATGTTATGAAGCACTTTATCTGAAGCTTTAATGCCAAATATTGTTCTCATTGAACTTTCAAGTTTTGAGATAACTGCAACACCGTGGCGCTCGTGGGAAATGTGGTTAGTTAACGCAGCCCCTGCGTGACGAACTTTTTTTTGTCCATTCGGTTTTTTCATCTTCTAGTCTTGTAATTTTTAAATGAAACTATTATATCTCCACAGATCACTTGCCCTGCTTACAATTAAAGAGTGCTTTACATAATGTGAGATTAAGCTCTAGTGTAATCATACAGTATGTAGGCTTCAAAGGTATGTAATAAGCTTTGAGAAATATCTTCATTGTTATGTGTCGGATCGAATCAATCTTATTGAAAATGTGATGTACTATGAATTTTGTAATTATATGTGATCTCTAAATTGAATATTAACAGAAATATTTCCATATTTTAGTTTTCGGCCGTCAGTAAACCCCCACTCCTACTCGTGTTATATTATGAACCACTTTATTTGAAGCCTAAATACTAAATGTTGTTCTCATTGAACTTTTAGGTTTTGAAATACATGCAAGTACGTGACGCACGTGGAAAATTTGCTTAGTTATCACAGCCCTTAAGGGAAATCAGCTATCGAGGACGTACTCATGACGGGTTTTTCGAAATTTTTCTTCCAATGTCCATCGATCCTAGCTAGATGACGAAAATGAGGTCGGATCGAAAAATTGTATAAAACCAATCTCATTGCAAATGTAATATTCTATAAATATTATTATGTATATTTTTGCACTATCTTAATTATTTACTGAGATATTGGCATTTTTTACTTTTCGGTCTACTGTAAAGCCCCACTCCTACTCATCTCATATTAACAATATTCTATTATGTTATGAAGCACTTTATCTGAAGCTTTAATGCCAAATATTGTTCTCATTGAACTTTCAAGTTTTGAGATAAATGCAAACACGTGGCGCTCGTGGGAAATCTGCTTAGTTAACGCAGCCCCTGCGTGACGAACTTTTTTTTGTCCATTCGGTTTTTTCATCTTCTAGTCTTGTAATTTTTAAATGAAACTATTATATCTCCACAGATCACTTGCCCTGCTTACAATTAAAGAGTGCTTTACATAATGTGAGATTAAGCCTCTAGTGAATCCTTACAGTAAGTAGGGCTTACAGTATGTAATCTGCTTTGAGAACGTAGTCCCCTCATTGAAGGAGAAATGAGACCATGGTTGAATTATTAGATGTTCCAAATTGGTGATGAATAATTTATATGCGATCATGGTTCCTGTTGGTTTCACAAGAACATACACTAATAAAATTTGTTTAGTTCGTTATTTAGAGAGGCTATTGTTATGTACGTACCACAAACAAGATTTATGTTAAAAACTATAGCAGGAGTCAACAATTTTGTTGGGCACATCTAACTGAACCAAACTGTATTATCGTTGTCCCCCCTCCCATGATTATAAGCTATTTTAACATTTCTATGGACGAACAGGAGTTGGGGGTTTTAAAGGAGGGAAATCTGCTTAGTTTACACAGCTCTTGCATGGCGAACTTTAGCTATTGAGGTCGTACTTATGACGCGATTTTCGGAATTTTTCTTCAAATGTCCATCCTACCTATGACCCTGTACCACGTACCTAGGAGATGTATTTATATATATATATATATTTGTCTGTTAACGCTCTAGCTGTTGGAATTTATGTTTGATCGTTACCAAACTCGAAATTTAATCGTTTTATGTAAAAAGACAGATCAAATTCGTTAATGGCTGAAATCAGACGAGTGGGAGGGGGGTTTAGAGGGGGGGATTTTTGAAAATTCGAAATATCTCCGTTACGGAGTCAGATCGAAAAAGTGTATAGAACCAATCTTATTGCAAATTAAATGTACTATAAATATTGTTCTATGCATTTATTCTCTATCTTGAATACTAACAGATATGTTTGCATCTTTATTAATTGTAACGGACGAAACGAGATCGGCTAACTTCGGGTCTAGTCTTGAGTTTCCGCCAAAAGCTAGTTCGGCCGTTTCCGTAACTGTTCGACTTTCGTGAAATTCCTCTATTGTAAAACTTCACGTGGGAAATCTTCCTAGTTTACGCAGCCCCTGCGTGACTGACTTTTTTTAAGTTTTGTGAACTTTTCTCCTGAAACAATTTGGCCAAGTGTAAAGCTACGTGTCCAACAATTTTCCTTAAAGGTTTCGGTATACTCTTAAGCACCAATGCATTCTATTGACTGTCAATTAAAAAGGCCGGTATTTAGCTGGTGCATTTTTGGTTCGAATCCAGAGGTGCTCCTGTATCTGTGAGTTGAAATAATATTTAGTTGAGCAATTACTGGTCATCCAACCCTCGGCACCTACTCAGCATCGGAAAACTATTGAGTAGCGAACATTTGTCTCCAATGTCACAGCCGCGATCGAGAGAGGGAAGTGACCTCTTGACTTCCGATACCGTGTGACCCACGACTTGGCCCTTCATGGGCTATTGAGTCAAACATTTTCATTTTGATTAGGAAGCCGTTCATGATGAAATCAATGAAGGTGGAAAACACGACATTGGATACCGGAAAATTGCTTGCAATACGAAGACATCAGCAGAACAAATTGAGGAAATTGTTATTCTAGTCTGCTGAACCAGCAAATGAACGAAGGACGAAACAGAGAATCACTAATTATTATTATCATTGAACACAATTACGCAATTATACGAAATTGTGGAATATAGCTTATTCCAATTAAGTAGTAAATAATCTTCGAGCGGCCAAGTATAAAGTGTTTGCTTATAAGTAAATATATAGAAATAATTACTTAAAGTATAGGATGAGTTGAGAGCATGACCCTGTAAATGAAGGGTTGAACTGAAGATTTGAGATGAGTCAGACGGTGATGGATGAGTGAGCTTCAAGGGTAATCACATGGTGCAGTATCACCCTAATCATATGGCTACACACAGGTGACTCACTCCACTATTCCAATACAGTTTTTTGAGAAGTTTTAGCAGATTTCCCCTAAGGGAAATCAGCTATTGAGGTAGTACTCATGACGCGATTTTCCAATTTTTTTAAAATGAGGTCCGTTCAAAACTGTATATCTATCTATCTATCTATCTATCTATCTATCTATCTATCTATCTATCTATCTATATATATATATATATATGTATTTGTCTGTTACCACTCTAGCGGTCGCCATTTTTGTTTGATCGTTACCAAACTCGATATTTAGTCGTTTTATGTAAAAAGAAAGATCAAGTTTGTTAACGGCTGAACTCGGACCTGTGGAAGGGGGGGGGGTTTAAAGGGGAGGATTTTTGAAAATTCGAAATATCGTCGTTACTACATGTCGGATCGAAAAATTGTACAGAATCAATCTTATTGGAAATTACATTTACTATAAATATTTTTATATACATTTATTCTCTATTTTGAATATTAACCGAGATATTTGCATTTTTATTAAATCGACGGCTAACGGACGAGAGTGACTTTCCCGCCAAATGCTCGTTCGGCCGATTGCTCGTCTCTCGTGAAATTTCTCTATTGTAAACCTTCATGTGGGAAATCGGCTTAGTTTAAGCAGCCCCTGCGTGACGGACTTTCTTTGCTTGGATTGATAAATATTTAATCTTGGCAATAAAGTAATATGAACTAAATTCATTGGATTCCTGCATTTATTAAGTGAGTAACTATTTTGTACAATAGACTATAAATAGAGAAAATGTCTCTCTTAGAGTTTCATGATTCAGTGTCATAATTGTTTATTCTCCATTAGTGAGAAGTTGATTGTTAAACTAAATACTCAGGCGCCTAAAAGCTTGGTATCAAAATCGCATAGTGGGCATGTAACATATGTATTTTGAAATATCGCTGAAAACAGAACTCAACCATTCCTTTTGCAAAAAATCAAGTAGAAAAAGCGGTAAGTACTTTAAACGTTAGTGAAAATGAATTTAATTGGTATTTTATTTTTAATATATATCATTTATTTGTCCCTACGTGTTTTGAGCCTTTTGCTCCTTCTCAATGGGTATTCACAATTAGTAGAATAACACATTTTTACACTCGTAACATTAGCTGTAAGTTACAATTTAATTAAGAGAATGACTGTAAACAATTGTTATTTTCTTAATTATAAAATATACCCTTGAGAAAGAGGAGAAATAGGGAGTTAACATTTTTGAGCTCATTGCTTATGTGTTTGGATGTAAAATAGAGAGTCATCATACCAAAGAAGATATATATATTCTCATTATTTCCTCACTGCGTAGATATGAAGGTAGGTTCTGATGAATTCATTGAATTCCCTTTTTCCTTATGTGTACATACTGCCGTAAGTGCTATTGCAATAAGTTTTACCGGAGTCACGTTTCCTATCAGGTTTGAAAAAAAGACAAACCTGGAGCTGAAACAATAAGAAGCATAAACAGAAGAGAAGTTGGCAGTGGGACTTGTGTTTTAACCCCTCCTCTGGGCAGTGTATTCGCTTGGAGAGTGTATGCTCAAATATTTGCCTGTGCTTTTAGCATTTTCCTTAAAGAAAATCAGCAATTGAGGTCGTACTCATGACGCGATTTTCCTACACAGGAGATGACGAAAATGAGATCATTTCAAAATTATATATATATATATATATATATATATATATATATATATAAAACTTTCATATATATATCTACTTGTCTGTTAACGCTCTAGTGGTCGCAATTTTTGTTTGATTTAATCGTTTTAAGTAAAAAGAAATATCAAGTTCAACCAGTGGGAGGGGGGGGGGTGAGAGGGGGTATTTTGGAAATTCAAAATATCTCCGTTATTATGCGTCGGATCGAAAAATTGTATTGAATCAATTTTATTGCAAATTGAATTTACTATAAATTATGTTCTATACATTTATTCTGTATCTTGAATATTAACCGAGATATTTGCATTTGTGGTCGGCAGAAGTCGGCAATGTTCGGGACTTTCCGCCGAGAGCTAGTAACTGTTCGTCCCTCGTGAATAGCTTTAGAGATTTCTTAGTACTATCGTTATTAGTATGCATATTTATCTATTGTAAAACTTCACGTGGGAAATCTGCTTAGTTTACGCAGCCCCTGCACGACTGACTGTTTTTTTTCAAATGGGAGATTCTTGTGGAAACGCCTTGAGCACTGCCTAAATCAGAGAGTCAAGAGTCAAGGGCACTACGTGATCTTCGGTCGTCCCTGGTCAATGAGGAAGACACAATTTAGCCTCAGATTCGATTTTTTGGCATAATTTGAATAACGAGCAAAACAGTCTGATATTACTGAGCTGCTTCATTGTTTCACGAAATTCACTACGACCTCGGCTTGCCCGGAAAGCAGTAATTGGTAATCAAACCTCAGGTGACAAAAGTCCGTCATGTCTGTATGTCTGTGGGTAAACTAAGCGGATTTCTGGGGTGGGTACTGGTAGGATACACTAGTGATTTTATTTCATCATTTATTCTTTATTTTTAAATAAAAACCCATTGATTAGTAATGGGGGTTTATTGAAGACTGAAAACAGGAAAATAGATAGTATTTGAGTTGATGTATGGAACAACAATTGCAGGTTATCAATAGTTTACCAAGATTGGCTCTATAAAAATTTTCTATCCCACTCATAATAATGGAGATATTTGGATTTTTTAAGTTTCTAAATCCTCCTTATTCCTGGTACAATTTCTGCCACTGACAAATGCGACCTTTAGTGTAGAATGGAACGGTTAAATATTGAGTAAAGAAATAGATCAAATAAATATTTTAGAGTCGAAAATAAAATCTTAAGAGATAACAACATATTTGCATGCATCGTATCTAGTAAAGATCTGTTGACAACAATATTTGGTATTTAAGCTTGATATAAGACGTTTCACGATATATTCGATTATTGTTAAAGTGAAATGACTATAAATGAGGGTTTACTGAAGGCTGTTAACAACATTCATTGAAATTAAAATTTGCAACAAATTTGGTTATGTTTTTCGATTCGACTTTTAGTAAAGGAGATATTTTGAATTTTCGATTTTCCTCCCTTCTAATCACCTCCCCCCTTCTCCCGGACGTATACGTACGCCGGCAACTCGTGGATGTCTAGGTAAGGTCTCTTGCATGACTCCAAAACATGTTTCACAGAAAGATGTTCTACACATCTAGGTGTATCTTATTAAAACTTAACATGAAGTTGATTAACAGTATCACCTTTTGTCTGAGAAATCTTTACCGTACAGCAAGAAAACAATGAGACTTTGTTATGTTAAAACAACAAACATTTTATTTCATTAGTTCATTAAAAGTAATTTTGGAGTATTATTATATTTTAAGAAATCATTTGTAGGTTTAAATTCATTAATGTATGTGAATTTTTTGGGGGGAAATCTGTTGACTGCAAATTGATACATGGTTTATTTATTTATTACAATATGTCACATCAACTATTGTCAATAGCGGTAGATGGATCTATAGTTCTTGGAAAAAAACGAGTTTCTGTTAAAAATACAAAGAGCCTTTTGATGACTTCTACGTCGTCTCTAAGGAGTTCTTTTAAGTTCGGTTTAAGATTCAAAGCTGTTCTTGGAAGATTGTATTTTTTTACAATTAAGGAGATGTGAAATATTAAGATAGACATTACAACAATCGCAGGCGGGAATCAGCCTTCCAATAAATAAGTGTGTTAATTTTGTGTGTCCAATACGGATTCAGGCAAGAACAACCTCCTCTTTGCTGATTTCTCTACTTACAGATTTTAATCGCTCAGTAAATTTTTTAATTTGTCGCAGTTTGTTGTCATGTTTCTTCGACCAGTCTGTCTTCCACCTTTGAAATTTGAGTTTTTGAGACTCTCGTTTCCAATGATCTGGGGAGATGAAGGTTACTGTTGTTAATTTAATTTAATGAAGGTTACACTGTTTAATTTGCATACAATATAAAGATTTGGCGCAGGTACCAGAAATGTACTCTGTAAAAAAACTGGTCCCTTTTTTAATTCATTTTTATTTTTTTTTAGAGGAGGTTGGGATTACATTATTGAAACCCAAGAGTTAATACCATAAAATGTTTCCATCTTGAATTATCCCTTAAAGATTCGCCTATGTGAGTAACCCTGTACTCGGAGGAACTGCAGAATGAAGTCTCATGACTTTCAAACCGTGGATCTGAGCAAGGTCATAAATCGTCGTTAGCTACAGGATGGGAGTCCTCACTTCTTCTCTAACGAATTCTGACATTTCTCCTTTGTCCTCCTGCAATTTCTCTTCAACCTCCTCAACTCCCAGACTTACAAGATCTGAATTACAAGTGCTTACAAGTTTCCAGTTCGGCTGACGACAATTTTATGCAAAAAAATGCTTTAAGAATTTTTTCTGTAATCGTTGAATAATGGTAACATTACTAAACTAAAATGAGTGAAGAAAGTGAAACATTTTGCAATAGAGTGAAAAAAGTAATCACTTTCTTCACTAGTGAAGAAAGTGAATTGCCTTCTTAATTAGTAATAAGTATAAATTAAAAAATAATTTGAAGTTGGAAATTAAATGCTTTTAAATGTTTCTTAACATTGTAAGAATTTATTTTAACAAAATAAATTGAAATGTGAATGAATTATTGGTGGAAATAATCATTATATTTTAAAATTTAAATATAATAATAATTACCTTCCTTGTTTATAACCTGCACTACTTCACAATCATCACTAGTTGTTTTATAACTATGCTTATAACCTTTCACAACCATGCTTATAACCTACCAACAACATACCATAATCTTCACAACATCCTAATTTTGTTCATATTCTGGTTAGATCTGATCATGTATTACACGATTACAGAAAAAAATTAATATTACACTCGTGACGAAAGTAGAATTTACAACTCTCGTGAAATTACCACACTCGCTTCGCTCGTGTGGGTAAACGTTTCACTCGAGTTGTAAAATGATCTACTTTCGTCACTTGTATAATAAATAACTATTCTAGTGCCTTCTAAATATTAGATTCCAATATCTTCATCATGATGACCTAAAGGCTTCGCCTTGTAGTTACAACTATTGTGTTCTTTCAGAAGCAGTTATTATCCCCACCAAGATCCATTAGATATTTGATATCCTCAAAATAGGATTTTCTGGGCCTTCCTCTTCCCCTACGACCAAGGACCTTCAAATATATTAGTAATGAAATCGTTGTGCCTTATGGAATTCCCAAGAAGTTTCACTCACCTTTTTTCCATAGCCTATCATATCATATCATATGATTTACTTTCAATTAGCTCATTTAGAACTTCCACGTTGGATTTTTTTCAGCCCAACTTGTTCTGGTGATTCTGCGTCAAATTCACATTTCCATTCCTTCCAAAGCAATATCATATCAACAATTATTTGAAAAGTTTCCACCCTTGGAGTTGAATAAATTTTAATCACATCCGTGTAAAATCTTTTAGTATTTTTTATTCCATGAAAATTCGTATTGATGACTTCTTAGGGGTGCTGGAAACGATTTTTAATAATCTCGATAATCTCTAGATTATATATATATATCAACGAGAAGATAAATGTCTATCACTTAATATACCTAATAACAGATTTGAGGATTACAGATCTTCAATGTTGTTGAGCGAGAAAATTCTAACTTTGGCCCTTCTTAAATCGGTTAGTTGTGAATTTCAAACATTTAAGTGCTGGAATTTTTATTTATAGCTTCCTTAATATTTATTAAAATGTGGGGCCTTGAAAATAACATTCCAAGGCCCATCAACAATTACTGATAAGATAGCCTAAAAGAATAATAATGTAAATTCTAGTGTAGTCCCATAAGGGAAATCTGCGAAAAGTGTGGTATAAATTTTATTTTCAAAATTATGACTTCCGATACTTATTGCACCGGTTGTTTTTATGGGATTGGCAGAACTAAATTGATATAAGTTTTTATATTTAATTAAAGCAAAAGTTTTCCTTAGCAACAGTTTTGTAATTTACTGGTTTTAATGAGAACTGTCTTGGGGAAAAAATAATTTTCATCAATATTTGTCTAATTCCCACTTCAAGGTTAGGATATGAGTTATTGAAGATACATATATGAAATTTTCGTTTCAGGAAGAAATGGTTTCTTTTGAATATACGATAATCTAATCTTTATATATCCAGGGGGTTTCCCAATCCGTGACGTTAACATTGTTAACACTTCTGAGAAAAGTCCAAGACTCAGGATCTATGTAATTAGCGATTTTTCTAGAAGATGCCAAGAATTTATGGATTATTTCAGCTCCATCATTCAAATCATATTAAGTAATTTATAAAAAACAAAATATAATAACAATAAATGGAGATGACTCAATTAATGGACTAATGAGGGCGACAAAAAGGCATTTAAAAGTAATCGGATATATTTTAAATGAAACTTCATTAAAAATTGTCATCATATATAAAACTTTATATTTACTTTTACATCGCCATTCACACTTCTGCTTCGACGAAGATTTAAAGTAGTTTTCGTTTAAGGTATTTAAGTGAGCAAACCACAATAGTTTCTTTTCCTAAAGGACAGCCACCAAAATCATGAAAATCGCATACGAAAAGAAAATGCAAAAAGCCAAGAAGTTTTAGTAAATTACCTTCCACCAAGATTTATCATATAACGTTATCCGATTTGACTCACAATAAAGAAGATATTTTGAATTTTCGATTTCGCTCTCCTCTTACCCTCCCTTCCCTCGCCCTCCGGTCCGATTTCAACCTTTGACGAATTTAAGTTTTACATGAAACGCTTACATTTGTACTATAGTATCGATCAAACACATAACGAATGTCACACTACAGACAAGTAGGTTTAATCCTCCTTCTGACCCAATACTGGCCAATTAACTCGATCTTCCTTACCGGATATAAGATTAATATGAAGTTTTAGCAGCTATTGAGGTCGGACGGAATTTTCGAAGGTGACGAAAATGAGGTCCGTTTAAAACTGTATATATATTTATGTATATACATATATTTATACGATCATTTCCAAACTCGATATTTAGTCGTTTTATGTAAAAAGAATAATCAAGATCGTTAACGGTTGAAATCCGACCAGAGGGAGGGGCGGTTTAGAGGGGGAGGATTTTGAAAATTATAAATATCCCCGTTACTATAAGTCGGATCGAAAAAGTGTATAGAATCAATCTTATTGAACATTAAATATACTATAAATATTTTAATATACATTTATTCTCTATCTTGAATATTAACAGAGATATTTGCATTTTTTAGTTTTCAGCCTTTAGTAAACCCCCACTTCTACTAATGTTACGTAAACAATACTCTGTTATATAATAAACCACATTATTTGAAGCCTAAATACCAAATATTGTTTTCATTGAACCTTTACTTTGTGAGATATATGCATTTACGTTCTGTTGACGCCCCCCCCCCTTCTTTTGTTTTTGGATTACTAAAATTTGAGTGATTGAAATAAAACTGATCATTACAAATTACAGCACTAGCTTTAGTAAATTGTTTTCAATAAAATTAATATGTTATATTCAGATATATTTCATTAATTGTTTGTCTTTCCGGTCTATCTATTCAGCGCTACGAGGCTGACTGGCCTGTTTGTTTACAATTCAGCCGCTTTCCGTTGTAGAGATTATTACCTTGTATAGTAAATTTACTGAGCATTCACGGTAGTGTTACCTGTTTGTATATTTATTTATTGTAAACCTTCGTGTGGGAAATCTGCTTAGTTTAGGAAATCTATTAGTTAACTAATATGACGTTTAGTGTCGGATAAAAGGGTTAAATTCCGATAAAAGTATAGATGAAATAAACATTTTCAAGATCAGAACGGAAAATCTTGAACGATGACGTTATCATGTTTGCTTGTACCTTCCACAGTTAAAGTTTAATGAATACAATAACACTTTCAATAAAGTGGTTCATGATACAACTGCTTACTGTTAATATGATACAAGTAGGATTGGGGGTTTACTAAAGGCAGAAATGTAAAAAATCCAAATATTTCAGTTTATATTCATGAAAGAGAAAATATGTATATAACAATATTTATAGGGAATTAATTTTGCTCTATACTATTTCTCGATCCCACGTGTAATAACAGAGATATTTCAAAATTTTTAATGGACGTCATTTTCGACATCTTTTAGGTAGGATCGATGGACATTTGAGGAAACTTTTCGAAAATCGCGTCATGTCTACAACCTTATTGATTTCCCTCATGGAAAATCTGCTAAAAACCACTAAAAGAAAATACCTCTGCTGAGAATTACTTTGTAATTATTTGAGATAAGAATCGAAGGTCTTACCTCCCATTTATCCTGCATTCTACTTGCAGTCATACGCCCCTATGTAACAAATAACAATCTTAATAATCCATTTATTTATTTATACAATAAATATAAACAGGACATCCCAAGAGGGTTTAAGGCATTATTCGAAGGAGAATAAAACCTCGTTGGTAAGGCGTTATTGGCTGGCGAGTACAACCTCTTTGGTTGAGGTGGGAGGGCCATCCCGCAGTTATGATAATTTGCCTGAGTCATTACTGAATTAATACATCTATAAATAAAGAAGAACTGTAATGGCGTCGGTGACCATCATGACTCGCGGCTTCAATATCCTCTCTGCTATTTTGCAATGCCTATTTATAGCAAGTCAACTACAGAAATTTCAGTGCATTATGTATAAGTGTATATTTGGAATCCATGACTAGAACCATCTTTTGAGAGCAAGACAGAATGTACATTAATGCTTTATTTTGCACAGGCAGTAGTCCAGCGGAGGTGGACTTATCCGATATGGGTGGGATCCTCAGTCCGAAGTCATAAATTCTTCGTGGTGACTCAATTCTTTGCACACCGAGCAGAAGGATTTGAGAAACCATTGCATATCCTTGTGACACTCTTCCCTTGTGTGTTTTCCTCATCGAAGGGGCTTTCCAGATTACACTATGCATATATCTTCTGAACAACAGATGACCCGCTTCTTAATTTGTTTGAAATTGTAGTTATATTGGATCTAAAAAAAATTAATTTTCTTATTTAAAACATCCGATTTATTTTCATCCCCACCCTTTTTCGATAATTTCATATCAGTGGGTTCCATTTTCTCTAAAATTACAATTTAAAATTATTTTTCAATCTTGAATGCAATTTCTATTTACAATTTATCTCTCATTAATAGCTAAAATTAATTTGTATATTTTTCGATATCCCTTTACTTAATGGTACAAATTAATAATATATTGTATGTACATATATACATAGGTAAGTATTTTTGATCGTCTCCCATCTTTTTAAACATTTTTTTAATTGATTAGAAAATGAAATATACAGAATTAATAACAATAGTCTAGATAGTAACCTCCCCAGTATAAATATTTTAAACATTGGCAAGTCAACTCTTCTTTATCATTGACTTCTTGTTATACAACCAATTTAGATGTGATTTTAGCAATAATATTTACAACAACATTTTTTCCTTTAAATGCCAGTGTGATGAGTGGACAACATTTGAAAATTCTCGTTTAGCATAAAGATATTTATCATAAAATTAGGTAAGATAATAATAAGAGATATAATGTGACTTGAGTGTATTCAAGATTAAGAAAATATTTTAAATTGTGAGTTTAGACAATAAATCCCTCGGTAAGGAGCATCAATTCTCGAAACGCGTTGGGGCTGAAAATAAATAGGATGTTATAAGGAAGAAAAAATAGTTTTTGTTTTGGCCAAGTAAGGCTACCCTTTTAAACTATATGTATATGACTAAATATATTTACATTCTAAATTACAGTCCAAGATACCTCAACATTAGCTCAGTTTTTAGCAGTTTCCCTAAGGGGAAATCAGCTATTGAGGTCGTACTCATGACGAGAAATTCAAAATGTTTCCTCAAATGTCCATCGATCCTACCTAGGATATGACGAAAATGAGATCCGTTAAAAATTGTGTATATATCTATCTATCTACCTATATATTTGACTGTTACCGCTTTAGCGGTCGCAATTATCGTTCGATATTTAGTCGTTTTATGTAAACACAAAGATCAAGTTCGTTAATAGCTGAAATTGAACGAGGGGAGGGGGGCGGGGTTTAAAGGTGGAGAATTTTAAAATTTCGAAATATCTCCGTTGCTATTGGTTGGATCTAAAAATTAGATAGAACATTTATTCTCTATCTTGAATATGAACCAAGATATTTGCATTTTTCAGATTTAAGCCCTCAGCAAACCCCCGCTTCTATTCATGTTAAATAAACGATACTCTGTTATATACTAAACCACATTGTTCGAAGCTTAAATACCAAATATTGTTTTCAAGAGACCTTTATTTTACGAGATACATGTAAATATGTTCTTGTGACACCCCGCACAAATAAAATAAAATTTAATTGATTGAGATCAAAATTGTTCTGATTCATTTTAAATTACAGTACTAGATATGGTATATAATTGTCAATAAAATTAATTTATTGTGTTATATTCAGATATAATTCAGTAATTCTTTTTCTTTCCGGTGTGAGGTTGGCAGACCTTTTTGATTACATTTTATACGCTTTCCGTCGGAAGTTTCCTTCTTATGGCTTGTATACATTCTCTTAATATTCACGGTGGTGTTGTGTTACCAGTATGTAGATTTATCTGTTGTTAAACTTCAAGAAGGAAATCTGCTTAGTTTACGTAGCCCCTCCGTGACGGACTTTTATGGTTTTTAACCGATTTCCCTCAAGGAAAATCATCTATTGAGGTTGTACGCACGACACGATTTTCGAAACATTTCTTATTATTATTTTTGTCGAACTATTTAGTACATGATGTGAATGAGGTCCGTCCAAAATTACTTAAATATATATATAGATAGATAGATAGATAGATAGACACACACACGCAGACGCATCATCATAGCAGGGAAGCCAGCAAGTGTCTGAGGAGAAGGGCGTTTCCTGCTCAGGTCTGGTTAACTTGGAACCTATTCCCAGTTCGGCGACCATGGTTCTGTTAAGAACTTAAGTTTAACCCACTCCTTCATTGTATAGAGTGTGACACTTTCCCTCGTGTGCCCTGCAGATAGTGAGATTGCCTGCCAACTTTGGGCCGCCTTAGCACCAGTGGCGGCTCGCGTATAGGCACTGTGGAACTGCAGCATCCCCAATTCCCACTTGATATTATCTATAACATTTAATATAATGAGTCTTTTTTCTTTAATTCTTTCTTTATTATTTATTTATTTATTGGAGCTTCGCAGCTTCGGCGATGTTGCTCTAAGCTAAAGGATTTGTAACTTGAAAAAAACAAATCAATACAAACAAAAAAAATAACAAAATTAAACAAAACAGAAATGGAACACAAAGCACAAAAAGAAAACAAAACAGATAAGGAACACAAAACGCAAAAGGAACACAAACCAGAAAAGGAACACAAAACATAAAAGGATTACAAAACATAAAAGGATCAAAACACAGAGAGAAAACACGAAAAACAGAAATGGGGAAAAAATAGGAACGCAACTCAAAACAGAACTGGAATAAAAAAATATAACACAAAAGGCGAAATTAAACACAAAAACTGAATGAAACACAAAAACGGAACTAGAACTCAAAAATGGAAATGGAACTCAAAAAGCATGAATGGAAATCAAAAAACAAATATTGAACACAGCAAAGATAAAAAATAAATGAGCAAGAAAACAAATAAAGACAAAATTCAAAGCTAGGTAAAAACTGTATATCAAAACTATTGATATTGGACAACAAAGAAATCATTAATAAAATTATTAAATTTTAAATAAATAAATCAGTAATTAAAATAAAATTGGGTGTATAAAATGAATAAAAGAAATTTAAAATGATTAAGGTTTACATAAAATATAAGTTTTTACTAGTGATTATTTACATAAAACTCTGTACTCCCTAAAACACTGGAGAGTGAGTGAAAACTCATACACCCACACACAGCACACACACACACACACACACACACACACACACACACACACACACACACAGACAGACATACATACACAACCAGAACTGGCACGCGCACATCTATAGGAAATTATAACATTTATTTTAAAACGCAAACATTAATTTTAAATGGATTATATTAGTTAAATTTTTGTGTATATGTTAATGTCTTTTAAATGTTGTAGTATAGTGGGTATGTATGGGCTACCTTCAGTGAGTAAGTCATGTAGGTCGTGGGGTATATGTAAATGATCTCGTCTCTTGCAGTCTGTCAGTATGTGTTTTATTGTAAGAGTCAAATTGCATACATTGCATTTGGGCTGCTCCCTTTTTTTCATTAAATAGTTATGAGTAAGAAAGGAGTGACCTATGCGGAGCCTTGTTAAAATCACTTCCTCTCTCCGCGAATATGTTGCAATTTTGTTAGTCCGTGTGAATACTGTTGATTTAATTTGTCTTAGTTTATTGTCTGTTTGTAGCCATTTGTGTTGCCAATCATGTAGTACGTTAGTTATTGCAGAGTGTATTAAATCGTCTACCGTTAGTTCATTTGTGTCTACGTCAAGGTTTTGGGTAGCTAATTTTGCATGTTCATCGACTTCAGTACTTTGTCCAATATTTTAGTGTCCTGGTAGCCATACTAGTGTAATGTTGTTTTGGAGATGTATTATGTTTTCTAAAATTTGGGTTATAATAGGATGAGTACTGTAAATATTTTCGAAGGAGAATAAAGAACTTAAGGAATCTGTGAATAAGTAAATTTGGGAATTTTGAACATTGTGAAATTTTGAAAGGGCTTTATTTATGGCTTGTAACTCAGCTGTGTAAATGCTTGTATTGTTGTTGAGTTTTGTAGTGTAGATGTCAGTATTAATAAATGCTGCAGCTGCTGTTCCAAAGTCAGTCTTGGATCCGTCAGTAAAAGTGTGAAGTGAGTTTGGGTTATTTTGCTACAATTGAGTTATAAGCTATTTTGTAAAATCTGGCAGATAAAGGATTTCTTTTGTTAAAGTTAAATTAATGGTTGTTATTTATTCTCCATGGAGGGAGTGTTATGTTTCTGTTATAGTGTATTTGAGTTTGTAATATGTTCGAATCAATACTGTTTTCTGAAGTGCATACGACTAGAGGTTTATGCTTGCTGTGTTTTTCTTTCTTTATACTTGTATAATATATAATCCTTAGGTTTATGCAGTGCCATCGCCCAGTTTATGAAAAAAGATACAAAAATCTTTGTATGGAACTGTGTGCTTCACAGTTCCTGCGGCGTGGTGTTTGACTGTTGTCACACAGGGAGCTCTAGGCGAGGCTGCAAGGGAGAGAGAGCACTGTCGTTCGCGCAGTGCCGACCCAATTTTTCCGGAGCAGCACTCCCACTAATTTTATCTAGGAGCCGCCACTGCTCAGAAATAACTCCGTCCAACAAACTACATCAACATGATATGAATGACGAAACAAGTTTGAAATCATTGGTTGGGTCACCAAGGCGTGCAGATAATGTTTTCATTGGCTAAACAGGATATTCAGGACCTGCAATAAAAGTTGGAATGAATAATGATCCATTTATAAAAATAAAGAAAATTAAAAAAAAAAATATTCGTATTTGCGAAAATCTAAAAAAGTCCTTCAGGCAGGGGCTGCGTTAACAAAGAAGATTTTCCACATGCACACCGTATTTCCATTTATCTCAAAACTTGAAAGTTCAATGAGAACAATATTTGGCATTAAAGCTTCAGATAAAGTGCTTCATAACATAATAGATAATAATAATAATAGATTTAATAGATAATTAATAATTTAATAATTAATAATTTAATAGATAATATTGTTAATATGAGATGAATAGGAACGGGGCTTTGCTGAAGACCGAAAACTAAAAAAATGCAAATATATCAGCTGATAATCAACATAGTGAAAAATTGTAAATAACAACATTTATAGAACATTACATTTGCAATAACATTGGTTCTATACAAATTTTCGACCCGAAGAATAATAACGGAGATATTAAGGAATTTCAAAATTCTCCCCCAGGGTCCGATTTCAACCGTTAACGAACTTGATTTTGTATAAAACGATTGTATATCAAGTTTGGTAACGATACGACAAAAAGTGCGGTAATAAACATATATATATATATATATATATATATATACAGTTTTGAACGGACCTCATGTTCGTCATGTGCTGAGTAGGGTCGATGGATATTTGAAGAATAATTTGGAAAAACGCGTCATGAGTACGACCTCAATTGCTGATTCCCCTCGAGGGAAATCTGCTAATAAAAATATAATATTGAACCTTGGGTAGTAAGTGGTGTAATAGCAAAAGAAGTTATTTCAAAAAAGAAATTCATTGGACCTAAGAAGGCAGGGTTTCTCAAGGAAAAAAATAGCATTATTTAAATACATTATCATTTTTATAAATAGGTAAAGCAATAATATGAAGCTGATGCCTCTACTCATCAATATTCCGAAAGAATTATTTCTAAAATTCAAAAATTACGTCATGACTCTTGCAAAGGGAAATATTTATGATTATATTATTTCATTTCCCTAACAATATTTTTAAATGACATAGTACAGTCATTCAATGGAAGTTTGTATAGATGTTACTGCTTCTTCAAAATACCATTCATGTAATTTTATATTATATTTCTGTTACTTTCCATTAGAGAATATTTCCTTATCAAGGTAATTTTCCCCGCGTGGTCAAGTTTTCTGAGAAAAGAACATTTTAGTAATTGAAGGAAAGCTATTTGTAAGCCTACAAGCGGATGGGAATTACATATTTTGCAATTACTCTTGTAAATCTTGGCTGGTCTTATAATAACTGCCTTATTTGTAGTGGCAAATTACTTACACTTTGGTTCATTAATATTGCTTTGTAGTCGTTTACTTTCTTTATTTATAAGAGACATGTTTCCAATTAAAATTAAATTAATTTCTTCAATTTAATAACAGTCCTTTTACGACTTGCAAAATATGCAAAATTCATTTATTTATGAGTCTATTCGATTCAGGATCATGTTTTATAATTTGTTTCTAGGCGCTAGATTCCTTGTAGGACCTAACGTATACCATTCAAGTACAATTTGCAGCTAGGATACTCCATTTTCTGACACCTTGTATCCAATAACCTCAGCATAAGCCTATCCTCTTTCTCATCCAACCTGGTATACTATGAAAAAAAAAGTCCGTCACGCAGGGGTTAACTAAGTTGATTTCCCACGTGTGTCACTTATGTGCATTTATCTCATAACGTAAAAGTATAATGAGAACAAAATTTAGTATTTAGGGTTCAAATAATGTGCTTCATAATATAACAGATTATTGTTCATGTGACATGAGTAGAATGGGGGAGGGGGGGTTAATGAAGGCCGAAAACTAAAAAAAATGCAAATATCTCTGTTAATAACAAGATAATGAAAAAAAACGTCCGTCGCGCAGGGGCTACGTAAACTCAGCAGATTTCCAAGTGAAGTTATGCAATAGAGAAATCTCCATACGGAACTAGCTTTTGGCGGGAAACTAACTCGTCCGTTATCGGCCCACTTTTAATACAAATGCAGATATCTCGGTTAATATTCAAGATAGAGAATAAATTTTCGAAAATCCCCCCTCTAAAGCCCCCCTCCCGCTGGTCCGATTTCAGCCATTAACGAACTTGATCTGTCTTTTTGCATAAAACGTTTAGATATCGAGTTTGGTAATGGTCAAACAAAAATTGCGACCGCTAGAGCATTAACAGACAAATATATATATATATATATATATATATATATATATATATATATAATTTTCAACGGACCTCATTTTCTTCATCTCCTGGGTAGGATCGATGGACATTTGAAGAAAATTTTTTGAAAATCGCGTCATGAGTAACACCTCATTAGCTGATTTCCACTAAGGGATATCTTCTACAAACTTTATGGACGCTCTGCTATAGCCCAGACGTGTCATAGCCATTGCAGCCAGGGGTTACTCTCAAAGCCATGTTCTTAATAGCACAAACCATATTAAGCTATCCATACAACTACATCAGGTCACATCTGATCCGTCAACCATTGTAATTTTCTCAGATAGTCTCTCAGAACTGTCCCCTCTCCAAGCTAGCAGGCTTCTGTCTCGTCTTGGTACGAGTTCGACTCTGGATCGTCTTGTCAGAAGTATACTTTCGCTTTCCTTGGTGATAACCTTTAGTGGACACCCCTAGAAGCATTTGGTCCATGTTACTATTACAGCTTTTATATCTGCTTCCATACTATTATTTTCTTCTTTGAAAATAGGAAACATGGATTCCTCAAATTTAAATAAACTACCAGTCTTACCGATCCTTTCTCATGTATTGTTTTAGCAGATTTCCCTTATGGGGCTATTGAGGTCGTACCCATGACGCGATTTTCAAAAAATTTCTTCAAAAGTCCATCGATACTACCCAGAAGATGACGAAAATGAGGTCCGATCAAAATTATGTATATAGATTTGTCTGTTAACGCTCTAGCGGTCGCAATTTTTGCTTATTACCAAACTCGATATTTCAATGTTTTATGTAAAAATAAAGACCAAGTTCGTTAATGGCCGGGCCAGTGGGAGAGGGGGGGGTTTAGAGGGGAGAATTTTCGAAAATTCGAAATATATTCTTTACTATACGTCGAATCAAAAAATAGTACAGAATCAATCTTAATGCAAATTAAATAAATAAATATAAATATTGTTATATACATTTATTCTCTATCTTGAATATTAACCGAGATATTTGCATTTTTATTAAGTGTGTGCGGATAACGGACGAGATGAGATCGGCTAACTTCGGTTCTAGTCATGAGTTTCCACCAAAAGCTAGTTCGGCCGTTTCTCTGAAGCTCTCGTGAAATTTATCTATTACTAAACTTCACGTGGGAAATCTGTTTAGTTTACGCAGCCCCTGCGTGACGGACTTTTATTATTTTCTCCGTACGAATCCGTGTACGAAGTCCTACAATTGTGACGCTTTCGCCAATTTTTCCAGTGCTCCTGCTAATGCCACGATATTCCTAGTGATGATCAATACATCATCAGTATTTGAGATGTGCAGTGTCAGTCAGCTGTATTCGGGACCACCTGTCCTTATTCTTCGGATTGACATTTCCAAGGAGAAGTTAAACACTACAAGTAAGTGGCGATGACTCGCTTTGTCTTTCTAAGCGAGCGGTAACCTCAAAGCCATTAGAGACGCCAACTCCGGGTTTGACCTTACCAAAAGACCTTCCTAGGGTCGCCCTTGTCAATCTGATGAGCTTGCTATGTTTGAGTTTTTAGTGTAATTCGTATAAAAAGTGCTTTGGTTTTCGCCCTTATACCCTCATTATTTATTCTAGAGATTATGATTAACGAACTTGACCTTCCAACTTGATCAAAAACTTAAAAAGTTTAGCTTCAATATATGAAAAAATTCCAGCGCCGGAGAGTACTTTTCAGTAGTGGTCATACCGTAATAATAGTCCATTGCCTTACTCGATTAAAACGCCAAATAAATATTGCGAAAATTTCTATTAACATTTCTTATTTTGGTAGGAAATATGTTCCCAATTTATTTAATTTTAACTCTGCTTGAGTTAGCTCTTTCCACTTAAAAGTTCTAGAAATTTATTTATTCTACAAGGTGTTATTATTATAAAAATATTGAAACATCTACGTCAAAAGTAAGCTTTTATTCAAATGTTCAGGCAAAAGCTATACAACATTTAAGTCAATTTTTTCAAAGTATGCGGAGTCACAATATTGTGCATGAAGAGGGCTACTATGGAAGTGAACAAGTTATAATGTTTGATCGTCAGAAATTCGTAATTTGGAAATTCAAATTTACCTCTCTACAGAATTATATTTCATTTCAAACAATCCATTACCATCATTATAATTATTTCTTCGTTTATCGTGGATAAACACAATTTTATTGGCCCAAAACTTAACAACTAGATCAGTTTTTCTAATAAATGTTAAATAGTGTTTCTTACCACTGTCCACACTTAATTTTTAGGTAATAAATAAAATTCATACAATTGAGATCGTACTACTGATCTCATCTGTACCATACGTTCCCTTTATACAAAAAAAAACTGACGAGTAGAAGTGGGCGGTCAATAAAATCTTTTTTGTTGGCATCATCACAGTAACTATTTGTATGTATCTCACACAATAAAATTCCATTGAAAACAATATTTGGTTTTTATGCTTGGCACAAGGCGTTTCATGATATAAATATATCGCTTATTGAAAAATGCGATCACTAAAACTGGTATACTGAAGACTGACAATTAAAAAATCCGCAAATTTCGGCTAATAGTGAAGATAGAGAAAACATGAATATAAAAACTTTTGTAGAACATTTCAATTAGATTAGTTCTATATAATGTTTCGACACGACATATAATAACGGAGATATTTAGAATTTTCGAAATGTCCCCTGTCCGAACTTTCCCTTGGGTCGGATTGAAAACGTGTATAGAATAAATCTTATTTCAAATTAAATGTACTATAAATTTATTAGTCATTTATTCTCTATCTTGAATATTAACCGAGATATTTGCATTTTTCAGTTTTCAGCCTTCAGCAAACCCCCACTTCTACTAGTGTTACATGAACAATACTCTATTATATAATAAACCACATTATTCAAAGCCTAAATACCAAATATTGTTTTCATTGAATTTTTACTTTGTGAGATATATGCAAACACGTTCTTTTGACCCCCCCCTCCTCCTTTTGTTTTTGGATTACTAAAATGTGAGTGATTGAAATAAAACTGATTCTGATTCGTTACAAATTACAGCACTAGCTTTAGTAAATTGTTTTCAATAAAATTAATATGTTATATTCAGATATATTTCATTAAATGTTTGTCTTTCCGGTCTATCTATGCAGCACTACGAGGCTGGCTGGCCTGTTTGTTTACAATTCAGCCGCTTTCCGTTGTAGAGATTATTACCTTGTATTGTAAATTTACTGAGCATTCACGGTAGTGTTACCTGTATGTATATTTATCTATTGTAAACCTTCGCGTGGGTAATCTGCTTAGTTTACGCAGCCCCTGCGTGACGGACTTTTTTCGTCATCTACTAGGCAGGATCGATGGACATTTGAAGAAATGTTACGAAAATCTCGTCATGAGTACAACATCAATAGCCGATTTCCCGTCAGGAAAATCTGCTAAGAAACATACAAATTGAGCTAAAGCAATGGAATCTTGGCCTACAATTTCAAATGTAAATAGACGTAGTCATTTAGAGTTACATTATTCTTCAGACAACAGTAATCTCGATAAATGTACTGCGCTGAAATTCAACGCAAACGTTAGCACTTATAGTTTAAATTACAAGCAATTTTTATAATTGTTACAAAATAATTTACCTCTTCATGTACACTTGGATAAACGCAACCTACTTCTTCCTAGTAACTGTTATTATGGAGTTCCAGTAATTATATTCAAATCTTTTGTACGAGTATATATTTAAATATTGTAATTGACAGTGTTGTACAATGATAGGGCATCATTAAACATTCATTGATTGAAAGTATAAATATATATTTCATTTGCAATACATAATAAATTTTAATGCATTATACAATTACACACAAAATATAATAATATAAGACAAGAATTGCTGGAATTAGACACATGGCTAATGCACCGATTAAATAACGAAAATCATTATGCATATTTTCTTGTAAATTCAACGATTTGTTTATTATTATTTACGTCCACAATATGCTACTATCGCCAATCGGGACGGGTTATCTACAGGTTACCACCCTTTTCTAGCCAGGGTTTAAGGGATTTATTTAATGAGTCCGTCACCAAATAAAGTTCTACTGCCCAGGGCGGGAACCGAACCCGCCACTCTAGGTCTACCACACGAGATTAAGCTCAACGTCTTAACTCGCACGGCCAACCTGAGCCCTCTCAACGATATAACAATAAGTTGTAATATCGTAAACTACTCTAATCGAAGACTAACTAACAAATATTTTTACAACAATGGACCTTTATAATATGGGATATACTTTGTATGATGCTGTCATCAATTATCATTTTATGTTCATAACTCGAAAATGTTTATTTGATCCATACCATAGTCAATATTTAATTGTTTCATGGAAGACTTTAGTTCATGTTCATTAATGGTTGATATCGGACTAAGAATTAGGGAGGTTACAGTTGGGGGGGGGAGGGGGGGATTCGAAAGGTAAAGATCTCTTTTGTTGTGTGGGATAGAAAAATGTTATAGAACCAATCTTACTAAACTATTCCTAATCTACAATTGTCGTTTTTTACATTTTTTTGTAGCTCAATTATTTAGCGAATTATTCCAACTTTCTTGTTTTCAGCATTGCGTAAAAATCCACTAACGTATTGAAGTTTAACTTAGAAATAGATAAGAAATGACATTACTAGTGTGTCATTCCACCTCGGGGGAAATCTGCTTAGTTTACGCTCCCCCTGTGTGGTGGACATTTTTTTCGTTGCATGCAAAAGTACGAATAAAGTTGTTTAGTGCTCAAAATTAAGATATCTTCCTTATTATGCCTCTCGTAAAAAAATATAATGTGCGCTGTTCACATTAATGCCATACTAATGTTCTCTACTTTCTTTTCTAATATGAACACTAACGAGTTAATTGTAATTCAGCGTGTTCAGATAGAAATTAGATTCAAAATTTTCGTGAAGAAAAACCGAAAAATGCAGAATGCATTATTATATATTAATGCTATTATTTGTTGCATATATTAACAAATTTATGCGGTCAAGTTATTTCTACATTTATTAGTCTGTTAATTTTGATCCGGCGCGAATTGGGTTATCTTCCATACTTGATATTTATGACATTCTATAATTCTACAAATTATGTTCTATTACATTTTTTGGTGCCCATATATGATTAATTTTTTTAGAGGAAAGTACAACTTTGCTGCCATTATTGTGGCAGAGTATATTTATGACAATATTTTCAACAGATTCTATCGTGGAAAGACATTAGAATCGCGAAGTATGTTTAATAAAATTGTGAATTGCGGAGGTATGGCGTTCTTGAAACTCGTCAAAAAACATAGAATAGGCAGTGTTTGTGGCGTAGAACCAGGTTCTTCTTGGACAATAGCTCCTTGAAAGTAAGTTCTCAGCCTTGTTTGTTAGTTATGTTTTTAGCCTTCTGATAGTTTATTTTCTAGAATCATATAAATATTTTCGGTGTGACTAAACATCTAATATTTGTTTCTAGTGGGGACGCCAAGGTCGCGGACTCGCATCCTTCCGAAGGCTGAAGGATGACGGCTCGGTAGTCCATCTGATGTCACCCATGCTCACGACCTCTGACTCATGCCGCGGTTCCTTGCGTCATTTCGCAGCTTAATAGCACTAAAACATCTTTCTGTGTGTGTGTGAGAGAGAGTTCCTTGGGTGTCCGTGAGTCTTTATTTATTCGCGGATCCTTTGGAGCCTTCTCGTACTGCGCCTGTCTTTGGCTTCCCAGCAGTCCTTCCGCCTTGTAAAACGTGCATTGGGCATAAACCCCCCTCCCCCCACTTCTGAGGCCAAAGGTAACTGACTAAAGGTGACAGGGACATTGAAGAACAAAGAAAACATGAAGGCGCGTAACAATGTAAACTGTCGGCATTTAGGAAAATTGTTCATTTGAGCGTGGAAACGTTCCATGGGCAGTCTTGAATGCTATTGTTCAACTTTCTTTATTCATTCATTATGATAAAAATAATAATATTATTATCATGGCTTTCCACACTAAGGCTTGATATCATCCCAATCCTACAGTCTCTTAAGATCCGATCCTCTATGCTCGTCCTCTGCTATAGGGATCTCATTGGCAATATATTATTCCTTAAAAGCCCCTAAAATCCACCACGTTTCAACAGTTACATGGAATACTCAACTCATTCTCCATTAACCCATCCTTCACATGGTAAACCAGAATCTACATGTAGTTTAATAATTCCAGTTAGATCGGCCGACCAAAACCACAGACATCCAACATTGCAAAAGAGGCCCTTGCTCTGCCCACTCCCCAACCGACGCCGTAATTCCAAAATCAATAATATCAACCCTTCCGTGTTAGAATATCCGAGAATCCTTCGTCCACCAAATTAATCTCTATAAATTGAACCCTGAAATCATTACTTAAACTTCCTCATCTTATTCTACCTCATTTCAAAATACAACCCCTTCAGAGATTAAAAAAATATATAAGAGATATATATGCACTATTATCCGCAATTCACCAGAACGTGGTTTTCCTGCATTTCCACTTTATCATACAAACTACAATGGAGCCCCAAACATTACTAATAAATACGCGACACTCATCTAAGAAGGAAAAAATGAAGACACTCTAATTTTGAATGCATCTTCTCCATTGCAATGTGGAAGAATGTGAAATCCTAATGTGTTCTACCAAGTCCGGTACTTTAAACTAAAACTTTTAAAAAGGTTTTTCCTAGATGGAGATTTATAGGAGAAATCATGTTGGTTAGTAGACTGATATAGCAGCTGAAAGCTAGAGATTAAAGGTATCCCGAATCGAAACGGTCGAACCCTAGAAAACATAAGCAACGGAAGCAAACTAAGCATTTATTTATTTAATCTTCTGAAATTAATGTTTTCAATTATATTCCTGCAAATATTTCCTTTTGGAAATTAATGAAGTTTCTCTTATGGTCAAGTCCCCTGATTCCTTAAACAGCAGCAAAGAATATTCTTCAACTCTAAGAATATGGTCTGAAAAAGGAAGCTACAGAAATTTAAAAAAAAAAAAAAATCCAAAAGAGCTATTTAATACAATGTTTATATAAATAAATTTATTTATTATAAAATAAAGTTTAAATAAAATAGCTCCTTTAAAAATATTGTCTACTAAAAAACTTTCCATTTAGTCTTTAAACTGTGTCGAAAATATATATTTTTTTATTTTTATTAACTCTAAATATAATTACCACTCCCAAAATATAATTAATTATTATAAATTAAGGATCTATATGAGTAATTTTCTTTACATTACATAAATTTTGTTGGTAAACCTTGAGTGGCGAGTTCGATTCTCGGCTGGGCAAATAGGAATTTATTTAGTGACAAACTATTTAAATAAAATCCTTAGTTCCACTCTGGCTAGAAAAGGGTGTTAACCTGTAGATAACCCGTCCCTAATAGCCATAGTAGCATAAGGCGTAAATACATAATTTCGTTTCACAATGTTGACGTTAATAAATAACATTTAACATAATTTCGTCCTAACCCTTGGGTTATATATATGTGAAAGATGTTATTACAGAAAATATCAGCTAACGTTCCACAAACATCATGACTTTTAAAGTCATAAATTATATGTCATATTGACTATTCTTCTTCAAAAAGAGTCATTTCGGAATCTTGAGTTTCGTTGGCGATGAATTGAGCTTAGAAAAGCCTTCAACCTTCCATCAGAAACCTGTTGACCAATAACAAGTTTTTATAGTCTAAATCATTCTGTACAGGCGAAATTTATCCTGATTCATCGTTTAATATACCGTAAATATTTAGCGAGTTATTCCAACTTTCTTTTTATCAGCGTTGCGTAAAAGATCCAACTAGAACTTATGGACTTTTAACTTAGAAATAGATAAGAAATGGAGAAATGGCATTACTAGTGTGTCATTTCAGCACGGGGGGAATCTGCTCAGTTTACGCAGCCCCTGTGTGGTGGACGTTTTTCTCGTTAAATGCAAAGCAAGGATAAAGATGTTTAGTGACCAAAATTAAGATATCTTCCTTATTATGTTTCATGTAGAAAATTATAATGATCGCTGGTGACAGCCATGCCACACCTTCCATCAGAAACCTGTTGACCAATAACTCGTTTTTAAAGTCTAAATCTTTCTGGACAGGCGAAATTTGTCCTGGTTCATCATTTAATATACCTTAAATATGTATGTATAAGTAAATATATGAGAAGGAAAACGTAGCTTGTCATAAAAAAACAAAAAAATACTGGCAGGCTCTCCCCGCTATTGTCCATTCTAGGTTTTTTGGCTTCTTGCATACATATATTTGAGGCTGCGTGGTTCGCCAAGTGCGAAGGGGCTTACGTAGGTGTTATTTCAGTCTGCGGCCTCTGAGCCCAGGTCCGACTATCATTGTTCTTTTTCGTTATTCATATTAGTACTCAAAGACTCATCGTCGGCTGTATGACGTCATTCGACTGAGAACAGAGATGAGACTCTCACTGTCAACGATGATGAAGGCAACGATTGTGGGAGTGAAACCAATCGCGGGGAAGGATCAAATTAAGGAGTATGAGAAGTACGTGACGACCTTGGTAGGAAGGCGGTCTCAACATATTTTTTCCTTTTTACATCGAAATCTTTATATCATTCGATATCTTTTTGGGAAAATATAATCTTATTGTAGTTATTCCCCCATTAAGATGGCTGTAATTTATCACTTTTATAAATGAGTTCTATATATAATGTATTAGTGATAGAGTGTAGCTATTTCGTTGTACTGGGAGAGCCCCTGATTTTTCATAGAAACTCTTCGAGAATTGTTTTCTTTTAGCAGATTTTCCTTACAGGAAAACAACTATTGTCCATCGATCCAAGAGAGATGACGAAAGTGAGAACCATTCAAAATTATATATATATTTATCTCTCAACGCTCTAGCGGTTGCAATTTTTGTGTGATCGTTATCAAACTCGATATTTAATTGTTTTATGAAAAAAGAATGATCAAGTTCGTTAATGGCTGAAATCGGACCAGTGGGAGGGGAGTTCGGCATATCTCCGTTACGATAAGTCAGATCGGAAAAGTGTATAAAACCAAACTTATTGCATATTAAATTTGATATAAATGTTGTTATATACATTTAATCTGTATCTTGAATATTAACCGAGATATTTGCACTTTTATTAAGTCTGTGTGAATTAAGATGAGATCGGCTATTGTCGGTTCTCGTCGTAAGATTCCGGATTAGTTCGGCCGTTTCCGTAACTGTTCGGCTCTCGTGAAATTGGTTGAGACTCCTGTAAGCTTTTACTTCGTGAGATATGAGGAAATACATTCTTTTGATACCCTCCCCCTTCTTTAGTTCTTGGGCTACTAAAATTTGAGTTATTAAAAGATATTAATTATTCCGATTCATTATAAATTGTATTACTAGATATAGTAAATAGTTTGCAATAAAGTTAATGTGTTATATTCAGATATATATTAGTAATTGTTTTTCTTTCCGGTGAAGAATATGTCTATCTATCTGTTCAGCTCTGAGTGGTTGGCAGACCTATTTGTTTACAATTCAAAAACCGTTTCCATTGGGAGCTTATTAAAATTAACAGAAAGATTTTTCATTACCGTTTGTATTTTCTCACAGTGATGTTAAGTGTTAGCAGGATGCAGATTTCTCTATTGTAAAACTTCACGTGGGAAATCTGCTGCTTTTCGCAGCCCCTGCATGACGGACTTTTATTTTTTATACACCGTAATGAGCGAAATCCACTTATACTTGAAAGGAAGGATATCTATTATACAAGAAAGGTGACTTGAAGATTTTAGATAATGACAGGCCACCATCACTTCTAAAATAATATGCAGCAGAATAGGGAAAATACTTGAATTAATAAGGTAACCTCAATATAAGGTTTTATAAAAGGACCATATATTCGTAATAAACCAACTGATAAATTGAGGTAAAAAAATACAGTTTTACCGTCCATCTTAGGAGGTAGGAGGTGAGCAGGTTCTTGGACTATGAAACAACTTTTGAACCATCCCTTTTAAGTCAATCCGTAACACATTAAAAAATAGTGGTTTGATTCGAGTAAGAGGATTTTAAAAATTATAAGGAAATGTGCGTATAAGATGTTTTCAGAGCAATGCTGTAGAAATAAAAATATCAAAAGTGTCAATCAAGGGTACTGCCTACCTCTGAAAATATTTATAAGCACTTTATGAACTAATGAACGACTTGGGATGGGAAAGAAAAGTGGTTAATTTATATGGTGAACTGGTGAATCACTTAGTTTTCTGATGACCAAAATTCTAGCTGGTTAAAATACTGGCCCAGTTCAAGAAATTTTAAGTGAATTAACGAATATAGGAAACGAAGAAGGACTCAATTAGAATATATATGATATTAAATTCTGTCGAAATCAATGGCTTAAAAATGTGCCCAGATCCAATTATCTTGCACAGCTGATTACACTTGATAAGATAAAAACTTTGAGCTTAGCATGAGGTGCTCGCCGAAGTGGAAAGCTCTTCAGAGGAACAAGCAGTTTTTCAGAAGCACTGATTTGAAAAAGAAACTCGAAGTGAATTTTCCTGGTGTAGCGAGGATTATCTAGAAAAGAAAAAGTCCGCCACGCAGGGGCTGCGTAAACTAAGCAGATTTCCCACGTGAAGTTTTACAGTAGAGAAATCTGCCCAATAACAGCTGCAGTAGGAAGGGATCTCTAAACCTATTCACGAGGGACGAATAGTTCCGAAAACGGCCACCAGAGCTCTCGGTGGAAAGTGCGGAACATGGCGGAGTCCTGCCGATCACACACACAATACAAGTGCAAATATCTCGGTTAATATTCAAGATACAGAATAAATGTATAAATCAATATTTACAGTAAATTTAATTTGCAATAAGATTGATCCTATACAATTTTTCGATCCAACGCATAATAACGGAGATATTTCGAATTTTCAAAATCCCCCACTCTAAACCCCCCTCCCGCTGGTCCGATTTCAGCCATTAACGAACTTGATCTTTCTTTTTTCATAAAACGACGAAATTTCGAATTTGGTAACGATCAAACAATAACTGCGACCGCTAGAGCGTTAACAGACAAAAAAATATATATATATATATAATTTTGAACGGACCTCATTTTCATCATCTCCTGGGTAGGATGGTTGGACATATGAAGAAATTTTTCGAAACTCACATCATGAGTACGACCTCAATAGCTGATGTCCCTTGTAAAATTTGTAAATACATTTACAAAAGAAACAAAATCTGAAATTACTTTTCTATGTGATATTTTTAGAACCAATAAAAGCTTATTTTTTTTATGATTTATTTATTTATTTATTAACGTCCACTTTTTGTTACAATGGCCAATTGGGACGGGTTATCTTTCGGTTACAACCATTTTCTAGCCAGGGTGTGGCTGAGGATTTTATTTAGTGAGTTCGTCACTAAATAAATTCCTATTTGCCCAGGCGGGAATCGAACTTATTATGAATCATGAATTCTATAAGAATGTATTAAAAATAATTTAAGAAATTGATGTATATTGTCCTTTTACCTTCGTCGATCCTCAAAACAATAATTATCCAAATGACTAAAAATGTAAATTGCTTAATCTCTCCTTCTTAAAATTTATCGCATAATTTAAGAAATTAAAAATTCAAATCCGCCTTATTTGTGACGAAATAATGACTAGCTCTGGTGACGCCAGCAGCAATTTAGTCATAGTGACTATTGACAGAGATTCCTGTTCGTCAGTGTTTCCTCCATGCATTTGTGATAAGGCACTAATAGCAGCGATTTTCTGGAGGCATTTTATATCTAATAGGTGGCACTGCACAGCACTATGAGCTAAAATTAAGTGTTGCTGAAATACATTGTCTACATATCGGTGTATTATAAGTAGAGAGGATAAAGAGAGTTTCCTTACTGTGCTCAATGTTGTGCATATGAATCTTAAGCTGAGTATAAATCGGAAAGAAAATTATGATATCTGGGTATGAACGTAAAGTGAGACAACGTGAATAGCATTACCATAGAAGGGACAAAGAAGGAGGATACCACAAAACCTTTTCACCAAAAAATAAATGTTATGAATAATTGTGTTTATAAAGTATCTACTTTTAGTATTATTACTTCTACTAATCGGTTTTTTACATATAAATTGAGAATATGTTGAGAGATGTACTTTCAAGCGTTCTGTATCAGCATCTAGGAAATCTGCTTTGTTTACGAAGCCTATGCGTGACGGACTTTTAGCAGATTTTCCTCAGGGGAAATCAGCTATTGAGGTTGTACTCATGATTTTCAATAAATTTCTTCAAATGCCCATCGATCCTATCTAGGAAAATATCTCGATCCTATAGGAAAATATGTATATATATCTATATATATATATATAAAATTGTAACCTCTGTCTGTGCATTGATTTTTTCTCGAAATTTCACGATACTTTCTCGTTTCACATGTCAGTGACACCATAACTGCATTTTGTTTCTTTCGTGTATGTTTGATTGTTAGTTACCTTTTCACGCATAAACGGCTGAACCGAATTTTATGAAACTTGGTATGTATACTACTACTAACCCAACTTCGACTTTAGGTTATACTAGCTAAGGTACCCGGCTTCGCCCGGGAATTCATTTGAGCCTGAATGAAGATGGTATTTTTTGGCAAGGCTTTACTTTCCACAATATTTTGTCAATTCCCTTACACAGACTTTAGGTTTCATACCCGTCGTTGCTCTGGATTTGTAAATAATTAAATTATTTGTTATGCAAGGTTTCACTCTCCTCAATATTTTTATATTTCCCGTCTCCTGAGCATGTAGTTTTTTTTATAAAGTAATGAACATATAATTTATAATCGTAGAAAGTAATCTGTCTTCCAAACCATGTATGAATAAAAGTTCCTTTCCCTTGATGCGGTACAAAGCTTAATGGCGACAGCTGTTTTAGATTCGTCATAACCGCTATTAAAAATACACTTTTGTAAATCACGATTGTAAACTGTATATTGATATTGGTGTTCAGTAAAGTATATCATACATTAACGAATCAGAGTTAATAAATACCAGAAATAACTGGGCGCACCTCCCCAGCGTTCATCCTTTTAAATTATTTATTTTTGGTAATTAAAAAATTCACATTCCTGAGAATAACACTACATTGCTATTAGCATCAATTAACATGTACACATAGACCAATATGAGGTCGGTTGGGAAGCGGCAGAACTGATAGTGCAAAGGAAGTAGCTTGACACCGTCATAGGCTCAGTGCTGCCAACTCATTTAGGATATTAATCCTGTAATTCCTTAAATTATATGAAAAAATCAGATTACATCTTCTTCACAATACTAAAACTGTTTGTTCGAATATTTTTCAGGTTCTAATTAAATAACGTATTAAATACACACAGCGAAAACCGGCATTTCTCATGAATTAATGTTTGGGCGAAGAGAAGGGGGGGGGGGAGTATACTTTACTTGGTGCAAACTGTTACTGACATTAAAAAATAACATAGATTTGAATTATCAAGGATAAAATATTAACATAGATTTTAAATCATTTATCCTGGTGAGGTACCTACCTAGTTGTTCGTATGGAAATAATTGTTGAGCATATCAATATTTCTACGCAAATTACTTCCTTTTACACTGTTATACAAAAAATTGTATAAAACAAAAGTTACTCTAAATACCAAAGTAAACAGCTATTGTTATGTGCACGTTTGACGAAAAACAAATAGAAAATGAAATATTGCGAATTTTTATTTCAGACTCCCGTTAGAATCTAAAAATTGTAATATACCTTATAATCAGGGAAGAATTAATGCTAATTGACATACCGAGTTTTTTTTAGTTCAGTTTAATCGTTAGCGCCCAATGAAATAGTTGACCCCCTCTTTAGTTTATAGTGTATATCTCGTTTATACTTTGTTAAAAGAAAAAAATGAATATTACAAAAGTCACTCTAATTAACATAATAAACAACTTTTGTTATGTTCATATTTGCCTAAAAACGAATACAAAACGAAATACCGCTATTTTTAAATTCTGGCCTTCCTTACAACCTCCACTCCTGCCCGTCCCTAGAAATATTGGTATGGCTTGTTATAATGAAAGCGTCAGTGCTAATACACATACCGAGTTTTATTTATTTCGGTTGGGTCCTTTGTTCCATTTAAAATTGTTCACTTCCACTATAGGTTTTAGCGTATATCTCGTTTATAATTCGGTATACTAAAAAATTGTATGTAACAAAAGTTGTTCTAAATAACAAAATAAACAACTTTTGTCATATGAATATTTTCAGGAAAACCAATAGGAAACGAAATATCGCTATTTTTAATTTCAGGCCTCCTTACAACCCCCACTCCTGCCTGTCCCTAGAAATGTTGGTATAGCTTGTTATAATGAAGCCGTTAGTGCTAATACACGTACCGAGTTTTATTTAGTTCGGTTGATTCTTTTGTGCCAAATAAAATTTTTGACTCCCGCTATAATGTTTAGCATATAACTCATTTATACTTCGGTATACGACGAAAGTGTAATAACAAAAGTTACTCTAAATAACAAAATAAGTAACTTTTGTTATGTGCATATTTTCCGAAAAACCAATAAGAAACGAAATATCGCTATTTTTAATTTCAGGCCTCCCTTATAACCCCCTCTCCTTTCTGTCTTAGAGATTATTAATATAGCCTAAAGTCTAAGTTGGGGTAGTAGTAATATACATACCAAGTTTCATAAAATTCGGTTCAGCCGTTTATGCGTGAAAAGGTAACAAACAAACAAATAAACAAACAAACAAACAGACACCAAAGAAACAAAATGCAGTTATGGTGTCTAGGACATGTGAAACGAAAAGTTATCGTGAAATTTCGAGAAAAAAATCAATGTACAGACAGAGGTTACAATTTTATATATATATATAGATTAACATTCTCTGAGACAAACGGGAGTGGGGGTTATAAGGGAGGCCTGAAATTAAAAATAGCGATATTTCGTTTCCTATTGGTTTTTAGGCAAATATGCAAACAAAAACTGTTTATTTTGTTATTTAGAGTAACTTTTGTTCTGGCGGGAGTCAAAAATTTTATTTGGCAACATAAGATTTAACCGAACTAAATAAAACTTGATACGTGTATTAGAATTAACGCCTTCATTATATCAAGCCATACCAACATTTCTAGGGACGGGCAGGAGTGGGGGTTGTAAGGGAGGCCTGAAATTAAAAATAGCGATATTTCGTTTCCTATTGGGTTTTCAGCAAACATGCACATGAAAAGAGATGTTTATTTTGTTATTTAGGGAAACTTTTGTTATATTCACATTTGTTGTATAACAAAGTATAGACGAGATATACATTAAAAACTAAAGCGGGAGTGAACAATTTTATTGGATACTAACGTTTGAACCGAACTTAACAAAACTCGCTGTGTCAATTAGCATTAATTCTTCCATGATTATAAGCTATATTAAAATTTTTAGGTTCGAACGGGAGTGGGGGCTATAAGGGAAGGCTGAAATAAAAATTCGCGATATTTCATTGTCAATTTGGTTTTCGACAAACGTGCACATAACAAAAGTTGTTTACTTTGTTATATAGAGTAACTTTTGTTTTATACATTTTTTCGGGAACAATGTATGAAGCAAGTAATTTGCGTAAAAATATTGATATTCTCAACAATTCTTTCCTATATGAACTACCAGGTACCTCACCTGGAAAAATGAATTCAAATCTATGTTAATATTTAGTCCTTAATAATTCAAACCTATTCATAGTGTACAGATAGACGGGAAATATGACAATGTGGAGAACAGTGAAGTCTTACATTAATTTTATTATTAACAAATCCACAGCAACGACGGGTATAAACCCTAAACACTGGGACGGGTAAATGTCAAAATAATGTTCAAATTAAAGCCTTGCCAAAAAAAATACCATCACCATCCAGCCTGAAATGAATTCCCGGGAGAAGCCGGGTATCTGAGCTAATATATATATATATATATATATATATATATATAGAGAGAGAGAGAGAGAGAGAGAGAGAGAGAGAGACTCAGTCCATATTCAACCTCCTAACCTTCTCCAGTACTTTCATGTACCTCTGTTGTTATACGTCGGTTCGAAAAATTGTATAGAATCAATGTTATTGCAAATGTAATGTTCTATAAACATAGTAACGTTTTATTTTCAATATCTTAATTATTAAACAAGATATTTGCATTTTTTAGTTTTTGGTCTTCTGTAAACCCCACTCTTTCTCATGTCATTAACAATAAGCTGTTATATTATAAAGCACTTTATTTGAAGCTTAAATACCAATTATTATTTTTCATTGAACTTTTACGTCACGAGATAACTGCAAGTACGTGACGCACTTGGGAAATCTGCTTAGTTAACGCAGCCCCTGCGTTACGGATTTTCTTCGTCGTCTCCTAGGTCGTTGGACGGTTGAAGAAGCCTCTCTCCAATGGAGTATGACCCGAACAGCTGATTTCTCGTAAGGGCGTTTCACTGAGCCCTACAAGATGATCTAAGACTAGTGACCGCATCAGGAAAATCTTGTAAAATCCGCAGTAAGAGGAGACGTCACCAGATGCAAGGATATTCCCCCGAACCAAGATTAGCAACTGCTAATTGAGAGTGTGACAGCCAAGTCCCTCACCTCGCAGATTAACCCCTGACTCTCCGTCCAAACATATCCTCAACAGCCTCCATCAAGGTCCTCTTATATAACCATCAAGTCACCTTTTCCTTTTTACTATTCCAGGGAGAGTTTTTTTCTACTAGGGAAGCTGGGTTTTTTTTTCTTTTTTTCATTCATGATGTCTAGAACATTAACCGTAGTGAAGAGTATAAAATAGATTATGCATACCACGAGTAGAGTTTTTTTTTATTTTATTTCATGAAGTGTAAAGCGTACAAATAAAAGACCTTCCCGTAAATTGATCATAATGAGCTGATGATAACTTATAATTGATCTACGGTAGGTATGTTATAAATGTGTTTATCGTTGTTTTTAACATCTCTCAGTTTTCCCTCGAGTCGTGTGTATTTAGGAAATTGCATTTTCCTTTAAGGAAATTTACCCAGAAGAAAATCACTGTAGAGGTTAAACAGACCACAACGTTATTTATTTAGCCCACTTTTTGCTACCATGACTAATTGGGACGGATTATGTACAGTTTACTATCCTTCTCGCCAGGGAGGGGCTAAAGATTTTAATTAATGAGCTCGTCATTAAATCAATCACCTATTGCCCAGGCGGGAATCGAACTTGCCACTCTAGGTTTACCGTATGAGAAGACCAACGCCTTAACTCAAGTGGCTAACCTGAACCCCGCCCACCACAGCTTATTTGTGGAAACTGTTTTCAAATTTCTATGGAAACCATCTAGTAGGTGATAATAACTTTTGTCAAAATCTATATTTAAAATAAAATAATGATTAATCGATGAATATCCTTGATGAATATCGCCGTTGAAGGTATCCTTACCGTCTGTGGTTGTCAGTCAAATAAGTTAAAATAAAAACACATCAGCTCACGACGTTTCCGTGAAATTTATTACCTTTGTCAAGGCCCCCAATATTACTCATATATTAATTCCAAGCAGGGTTAATTTATATGTGATTTTTTTATACTTTTTTTTTAATACATATATAAACAGAATATATATATGTGTGTGTGTGTGTGTGTTAATCAACAGTTCAAAAGTCATTACACAAAAATACATCCGAACTGAATACAAAATCTGAATATTCTAAACTGAAGTCCAAATGCTAAATTAAATATAAAAGTCCGTCACGCAGGGGCTGCGTAAACTAAGCAGATTTCCCACGTGAAGTTTTACAATAGAGAAATTTCACGAGAGCCAAGCCAGTCAAGGAAACGGCCAAACTAGCTTTTGGCGGGAAAGTAACTCTCGTCCGTTAGGCTCCGAGATTAAATTAAAAACAATTCAATCTCAAAAAAACAACAAGAACACTAAAGATGGACTTACCTCTAATGATAGCAGCGCTCTGAACACTTATTACACCAACACTAAATAGTACCAAAGAATATCTATTATTAGTAAGACTTAATACTGCGGTGAATATTAAGTAAACAAATAAAGGGCAAGTCAAATGGTAAGAACCTTCCTGATAGCAAACAGTCTGAGTTGTAAACAATCAGGTTAGCCAGCTTTCACCGGAAATAAAAGCAATTACGGAAGTATATTTAAATATTTATAAATTTTATTCATAACTATTTATTATATCTAGTACTGTAATTAATAATAAACCAGAATAATTTTAATCACAACCATTCCAAATTTAGGAATCCGGGAAGAAAACAGAAAGGGGTGCAAAATACGATTCAGACGGTTATGAGATTTTCACATGATGAAGGAACAAGCAGGTTAGCCAGCGAAGGTTTACAATAGATAAATACATATACATAAAGGTAACACTTCCGTGAATATTAGTGAATAATTACAAACGGCAATGAGAAATCTTTCAGTGAATTTACAATATAAGTTAATAGCCCCTACAACGTAAAACGGCTGGATTGTAAACAAACAGATTAGCCAACCTTGTAGCGCAGTATCGATAGATAGACCGGAAATAACAAACAATTAAAGAAATATATCTGAATATAAAATATTAATTTTATTGGAAACTATTTTCTATAGTTAGTGGAGTAATTTGAAATGAATCAAAATAATTTCTATCTCGTCTATTTATCGAGTTTCGTAACGATCAAACAAACATTGCGACCGCTAGAGCGGTAACAGACAAATATACTGCTCAAAAATGAATAGGGATATTGGTTATTTTTTCTTATCCTACTAATTTTAATTAAATCGATCTTAATTAAATTTCTTTTTTATGGGGGGGGGGAATACAATAATTTCTAATAAATATTAATGATATTTAGAGTAAAAAAAAAAAAAAAAAAATATCCTAGGCCCCATACATACCACAAAACAGCCAATATCCCTATTCATTTTTGAGCAGTTTATATATATATATACAGTTTTGAACGGACCTCATTTTCGTCATCTACTAAGTAGGATCGATGGATATTTGAAGAAAAATGTCGAAAATTCCGTCACGAGTACAACCTCATTAGCTGATTTCCCTTAAGGGAAATCTGTTAAAAGCTCTTTTAGGAAGACATAAGGAGATAGTACAGATATATCAGATTGCAGAATGATCGTGGCCAGGGAGCCTGTATTGTGTGAATGTGTGCGTGCGTTGTGAGTACGCGTGCGTGTGTGTGTGTGTGTGTGTGTGTGTGTGTATGTAAGTATTACATTTTCGACATCCCGAAGGTGAAATTGATGAGTATGTGAAGAACTTATTAGAACATTGCGACATCAAATTCAACGTCAATACTTGACTTTTCTTGGCGGAAATATGCTAAAAGTATGTCGTAATGATAAAATTAAAATATAATGAATTGCAGTCCTGGATGTATGTACAATGCTTAGCATATTCATAAAGTGAGTACATTGGTTTGATATCATAACAAAATCATTTCATTCACATAAATATATTATTCATTTTTATAATTTCATAATAACCTACATATCACTCTTATAGAATTAATTAGTTACTACAAGAAAGTTAGTAGTAATGCATCGTTATTATAATGCTATGGGAAGGCTTTCCTCATAAATATGAGAAATGGGAGATAATGTAAGCGAAATTACTAATATCATTGTTATGAATTGAAATATTTACCCTAATGTGGGCTCAATTGTTACAATAACAAGTACGGCTTGTTGTACATGTTCCATTAACTGCATCTACAGAATTATTCTGCTCCTTTTATAATTGTTTTCGGATTGAGGCCGTTTGTGGTTATTTATAATGATAATAACCATAATATACATGATATCATATAACTATTTAATCTGATGGGCTAATTCAAGGGGTTTTTTTATTATATATTTTATTTTATTAAGAATATTTCAGCCTGCATTTAAATACATTTAGTAATGTGCCATATGTACAATACAGTAGCTCCTCCATCACTCTTGACAGTAGCCACACCCCTTCACCACAATGAGAGGAGCAGTCTCTCCCTGCCTGGCAAGAAGTCATGAGCTAAGGAGGAATGGCACTTGATAAGAAAATAGCCACTGCTATCACTTCACTTTACACTTCTATTGGAGATCTCTGGGCCATTGTCTCTTGAGGAGGGGAATATGGATGAGTGGTACTGGAAAGGGCTAGGACTTCTGGATTAGGATGGTTGGATAGCCTCCTGTGGAATGTTCTGAATCTTAAGGGAATTAGGTCCGTTACAAATGGGATATTAAAATCTTTATGGAGGGTGTAGTTTGTAACATAATATGGAGCATTTACTATGGTGTGCAGGACTTTGGATTGGTCTGGATGCGTCTGATGGTCGAAGGTTTTTGCTGTACCCCACACTTCGTATGTCCATATTGATTTTAATTCGTAGCTTGTATATTGTTAGTTTGTTTTTGGTAGACAAGTGAGATCATCTGTTTAGCATTCCGTAAAGTAAATATTCACTTATACTCAAAGCATACTGTCTAAAAAGTTTATTAATACTAACACATTATATGACATGTCTAACCTGAGCACTAAAATAATAATTCATCTAGTTAAGATGTGGAATGCTTTTTTTTTTCTTTTCGTTTACCTCAGCCTAAACATGATTACTATATGAAGAAATTCAGGATAAGTTATCATTTTTAATTTTTGTTACTCTAAGTATTTGTCAGACGTTAGACAAAAACAAAAATCAATTCTGCAAAATCTAAAATCATTTATCCTGAAGATTGAACAATTTTCGTCTTAATCCTCTCGCCTGTCAATCATAATTTTTAATTCAATTGAATAAAATGGTTGGGGAAAACTATTAGGTTGATTTATGAGTTAATCCACGTCATGTATGATTCTGTGATTCATGACTAGATGCCTGGTATGTTCATATCTGGCTGGCAAAGAGAATAGATGCTAATGGTATTCGAATGGAATACTCCAACAGACAGCCACTAAATAACTGGGCACGGTGCGTATCCCTTACGGCGAGATTGGACCAAGATATGCAGTCGATATCCTGTTCGCCTCTAGCTCACAGTCATGCCCCGGACAGCTCGTTCCGGGATATAAGTGGCAACATTTCCATCTTGTTTTATAGTGTATACCACCAGAGCAAAAAGATGAAATACAAGGATGTTCCTACATTCGAAGAACACGAGAGAGAGAGAGAGAAGAGAGAAGAGAGAGAGAGAGAGAGAGAGAGAGAGAGAGAGAGAGAGAGAGAGAGAGAGAGAGAGAGAGAGAGAGAGAGAGAGAGAGAGAGAGAGAGGAGAGGGAAGGAACGGTGGTCACTGTAAAAGCATGTACAATGACAATATGATAAATCTTGCAACTATGAATTTAATTTTTGAAATAGCTAAAAAGATTAATGTTGTTATTTGTTTATATTTTTTCTTTATTTTTTTGTATTGTTCCCAAAAGGGGGGAAAACCCTTTGATTTTCAAAAACAAATTTTAATTCATCAAACAACATTTTGTATTAACAAAAAAACATTAATTTGATTAAAAATCTTTACATTTTTATTTTCCCACAAGAAAAACATATGAAACCCGGTTTTACCCTACTAGTCGGATAAAACCGGGCAAAATGACTTTTTACAAAAAAGGTTGGGTAAAACTTCTTTAAAAATTTAGATTTTGTTTTTGAAACTGTAGTTACGTTAACAGATAAGTAGACTTTATTTCAACAAAACTTTACTTATTTGTGGTTTCTGTAAGCCTTCAAACGTTAGCTGACCGGTTTTACCCCACTTTCCCTTAACACTCTTTGTGTTTGAGCTACAAAAAGGTTTAGAATTGAACAAGAATCGTAGGGCATCAATAGATTAACAGGACTGGTTTTATAACATTTTTCGATACGACTCAGAATAAGGGAGATATTTTGAATTTTACAATTCGTCCCGCCCTCCCCCCTGATTCCCCCACCCTATTGCTCGTCTGGCATCAGCTGGCTGAAGAATTTTTAATGCTATTAGTCCCAACCTGACAAAACCCGTTAAAGTTGCAAATGGCTTCCCAGAGAACCATCTGTCCAACGAGTTGCCGATGGCTGCGTGTGTCCTCCAATAGAAGCCTTTGATTTACTACGGTAAAAAATATATATTGAATTTAATGTTGTAAATGTGGAACACGTTTTCGCTCGCTCAATATTGCATCGTCCGATAAGTAAACACGTGATCAGACTCCTTTGTGATCGCCGAGCATTATATTTTACCGTTCGACACCAATTTAAATTTATTTGAACAATCGTCTGAAACGTGAAATTGAAACCGACCCATATATGACAACCATTTAACGATTAGTTGCAGCCAACTAGTCCGCTATCAATTTGTTACTTCAGACTCAAGGGCAGTTCGGAGTGGAATAAGGACTGCGCGTTATGACCTGTTACTAAACCATATAAGAAATACCTCTTACTTTCCCACAGTTCCCTAACAGCATTTAACCTATTTGCTTCGACTAATTTAGAGAGCGTTCATCAGGCGAAGAGTTACTCTTGCCAGTGAAAAATGGCCTAGGAATACATTATCCCTGTCAAGGAAAAAAGAGCTCACTAGAAACATGTCTTTAAAGAATACATCAGAAGAAGCGTTAAAAACCAAACACGGATCTGTACGAGATTGTAAAAAAGTCCGTCACGTAGGGGCTGCGTAAACTAAGAAGATTTCCTTCGGGAAGTTTAATAATTGATAAACCTACATAGTGCTCACACAACACCATCGTGAATATTCAGTGAATAAATACAAACGGTAATACAAAATCTTCTCCACCCCTTTCCGGCGGGAAGCTTCTGAAATGTAAACAAACAAAAAACCAATAACTGAAACATATCAGAATATAACATATTAATTTTATTGAAAACTATTTACTATACGTATAGTATCGGAAATATTTCGAATTTTCAAAATTCGCCGCCTCTAAACACCCCCTCCCCATGGTCACATTTCAGCCGTTAACGAACTGATCTTTCTTTTTACATAAAACGACTAAATACCGAGTTTGGTAACGATTAAACATTTATTGCGACCGCTAGAGCGGTAACAGACAAATATACCTCATTTTCGTCATCTCCTAGGCTGGATTGATGGACAATTTCGAAAATTGCTTCATGAGTACGACCTCAATAGCTGAAATTTGCTAAAATGAAGTTAATATTTATGTATAAATTGTACCGTCAGTCTGTACATAGATTTTTTTTCTCGAAAGTTCACGATATTTTTTTCGTTTCACATTCCATTGCCACGATATCAACAATTTTTGGCTTTAGTTAGTCTGAATGTTTGTATTTTTCCTTTTCACGTCTAAACCACTGAAACGAATTTTATTAAACTTGGCACGTTTGTTACAACTAATACAACTTAGGCTTTAGGATATACGAAAATTCTCAGAGACCAGAAAGGAAAAAAATCGCCAAATTTCGTTTCCTATTGGTCTTTCAGCAAATATACACTTTCAAAAGTTGTCTAGTTAGTTATTTAACGAAATATAAATGAGATATACTCTAAAAACTACAGCGGGAGTCAACAATTTTCTTTGTCACTAATGACTGAAGCGAACTAAAAAAAAGTCGGTATGTGGATTAGCGTTAGCTCTTTCATTATTATAAACTAGGGCTCAGGTTAGCCATGTGAGTTAAAGCGCTGACCTTAATCTGACTTGGTAAACCTAGAGTGGCGAGTTCGATTCTCGCCTGGGCAAAGGAAATTATTTAGTGACGAAAATCATTAAATTACATCCTAAGTCCCAACCTGGCTAGAAAAGGGCGGTAACCTGTAGATAACCCATCCCAATTAGCCTGCGTTGCAAAAAGTGGACGTTAATAAATAATAATAATATTATTATAAACTACATTAATATTTCTAGAGAGTCTCTAGAACGGGGAAATGTAAAAATATTGTAGATAGGTAGATAGTAAATATTTGCCAAAATAAAAAAAATAAAATAAAATACCATCATCATATCATTCTGGCTCTAATGATTTCCCGAGCGAACCTTAGGTAGCAAGTGTTTTCATATATATATATATATATATATATATATATATATATATATATATATATATATATATATATTGCGACAAGGACGGGCTACAATAGAGTAAAAATATTTGGGTTATCACTAGTTCTTCAAATTCCTGGGCAGTGCTACCACCTACAAAAAATACTAATAATGTTTATATTCTTGAACCAGAAGAAAAATAGGTTTTATTGGTTTATTTAATTTTATTTTTAATTCATTAGGTAGCAAGAGCCAGCACATCAATAAAAATAAATAAAGTCCGTCACGCAGTGGCTGAATAAATTAAGCGGATTTCCTACGAGCTCTGGTAGGAAAAAAAGGGCCCCTTAAGGGAAATCAGCTATTGAGATTGTACTCATGACTCGATTTTAAAAATTTCTTTAAATGTCCATGATCCCTCCCAGGAGATGACGTCCGTTCAAAACTATATTTATTTGTCATTCACGCTCTAACGATCGCAATTTTTGTTTAATCGTCACCAACTCGGTATTTAATCGTTTTATGTTAAAAGAAAGATCAAGTTCGTTAACGGGCTAAATAGGGCCTGTGGGAGAGGGGGTTTAGAGTGGGGAATGTCGAAAAGTCGAAATATCTCTGTTACTATACGTCGGATCGACAAAAATGTATAGTACCAATCTTACTGAAACATAAATTTACTATAAATATTATTATGTACATTTATTCTCTATCTTGAATATTAACCGAGATATTTGCTTTTTATTAAGTGTAACGGACGAGCTATGGTTGCCTGCTAATCTTTCCCGCCGAAATCTAGTTCGGCCCTTTCCGTAACTGTTGCGGCAGTCTGCTTAGTTTATGCAGCCCCTGCTGGACGGACTTTCTTCTATTTCTCCGGTAGTAAGAAGCCACAGTAAACATAAATTGAAATACAACCTGAATACGAGATGTTTTTTGATTATTAGTAGTAGTGATTGTTAACCACCAAACATTGTCTTTAGCTTACAGGTAGTTGTATGGCTAGTAGTAAATAGGCACACTAACTAATGTTCAAGCTTAGTTACTTGTATTTTAGAAAATCAATGCTGGATATATAGTATAAAAGCCCGTAAACGCAGGGGCTGCGTTAAAATAAGCAGATTTCCCACGTAGGTCACACGTTTTTGCATTTATCCTCAAAAATTAAAAGTTTAATGAAAACAATATTTTGGTATTTAAGCTTTAAATAAAATGCCTTCATAACATAATAGAATATTGTTAATATGAGATGGGTAGGAGTGGGGGTTTACTGAAGACCGAGCACTAAAAAATGCAAATATCTCAGTTAATAATCAAGTTACTGAAAACATACACATTACAACATGTATAGTATATTAAATTTGCAATAAGAATTGTTCTATACACTTTTTCGATCCAACGCATAATAACGGAGATATTATGAATTCTCCCACTCTAACCCCCCCCCTCCCCCTTGACCGATTTCAGCCGTTAACGAACATGATCTGTCTTTTTTTATAAAACGATTATATATCAAGTTTGGTAACGATAAGACAAAAATTGCAGACAAATATATATATACAGTTTTGAACCGAACTCATTTTTGTCACCTCCTGGGTAAGATCGATGGACATTTGAAGAAAAATTTTGAAAATCGCGTCATGAGTAAGACCTCAATTACAGATTTCCCTTAATGTTGTGCAGTTTCTTGCAATATGCATTGAAAATATCACGAATTTTATAAAAGTGTACAAGTTTCGCTACAAAAGCTAAATAAATTTAATGAAGCTCTGAAAAATTAGTTTAGTAAGGACTCTTTTCTGGTGTGACGAAAGGTAGTTACTTTCCAGATTGTAGGAATTTATTTTCTCCAAAGCAAGGAACCCAGTACTTATCTACTTGCAGATCTGCTCTGATAGCAATAAGTTTCTGCTCCAGCAACGATGACCAATCTTGTCATAACTCACCTCAATTATTTTCAAACCTCACAATTTTCTGACTAAGTTGGCCTCACCATCGCGAAACTTTCTCCGTCTCTTCCAATTCAGAATTATGATGACACAAAATAGCACAGGGTAATGAGGTCGAAAGTACTTATTATATTTAGATCTCTCTCTTCTCTCTTCTCTCTCTCTCTCTCTCTCTCTCTCTCTCTCTCTCTCTCACTCACTCTCACTCTCTCTCTCTCTCTCTCACTCTCTCTCACTCTCTCTCACTGTCTCTCTCTCTCACTCTCTCTCTCTCTCTCTCTCTCTCTCTCTCTCTCTCACTCTCTCTCTCTCTCTCTCTCTCTATCCCTCTTCTCTCTCTCTACTCTCTCTCTCTCTCCTCTTCACTCTCTCTCTCTCTCTCTCTCTCTCTCTCTCTCTCTCTCTCTCTCTCTCTCCTCCTTTATCCTTCTCTGCCCTTGCTATTTCCAATCTTTTTTGAATTTTGATTCTCGGCATTTTAAGCAGGTCTGGTGGTTACTCCTCCTTGATGCTTTCTAACCACCGAGGACGAGCCTTGTGCATTTAAATCATTAAATTAAATTCTATCTGTACATTGATTTTTTTTTCTCCAAACTTAATTAGTCTTTTTCGTTTTAATTTAATATAGAGCGCGCATCTTCAATTTCTTATTCTTTGAAATGTCTGTTTGTTACTTTTTGATATCTGAATTATTCAGTTGAGATTTTATGAAACTTGGAAATGTATTGGGTATGGGAATAAGTTCTTAATTGTTTTTCCATACACAGTATTAATGGCATCACATACATTTCATCTAACCTGTCGATACATGAATTTAGAAGGTGGTGTGTATGTATGCTGCTAAACACAGTTTCAGACTTTGTTTGGATGTCATACTCGTTGTATGGAGATTTTCATTTCTCATCGAAATAACAGCGGTCGCGGGAAGTTCTCCTCTACAATCTTCGGACCAAAAAAAAAAATATCTGCAAGTTGTCTCAGATGAAATATGGTTGCTATAAATATTGCCGAGCAAATTGCATTTCCGCAGCACTTTTCTTCGGCAGGAGTGAGAGGGTACTTCCGAAGAGAGCTCTATTTCGTAACTATTCGTCCCTCGTGTATAAGTTTAGTGATCCCTTACTACTTACTACACTTGTTATTGGGCAGATTTCTCTATTGTAAAACTTCACGTGGGAAATCTGCTTAGTTTACGCAGCCCCTGCGTGACGGACTTTTTAATGTTTCTGGCGTTTTGTAAACTCGTTCTCCTACTCTAAGCTGTTATATTATAAAGCACATTATTTGAACTGCAAACATCAAATATTTTTCTCATTGAAGTTACGTTTAGAGATATATGCAAATACGTGGGAAGTCTGCTTATTTTACGCAGCCTCTGCGTGACGTACTTCTATATATATAGAGAAAGAGAGAGAGAGAGAGAGAGAGAGAGAGAGAGATAAAGAATACTAGCTTAGATAATTTCTTCTTCGTTTCTGATTAGTAGTTGCATGAGGATACCTCGAGCCGCAACAGCTGCATGATTGCACATAAATGTTTTCTTCAGATAAAAAAAAAGTACAAAAAAGTAGAGAGACAGGGAATAAAGTGCGACTAATCGTAGTAAGTTAGTTGTGATTAGCAATGGTAACTGTTTTGAAAGTTACTCTAATGAAGTCTTAGAAACCTTGAGAAATATATAATGGAGCTTAAGTGTCCTGTCGTCTTTCTTGAGTTCCTGTTTGAATGAAGGCAGTCTCAATTTGGCCAGGAATTGGACTAGATTAAGGAAGTAGCATTGGTACTTCATGCTGTAGGGACGTGTCAGCAAGTCTGTAGCTCAGGTGGTGCGTACACTAAGCAGATTTCCCTCATACCAATGTGACATACTGGCAATGCCATATTAATATATATGCCCTATTTCCAAACATCCGATGATTAGAAGTGTGAAAGCGGAAAACTAAAAAGTCCGTATAAAAAGTGGTTGCGGAAAGTAAGCAGATTACCCACGTGAAGTTTAGTAATAGATAAATCTACATACTCGTTAACACAACACCACCGTGAATATTAAGGGAATAAATACAAACGGAAATAGGAAATCTTTCCTTTCCCGACGGAAAGCGCGTCTGAAGTATAAACAAACATGTCTGCCAATCTCTCATCTGAAAGAAAAACAATTTCTGAAATATATCAGAATATTACATAGTAATTTTATTGAAAACTATTTAATATATCTAGTACTGTAATTTATAATGAATCAGAATAATTTTTATCTCAATCAATCAAATTTTTGTAGTCCAAGAACTTAAGAGGGAAGGGGCATCAGAACATATTAGCATTTGTCTCGAATAATAAAGATCTCTTGAAAACAATATTTATTATTTAAGCATCGAATAATGTGGTTTATTATATAACAGAGTATTGTTTATGTAACATGGGTAGAAACGGGGTTTTGCTGAAGACTGAAAACTGAAAAAATGCAAATATCTCGGTTAATATTCAAGATAGAAAATAAATGTAAATAACGGTATTTATAGCAAATTTTCAATAGATTGATTCTATACAATATTTGGATCCGAAGTAAAATAACGGAGATATTTCGAATTTGCGAAAATCCCCCAACTAAACACCCCCTATCACTTGTCTGATTTCAGCCATTAACGAATTTGATCTTTCTTTTTACATAAAAGATTGAATATCGAGTTTGGTAACGATCAAACAAAAATTGCGACCGCTAGAGTGGCAATAGACAAATATATGGGAGTGTAAGAAGGGGTGGGACATACAAATATATAATTTTGAAGGGGCCTTATTCGCGAAAATCGCGTCAAGAGAATGAGCTCAATTACTGATTTCCCTTAAGTTAAACCTGCTTAAATCACATTAGTAGGAGTAGAGATTTACGGAAGACGTCATACCGGAAATATTTGCACATACTTCCCACAGTAAAAGTTCAATGACCACAATATTTGGTATTTAAGCTTTGAATAAAGTGGCTCATGAAATAACAGCTTATTGTAAATGTGGCATAAGGAACAGGGGTTTACTGAAGGCAGAAAACTAAAACAATAAAATAGTTTGATTAGTATCCTATGTTATGTCATTTATGAACACCCATTTCTTGCTATTGTGACTGATTGGGGTGGGCAATTAAGGGTAACCATCCTTTTTAGTCAGGGTGGGAGTAATGATTTCATCACTAAATAAAGTTCCATTGCCCAGATGAGAATTGAACTCATTACTCTTAATGTTTACCAAGAGCATTAAGGTGTATGCCTTAACTCACATAGCTAACCTATAGCTCTCGTTAGTTAGAGAACACATCTAGTATGCTTGGATGTATACTATTTTCCAATCCTATTTAATAAGGAAGATATTTTGAACTCTCTCCCTCACCCCTTCCAGCTCTATTTCACCCATATATATATATATATATATATATATACCCCTATGCTCCTTGTCATCAGGTGCCCTAAGCAAAAATCACATTAGAAGTAAAGACTCTGTGAAAATGGAAAACAGAAAAAAAAGTATGAAGTCACACCGAATATACATACACTTTTCTAAACAATAAAAATTAAAAAAAAAAAAAAAAAAAAAAAAAAAAAAAAAAAAAAAACAATATTTGGATAAATATTAGAATATTTATGTTTATATTTACAGATATTTATATTTATTTAGAGTTGGGGGAGGGGGGAGGTGGAAGAAAAATATCAAGATAATAACCTCCAAATTGTATCAATTTGTTGGGTTCCATTAGGATTTGCCCTCCATTGATAAATGAAAAAAATTGGAACCTGCCTTTATCCTTACTCAACGGCAGGTTTTTCTATCAACATACCAACAATTTTGAAGCTTATTCTGTCATTGTTGGGAGTTATTTTTACTTGTTTTATTTTTGGGTAACCATTGTCCAATCATTTTTGTAGTGAAGCTTGTAGCTTTGTGGTTTTATTCTTAAATAGAGTGTGAATATCAATTCTCCTTACTCGTCAAGGATAGAGTACTTCGGATTAAACTCCTTTTTCCATTATATATCATCAGCAAATGATGATACTTAAAACTCTTTTGGCAAGGGCCCTTCCTCCAGAATTTTAAAAGAAAATACTCTGCTTTAAAATGAAGTGGCAAATTATAAAATTAGTGAATATTTAATTATTCCACTGACAATACATGTCTTTTTAAAAATTCATTCATAAGTGTAAATCATACACTTCTAATCTTTCTAGAATGTATGGGATTCCTCAGTTACCAAGAGCATATAAGTCCATAGATTCGTAATAACGCTGAGGAAAGTTTCACAAGGACTTACATTGGTTTCCTCTTGACTTCAGCATGAGGCTAAATTCTAAAAAAATGCATCAGGAAGAAATACAAACTATGATAGGCATTAACTAATATGAATGTGCAAGCAATATCTTTAATGTACACCCAGCCATTTGGGAATGACTTAAGGTGAGTTAGGACTATCAAGTAAAAATTGAAATAAAAACTTCTAAATGTGACTAATTGAAAAAAACTTTTCTATTGTTGAACCAAGTTGAGTAATTAAGAAGCAATAATAGTAGGTTTGGAAATTAATGGCAAATGTTTTTACTTCCTTTTTTCGCCAGTACAAATATATTAATTCACTATTTAATTCAAAATATCTTTATATCTGCCCTGATCTCTTTTCACCAATTGTGAAATCTTATTTCCCATTCATAAACTATGTTTATTGTCCTTTCTTCGTTGTATTATTTTATTCAATGTATAGAACAATTAATAACAGACATAGTTACAAGCTTTAATGGAGATTTATATAAAAGTAAATAAAATAACTCTTTTACCTCAATATTTTATTATTGAGTGTGATTTATCTGTAATCTAAAATAATTTAATATTTGACTAAAAATAAATTCAAGACTATGAAAAGTTTATATTTCTGTTAAAACATATTTTGTGAAATATAGAACTCATATTGATACACCTTGACTACTCACAGAATGAGGTTTGTTGTTAGTAAGTACTTTGCTTCTAAAGGTCATTTTATTCTAAATGAGGCTTACAGTAGAATCTCAATGAGTTAAAGCAGTTTGTTTTGTGTTTTTTGGATGGCACAATGATGGATATAGATGACAGCTGGAAAAACATAGAAAATAATTTGGTTTGTGAAGTAAAAGCCCATCTATCAAATACAGAAGGTAAACCAATGTTATTAATATACTAATTAAATGTTAATATACTGCGTGCAAATTCATTGGATATTTTGTGGTATTTAATAGAATGTTCATTTAATTTTAATTAAAATAAAAACTAACCATTTTTTTGGTCACACTTTTGAAACTTATTTGTTTGAAATCTCGAAATAAAATTCTAATCCTTCCCTGACTAGAAAAGTGTGGGTAGTTGAAAATGAGTCCTGGTTAGCCATATTCTGATAAATCACATAACATTTATTTTATTTTATTTCTTTTTTTGGCAAGATAATGTTAAGAAAAATATTTATCGCTAATAGATAAATCAAAACTTGACTTTAAAAGGCCTTATAACTTTGTTAAGATAATTGGTTGTTTTAAAGATTGAAAAATGAATCCCTTGAATGAATTTCTTTAAGAGAGTTAAAAATGGGTCAACATTAGAATAGTATTTAGAGGGGAAAATACATAGGTTGCATCCCATTTATAATATTGGCTATTAATTAATTATAAATATGAAATACGAAATGTCAAATTATTTATTGCATTCTTCCTGATTTAATTTTAAGTGTGGTTATTTACTTCTATTCTCAATATTCAAACTTATTCAGATTTACTTCTAATCTTAATATTCAAACTTATTCAGATTTACTTCTATTCTCAATATTCAAACTTATTGAGATTTACTTCAATTCTCAATATTCAAACTTATTCAGATTTACTTCTATTCTCAATATTCAAACTTATTCAGATTTACTTCAATTTTCAATATTCAAACTTATTCAGATTTACTTCTATTCTCAATATTCAAACTTATTGAGATTTACTTCAATTCTCAATATTCAAACTTATTCAGATTTACTTCTATTCTCAATATTCACTTATTCAGATTTACTTCTGCTCTTAATATTCAAACTTGTAGAGCCTAACTTTTAGGTTCTTTAAACCCGATTGCTGTATGTTAAGATAAAACATAGGTGTCATCAATAATAAATTATTTTAGGAAAAAAATTATAAATTTAAATAAAATATTTAAGAAAGAAACTAATCGTAGGATATCATCACAAATATTATAATAATTGTTAATTCATATTGAAAAATGATTACACTCATAGAATTTACTTAAATTAATTTAATTTATTGCTAAGTTATTTGTAAATTTTAAGTACGATTATTTTCTTATATTCTGTTTCAAACATGTATTATCCTGGGTGAAAAACTTCTTAAAATCGTTTACTAACTACTTTTTAAAATTACTTGTGTGTCCCATCAACAATCAAAATCATCTTTAAATAATTACCTTGGAAATTTGTTGTATCATTTATACTTTCATGTGTCAACCAACATTCATTTTTTATTATACAGTAATGACCACTATTACATAAGTAATTTGTTTTATTTATTTTCTCTGTGTTTTGTTATTACTCCAAGAGTATTTTTGCGATTCAGATGATATTGGCATGTAATATATTCCAGGACTGTTTTGGGCAATAAGTATTTGTACCGATTGAAGTATTATTTTTTTTTTATGAGATTCACTATTTGTTATTTACATTTTTTTTTATAAATGTATCTTAGTACTTTACTTAATAAATATTTGAACTGATTTTTTTTTTTTAATTTGTTTGTAAGCCATATATTTTTTCTCATATTTTGCTGATGTGAATACTTTTAAAAAATATAATGGAAAGCCAACATTATAGAAATGCCATTTCTATCGAGTAACTGAATTTGGCACACAAATCAAATTAACTACGCACTTCACAGAGTTTACATATTATTATTATTATTATTTATTAACGTCCACTTTTTGCAACTCAGGCAAAAATCGGATAATCCGGACGGGTTATCTACAGGTTACCACCCTTTTCTAGCCAGGGTGGGATTTTCGGATGTTATTTAATGAATTTCATCACTAAATAATTTCCTTTGCCCAGGCGAGAATCGAACTCGCCACTCTAGATTTGCCATGTGAAATAAAGGTCAACGCTTTAACTCGCATGGCTAACCTGAGCTCCATAACTACTGCTACATTTGTAAGTTACTTTTTCTTTAAAAAATTCCTTGAAAATGAAAAGATAAAGTATTATTGTCAAACGTGAAGGTAGGGAGGGCTATCTATGACAGGTATACTTCACCACCTCTGTCAACATCGGTGTCTTATGAGTTATTTTCCAGTAGTGGCTTCTGGTAGTCCAGACAAAAATTATAGATTAGCTTGCAAACTGAGATTCTGTCTTAAGTATTTATTGTAGAATTTACAGACCTCTTATGGATAAAAAAGTTCTTTCATGTCCTTGAATTTTATTTCATCTGTGATCTTTTCTTTCTTCTTCAAATAATTGTCTCTATTTTTCTGGGTTTTCTTACCTTTAGAATATTCTCTGTTTCTTTCTTTGCGGATCTTTCACATTCACTATGGGACAAAATGTTTTTCACAAACCTCTTTTCTTTTCAAATACCAGGATATGCATAGTCTATTACTTTCTCCCCAGCTTTTTCTTTAGCGATCAAATCATATCGTTTCATAGCTGGAGACTTTATGACTATTTCTAATGAATTCATCAACCATTTTTGCTGTGTAGTAATTGATTGTCTTCTTCTTTAATATTGGTATCCTTAGTGCAGATTCTATCTACATGTAACAAACATGTGGAAAAAAGTATTATGTCCCCCCACCCACGATTTAGTAGTAAGTGCTTCATAAATGTGGGATGAGTGTGAGGGATTATCATTTGATATATTCCATTCCATTTCCAATCTCCTGGGTTTATTATATGATCTCTGGGGTTTCTACAGGATTTTTTTGAAATAGAACATCATTGTCTTGACTCTTAAGCACATTAATATTACAAAGTCTATAGTACTAAATCAATTATGATTACTTAATTTGTGTTTGCTATGCTACCTATAAATATTTTCATAACTATCAGGGCCAAGCAAATATGTTTGCATCCTACTTAGAGCGTCTCTTCATCTTATCTGACAAGAATTCATCAATGATTCTTTATGAAACTCTTACATCTACTCTGGCATGTACAGTGGACATACCAAACATTCACGTAAACTCTACACACCATCAAGTATATAAGCCAAACGCACTAAGGCACTAAAAGAGCAGTGGCAGCAATCTTCGGATAAAACAACAAACTAAAACAAATAAAACAAACAGTTTAGGAATGGTCATCAAACAACTGGAACACAAGAAGAGAGGAAGTCGTGCTGATCAGATTGCGTAATGGTCATTCCTTGCTGACTCACAGGCAATGATGTACAAGGACTTGTAGACAGTGCAACGAAACATTGACAGTACATCACATGACTGTTGACGAAGAGAAAATTTAGGCTTTCCACAAGTCTAACAAGAACTTTTGACTGATAACAGTAATTACATATAAATAATCATTTCACATCTAATAAACATTAATATATACAACACGCTGTAGTCTATAATTTCTAAACACTACTTTTCATTTTCCTACTACATTAGCTGAGTGTATACTGATTTTTTTATTTATTTATTCTTTTGCTTTTCATTTTTGTTTTTGCCCTTTTTTTACCCCTTCTATACTTATATTTTCATTTATAATACTTTCATTACCTTGATGTTTTCATACACTATGTTTTATTACACACTATGGTTTTCTACATATAGGCTTTGATATGGAGATTTCAGGAATCTCCGATATTTGTTTCATTTCCTTTCTCATTTTTTTCGTCATATTTTTTTGCTATTTGGCTTTTAGAGCACTGATTAATGAGCGAATCACTAGAGTTGGAGAACTCATTTAAACAAATAAATAATTAAATCTCCTCACAAGGGACATGGGCATTGATCAACAATATTTAATATTTAATCTCATTTCACATGTCCTGGCATTGCTATAGTAGCAACTGAATAGTATTTTCTGTGGATTGGTCTTTATGAAACTGTCTATGTCTCTCAATATGTTTAGACTTGCTATGTTTTTATAAATATTTACTCAACGGCACTATATCAAGAGCTTTCCATTAGATTTTAAGTAGTGACATCAAATCGAGATAAAAATGCTCCATTTCAGAGTCTAACTTTCTCTTGTAATTCTAATTTTGCTTTTGCCCTTCAATTTCTTGTTTACTATTAAGTTGTGAAAATATGACCTATTTAACATTACTTAACTAGTCTATGGCGAAAAGAACAACAAAAGATGAAAGCTTCAAATGATTAATAAAATCATTTCTATTTCTCAACTAGTTTCATGTCCATATAACACCTTGTCTGGAGAATTATTACACAAAGGAACAGAACTAATGGCAACATCTTGCTCTATGTATGGCTAGTGGAAGGTATAGGGCAAGATATAGCTGTTAGTTTAGCTCCTTTGTGTTGTAGAACATCTCCTGATGAGGTGTCATATGGACGAAAACCTAGTTGAGAAATAGAAATGATTTAAATAATAATTGAATTTTTCATTTTTTGTTGACCTTCCACCATAGACTAGTTAAGTAATGTTATATTAAAGAATGGTTTGGATTGGGACCAGCCCTTACAGGAAAAAGCCCCTGCAGGGATTTTTTTTATTTACCATTTATTCATACTTCTGTGTACCCATGACTATCATTTTTAAAATCAGTTGGTTTAATTCAACCTTAAACTGAGCTTCATTTCACATGAATAAGAAAGTGAAAATTCACTCCTGTTGATGGGGTGGGAGTGGGAGAGTAAGTTAGGCAGTGTATATGTCTTATTCCTTGCATCACCATAAATCTTAATTTCTTAATATTTTAATAGCATTTAAAAATTTCCTTCGAATATTTTTGCTTCATGATTCACCATCTACACATACATACACACATGCTTTCAGATTTTGATATAAATAGAACTGATGAACACGGTGTGTCCCTATTGCACATTTCATGCAAAGTAGGAATGATAGAGCTCTGTAAATTACTGCTCCAAAATAATGCTGATGTAAACATAGCAGACATATATGAAAGGACTCCTTTAATGACTGCTTCATATTTCGGACATTTGAAGATTGTTGAACTACTGTTGGCACATGGAGCATGCTCGACTCAAGTTGACATATACGGTGAGAAAAAAAAAATGTTATAGTTTCTATTTACTGAACTAAATGAATTAATTTTGTGACTTAGGGACAATATAGATTGTATATAGATTATTGTTTTGATTGAATTAATCTGCTTTGTAAGAAACTCAATTGAAAAACCGATTCTTTTACAGTTACAGTAATCATTCATTTGATAAAATCTTAACCAACAAAATAGGTTTCTCATCAGTGATGTATGCAGTGTATTCTGGGGATATTGAGCTTTTCAAACTGTTATTTGATAAAGAAGAAAATATGGTTGAAACACTCAAGGACACATTTTTAGGATATATGTCACCTCTAGCATTAGCTTCAGCTGTTGGGAGTACTGATATTGCAAAATACATAATCTCTCAAAAGCAAGAATTAATTAACTGTGGAGTCACAAAGTCAGGTAATTTATTATTTTAAATTGAAAATGTAAAGTAATGTAACTTCTCTTCAGTTCTTTTCTAATTTATCTTGCATAAAAATATGAATGTCATTCAGAAATTTATGTGTAAAATTATTTTCTTATTTCATTTTATTTTGACCCCCACAACATTGGCAAATGTACCTCATTTGGTGTATAAAATATAACAAAAAGCGGAAAGTGTAAAATAAAGAAATGACAAATGAAGAATAAAATAAAATACTAACAAATATTAAAATTATATGAGAAAATTAATTAATTAGAAATAAAGTTAAAAATGAGAATTAATAACTAAATAAACATATTGTTTGACTATAATAAAGATAAGTATAAAATAAATTCCATTTGTAAAAATTATAGAAATCAAATTGAGTAAAATTTGATTCATTCACATGCATAAACATACTTTAAATCCATATTCTTTTAATTTTATTGAAAATATTAATTTTGTTCACTGTTTTAAAACTATTGCGATTCTACTGGATGAAAAAAAATCTAGCTACAAAATCTGGGTACCCGAGTAGAACACTTATACTTTACAATTAGATGATTTATTGATTTCTCTAGAATATGCTGGATGGTAGAGAAACCAATTGATCAGGACCAATAAAAGGGCCTTGTCCTCTACCATTGTTTTAATTTTATGCAAAGTGCACTTTCAGAGTCAGAGCTCCATCGTCATCAGTGCCTGCTGATTACAGCAGTGTAGCCTGGACAAAGAACCACCGGGCAAATGCAAGGGTTTAATGATTGTGCCAATTTTTTAATAAGTCCATTGTACAGTCAGTAAAATAAACCCAGTACTGTGTTTAAATCATTTTTTTTTTTTTTAAATATTTATTCGTTTATTTGCAACAACATATATACATATTACAAGCAAATGATGTGAATGATGTAACAATTGGCTTGATTATTGACTTGAGGTGGGAAGTTGTCCATTGACAATACCCACATTGGAGGGAACATTGGCTGGTATTAAATGGAGTTATTCTGAGCATTACACAAGGAGATCTCTTGGCCACTTACGCTTCAGTCGTCGTCTTGGGTTTTCTGGAATATGGGTAGATGAAAGCGATTCGACTAGAGGATTAGGATGTGCGGGAAGGAGAGAGTGGAATTTCTGATATCGGGATTTTGCGAGGGCATGGACAAAAGGAATGTTGAGGTCATTATGGAGAGTTAAATTGTATACGTAAATTGGGGAATCTGTAATTTTCCTGAGGATTCTGGATTGAAGGGTTTGGATTTTGTAGGAATTTGAAGGTTTAGTGGAACCCCAAAGTTCAAGTCCGTATGTCCATATTGGTCTGAGTACTGTCGTATAAATCAGTCGTTTGTTGCGTAGTGATAGTTTAGATTTGTTGTCAAGTAGTCTTAGTAGAAGTCTGTACCGTCGGTTCACTTCTTGTCGTTTTATTGTGATGTGAGGTTTCCAAGTTAGTCGCTTGTCTAATGTGAGTCCTAGATACCTAATTTGAGTGCAACTGGAGGGCAAATGGAATGTCGGAGGGTAAATGTTACATGGCTTGATTTGCTTGAAAATTGAGTAGAAGAAGAATTAATGTGTCTATACATTTAATACTTTACTTCATTAACACTGAGAATGTTTATTCATTTATTCCTTCAATTCCACAATGAGTAATTTTCTATGACACCTGGGCTATTACAACACAAGTATTTTTGCATCCATGGTTGAAAAAAAGTCAAGAAAATCTAGTGGAGGTATAGATTTTAAATATTTATTCCAGAGTTAGCTGTCAAGGCCCAGTCTCTTTCTCTATAAATCGCCGATGTTCAAATATTTTTGCTCTTAGTATACAATTGATTCAAATAAAATTCATCTGAAATTATGGAATATATTGTTTATAATTCTGAGAGTTATAGAAATAGAAAACTTTCTTTGTACGATTAGTCTCATACACACCTTGCAATTGTTGCTTTTATTAATCAAAAAGTATTTATTCAAAAATAATTAAGTGTTAAGTTTTGAATAATTAGTTTTTAACTAATTAAATGGGATGATATGTAAAATTCTCGGTGAAAGTAATCATTTGTATATGAAAATAAAATATAAGTGTAAAGAAAAAAAATGTTCTAGTTAATAATTTCTTTAAAATATATATATTTTTTTTTCAATCAGATTCTTCCTTTTTAAAAAATCCTATATATATGATCTATTTAATTCATTACAAATTGTTTTTTTCCCATAAAAATATAAAAATTTTAGTAATTTGATTAATCATATAACTTTTATTTCTATTTTAGGCTTAACACCATTAATGATGGCTATTTGTGGAGGATTTAGCGATATAGTAGACTGTCTTTTAGAGAATAATAGCAATGTTCACTCGCAGAGCAGTTATGAACTATCTGCGATCGGATATGCCAAAATATTCTCTTTTCCTCTTTTAAAACTTAAAATCCCATTGCTGAGTATGCCTGATGATGAAGACTGGAATTACAGCCCTAGGAGAAAGAGGGGGCCTCCTCTTACGCCTAATATGTACATCTCGCCTATAAAAAAACTTGCTTCACCAAAAAAATACATTAACTGGATTAAAATGTCAATGAAGCCAAAGTAATTATTTTTTTGTTACCAATGTTTATAGAACAAAACAAAAATTAACTTTTACAACAGATAAGCATTTGCTATTTTAATAAAAATATATGATGTGAAGTTCAGAACATCAACTTATAAAGTGAATTTCTGGATAGAAATCTCAGAATGGAGTTTATGGCTCGGTGAAAACATTCACTCTGAGCTCTTAATTAGATTAGAATGGCTCATTATAGGATTATAAATTCTTAGTGAGTTGTGCACTGCAAAAATTCATTTAACTAATATTTCATTTTGTTTCCATACAAAATTTTACATACCCATAAATATTCATTTTTTAAAGTTATTCTTTTCTATTGTTTGCTCATAAAGTATGTTATTAAAAAAAATGTTATCCCAATGATCAAAATATAGTTTAATTTGATCACTTTCTTATAAGAAACTTACAAGACACACTTTCATTATATTTTTCAACCTCCTACACTGTTCTCATAACCTCAGGTCTTCATAGCTCCATGTTGGTAATAAATTGTAGTTTCTTGTGAGTTTTGTATACAAATTTATCAAAATTGAATGGCTTCTTGCCATTCGATCTTATCATCGGTCAACAGCACCTGCCGATACTTACCCCAACAAAGAACTAGTCCCTTCCTAAAGCCAGATTCTTGGATAGTTTCATGCACCAGATAAATACAGAGTGTTTGGTGCGCAATAAAACATGTATAATATGATTTCTGTGTTTGTTATAACTCCAAGAGTATTTTTGCGATTCAGGTGATATAGACACGTAGTATATTCCAGGACAGTTTTATACTGTATAAAAGTATTATTTTTGTATGAGATTCAATATTTGTTATTCACGGGTCTATAAATGTATCTTTGTACTTTATTTAATGAATGTCTGAACTGATTTATTATTTTTAAAATTTGTTTGTAAGCCATATATTTTTTCTCCTATTTTGCTGATGTGAATACTTTTAAAAAATATAATGGAAAGCCAATACTATAGAAATGTCATTTCTATCGAGTAACTGAATTTGGCACACAAATCAAATTAACTACGCACTTCAGATAGTTTACATAACTACTGCTACATTTGTAAGTTACTTTTTCTTTAAAAAAATCCTTGAGAAATGAAAAGATAAAATATTATCAGACATGAGTGAAGGTAGGGAGGGCTATCTATGTCAGGTATACTTCACCATCTCTGTGATTATGAGTTATTTTCCAGTAGTGGCTTCTAGTAGTCCAGAAAAAAATTATAAATTAGTATGCAAACTGAAATTCTATCTTAAGTATTTACCGTAGAATTTACAGATCTCTTATTCATAAAAATTTTCTTTCATATTCTCAAATTATATTTCATCTGTGATCTTTCCTTTCTTCTTCAAAGAATTTTCTCTATTTTTGATTTGAGACTTTTGGTTTTCTTACCTTTGGAGTATTCTCTGTTTCTTTCTTTATGGATCTTTTCACATTCACTATGGGACCAAATGCTTTTCACAAATCTCTTTTCTTTTCAAATACCAAGGATATGCATTGTCTATTACTACCTCCCCACCTTTTTCTTTTGCAGTCAAATCATATCTGTTTCATAGCTAGAGGATTTCTTTATGACAATTAAAACATGTATAATATGGTTTCTAAGTTTGGCTATTTGAGCTTATAAGTATCTCCTTATGAGGAAACATAGTCCTCATGACCTTTGTATTCCTGAGCAAATGAAATTATATGTTCATGCTTTTTATATAGAAGAGCGAAATCATTGGACAGAAGAAAAGATGAAAAACATGAAGACAGTAATGATAATATTTTAAAGTCAATACTTGAAATGGCTAAACTGGAAGAATATTGGAATTTATTTAAGGAGCATGAGGTAATACTATTTTCATATTCTTTTAGTCTTAAAATTTTGCAGCTCTTTGTAGACATGATTATCTTTTAACAGATAATATGTTGTTTGTACGACTTTTTTTTTGTAACCTCTGGTGGACTCAAGTTTGGAATACTTCTCTACCTAACTAAGAATTGTAATCATCCAGCAATAGCTTGACATAGTACTTAAGCATATTGTTTTATGGTTAGGCCAGTCAGCGATAGAAGTCCTTTTATTCTTTCTGGCTACAAGGGGCTTGCACTCTCATCAACGATATATTACAGAATGTTACCTACAATTTGATGTTCCTATTAGTACCCTAGTAGTGCATGCTGAAAATTTGCTATCATAACCCCATTGCTTACACCACTGTTCAATCCCAACCCTTTCTTTAGCATTCTCTTCTCCTTTTAAGCAGATTTCCTTAAAGGAAATCAGTTATTAACTGCACTCATAATACGATTTTCACAAAGTTCTACATTGATCCTACCCAAGGGCTGGCAAAAATGAGGTCCATTCAAAATTATTAAATTATAAATATATATATGTGTGTGTGTGTGTGTGTGTGTGTGTGTATGTATATATATATGTGTGTGTGTGTATGTGTATATATAGTGTTGTGAAAACTACGTACATGAAAAATTAAACAGAGTTAATCACATATTTAACATGTACGACGTAGATGAAAGGACCATTGGCACCTGAAATGTCTAGACTAAGCGGTCTAGCCCATTCTACGCATTCTCTTTGATCTTAACCACCCAGCTATAAAAGCGGCTCACCTCGTCCCGAGTTAGTTTGTTCTCAAATCTCTTCAAATGAATAGCAGTGCATTCAGTACAGCTTTAGTGAACAGTGCTTTTAGTTTCAGTTCAGTGTTTATGTAATGTGCAGAGTCGAGCTGTGTCTACTGTAAAGAACAGTGCAGTGCCGTTTTATTTGTGAAGATCAGTGCAGTTCTGTGTTTTTGTGAACTTCAGTGATCGTGAGTTATTGTACTGTGCAATAAGAAGAACAGTAAAGTTATCAGTACATACACTGAGTAATAGTTAAGAATTCTTTACCAAGTGTGTTGTCCATTGTCAAATAAATCGTACAGTGATAAAGCTTGTGTGTTTAATTTTGTAATCCAAAAATACTCTAATAAACGATGTTTAGTACTGTTTTTGTAATAAACATAACAATATTATAAGGCTGTTACCAGTCTCGCAATTTTTGTTTAATCGTTACCAAACTCAATATATAAGTGTTTTATGTAAAACTACAGATCAAGTTCATTAACGGCTGAAATCGGAAAGGGGAGAGGGTGGTTTAGAGGGGAGATTATTATACATCGATCAAAAAATTGTACAGAACCAATCTTATTGCAAATTGAAGTACCTACAAATATTATGTACACATTTTCTTATTTATGAATGATGATGTCATCAATTAATATATTATGTTCTTGCTTGAAACATGTTTACTTGATCTAAACCATACTAGATATTTAACGTTTCAGCCAACACTAAAGATCATATTTGTAATTTAATAATTTTTACTTTAAATTTTTATTTTTTTTATGTTCTTACTCCTCATGGGTTTTAATTGCTTTTCAGATACACTTCAAGGCATTCTTAACAATGGATAACGATGATTTAAGTGCCATTGGAATAACAAAATCATCTGTCAGACTGAAATTACTAAATTTAATAGATCACTATAAAAAAATATTTTATTTAAAATAGAAAACTATTTTTTTTAATCAGGTTTTAAAAACCAATAATTGTGATTTCTGTAAGTCGAATGTTGTTCTTCGTTTTAAAAGAATTGCTGATCTTTGTAAAATGTGAATGATTTTAAAGTAGAAAATAGACTTCTGATATATAGACAATAAAGCATTTAAATTATGAAATGATCTTTTGGCTAAGAAACTAAAAGTAAATTAAAACTTTATTTCTGACATGATAATAGAAATTGTGATGTAGTATAAATTGTTCAATTTCATAACAATTTGTTTTGAATACATATACAGGATTTTTACAAATGACTGATACTTTTTGACTTTTATTAGTGACGTATGTTGTCTTATTTATTTATTTATTTTTTTATGGATTTTAATGTGAGTGTAAATGACTATTCATATTTATAGTATACAATTTTAATGTGATGTACATTTTATATGTTTTAATTTTTTTATTGAGTAATAAAAGCATTTAATATAAACTTTTTTTTTTAAACCTTTTATAACTCTAATGTTTATTTGAAAGTGAATACAAGAATTCAAATTTTCAAATTGGACATTGTTTACATTTTATGAGCCCATAAGCTTAGAGAACTATTAAGCAATTTTAAATTTCTTTTTTAGGTGTTTCTTAGACAGCTGCAAATCTTATTTGAACATACAGGAAAAAAGAAAATTAAAATTTTGGGGTATTGTGGCTATAAAATTATTTCTCAACCAGTATTCATGGAATCAGGTTGTTTGATATCATTCTTTTTTTTTCCCAACCTCTGCCCCCCCCCCGCAGTACCTTTGGGTTTCCCCATACCAGCGGTCTTCATTTAATAAGAGATATAAAATTTCCTAGGGGAACCCGGAGCTGCGACTCCTTTGCCTCTGTTCAAAGAAGTGGCAGCAAGAGCCTAATTAACTAGCCTACATACCTAAAGCCTAAATACTAACCTAAACTCACATAAAACTATACATATAATTTACAAATAAATTTCGACCCTAAACTCAGCTGCCACGGCAGATCTCTTCAAATTGTGCTGCGCTATCATCAACCCTCAATTATCCATAATTGGTATTATCTATATTGCGCAAAACGGCTCTTCTATAGGATGTTGTTATCATTCATTAACATAATCGTATTAACCCAGATTCTCCATGTTTTGTATGTATGAGCTTCTCAGCAGTGGGCAAAGTATTCACCAAATGGTTGACACTATCAAAGCGGCTGTCGAAAGGTGTTTTCTTTGATGGCTATGAACACAAGCATTTCGTTTTCAGTGCAGTTTCCGAATTTGTTTCTTTTTGCTGCATATTGATTAGTGTACTTCACTAATAGGGTAATGACTTCTTCATCCATAAAATACCGAAAATAGTCTGTTGGTGTCATTTCAGGTGATAAATGACATGAGGCTACTTCACAGCTATCTTCTTCAGGTATCGAGAGTTCTTCCTTTTGCCAGTCAAAAATGATTTTCTCGTGCTTCAACAAAGAAATTGAACCCTTCTTCTTCCTAGGTGGAGGAGATGAGGTTCTTACGCTGTGTGTAATTTTCTTAGGAACATTGGTGTCAGATTGACAGCTTGTCGGTTTTTCTAATTGTTTGGGTTCATCAGTTAGAACAGAACGATCTTCAGGTTCCTTATACAAAACAAGAGGTAATGTTCCAAGTTGATTTTGGCGAATAATAACCTGCGACCTCAACTGGCTTCCTGGAAGATTGTCAATTGAAGGATTTTCTTCTCCTCCGGAGTCTTCATCCGTTATGTAGGAGGCAGCATGCCAATATTTAACCCTCCCTCTGGAATCTCTTCATCATCTGCGGACTCTAAAAAATCTACCAACTCACTAAGAGTCCATTTTTTCCTGAAAAATAGTAACAAAATCAACCATAATTTTATCAAAGGGTAGTTTCCCAAAAAATTCAAAAATTTGACTATCACTATAATAATAATTAGTGAGGTGGAAATAATAAAAATCATTTGAAAAAGGATTATAAATAGCTGATTATATACGTAATTCACACAGGTATTCAGTAAATATGGATTAAAAGTATTATAAAAAAAACCCTCCTCACCCTCTAAAATTGGTGATTACCAAAGCTACATATAGAAAAATAACATAGATATTCTAAAATCACCAAAAAAGGTTGTCTGAATAGTCAATGATTTTAAAAAATGTAAATGTACCAAATTTTGTTAAAATTTTATTACATAATAATTTTGAACAGACATTCTCCTGAAGTCCTTGTGCAAGGACCAGCGATTTTGCGGCCATGTTGAACCCAGGGTTAGAGTGTTAGAAACAAAGTAATTGCTAGAAAGTGTAGCCAATACATTCAAACAAACATACCATGAGACATTACACCAATAACACTAATAATAAATGAATGGTACTTACCCTTCAACAACAATGTCAGTAAGTTCATCCATGGTTGAAATGAAGTCAAATGTTATGCAGGATTCACAAGCTAAAACACTGAAGCTATCCAAACAGGAATAAGTACTGTGAAGCACAGAGCCTACAGATGGAAATACAGGTGCCCCACTCTACAAGAAATACTTTGAAACATCACAATCCCTTTGTTTCTCCCAATATGTCTGAGGTCCTTGCACAAGGACTTCAGGAGAATCTGGATTAAGAAGAGGGTTTATTCTGTCAGCACATATAAAATACTCTTGTCAATAAAGTCAGAGAAGGCATGTTGCTGAGTGGTGTGTATCATCGTAAGTGCACACACTTACCCAGTGGCGCATTCCTTGAAGAACTGGTCCTCTCCATCACCAGTTTGCAAGGTTCCCTACCTTGCTTTATCAATTATAAATACCCAACATGTGCAAGTCTTCTTCCATGGTATTGAGCTACCATTGCCTAGTCTTACCTCTTTTCCTACTATCTCCAGGTGTTCCATGTCATCTTATTTTGTAGTCTGAAGTGTTCCATTATCTCAACATGACATAGTTTTTAGTACCACCATTTCGATAACACAGATGATGTCATGTTTGCCATACAAAAGAGGCTATCATCACTAGATGTAGACTGTAGATACAAAATTTTAAATTGGAAATTTGTATCTGAAATAATATTTTGATAGCTATCCATAAGGCATTTCCAAACTTAAAACTACTAAACTATGAATATAGTCTGTTAACTTTGTGAGTGTACCCCCAGTATTCATGAAAAAATACACAGTATCCCCTTGTGTCCTGAAGGTATGCAATTTGAGAGTATGATCAATAAAAGCAACTTGCTCTATGGAAATTTTACAGATAACTGAAGATTATAAAATCTTGAAAAGTTAAGGTTTTTATTTTTGTTTGTTGGTTTTAAGCTTTTTTGTGTGAATACAAATTCTGGTTACCATAACTTTCTTCATCGCAGTACTGGGTCTGTCCTAAAGGATAATTCTAATGACTAAGTGATTAATACTACCTAGTGCTCAAAAAATCCAATTACCTTGAGGAGAATATTGTACGACTAAACCATGAATACTACTGAGACAAGGGAAGGATTGTACAACTAAATGCCATCTGTATTTCCATTTTCACTTTTCAAAGTAAAAATTCACCTAAAAACTTGATGAAGATTAGACCCTGCATCTGCATCAAATGCTTTTGTCAAGTGTACTCAAAATCACCCAATAACAATATACAAACCTTAGTGTAAATAGGGAAACACTAATTTTATAAAAACAATTGTGTGTCAGCAAAAATGTTCATCCATATTCAGGTTCCATTCATACATACGTGTGTGTGTGTGTGTGTGTGTTTGAAGTTGTATTTGTATTCAATTTTCAGAAAGAGACAAAAGGTCAGGATAATCTACATTTCAGCCACTCCTACAGACTGATGAACCAAAATTTCCCTTTACCTTGTCTTTCAAATTAGCGGAGAAACATGGTTTGCAAGGGAATACAAAAAGGAAATAATAGGAATGACAGAAAATAACAGGTTGCTTCAAATTTATATTAATTAAAATAACATTCACATAGGTTTACTTTATGGATTAAATAAATTTTCCCAAAGCTAAAACATTTTAATATAAATAACACAGACATTACTGACTAGCTGGACCTAGTGTCATTGGTCTAACATTCTCAAAAAATTTCTTTTCATTAACAAAATACTTTATACATGCATTATTATACATTAAATACATATAGCCAGATTAAGCTATTAAGTAAAACAAACATCTTGGTTTATACATAGATAAGCATTTAACATTTATTGATAAACGAAGTACATGGCTTATGCAATAGTATAACATTTATAGGGTTTGTTAGTATATAATACAAGAATGGCACCACCATTAAATACTCCATTTTTCAAGAGCACAGTATAAAAAAAATAAGTCAAGCAACTAATGGAATAACATTCAACAAGGGACTCCTAAATGTGCAATAGACATCAAAGGAAACATTTATAGTTTGGGAATGTACAATATGTTTGCAAACGATTAAATACACATATTTGCAAAACAAATTCCAGCTTTATTACACAGATAACATTAATATGTATATTTAAGATTGGACAGTATAAGTATCTTAATTTTGATAGTTGCTTAACTTAATTAATCCCTATTAAACACCTTTGAATTTTATCAATAAAATACATTAATTCAATGTAACATGTATTCATTATAAATATTAACTGCTTTAGAGTTAGTGATTAGTTGGCATAATATATCAGTTCTATATAATCACAACTCATTTTTGATCAATCATTCCATAATTAAACGTGGAATGTTCACAACTCATTATTTTATTAATTTATTTTTTTCTAGCGATAAGATGTAAAAATACAATTTTCTTATTAATGAAACAAAGGTGAGTGTCTTCAATTTCACAGAAGGAATACATTTAATAGTTTTTAGAGCTTTTTGTAACGTAAAAAATGGAAGAATAAGAGCCAACTCCAGATAAGAGAGGGTCTTGGCTCTTGATTAGGGCATCAAATAGAAGAAACCTAGCTGTAAAGCACACTTTGTGGTCTGAGATAGTGGCCCCACTACACAACAAGCGTTACACCTTTCAGTTGCTGTCGAAGTAATCTTCAGATGCTCTGTAATCAGTGCCTTATATATCATAATGGATTGCACTGACATTGTATTACTTTTGTATGTCTTTTTAAGCTGCGCCAGACCTCTGCATCTAGATTACGTATAATGATTGCTTCCTTTTACATTATGAGTGTTATTAAGTAGACTCATAATTGAAAGAACCCATCTTATATTTTCCTACTCTACTTAAATCAAACTATCTCTGGCAAAGCTTATTTCTTGTATAGACGGTGAACAGTTGTAATTGGATTATGCTCATGTGCTACATGAGTTTGTGGCACAGAAACTCTTCTTGGAATTTATTATTGATTGAACCACGAGAAGTATCTTTGGTTGGCGTCTTTTTTCAACCTCTATATAAGACATTTAGTCATATTCCTGGTACAACTGCTCAATGCAATGGTGTGTCAATATTATAATATGCCAAATGGCTGACAATATATGAAAAACTCTGGTTAGAAATGACCGTTAGGAAAGCTGTGGTCTTATTGTTTGGGATAACTTTGGACTGATTTCTGTAAAGCTTTGAAAATTTATCAGTAATGGGTTCAATAAAAGTAATAACAGTGGAGATATCTGTTGATCTCCCAGTTTAATCAGCCATAGTAGCATAAAGTGAATACTGAGCCAAATTAAAAATATGTATATTTTCAATAAGCATATTCTAAAAAAAAAAAAAAAAATAATGTTCAGCTACTAAGCTAAGTAATTCTGTTCTCCAGTTTACTTTGAATTTAAAATAGTGAAACATAATGAAACTCTTTAAATTTACCCCAAAAATAAAATCAATATTATTCAATAGTTCACCTTCTGTACCTTCACTTTTAACCCTTACTATCTATCTAGAGACGGTTTGTGGACTACAAACTCTCAAATACTGAGAGCTAGACGGTGTCTTAGAACTCGTGTTAGATGTTTGAATGAGATTAAGCAACAGGAAAGATTATAAAAATAATTACTTGAGAGGGTCTACTCACAATAATTATTAGTTTGCTCAATGTCTTGCTCACTAACTAACGATTGGGATTAACTAGTATGAGAACATGAATTACAACTTAATGTATCTAAATTCTTATTCTATTGAAAAGTGAAGAATTTGGTAAGAAAGGAAATATTGCTCATCTGATGGTTAAAATGGAGGCTTCAAACATAAATTTCGATTGTTTAAAAATTTGATTTTTAAATTGTGTTAAAAGTATTTATCCTTTAGTGAAATTGAAGTTTTCCATAATGTATGTAAAATTATTTGAAAAACTAGTAACTGATTGGATAAAATTTTATTATAGGGGTTATTTCCAATAAAATCTCTGTAATCATCTTTCATTAATGAATAAAAGTAGATCTCATTGTATTATAAACATTTTATAGAATAAATATAAAGTGTGTAACTTCAGTTATTTTGTTTGACATAGTTATATGCACGTCAATAGATATGACAGATGTTTGTCAAAATTCAGAACATTATATAATTTCCACACAATGGAAAAAATTAATAATCCAATTTTTTTTAAATTTTATTTCAAAGATATAATATTTTTGGTTAATAAAATCTGACTTGAACCTTAACTTATTTAATATATACAATATATAACAAATTTTTATATATAAATATGTGCTATGACAAAGCCATTTTAAAATATTCTTATCACATCATTTTTCAATCATCAACAAACACAAAAATATTCTCATTTAACTCATTATATATATATTGAATACCACAAATGTATTAATTACTGATTAACCACAAAGGTAACTATTCAAAGTCTAAATTTGCAGCTAACTTTCCCGCAAGTTTCATTATTTGCCTTCTACATCAAACAAGTGATTTTGAATATTAGCACCTACAATTGTTATTGTTACAGTTTTACTCACAATAAAGTGCATTACTTATGTACAAGTACACTCATTTCCGGTGAAAATTGAAATAAGGAAATTATTCAGAATAAGGAGAAAAAAAAATAAGAGATAAACAAGAATATAGGAATCGTATAAAAATATAATTAAAATTGTAAGAATGGTAATAAATCAGTAATGAATGCAATAACAAACTGCATGCTAAAATATTTAAAACTCAATATTAGAAAGTGGTGAAGTTTTCAAAATCCTAAAGGTTTTAGAGTATTAATGTGCCTAATAAAAGAAGGATTTTTAATTATTCTGAAACATATAGAAACTATTAATTTTCAAGTTCTAGATGGTTGAAGGTTGAAATCTGGAATTCGACAAGTTGAATATACATTTAAGATAAGAATGAAACTTAATGAAAAAAATTTACTTCATTAAGGACGTATTTTCAACAATTTTAGATCTAAAGCAGCCTGGCTGTAGACCATCCTTAGATATTTTAAAACAGATTATTTAACAACACAACACTCCCCGAAAAATAAAAAACTACCTGGGGACTCTATAATTGTTAAATCATGCACTGCAAACAGATGAGGATTTATAGGTAGAACTAGATTGTTTGTAAAAGTTAAATCTCTTGTTTCAAGATGTTTTAGAAAATATTCTAACTGTGAGTTTTATTACTGTTTTTTTTCTTCTCATTGTTAATGCATTTCTCTTAAGTGAAACTATTATCATATTAAATAAATTAGTAAATGAGATTTCAAAGTAACAGATAGTAAGTACAAACTAAATGAAAGTAAAACCTAAACCCACAAATTTGTTAACTCAGAATCCAATAACTATTAATATTTCTTTCATTTTCAAAATTTTATTGTAATAAGTACCATTTTACAGTTAAAAATTTCACCATAAATAATTGAGATAAAATTAATCAATAAAGATATACTAATAAAGATGATTAAAGATATGTCATACATTCCTTCAATATATCTGTAAAAAGTTACACTGTGAAAGGATTTGTCATAGTAAAAAAAATTAATCATGAAATAAGAAAAATCATATTACTAAAAACTTCATTAAGGTATTACACAAAATTTAAGTGCTTTGAATCAATTAATAAAATCTATTGAAGGACTCCATCAAGAATGTAGAAAGGGGAAAACATTAAGTTCATTACAAGGAAAAGAGAATCAAGGCAGTATATCAAAGTTACAAATAATTCACAAAATAAATAAAAATCTGATTTCAAATATTACTTTCATTTTTACATTAACAATAATATAGTTTAAAAGCTTCAAATCAACATAAAATGTACTGCATTCACAGTCCTGTAGTTTTTATTAATGTTCCAAATTGAGTAACCTCAATGTGTTATTCCAGTGTGGGAAATTGTAAAAGTTTTAAAAGTTAAAAGGTATTTCTATAAGTGGAAGCAAGTTAGAATTCAAAGTATCCTGTTTCACTTTTTAAATGAAAACCGAGTTTTCATTCAGAGAGAATAGGAAAGAGAGAAAAATATAAAAAATTCCAGAATATCACATATGCTTCATAAAAGTCATTTCAGAAACATTTTTTTACTACCATAAAAAATAATTTATAACATAAAAAATAAAGACAAATATAGTTCGGTTAAAATATTGACAATGAAACCGATTTACAAAATAAATAATTTCAAGTCAGATTACTGACGATTTACATGTTTAAAAATTGTCACAGTCACTTTAAACATTTAAATCTGCCATCATTCTCCTAAAGTCAGCAAGAGTGTTATAATCTGGATCTGCATCGATGTCAGCAAAATCTCGCCTCGTATCCTGTTGTGAATAGGTAGGATTGTAGCGAGAAAGAGATAACGGGCATGGGAGCAGCTCAGGCATTACAGAATGATGAGTGATCAGTGCTGTTAGTGTCCGAAATTCTTTTGTAAATCCCTGCAGAAAGAAAATACAAAGTTAAAAGAAATTTCATTTGCCATCAAAATGCTTCCCCTGTACTAGAATATCAACTAAAATACATGGGGGGGGGAAACTTATGTTATTGACCCATAAGATAAATATAAAGTAGAAATGTCGAAGACTTAGTATTTATTGCTTCATTATTTCCTCATCCTGTCTCCCATCAATTCCTCTGTATTTTCCATGTCACACTTCCATTGATGAAAATGGTAGGTGGTGATAGAAAAGGAAAATGGCATGATCATACCAAATTTTTCTTTATGCCAAATGTTGACATGTGCCAACTAGGTACCCTTCCCTTCAATATTACTAAGTTTATCATGATAGAGGCATATTTACTGTAGTCTGTTCAAATATGTTTTACAAGTGATTATGTCAAAATGGATTAGTATTAAAAAAATTTATGATAATCAGATATTGGCTACAAGAAGTACTCAATCAAACAAAAATATGAGTTTATTTTGGATGCTGGCTGTTTCAAACACCTTAAGTATCCTTCTTCAGAGCTAATAACTCTAGGTTATTTTATATTTTTTGTAATAAGTAACAGCATACAGTCAAAAAAAATGTATCAAACATTTTTAATATCTTGTTTACAGCTTAATACTATGACTTACTATTTAATTGACATGATTTTATGTGTTTTTTAAGTTTCTTACAATTTTAGCTTGCCAATATTTTAGTGTTTTTCAACCATTTTTACAAATAATACATTTGTTCTTTAATGTTGGCAAAACTGCTAGATACATTCATTAACACCTTATATTGGGCATCAAATTGAATCAAATTTTCTAAATATATTCTAAACATCAAAATTAACTTATTACTTTAGTAGATAACTTTGGGTGCTACATTTTTTCATAAGTGATTTTCTGCAATTACATAAAAAAAAAAAAAAAAAAGTATTGTAATAATTCATGAATGAATGGTGGATACAGAAAATAATAAAAAAATAAGAACCATTGATAGGGGCAGGATTTAAATATTTAGAGCCATATGTAACGAATGCTGTGAGGAAGTTTAAAGTGTTGATTCCAAAAGTCCCTCAAGGGACTGACATTATGGCTTTATTGCAATAAGACTAAATGTGACTTAATCGTAGACCCTAAAATAAGGTACAAATGCAACGACCACCAACCAATTTTGAAAGGTACAAATGATTAATGAAAACTGAATAGAGTTCTATAAGGAAAAAGAGTTTGGCATTCGTCAATTTAATGTTCAGGGTTTATGGTTCGGATCAAGATGAACAATCCCGAAAAATACTACAGATTTTTTGAAGAAAGTTGGAATTGAAGATGAAGACTGGCTGCCCCTAACTGAATCCAATATCTTGGATTCATTAGGAATAATCAACTGTCATATTTACATATAGTTTTAAATTATTGATTTTTTAAATAAATATATATATATATATATATATATATATATATATATATATATTGTCGAATTTTTTTTTTTATGATTTATTTTGTTTATATTTTAATTTTATATTCTCATATATATATTTTTTTTCTGGGGGTTAAATTTTGTTGCGAACTTATTACTTTTATTTCCTTAACATTTCTTTTTATTTTATTTATTTTAATATGATGTGATAGATGATATAGCTGTGCAGTCAGCAACTCACCCTGAGTGAGCGGTCACAATTAATTCTTAAATAAAATGTTTTTCTTCTTCTATATAAAAATTTTCAATTGTAATATTTCATTTTGGTTTTTAAATTTCATTTTTGAAATGATGAAGAAATACAGAGTACTCAGAATGATGTCAGTTTTATTTTTGGGTAATTATCCTTCAATGAAATGCCAAAAACATTTTTTGTCATTAAACAAAATTAATAATAGATTTTTCTATATTTCATAAATTGATAAATAATATTACATGAAATATCAAACATTATTTATTTATTGATATCTTTCAGGTCAATGGCAGATGGATAAGATTTACCATAATTTAATTATGTATTTTTTTGTTTTAGTCCATTAGACAAATGGCTTTCAACTGAGATAGCCGTAAGAATGCTTTTATTTCTTTTAATTTCAAGAATACTAAAGGGGACGGGGGGAATTGAAGAAGACAATGCAAGCTAATTTGGGATATAAGGTGGTCCATTAAGACAGAGTTAACTAAAACAAAGTAGTCCCGTGCGAACAATAGGAAGCAATCCACGCTTGATAATACTAGCTCAGCTTTCAGGGTATTGTCTGCTCGAGGATAATTTCTACATACCAGATTGTCCTTTCTCCCCCCCCCCTCCTCTCCCATACCCACATTCTCTGTCCTTCCTCCAACCCTTCTTTTCCTTTTGTATTTCACATCTCAACCGTAGTCAGCATCCACATTATCTCTCTGAGTCAGCATCATTTTCTCTTACCAATCTCTAAATGCACAAAGCTTTCTCGTTTAATTTTTCTAGTTTTGATTTTAAATGATTAACAACAAAGAGTAATTGAAAAACAATGACAATAACCTTTTATTAAATATTTTTCCACAACTTTTTCATTGGTTATTAGTATTTGCAGCCAGTATCCAATTTACATGCTCACCAACAAATCATCTTACTTCATAATATAAGTTTTTATTTTGCATTGTTCAGGATCTTACTATATAATTATTAGACATACTGGGAAAAAGAACTACAACTTGGTACTGAAGGCTACAACTTGGTTCTAACACACTACAGAACATGACAATGACACATAGTGCTTTCTCATTTTTTTCTAGATCATCTTGCCAACAAACAATAAAGGAAACAGAAGAAAATAATTTACATCCTTCATCTGTAGCCAAAATTGTTATTAGGCAGTCTGGACGCAAATTACAGTGTTAAAGAATACACCTTATAACTATTGACATGGTTTTGTTGCAAATAATATAATTAAAACCAAAATTGTTTATGGGAAGTTGGTTTTATTTAAAATTTTAACTACTGCCTGGTAGTTTTATCTGTACAAAGTTAGCAGGTGTAAGGAGAAAACCATGCTTGCCTTCTTCAGCCTTAACTCAGATATATTTATTTAACTTACTAAATATTCTTTTTTTTTTTTACTATTCTCTGTTGGCTCCATGATTGTGCAACAATGTTTTTATTAAATTTCTAAAATAATTAAAATAAGATACCTTCTAGGCTAAGGTGGGCTATAATTTATACCTGGGTAAGAATATGCACTTCACTGTTGTATATAATTGTTTGTATGATTCTACTGTCTTGTGAAAGAAAAAGAAAAAATTAAAATTATTTTAGATTACCAGAGGCATTCAGTATGATACTCTCTATTCATTTTTCAATTGGCTTCAACAAAATACAAATAAAGTAAGTAGAATAAGAGTATAGTAAGAGTGTCTAAATTATTATTCTTCCAATCCAAAAAAAAGATTTGCCAAATCCTCAATAGTCAAACAGTATGTTGTGGGAGGGGACTTGCAAGAGAGCGAAGAGAAAAACCAAATTTTTTGATATCCACAAGTTAAAAGTTATTCTTAAATTCATAGGATACTCATATTCTACAAACTCTGATGAGTAAAATGAAGATTCAGGGCTTACAAAATTGGAAAAAGATAAGAGGTAGTCTTTTGATACTTTCCATCCCTTAGAAAATCTTATTTTTCCTCCTTACTGAAGTAATTCTTGTCTTGAATTGTCTGTACATCAAATTGTATGAGATAACTTAAAATTTGTTTTAAGTAGCCTAACTACATAAGTTAATAAAGAAGTTACAAATTGTTATTGATTGTAATTGTGTTGATTTAACTTTTTTCAATTTTTCAAAAAAAAAAAAAAAATCATTCAGATTTATTTATCAACTTATCTCAGGTATGCAAACATGATTCAATTAAGTTAGTTAAGAGTTCTTGGAGAAAAAGTAACTTTTCTTGTCACAGATTTTAACTGTTCTTTATTTAGTGTATTGGCCTTGTAAATGAGTTTCATAAATCATGGAAAAATGAAGCTTCAGAATATAGTAAACCATGATCAAGTGCAAATAGAATATTGTTTATGTTCAAAACAACGAATCTCAATAATAGAAAAATCCAAATTACCTTAATTTTGTAGCCTTTATTTGTTCTAAGGATTAAATAATGAGCTATTCCTAACGGTTGAAATTCATGGGGCACCCTTAGTGACAGTGCAAAGCATCCAGGCTTTGATGTACTCTCTCTGACCATGAATGATCCTACAGGCTCTTGACCGAGTACTTCCAGAGTTATTTCTCTGAAAACAAAAAGTAAATATAAAAATATATATTAAAAACAATGTCTAAATATAGAAAAATTTATCGTTTGTTAATTCAATCTATAAAGCTGAAGATTCCTATATAAAAATTTAGGACAAACAAATGATTGACATAAAGAGAAATATTTTTCAGAATACTTCAATTGGGGTATCTCCTGAGATTCTGGGCAGTAGAGAAACCAAATGATCTAGATTAATTGGGGATGTCACTTTTATTTTTCTTTCATTGCCTAATCTCTACAACAAGAGGAGCCTGACATTTACAGTAACTAACTTTATTACATATCATTGATGATGAGAACAATTGCAACTATCCATATCTTATATGGTATGGTCGGTTACGAAGGATGAAATGAAACTACATCAGCTTGCCGACGTTTAGGTGAAATTTAATATCTTTGTCATGGTCTGCAATATTACACATATATTAATAACAAAAAGGATTACTTTATTTAATGATTTTTTTAATATATAAGGTGAAAGTATACATATAATATACTATAGGATATTATATTATAATACAAAAGCCACTGCATAAAATAACTTACAAACTGAATGGTGTAGAAAATTTGAATATTGCAATCAAGTCTAAATGCTAAAAGAAATTATATTTCTTTTTTTTCTTTATAAAAGCTCTTTCGGGAAGGAGAGTCGGAAACAGTTCATCAATGAAATCAGATTATAGAATGACGGCGGACAGGGAGTTGGCGGGAGCTTCGAAGGGATTAAGGCAGAGATAAATAAAGACAAGTCCCTTCTAACAGCTGGTTAACAAATCAAGTAGCCCTATTTGTTATTAAAATAGGTGTACTCTTGTAGGCCTTGATGAAAGTAATAAATGTAATCAAATCGTGACCAAGATAATGGAGTTTTATTTTGAACTACATGACCAACAACTATATAAGATAAGGACAACTTTATTATATTTCTGCTTGATTGGATTTTCTCACTTAGGTACGCCTATTGAAATTATTTGCAGAAGTATGACTATATATACAGTAACAAGTTTTTACTTTTGCTATCTTTGTAGAGATGACTAGGTCTTCATTTGGGACAACTAATACAAAACCAATTATAACACATATAATTGGAGAAATATAGTGGTAAGTCAGAACAGCTAATTTTTCTATAATGAAGGTATGGGATTTGACACTAGACATTTTAGTGAACTATGGGGAGTAACTTCATTGACCTTTTTTAGTGGTCTACATACTAAATTTACCTTTTAAACTAAACATGGTATTATAAAATACTGATTTAAACATCTATGTTTCTGAGCCATCTAATAAAAATCTGATAAATGTTCATGAGACAATTGACAAGACTGTTTGCTAAGCAATCAATCACTTTTTTCTGTTCTCAAGTAATGGTCTGATGAAATGAAAAAATCCAAACCTTTTCTTTTTATACACATGCTTTGTCAAGGTAATAATACAAACTGTTAAAAATGCTCTCTTCAGTTTCAGGCCAACCATTTTGCAATTTTCAACAATAAACATTGCTCTTAACTATTAGGGAATTTTACTTGCAATCCCATGATTCAAAAGGACTCTTCGGCTTCCATCATATTAATAACCCATAAACAGTTTAAAATTTGACTTTCCGAGTTCAGTATAAATCTGAAATCGGGAAGGAGCTTTCTGCACTGAAAAACTCATATGCAACCTTTTCCAAATCGGTCTTTAAATTGTCGCTCTGGGGATTTTTTTCTGATTCACGAATATTAAACAAGTTATTTGTATTTTGAAATTTCAGTCTCCAATAATCTCCCACTTCGACTAATGCCACATGTATGTTATTAGCACAGTTAAAGTGTTAATACCAAACAACTTAAAATGAACAATATTCCTTTTAATTTCCAAAATAGAGAATTACTTGATATAAGTAATTATTAAAATGAATAACATAAACTTACAAAAATGAGATCTATTAGAGACATACCTAGGTATTCCAGCTTGGAACCAGGGAGCGGTCTTTAGTTCACCATCTTCAGGCCTGTTTAACAGCGAATCAGAGCGTTCAGGTGGGGGAGGTGGTGCACCTCCTTTACACTCGGGGCTCTCTCCAAGCCTACAACATTAAAAGCTCTTTTATAGACAATTATTAAAAAAAAGAAAGAAAAAATAGATACATGTTAATTTGTTTTATTAGCAGATTTCCCCTAAGGGAAATTTGCTAATCAGGTTGCATTCATGTCAAATTCTTGAAAAATGTCTTCAAGTGTCCATCCATACTACCCAAGAGATGATGAAAATGTGCCCAAAACAATATATATATATATATATATATATATATATATATATATATATATATAATATCAGTTGTTGGATAGTAAAGGATGGTTGGGTATCAGCTACACAAATTTTCAATTCTTCAAATAGAGGAATGTTCATTAAATATGCTGACGGTTTTGGAAACTATAGTTTCCCTTCTTCAGCCACGTCCATGTCTTTCCTTCAGAGCTAACAATGAACAAAAACCAACAAGTGTAAGAAATTTGTAAAAAATAGTGAAAAAGTTTTTTTAAAAAAAAAAAAAAACAATTTCCATAAACATAAACCAAATTTTAAAAATGTACCATATGCCAATGATATTACATCTTTAAAATATTACAGACTGGAAGACCTTCCTTCCTTCAGGTTTTCCCCAAACCCTTTCCCACCCCTACCTACCCTTGTTGTCCCATCCTCTTTCAAGATGTAACTTTCACTGAGTCCATTAGTTATTTTTGGACCCCTGCTCCACCTCTACTACAATTGGTATGTAGCATATCTAATTTTTTGTTATAGTTTTTACATACAAATGTGTTGGTTTTTGTTCATTGTTAGCTCTGAAGAAGGGAACCAAAGATGCCCGAAACTGTGAGCATATTTAAATAACGTAATAATAAAGAGATGGGTAATAAGTTTTTTTTTAAAGGCCAGTTAGTTTGAAGTACTGAAATATTGGCTCAGTCCTCTAAAGATGATTGTCCTTCAATCTCGACTAGCCTGAGATATTCTGATTAATTATTTAATTCTGAAAGTAGGTCGCCTTGATGATGAGTAATTATTATAATTCTGAAAGTCATAGAATTACTGTGTGTGCACAAGCTTAGGGGGCAGACTTCATTAGCCCAGTTGTTTAAACTTCTTGGCAAAATACTGACTCGGCAAGAAGGGTTCTATTTCACAAATAGGCCTGATAGAAGTTTACTTTCCGCCCTGGATTAGCAAGAGTCCTAACCATATTTTAGTCAGGAAAATTAATTGCACATAAATTATTAGCAGATTTTCTTAAAGGAAAAACTGCTCTTGAAGTATTAGGCATGACGCGATTCCAGAAAATCTTGCTTAACACCTAGCCAGCAGATGAATATGTGAATTTCTCTGTTAACGCTCTAACGGCCGTAATTTTTTACCGATCCTCACTAAATTCGATATGGGAACGTTTATGCGAAACAACACAGATTAAATCATTTGAAGGGTGGAAAAAAGGATTATGTGGAGTATACGTACGGGATTATGTGGGTTTAGTCGAGGAGTAAACAATTCTAGATATCTTCACTATTACGAATCGGATCAAAAATTGTATTAAGCCAATCTTGTTCTAAGTTCTAATACCAAACATTGTTGTTTGAGATAAGTATTTATATATCAAATTGATTATAAAAAATACTGTTGTGTTTTTGTTATTTGTCAAAGGATTGGGGATACAGTAAAATAGGAGAGATATAACACATGCGAAGATGACGGAAGGGTAAGGAATAGACGGGATATCTTAAGGGAGGGACTACGGAAGAAACGAAGGAAAACGAAGTTAGACGCTTCACCACCTAGACGCAAATAACTCTAGCGAGTTCGGCTCCTAAAGTAAAATTGTCGTTCTATATATTTGCCCCAAAGTCGGAAAGAATTTTAGTTATTGTACGTTCTGTTTTCAGCATTTAATAAACCTCGACTCGTTCTTATTCCAAATCTGGCCTTTACTATGTGAGATAGTGACATAGATAAATGATGTCACCAGAGAACTTTGTACGCTCTACAGATCGCAATTTTTATTGACTGACGCGACATTTAGCCGAGTGAGGGAAGATTAAAATAGAAGTCCGTCACGCAGGGGCTACGTAAACTAAGCAGATTTTCCAAGCGAAGGTTTATAATAGATAAATATACATACTGGTAACACCACCGCAAATATTTAGTGAATAAAAACAAACGGTAAGGAGAAATCTTACAGTTACAAGTTAATAACTCTACAACGGAACGCATCTGAATTGTAAACAAACAGGCCAGCCAAGCTCAATTCTAGACCGGAAAGAAAAACTCTGAATATCTGAATATAACATATTAATTTTATTGAAAACTATTTACTACAGCTAATTCTGTAATTTGTAATGAATCAGAATAATTTTAATCTCGATTACTTAAATTTTATTAATCCAAGAACAAAAGATGGGGGGGGGGGATCAACGGAACGTATTTGCATATATCTCACAAAGTAAAAGTTCAATGAAAACAATATTCCGTATTTAACCTTGTAATAGCGTGGTTGGTGATATAGCAGCTTATTATTAATATAACATGAGTAGGATTTACTGAAAGCGGAAAACTATAAAATCCAAATATCGCGGTTAATATTCATGATTCAGAAAAAATGTATAGCACTATATTTATAGTAAATTTAATTTGCAATAAGATTGGTTCTATACAATTTTGTGATCCGACTTACAGTAACGGAGATATTTCGAATTATCAAAATTTCCCCCTCTAAACCCCACGCCCCCTCCTACTCGTCCGATTTCAGCCATTAACGAACATCACCTTTATTTTTGCATAAAACGATTAAATATCGAGTTGGGTGACGATCAAACAAAAATTGCGACCATTAGAGCAGTAACAGACAAATATATATAGTTTTGAACGGTCCTAAGTTATCTACTGGGTCGTATCGATAGACATTTGAAGACATTTTTGTAAAATGGCATCATGAGTACAACCCCAATAGCTGCCTCCCTTAAAGGTAGAGTCATGTAAATCTCTGTTATTGTGCTACACATCCGAAAACGAACAACCAAAGTTCATAATAATTTAATGTCCAGAAATGGTTGTTCTTCGGTGTGTTTTTATATTTTTCCGTCAGCAGGTAACGCCTACTCCTACTCATAAAATTTCAGTTTAAGTGTCTGTGCCACTAAATTTACTAGTGTGTAATATGAGAAAAACACCAGTTTGTCATTCAAGCCCTAGTGAAATATACAATTTTGAGGAAGGACGTGCGAGGCAGAATTTTTTTTGGAATTAGAAGAAAATATATCGACTTGGATGCTAGACAAGATATTTTATTTTACGAACAGCACGTAGAGAAGGGAAGTCAAAGCATAAATTCATCAATGCCCCATTATTAATAGCTTTAAAAAGCAAATTACTCAAAAAATATTTTGTTCTAAAATTATTATTTACTCATTTGTGAAAGCATATTTTCCAGATATTACTAAAATAAACAGAATGGCAAATCATTTTGCATGAATTAGGTATTAATAGGATTATAATTTTTATATTGAAGTTACATTTATTTCGATATTTACCGACTTCACTAAGAAGCAGAGTATAATATATATTTTAAAACTTTCAAGTAAATATCCACAAGCCGCTGTTGTAACAAATGTCAGATAAGTCAGCCGCTGGGAATAAGAAATGGCTTCCAAAGAATAAGAATCACAACAGTGCATCTGTTTCGAGTAAAACAGAAATTGACCCATTACTCTTCTTTAATTGTCAATATCAACCAATAAATTACCAAACATAGAGCAATAAAAAAAGACATCTACAGTTATTGACTTTCTATGGCAAGGAGGCAATTTAGTTAGGGGAACTCTTCAATATCTTCACGCATTTTTTTTTTATATAAGAACATATATATTTTAATGGGATTCACTTTAGAAGATTAATTAGGACATTTTTTTCTTCATTTTATTTATTTAACTGGACAATTTGTCGTTGATATAAGCTAACGTTTATTCCATTTACTGCTAAACAAATTAGAGCAAATTGACTGCCTTCAGATTTAGAATATACCAGCTGGTCTCAGTAGAAGAAAATTAAGCCTGAAAAATGACTCGAGAAATCGAGTTCTTGAACAGTTCGACTCAGTTATTTCGTAGCTCATTGTCTTACTACTTCTTATCCTCCCAGTTTTCAAGAAACGATATGTTCAGAATTGTTAACTATTTATTATTGGCTAATTCTGATTTTAGTATTGGTCGGAAATTAGTAAAAATGGTGTTCAGCCCGAAGACCTATGACCAATGTTGACTAGTAGCTTGTCTTTGTTATGTTTTTCACGAATTCAAAATATCTCAGTGATTAAACGTCGGATCGAAAAAAGTGTATAGATCGAGTCTTAATTTAGTGTTTTATAAATGTTGTTATATACATTTTACTTTTTCTTGAATAATAATCGAGGTTTTTATTTTATTTTTTAGTTTTCAGCTTTCAGTAAACCCCCACTCCTAATGATGTCATATTAACAATAATCTATTATACATGAACCTCATTGTCCTAAGCTTATATACCAAATATTGTTTTCAAGAGACCTTTAAAATGCGAGATAGATGCAAATTCGTTGAGTGATGAAGACACCATTAAGATTTTACGTCCTTTACTCGATGTTTATTTGATCTATACCATACTCGATATTTAACTATTCCATTCAGCACTAAAGACCATATTAGTTAATGGCTGAAATTGGACCAGGAATAGAGAGGGGGAAGTTTAGAGGGAGAGGGGAATTCGAAAATTCAAAAATATCGCCGATATAATGAGTCAGATTGAAGAATGTTATAGAACCAATCATGTTAAACTATTAACGGTTGCCAATTGTTATTCTATAGATTTTTTTCGTAACTCAAGAATTAAGAGAGCTATTCGTACTTTCTTGTTTTCAGCCTTCGTAGCTACACTTCTACTGTTCCGAGTTTTATTTATAAATAGAGAATGTATTGTGAGATGAAATCAGTAGTCTGTCACGCCAGCACTAGGGAAGTCTGCTTACTTTACGCAGCCTCTGTGTGGCTGACTTTTTGTGCTAGTCATAGCTGGCTACTGTTTCCACATAAGTGGCTTCTGTTGATTGATTTAAATGAACAACATAATTCATAATAGATGTTCTATTAGAAATCAGACTTAAATAATTTAAGTAAACAGGAGGGAAAGGAGTTACAATCACACAGGGACCGGAAAAGCTGAGTAAGCGATTAACTACAGCTGGAGTTAATGAAAGTCAAAGAAGGGTTTAAACAGTCAACTAAGACAAACCAGCCAGAGAATGGGAGAGTGGGCTAATTCTCTTCCAGTTTCAAGTCTTTGGGGCTGAACTTCAAACAGTCCGCTACGCAGAAGCTGCGTAAACAAAGCAGATTTCCGGGTATTAATCTCATCTCACTATGTATTGACCATTGTACTCATGACGCGATTTTCGAAATTTTTCTTCAAATGTCCATCGATCCTACCCAGACGAAAATGACGTTCGTTCAAAACTGTATATATGTTTATATATAGATAGATATATATATATATATATGTGTGTGTGTGGTGTGTTGTTCTTTTCGGAGTTTTGGTCAATGTTGGTGAAATGAATCTTAGTTTATGCCGATATTTCGAGAATCTTTATTTTCTCTTCTTCAGGGCTGTAAAATTACATGTACTACATTATAATATTGCACATTGTTGTTATACATTGTTGTAAAAGGGTGTTTTTCCCTTATTATTACTTACCAAGACTAAATATATCTATAGACTATTATACATTCTTATTGCACTATGACTAGGGTTATAGTAACCTTCCTTGTTTTGTTTACATAGCAGGGTCACAGCCTTTTCTATTTCACTAAGATTCATTTCATCAACATTGACCAAAATTCCGAAAAGAACAACACACCACATATAAATACAACCTGGTCGAAAACATCAGCACAATTATATATATATATATATATATATATATATATATATATATATATATGTATATATATATATATATATATATATATATATTTGTCTATTACCGCTCTAACGGTCGCAATTATTGTTTAATCGTTACCAAACTGGATATTTAGTCGTTTTATGTAAAAAGAAACATCTAGTTCGTTAACGGCTGAAATCGGGCCAGGGGGAGGGGGGATTTTGAGGGGAGGATTTTCGAAAATTCGAAATATCTCCGTTACCATATGTTGGGTCGAACCAATCTTATTGCAAATTAAATGTAATATAATTATTGTTATATACGTTTATTCAATATCTTGAATATTAACCGAGATATTATCATTTTTCAGTTTTCAGCCTTCAGCAAACAACCACTTCTACTCATGTTATATAAACAATACTCTGCTACTACAATCACATTATTCGAAGCTTAAATACCAAAAATTGTATTCAAGAGTCCTTTATTATACAAGATACATGCAAATATGTCCTAGTGAGCCCCCCCCCCCCGGCTTCAGGTTTAGGACTACTAATATTTGATTGATTGAGATAACAATTTTTCTAACTCTTTATTAATTACAGTACTAAATATAGTAGTTCTCAATGAAATTATTATGTTATATTCTGATATATTTCAGTAATTGTTTTTCTTTCCGGTATGAGGCGGGCAGACCCGTTTGTTTACATTTCTAACGCTTCCTGTCGGCAGGTTATTGAAATTGAATGACACATTTCTTGTTGTTCATGGTGGTGTTGCGTTACAAGTATGTATATTTATCTATTACTAAACTTCACGAGGGAAATCTGCTTAGTATACGCAGCCCCTGCGTGTCGGACGTTTTTATATTTCTGAGAAAAAATCAGAAATGAGTAGAAGTGTTGGTTTACTGAAGGCAGAATACAATAAAGTTTGAACAACTAGGTTAATATTTGACCTACGAAAAAACGTATTGAACGACTGCAGTGCATTCGACGTAAATTAGGGAGAATTATCGAAATCCCCCCTCTAAAATGTCGCTCCCCTAGTTAGATTTTAGTCGTCTATTTTGATCCTTACATAAATCGCTCATATATCGAGTTTGGTAACGATACAACAATTGCGACCACTAGAGCCGTAACAGACAGTGTATGTTTACACACACACTTTAACGGACCTCATGACGATGAGACAAATTCTTCAAATGTCCATCGATCCTACATAGTAGGTGACAAAAATAAGGTTTGCCAAATATATATATACACACACACTTGTTTGCTTGTTGTTGCTGACCGCTAGGAAGGGGTCGCAAATTGTATTCGATCATTACCAAACTGGATGTGTAAGCGTTTCATGTGAAACTAATGTTCAAGTTCGTTAACTGCTGAAATCAGACAGGAGAGAGGGGCGGGTTTAATTCCGTTACAATGAGCCAGATTGAAAAATCATATATTGTTCAATATTGTTGTAAGTTTAATTTTCTTCAAATGTTATTCAATACACTTTTTTAAAATCCAGAATGTTAACCAAGGTGTTTGCATTTTTTTTAATTTTCAGCCTTAAGTTAACTCCGACTTTAAAAATAAGCGTAATAAAATGGAGATATTTCGAATTTTCGAAAATCCTCCCCTCTAAACCCCCCCTCCACCCGGTCAATTTCAGCCGTTAACGAACTTGATCTTTTTTTTTTACATAAAACGACTAAATATCGAGTTTGGTAATGATGAAACAATAATTGCGACCGCTAGAGCGGCAACAGACAAATATATATACATATATATATATATATATATATATATATATATATATATATATACAGTTTTGAACGGACCTCATTTTCGTCATCTCCTAGGTAGGATCGATGGACATTTCAAGGAAAATTTCGAAAATCGTGTCATGAGTACGACCTCAAGAGCTGATTTCCCTAAAGGGAAATCTGCTAAAAGTAAAGTTAGCCTGGAGGAAGAATATGAGCAATACCACGTGGCGCCGGAAGAGAGGTTATGCTCGAGGTTCAAATGCGAGAAGTTCAATCCGAAGACATCGAGTTCAAGTTCTTTGAAGTTGGTCAACGTTAAGTCGGAGGATGCTAAAAAACCTTGATTGAGTGACTGTTTAGACACATCGGTAGTTGGGAATTTGTTAAACCTACGCAAACCAAAGTCTTTAGACGAATTTGCGATGGATGAACTGTATAAAGTTCTATTAGCCTATTACTTAGTTAAGAAAGTAGCAATAGACGAAAGAGTAACATTGTTCTCAATTAAACAGACAACAGAATCACCTACAAGTTTTTCGAATAGTTTACGGGAAATGGCAAATGAGTGTACTTTTCAAGAAGATACTCGGACAGAACACTTGGCTGGTTGAAGTAGAAGGAAGGAACTGGCAGAAGAAGGGGATCATCTAAGGGGGCAGATGTAGATCATGAGTTCAGTAGTTCAGTTGTTTGGAGAAATGAGATGTGTTTGTAGGTTGAGATATGTATGAGAACATGGTGGTAATATAAAGTTTATGGTTCAAAGTTGAAAGTGTCTATTCTATTACAAGTAAGTTATTTGCAAACATAACATCCCCTAGCAAGCCTAAGCACATAGATGGTTAGTGATCCCACCTGTTGTTGTCAATGTCAATAGACTTGGATGATATGATGAGCTGTGGTGAGCTGGACTCCTCTTCGGTAGGTGTGGTGCCCATAGCTAGCCTCTTGACCAGCGGCGGCTTGTCGGCTAGCCTACGGCACGAGTTGAGTTCGGTAGGTGAGTCGGCCTCCTCTGAGCCCGGCCCAGGCCCACTCTTGCACTCGAGGCTCCCTGGCCGGTTCTGAAACATAAACACACACATTATTATACCACTAATAGAAATCTTTATTTTGGTTCTCTAAATGGGTAGGAATTCAGGACATAACTGCGACCGTTCAGGGACAATCCAATTAAAATTAAGACACTCGCATTGAAATATATGGGAGTTGTCTTTTCTTGGCCACTAACGGTATTACACTTCCAGCTGTCATTATTATTGTCTCCTGCAGCTAAAAAATAATCAGCCGTTGTCCTTCAACTAATTGATTCTACTCCATGGCGCTTAGAGATAAGTGGAGTCATAGGAATTTAAGAACACAGTTAACACTCTTACCGAAACATGAATTCCGTGCCGTAAACCGAATCATCCGGTCGCACAGACCGGGAAGGGTTAATACTAATTCCCATCAACAAGTTCGTTATTTTTATTTATTGTTTGAATAACTTGTATCAAATTTAATCTATTATTGTTATTTTTAATCCTTTCATTGAAATCACTGTCATCCGTACGGTATATAGATCGTGACGATGAGCGTTTTATTGGTCCATGGCTCATGGAAGGCTCCATAGCAAACCACATACTATGTAAAACACACACGAAAACAATACGAACAAACAGTGTTGCAAGCTATAATGAAAAGTGCACAACATCACGGCATAAGTAGACCGAATTAACCCATATCGTAAACCATTAATACGTAGGCTGTTACCCGAGACCGGAGCAAAACGAGCTATAGCCAGACAAGGTCGAATGGCATTGACAAATTAATCCAAAACACTTTCTGCGTATAGAGTAAGGAAAGACACACAGCTAATGAGGTGGAGAGCCCGCTAATGTCTACCAATACATGAAATATGAAAATTTCTACCGGCCTCACAGACCGGTGTTTCGGTAGAAGTGTTAAGTTGGTTTAAAACACAGTAGAGAAAACATGGGGTCTGGGAACTACTCAATCAACTAATAAAATGGCACTGAAGGAAATTTGGCTAAAGTAAAATTGGCTATTGGTTCCATCACCGCAAACGGAGAATTTTAGCAGATTTCCCTCAAGGGAAATCAACTATTGAGGTTGTGCTCACGACAAGATATCCCAAAAATTTCTTCAAATGTCCATCGATTCTACCAAGTAATTATCGAAAATGTGGTCCGTTCAAAATTTCATACACACACACACATATATTTGTCTGTTGCCGCTCAAGCGGTCGCAATTTTTCTCCTATCGTTACCAAACTTGATATATTAGCGTTTTATGTAAAACTAAAGACTAAGTTCGTTAAGGCCTGAAATCGGACAGCAGGAAGCAGAGTTTTAGAGGGAGTGTATAAAATTCGAAATATTGTCGTTTTTATACGTAGGATCAAAAAAATATTGTATAGAACCAATATTACTGCAAATATAATTAACTATAAATGGTGTTATGTACGTATTTTCTCTATCATGAATATTAGCCAAGATATTTGTAATGTTTAGTTTTCAGTAAACTCCCAATTCAACTTTTGTCATATTAACAATAAGCTGGTACATCATTTAGCAATTTATTCTAGGTTTAATTACCATATTTGTTTTTTCTTTATTACGCCAGATACATGTAAATGCGTAGTGTTACAACGTCAATAATTTGCCATATTTAACCGTTTCATTCAACACTAAGGAACATATTTGTTATGGGCTGAAATCAGACCTGGAACAGTGGGATATTGAAAATATTGGAAATTCGAAAATTCTAAATAAATCCATTATAATGAGTCGGATTATAAAATGTTATAGAACCAATCTTGTTAAACTGTTAATGGTCTACAACTGTCGTTTAATTCATTTTTTCGTAACTCAAATATTAATTGAGTTATTCCAACAACATTTTTTTCGGCCTTCAGTACACCCCCCCCCCCCCGACCAGTTCTATTAATCTGGAAGCATAAGTCTCGGTATATTGACATTAAAGGCTACACACCAGCTGGCTACAGTTAGTTGTGGCCCGTTTGGTTAAATGTTTACCTCGAGGCCAATCTAACCAAATTTTATTGCAGACATTAGATTAAGAGAAGTAGGTGTAATTGTATATTGGATCCAATGATGTTGAAGGTGCATAAAGGCTCATAAAGCGGGCCAATTTCATCAGTTCCAATAGAGGCTTATAGGCTCCGATAAGGAAAGGGAAGTGAGTAGAAAATCGGATTGAGTCTCTTGGACCCAATGGGCAAATGTCGATATTAATGATGCTGCGTTAGGATTTCACTCAGCGGGGAAGATGGGGCAATATTTCAGCTTTTATACCCACCTCTGGGCTCATTATATAGACCTCTTCCTCAATTGCCTTGTAATGGCTACACCGAGTACGGTTTAACGTGCGAACGGGAATTACCTAAAACATTATCTATTTACATAAAGTCCGTCACGCGGGGTTGCGTAAACTAAGCAGAGTTCCCATGGTATCATTCTTTATTTCTGTGTAAAAAATCGACGAGCAAAAGGGTTGTAGTGGAGGGAGGGGGGGGGGGGTTTATTGAAGGCTGAAAACAAGAAAGAAGAAATAACTTGCTTAATATTTGAGTTACAAAAACTTCCGTCACGCAGGGGCTGCGTAAACTAAGTAGATTTCCCACGTGAAGTTATACAATAGAGATATCTCCATGCGAGAGCCGAACAGTTACTAGCTTTTGGCGGGAAACTCACTCGCCGTTTAATAAAAATTCAAATATCTCAGTTAATATTCAAGATAGAGAATAAATGTATAGACCAACATTTATAGTAAATTTAATTTGCAATAAGATTGGTTCTATACATTTTCTTGATCCAACGTATGGTAACGGAGATATTTCGAATTTTCAAAAATCCGTCCTCTAAGCCCCTCCCCCTCGCTCTGGACCGATTTCAGCCATTAACGAACTTGATCTGTCTTTTTGCATAAAAAATTTAAATATCGAGTATGGTAACAATCAAACAAAATTTGCGTCCACTAGACTAGAGCGTTAACAGACAAATATATATAAAATTTTGAACGGACTTCATTTTCGACATCTCCTGCGTAGGATTGATGGACACTTGAAGAAATTTTTCGAAAATCACGTCATAAGTACGACCTCAATAGCTGATTTCCCTGAAGGGAAATCTGCTAAAAGCCCCCAACCTTATACTTTGTTTTCGCCCCTTTACCACGCATACACGAATTAATGATGGATATCTCATCTATTCTAACATAACATTCTGTTTCATGTTGCCCTGAAATCTAAGATTGAGAAAGATCCATTATAATATAAACATTTAGTAGAGGGCATAAAGAGGTCCATAGGAGAGGTTATGTATAGAGGCTTAAAATAAAAATATGGGAGGCCGTGGCTATGTAGTCAGATATTAGGTGGTTTTAGAGCTATGATATAGCAAGCATTGGCCATTATATGGTATTTATGCCCTCCCCTAGGCCGGGGCACAGCTGCCTTATCCAGCTCTCCTTTCTGAATAATTAAAGTACCACTCAGTAGTACTCTTTAGAATAGCCTTTTATACCTTGCGGCTTAATTACTTCAATAAAAGTGGCTTTAGAGCGTCACAGCTCTCTAACCTAAAAATAGGTGTGGGTAAATGGGTTAATTTCTCAAGTGGCCAAAAACTAAATTCATTTACGAGAATATGCTTACCGACATATTCACTTGTTCAGAATATTAGAATGTGACAACAGTTACGTTAGCACCACAACACAAGAAAAGTAAAATTGAAGACGGGCGTAAAATGTTAATGTTAACAATAGTTCAATCCTGCCAAAATATTCTCTTAAATAGCAACTAATATCTTGGAAGTAAATGTCCTATATGTATATGTATATGTATATATATATAGTATATAATACAATATATACGGTTGATACATATAATTTAAATCAGGTATGGGCAACCTTTGACATGTAGCGGGCCAAACTTTGGTGAGCAAATTCGTTCGCGGGCTGCTTTTAAAACTAGTGCATTTTAAAATAGTGTTCATAATTTTTAACGATAGATATCATACATGAAATTATACACAATGTAATTATAATACAATTTATTAAAATAACAAAATGAAATGAAAAAAAAATAGGTACAACATTATAATTAAACCGTAAAATTTGGAATTATTACAAACAACGATAGTGAAATCAATGAGACACGAGCTTGAATTTGGGAAACTAATCCATCGATGTTTGGATTAATTCCACTGATACAAAGACAAAACGAATTTTCCAAATTATCTTCAGTCAGCCTTGTACGATATTTTGATTTATTAACTTTCATCATGCGAAAAGAACTGTTTGCATTTATAAGTACTGCCAAACGCACAAATCTTTCCTCATTAGGAGTTAGTAGTGAAATATTATTGTTTAATTGGGTTTTTCAAAAAGTCTCGCGGGCCGGTGCACAGTGGTCCAAAAGACACAATAAGCGGCAAAAACCTATTAACTTTGAAACTACTTTAAAAAATGCTTTGTAATATTTATAATATATGTTGACGTTGTTGAAAATGTTGTTTTGTAATAGAATTAAATAACGAACTAAACATGAATACGTTTCAAAACCTCTACTCGTTAAGGATAATGTAAAAATTTTCAGATATCGTTAAAATTATAACAAAATTGATTAATTATAATCAATACAAGTAAATTTACACAAAAATTTATTTCGAATGAAATAATAAAAATATTCTTCCTTCAATATGAACATTTTATTTACATTTTCTTATTCAATTATTTTATTTATTGAAATTAATAATTCATTAAATAAATAAATCAATAAATTATTTTATTTAAATTTGAATAAACACAATAAAAGAGATATATAATACATATTCAAATCAATTTACGGAATCACAAAATGAATCAGGGTTTCTAATCGCTAAAGAAATATTAAACTCACCCTTTAGCCAGGAGCTAAATTTTTCTAAAATGTCGACTTCTTGTAATGCACTTGCCTCAGTCGCTGTTGGAAATGAGGTACGAATCTTTTTTTAATTTCAGCTATAATTTGCGAAATAACTTCGTCGGGCAAATGCTGGTACTTTTCCTGAACGAAGAGGTCTAAAGATTGGCTCGTTTTAAAACGCACATTACATAAAACACTAAGGAACTGTAAAATCCGACATTTTAAAATATTTTAAACACGCAATTCATTCAAAGCACTTCGAAACATGAACTGAAAAAGTAAAATACGAGTAATAAATAAATCCTTGATCCTATAATTCCATTTAGTAAACATCCTGAATAAACAGAGCGCCTAATGCCCAGTATTTATTGTTGGTAAATTTTCTTTAAACCTCAATTTCTCACAAAAGTGGACGAAGGTGGATGAGATATTTATAAAATAGTTACTCCTAGGCTTAATCTTGAAGAAAATATAAGTTAGAGCTTGGAGCTCTGTGGAGCTTTTTTTTGAAACCTTATGCGAAGAAAGACATTTAGGAATTTATCTCTATTTTGTTAGAACTCGTTATATGGGCTTATACGTAACGGATTAAAAACAAATTAGAAACCAACAAAAAACTTGAAACAGACAGTATTAACGTTGCCAGAATGAAATTTGTCAATAGACAGTCTTAAGGGTCAGAATTTGTCTTTTAAATTTGGCTTAGAAGTAAGATTATTTTATGAAAAACATGAATGTCGATTTAAATGTTATTCTATTGGCAATTGAAATTATATTAATTAAAAAGGCCTCCCAAACACAAAGGTACAACCACTAAACTATAAAGAAATCAAATTCTTAAAACCAAATTTCAACTTTTGCTGAAATAGGTTTTTGCCGGCTTTGCACCACTGTGCGTGGTTGCCCACTTAAGATTTAAATGATAAGTTGGATAAATCAAGTGCGACAAAAACCTTGAGGCAGAATTTCACTTCGTACTTCAAGTGTAATTAAAATCCTAAAAAGCATTTGTAAATACAGGGGATATCACAATTTCGAATTTTTTTTAACAATACATTTTAACAAATATGATAAAATATGAAATATTTCTCCAAAAAAAAAAGGTTTTATTGTTTTTATGTGTATGCTCATTTCTCACAGCCTTCTTTTTCACAGCCTAATAAAAGTGTAACTAAGCAGTTTAACGCCAAACAACTTTAAGCCTAGAAACGCTAAAAACAAAGTTTTTTTTTTAATGGACTGTATATGTAAATATTAATTAATGATGGGTAAGTAATGTTTATTTTTATTTATTTTATTATAAATAGGCACCGAACTCGCCAGAGTTATTTGTGCCTAGGTGGTCAAGATTCCATTAAGTAATGTTTGTAAGTATTTTTAAAATTTAATTATTTTTTTATAATCTAAAAATGTCAAAGCTTCTCTTCAAAATGTTCCATCAAAGGAGAGGTACATATAGTATTTTTTTTCATTCCATCAAAATCAAAGGACCAGTGGAACATAAAAATTATCATCGTAATTATATATATATATATATATATATATATATATATATATATATATATATATATATATATATATATATATAAATAAATAATTATAGGTTAGCCATGTGAGTTAAAGCGATGGCCTTAATCTCACATAGTAAACATAGAGTAAAATAAATTCCTATTCCCGCCTGGACAATATGATTTTATTTAGTGAGTCACTAAATAAAATCCTTGATCCGACCTTCTAGAAAAGGGTGGTAACCTAGATAACTCGCCCCAATAGCAAAAAGTGGGCGTTAATAAATAGATATAATATATGTATATAATAATTTAAGTCAAAAATTATAATATATTGTATTATTTTTTCTTTATTACATAATATTTATGTAATGATAACCGATTTGCACTATAATAAGAGAAGCATTACTAATTATTAATCTTCCCTCTCCTGTAACCTCGACTGGACGACGGTGACTGTTGGATCTAGTATGGTTGTGTGTGTATTATATATATATATATATATATATATATATAAAATTGTAACCTCTGTCTGTACATTGGGTTTTTTTCGCGAAATTTCACGATTCGTGCCTGTTTGTTTGTTTGTTTGTTACCTTTTCACGCATAAACGGCTGAACCGAATTTAATGAAACTTGGTATGTATATTACAACTAACCTAACTTAGACCTTAGGCTATGTTAATATTCTCTGAGCGGAACCGGAGTGGGGGTTATAAGGGAGGGCTGAAATTAAAATAGCAATATTTCGTTTCCTAATGCATTTTCGGCAATTATGCACATAACAAAAGTTGTTTATTTTGTTATTTGGAGTAACTTTTCTAGGGAGAGGCAGGAGTGGGGGTTATAAGGGAGGCCTGAAATTAAAAATAGTCATATTTCGTTTCCTATTGGGGTTTCGGCAAATATGCACATAACAAAAGTAATTTATTTTGTTATTTAGAAAAATTTGCTCAACAATTCTTTTCAATATGAACTACCAGGTAGCTCACCTGGAAAAACTAATTCAAATTATAATATATTATTAAATCTATGCATAATGCACAGGAAACGGGAAATATGACAATATGGAGGACAGTGAAGTCTTACATAAAAAATTAATTTTATTATTAACAAATCCACAGATACGACGGGTATTAACCCTAAACACTGGGAAGGATAAATGTCAAAATATTGTGCAAAGTAAAGCCTTGCCAAAAAAATACCATCACCATCCAGCCTCAAATGAATTCCCGGGCGAAGCCGGGTATCTGAGCTAATATATATACATATATACATATATATATATATATATATATATATATATATATACTCTTGCAATTTTTGTTTGATCATTAGCAAACTCGATATATAAGCGTTTGATGTAAATATAAAGATGAGGTTCGTAAATATAAAGTTCCTAATATTCGGGATTTACGGACATCAATAGCTTATTTTTTCGAAGGAAACTCGAAATAAAGCTTTCACTCTTTCTTTTCTATACTACCATTGTAATTTCTTTTAACTAATGGCATCTACTCAATGAGTGCACAGTCTTTCTCTGGATGATCTTTGAAAGAGATATAGAGATCACATTTGAACGAAGCCGGTCTCTTTATGGTAAAAGTTTCACTCTTTATAGCACAATTAGTTTTAACTTTTGCCAAAAGATTCCTTGAACGACAACAACGCTCAATTAAAAGTTCAACTTAATGGCCTTGACTTTCTAAAACATTTTTTTGAGATTAACAACATAATGATCCATTTTTAAAAGTCGTTTTGTCGTCATCTAGAGAGGAGCTGAGGACAGAAAAAAGAATGCAGGAAACGTCTTTAAATGAGGTTAAAACTATCTTTAAAAACTAAACAAGACACAATTAGTGTCACGAACGCGTTCTGGCATCTTTAACTAAATGAAAAGCCATTAAGTAAGTCGAAGAGAGAAGACGTCCTGGATTTCGACAAGAAAGACTGGAACTTGTCCCACCGGGTTCTTGACCGCAGAGTTTGGACAACTCTTGGAGACCTCTCATAGCTGGAGGAAGTTTCACATGAAAATGATGAGATTAGTAGTTAAGAGATTTGTTGAGAACCGTCGGGAGCAGATTACAGCTTTATTTTGTGTATCATTTGTAATGTTTATTTTACATCGGACTAAACCTCATTACCCGTAGTTATCTAGTATTGTAAACAGCTAAGCTACTGGTTCGACGACTGACGTTTGGTTTAAATTTTTCTTCTAAACTCCCTTCTTTTGAGTTCGTTAAACTGAACGCTGTCAGTTGTTGGAACACTAAAGAAATAATGGTTTATATTTATTCCTCCTAAAGTTGGACTCTCCTTCTAAGTAAAGATAATTTATTTCGTTTAATTCAAATAGACTTAATACACTACTGAATCTGCCGAGACTTAACCCAGCTAAAAAAAAAAAAAAAACTGACTAAAATATATAAATTTCTTGTAGGGGCTCGGGTTAGCCATGTGAGTTAACGAGGCTTTCTTTATAATGGTAAACCTAGAGTGGCGAGTTCGATTCTCGTCTGGGCAAATACGAATTTCTTTAGTAACGAATTCATTAAATAAAATCATTAGTCCCACCTTGTCAAGGAATGGAGGTAACCTGTAGATACCCCGTCCCAATTAGCCATAGCATAAAGTGGACGTTAATAAATAAACTTCTTGTTCTCCTATTAAATTAAATCTGAAAATGTTTTATAACACTTCAATAAAAACTGTTTCATTTCTAAGTGATATATAATATCTCCTTTCCAATAACGTGTAAAAATAAAGTCCGTCACGCAGGGGCTGCGTAAACTAAGCAGATTCCCATGTGAAGTTTTACAATAGAGAAATCTACATACTGATAACACAACACCACTGTGATTAAATACAAATCTTTCAGTTAATTAAAATAAATTCCCAACTGAAACGGCTTCTGAATTGTAAGAATAATTTATATTTCTCAAATTTTAGTAGTCAAAGAACTAAAGAAGGGGGGGAGGCTGATGAACAGAACGTATTTGCATAAATCTCACAAAGTAAAGAAGGTAAGGTAAGGTTAGAAACTACACGTAAGGTTAGATGAAGCTTCCACCTGAGCCGAATAGTTACGGAAACGGCCGACCTAATCCGAACTATACCCGACCACAGACTTCATAAAAATGTAAATATCTCGGTTAATATTTAAGATAGAGAATAAATGTATATGACAATATTTATAGTAAATTTACTTTTCAATAAGATTGGTTCTATACAATTTTTCGATCCGATGCATAATATCGGAGATATTTTGATTTTTCAAAAATCCCCCCTCTAAACCCCCCTCCCTCTAGTCCGATTTCAGCCATTACCGAACTTGATCTGTCTTTTTACATAAAACGGTTAAATATCGAGTTTCGTAACGATCAAACAAAAATTGCGACCGTTAGAGCGTTAACAGACAAATATATATATATATATATATATATATATATATATATATATAAATATATATATAATTTTGAACGGACCTCATTTTCGTCATCTCCTGGGTAGGATCGATGGACATTTGAAGACATTTTTCAAAAATCGCGTCATGAGTACGACCTCAATAGCTGATTTCCCTTAAGAGAATTCTGCTAAAATATCATAGAACATATTTTATAGATGCTTTAAAGATAGAAACGTACATGACAACCTGTATAGAACATTACATTTGCAATAAAATTGGTTCTATACAATTTTTCAATCCAACGAATAATAGCGGAGATACTAAATATTTTCGAAATTCCTCCCCTATAAACCCCCCTCCCATCCCAATAGACGGATTTCAGCTACTATCAGACATGTTTAGTTTTACATAAAACGTTTAAATATGGAGTTTGGTAACGATCTAACAAGAATTGCGACCGCTAGAGCGGTAACAGACAGACACACACACACACACACACACACACACACACACACACACATATATATATATATATATATATTGTTGCGAAAATTAAATAGATGAATAATCCTTCAGAGAGAGAGAGTCGCGTATTTGGAAAGTGTGACGTAGATCAAAGCAGCCGAAAGAATGTTCTAGGTCCGACCAGTACCTTCCAGCCAGACCTCGAATAGTCTAGACAATTCCCCTTTATTGTATGCCGCCTCCCTATATAAAGAAGGGCTAGCCGTGAGCAGTCAGTTTTTATTCTCACCTGTCTCGATGTTCACATCAGTGCTTCAGTGCGACTTAGTGCAGTGCGGTAAAGTGTTTTTAAAAGAAGAATAGTGTTGTGCCGTGACTGTAAGTAACAGTTTAGTGCCGTGTTTAAGACAGTGCAGTGCCGCGAAGTAAAGGACAGTGCAGTGCCGCGAAGTAAAGGACAGTGCAGTGCCGTCTTTCTGTGAATTTCAGTGAATTATTGGACTGTGACTCATTGAAGAACAGTAACGCTATCAGTGTATTCTGTGAGTAGTAATTAAGAATAATCACCAAGTTTATTGTGCAATGTGAAATAAATTTTGCAGTGATAAAAACTGTGAAACTTGCGAGTATTTAATTTTGCAATCCAAAAGAACTCTTATTAAAAACGTTTATTACTGGTTTTGGTAATAAAAACGTAACAATATATATATACCCTTAGGGCAGTCCTTTATATTTGACAATCCATAAACCCTAAACGTAGTAGAATATATGTTCAGGTGGTACTGCAGTGGGATTATTAAAAAAAAGTCCGTCACGCAGGGGCTGCGTAAACTAAGCAGATTTCCCACGTGAAGTTTTACTCCGCCCCGATTTCATAAATATGCAAATATCTCGGTTAATATTCAAGATAGAGAATAAATGTATATAACAATATTTATAGTAAATTTATTTTGCAATAAGATTGATTCTATACAAATTTTCGATCCGACGTACAGTAACGGAAATGTTTCGAATTTTAGAAAACTCTCCCCTCTAAACTCCCCCTCTCACTGGTCCGATTTCAGCCATTAACGAACTTGATCTTTCTTTTTACATAATACGACTAAATATCGAGTTTGGCAACGATCAATCAAAAATTGTGACCGCTAGAGCGGTAACAGACAAATATATAGATATATATATATATATATATATATATATATATATATATATATACAGTTTTGAACGGACCTCATTTTCGTCATCTACTAGGTAGGATCGATGGATATTTGAAGGAAAATTTCAAAAATTCCGTCATGAGTACAACCTCAATAGCTGATTTCCCTTAAGGGAAATCTGCTAAAAATCGTCTGCTTTTGAAAGTCACGAACTGAAACTTTACATATTTTTTTCTTTCTTTAAGTAGACTATTATTATTATTTTCGCTCAAATTTTCGTTTAATAAGAATTGCACAGGTACATCATTTTTGGATATAAGACACAGCCATTGAATATTCACTGCAGGGGTCTTCTTCGCTAAGAAAATATTTTTATTATGTTTTCTTCATTGAAGAGTGACTTAGTTTTCACATGCGAATATAATGTACGGTTATTTCTTAATATCTGCTACTATGGCTATTTGAGAGGACTTATTTACAGGTTACACTACCCTCTTCTAACCAGGGTATGACTAAGGATTTTATACAGCGAGTTGGTTGCTAAATAAATCCCTACTGCTCACGTGAGAATCGAACTCACGACCTAGGTTTACCAAGTTCAATAAGACCAATGTCTCAACTCACATGGCTAACCTGAGTGAGCCCCTTTACTGAGACTATCCTGAATATAATTTCAAAATATCGATTTGAATAGAGAGTTGCACTCTCTATGCAAAGCTCAATCTATCTTCATACAATGAAACTTTACAATGTAACTCAAACGTCTTACTTTGAATTGTAAACAAGACTTTTCAATGTGTCACTCTAATAATATCATCCTAAATGCATTAAATTGAAATGGATAGATATTATAAGTTGGCATTCTGGCAGGCGGAAGTGACTTCTAATGTAGATAGGATGAAAGAATTGGCTACGCTTCCACTATAACAATTTATTAAAACCGAAGAGCGCTTTCGATGCAGTGCATCATCGTCAGTGCCGTGCAACTGTGGCCATTAGGTGATGCCAGGAAGTGGAAGGCGTAGCCAATTTTTTCATCCTACCTACACCGGATATTAGTTATTTTAAAAAGATAACCAATAACCAATAGTTCTTCCAAGGTTATACGATGAGGCGATAATCAAATAATGTTGTATTTAGTTACGACATGGAAGGTAATTAGTCTGTAATCTGTTTTTTAATAATTTATGAATTAAGAATGACACATCGTCTCTATTTGTCCTGCCTACTGTACATACTAAGTAGTTTTTAGAGGCCACAATAAAGATTTTGAAGTACTAACTCCAAGATTGCCTGTAATCGATGATGAAGAACTGCGATGAGATGGAGGAGTGAATGACTCTTGGCCAATCTTTGGAATCCGGAACTGAGAAGCGGCAGCACTCAACCAGTACAAGAGGAACGTTATTTGCTAGTCCAGGCAGCTAAACACTGTTCGTTCCAGGATGTCATTCCCTCAGTAAAATTGTGCTACGCAGGTGGTTTTAATTTTAAACAACTTCTCATCCCTATCTGAGCATTTGGATATATGGCCACTTGGTAATATTGTAGAAACCCTAGGAATCTTCTTTTAGCAAATTGTAGCAGATTTCCCTCAACGGAAATCAGATATTAAGGGCGTACACATGACGTGATTTCTAAAAGATGTTTTCAAATGTCCATTGATCCTGCACCGAAGATGATGAAAATGAGGTCCGTTCAAGTCTCTCTCTCTCTCTCTCTCTCTCTCTCTCTCTCTCTCTCTCTCTCTCTCTCTCTCTCTCTCTCTCTCTCTCTCTCTCTCTCTCTCTCTCTCTCTCTCCCTCTCCCTCTCCCTCTCCCTCTCCCTCTCCTCCCTCTCCCTCTCCTCTCCCTCTCCCTCTCCCTTCCCTCTCCCTCTCCCTCTCCTCTCTCCTCTCTCGCTCTCTCTCTCTCTCTCTCTCTCTCTCTCTCTCTCTCTCTCTCTCTCTCTCTCTCTCTCTCTCCCCCTCCCTCTCTCCTCTCTCTCTCCCTCTCTCTCTCCCTCTCTCTCCCTCTCTCTCCCTCTCTCTCTCTCTCTCTCTCTCTATATATATATATATATATATATATATATATATATATATATATATTTACATATATTATATAATATATATATACACACACACACACACACACACAGCACATATATGACAGCTGATTTCCCTTAAGGGAAATCTGCTAAAATGAATAGATATTTTAGCTCTGGGCCTGGCTGTTAACATACTTCACTCAGGAGAAATTCCCCAAAATATATGAATAAAAAAGTTCTGCTCAATTGTGAATGAAAAAAAAAACCGTGTTACCATTTGATAATTACTCCTTTCTCAACATCAAACAGTTCTATTTTAGGAGTCACAGATTTAATTAAAAGATAAAGTACTGATTTAAGTGACCCTGCCTTCTAACTACCTTCTTATCGCACTGATACCTGCTAACCTACGGCCTTTTATTTGTCTTCACTACTATTAGCTTAAAAAAAATAATTTTTTCTATACTATTTCCTTATGTTCTCCAAATATATTACTTCGTGGGAGTACATGGCATAGAAAAATAAATATATCAAAAGCCGTGTGTTTTAATTATATAGAATATTGGTTAATCACACAACTTTTTTATGACTCCTCACAATTTTATTTCTTATAAACGCTGAGCGCTTTCGGGGACTAAATCCCCATCCTCAGAGCTACAAAACAATGTAACACCATAATAAAGGAGTCGCAAAAAATCAGTTCTTAAAAATGTTTTACATAGTTGGTCATATAACAAACAGTCTATAACATTATAAAAATTTTGGGATATAGAATATTACTATTATTTATTAACGTCCACTTTTTGTTACTATGGCTAATTGAGGCGGGTTATCTACAGGTTATTACCCTTTTCTAGCCAGGGTGGGACTAAGGATTTTATTTAATGAGTTTGTAAATAAATAAGTACCTATGGCCAGGCGAGAATCGAACTCGCCGCTCAAGGTTTAACATGTGAGATTAAAGCTAATGCATTAACTCACATGGCTACATATTCAAACGATTTATAGAGATTAATTAGTGATAATGGATGACGCATGTTACTTAGAAGACTTATTTTAATGTCTTTCAGCCCATTCCTTACATATTAATTGATTCATTCATATTTCACAAAGAATATTGCCTGTGAAAAAAAAATATTTTTCACCTTCATTTTAACCGATATTTCTTAAAAAAGTTAAACACACTCACACGCAGAACGCTCTAGCGACTATAATAATTAATTGTATTGGAACAACCATTGCGTCATATCTATACTCGATATTTGACAGTTTCATGTAAAAAGAAAGGTACTTGTATTTGGAAAAAATGTAATTATCCTTTTTTTATATTTTAATTGTTAGTTATCATAAGAAATTAATGTATCTATATAATGGGAACTAATTGCAGGAACGTAATAAAAAGTTAACTATACAATGCTTTGTACATTTGTACGCCTCCTCCTTAGTATGGGGGGGGGGTGTTTATTTTTTAGATGTTTCTTACAGTTCCTCTGGGTGGTTTTTTCAGAGGTTCTCACCCACTGTGATATGTTTTCCATATAACTCTGAAATTTAGGTAGTTTTTTAGTTTTTAATTTTATTTATAGTTTTTGACATATGCTTACCGTTGTTTGCTTTTATTATTTGACTTGTTATTAAATTTGTTATTGCTTTGGCTTTAATTTATAGTAGTTGACTAGGATTAGATTTTATATTTTTATTAGTTGACTAGTTTTAAGAATTAACATGGTTTTACTATTTATATTGTGTTTGTTTTTTATGACTGTTGTTTATTTTGCCTTTTGGCCATGCTGTGAATGTTAAATTAACTCGAGGTTTGTGTTTGTCAGCAGGCACTGAGGATGGAGCGTTGACTCCGAAAGTGCACTCTGCATTATATTAAAAAACTGTAGAGGACTTGGCCTTCTTATTGATCCTGATCTTCAAGTATTCTGTACTATACAATGAACATATTTATCTATGACTAATTTTTTATTTCTTTAAATGATATAAAAGCCTTTCGTTAGTTATTATGATGATGTTACAATAATCTCGAGGGGGACAGAACCAAAATAATTGTTGGTGAATGATTTTCATGGACTTTGGAGCTTAAATCATAACTAATAAGGTATTTAAGAAAACCTACAAGTGCAGTTATTAACAATATATGTATTTTCAACAAACGTATCAGAAGGCTACATATTGGAAATTTAGGAATTACAGTTTTTAGGAAGCAATAGTAGAAACATTTGTTTTTGTTTTTTAATAATTTTATTATTTTATAATGTTTAATTCATTTATAATATTTAATATGCTTACAAATAACTAATAATGAATGAAGAAACCACCAAATTGTAAATTACGGAATGTAGGTACTTTGTTAGCGTTGTTTGTACTTTTGTTTCTAGACCACTGATATTGTTCTAATGCGGTTGTTGGGCACATTCTAACAGATAATCATTATCATCTAAATTTAATTAATTAGTTAATTTAATTAAGAAAATCTTTAGCAGACGTCAAAGGGTACGTGATGTCGACTTCGTGATCGCATGACAACATACAACTCCTTTTAACTAAGGCATACTTTTGACCCAAAATGACGTATGCTCATCAGACCAACGGCTCTCTCATAAATGGTGTCCCGTATCAAGATTACTTACCTGAATGTGGTTTTCGTAGACGGATCTTGGAGCTTCTATGTGTCAATCTGATAGAACGGTCATACTCACTCACTCACTAGACTCCCACGAACTACCACTCGCCCATTTTAGTGGCGAACTGGAAAACTAATATTTTCCCATATCGAAGGGTTCGAACCTCCTTCTATTTTTAACTTCGCCTTTTTTAAGTTAGCAAATAGCAAGCCAACGCCGTAACTCACAAGACCATCAAAGCTATTTATTTATACAGGAGCACCCGCATCTTAGCGATTTGGCTCAAATTTTCACTATATAAAATGAAAACAAAATTAAAGAAAAATGACAAAAACTGAAACAACAAATAAAAAATTAAATACAACAAATAATCATTAAATACTAGTAATAGATAATTAAAAGACAATTAATAAACATTAGACTAGTAATAAAGGTAACAATTTAAAATGGTTTTAATAAAACAATTATGTTATTCCTATATACTAGTTACCTTTTTTTTTATTTTTTATTTATTTACTAGCTCAGATACCCGGCTTCGCCCGGGAATTCAGTTGAGGCTGAATGGTGATGATATTTTTATGGCAAGGCTTGACTTTGCACAATATTTTGACATTTACCCGTCCCAGTGTTTAGGATTGATACCCGTCGTTGCCGGTGATTTGCTAATAATAGAATTATTTGTTCCATAATTCTTCACAGTCTTCGATATTTTTATATTTCCCGTCTCTTATACATGTAAATATGGTGAATTTTTATTTCAGGCCTCCCTTATAACCCCCCTCCCGTTCGAACCTAAAAATTTTAATATAACTTATAATCATGGAAGAATTAATGCTAATTGACATACCAAGTTTTGTTAAGTTCGGTTCAGCCTTAGTGCCCGCTAAAGTTTTAACGTATAACTCATTTATACTTAGGTATAAGACAAAAGTGTATATAACAAAAGTTACTCCAAATAACAAAATAAACAACTTTTATTATGTTTATATTTGCGGAAAAACCAATAGCAAACGAAATATCGCTATTTTTAATTTCAGGCTTCCCCTACAACCCCCACTCCTGCCCGTCCATAGAAATGTTGGTATGGCTTATTATAATGAAGGCCTCACTGCTAATACACATACCGAGTTTTATTTAGTTCGGTTGAGTCTTTTTTGGCAAATAATATTGTTGACTCCCGCTATAATTTTTAGCGTATAACGCATTTAAACTTTGGTATACGACAAAAGTGTATATAACAAAAGTTACTCTAAATAACAAAATAAACAACTTTTGTTATGTGCATATTTGCCGAAAAACCAATAGAAAACGAAATATCGCTATTTTTAATTTCAGGTTTCCCTTATAACCCCCACTCCTGTTCGTCTCAGAGATAATTAGTATAGCCTAAAGTCTAAGTTGGGTTAGTAGTAATATACATACCAAGTTTCATGAAATTCGGTTCAGCCGTTTATGCGTGAAAAGGTAACAAACAAACAAACAAACAAACAAACAAACATACACGAAAGAAACAAAATGCAGTTATGGTGTCTATGACATGTGAAACGAAAAGTTATCGTGAAATTTCGCGAAAAAAATCAATGTACAGACAGAGGTTACAATTTTATATATATATATAGATTTAGTTTTGTGTCCCACAGCTATGGTGATTGGCATTATTAGGATGATATATTTACTCCTTCATGTGCTTACCTTTTTTGTACTTTTACATTATGGAATATATTTCTTAAATATCTGATTCTTTCTCATATCCGTCCTATGTCTAAAGAATATAATAAAAGTTAACCCTTTTAAATCTTTTAGGTATGCTGTAGACCTATTCTATTTTGTATTATATGTATTTGTAAATGTTGATGGGTTTTAGATATGTTAGTATTTGTGGAATACAATAAATACATAAAAATTAATTATTAATACAATAAATATTAATACAAATAAATAATAGATAAAATTGTTATAAATGTACACGACTTCAATAGTGGTTGGGAGAAATTCCTTTCGACTTAGAAATTTCAGTAAAATATTCTCTCGATACTATATTGTTTTTGCGCGGAGGAAAAAATGCGTAAATATGCTAAAGGTGAACTTATATTCAGTTCATCTTGTTAGACAAATATTCCTCAATAAAATAAACATTTTGAGGAAAGAAGAGGGACAGTACACGCTTCGTTGGGCCGTTGTACAAGCGCCTCCATTCGTGTAAAAAGCAGCTATTCTAAAGAAATTGTTCACCAATTGGCTTTTAAATGTGGGAAAGGGATGGTGGATAAAAGGACAGTGTTTTCAGCTTTTTTCCAAGAGATTCTTATTTGAATTCCTTTCAGCTGCCTCTGAATGGTTTGTTTTTCTCTTTCACAACAATACCTTTTGAAACAATGCCCGGAATAGAATTTGTCACACAACTCAAAAGCCAGTGGAGTAAAAATAATTCAGAAATATACTGTAGTATTTTACAAATTCTCAAAGCAAGGTCCCTTTTATATTAATATTTTTATTCTATTTATTTATTCAGGAACACCCGCATCTAGGCGATTTGGCTCAAAGTTTAACAATGTAAAATCAAAAAGAAGATATAGAAAAATAACAGCAAATAAAAGAAAAAAATAAGTACAAGTAATAAATTCAACAAATAAACATTACACCCTAGTAATAAAGGCAACAATTTAAAATGGTTTTAACAAAATAAAAAAAAGATTTTATCTCCATATACTAGAACATCTATATTATTTAAAATTGTTTAAAACTCTATTAAATTTCTCATTAAGTCAAAATAAAAGTGTCCATCACGCAGGGGATGCGTAAACTAAGCAGATTTCCCACGTGAAGTTTTACAATAGAGAAATCTGCCCAATAACAACTGTAGTAGTAAGGGATCTCTAAACCTATTCACGAGGGACAAACAGTTACTGAAACGGCCGCAAGAGCTCTCGGCGGAAAGTCCTATATAGCCGACTCCTGCCGACCACACACAGAATACAAACACAAACATCTCTGTTAATATTCAAGATACAGAATAAATGTATAGAATAATATTTATAGTAAATTTAATTTGCAATAAGATTGATTATATACAATTTTTCGATCCGACGCATAATAACGATGATATTTTGAATTTTCGAAAATCCCCCCTCTAAACCTCCCCTTCCCACTGGTCCGATTTCAGCCATTAACGAACTTGATCTTCCTTTTTACATAAAACGATTAAATTCCGAGTTTGGTAACGATCAAACAAAAATTGCGACCGCTAGAGCGTTAACAGACAAATATATACGGTATATACAGTTTTGAACGGACCGCATTTTCGTCATCTCCTGGGTAGGATCGATGGACATTTGAAGAAATTTTACGAAACTCCCGTCATTAGTACGACCTCAATAGCTGATTTCCCTTAAGGGAAATCTGCTAATAAAATGAGAGAAGTTAAATTTTGTAAAACAAATTCAATTTTAGCAGATTTCCCCTAAGGGAAATCAGCTATTGAAGTTGTACTCATGACGCGATTATCGAAATTTTCCTTCAAATGTCCATCGATCCTACCCAGGAGATGACGAAAATGAGGTCCGTTCAAAACTGTATATATATATATATATATATATATATATATATATATTCTATTTTTGAGGCTGCATCGCTGGGGAGTATTATCATTGTGAGTACCTCGGCTGTCTGCTCCAGAGGTTGGAATTTTCGTTGTTTTGCAAATTTTCGATGGAAATGCGTCCATCTTCGTCAGGATATGGATAGGTATATATATATATATATATATATATATATATCTTTTACTTAACTTCACGAGGGAAATCTGCTTAGTTTACGCAGCCCCTGCGTGACGGACCTTTTTTAAGATTGTTTAGTATACTACTGTCGATATGTGGGCTTCTGTCTGTACATGTTATGTGGAGTCTCTAAATGTTTCTGCAGTTAGTCAGGATTTAGATTAATATATAAACGACCCTTTGAAGTAATTTTAGAAATCATCATTCATAAAGTAGACATCTTGGGTCTCAATCTGAGACTTTTAACATTCAAAGTAAAACAAATGTAAAAATGTTATTAGTTTTTATTATTTTAATATATAGTTTTAATAAAAACTTTATTATTAGTTTTTATGCGTATTAAAATATTAATACGCATAAAAACTAATAATCAAAAATTTTATAATTTAATTATGATTCGGGGCTCAGGTTAGCCATGTGAGTTAAAGCGTTGACCCTTTATCTCACATGGTAAACCTAGAGTGGCGAGTTCGATTCCCGCCTGGGCAGAGGAATTTATTTAGTGACGAAATTCATTAAATAACATCCTAAGTCCCACCCTGGCTAGAAAAGGGTGGTAACCTGTAGATAACCCGTCCCAATTAGCCTAAGTTGCAAAAAGTGGACGTTAATAAATAATAATAATAATTATGATTCACAAACAAGCATACAATTTGAAGTTCGTTATTTATGTTTATTAACGTCCATGTAATAGTGCCTAATTGAGACGAATTATCTTCTCGTTAATTCTCTTTTTTTTGCCACCATGGGACTTAAGATTTATTTAGAATGTTCATCAATAAATAAATTCATTAGGAACTGAACCGTTTTCAGCTCCTGGACATACAAACATAAATATTAAAATAAGTTTGTTTTTTTGTTTTTTTAAAGTAAATTGTGTTTTCTTTATTTTCTCAAAAAGTAATTTTTATTTTTGTATGTTAGTACGTAAAAATTGTTTTATTTTTGAGAAAATAAAGGAAACCTATTTCTTTTTGTAATCGTTGAGAAAGAATTGGAAACCTATCTTTACTTTTTAGTTTAAAATGTTATTTATTAACGTCCAATTTTCCTACTGAGGCTAATCAGAGAGGACCATCTACAGGTTACCAACCTTATTAGTCAGTGGGAACAAATGATTATATTTAGGAGAGTACTTCTATCTTGCCATTAAGGGAACAGAAATTTTTGGGAAATCGGCTTAAGGAGAAGATGTCTACATCGGTTGTCACACAATTGGTTGGTGATTTATTTGCTTGAGTATTATCAAGATAAACAGAGATATTTTACTTCTATAGAATAAAATACAGCGGGACAGATAAATTTATTTGATTTTTGACAGTTGTTCATACAGACTCAAACAATTCTACGCCGGAGTTCTATTATAGATAAGGATCTTGGTTTGCCATTTTATTAAACAAGAGGTAGCTTTATATATCGTTTTCTGAATGAATTAATTGCGATTTGGTTTACTAATTATCTTATGGTAAATATTAACATAAATTGAGGATATTTATTAAGTGAATTAATAATAAATATGGCGTTCAGAGTATGTATTTATTTGGTTTGTGCCCCACAGCGATGGTGATTGGCATAATTAGAATAATATATTTACTCCTTCGTGCACTTACCTTTGTTGTACTTTATTTTTATATTATGGAAAATATTTCTTTAATATCTGATTGTTTCTCATATCCTTGCTTTGTCACAAGAAATAAAAGTTAAATCTTTTAAAGTATGCTGTAGACCTATTTTGTACTATATGTTTTTGTAAACGTACGTCCAGATTAGACATATGAGTTAAGGCGTTGATCTTATTCCCACTTAGTAAGCCGAGATTTATGAGTTTGTTTCTCATTTGGACAATAGGACGAACTCATTAATGAAAAATTTTAGTTCCATCCTGGCTAGAAGTAGGTGATAATCTGTACCAATTAGTCTTAGTAGCATAAAGTGCAGGTTAATAAATAACTTAACAATGTGCTGGCGGAAGGTGAACAAAAAAGAAATACCACAAATGGTTATTAAAACCATTTTTATTTTTCTACTGGGGGCTCAGATTAGCCATGTGAGTTAAAGCATTGACCTTAATCTCACATGGTAAACCTAGAGTGGCGAGTTCGATTCTTGCCTGGGCAAAGGAAATTATTTAGTGACGGAATTCATTAAATAACATCCTAAATCCCACCATGGCTAGAAAAGGGTGGTAACCTGTAGATAACCCGTCCCAATTAGCCTGAGTTGCAAAAAGTGGACGTTAATAAATAATAATATATCTCTACTAGTTTCGCGTCTGTATGACGCCTTTTCAGGAGAAAATATAATATGACCACAGCTACGGGTACATCGTTAAATAGGACCCACTCGATGTGGAAATCAGAGAATGGCTGTGAGCCAAAAGGAGGTGTACATTTATGAAAAAAAATGTTTCTCCATTTTAATTAGACTATAAATCATATGGGATAATCGACATTTTTATTTCCTGACGTATCGATCTAAATCACCTGACGTGACCCGCCATACTTTGTAAGCCATCTCTGCCTGGTACATCAATTAGAAGGCCCTATATTACGATGAAGGAGTTGTTCTAGTTACTTTACTTTCTCCTGATGAGGGTCATGTGGACGCGAAACTTGCAGAGAAAAATAAATGGTTGTAATAACCATTAGAGGTTTTTCTTTTTTGTTGACCTTCCGTTATCAGATTGTTAGGTGTATTTAAAAAGGTCATATTTACACAACGTTAATAAATAATATTAAAAAAAATAAATGTTTGATGATGAGGTTAGAGATATATGACAAGGCGATCGTCTTAACATTTCTGTGAATTTTCAGTAGTGGGTTCTATTCCACAAAGGGCAAAGTGTATTAATTTATTGAATGGTTCAATAGATCAAAATCCTTATTACAACCTTTGCTAGGTAACCCAACACGATTAGCCCTAGTTGCATAAAATATATGTTTATTTAAAATAAATTATGTATTTTTCAATGATTTGCTTACCCATAGGAAGGACTGTTCGGGGGTGGTTTGCTGCTGAGGCTGTTGGTGCTGCATTACTTGCTGGAAGGCTGGCTGTATCTGAGCCGCGTAGGCCATACGAAAAGCATTACCCACGATAGAATTCAACTCCTCTGCCTGCAAAACACACACACAACTATTAGCAATCTCATAATTATTTCAATATAAAAGGGAATCATTAAAATAACTACTACACAAAACACGAAAAAAAAGTCCGACACGAAGAGGCTGCATAAAGTAAGATTTCCCACGTGCTGGTATGCCAGAGAATTGGTCTCTTCTTCTCATACATTTTCTATTTCTAAGACAGTGCTTTTCAGTTTCAGTGCAGTGCATTGTTTTTGTGAAGATCAGTGCATTGTCGTATTTCGTGAACTTCAGTGATTCGCGTGATCGTGAGTTATTGTACCGTGCAATAAGAAATGAAGTTAACAGAGTATATCGTGATTAGTAGTACAGAATGATTTATCAAGTGTGTAGTGCATTGATAAAAACACTAAAGTGTGTGTGTTTAATTTTGCAATATAAAAGAACTCTAATAATAAATGTTTATTATTTTTGCAATATTACAATATTTAAGCTACGATAAAATATATTGTACAATAATTGTATACCATCACTAATTTAACAACATTGGTCCTACACCGTTTTTCGCTAATTTTCGAATTCCCCTCCTCTAACATCCCCCTCTTATATTTTTCGACCGGTTTTAGCCATTAACACTAATATGATCTTTAGTTTTGAATGAAATCTTTGAAAGATTGAGTATGGTATGGAATTATAAGAGTATTCCTAGAGAACGGTAATCCTATCCTAGTCCTGGGCCTATCTACTCGGTTCCCTGAAGATGCTAGATTTAGTGAATCCAGTAGTTAATTCAGGAAGAAAACATTCGTCCTTATCCTGACATGTTACGGATTTAGATGAATGTTGGAATGTAAAAAAAAAAAAAAAAAGAAAAAAAAAGAAGAAATCTTCCGACAGAAGCAAGTGGTTGTAACCAAGTCGTAGCCATCAGATTTTGATGGTGATAGGTTGTACAAATCAAGGAACTAATAGGGTCAATGAAAGCAATAACACTGAATTCGATTAAAATATTGAAATTTAACTATTTTTTAACCGTCTTGATTGACGAGCCTTTACGTGACAGCAATGATTTCGAAATCACTTTTAACCAGTTAATCGAGTTTTTTTTTTTTTTTAAGTAACCGACATTGGGACAAAGCAAGCAAGGATCTTGAATAGCTCTTAAGGCGTTTACAAACCTAAATAATTTGGAATTTATTGTGGAAATATCTTTACAAAAGGAATGCCGGAAGAAATTTCATTTACAGGCTGAGGGGCGGGATGAGAGTGAAGGTATTCGGCCCGATTAAAACTTGACAAGAAGTAGGAAAGAGTCTTTGGAGTTGACGGAACGAGAGAACTTCCTAAAAGGCTATAAAACAAGTTCCTGCACTTCCTGCAAACTATGCACCATTCAAGTCTTAATACCGCCATTTTGCTGCTTGTAAATTAACCAAGAGGCTCCTAATAATTATTACTCAGAGGCCTTTTAACCAAAGCCAAGCAGCTGAATAGTTGGCTTATTAATTATAAACAATAAATTTATTGGTATTATAAACAAACCGAGATATTACAATTAAAAAAATGATGTCAATACTGTAATTTTCTACTTTCGATTTTACTATTAACTGATTTTTCTTAAGGGATCAGTGCTCGATGCAGACCGAAGATAAGATCGTTCAGCAGGTAAAGAAGGACGGCACATAGTTGTACTTGTAGGAAGTCCTAGATATATAGACGTTGAGAAAGCTTGCCATTGTAGCTAAACGTCTGAAAAGCAAGCTGAATATATATATCATAGTGTACGTGGAAAAGACTAACAGAAAGTTATGAAGCAATGTAAATTTAATATTTATTGATATTATCATTATTCAATAATATTTACTATACTAGAATATTTATTAACTAAATTCAGGAATAAAATTATGATTATTTATTAACCTCCACATTTTACAACTATGGCTAATTGGGATGGGTTTTCTATAGGTTAACACCCTTTTCTAGCCAGGGTGGGACTAAGGATTTAATGAGTTCGTCACTAAATAAATTCGAACTCGCCAAGACCTACGCCTTAACTCACATGTCTAACCTGAACCCCAGGAATAAAATAAATATGCTTTTAGAATATAATTTCATTCTTAATTTAACAGAATAATTAAATGCTTTAAATAAGTCTTGGGGGGAAAAATAACATATACTACATTTTTAATGGAGTTCGTTGTCAAAGCGACTTTGATTTAATATGTAATTCCTTTAATTAAAATGAATCGAATAATAATTTGAGACTATGATTAAACAAGAGTGTCGAGTATCTAGAGAAGGTTAGTTTGTGGCTGGGCTAAGATCAGGGCGGGCAGCCTATTGTTATGTAATATCAGCTGAAAATAATACCCTTACATCTGTGCCTGGAGATCGGCTTAAAGCCTCTTGATAGGCTTTCCTTAGGAGCTGAATTAATATTATAGTGTTCCACTATATATAATAAGAATAATGTTTACAAACTAATAACTTTTAGTTAAATGATTACAACTCTTTATGTACTTTTTTAGCAGATTTCCCTTAAGGGAATCTTCAAATGTCCATCGATCCTACCTAGTTGATGACGAAAATGAGGTCCGTTCAAAACTGTATATATATCTATATATTTGTCTGTTTCCGCTCTAGCGGTCGCAATTTTTGTTTGATCGTTACCGAACTCGATATTTAGTCGTTTTATGTAAAACGAAAGATCAAGTTCGTTAACGGCTGAAATCGGACAAGTGGGAGGGGGGTTTAGAGGGGAGGATTTTCGAAATATCTCTGTTACTATACGTTTGATCGAAAAATTGTACAGAATCAATCTTATTGCAAATTAAATTTAATTATCTTGAATATTGACCGAGATGCATTTTTATTAAATTTGGGCCAATAACGGATGACTGTTTCCCGCCAAAAGGCTAGTTCGGCTCTTTGCCGCAACTGTTCGGCTCTCGTATGGAGATTTCTCTATTTTATAACTTCACGTGGGAAATCTGCTTAGTTTACGCAGCCCCTGCGTGATGGACTTTTTAAATAATATTTTACAGTGTCGTATTAACCAACGAAGTTTTGTATTACCAGTGGATTGTTTTGAATTATAAATGTCACGTAACTACAATTAAACAGGTAAGGTATATACAGCATTGAGTCATTATTGTTCAAAAAATACAATATTTTATTGTTGCATGTTCTAGGACCACTCCTGGACTCCCCTAAGCTTGTTGTCTAAATAGTTCCGAGTTCGCCTCCATACATGGAAGCCCATTGCCCATAGTCCTCCAGGTCATTAACCACGCTACATCCAGCAAGAGTGCAGTCTGTAGACATTGGTCATACAGGGTTCTCATTGCTAAGAGCCTCAAAGGACGACAGGAAATGATGCACAGTCTCTTCGGGGAGGCAATAAAGTCCCTCACGCAGGGGGTTAACTTTCACACGCGCGTCACCTCAAAATTTGGATTTACCTCAAATGGTAAAAGTTCAATGAGAAGAATATTTCGCATTTAGACTTCAAAAAATATGCTTCATAATATACCACCTTATTATTAATATGACCTGAGTATCAGTGGGGGTTTACTGATGGCCGAAAACTAAAAATGCAAATATCTCGGTTAATATTCAAGATAATGAATGATGTACATCACATCATTTATAGATAATGTAATTTGCAATAAGATTGGTTATGTACAATTTTTCAATTCAACGCGTAATACCAGAGAAATTACGAATTTTAGAGATTGCTCCTCCTCTATACCCTCCTTCCTACTAGTCCGATTTCAGCCGTAAACGAACTTGATCTTTATTTTTACATAAAACGTTTAAATATGGAGTTTCATAACGATTATAAGAAAATTGCGACAGCTAAAACGTCCATATATATATATATATATATATATATATATATATATATATATATATATTGTTTTGAAGGGAACTAATTTTTGTCATCTCATGGGTAGGATCGATGGACATTTGAATAAATGTTTCGAAAATCATGTCATGAGTACGACCTCAATAGCTGATTGCCCTTAAGGGAAATGTGCTAAAAGTAGGCCTGGAGTGAAATTGGACGATTTGAGCTAAGTGCTTAGACCATGGTTAGCCATTCTAAGACATTTGTGTTAAGAATTATTATAACACGTATAAGTTACTTTTGCTCAACGGTTGTTATTTTATTGTTTATTCAAAATAACTATTATACACTTCAAAATAAGTGTAGAGCAAATGGTATGAAATAGTAACATGTTGGTCACGTTCTGCTGAAGGCGACATTTCTCTTCAAGTACGGAACGTGGTTTTGCTTGTGAGCACGCTTCCCCTCCACGTGAGACGAACAGAGACAAGCTACCTCTTACCGAATCACGATATAATAAAATATAATAGCAGTTACTCCTGTATGTGGCAGGCTCTGTCGGGTATGGAAAATAAGCCTTTACAATTTCTTGAAATAAATCAGATATCCAGGTTGTCTTTATGACGTGGTTCTCACTAACCTACTCTAAAAAACAGATAACGTTTTAATTGAAATGAAAGGCTTGCATTGCTAGTGGCCGAAATGAACAATTTCTTCTGAGATACTGAGCTATGAGGGCCCAATTAATCAGGATCAATAATAAAGTCCGTCACACAGGTGCTGCGTAAACTAAGCAGATTTCCCACGTGATGTTTTACAATAGAGAAATTTCACGAGAGCCGAGCAGTTAATGAAACAGCCGAACTAGCTTTTAGCGGGAAAATCACTCGTCCGTTAGCCGCCCAGATTTAATTAAAATAATAAAAAATCTCGGTTAATATTCAAGATAGAGAATGTATGTATATAGCAGTACTTAAGTAAATTTAATTTTCAATAAGATTGATTCAGTACAATTTTTCGAACAAACGTATAGTAACAGAGATATTTCGAATTTTCGAAAATCCTCCCCTCTGAACCCCCCTCCCACTTGTCCGATTTCAGCCGTTAACGAACTTGATCTTTCGTTTTACATAAAATGGCTAAATATCGAGTTTGGCAACGATCAAAGAAAAATTGCGACCGCTAGAGCGGAAACAGACAAATATATAGATATATTGTATATATAGTTCTGAACGGACCTCATTTTCGTCATCTACTAGGATCGATGGACATTTGAAGATTCCCTTAAGGGAAATCTGCTAAAAAAGAACATAAAGAGTTGTAAAGTACTTGTTGAATAAAGAGTACTTGTAGAGGACAAGGTCTGCTTATTGATCCTGATAAAGTGAACAAGGTGACAGGGGGGTGGCAAGAAGGGGGGGGGGCGTCAATATATCTGCTATTGTGTAAAACACAGGAAATTATTTATTATTATTTAATATTACATGCACAATAGTATTGAAAAAAAATTCAAAAATAATGGCATTACTTTGTAATCCTATATGAACTGAATACGTTTATTATCCTCGTCTACTATGCGATAGGATTGCGTTTAAGCATATTTTTCCAAAATCTTGAATGCAATAACTTTTAACGGTTTCCCCAGAGGGAATATCTACGAAAAAGTAACCGTCTTCTATATATCTTTTCAATTTTTACGAGTAGAGTTGTCACTAATGTCATGTCAACCGAGGAAAATTTACGAAAAGGCGTGTATTTTATATTTATTGTTTACACACTGCATGAGCTAATACCTAAGTTTCTGTCTATACAGGTTGCTGAGTGATGGCACTCTAATAGTACTGGTATGTCCCTTTTTCAGTTGTTTTTGGCTAACTACACGTAGAACGCAACACTGAAGGACTACATGGCAACAGCCCTCAGGTGTTCTGTCGGGAAAATTTACTAAATCCTAAAGATGTCGATTTTTTAGCAGATTTCCGTTAAGGATCCAATGTCCATCGATCATACCCAGGAGATGAGGTCCGTTCAAAATTATATATATATATATATATATATATATATATATATATATATATAAAATTGTAACCTCTGTCTGTACATTGATTTTTTCGCGAAATTTCAAGATGACTTTTCGTTTCACATGTCATAGACACCATAACTGCATTTTGTTTCTTTCGTGTATGTTTGTTTGTTTGTTACCTTTTCACGCATAAACGGCTGAACCGAATTTTATAAAACTTGGTATGTATATTACTACTGACCCAACTTAGACTTTAAGCTATATTAAAATTCTCTGGGATGAACAGTAGTGGGGGTTGTAAGGGAGGCCAGAAATTAAAAGTAGCAGTATTTCGTACCCTATTGGTTTTTCGGCAAATATGAACATAACAAAAGTTGTTTATTTTGTTATTTAAAGTAACTTTTGTTATATACATTTTTTTGTATACCCAATTATAAACGATATATACGTTAAAACCTATAGCGGAAGTGAACAATTATATTTGGGACAAAAGACCCAACCGAAATAAATAAAACTCGGTATATGTATTAGCACTAACGCTTTCATTATAATAAGCAATACCAACATTTCTAGGGACGGGAAGGAGTGGGAGTTACAAGGGAGGCCTGATATTAAATATAGTGATATTTCGTTTTCTATTCGTTTTTCGGCAAATATGCACATAACAAAAGTTGTTTATTTGGTTATTTAGAGAAACTTTTGTTATATACACTATCGTCGTATACCGAAGTATAAAGGCGTTATACGCTAAAAATATAGTGGTAGTCAACAATTTTATTTAGCACAAAACACTCAACCGAACTAAATAAAACACTGGGTATGTGTATTAGTACTAACGCCTTCCTTATAATAAGCCATATTAACATTTCTAGGGACGGGCAGAAGTGGGGGTTATAAGGGAGGCCTGAAATTAAAAATATGATATTTCGTTTCCTATTGGGGTTAAGGCAAATATGCACATAATAAAAGTTGTTTATTTTGTTATTTAGAGAAACATGCTCAACAATTCTTTTCAATATGAACTACCAGGTACCTCACCTGGAAAAATTAATTCAAATTATAATATTTTGTCCTTAATAACTTAAATCTATGCATAATGCACAGGAAACGGGAAATATGACAATATCGAGGACAGTGAAGTCTTACATAAAAAATTAATTTTATTATTGTCAATTCCACAGAAACGACGGGTATTAACCCCAAACACTGGGAAGGGTAAATGTCAAAATATTGTGCAAAGTAAAGCCATGCCAAAAGAATACCATCACCATCCAGCCGCAAATGAATTCCCGGGCGAAGCCGGGTATCTGAGCTAGTATATATATATATATATATATATATATATATATATATATATATATATATATATATATATATATATGTCTGTTAACGCTCTAGTGGTCGCAATTTTTGTTTGATCGTTACCAAACTCGGAATTTAATCGTTTTATGTAAAAAGGAAGATCAAGTTCGTTAATGGCTGAAATCGGACCAGTGGGAGGGGGGGGGTTAGAAGCAGGATTTTTGAAAATTCGAATTATCTCCGTTATTATGCGTCGAATCGAAACATTGTATAGAATCAATCTTATTGCAAATTTAATTTACTATAAATATTGTTACATATTTTGTTGTTTTATTGTTGTACATTTATTCTGTATCTTGACTATTAACTGAGATATTTGCATTTGTATTGTGTGAGTGGTTGGCAGAAGTCGGCCATATTCGGGACTTTCCGCCGAAAGCTAGTTCGGCCGTTTCTGTAACTGTTCGTCCCTCGTGAATTGTTTTAGAGATTCGTTACTACTACTGTTATTAGTAGGCAGATTTCTCTATTGTAAAACTTCACGTGGGAAATCTGCTTAGTTTACGCAGCCCCTGCGTGACGGACTTTTATTTCTGGTATCGATAAGTCGACCGTTTCACTGACATGATTCAGCTGGTAGAGGTCGTTTAGTACAATTCGAGCATATCCCTACAATTACATCGAACATGGAATAGTGCCACTCAAAACACTATGCACTAATAGGGGTCGAATTGAGGCTTTTCATTTGGTAAACCCAGCGTCATGGATTGGATTCCCACCTCGGTAATAGGAATTCATTTAATGACTAATTCATCAAATATAATCCTTTGTTTCACCCTGTCTAGAAAAGGGTGGAAACCTCTAGATAACCCACACCAATTAACACAATTGGAATAAAGTGGACGTTAATATATTACAACAACTCCTTTATTATAAGGCTTCATTTTCACCGGCAATTCCTTCTTGTTTATTTATTATTCAAATGATAAAAAGTTATAATTATGAAAAGAAAAAAAAATTACTAAGGAATTTGAATAACTCAACTCCAGTTCAATATTTACAAATAACCTTCATTGTTTTTAAGCATTTTATTTTTATTACTTTATTTTTTAAATAAAGATGAAGAGGGTTTGTGAAAAAAGACAGTTAATTTTAAAAGATGACTCGCTGACGAATGGCAAAGCTCCCTCGGAGGCAGAGGAGCAGAAATCTGGCTAATTATGCCAGATTAAACAGTCGCCTCCCTATCAAGCTTTTCTTCTCTCTCACTTTTTTTTAATGCTTAATTTTTATACTTTTCCTCTCGCTCCCCCCTCTCCCCCGTAATCCTTTTTAAGTTTTAATTTAGAAGTGACGACAAATCTCGATTCAAGAGCTGGAAGTAATAAGAACAATTGGCCCGAGGGGTTAGAGGTAATCGAACAGTTTATTCAAGCAGCTGGGGGGTGAGAACCAGTAAAAAGCCCATTCACTAATTAGAATCTTTGATTGAGTTTTATCGAACTCAATTTCTAATAGCAGCTTGATGTCAAAGAGGGCCGAATTATCTCTTAATATCTCTCATTTTCACTTTACTCTCCAAGGGCTGCAAATATTTAAATATTCACTGGTTTAAGAAGTAATTGGATATAAATATTGACTCTTTAAATCTCTTGAGAAACGCGATTTATTCATTTTAATCGTATTTTTCCCCTCTGATTATGTTGAATAATAATTATTCGACATGATGTTTTTTAGAAATTTTGTTTCCTCCACGGGGAATTATAATTAATGGAATAGACGTAGGAGTTAGTTATTCAGAAGGTATTAAATAGAAAATATTTTAAATCATCCGGACTTGAACCCAAGTCTTCTATTATTAATGCCACTACTCAAAACATAAATTTAAGCAGATTACACATCAGCCTTAATTAAATCAAGAATATGGAATATTTCTAAAGTTAATAATTAAATATTAGTAAATAGAATTTCTACGTTGTGAGTGATTAGATCGATGTACAACCCTCGTTAACCAAGGAGGGCCTGGGAAGAGTTGTTCTGTGGCCAGTTCACTCCGTGTATGTCTGCTTATGGATCAAAGGGAGTCACAATAGTTAGTCATCACGAGAGGCTTATGCACTCGTTAGACTCTCGCTGATCCATAAGCACTGCGACACTAGAAGCTCTGATACTGAACTAATGTTCTCCTTTGGTGGGGATCGAAGCTACTCCTACTTTTACTCACTTCTAGTAGTAGTTGTAACCACACATTATCCCGCACAGCCTCAACAATTATATATAATTCTCCATGTTATAAATCACCGTTGCCATCCTTTACAAATATGTTGAACTGTTGATTTCAATAGTAGTTTTTGTTTCATTTTATACCTTACTACTTGATACAGATTGAAATGAATTCATTTTCAGCGCTCAATAGAAGCATTTAATCCTTTCAACTCTTCTTGCCTTGATGCCAAACCATGTGCATTGAGAAAATTTATAATCAAGAAATGTTAAAGAGACAATGTAATGGGTTTTCTTAATATTCTTAGAATAACCTTAAGAGAACAATAATGTACTCCATATTACATGAAATTTCAACAGAAAGTACACGATAATAGCTGATAAAGGGGGGGGGGTTCTATCGGGTTTGGTATAGTTTTTTAAGAGTTTATCAAATAGAATACAAATATATATTCTCGACCAATAGTAATGAGCTAGTATTAGGTACCATAATTCACTTCATTCCAGATAGATTAATATCTATGATTAAAATTTATAATTTATACAATAGACTCCCACTACAGGTATTATATACAAAATACAAACCATTAGTAAACTTTTTAAATATAATATAATTTACGAAAGCAATCAGTATGAATTTTAGTTGGCATCCGTCTAGTGGATGGAACTTAAGTCTCGGCAGATTGACAGGCATGCCTTGTCGACATTGAACCAACTGTTATTTCATTACCTATGTAGTCTTTCATGTTGGTAGAACAAGAATGACATTGTTTCTGGTTTGGTTGGTCTCTCTTGGCCTAGTGTTAGTTGTATTATCTTATAGCCATGTCGGTTAGTGTCTCTTGTGTTGGTTGGTTGGTCTCTCTTCTTGCTGTGCATGATGGTCTCTTTTGTTGCTGTGTTGGTTGATCCTTCATGCTGCTGTGTCGGTTGGATCTTCTTTTTGCGTTGGCTGGTCTCTCGTGTTATTGTGTTGGTTAGTCTCTTATATTGGTATCTCTTTTAGCAGATTTCCCTTAAGGGAAATCAGCTATTGAGGTTGTACTCATGACGGAATTTTCGACATTCTTCTTCAAATGTCCATCGATCCTACCTAGTAGATGACGAAACTGAGGTCCGTTCAAAACTGTATATATATATCTATATATATATATATATCTATCTATCTATATATTTGTCTGTTACCGCTCTAGCGGTCGCAATTTTTGTTTAATCCTTACCAAACTTCATATTTAAGCGTTTTATGTAAAAAGAAAGATCAAGTTCGTTAACGGCTGAAATCGGACCAGCGGGAGAGGGGGTTTAGAGGGGAGGATTTTCGAAAATTCGAAATATCTCCGTTACTATACGTCGGATCGAAAAATTATACAGAATCAATCTTATTCTAAATTAAATTTACTATAAATATTGTTATATACATTTATTCTCTATCTTGAATATTAACCGAGATATTTGCATTTTTCAGTTTTCACCAAACCGCCAATTCTACTCATGTTACGTAAACAATACTCTGATACATAATAAATCACATTATTGGAAGTTTAAATACCAAAAATTGTATTCAAGAGACCTTTATTATACGAGATACATGCAAATATGCCCTGGCGACCCCCCCCCCCATCTTAAAGTTTTGGACTACTAAAATTTTATTGATTGAGATAGCAATTATTCTGACTCATTATTAATTACAGTACTAGATATAGTAAATAGTTCTCAATAAAATTAATGTGTTATATTCTGATATATTTCAGTAATTGTTTTTCTTTCCGGTGTGAGGCGGGACCCGTTTGTTTACATTTCTAACCTAACGCTTCCTGTCGGCAGGCTATTGAAATTGGATGAAACATTTCTTATTTCCGTTTGTATTTATTCACGGTGTTGTGTTAGCAGTATGTATATTTATCTATTACTAAACTTCACGTGGGAAATCTGCTTAGTTTACGCAGCCCCTGCGTGACGGACTTTTTACTATGCTTGTTGATCATTTTTGTTGCTGTGTCGTTTGGTCTCTCTAGTTGCTGTACTTTCATGATGTTGTGTTGGTTCTTCCTTCATGCTGATGTGTCGGTTGAAACCTCTTGTCGTTGCGTTGGTTGTATTTCTCTTGCTGCTGTGTTGATTCGTCTCTCTTGTTGGTGTGTATTTCTAATCGCCCACAAATTTCAATTCTCGGCATGCCCCTCTGTTGTTTTGTAGATTATTTTCTAGAGAGAAATTAGTTGAAACATAAAAAAAAAAAAATAAATAAAGTTTGTTCTTTTTGTTTTCCAAGCTGCTCAGTATATGAAAATGTGTTGAGAAATACAGAGGGAGTAGGTGTGAATGACTTATGGGAGTATTATATAGAGAGTGGGGTTGTTGGCTTTATTGAAATATGACACAATATTTCTCGGTGGAGTGACATAAATCTGGCTGGCTGGTAAGTGGGCTCCGTTAGAGGCTACTGTCCGTGATCCGACTTCCACTCCTTCGATCGATATCCTACTCTCCCATATGTCTCCTCTCTTCCTAATTCTTTTTTTCTTCAGCTCAGCATCTCTCCCTTTGCCTCGACCAACATATCTACTGTATCTCTGCCTAGAAAAAATATATATGTATGTATATGCTTCTGTGTGAGGAAGTTTCTAGTATATGCTTTTGTGAAGTAAACTACACAAGATTTACTGCTTCATCACGTCAGCATGCAATACTCTGGAATCTATAAGTGCTGATGGACCACACTCCAGTTAAATGTTATATTAAGAGGGAAAAGGGCTTATAAAATGCATTTAGTTATCTTTTATGTACTATATTTTACTATTTACACTATATTGCTTTTTTTTGTTTTATTTATTGTCATATTATTGTTGACCTCAAGAACTTGGATTTAATTATTTATTTAAAAAGACAGAATTGTTATTTCTTTATATAATTTGTACAAGATGTAAATCTTTCACAAATAAATATATATTCTATTCTAATATGGCATTTACAGATGATATTGGTACGGCTTCAAGTTTAATCTCAAGATAAATGCTAACGAGCATTTAGTAATAATAAATAGGAATGAAACTATAAATATATAAAATGGAAACACTATAACTGTCTTTCAGATTCGTCCGAAAGTTTTGAAATATTGCATTCCTTATATTGTTACATTTAGAAATAAACAGTTATTTAAGAGAATATGGGAGTTAGTTACGTTATTTAAGTCTTTGCAAGTGTACTCAACTAGGTTGTGCCTGACATACAGAAGTAACACATGCGTTGGTATGATACGCATAGTATTTTGTAGACTGCATTCATGTTTTTTTCAATGAACGCCCTATATGAGATGCAGTTGTATTTGAAATGTTTGTAACTCGTCCCCATTTGTTGTAATCATATCTAAATATGATGATGAAGTCCCCATTTGTTGTAATCATATCTAAATATGATGATCATATCTAAATATGATGATCATATCTAAATATGATGATGAAGCTCTAAAGCTTAATTTGTTTTGTGCATTATATTTGTTTTATATTATTTATATATTTTCTAATATGATGTAATTCTTTGTTCGTAGTTAGTTATAACAAATACCTCGACGAAAATCATATTTGAGAGATACGCCCATAAACAGAATTTTCGTTCAAAAGGATTCATTACTAATTGGAATATAATGCTCCACAAAGCTTTAGAGAAAATTATCAAATCCTGTCAGGATAATCCAATATATAATATTAAATTTAACGGAAAATTAGAAGGGGCTATAACGTAATACCGAACAAACCACAAGTGTGGGGGGGGGATTTCATAAACACTTAGGAACGCTCACCAATTTTGTGCTCATGTGTGAAAGGGAGGGGGACTCGAGCAGCGAATGTGAAATAATTAAACACTTGTGGGCCACAAGCAGGCGACCAATTTGTGGCTGGCTAATGGGGCCTTCGCTCGGCGGCGGTTTTAAACTTTGTCCGATTATTCGGAGAGAATTGGGGCACTTTGCCCACAAATGGAAGCAGCCCCAACTACTGCCTCATAGATTCAATCGAATGGGCGGCTTTCCTTTGAAAACACTACCTGGAATCACGACCACTCAGTCTCCAGAATCCTATTGTTACAAAATGCCTGTTCCAGCGTATTCCGTGCGTGTGCGTTTGATTAGTTGTGCTTACGTATTTTTACTTCAGAACAGACCTACTAACAATTAATTCATTACTGCAGACTGTTAGCAGACGGACGGTGTGTACTAAAGTGGACAGTATTCAACATGCTCAATCAGTGTCCTATTGGAGCCAGATCCTATTTAACACATGGAACAAGACACATCGCGAATTTAAACCTTGTAGGAACCTTGTAGGAAACTGGAATTCGTATTATGGCTGTATTATTGGGAAATGAATTCAACTATCTTTTTGCTAACTCTTATATTTCCTTTAATCTTCATTAACTATTTTCAATTAAAAATTAACGAAGTATTTTTTTTAAACGGTCCTTTTTTTTATACTTTATTAAATTTATAATTTGTAATAACAATTTACTGTAAAAAATGTATATAGTGGAGAGTGAGGGAATTCCACACATCCAGTTTGAAGTTGATATAAGGGTTCCCGGAGAATCGGTGTTGAACCTTAGCGGCCACGTGGGTAACTAAAGTAGTTAGTATAGTTCACATTCAGTTTGAAATGGCGTCGAGCTAACTTACATTTTTGAGTTTTTAGCAGATTTCTTATCATTTTCGACCTGCATTTAAACTGTGACTGTTTCGAAAGTGTACGCAAGATTGGCACACTGAATATACGTAGATGCAAGTAGCGCTATTATTTCTAATCACTATCTTTAGTATTGGTTTGTATAATTTTGTGTTCTAGTCTTACATAAAAAGTTAGAAATGCCGTTAGAGTCACGTGGGGGTAATTTCGCGCGCATTCAACATAGATGGGGGGATTTCCCCCTCACCTATTTTTGCGACTGACTGACTGCACCAGAAAAACGGATATGCAGCCCTGAGCTGGGGATAACTTCATTTAAGCCATTAATTGTATACAATGTGGCGGCTCCATAAGAAGGTAGGAAAACAATTCGGTATTCCGGAGTCAACTCTGAGAGATGAATTAAAAGTTAAAGATGTTTTAGTGCTCACATTAGATCGGCCACCAATTTTTACTGAAAAGCAAGAACGAAACATTGCAAATGACCTTGTCAACAAGCAACAGTAGAAAATCATCAAAAGAACTACATGAGACTGCAGAACCATCTGATGAATCTGATAGTCCACTTAAAACGTTCTGTGATGATAATGGATTTGATGACTTTGGAAAAAGCCTCAGAGACCAAAACAATGAAGTTTATTTCTACTGTCACGAAGGGAGAATGAACTTTGGTATCGCTGTGTTTTCTGGGCGCACGCTAATTATAGTGGTTGGAAAAGTGCAAAGGACTATGAATGTGAAGGAAGTGTGCAAGGAAGAAGAGAGAGAAGGAAAATAGGAATAACATGAATATAAAACATTGAAGATAGTGTTAAAAGCAAATTGGACACTAGACTTTTATTGTTAACTTCAATTTGTAGTTGTGTAATTGGGTAATATGGATAATAATAAACCACATTACAATAATTAGTATTGTACCTAATTACATTGTAGTTGTTTAATTCCAGTTTTGTTATCCCTGCAATACTCATAAGAAATAACCACATATGAAACGCGGAATTACCCCAAGAGGAAGGGAATTTCGCGCAATAGTAAGATTTTATAAATATATATTATCAAAAAGGCTGCACTTAAAATATACATGATAAACTACACAACATTTAACAACATACCAATATTGCGTTTAAAAATATTTTCGCAGCTTTGAATATGTTAATCAATAGAAAATGGCTTAAGGACACGGTATTTCCCCTAATAGTGCAGAAACTGTACATACAGCTGTACCTGTATATGATTTGTTTGTTTTCGATAAGAGTCTAGAAAATTTTTTTTTTAAATTAACTTCGATGAGTACTAAAAATTGTCAGGGTCCACAGAATAAAGAATTTATGATACTTTACTTTTAGTAAGAAATAAAAAAAAGTCTATGAAAAACGATTTAAGTAATAAGGTAATATGGTTTTCAATTTAGTTGGGCTTCCCCTAATGATAAGCCGTTGTTGAGGTTCAGTCAGAGGAAATTGTAGGACTCACAAAAAGCAGATTATGGGAACCTTTCGTCGGATCTCACCATCATTAAATATTCTCCTTGGCACAGTCCTCTTTATTTAAAATGCTACTAGTGTTTGTTCCTAAAAAGAGCTTTATAAAAGCATTTAAAAATTAGGTAAGTACCTTATTTAATCTTATTAAATTATATATTTATGATACATTAACGTTTTTTTAACGATGATTGTACGTCAGCAAGGGTTTAGAGATTACTGACCGTCCTCTGCCGTCTGTTGAACATTTTTCGCTGGACAGCTGGTTTTAACAGCTGAAGTTTTATTCATGTTGCATTTTTCGAAACATTTCTTCAAATATTTATACATCCACCAAAGGAGATTACAAAAATCAAATTTATATACACTTATCGGTTCGACCGTTACCAAATTGTATATTAAAGGTCCTATGTAAAACTAAAGATGGTGTTCGACAATGGTCCAATCAAACTAGCCGTGGGGATTGAGAGGTGTGGTGCAAATTTCAATTTTCAATCCTTGTTATCATATTCAACGCAATAACGCCAAGCTTGACGACACGAAGTTCTTTGTATTTGTGGGTAACGATAATTTCATAATGAATATAAATTAAAAATGTCGCTGAGTTTGATGCTATTATCTAGTTTAAAATTAAAAGACACATTTTATATATATATATATATATATATATATATATATATATATATATATATATATATATATATATATATATATATATATATATGGTCCGCAAAAAAACCGGACACTTCATTTTTGTCGTATTAAAAGCTAATTTTCAGCAATTTTCTTTATGTGGGTATTCTAGTTATTACAGAGAATTTAGAGTCTAAGTCCATTGAACTAATCACTTCAGGATTAGTAAACAATTAGATAAAACTCAGATTAGATTTCTTTGTCGTGAAGTTGATCTATTCTAAACTGTAAGTAGTTTTTCGAACATTTAAACATCTTTAATTGTTAACCAAGCATTTTCTTTAATTAATGTTTTATTTTTATTTCGGTCCAGAATAATGGGTCTTTCAAACTTAGATGGAAGGCCGGAGCTTACATTACATTGCCGAAACGCTTGGGGTAGCGAAGTCTACCATTCACTGTAATAAAAATGAAGAATAATTTTTTTTTTTTAAATGTGTTAATTTATCTTTTTCTTTTTTTTTCTTTTGTATTTTTGTGTAAATAATCAATAAAAATTATTCACTTTTGGCAGATTTTGTTTAAATAACCTATAGATTAACCAATTATTTTAATTAAAAAGATTAATATACATATATATTAAGTATTTAACAAAATTATAAGACTAAATCTAAGTGTCCGGTTTTTTTGCGGTTGAGTATATATATATATATATATATATATATATATATATATATATATATATATATATATATATAAAATCCCTTTATATTCTATTTAGGGCATTATACAGAGTTTATAAGTCAATAGAGTTCTTGAAAAACATACTAATTTACAGCTGATCATATAAATATTTATTGCAATATTTTATAATATTAAGACAATTGATTAGACGGGAAAACCAATTTTATAAATGATGATTTACTGGAACTATTTTAAAAAAATGAGAAAATGTTATTGTGATGGAAATAAAAATTATGAGTGGAATGGTTTGGTAATTGAAATGCATAATTTAAACAATGTTTGAGCGACCCCAATTTTATGGGTATCTCATTTTTCTGTTTCATTCCCAAGGCCGATCTAGATAAGCATCCGAACTTTTTTAGAAATTTCTCAGATATTTATTTATTTAATTTGCGGGGAGGTGTGCCAGAACCGAAATCATTCACCCACAAGCCGTAGTCGTGAGTATTATTATTATTATTTATTAGCGTTCACGTTTTGCTACTATGGCTAATTGGGACTGGTTATCTACAGGTTATCACCCTTTTCTAGCCAGGGTGGAGCTAAGGAATATATTTAATGAGTCCGTCACTAAATAAATTCCTATTGCCCAGGCAGGAATCGAACTGGGCACTCAAGGTCAGTATTATTAAGGTTATGTGACACCCAGTATTTTTAACAGATGGCAAAGATGTAAAATTAGTTCTAAACTAAAAATAAAATGTTATTTAACTTCCACTTTTGTGCCACTAAGGTTAATACAGACGAGATAGCACTAGTCGCGCAAAGAAGACGTCTATAAATATAAAAAAAAAATAATGCATCAGAAATGGTTAACCTATTAGAACCTAGTAGAAACCGTCAATTTGTTTTTATTAGGACATTTATACTTCTAAATATTTGAAGACAAGCTTCTGTTGTGTAATACCTCTAGTAGGTTGTGTGATATGTTTATAGTCGTCTTGTGAAATCTGTGTTTGGTTGTCATAGGGGGTAATATATCCTACACGTTCTTGGTTCTAGGGATCCTTAGACAGAAATAGTTTTGAAGTAAACGCCAGCCGTCACTAATGAAGAAAGTCAAGCGAAATAGATTTAGCAACCATGCATTTTGAAGAGAGCAGAACATTTGTCTTAAATATTGCCCAAGTTAACGTTTCCTTGCCTTCAAAGGTCAATAAGGGCCTTCCGGTGAGCAGATTACCCTTTCCGAGAACAGTGAATAATCCTTAATGCCAAGGCTAAGAGCTCTATGAAAATCTGAAGTCATCTGGAATCGGCGGGAGTTATCTCTCCATAAAGGCGGCAGTTCAAATAATGGCGATTGATAAAGAGAGAGTGGAGAAAAGACAAAGAGAGCAGACGAACCCCTAAAATGTTGGCTGATGGCCCAGGGGTATTGGGATTGTAAAAGGGAAGGGGTTTAGCGCCATTGTCATCAAATCCCTCGAGCCCTTACACAAAACTATGATTCTCCCAGCTCTGGGATATTCCTCGTTTTAATATATTTCATCCTAGGGGAAACATTTATCTGCAACCACAGCTCACCGCCCTTTTGATAACAACTCATATTGCAATATGAAAAAGTACCTGGTATTAATTTAGTTTTGAGGGCCATCTTTTTCACGACCTAGAAAGGGCTCGATCCACAAATTGAAATAGCCGCGAATAATGGAAAAATAGAAATGCACAACTCCATGTTTGATCTTTCAAATCTCTCTTAGCTAGGCTTTGTTTTTTAATCTTATTTGAGTATATGGAAAACAATTAAACAAGAAGTGATCAATACTATGTGGTAGGTAGGTCTAAAATAAAATTCTTTAAAGATGTTCTTTATTTAGAAGGCTCTTGAAGCCTGTGATGAACGATGTTGGAAATTCCCATAAAAAGAAAATACTGAAAATAACTCTTGAAGGAAGAAACAAAACAATACCAAGGGTAGAAAATACATGCTCATGATTTATATATATATATATATATATATATAAATAAGTCTGTGTTTTTACTTCACTGTTTCTGTCCAGATGTTTAAGTCATCTGGGACTTAATGTGTGCCCTACTCCAACTGGAGGAGCCTCTAGGAGAGGTAAGCAATGGTTGCAGAGGCCCAGGTCACTCATTGTAGCGCCTACAACAGAGTAAAATAACACCTCCCTGGGGGGGGGGGTGCCACCGTCCTCCCTCAATTAGAAAGGCTTCTAGAGAGATTTCAAAAAGCTTGTCCTGCGTTTTTGGGCGCCTTTTTCAAAAATTTACGAAGCCATAATTCGGAAACCGTTTCGAGTGGAAAAATCAAAGTTGGATATTTGTCTTTTATTCAGTTCCTACTTTAGGAAATTCTAAAAGTCTGTCACGCAGGGGCTGCGTAAACTAAGCAGATTTCCCACGCAAAGGTTTACAATAGATAAATATACTTGTATATATTACTGGTAACACCTAGAATATTAAGTGAACAAATACAAACGGCAATGAGAAATCATTCAGTTAGAAGTTAATAACTCTACAACGGTAAGCGCTAGAATTGTAAACAAACAGGCCAGCCAACCTGAATTCTAGACCGGAAATAAAAACCACTAATGTTATATCTTAATATAACATATTAATTATAACTTATATCTTAATATAACATATTAATTATAACTTATATCTTAATATAACATATTAATTATAACTTATATCTTAATATAACATATTAATTATAACTTATATCTTAATATAACATATTAATTATAACTTATATCTTAATATAACATATTAATTATAACTTATATCTTAATATAACATATTTATTATAACTTATATCTTAATATAACATATTAATTATAACTTATATCTTAATATAACATATTAATTATAACTTATATCTTAATATAACATATTTATTATAACTTATATCTTAATATAACATATTTATTATAACTTATATCTTAATATAACATATTAATTATAACTTATATCTTAATATAACATATTAATTTTATTGTTGTAAAAGTTCAATGAAAACAATATTCCCCTCCTCTCCCTGGTCCGATTTCAGCCGTTAACGAACTTGATCTTTCTTTTTACATAAAACGACTAAATATTGAGTTTGGTAACGATTAACTAATAATTGCGACCAATATATATATATATATATATATACACCAACAGTTTTGAACGGACCTCATTTTTGTCATCTCCTAGGTAGGATCGATGGACATTTGAAGAACAATTTCGAAAATCGCGTTATGATTACGACCTCAATAGCAGATTTCCCTTAAGGGAAATCTGCTAAATTGGTTGGGTAAAATTTTAATTGAAACTGTGTTGAACTGACGTGTAATGACCAAGTGAACTCAATATTCACTACTTTTACCTTTAAATACTATACCCATCTCCTCTCTCACCCATATATTATATATATATATATATATATACTTTTTTATAAACATATCATATGTCTTATTATATCAGAGAACAGGAGCATGTAATAGAAATCCCTTTTCTTTATATTTTGTAAGTTTTTTGTTGGAGAGTAAACATACATAAAAAATTGGATGGGAGACCCAAGTCCTCGAATCGAGATGAGAAAAAGAACTAAAAGAAATTGATCACGAACCGTACTAAAGAGAAAAAAGAGGAGCATCGGAAGGGCAAACGGAAATTGAAAAATAAATTGAAAAGAGGTGACAGAGGAGTGAGTTAAAAAATGTCTCCCTAGGTCTTCATCGGCGACGGAGTGCCTGATAATCCTGGGGGCTGGTCCGATTGTTATTTTAATTGAAATTGTATTGGGACGTGAGGGGGAGGGGGTGGTGTGATATCCTATGCAAAGCCTCGGGTCGGCCTGACCCTAGCATAACATGAGGTCAAACAGGTACCACATAATCCTTGTGGCAGGGGGAGGGGGCTTTGTTGATTTTCTCTGAATACAATCTTGGAAGCGAGCGGGTATAGTTTCATCTTTTGGAGCAGAGTGGCCTTAGCCAAATTTAGAATGGATTCAGGAATTTGACGAATTCTTGGCAACAACATATATTTTTGAAAGGTACAGTTATAATGAAAATCACCTTATTGTAGAGAGGAATTATCGTGAATGCTAAATATGCTACGGGAACTAGTCTTACGACATTAAAAGACCGTCACGGAGAGGCTGAGTAAACTAAGCAGATTTCCCACGTGAAGTAATACAATAGAGAAATCTCCATACGAGAGCCGAACAGTTACGGAAATGGCCGAACTAGATTTTGGCAGGAAGCTCAATCGTCTGTTATACGCCCACATTTCATAAAAATGCAAATATCTCGGTTAATATTCAAGATAGAGAATAAATGTATATAACAATATTTATAGTAAAGTTAATTTGTAATAAGATTGGTTCTATACAATATTTTGATCCGACGTATGGTAACGGAGATATTTTGAATTTTCGAAATCCCCCCTCTCTAACCCCCCCCCCTCCCACTGGTCTGATTACCGCCATAAACGAACTTGATCTTTTCTTTTTGCATAAAACGTTTAAATATCGAGTTTGGTAACGATCAAACAAAAATTGCGACCGCTAGAGCGCTAACAGACAAATATATATCTATATATATATAAAATTGTAACCTCTGTCTGTACATTGATTTTTTTCGCGAAATTTCACGATAACTTTTCGTTTCACATGTCATAGACACCATATCTGCATTTTGTTTCTTTCGTGTATGTTTGTTTGTTTGTTTGTTTGTTACCTTTTCACGCACAAACGGCTGAACCGAATTTTATGAAACTTGGTATGTATACTAAAATGAAAATTGTTGACTCCCGCTATAATTTTTAGCATATAACGCCTTTATACTTCGGTATATAACGATAGTGTATATGACAAAAGTTTCTCTAAATAACAAAATAAACAACTTTTGTTATGCGTATATTTGCCGAACCCCCAATAGGGAACGGAATATCGCTATTTTTAATTTCAGGCCTCCCTTATACGACAAAAGTGTTACTCTAAATAACAAATTAAACAGCTTTTGTTATGTGCATAATTGCCGAAAATGCAATAGGAAACGAAATATCACTATGTTTAATTTCAGGCATACCTTATAACCCCCACTCCTGTTCGTCTCAGAGAATATTAACATAGCCTAAAGTCTAAGTTGGGTTAGTAGTAATATACATACTAAGTTTCATAAAATTCTGTTCAGACGTTTATGCGTGCAGTTATGGTGTCTATGTATATATATATATATATATATATATATATATATATACTATATATACGATAGTATATATATACTAGCTCAGATACCCGGCTTCGCCCGGGAATTTATTTGGGGCTGAATGGTGATGGCATTTTTTTGGCAAGGCTTTACTTTGCACATTTACCCGTCCCAGTGTTAAGGGTTAACACCCGTCGTTTCTGTGGATTTGTTAATAATAAAATTAATTTTTTATGTAAGACTTCACTGTCCTCCATATTGTCATATTTCCCGTTTCCTCTGCATTATGCATAGATTTAAATTATTAAGGACAAAATATTAACATACATTTGAATTAATTTTTCCAGGTTAGGTACCTGGTAGTTCATATTGAAAATAATTGTTGAGTAAATTTCTCTAAATAACAAAATAAACAACTTTTGTTATGTACATAATTGCCGAAAATGCATTAGGAAACGAAATATTGCTATTTTAAATTTTAGCCCTCCCTTATAACCCCCACTCCTGTTCGTCTCAGAGAATATTAACATAGCCTAAAGTCTAAGTTGGGTTAGTAGTAATATACATACCATGTTTCATAAAATTCGGTTCAGCCGTTTATGCATGAAAAGGTAACAAACAAATAAACAAACAAACAGACACCAAAGAAACAAAATGCAGTTATGGTGTCTATGACATTTGAAACGAAAATTTATCGTGAAATTTCACGAAAAAAATCAATGTACAGACAGAGGTTACAATTATATATATATATAAATATATATATATATATATATATATATATATATATATGTATGTATGTATATATTTGTAAGTTGTAAATATATTTATATGGAGCTGGGGCTACCCCGTGACGTTGGTAATGAGTAAGACGTTGGTCGTGAGTTGATTCTCACCTGGTGAATATGAATTTATTTAGTGACTAACCAGTTAAATAAAGTCCTTAGGCCCACCCTGGCTAGAAAAGGGTGGTCACCAGTAGACAATCCGTTCAGGTTAGCGATAATAGCACAAAGTCAATGTTAATAAGTAACAACAACTTTGGTATTAAATATTTAAGCCAATTTGTAATAAAAATTGAAAAACACGTAGCCCGAAACAGAGTATTCACTGAGTTTTTTTGAACCATGTTTTACACAAGTTGGGTTTAAAGAGAAATAGTATTGATACCAAATTCCATACATTGATGCCCCCAACTAGAAGGAAAAAGAGTAATTTTTCAAAAGACATTATTAATAACGATAAGAAATAATATTGTACAAGAGCCCGCCAAAGTTCATGAATTTAAGAGTCCTGATGTTTCTGACACAACTACATGGATCTATTGCTATTGTAGTAGAAAGCTTTGATTGTACTATTATATACATCTTGATGTACAAATATTTATTCAGATTGATAATGTATTATTATTTTAAATTTAGGGGCTCAAGGCCTTTTGAGCTCAGGCGTTTATCTTAATGAATTTGTTAAACCTTGAGTCGTGGGTTGAATAGGGTTTTATTGAGTGCGAACTCATTAAATAGAATCCTTAGTCACACACTGGCTACAAATAGCATTTAACACCAATTTAGATTAGTGGGACAACTGTTAGTGGTTGTATAATAAATTTTGGTGGTGATAGGCCTTGTGTCGACATCCTACATCCTATGGCCTTGTTATGGTGCAACACCTGGAAAGTGCACCAAACCACTGGTGTGAACTGAACCTTGGGAATAGCAGGTCTGGATAAATATCCTCTTAACCCCGTTATTAAATCCACTTTCAAAATACAGTTTTTTTGCTACTTCAAGTTTGAACCATTTAATGTCCGAATCAGTCATAGTATCTAATCATATCAGACAATAGTAAGATATTGGTATTTTATTTTCGAAATTTAGAAATATCTCCGTTACTATACTTCTGATCGAAATATTGTATAGAACCAATCTTATTGCAAATGAAATTTACTATAAATATTGTTATATACATTTATTCTCTATCTTGAATATTAACCGAGATATTTGCATTTTATTGAGCGTAACGGATATGATGAGATCGGCTAGCTTCGGTTGTAGTCGTGAGTTTCCGTCTAGCAAGTTCGGCCGTTTCAGTAACTGTTCTGCTCTCGTGGAATTTCTCTATTCTAAAACTTCACTTGGGAAATATGCTTAGTTTACGCAGCCCCTGCGTGACTGACTTTTTAGGATTTCATAGGGAAGCACTCTTTTAGAGTTATAAATTGACAGTGCAAGACTCTTCCTGCTGTAAGTTAAGTTGTCAGACATCAATGTAAAACTATTCTGCAAAATAAAACTCTGATTACCCGATACAATTTATATTCAAACACCAAATTCAAGTTGGCATATAACCAGATGAACCAGTTAGATCTAACATACTTATTGTAATAATATAAATTACTTTGCAAATAGCTGAAATGAAACGGGTTAAGCACACTACACCTCATTTCGTAAAGTTCTTACGGACTATAAGTCATTCAAACAAGAATTTGGGCTACATTAGATCGTAATGGCACTCTGAGAATATCTGATAATTTTGTTGGGTAGGTTCACTTCTGACCCCAACAGACTATCAAATATTTCTGAAGCCTTTCGTCTTCCTTAGCCTCATAGTGAAGGATACAGGAAATAAATACCAACAATGTTTATTTATATAAAAAATTGTGTCATGAATAAAACCTCAATAGCTGATTTCCCTTAAGGAAAATGTTTAAAAAAAACAATCCCAGACACGCAGGGAAAAATATTTGTTATTCTAATGGAAAGGTGATAAATGATTTTTTTTTTTAATCGAATAAAGTCTCTGCTTATTAGGCTTATAATAGTCCTCGCGGTATGCAAGATTATTTTACAGTCAAATCTCCTTATAAAGCTTAAAAATTTAATAGGAATTTTGACGACATTACTTCTTCGAAGTAGAAAGAAACAGTTCTCAATCCCAGTCACCAATGAGAATGAAATATTATTTACTAGGAAGAATACTTCTGAAAGATGTCTCTCTTACTAGTTTCACCATGGACAGTTTCTTCCAATTTTCCGGGTTACTTTGAGGGGAGTTAGTCCCATGCGGTATAGAACACGATTTTGATTTCAACCGTACGTTTCCTTGGCGAATCGGAGACCTCAGTTGAAATAAATAAATCTTTCATCCGTTAAGAGATTACAATTAAGCTACTTAAACGCCGAACATTTAAATAATTCTAAATAATTTTAATCTCCAGATAATATTTCAATCATTCATGGCCACTGTAACGCAAAACGTCAGTCTAGTCGTTCAAATTGCAAAACATTCTAGGAATTCTAAAAGAGAAGATTGCTATAAACTCGGCAGACTCTGGACACATGGTATTCCCGAAATATCAGAGACTAATCCGTGGAACGCTGAAGAAATACTACGGACTCCAGATGCGAAAAATTTTAACAAAGCACATTCCTAAAGTTTTACAGCCTATGGTTAGTCCTATTTTTTTAAAATAACAATACCTAAACTACCTTTGTCACTTTTCAAGGTACAATAAAAATTACAGATTTTGAGGCTTTAATTTTAATAGAACCACCATTCAACTACCACTTCCAAGAAAATTATACTGAAACCACTTTTGGAAAATATTATTTAAGCATTTTCATTAGAAAGAAAACTAATTGTTTTATATTATAAAGGGAAAAGTAGTGTTGTAAAAAATAGAACTTCTTCCTTCTGAAGTTATTTGTAAGAAATCAATTTCAGTAGCTAAATGGTAGAATTCAGTAAATATATTCTTTACTCATAATGAATAAATAACAATACCATTCAACCATAACAACAACATCATTTTCTGTTGAGATATACTGAAGAAGCAAGCAGTATCATCAGGTGAGGGAAACATTAGTAGAAAAAAGTCCGCCACACAGGGGCTGCGTAAACTAATCAGATTTCCCACGTTAAGTTATACAATAGAGAAATCTCCATACGAGAGCCGAACAGTTACGGCAAAGGGCCGAACTAGCTTTTGGCGGGAAACTGTCATCCGTTACTGGCCCACAATTCATAAAAATGCAAATAGCTTGGTTAATATTCAAGATAGCGAATACATGTATAGAATAATATTTATAGTAAATTTAAAACAAAAATTGCGACCGCTAGAGCGTTAACAGACAAATATATATATATATATATATATATATATATATATATATATATATATATAATTTTGAACGGACCTCATTTTCGTCATCTCCAGGGTAGGATGGACATTTGAAGAAATTTTTCGAAAATCGCGTCATGAGTACGACCTCAATAGCTGATTTCCCTTAAGGGAAATCTGCTAATACCGACACATTAAATTCTAGTTACTTCGACAATCATATCATATATGGGGAGTCATAACAGTAGAATTTAAAGAGAACAAGACAATTTTTATTTTGTTTTTAATTTCAAGGATCAAGTACCACTGTACAATACATGCAAGGAAAAAGTTGAATCCATTTTCATGGATTTTATTTAGTAAATAAACTCAAAAAAGTAAGAAAATGCATGGTTTCAACCATCGTGAAAATTAAGAGGATCTATTATAATGCTGGTTTGGATGACTGTGGGACAGGAGAGTGAATTTAATATATGGTGACATCTTTATTAAACATACCACTGGCATTCTAAAATACCGCGAATATTTTCCAACCTAAATAACTCGGAAAACCTAACCCCTTTCTGCTATCTCTTGTCAAGTCGAAACCTCTTATTTAAAATAGTTAAATCAAATATACATTCCAAAGGTGTAAATAGTCGTATATTTTAGAAACGGTAATAATCTATTTATTTGTATCTTAAAACATCTACTCGAGTTGAGTCATTGTCCCAATTAATAAAATATAATAAAATAAAAGTTTAAAAAGCAAGGAATGCCTATTGCATGACCGCCTTTTTTTCGTACTTTCAGCACTCAAAATCCTTTAATAAAAGACAAGTGGAGAATTAAAAACCTAACCAATGTGGTTGACCACAAAGTGACAAATTACAACATTGGTTAAGGCATTTTTTTTTCTTCTGCAGTGGTTTAGTTTTTTAGTGACTAAGGAGAATAATTTTAAAAGTCCATCACGCAGAGGCTGCGTAAACTAAGCAGATTTCCCACATTTGCCACGTACTTGCATTTATCTCAAAAAGTAAATGTTCAATGACAACAATATTTGGTATTTATGCTTCAAATAATGCGCTTTATAATATAACAACTTATTATTAATATGACATGACTAGGAGGGGGTTACTAAGGACCAAAAACTGTAAAATGCGAATATCTCGGTTAATAATAAAGATATCGAAGAAACATACATAACAACGTTTATAGAAGATTGCATTTGTGATAAGATTGGTTATGTACAATTTCTCGATCCGACGCATAATAGATATTATACGGAGATATCAAGAATTTTCGAAATTCTCCCGTCTAAACCCTCCTCCCTCCCGCTGGTTCGATTTCAGCTATTAAAGAACTTCATCTTTATTTTTACATAGAAAGATTAAATATCGAATTTGGTAGTGATTAAACCAAAATTGTGACCGTTAGAGCGGTAACAGATAAATATATATAACTTTGAACGGACCTCATTTTCGTCATCAACTAGGTAGAATTGATGGAAATTTGAAGACATTTTTCGAAAATTCCGGCATGAGTACAACCTCAATAGCTGATTTTCCTAAAGGGAAATCTGGTAAAATTTTCCCCTAATACAAATACTGTCTGTGTTTCCCTCCATTTCAAGAATACAAATATATTATTTCATTTTATTAGAAGTATTAGAGACAGAATCCCTGCGATAATAATATGATATAATTCCTAGGCATAACGGTGTTGCAACCAGCCTGCCCCGGCCGGGAAAGTGTTTCACCTGTACTAATAACCTTGTACAGATCATTTATTGCATCAGCATTAGAAATGCTCTCCTTCACCAAGAACACCTTCGTCTTTACCTAGACTTCCTTAACCTTCTTGACTGTATTGCTTTTAACCTCTTACCTTCCTATATCATTTATGACGACGAAAGGTACTCAAATCTGACAATCTGATTATTTATAATCGAATATATTTATATAGCTCATGGGTCTTAAAAATCAGCGTTGACCAGAATTCCTTACTCACAACAAAGCCTAGTAGTGCACAACAAACCAATTCTTGTTGCTTGTTGTTTTTATGCGTAGCTCTGAAGATGGAGACAAAAGTATTTGAAAGGGTTTAACGCTGAAATAAAAAAAAAAAAAAACTTGCAAAGAATGGGGACGTTTTCTTCTTTCCAAGAACACAATTTTCTTCACTTCCAACAATACTACTGTAAAATGTACCTTCATGGATGAAATCTGAATTATAGAAGGGGTGTTTCTAAGGGGTGACAAAAAATCAGATATATATATATATATAAAATTGTCTATAAACTCTCTAGGGGTCCCTATGTTTGACTGATCATTGCCAAACTTGATAATTACAAGTTTCATGTAAAAATGAAGTTTGTTAAAGACTGAAATCGGACCAGTGCCCCTCCCACTAGTGGGAGGGGAGGTTTAAAAGATTCTTCTCGAGAATTCGATATATCTCCATTATTATACGTCGGATCGAAGAATTATATAGAACCAATCTTATTGTAAATTAAATTTTCTATCAATATTGGCATATACACTTATTCTCTATCTTGAATATTAACCGACATATTTGCATTTTTATGAAGTGTGTACGCGGCTATTGTCCAAAGTTTCCGGATTAATTCGGCTGTTTCCGTAACTGTTCGGCATTCGTATAACCTAACCGTTCTTGTCTTCTAACCTTTCACTTTGTGAGATATTTGCAAATATGTTCTGTTGATGCCCTATTTGTTTATAATTCAGAAGCTTTTTCCGTTAGAGCTACTGAAAAAACTTAAAATTTCAAATCATCTTTTAATATTTGCTCACGAAAGAGAGTGTTAAGTGTAAGCATATGCAGTTTCTCTATTGATTAAAAACTTCCGACGTAACGGAGACATTGCGTGGCGGATTTTTTAAAATTCTCCCCCTTCTAAACCCCTAAACAACTGATGCCTAGTTCGATTTTAATTCAGCCTGTTTATACATTGATATTTCTGTTTTACATGAGGAGACACAGAGAATACCGAGTTTGAGCTAACGATCAAACCAAATTAGCGACCGCCATTTTTGGCGAACAACCCTTCGTAAAATGAATTCATTAAAAAGTTACTAATCTGTTTACTTGTATTACTGTATTCTAGTAAAAAGGAATTTGGTGTGATCGATAAACAAAAATTTTCTCATTGAAGAAATAAATATAAAATTAGCATTTCATATCTCAAGAAACCATTAAACATAAAATGACAATAACAGAAAAATTCTTACTATGTCATTTTTTCTCCGCGTCGTTCTCAAAAAATCTCTAATTTAAACCAAACGTGCATTGCCGTTAACTTAGTGGAGACGGTTTTAAAAAAAAAAAAAAAATGTTTCATCTTAAATGAAAACAAAATGCCTTTGTTTGCGGAATAATGCCCAATAAAAGCAAACAGCTCGAGAAATAACGCACCAAGTTTATTTTGTGACCGTTGTAAAGAAACCCATAAAGCGTTTAATCTTCTTCTCTTTTTGATAGCCCCGGGAATGGCAGCTCATCCTTTCACAATTCAGACATTAAAGCAGATTATTTGCCCTAGTTTGATGGCTAAACACCTCATACTCTGAATAAAAAAATCTTCATACATATTTACAGGTAATATAATTCAATTTTGTATGAAAAGCCGTAATGCTACTTAAAAGCAATGTAATGAATTATAAATTATTCAGCATCATATTATTTCTCGAATTATTCTGGATAATATAGCTTCGACATTACATAATATCACTCTCGATGAGGACGTGATTTACTAAAAATATCTCATGGCCGGGTGAAATATTTTGAAAATTTTTCATATTAACGCATTTAATATTTATATCATACATTTATTGATAGATTGGTACAAAAAAAAGTCCGTCACGCAGGGGTTGCGTAAACTAAGCAGATTTCCCACGTGAAGTTTTAAAATAGAGAAATTTCAGAATAGAGAGTCAAACAGTTACGGGAACGGCCCGAACTCTTGACGGAAACTCACGAGTAGACCCGAAGTTAGCCGATCTCATCTCAGAAGCTAAAAACAGAAAAATGCAAAAATCTCGGATAATATTCAAGATACAGAATAAATGTATATAGCATTATTTATAATAAATTTAATTTGCAATAAAATTGATTCTATATAATTTTTCGTTCCGACGTATAGTAACAAAGACAGTTCCGATTTCAGCATTACTGATCTGTCTTTTTACATAAAGCGTTCAAATAATTGTAACGATCAAACGAAAATTTCGACCACTAGGGCGTTAACCAGTTTTGAACGGACCTCAATTTAGGATCATGGACATTTGAAGAAATTTTTTGAAACTCGCGTCATGAGTACGACCTCAACAGCTGATTTCCCTTAAGGGAAATCTGCTAAAAATTGCTAGATGCAAATTATGCTGACCCGCTAACGCTAAAATGTTTTCCAATTTTCGATATTTTCCTCAGAAATAATAAGTTATTTCTGAGAAAAATATCGAAAATTACTTTTAATGATTTAGTCCATAAAATTGCAATAAATAAACATATCAATCACTTCTTTTCTATTAAAAGTTAATTATATTTTCTAATAAATGGGAAAGAACGTTGAATAAAGAAAAACAAATATGTGCATATAACTTTTTTTTTTTACACTTTTGTATCTTTTTTGTTAAAAATGTTTTTCTAACATTCGAGTATAAACCTCAATGGAATTTTAAATAAAATAACACCATCATTTGCCATTTGTTATCTAAATATTTAAAATATAGAACTTTATGGGAGGAGAAAAATAATAGCAAAGCTTTTATGTCATTTATAAGCATAACGTTATAAACATATTTTATAAAAATGTTAATTTTTATATATATATATATATATATATATATATATATATATATATATATATATATATATATATATATATGTATATATTCTAACTCAGATACCCAGCTTAGCTCGGGAATTCATTTGAGGCTGAATGGTGGTGGTATTTTTTTTGGCAAAGCTTTACTTTGCACAATATTTTGACATTTACCCGTCCCAGTGTTTAGGGCCTATACCAGTCGTTGCTGTGGATTTGTTAATAATAAAATTAATTTTTTATGTAAGACTTCACTGTCCTCCATATTGTCATATTTCCCGTCTCCTGTGCATTAAGCATAGATTTGAATGATTAAGGACAAAATATTAACATTCATTTGAAATAATTTTTCCAGGTGAGGTGCCTGGTAGTTCATATTGGAAAGAAATGTTGAGCGCATCAATATTTCTACGCAAATTAATTGCTTTAAAAAAATATATCAAACAAAAGTTACTCTAAGTAACAAAGTAAACAACTTTTGTTATGTGCAAGTTTGTCGAAAAACAAGTAGACAATGAAATATCGCGAATTTTTAATTCAGGCCTCCCTTATAACCCCCACTTCCGTTCGAACTTAAAGTTGTAATATAGCTTATAATCATGGAAGAATTAATGCTAATTGACATACCGAGTTTTGTTAAGTTCGGTTCAATCGTTAGTGCTCAATAAAATTGTTGGCTCCCGCTAAGGTTTTAGTGTATATCTCGTTTATACTATGTTATTAGATAAAAGTAAATATCACAATAGTTTCTTCAAATAAAAAAATAAACTACTTTTGTCATTGCATATTTGCAGAAAAACGAATAGAAAACGAAATACCACTATTTTTAAATTCAGGCCTCCCTTAAAAAACCACTCCTGCCCGTTCCTAGAAATGTTGGTATGGCTTATAATAATGAAGGCGTTAGTGCTAATACACATCCCGAGTTTTATTTAGTTCGGTTGAGTCTTTTGTACCAAATAAAATTTTTCACTTCCACTGTAGGTTTTAGCGTATATCTCCTTTATAATTCCATATACGACAAAAAGTGTATATAACAAAAGTTACTCTAAAAAAAACAAAAAAAAACACACTTTTGTTATGTTCATATTTGTCTAAAAACCAATAGGAAACGAAATATCTCTATTTTTAATTTTAGGCCTTCCTTATAACCCTCGCTCCTGTTCGACTCAGAGAAGATTAATGTAGCCTAAAGTCTAAGTTGGGTTAGTGGTAATATACTGACCAAGTTTCAAAAAATTCGGTTAAGTAGTTAGGGTGCGAACAGGTAAAAAACACATAAACAAACAAACAGACACCAAAGCTACAAATTGTACATATCATGTCTATGGCATGTGAAACGAAAATGTATCGTGACATTTCGAGAAAAAAATCAATTTACAGACAGAGGTTACAATTATATATATATATATATATATATATATATATATATATATATATGATGATTCTAAGCAAACATGGCATATATATTTACTATTTTAAAAAAATCACTAAAAGAAGGATGTTTTGACAGAAGTAAGTTTATTACAAGTAAAGTTTTATAATAATATGATCTGTTAGGTGATAAGTACTTGAGGCTATCCCGAAGTGAGAGTTCGGAGTCTTAAACTCTTGACAATACATAAGACGAAGAGGGAGAAGTGACACAGCTCCCTTTGACACCCCACACCCTTTGAAAGGCAAGACATTATCAACATCCTTGACGCAAAACTTTGTAGGCCACGCTTTAGTTGAGATAATGAACGGCCTAAGTGGATAGGTCTTTATTATAATTTATATGAAAAGCTTCTCGCATTCTCTTTGTTGTCCTGGTTATTGCCTGATAAATATTAATTACTCATCATCAGAGTAGTTTCCTAGGAAAACTTTGTGCCAGATGTGGCCCAACACATTTCGTAGAGGATACACTGTAATGAAAAGTTCAGTCATTCAGGTGCTCCGTTAACTAAGCATATTTTCCAGGTGTGCCACGAATTTGAAGGTACCTCAAGAAGCAAAATTTTAATGACAATATTTGGCATTTATGTAACAAAGAAATTGTTTCATGATATAACAGCTTATTGTTAATATGGCATGAGAAAGAGTGGGGATTTACTGAAGGCCGAAAACTAAAAAAAAATACAAATATTTCGGTTAATATTCAAGATAGAGAATAAATGTATATAACAATATCTATAGCAAATTTAATTTTCAATAAGATTGGTTCTATACAATCTTTTGATCCGACGTATAGTAACGGAGATATTTCGAATTTTCGAAATTCCTCCTCTCCCACTAGTCCAATTTCAGCCGTTAACGATCTTGATCTTCGTTTTTACATAAAATTATTAAATGAAGAGTTTGGTGACGATTAAACAAAAATTGCGGCCGCTAGAGTGTTAACAGACAAATACACACACAGATATGTGTATATATATATATATATAGTTTTGAACTGACCTCATTTTCGTCATCTTCTGGGTAGGATCGATGGACATTTGAAGAAATTTTTCGAAAATCGCGTCACGCAGGTGCTCCGTTAACTAATCAGATTTCCCACGTGCGCCACGTATTTGCAGGTATCTCAAAAAGTAAAAGTTCAACGAGAATAATATTTAGTAATTAATTTTCATATAAATTGCTTCATAATATAACAGCTTATTGTTAATATTATATAAATAGGAGTGGGGTAAACTGAAGGCTGAAAACTGGAAAATGCAAATATGTCCGTGAATAATCAATATAGTGAAAAAACGCATATAATAACATTTATAGAACATTTAATTTGCAATAAGATATGTTCTATACGCTTTTTCTATCTGTCGTATAACGGAGATATATCGAATTTCCGAAATTCCCCCCTAAACCCCACTCCCCCCGGTCCGATTTCATTCGTTAACAAAAATTACCTGTTGAGCGCTAACAGACCACCTGTTTCCCTTTAGGAATTCTGCTAAAACGAAAGAAGTGGAAATTAATATATCTTGTAAAAAGGCCATGTCAATATATTGTAGTTAATTTTTAAGATATTATTTCATATGTCCTAAGTTTAATACCAAAACTGATATATCTCTTTAAGTACTTTTTACCCGAGTAACAAACACTAACCCTAACCTAGATAACGAATGGTAAACATTGTAGGTTTTGGCAGGTATAGATTACCCTTGTTTTATCATAGATCAACGACCTAAGGAATACATACAATAGATGCAAATGTGACAATGCGACTGAACAAACATGTGATCACTTCTTATATTCCTGTACATTACTTGATGGACCAAGAACAAAACTCATCAAGTACATTGCCTTACAAAATGGAACTTGGCCAACGGACATACCGAAACTTTTACTCAAATTCAACAAGGAATTTAATGCATCTATTCAAGAATTGGACATCATTTTGTAGATCTACATCTACTATTATACACATATGTTATGTTTACATATGTTTTATTTTATTTATTTCTTTTTTTTTATTGTATTATAAAGTTTATTATTATTATTATATATTATTATTATTATCTATTAACGTCCACTTTTTGCAACTTAGGCTAATTGGGACGGGTTATCTACAGGTTACCACCCTTTTCTAGCCAGGGTGGGATTTTAGGACGTTATTTAATGAATTTCGTCACTAAATAATTTCCTTTGCCCAGGCAAGAATCGAACTCGCCACTCTAGGTATACCATATGAGCTAAAGGTCAACGCTTTAACTCGCATGGCTAACCTGAGCCCCTATTATTATATAAGAAATATTATAATGTAACTACTGAAATGTAAGTAGTATCCACAGAATGGAGCACACAACATTTAAATAAATTCCCACGTTAGAGGGATACTCTGCGTGGAAAACAGGAACGAGCTAAGGAAAGGAGATGTAATTTAAAAAGTTAATGATAATTGGAAGCTTGAGAGGTCGCCGAAATTTAGATACAATGGGTTATTCTTGGCCGTTTCTAGTGTTGACTATTCAGATGGAATGTTTTTTTTTCTTTTTTCATTTTTTTTTCATAGTTTTCTGTTGAACGTGTAGTGCTGTTGAATAGTGATGGCAAAAAATGGTGAACACCAAAATTTGAAGTGACTTATTTCTGAGCGTTCAGTTTTTGGAATATTTTTATAAAGGAGCCTTAACCTTCAATAAACGCGCATTCAATATGATTCAAATTTTGACTATTGATACTTCAATTACACATTTATCCATATTGACTGCATACGGATTTAGAAAGCCTTTCATATGTCAGCTGGACCAATTGTAGGGCTGCATTAACGGCCATGAATGCCAAAAGGAATTGATGCAGGAAGAGTTGGATTCCTGACGGGAAGAGGAAGAATTCTTCGGAGGGCAGCGGCCATGAAGAAAGTATTCGAGAAATCTGAGCCCTTTGGGGCCAATAGGGACGCGATGCTAATATCGGAGTGAACCTCTACAACTCGCACCTTATATTGGAAGTGTTGGCATTCCCATACCAAGCTCTTCCATAATACTACCACCCCTCCCATACCACTGGCATTCATCGGCTCCTTCATTATTCCACCAGTCTTATCATAAGACTGGCATGATCACTGATAACAGAGATTACGCCCTCTCGAAATGCAGCCTTCAAGATTCCATAAAAGTCCGTCAAGCAGGAGCTGCGTTCACTAAGATGATTTCCGACGTGCATCTCGTATTTGCAGTTATCTCAAAACGTAAAAGTGCATTTTAGCAGATTTCCCCTCAGGGAAATCAGCTATTGAGGTCGTACTCATAGCGCGATTTTCGAAAAATTTCTTCAAATGTCCATCGATCCTACCCAGGAGATGACGAAAATTAGGTCCGTTCAAAACTATATATATATATATATATATATATATATATATATATATATATATATATATATATAAAATTGTAACCTCTGTCTGTACATTGATTTTTTTTTGCGAAATTTCACGATAACTTTTCGTTTCACATGTCATAGACACCATATCTGCATTTTGTTTCTTTCGTGTATGTTTGTTTGTTTGTTTGTTTGTTTGTTACCTTTTCACGCATAAACGGCTGAATCGAATTTCATGAAACTTGGTATGTATATTACTACTAGCCCAACTTAGACTTTAGGCTATATTAATTTTCTCTGAGACGAACAAGAGTGGGGGTTATAAGGGAAGCCTGAAATTAAAAATAGCGATATTTCGTTTCCTATTGGTTTTTCGGCAAATATGCACACAGCAAAAGTTATTTATCTTATTATTTAGAGTAACTTTTCTTATGTAGACTTTCTTCGTATACCAAAGTATAAATGAGTTATACGCTAAAACATATAGCGGAAGTGAACAATTTTATTTGGGACAAAAGACTCAACCGATCTAAATAAAACTCGGTACGTGTATTAGGACTAATGCCTTTATTATAACAAGCCATACCAACATTTCTAGGGACGGGCAGGAGTGGGAGTTGTAAGGGAGGCCAGAAAATAAATGTAGCGGTATTTCGTTTCCTATTGTTTTTTTGGCAAATATAAACATAACAATAGTTGTTTATTTTGTTATTTAGAGTAACTTTTGTGATATACACTTTTTTCGTATACCGGATAATAAACGAGATATACGCTAAAACCTGTAGCAGAAGTGAACAATTTTATTTGGGACAAAAAACCCAACCAAAATAAATAAAACTCGGTATGTGTATTAGCACTAACGCTTTCATTATAACAAGCCATACCATCATTTCTAGGGACGGGCAGGAGTGGGGGTTGTAAGGGATGCCTAAATTTAAAAATTGCGGTATTTCGTATTCTATTCGTTTTTCAGCAAATATGAACATAACAAAAGTTGTTAATTTTGTTATTTAGAGTAACTTTAGTCATATTCATTTTTGTCTTTTAACAAAGTATAAACGAGATATACACTATAAACTAAAGCGGGAATAACTGAAATCTATGCATAATGCACAAGAGACGGGAAATATGACAATTTGGAGGACAGTGAAGACTTACATAAACAATTAATTTTATTATTAACAAATGCCAACAACGGGTATTAACCCTAAACTCTGGGACGGGTAAATGTCAAAATATTGTGCAAAGTAAAGCCTTGCCAAAAAAATGCCATCACCATTCAGCCTCAAATCAATTCCCGGGCGAAGCCGGGTATCTGAGCTAGTATATATATATATATATATATATATATATATATATATATATATATATATGTATGTGTGTGTGTGTGTGTATTTGTCCGTTAACACTCTAGAGGTCGCAATTTTTGTTTTAACGTCACCAAACTCGGTATTTAATCGTTCTATGTAAAAAGGAAAATCAAGTTCGTTAACGCCTGAAATCGGAACAGTGGGAGGGGGGTTTAGCGGGGGGGATTTTCGAAAATTTGAAATATCTCTGTTACTAGACGTCATTAGACACTACTAAACATTGTATAGAACCAATCTTATTGCAAATTAAATTTACTATAAATATTGTTATATACATTTATTCTCTATCTTGAATATTAACCGAGATATTTGCATTTTTATTAAGTGTAACGGACGAGCTATGGTTCCCGCCGAATACTAGTTCGGCCGTTCCCGTAACTGATCGGCACTCGTATGGAGATTTCTCTAATGTATAAATTTACGTGGGAATTCTGCTTAGCTTACGTACCCCCAGCGTGACGGACTTTTGTTAATATGACATGAGAAGGAGTGGGGGGATTACTGACCGCCGAAAACTAAAATATGGAAATATCTCGGTTAATATTCAATTCAGATAAAACATGTATATAATAACATTTATAGAACATCAAATTTGCAATAAGATTGATTCAATACAATTTTTCGATTCGACGCAAAATAACGGAGATATTTCGATTTTTCGAAATTCTCCCCCTCTAACACCCCCCCTCTCATTGGTTCGATTTTAACCATTAAAGAACTTAATCTTTATTTTAAAGAAGGTCGTAATTTTCGTATGATCGATACCAAACTCGATATTTAAATGTTTTATCTAAAAATGAACATCTAGTTTGTTAATAGCTAAAACCGGACATGTTGGAGTGTGGGGGTTTAGAGGGTGGAATTTCGAAAACTCGAAATATCTCAGATATTATACGTCGGATAATAACTCTACATAAAGAAATAATACTTTTTAAAAACTACAGTAGATGTTCCAATTTATGAATCTGAGCCATTGAAACAAAAGGTTCAATCTAAGGTGTTGATGAATTTAATCTGGCGTGGCTTACAAGAGTACAAGAGGCTACACTAAACAATTTATTAAAACGGCAGAGCACGTTCGATGCTATGCATCATCGTCAGTGCCCTATTGAAAAACAAAAATAAGAATTACATCTCTATTAAAATATTTTAGATAAGGGGTAAACTCGATAACATATAAAAATAAAACTTGTCAATACAAATTATCTTTCAAAAACTAAATAACATATAAAACTTTTCATATATCAACATGCAATTTTTATTAAATTAAGTGAGTACAAAATTGCATGTTGATATATGAAAACTTTTATTTGTTATTTAGTTCTAAGAATAGTTATTTATTATACAAGTGACGAAAGTAGACCATTTTACAACTCGAGTGAAACGTTTACCCACACGAGCGAAGCGAGTGTGGTAATTTCATGAGAGTTGTAAATTCTACTTTCGTCACGAGTGTAATATTAATTTTTTTTCTGTAATCGTGTAATACCTGATCAGATCTAACCAGGATATGAACAAAATTAGGATGTTGTGAAGATTATGGTATGTTGTTGGTAGGTTATAAGCATGGTTGTGAAAGGTTATAAGCATAGTTATAAAACAACTAGTGATGATTGTGAAGTAGTCCAGTTATAAACAAGTGCAGGTTATAAACAAGGAAGGTAATTATTATTATATTTAAATTTTAAAATATATTGATTATTTCCACGAATAATTCATTCACATTTCAATTTATTTTGTTAAAATAAATTCCTACAATGTTAAGAAACATTTAAAAGCATTTAATTTCCAACTTCAAATTATTTTTTAATTTATACTTATTACTAATTAAGAAGGCAATTCATTTTCTTCACTTGTGAAGAAAGTGATTAATTTCTTCACTCTATTGCAAAATGTTTTACTTTCTTCACTCATTTCAGTTTAGTAATGTTACCATTATTCAACGATTACAGAAAAAGATAATTTTTATTGTTATATGTTATCGAGTTTTCCCTTGTCTAAAATATTTTAATAGAGATGTAATTATTATTTATGTGTGTCGACTGGGCACTGACGATGATGCACAGAACCGAAAACGCTCTGCGGTTTTAATAAATCGTTATAGTGGAAGGGAAGCCAACTCTTTCATCCTATCTATATTAGAAGTCACTCCACCTGCCAGAATACCAACTCAGAATAATTAGTTCATTTTCTTTTTTATAATTTTGGATCTTAAGTCCAAATTTTGTTGGACTTTACGACTTCTAAATACACCATTATAATGAGTCGTCTATGGTTGATTAAACCTTATTATTTCTCTCATACGTTTACCTAATGACCACCGTAGTCGTTTCGTTATAAGGAGATGATTGGGCAAATGTACTCATTACTTATAGAAATGAGTATTATAGGGAACATCTACGCATTTAAACTATATATCTTAATGGGTAACTTTATTAAAGAATACAGTAATTCTGTACTAATTAGTTTCCCCAGGAACAAATTCCATTCAAAGGGAATACTTAATATGTAATTGAAATAAATCAAGACCCATAAAGTAATAGCTCTTTGTTAAATTGAAATGAATCCTTCATAACTTGGTGTAATGTTCCCAGACCACGTTTGAGGTAACTGTTAACGCCTATAACAGGACCGTTTAGGGTGCAGTTAAGGGAAAATAACTGTCTACCCCGACAAGGCCTGAAGTGTCTGGATGGCCTGGCATTTGAGGTTTTCCCGGACAGACCTTGCAATAAAACAGATTACCCTTAGGGGTCTTGGGAAAGGTCAAATAGGCAGAGTGAATCACCAGGAAGAAAAGGTTGAAAATAACAAAGGCCTTATTCAAACAGAAATATGCAGTTAATTATGAAAGCCCGTTAAGCAGATTTCGAACGTGATGGTACGACATATTATTGTTCACATCTCATCATGTGTTCTCTATTTCTATATAAAAATCAGATGAGTAGAACTTGGGGTTTACTGAAGGCTGAAAAGAAGAAAGTACGAATAACTCTCTAAAAAAATATATATATAGAACAATTGTAGACTAACAATAGATTAATAAGATTATTTCTGCATTGTTTTTCGATCCGACGTATAATTACAAAGATATTCACTCAGAATTCCTCCCCCCCCCCCTAAAACAACCGCCTTCCTAGTAGTCCGTTTTCAGCTATTAACGAACTTGATCTTTAGTTTTACAGGAAAGGTTTAAATATTGAGTTAGGTAAGAATTGCAACAGCAAGAGTGGTTACAGACACTCACACCCATATATATATATATATATATATATATATATGGTGTTTTTGTTGTTTTTTGATAAGTTTTGTTGAAAAAATCTTAGTTTATTCCCATATTTTGAGAATATTTATTTTCTCTTCTTCAGGGCTAATATATATATAAAACCTAGTCGAAAACAACAGCACAATTATATATATAATATCGTACGGGTCAAGAGGAGTCCTCCATCAAAAACGGTGAAGAAATTAATTAATATGGGCTGACAAAAGATGATCTGAAGGACTTATCCACACTTATCCTAAAATCATCTATAAGAATCGTCTATCATCATTTATATAAAAAGTCCGTCACGCAGGGGCTGCGTAAACTAAGCAGATTTCCCACGAGAAGTTTTACAATAGAGAAATCTGCCTAATAACAACTGTAGTAGTAAGAAACCCCTAAACCTAAAACATTATTTAGGGCGTTATAACCCAGTAGTTTCTAGCCCCAAAACACAGTTAACCTAACCTCTAAACCTATTCACGAGGGACGAATAGTTATAGAAACGGCCGCCAGAGCTCTCGGCGGAAAGTCCGAACATAGCAGAATACAAATGCAAATATCTCGGTTAATATTCAAGATACAGAATAAATGTATAGAACAATATTTATAGTAAATTTAATTTGCAATAAGATTTATTCTATACAATTTTTCGATCCGACGCATAATAACGGAGATATTTTGAATTTTCAAAAATCCCCACCTCTAAACCCCCCCTCCCACTGGTCCGATTTCAGCCATTAACGAACTTGATCTTTCTTTTTACGAGTTTGGTAAAGATCAAACAAAAATTGCGACCGCTAGAGCGTTAACAGACAAATATATATATATATATATATATATATATATATATATAATTTTGAACGGACCTCATTTTCGTCATCTCCTGGGTAGGATCGATGGACATTTGAAGAAATTTTTCGAAACTCGCATCATGAGTACGACCTCAATAGCTGATTTCCCTTAAGGGAAATCTGCTAAAATAAAGACCCCCTAATTTGCACCATTCAATGTATACCAAATTTTCATATACACTTTAAACATGTTAATTACAAAATATAAAATACAAAACAAAAGAAAACATTATTGCCAAGGAAATGGCAGATTAGGAGGCTGACCATACAGGTGCCCTCAGAAGGAGTGAAGCTTATTTTGTTTGTTTGTTATATATATTTGTAAGTTAACTCTCTAGCTACTTTTTGTTTAATCGTTGCCAAACTCGAAATTTAAACGTTTTATGTAAACATGAAGGTCAACTTTGTTAACAGCTGAAATCGGACCGGTGGGAGGAGGGGGGGTTGAGCGGACGAATTTTGAACGTCCAAAATATCTCCATTATTCTGCGTCTGGTCGCAAAAGTGTATAGAACTAATCTTATTGTAAGTTTAATTGTCTACAAATGTTGTTATATACATATTTTCTCTTTCTACATTAAAATCTGGTAAGTACAAGTGGGGATGTACTGAAGATAAAAACAAGAAAGTACGAATAACTCGCTGAATATTTAAGCTATGTTCAAACATTTTTCAATACAACTCATAATAACGAAGATATTTTGAATTTTCGAATTTCCCCTCTCTCTTAATTACTCCATTAATGAAATTGATCTTTAGATTTACATAAGACGTTTAAATATCAAGTTTGGTAACGATTAAACAAAAATTGCGGCCGCTACAGCGTTAACACACACACACACACACACACACACACACACACACACTCACACACACACACACACACATACACAGATATATATATTTGAAGCGGCCTCATTTTCGACATCTCGTGGGTAGGAACGAAAGACATTTGAAGGAAAGTTTCCTTACGGGAAATCAGCTAAAATAATTTTAGCGTGGGGATATGCGACCTCACTGCTTCCTATCTTGTGCCAGAATAATTATTCTCTTTCACAACAAAGATTAAAAAAAAAAAGGTTTATAATTCCGCGTTTTATTATTGTTCGATAGAAAACGCAAAAAGTAGTTCTGATATTATGTAACGAGTAGAAAACAATTACATAACCAGTTTATCCAATAACATATATTCAGTAATTTGGATTCCATACATTTTTGTATACCTCCACTTACAAATATACTCGTCTGATATTCACAATGTGCTATTTCAAGGAATGACTTATGCCCTGCTTAAGTACTACTCCTTGTTCAGATCTGTCATTTTACACGGAATGGAAGGCGGGAAGTGTCCAGAATTCTGCCATCCATGGGAGTCAGTCCGATTCGCTTGACTTTTGTACATGCACCAAGGATGTATCAAGAAGCAGTCACCCCCTAAAGCATTCACGACTGAAACCTAAATCAAATCTTCTTTGAGTTCTAAATCAATTTTGCCCTGTATATCCAATGAGTGTATTATAAAATGAAAATCAGCAACAGATTCTCCTGTGTTGAGGTTTTCAGCCAAATAAAAAACGGTAGAAGAAAAAAACTGAAAAAAATATAAAAGGTTTTAGAGTAAAGCTTTATGTTCTCCATTTTCCTTCTACTTTTTTTTTTTTGAAGGCTTGACACAGCTTTGTGTTTCTAAGGGTTGTATAACTTTTCTCTTTTTTTAAAATTCATTTGTTATTTAAATTACAAGTAATGGGTCAAATGAGATAAATTTAAATGCTATTGTATTTTCAATTTGAATGAGTAGATATTCTTTCATGAAGGCTCTACATCAACTTAGCTGATTTTCACACACATGACACCATCTCACTTTATATTTTATAGTTTTCTTATTATAAACCTATGCAGATAAGATTTTCAAACTAGTATATTAGCTTAATGAGAAAATTTTATTAATAAAAATTAGCATGAAAGCGTAAATAATCCTTAAATCATTTGAGATTGAGAAAAATGTACAGAACATAAATTGTAGTAACAGACATTTTCACAATGATTTGTAATGAGATGCGTAAATTCTTTAGGTCATACTTGCTCAGAACTAATGTATTTAACCAAAATAATATGTTTCTTCTCATTGACATTTGGTGGTGGCTCAATCAATTTCGTAAACTCTTTTGAAATTGTTGTACATAAGTAAATACGGATAAAAGTCTAAACATGTTTTGAGTCCAAGAACGAATTAGCAGAACCTGTTTCCCCACTTTGTACAAGGACAACGCTCACCATATCGAGCGAGTTCTGAAGGACGAATAATGATTAATTTACGAATATATGATTACTTTTATTAACTCATTAGAGCGGATGAGTATTCAAAGCATTTTTGGCACGAGGAGGCCACTCGTTTCACTGTTAAATACTGCCCGTCTGTTGACCGATTTGTAATTTAACATCTGGTCACTTGTGACCATATTGACATATAACTGAGTCTGCATTGCTCATAGTCACTATCCATCTTAGGAGCATGAGCTAGCCACATACATTGCCTAAACAGTAATGTGAAGGTGAAATGGCGGAAGGTCAATAGATGAAAATCACATGAAGTATCTTCCACTGATTTATTTTCCTGTACATTTTTCGCCTAAGTGAACAGTTTTGCCTTTGAACAATGTCATATAGGGGAATCGTGGCTAACATTAAGGAAATAATTGAAACAGCATTGTGGAAATGTTGATAATTCATCAGTTGTTGGTTAGCAATTGATTGACAGTAGAGGATGGATGGGTATCGGCTATAAATTCTCAATCCTTCAGACAAAGATATGTTTTTAAGAACTTGAAAAATAGTGAAACAGAATTTTTTAACAATATCAAGAAAAATTTAAATCGTAATATATGACAAAACAAAGGGGTTGGGGGTTGTAAGTAAAAACTATAATAAGAAATTAAAAAATTAAATATGGTACGTAGAAGTATGTATACCAACTTTTAATTGTATATATGTGTACCGACTCAAAAACGGAAAACCAAAAGAATGTTCATATTTAGAAACGATGTAGCCTAATTGTTCAACACACCTTTCCATAAAATCGACTAGGGAGTGAGTTTGGGAAATATGTAAGTTTTTCCGTACCTATTAGAACCGTTTATGTTGGTTATAAAAAAGTCTATAAATTATGGTCTATGACATTTTTTGATACAATACATTACGACGGAGATGTTCTGTCACTTGAAGTGGCACTAAACATTTAATTTAAATGGAGTACAAGGTCATCAAATATTTTATGATTTCTGCATTATCACCAAATATCCTATACTAACAATTATTAACAAGCTAAAAATAAACTGTCTCTTCATTGGTATTCAACAGCCCTTTACAAATCGGTAAATTATTCCCTTAAATTTCGAAGGAAAATGTATTTACTAAAACAGAAATAGTATTTTTTTTAAATCAATCATGAAAAATGACGCCGAACGTGTTGTTGTTAGCTGCGAAACATGCTCCTACTCCTTGATTAAAGTTTTGCATTTCAGCGCAAATCCTATCAAATCATTGATTGATGTTCTATTGGACAGTTGAGACAACCGTAATGGTTTATTTGCTTTGATAGTTTAAAGGAAAGGGGAAAGGCCTTTCGTAATAGAGGACATAATTAGGATTGCGCAAGAGACCTCAGTTGCAGGATTCTGAGGTAATAAAGGAAACCTGCCTTTCACATAATTTCCTTCCGCTGTTTGGAGTTTCCAATCATTTCTCGGAAAAAACAGAAATCACGAGTCAAGCCAAAGACATCTAATAAAGACCTGTCATTCTGCCCAAACTATTAAATGTTATATAACTGGTAGCAAAATACTTACTTTGGAGCTCCCACCCCCAATTGAGAAAGCTATTAACACAATGATTAGATCCACACAAAAAACAAAAAACAAACAAGGATATCTTTCTGATATTTACTTATTTAATTACCATTTGTTAAGTCTTTCTTGCGAAGTTCATTCTTCGTCAAGTTAATCAGCCGAAAGTCTGTCGAAAGACTAGGAGTTTTATGATGCATACTATCTAATTGCTATCATAGCTCAGGTTACTTTGAAGGTGACCCACGGTATTGACTTGCACGTCAAGTAATTATTCCTTGTACATTTGGCTCACTATCGTAATTAGCATCACTTTATATACATTATTTGAATTTTCACAGGGCCTTTGCTTTTCACGAAGTAAAAATTGGCCTTATAGTACTTATCAAGTAATTTTTCATAACTTTCTACAAGTGCCCCATTATAAGCAGCATAGACCGAAATTATTTTTTGGCGTTACGAAACTAGATTCTTATAAAAATAAAGGTAAAGTTTGTTACTTCCTTAAACACGATGAAGCAGTGAGAGGAAAAATCTGAAATTGGATATATCTCTGTTACAATAAGTAACACGGAAAAATGTTTCATCGGAATGAAATTTCGTTAACTAAGTTCTTTCTAGCTCTAACTTTATACAATTTTCTAGAAATAAAATATCAATGGGGCAACGTACAATATTTTACCAGCCTTTAGTAAACCCCCAATTCAACTAATGTAAGTTCCATTAACTATTATATCACGAATCCAAGATACACATATTTTAGCAGATTTTCCTGAAGGGAAATCAGCTATTGAGGTCGTACTCATGACGCGATTTTCGAAAAATTTCTTCAAATGTCCATCGATCCTACCCAGGAGATGACGAAAATGAGGTCCGTTCAAAACTATATATATATATTTGTCTGTTAACACCCTAGCGGTCGCAATTTTTGTACAATCGTCACCAAACTCAGTATTTAATCGTTTTATGTAAAAAGGAAGATGAAGTTCGTTAACGGCTGAAATCGGACCAGTGGGAGGGGGGGGTTTAGAGGGGGATTTTCGAACTATTACTATTCATCGGATCGAAAAATTGTATAGAACCAATCTTATTGCAAATTAAATTCACTATAAATATTGTTATATACATTTATTCTCTATCTTGAATATTAACCGAGATATTTGCATTTTTATTAAGTGTAACGGACGAGCTATGGCCGCTGCTTCGTTCCCGCCGAAAGCTAGTTCGGCCGTTTCCGTAACTATTCGGCACTCGTATAGAGATTTCTCTATTGTATAACTTTACGTGGGAAATCTGCTTAGTTTACGCAGCCCCTGCGTGACGGACTTTTTAACATGTCTTCATCAAGGGAGGAACTCGACATCGACGGAGACAGTCAGATGAAATGTATTCATTTCTAAACGGCGTTTGTCAATCAAGTATGACAAGCTGCTTCTTGCATAATCGCACAACGGAATCTTCTTAGTTTTGCAGAACCTAGACACAAAGACAGTGATACTCTTTCTGATACAGTGATTATTGGTCAATATACCATTTGTTTGCAATAAATAACACCACGCTGTAATATTATAAAATTTTTATTACCACTGTTAAAGTGTAAGTGATTTATTTAGTCCTTACGCTGATGAGTTTGCTATGAGAGATGGACAAGTCAAGCAGAAAATCAATTCTAGACACTCTCGAGCATTTTTCGTTCCATCCATTGGATACCCAAGAACTAATATCCATCGGTCTAGTAGTGTTCTGCCGTGATCAAGGGGAAACAACTATGATTTATGACTATAAAAATGTATTTACTATGGTCGAGTATGACTTATCGGGACGGGCCAAATATAGTAATTTCAGAATAATATACGATGATGAAAAAAGAAAAAGTAGAAAGTAAGCTTTGTTTTGAAAGGATGAGGAGCTCTAAAACGTATAGCCAATTCTCCATTTACAGGATATGTGTAGGATAAGAGAGTACCTGAAGTCGATATCAAGGTAAATCCTCGCCACCCAACCCATTCAGTTATGATCAAAGACTGCTTTAACATTCTACATTAGCAACTGACCACAGGGATATTTTCAACTGAGGAAAGTCTTCAGGGAATGAAATTCCAAGGCCATGCATTATTGTCGCCGATGTGAGTCGAACGGGTTCAAGCTTGTCTGCAATACATCTGTGTTCCTTTTATGCATCTTTTTACATATCTACTTCTTCTATAACCGTGCGTTAATCCTCCTCCTGTAAGTTGAAAAAGAGGCCGAAGTATCGATAGATGGAGGATTCTACAGAAAAGGCAGAGACATATAGAGAAACCAGAAATGAGAACAGCTGACTCAAATCAAGGTAGAACAACATTAGGAAATAAGATAAGAACTCCGTTACACGTGATCCAGGTTAACGCACACCTTCCGGCCAGAGCATTGTTTGTAAAACAATGAGTTATAACGGACAGCCTTCCTTGCATCTAGTTATGAACGGAAACTTGCACAAGTAGCCAGGGAAGATGCCGCTTTCTCAACCGAGAGGAATAGTGCGATAGTATTCGATGATGCAATGTCTCTTCTAAAGGGAAAATAAAGATAAAGATTTCTGCAGTCAGTAATTAATTAACGAGCCACAAGGAGTTGTACAGGATACCTTTACTTATTCATTATGTGAATTGTCAATGACACCATATAAGTGGGGACAGCCTGTTTCATTAAAGTTATTGTACTTATTCACACGGGCTAATATCCGGCAATAATCATCTTATGCAGTATTTGGGGCCAAGAAGGGTTGCAAACTTGTCAAGCCAGGTCTAGAGAGCTCTTTTATCTCCACCTAATGCCATTATTGTAAAATACCCATGCAGAAGGTAAGGGGAAACCCATTTCTGGTATGATCCGGACTATGAAACATTAAGAGCCTCATGGAATTAGCAAGTGGGGAAGTGGTCAGCATGATGCATTCATTGCCGTATTGAGCTGGCATTACAGACTAAAGATAGTAACTATTTTATTCAAGTTGCATCACATAGATATCCTATGTGGGCACCGGGAAAACCGATCATGTGACCTAAATCACACCAGCGAACGAAATCCACGTAATTTAATGCGTTGGTCTTAATACTCTTAGTGAACTCAGAGACATGGATTCGACAGAGCGCGAATGCGTTAGGAATTAAGTGATGAACTCATGCCTCTGGATAGAAAAGATTGATAGCCTGTGGATAACCCACCCTAATTAGCCTTAGTATTTCAAGTGAGCGTTAATAAATAACACTTTAACGCTGGACTACCACGATTCCCTCCTACCTACTTTTGATGGGTAACACGGAATCAGAACTTTAAAAAAAATAAAAATATGTGAATGGATAAATTCACTATTTGCGTTTCCATCTTCATTACACACGCCCACCCCTTTCCCTTAACCACGTTTGTTAGCATTCTCGGTAAACGAACATAGGTACACACAGGTTTTGCAAAAAGCTTAAAGTATCGGTTATAATGACTGGCCTTGATGGCTCAACCGTGCGACCTGTACTAATAGAAAACCCCTCTTAAGGGGAAATTTGCTAACACATCGAGACATGTGGCAGGCTGACAAAAACTAGATGTAGAGTTATGGCGGTTCGGTTTTATTAGTATGCAAGGGAGGAAGAAGGCCAGCTGAGACGGGACGTGATGGCTACCGTTCCCCAGGGAAGAGATTAGTCCCGCTCTGCCTGTCTGCAGCAGCACGTACAGTCTGCCTCCTATCCATTACAACATACCACCGATAAGGATCTGCTCTATTTTAGGAGGGAACTGCTAACCATACCTAATAGAGATAGCATACGTAAGTACCATGAGGGAAATCTGCTAATGAGCTTGTACTCTAAAAGTAGTTTTTAAAAAAATGTCGATAAGAGTCCACCAATCCCTCCAGCAGACGAAAATGAGTTCCGCAAAAATATTTAAGCACAGAAATTAGTTCTCTACAAATCAGGTTTTCAGTGGATAATCAGACTGAAAAATGGTGTCTGAATAATGAAAGCTTTTTGTATTCTACATTTTGGGCAATGCGAATCAGTAATTAAAAAAAGCGTGACTTTGGTACTAGGTATTTATTGATTCTCCTACAGAGCATTAGACGATGTTATGCACGCTTCTCAGAAACAGGCCCCACTGTCCGGCGCAGACGTGGACCACATTGACGCATGCTGTGCTTCAAAAAGGGGCACATTGAATATCTATGAAGGGATAGTCAAAAAACCTCTTGATCTCTTTAATTTTCATTAAAATTAAGAAATAATTGTATATGCCAAATCAAATAAAGGGTTAGAACCGCCAGTATAAATGATACGGGGTACAGACGTATAAAACCTACTGACTAACGGACAACTAACTTAGTACAACTTTTGACAAGTTTGAAAATGGTGCCTTCGCATCGAAAGCACAATGCCAGCTGTACTCGAACGTCAGCCAGTGACGACGGTCTTCAACGGCAGGTATGACAACATAATTGTATATGTTTATTAGTCAAAAATATAGGTGCGAAATTGATTCTTTTCGATACCCCTGTATTTTTAGACAAACACTCATCAGGCTAAATTTATTGAAGAAGTGAGTTTTAGTCTACTATATTACCTACCCTCCTTTTATAATTAAATTATATAAAGTTACAACATCGATAAGGTTATTTATTATTTGTTTATTTATGTATCACCAAAATGACTGCCAGTATTCTAAGGCGATCGCGGCAAGAAGGAGAAGTTAATCACCAAAGAGAAACTACAGTTATTTGTATTTTATTATGTTTTTAGCCTTCAGAAGCAACCCCTTATTCCCATTCTTTTTCAACAGATGTTGTACTTTATGCGCAACTTACATTACAAGTCATTATTCAAGAGTTTTATAAATAAATATATAGTATAAGAGTATATATATCAATAATAATGTAACAAAATGCTACCTTTTTACCATTCAGAATGTAGAAGATCTGTATTCTTTCACAGCATCTGTTAACGGATTTTATCATACAAATAATGCATATATGATAAATCAGGATCAAGCAAAATATTGTAATTTATATTGTAGCAGATTCTTCTTAAGGGAAATCAGCTATTAAGGTTTGCACTTGTGATGGGATTTTCAAAAAAGTTCTTCCCATCCTAGGAGATGACGAAAATGATGTAATTTCAATATATATATATATATATATATATATATATATATATATATATATGTGTGTGTGTGTGTGTGTGTGTGTGTGCATTTGTCTGTTAACGCTCCAGCAATTGCAATTTTTTTTTGATCGAAAACAAACTCGATATTTAAACGTTTTATGTAAAAATGAAGATCAAAAGTTCGTTAACAGCTAAAATCGAAACAGTATGAGGGGGGAGGGGAGGGTGTTTAGAGAGGGAGAATTTCGAAAATTTGAAACATCTCCGTTCTTATGCTCCGGATCGAACATTTGTATAGAATCAATTTTATTGCACATGTGATTTTATATAAATTTATTTACCTCTTTTCATTATCTCGATTATTACCCGAGATATATGCATTTTTTGGTTTTCAGCTTTCAGTAAACCGGGGGGGGGGATTACTCCTACTCATGTAATATTAAGAATAAGCTCTTGCATTGTGAAGCCCAATGTTTAAATCCTTACTACCATATTATTATTATTATTATTGAAGTTTTACGTTTTGAGATTAGTGCAAATAAGTGACGCAAGTGGGAAATCTGCTTAGTTAACGCAGCCCCTGCTTGACGGAGGTTTTTGTTTAGTTTTTTTATTAAAGGAAAATGGAAAACGAGGCTGTGCTCTTTAAACCATAAATAGCTTCTGTCTTTCAGTATTCTTCAAGGTTATATTATTTGACTGAAAATATCAATTTAAATTGTTGCTGTTATTCACTTTGTAATGTACTCATTGGTTATTCAGAGCAAATATATTTACAACGCATTCTGAAATGGTGCTATAAATGATTAAGCGTACGAACGTCGAAGTAATTTGGAATTGAGGAAGGGACTCCTATCTTTGAGAAATTTTAGAAAATACATCCTTTGTATATTTCCATTCCTTATTTCAATATTTTACTTTTGCAGTCCAAATCCTATTACCTGGCATATTTGGGTAGGGGGAGCAACAGCTTGTATCATGGAGTGTGGTAGCTATTGAACAGCTGTTCTTCAGATGACCACTAATTGCATTGGGTGCTAGGTAGCGTGGGCGGATGAGATTACCCCAGCGCCATCTGCTGGATATTAGGTCCCCAGCTAATGTCCTCGACAGGTGCTGCGGCTCGCAAAAACACCTACATCGCCCTCCGCAAAAACCCAATTTAACCCCCGTGCGTCCTACACATGCCTAATGTCGGCAATACAGCTCTTGTAAGATAGACACAGGATAGCAGATTTGATATCTGTACCCATGTACTCATCTAGTATAATAATAATAACTGAAGGTTATAATATGAATAATAACTAAAACTATCAGAACAGATCAATTACAAGGGAATCATGTTAGGGGAACACCTCACATTCGGAACACAGTTCTCAAGGAAACTATAGTAGGTCAGGACAAAAACCCCTGCTCCCTTGGTCACATATTTAGATCACAGACGCTCACACTCAGACTGAAGAAACTAATATACACTGGAGTCTTACGTCCCACACAAACATACGGAACACTCCTCTTTTTAGCAGATTTCCCTTAAGGGAAATCAGTTATTGAGATTGTACTCATGATGGAATTTTCGACATTTTTCTTCAATTGTCCATCGATCCTACCTAGTAGATGACGAAAATGAGGTCCGTTCAAAACTGTATATATATATCACCAAACTCGATATTTAGACGTTTCATGTAAAAAGAAAGATCAAGTTTGTTAACGGCTGAAATCGGACCAATAGGAGGAGGTGGGGTTAGAGGGGAGGATTTTCGAAAATTCGAAATATCTCCGTTACTATACGTCGGATCGAAACATTTTACAGAATCAATCTTATTGCAAATTAAATTTACTATAAATATTGTTATATAGATTTTTTCTCTATCTTGAATATTAACCGAGATATTTGCATTTTTATTAAATCTCGGCGCCTAACGGACGAGAGTTACTTTCCCGCCAAAAGCTAGTTCGGCCGTTTCCTTGCCTGGCTCGGCTCTCGTGAAATTTCTCTATTGCATAACTTCACGTGGGAAATCTGCTTAGTTTACGCAGCCCCTGCGTGGCGGACTTTTAGATTTCTTCTTCCATCAACCCTTCAGCAGCTTCAACAATTGCAAAACACTATCCTGAAAACAATCACGTATCATACATTCTTGAAACATACTAAAGCACTAGAACTACATCAACTTCTCAACATACCCACAATCGCCTCTTTCATCGGACGAGGCTTCTACAAATTCTACGACGGACTACAAAACACCGACTGTTCGACGACTTTCCAGAACGATGGCAGAGACAGACAAACCTCACAACAAGACTGGTAGACTTACTGGAACAATAGACACACAAGAGGTGACACACTTACACACAGTTTTCTAAAATACAACATTATAATACTGACACATAAACAGTTACACAAATAACTCCATTTACTAACCCTTTCTCCTTTTAGTCTACTCTCCGACTATCAATCGTTTTAACCTGCATATCAGTATCGAGTGTGATCCTGCGCTGAGGATTTTTGAAAATTCGAAATATCTCCGTTATTATGCGTCGGATCAGAAAATTGTAAAAAATCAATCTTATTGCAAATTAAATTTACTATAAATATTGTTCTATACATTTATTCTGTATCTTGAATATTAAGCGCGATATTTGCATTTGTATTGTGTGTGTGGTCGGCAGGAGTGGGCTATGTTCGGGACTATCCGCCGAGAGCTAGTGCGGCCGTTTCCGTAACTATTCGTCCCTCGTGAATAGGTCTAGAGATACCTTCCTACTACTGTTATTATTAGGCAGATTTCTCTATTGTAAAACTTCACGTGGGAAATCTGCTTAGTTTACGCAGCTCCTGCGTGACGGACTTTCTTAACATGCCCTTCTTCTACGTATGGTTTTTATTTTAATCTTTCTCCTTTAGTCAGGTTTAGGGGTGGGGGGAGAATAATAACTGAAGTTTCCCTTCAATCGGCTGTTGGGGCCGTGCTCATAATGCAATTTCCAAAAACAAATTCCTGAAATGTCCATCCATCCTACCTAGGTGATGAAGAAAATGAGGTCCCATCAAAATTATATATTTGCCTAGCCGTCGTAATTTTTCCGATGTTCAAATTTTTCAGGTAAAAAGGAAAAATAAAGATTATTGACTGCTGAAATTGTACTGGGAAGGGGATCTAAAGAAGTCTATCTACGATATTACAAGTCTGATAGAAAAATGTGTTATACCTAAATCATAGCTAATGTAATTTCCTACGATTTCTGTCAAATACATTTATCAATGAATTTCATATTTGCATTATTTTAGTTCTTCTCCCTCATTAAACCCCCTTTCCTACTCATTTCTCGTAAGCAACAAGGTAGTATATGACAAAACATGCCCTTTTAACTTTGAATAAGACGTATCGTCTTCATCAGAAAAAAAAGGGGAGGGGTAAAATCGAAAACTATTTCATAACATGCCTTAATACAAATTTAATTTCCAACAAAAATGTGTACGATACACTTTTTCCTGAAATCAATGATTAACCGAGATATTTCCATTTTAGCCGATTTTCCTGAAAGCAAATCAGCTATTGAGAATGTTCTCATAATAGGATTTTTGAAAAGTGTCCCTGGATCCTAGTGTGTGCGTGTGTGTGTGTGCTGCTTATTTTATACAGCCACTACGTGGCACTCTTTGGGCTATCAAACATAACTATTTGTTAATGTATGGCCAGTAAGTGTTTAGTAGATGATGGGTTTATTGAAAACTTAAAATCATAGGAGAAGCCATTGATGAGACATTGCCTCACTAGGCTTTGAAAAGAATGACCCACTTTCACGTTATTAGAATTAGGAATAAATAAGTTTACTATTACTTTTAAAAGTTCACATGTTTTCCAAAAGAACAAGAAGTCTGTTGAAAATTTAATTAACGTTAAAAAGTAATGAAATGCCTTTGGAATATAAAATATCAAGGGCTGCATAAGAGGTAGTACGAATTTAAACAGAACATTATCGGTATAACAAAGTTTTCAAGCACTTGTATTACAATCGAGAAGGGAGCGATACTTGAAACCTGTAAAACATTTTAGCAGAACTTGAAGCCTATAAAATACCTATTGACTTAATTCTGTTACTAAACTAAAACTCCGGAAAACAGCAATTATGTAATATAATAGGCTACAGAGTATTAAGCTGGGAAATTTCCAAGGCCTGAGAGGCAATTGAAACTCATTTCAGATATATTATAAGGAGCCCCAGTTGATGCAGGGGGAATATAAAAACTCAAATAAAGTTAGTTAAAGTAGTAGAAAGTGTCACTCTTTAAAGTTTTATTAAATAAGGGGAAATTATTTTCATTTCGTTAGAAAGATATTATGTTCTATATATATATATATATATATATATATATATATATATATAGAGAGAGAGAGAGAGAGAGAGAGATAGAGAGAGAGAGAGAGAGAGAGAGAGAGAGAGAGAGAGAGAGAGAGAGAGAGAGAGAGAGAGAGAGAGAGAGAGAGAGAGAGAGAGAGAGAGAGAGAGAGAGAGAGAGAGAGAGAGAGAAAGAGCGAGAGAGAGAGAGACTCACAATTATTGCATCGTCAGATCGTCAATGGAAATTGGTTACATTTCCAGAAAAAAACCGCAAAAAATCTTAATTTAGCTTAAACCATGTAGTCCCAATAAGTATAACATTTTGGTAGATTTCCCTCAGGGGAAATCAGACATTGAGATTGTAGGCAATTTTCAAAAATTTTCTTCCAATGTCCATCGATCCTACCTAGTAGATGAAGAAAATTAGGTCCGCTCAAAATTATATATATACACATATATTTGTCTGTTACCACTCTAGCAGTAGCAATGTGGGTTAATCGTTACCTAACTAGATATTTAATCGTTTTATGTAAAAAGAAAAATGAAGTTCGTTAATAACTGAAATCCGACTAGTGGGAGGGTTAGAGGGGAGGGATTTCGAAAATTCTTCTGCTTTATTATAAAGTAAAAAATTATATAGGACCAATCTTTTTGTAAATGTAATGTTGTTATGTACTGATTTCCACTATCTTGATTATTAACTGAGATATTCGAATTTTATAGTTTTCGGCATTCAGTAAACCTCCCCCCCCCTCCTACTCATGTCATATTAACATTAAGCTGTTATATTATGAAACATAAATACCAAAGATAGTTCTCATTGAACTTTTACTTTTTGAAATAAATGCAAATACGAGGAAAATCTGCTTAGTTTTCGCAGCCCCTGCGTGACGGACTGTATTTTCTATTTCGAACCGGTAAGTAAATGCGGGGGTTTACAGAAAGCTGCTTACAAGGAAGTATAAATATTTCGCATCATAATTAAGCTACGAAAAACATAGCTTTTCCCTTGAGGGAAATCTGCTAAACACTATTGTTTTCTCTTTAAACTTCAGGCGCGGCGGGTCGAACTTGGGCCTGAGAAAAACTCAGCTGTTATATAACTCCAAAAAAAAAAAAATACAACACCGCCCTTTCCAAAACCTAAAAATATATTATTACAAAAGAGAACAATGCAGTTAATTGAGAGTAAGCCTTTTCCGAGGATAACAGTTGCTAAAGCAATTAGTTGGAAATACCTCGCGGGCAGAAGGAAAAACAAACAGGAAAAAAGGAGTTTGAGAATTCCAGTGCTTCTAGTGTCAGTACTCGAGTAATCGGAGCGTGAAAGAGTCCTCGGATTCCGTGCGGTTAACCGACCTATTCAGACAGTAAACCAGCGCTTTTTATTTTCCTTCCCCACTCCTATTATGTCATTTTTTGTCGACTGATTTCTATAATTAGATTTAGTTTACTATTTGAATAGTTGTGGTCCTATGTTCCAGTTGAACGATTCCCCCCCAGTCTCCTTCAGTTACAATACTAAAAACCTGGAATCTCTCTAATTTGAAACAAATTTTCCTACTATTGGAGATTCAAGAGTTTCGTTATTCTGAATTACTGGTATTCCGGTAAACTATTTTCATTTTAAGAGTTTATAACTGAACAATACCAATGATTGTGAAAAGATACACAGTTAAGTATACAAAATGTTTTGGGGCAATTCTTAAAAATTATTTCATTTGAGATACATCATAGCACGATATCTCCGTTACAAAGCATTGGATCGAAAAATATGATTGATCATGATGTGTATATGTATTGTTTTATGATATAAGACCACAAAGGTCCCCCATTATTTGATTTAAATCAAAAGGAAAGGTGCACAAGTAGACATTTCAAAAATCCTAAATATGAAATTTCAACATTCTAAATCTTACTCATTATGAAATTGTACTTACTAAGGTACTGTCATTTGATCCCTTTATGGGCTGTGTGTGATTGTTAGTGTGTAAACACTCATCTCAATAATCCCTGTAACTGTACGATTACATAAAGAATGGAAACACTAGTAATACTATGTTCGTGTTATCAGCTGCATAAATTTAACTATATTGAATGCATGAAAATGATATTGTCAAAAAGTAGACTCTGGAAGGCCAGTTATAAATTCCCTATCACTCTCCGGAAGTAACACATATTACTCGGCTACTCGACCAGAAAATAACCTTGCCTTTATAGGTGTTTTTTTTTTTATTTACTAAAAAGGTCATCTATATTTATGAGGAGAAGAATTGATTTTTTTTCTTCCCCTCTTCCTAGACCATGGGAAGTGCTAAGTGTTCCCATCACCGCCCTGTTTGACAGGAAGAACTGCTTGAAAAGCTACTGCGGATATCTGGATGAACTCGTTTGAAGAATGAGTCACTGTGAAAACACGCCTCGAATACGTGGGTTGGTAGACCTCGCAGATCAGGTTTGGCTCTGGGGCTACGGCTCAACGGAAGTCATCTGACAGCTCCTAAATCAGTCCAGGTAGGCGCCATCTGCTTAAATTTGTCTCCAATAGTTAATGGAAGGAGCATAAGATATCGTGTACTTTAAAATATTAAAGAAGTGGTCCATAACTCATTAAGACTGGATGTTTTGTTAAGAACTGATACTATTATAAATGGTCACTCAGTTAGGCGGATATTGATTAGAAACCTTTGGGTGCTTACCAGGCAGGACATTAATTCAAACGAACTTGTTCAAAAGAGAATGGCAATGCTTTAATATTCAGCCGTCTAGCCACCTACATTTAGAAACGTTTCACGTCAAAAACGCCCCATTTGTTTTTTATCAGTATTAATTTATAGTTGGATTGTTTATCATTGCGAGGTCAACAGACAGACCTGTTTTACAAGATGGAGCAGGATACTTCGTATATGTAGCTACTTATCCTAGTCACTAGGGTATGATCATTTATCGTTCATAATGGACTCACTGTTTATTCGCAGCCTACTTTGCAAGATAACTTCCAAGTTTTGCACAGGAGAGACTGGATGACGTTTGCAGTGGCTTTGTTAATATATGTTGTTCTCAGGGTTTATGATTTTTTTGAGGCTTAGTCATCAGTAGAGAGGTATCTGATTTGGTTATACAATAAAAGTGTGGTTGGTATATATATATATATATATATATATATATATATATATTATTTTTGAAGACATGATAGTTTCACTGTCTCTATCCAATTATCTCATAAAATCCCTAATGCAGAGGAAGTAGCCCTCATCCTGTGAATGAAGTTTCCACGTGGAAATACAGGAATGATTTCCCTCCTGATTACATAAGCTTTTAATTACGAAATAGCTAAATAATAGATTGCGTAGTTGAGATCAATCTGCTTAGTTCACGTGTCCCCTGCAAGGCGGACTTTGTCTTCTTCGTTAATAACCCTGTATAATAAAACTTTTATAAATAATCAATAAACGATATGTTTAGTCATATAATAGGTTAAAGTCAAAATCGTATGATTTGGTCTGGCAGTTTACCAAAGGCTGAAAATAAAAATAAAAACAAATAACTCTGTTAATACCCAACTTTAATAACAATGCACAGAACAATTATTGTATAACAGTTGTCAGATGCAGCGTATCTCCAGCGGTGTCATTTTTGTGGTAGTCCACAATATTTCGCCGATTTTCCAATCGGTGAAATACTGTGGACTACCACATCAACGACACCGCTGGAGATACACCGCACATGGCAACTATGATAATTTCCCAGTGACGAAGTTTAAAACAACGAATTATCGTGACTTTATTAGAATTATTTGTTACTTTACTAAATATTAATGAATATATGTACACATGGTTTAGTATTTTACTTCTGTAAACTGCTAGGTAACGAATATCACCTTCAGTTAAACACGTTGATTTTAAGTAACATGTTGGGAAACTTGAAAACGAAGAAGCAAGCACGTTAAAGGTGAGTGTTTATGTGCAAATAAATATATAAGCTGGCATACATACATACAATTAGCCAAAATATAAATAATATGGGCCAAAACGATAAGAAATAACGCTAACACGCAATATAATTCGGAAATGATAGGCCTAAAGGGAAATCAGCTATTGAGGTCGTACTCATGACGCGATTTTTGAAATCTTTCGTCAAATGTCCATCGATCCTACCTAGGAGATGACGAAAATGAGGTCCGCTCAAAACTGTAAATAAATTTATCTATCTATCTATCTATCTCTCTCTCTCTCTCTCTCTCTCTCTCTCTATATATATATATATATATATATATATATATATATATATATATTTATATATGTGTGTCTGTTACCGCTCTAGCGGTCCCAATTATTGTTTAATCGTTACCAAATTCGATATTTAAAAAGAAAGATCAAGTTCGTTAACGGCTGAAATCGGGCCAGGGGGAGGGGGGGGTTTAGAAGGGAGGATTTTCGAAAATTCGAAATATCTCCACTACGATAGGTTGAAAAATTTATTCACTATCTTAAATATTAACCGAAATATTTGCATTTTTCAATTTTCAGCCTTCAGCAAACCACCACTTCTACTCATGTTAGGTAAACAATACTCTGCTACATAATAAATCACATTATTCGAATCTTAAATACCAAAATTTGTATTCAAGAGACCTTTAATATATGAGATACATGAAAATATGTCCTGGTGACCCCCCCCCACGTCTTAAGGTTTTGGACTACTAAAATTTGATTAATTGAGATAACAATTATTATGACTCATTATTTATTACAGTACTAGATATAGTAAATAGTTCTCAGGTGCAGACCTGTTTGTTTACATTTCTAACGCTTCCTATCGGCAGGTTATTGAAATTAGCTGAAACATTTCTTATTTCAGTTTGTTTATTCACTTACTATTCACGGTTGTGTTGTGTTACCGGTATGTAGATTTATCTATTGTTAAACTTCACGCGGGAAATCTGCTTGGTTTACGCAGCCCCTGCGTGACGGACTTCCCTTAAGGGAAATCAGCTATTGAGGTCGTACTCATGACGCGAGTTTCGAAAAATTTCTTCAAATGTCCATCGATCCTACCTAGTAGATGAAGAAAATTAGGTCCGCTCAAAATTATATATATACACATATATTTGTCTGTTACCACTCTAGCGGTAGCAATGTGGGTTAATCGTTACCTAACTAGATATTTAATCGTTTTATGTAAAAAGAAAAATGAAGTTCGTTAATAACTGAAATCCGACTAGTGGGAGGGTTAGAGGGGAGGGATTTCGAAAATTCCTAAAATCCTACCCAGGAGATGACGAAAATGAGGTCCGTTCAAAATTATATATACATGTGTATATATATATATATATATATATATATATATATATATATATATATATATATATATATATATATTTGGCTGTTAACGCTCTAGCGGTCGCAATTTTTGTTTGATCGTTACCAAACTAGGAATTTAATCGTTTTATGTAAAAAGGAAGATCAAGTACGTTAATGGCTGAAATCGGACCAGTGGGAGGGGGGTTTAGAGGGGGGATTTTTGAAAATTCAAAATAACTCCTTATTATGCGTCGGATGGAAAAATTGTATAGAACAAATCTTATTGCAAATTAAATTTACTATAAATATTGTTATATACATTTATTCTGTATCTTGAATATTAACCGAGATATTTGCATTTGTATTCTGCGTGTGGTCACCTGTAGGCAATGTTCGTACTTTCCGCCGAGAGCTCTGGCGGCCGTTTCTATAACTATACGTCCCTCGTGAATAGGTTTAGAGGTTAGGCTAACTGTTTTTTGGGGCTAGAAACTACTGGGTTATTACGCCCTAAATAATGTTTTAGGTTTTGAGGTTTCTTACTACTACAGTTGTTATTAGGCAGATTTCTCTATTGTAAAACTTCTCGTGGAAAATCTGCTTAGTTTACGCAGCCCCTGCGTGACGGACTTTTTAATATCCGTCTGTTGATGTTGGACCTCCACCAGCCTCCCCAAATCTCAAATTTTTGACATACTATAATAATCTTATAATTATTGTAATAACTTTATAATTATACAATGACTGAGTTATAAAACTTTTTTTTCTGTAATCGTTGAATAAAGGTAACATTACTAAACTGAAATGAGTGAAGAAAGTGACCATTTTGCAATATAGTGAAGAAAGTGAATTGCCTTCTTAACTAGTAATAAGTATAAATTAAAAAATAATTTGAAGTTGGAAATTAAATGCTTTTAAATGTTTCTTAACATTGTAAGAATTTATTTTAACAAAATAAATTGAAATGTGAATGAATTATTGGTGGAAATAATCAATATATTTTAAAATTTAAATATAATAATAATTACCTTCCTTGTTTATAACTGCACTACTTCACAATCATCACTAGTTGTTTTATAACTATGCTTATAACTTTTCACAACCATGCTTATAACCTACCAACAACATACCATAATCTTCACAACATCCTAATTTTGTTCATATTCTGACGGAAAATAGTTATTTATTATACAAGTGACGAAAGTAGAATTTACAACTCTCGTGAAATTACCACAATAGCTTCGCTCGTGTGGGTAAACGTTTCACTCGAGTTGTAAAATGATCTACTTTCGTCACTTGTATAATAAATAACTATTTTTATTATATAAAATGTTTGACGTATTTTACACATGCTTTTGACAAAGGAAAGAAATTAGTTTCAGTTCTATTGTTTGGAAAGAATCAAATCGTATCGAGTGTTCACAACTAATGATAGTTGTCAATGAAACTGAACACAATTCCGTCTAATTGACAATTTATCAGATAAAGCAGTCTGATGAAATCCACTAACATATATGATGATATGATGATAATGAAACTGTTGATATTGTAGGATAATTAGATGGAGGCAATAGTCGGTAGACCAGCCAGAAGTCGATAGGTTAATTTCGAGAACCAAACGCGGTTAGGGTTGTAATCAGGATTTGGTTCCGCGAGTAATGAAGGGACAATTGGCAATCTCCAGCAGGAACACGCGTTAACCATCACCTCTCCAGATAGACTAAATTTGGTCGCGTACCGTCCTACCAGAGAGTATCTGTACAAACGTGGCGTGTAGGAGAACGTTAATGAATGAATATTTTATTGCATTTAAAATTTAACAATTTAATAGCAAGTGTTCAGCCCATGTTCATGATTACATTTTTCTTTTATCTTTTATTTATATAAACATCAACAATTCATTTAAAAATAACAAAAAATAAAAACTATATACAATTATTACTATAGAAAAAAACATTTTATTTTAATAATTATATTGTTTACATTCTTTTTCCTCTGACGTAAAGACTTTTAAGTATGAGGGTCCATAAGGTCAAACAGATTATCCATGGATTGTTGTGGAATGTTGAGACTTTTCATGAGGTGGTTTCTTCTCTCTGCTAAAACGGGGCATTTAAGGATGAAGTGCGTAACGTGTCTTGCCTATCTTCGCAAAGGGGATATGGCTTTTCTGGATTGAATATGTAAATTGTCCAACCAACTATCAATCTTTGATTCTTTTTGTATCTAAAAAGCGGATTTGAGATGTAACTTTGGTCTAAAAAAATGGCACATTTTGGTACAGGTACTCCTCGCCACTGCCAAGAGAGCTAATTCTTCTAAAGAACTGGTTATATGTGCTGTTTAAAACTCTGTCAATATCTAACGAAATTAAATGGTTGTAGGAGAACATTAAAACTGTTCGTTATTATGGCTAATTAAAATGCCTTTTATTTTTCATAATTGCGCATGATATTTTTGCGTCAGAGGCAATCAAATAGATTCCCTGTTCGTACGCTCATCCTTACAGGATTCCGTTAGGAGAAGATGCCTGTTTAGTTGTGTTTCTCAGTTTTCAAGCCTCCTTTACGTGTTATGCAGTTGTTGGCCGAGACCTTTTCTCTTGCTCTGTGAGAATCCATTCCCCTTCGGCGATAAAAGTTACAGTTCACGCATGCCAGCTGAGCATTACAGGGAGGTTTGTAAAATTCAAAATGCTCCATTGAATTTTTTCCTTTACCTTCAAGCTTTTTCTAACCTTTTTTAGGGGACATTTAACTAAGAGATTTTCTTTTCTTGCAATTGTTTTTCGGGGTATTTTTATTAGCATTTATAATTTTAGCCTTAAGGGAAATCAGCTATTGAGGTCGTACTCATGACGCGATTTTCAAAAATTTTCTTCAAATGTCCATCGATCCTACCCAGGGGATGACGAAAATGAGGTCCGTTCAAAATTATATATATATTTGTCTGGTAACACTCGAGCGGTCGCAATTTTCGTTTGATCGTTACCAAACTCGATATTAAACGTTTTATGTAAAAATAAAGATCAGGTTCGTTAATGACTGAAATCGGACCAGTGGGAAGGGGGTTAGGAGGGGAGGATTTTCGAAAATTCGAAATATCCCAGTTATTATACGTCGCATCGAAAAATGATTATTAACCGAGATATTTGCATTTTTTCTGTTTTCAGCTTCTGAGATGAGTTCGGCTGATCTCGGATCTAGTCGTGAGTTTCCGTCAAGAGCTAGTTCGGGACGTTCCCGTAACTGTTCGGCTCTGTATACTGAAATTTCTCTATTGTAAAACTTCACGTGGGAAATCTGCTTAGTTTACGCAGCCCCTGCTTGGCGGACTTTTATTTTACCCCCAAGGTTGTCTTGTTTTTATAACTATAGACCACAAAACTAATGGCCACTAACTAGTTTGCACATTCTACTAGATACCTGGGCATACGAGCATAAAATAAAAGACCATCCCCCAGGAACTGCGTAAACTAAGCAGATTTCCCATGTGTGTCACGTTTTGCAATTATCTTAAAAAAAATTCAATGAGAACAATATTTGGTATTTATGCTTCAAATAATGTGATTCATAATATAACAGCTTATTGTTATTATGACATGAGCAATAGGGGGGGGGGAGTTTACTGAAGGTCAAAAATGCAAATATCTCTGTTAATAATCAAGATAGTGAAAATACGTACATAACATTTATAGAACATTATATTTGCAATAAGATTGGCTCTATACAATTTTTCTATACGATACGGTAACGGAGATATTTCGAATTTTCGAAATTCCTCTCCTCTAAATCCCCCTCCCACTGGTCGGATTTCAACCATTAACGATCATGATCTTTTTTTTTTTTACATAAAACGATTAAATATCGAGTTTGCTAACGATTAAACCAAAATTGCGACCGCCAGAGGGGTAACACACACACACACACACACACACACACACACATAATTTTGAATGGACCTCATTTTCGTCATCTCCTGAGTAGGATCGATGGATATTTGAAGAAATTTTTTCGAAAATCGCGGCATGAGTACGACCTCAGTAGCTGTTTTCCCTTAAGGGAAATCCGCTAAAACTCCGTCTTCCAGAAAAAGTAAAAACTTGATAGAACTAACTAGGGGTAGATAAATATAAAAAAGGAAAGGGGTTGAGCTTAAGCGTTGTCCTTAATCTCACGTGGTAAAAAGTGTCGGGTTCGATTTCCGCTTGGGCAAATGGGAATTTATTTAGTGACGAACTCATTAAATAAAATTCTAAGTCCCATCCCGGCTATGAGAGGGTCGTAACCTGTAGATAACCCGCCCCAATGAGCCATATTATCAATAAGTGGACGTAAATAAATAATAATAAAGGAAAGCATTTTAAAGAAGTGGGGAAGATACTGGTTACTGACTAACACAAAAATACTTGGAGTAAAGCACCTAGACTTCAAGTAGCCAGAGTCTAAAAAGAGAAGAACTTCAATTGACACGGGCATAATGTCATGACTAGAACAGAACCCCCGATTAGTAAGATATCTAATACAACTTCAAACACATGCTTCCGGACTTCAGAAGACTTGTTTCCAAATAACTGACTCTACTTCTAATTTTCAGACCTACCTGCACTTCTACACATCTGATATCCAAATGGGTTAATACACAGCGCAACTAATTATGTAAAAATTAAATTCCACGAATCATTTGCTTCGGGAACGTTCTGGGGAACACGGGATTGAAGAGCACCATTCTACTAAGCAAACTACAATTTAATTTAGCTTTTAAATTTCTCCTTAAAAATTATGCTCCGCAGTCATAATTCATAAAATTGAAATGTTCGTTAACTGCCTTGCACGGTCAAAAGATTCATGGTTTCCTCATCCCCTAAGAGTGGAGCCTTATGTTTTAACAATGCCGATATATTCGTTTTTAGGAGTGTTATTAGTTTAATGACTGTTTGGAGGGTTGAGCGTTTGGTAAGGGATATTTGAATGCGAGACGTGCTCCAGGCATCCCCTGACATAAAGATGGCCAATAATTATGCCGTTGTGGGCACATCCTAGGTCATGACCTATAGCTCGGCTGGGGTAACCAGAGATCACGCTGCCCTCTATTGTACAATCATCGAGTTGTGGTATCACTTGGCCAACTTACCAGGCTATGATTGAAATTACAATTCCGTTTAGGTACAGCGTTTTCATTGCCTCGTCGTTAAAACTACCACAGACCAGCTAAAAGTTACAAACCCTCACAAGACTCAAGTTTCACAATAATTAAAATATACATGAAGCAAAATATATCTATGGTCCCACGCCATCTGCTTTAGTTATAAATATGGAATATTATCGATTAAATTCAAAAGTGGATATGGCGCAGAATCAACAGAACTATTGGACCCAAATGGAACCCAATGTGGAAGTACAAAGAAAGTTAAGTGAAAGCCTTAGAATGGCCATAGAGTAAAGGGAAATGAAACAACATGGACATATTTTAAGGCGTAACAGTTTCAACAGAAATGAATTTGAAGGTACAATTATTGGACATTCTGTAGCATGTAAAATACTACATACAGGCTATCGGTTTAGTAATACGACCCTTACGTAAAATACTTTTTACCTATGAACCCATTACATGCCCATTTTCAATCTTTGGCATAAACTAAATAAAAGTACAAGCTATAACTAGGAATATTTTGAAACTGTTAGAGGTGTAGTTTTCAAAATAATCAAAATTTTCTAGAGCGATTTCAAAAAGCCTGTCTGTAATTTGGAAAACGTTTGATATAAAAATTTAAAATTTGATATTTTTCTCATAAACAGTACCTACTAGCAGTATACAAAATTTCAGGAAGTTCTAAAATAGTGAGGTAGAAGGGGTGTGCTGAACTGACACGACCCAAACCTGAGATATTAAGAGCAACCCGTCGTAAAATATTACGTGGCATGATCTGATTGGTCATATTGCAAACCGATTTTTTTTTTTTTTTTTTAAATTTTTCGTACCTCGAATGGTAGGGAAAGAAAGAAGTGTAGAGATAATAGATTTTAAGTTAATTTCGAATCAATAATATGGGCATGAATTGTAGGATGTAATACAATGTAGAATATACACGAAGTGTTATTTAAATTTAATATAAATAATAATAAATTCAATGTGGGTAAATTACAAGAAATTAAATCCTCAGTATAAATGTAAAATAATAACAAATAATAAGAGAATGCAAAAAAAAATTAGGCTTTGGTGATAAAAGAAATGGTCAAGTTATCACATTTAAACGAAAGACAATATTATATAATAATTAAATTTTCTTACTTCTGCACCAATTGAACCGAGATAAAAACAACCATTTAAACGATAATTTTCATGACCCCACAAACATAGCAGAGCATGAAACTATTACATAAGAACACAAAAGAACGCAGACAGGACATACTAAAAACATGGAAATACATAAACAAAAGACATTCATATATAGAGAAATCATCAATGACAAGCAAAACACTAGTTCAGACAAAATGTTTAAGCCTCTGAGAACATTACAAAAGAAAAAAAAAAGATTCCTCCAAACAGGCAGTCGGACTACAGCAGGCAGACGAAAGGACGAAGAGTATGAAAAAGGTTCATTACATTTGTATTATATATTTTAAAAAATAGTTATGTACATATATAATAAAAAAATACGATAAATACACATTAATAGTAAATATAAGATACTTCTTCCAAAGTCCCAACACGACATGAGAGGGAAGATCTAAGTGCAGTTAAGACGACATTTAAAGGGACAGCTAATCCCTTACAGACATGTAAAAAACTACGTGATGAGATCAACAAACTTCCTCAAAATGAAGATGAAGGAGGCTCAGCTTGGCCGTGTGAGTTAAGGCTTTGGCCTTATTTGGTGACGGGCTCATTAAATAGATTCCTTAGTCCTTGGCTAGAAAAGGGTGGTGACCTGTAGATAACCTCTCTCAGTTACCCATAGTAGCATAATGTAGACGTAAATAAATAAAAAAAAAAGTCCGTCACGCAGGGGCTGCATTAACGAAGCAGATTTCCCAAGTGCGCCACGTATTTGCATTTATCTCAAAACTAAAAAGTTCAATGAGATCAATATTTGGTATTTGAGCTTCAAATAATATACTTCATAATATAATAGAATATTGAAAATATGAGATGAGTAGGAGTGGGGGCTTTACAGAATACTGAAAACTAAAAAATGCAAATATCTCAGTAAATAATCAAGATAGTTAAAATATGTACATAACAACATTTGTAGAACATTACATTTGCAATAAGATTGATTCTATAAATTTTTTCGATCCTATGCATAATAACGGAGATATTAAGAATTTTTGAAACTCTCCCCTCTAAACCCCCCCCTTCCCCCCAGTCTGATTTCAGCCATTAACGAACTTGGTCTTTCTTTTTGTACACAATGATTATATATCAAGTTTGGTAACGATAAGACAAAAATTGCGACCACTAGAGCGGTAACAGACAAATATATATATATATATATATATATATATATATATATATATATATATATATATATATATATACAGTTTTGAACGGATCTCATTTTCGTCATCTCCTGTTTAGGATCGATGGACATTTGAAGAAAAAATTCGAAAATCATCATGAGTACAACCTCAATAGCTAATTTCCCTTAAGGGAAATCTGCTAAAATGAAGATAACAAACCTCAGTAGAATAAAGGACTATGGAATCGCGCCTAAAGCACAATTCCACGTGAACTCCACGATCAGCTAGTAATGACGGCATCTACAGACAGGTAAGACAATAAAACATATTTAAATAACAAAAATAACGAACACGAAAGTTGTCCAGTGCTTTGTTTTTGTGCCACCTGAAAAGCACTTAACGCTCAATAAAACCGGGTGAACGATACAAACTATAAATTGGTTTCTGGGAATTCATTATTATTTAATTAGACTAGTGTATGAAGAACAGCAACAAAGTGAATATTTATTAATTCCCATTTGCCCAAAGAAAAGGATAAGATTAAAAAAGATTCAGGTTATATTGGATAAAACCTCCATGGAACTCCCACGGTTGCTGTGGGATTCGAACCGTCGTTCTGGTCACGTTGTTCTCATAAAGAGCAATCTCCTTTGATGAAGCACCATCCGCTTTCGAAATTTATAAATCAAGTGTCGTGGCCCTCACAGGCTCCCATCATTTCGTTTTAATAATACTTTTTCTTTCTTATGCCCATTGAAGGAAGACTAATCAGGAAGAGGAATTTGCTTAAAATTTATCATTGGCAATAAGAAATGACTGACAATTTGTTTGGTATCAAATCACAATTGCCCAAGCAAAAATATTAATAAATTATCAGTTTGCGTTTACTTTTTACTGTGTGTTATTCTAATTGAACAAATGTGTTAATTAAAGTTTGTGAGGTTAATGGAATTTAACATAGTAACAGTTCCTCTCGACTATTTCATCGAAATGACAATTAAAATAGACAAATGGGAATATATTTTTTTCCCGAGACGTGAAACGTTTCAAGTTTTATTTTCACTAGATTTTTAATAATTCAAAACTTCACAGGAAATGTTACAATTATTATGGGCCATAAAAAGGGATGAGACTACGTAAGCAAAAATCACAGTAAGAAGAGAGCCTCTTCATTTAAATAGATAAGATTTACTATTATTAGTTTTTTATTTTTATTTAATTCAAAATGCTATTCAATAAAGAAAACGTTAATGTTGAGTTTCAGTGACTTTACATTTTGATACTCAACTCCAGGAGTTAAAGGGAGAAAAATAGCTTAATATGTTGATATAAAATGTACAATACACTATAGTCTCCCAAGGCATTATGAATAATTACGTAATGATACGTATATATGTAATATGATGTAATGATTGCCCGCCTTTTTTATGCCTTCATAACAATTTTTCTATATGGTTATTACTTATTTACAACATAACATATGCAATTGTTGGAAATAAAATATGTGTCTCGAAATCGCAGTCATTCCTGAAATAATGTTTTTGGGTTATTGACATTTCTAAATTACTAAAGTCTTCATGATTCAATTATTATTGTGTCTGACATTAATTAATTCTTAATAAATTATTTACGAATTATGTCAAAATATCCATTCATTAATTATTGGTGACAGTTGAAATTGGTGAAGATGTGCAGCTCAAGAAGGACTATAAAAAGTCCGTCTTACGGAGGGGCTGCGTTAACTAAACAGATTTCCCTCGTGCATTTATCACAATATTTGCATTTATCTGAAAACGTAAAAAATCAATAGGAACTCTTTGGTATCTAAGCATCACATAAAGTGCTTCATAACAAAATAGAATATTGTTAATATGGGATGAGTAGGAGTGGGGGCTTACTGTTGAGCGAAAATTAAAAAATGAAATATCTCAGTTAATAATCAAGATAATGAAAACATGTACATGACTACATTTATAGAACATAACATTCGCAATAAGATTAAAATCATCCTCTCTAAACCCCCCCCCTCCCCCTGGTCCGATTTCAGCCGTTAACGAACTTGATCTTTATTATTTTACAAAAAACGGCTAAATATCGAGTTTGGTAACGACTAAATAATCATCGGGACCGCTAGAGCGGTAACAGACAAATATATATATATATATATATACAGTTTTGAACGGACCTCAATGTCGTCAGTTACTAGCATCGAAGGACATTTGAAGAAAAATGTCGAAAATCGCGTCATGAGTACGACCTCAATAACTGATTTCCCTTAAGGAAAATCTGCTAAAAGTCCGGCAAGCAGCAGCTGCCTAACCTAGTCATAGCATGCAAGAAATCTTACTTGATGTCATCACACACCGAATATGCTTGTATCTCAGAGTATAATGGTCTCTTGAAAATACTATTTGATGTATAAGATTAAAATAAAGTGGGTCCCGATGTAACACCTTATTCTTGATATGGCTTACATAAGGATAAAAACTAAATAACCAAATATCACCGTTAATCATGAAAGAAGAACTATATATGTAGATTTATAGGCAATTTATTTTGCAATAAGGTAGGTTATGTACACTTCTGTTTCGATGTATAGTATTGGAGATATATCAAATTTTCGAAATTCCTCCACTCTAACCCCCGCCCCCTTTGCCGATTTCTGCCGTTGACGAACTTGATGGTTTGTCTAGTTTGGTAACGATAAAAAAAAATTGCGACCGTTAGAGCGCTAACAGACAAATGTGTGAGTGTCTGTATATATATATATATATATATATATATATATATATATATATATTGGCCTCACATTTTTTCCATCTCCTGGGTAAGATCGGTGAATTTTAGAGGAAATTTGTCTAAAATTGCGCCTTGACTTTAATCTCAAAACTCCTCTAATGAAAACTGCCTATAGGAGAACCGATTTTAACATAAATCGGCTAGAACGCTGCTACCTTTGGGGTTATAACTTTAAGGTTGGCGAGTTCGTCAGTAATTAAAATCTGTTGTCTTGTATGGCCCAAACTCGCATTTCTAATCTCACCGGAGTATAAATAGGAATTTCTTGTAGCTTAAGGTACTGTTGTTTCGCAGTTTACGACACTTAATTAATTCGCAAGCGCACAGTACATGACCATCAAAAAGGAAAATTGAGCCTGGTCAATGAAGTTTAGTAGAGGCATTGCTGAAGGAAGTCAATGAAGCCATACAGGGCCAGGGGAGTCACCAATGATCACCGTGAGAGTCACTTTAACCCTATTGCATCACTCTTCTGTTATTATTTACAAACGTACAAGAATTTCAAATTGAAATTAGTTTAGGCCACAGACGTCTGCTCAAAGTTAAAAAAATATTAACTTAGTATACATAGTTATATATAAAATATTAATAAATTATCACTTTGCGTTTACTTTTCACTGAATGTCATTCTAATTGAGCAAATGTGTTAATTAAAGTTTGTGCGGTTAATAGAATTAACCATAGTAACAGTTCCTCTTTACTATTTCATCGGAATGACAACGGATTTTTTTTTTTTTTGAGCCGTGAAACATTTCTAGTTTTATTTTCGCTAGATTTTAATAATTTAACTCCTACTGAATTATGTTAACCAAATGTTTCGTCACATTTTATTTTAAACTATTTCATTTGAAAGTGGTATAAGATTTCTCCTTTCCAAAGCATTGGATCAAAAAAGGTCCGACACACAGGCGCTGCGTTAACTAAGCTTATTTCCCACTTGCGGCACGTATTTGCATTTATCTCAAAACGTAAAATTTCAATGACAACCATATTTGGCATTCAAACAATGTGACTCGTAATATAACAGCTTATTGTTAATATGACATGAGTAGGAGTGGGAGTTTACTGATGGCTGAAAACTAAAAAAGGCAAGTATCTCGGTTAATAATCAACACAGTGAAAAAACCTGCATAATCGAATTTATAGGAACTTGATGGTTTGTCTAGTTTGGTAACGATAAAAAAAAATTGCGACCGTTAGAGCGTTAACAGACAAATGTGTGAGTGTATGTGTGTGTATATATATATATATATATATATATATATATATATATTGACCTCACATTTTTCCCATCTCCTGGATAAGATCGGTGAATATTAGAGGAAATTTGTCTAAAATTGCGCCTTGACTTTAATCTCAAAACTCCTCTAATGAAAACCAGCTATAAGAGAACCGATTTTTCCATAAATCGGCTAGAACGCTGCTACCTTTGGGGTTATAACTTTGAGGTTGGCGAGTTCGTCAGTAATTAAAATCTGTTGTCTTGTATGGCCCGAACTCGCATTTCTAATCTCACCGGAGTATAAATAGGAATTTCTTGTAGCTTTACAGCTTAATTTATAGAACATTACATTAACAATAATATTGGTTCTATACAATATTTCGATCCGACTTATAATAACTGGTCCGATATCAGTCTTAACTAACTTGATCTTTATTTTTACATAAAACGATTAAACAAAAATTGCCACCGCTAGAGCGATATTTTTCTAAAATCGTGCCATAAATACCAACTCAATAGCTGATTTTGGTTTAGGGGAATCTTCTAAAAATATCAAATTTTATTTTACTTTTTCTCACAACCAAAAAGAGGACTACACAAAATGTTTGTATCTCTGATACGTACGAAGAAATTTGCATTTTTATTTTCGATCTACTCTAACCCCCCCCCACCCACCCCCGCAGTCGATTTCAATCAAAAGAGGAGGCGTACAATCAGGCTTTGGAACAATCATAAATAAAAAATTTTAACATTCTAAGGGTAACATTTAAGTCTTTAGAGAATTATGCGAAGTCAGAATACCGAAAATGTTCGCTATTAAAATACTCCTTTTACTTCGTACAAGAAAATAAAAATATATTAAAAAAAAACAAAAAAAAATAATTATTTTCTGAACTCCTTTAGGCTCTTATAGTGTTTGAACTTTTACACATACAGATACTTATTAATTGGGGGCTCAGGTTCGCCGTGCGAGTTAGGGCGTAGTTCCTAATCTCGCGTGGTAGACCTGGAGTGGCAGGTTCGATTCCCGCCCTGGGCAGTAGAAATTTATTTAGCGACAGACTCACTAAATAAACTCCTTGAGCCCACTCTGGCTAGAAAGGGTGGTAAACTGTAGATAACCCTTATTATTTATTGTTCTTCTTTCAGCTTTATATTGAATAATGACATTTGTGTTAATTCGAATATAAGAATACAATGTAATTGTGCTGCGCCAAATTTTTCTTTCATGTGCATTTTTACAGTAAAATGTATTTTGCAGGTTACTAATTTTATAACGTTCTAATAACGAAAAGATGAATCAAATATAAATAACAAGGCTTGTAAAAAGGAATATAAATATAGTATTCGAGTACAGAGATATATATGCAATTACAAAACTTTTATACTCTAAATATTAAGTAAATTTGAATTGGCAGGATATATATTATTGCTCATCTAACTCATAATCCTAATTCAGAGAATGTGTTCAACACAGCAATTAAGTATTAAACGACCCTTAAGAGAATGAATAAGGAACTAGTTTACAAGGAAGCTGAAGTATATATTAATTACGGATATTGCTTTTTGAGGTAATTTCTCGGAAATTTAGTTGCAGGGGAATATTGAAGAGAGCTGTTAACAAGATGCTAAAGAGCAAAACACTCCCCCTTTTTTGATAGCGTCGAAGAAGATTAAACTCACAAATAATGAGGTTGCTTTGCCGTTTTAAAGCAATGTATAAGGCTCTTGACTACAAAGAAAAAAACCTGTTTGGCTTTTAGTATTTTTTAGTAGATATAAAATATTTATTTTCAATTAATTTTTTAAAGTATTGTTTTCATAAACTGTAAATATTTACGAAAATTATTAGAAGGAAGAAAACACAGATAATCATAATAAAAAGCAAATTAGGCTGATAGTATTATACCACTACGTTGATAAAGCGTTTCAGTATACCTTAATATATTTCAATGAAAAATATTTTGAATTTTGTTAAAAATTTTAATGTAAGTTTATAGAGAATGAATGTTTGAGTATGAGTGCGTACAAGTATATAAACTTATGGATAATCCAAAATGTTTAATGTCACCCATTCCTAATTGTATTTATTATCTCAATTTTGTTTTATTTTACAATATTTTTTTAGACATATATTTCATTTTCGTATTTTATTTTTAGGAATTTAATGAATGATACATTTAGCAGTGTTGCCTCGTTACGGGGCTCATCTAAAAAAAAAAAATGTTTGTACTAGCAATAAAAAAGCATCTTATTGGTGTTTATTTAAACCAAACTGTAAATATACAATAGTGATACTATTTTTATAATTAAAAACATATTTCCTCTATTTTCGTAAATTTATGCATCATTTTCACGAAAAGGAAGAAGAAAATTATTACGGAGCTGTAATTGAGTGAATATAGAGCGTTAAAATCAAGGCCAAATTACCAGTGGTGCACAACAAACTAAACGAACCCAATTTATTTTCGCTAGGAAGAGCAGTCTGTGATGATAGGATTTATAGAAAGTTGACAGATGAAGACAATACTAAAAGGCATTATATACTTGAGAAAGTCGACCAGACAAATGTAATTAATTCTATTCACAATCAATCCTTTCTTATCGATATAATAATGGGACACATTAATAACGGTAATATTTATCGATTATGGTGAATATTAGCAGATTTCCCTTAGGAGAATTCAGCTATTGAGGTCGTACTCATGACTCGAGTTTCGAAAAATTTCTTCAAATGTCTAACGATCCTACCCAGGAGATGACGAAAATGAGGTCCGTTCAAAATTATATATATATATATATATATATTTGTCTGTCACCGCTCTAGTGGTCGCAATTATTGTTTGATCGTTACCAAAATCGATATTTAACCGTTTTATGTAAAAAGGCAGATCAAGTTCGTTAATCGCTGAAATAGTACCAGAGGGAGGGGGGGGGGGTTTAGAAGGGGGGATTTTCGAAAATTCAAAATATCTCCGTTATTATGCATCGGATCGAAATATTGTATAAAACCAATCTTATTGGAAATGCAATCCCCTATAAATGTTGTTACGTGCATTTTTTCACTATCTTGATTATTTACTGAGATATGCATTTTTTAGTTTTCGGTCTTCAGTAAAGCCCCACTCTTACTCATGTCATATTAACTATATTCTATTATGTTAAGAAGCACGTTATTTGAAGCTTAAATACCAGATATTGTTCTCATTAAACTTTTAGGTTTTGAGATAAAAGGAAATAAGTGGCGCACGTGGGAAATCTGCTTAGTTAACGCAGCCCCTGCGTGAGGGTCTTTTAAGTATAATAGATATTTCGTTCGTGAGCTATCACATGCTCATAGGCACGCACCTCATGCACAAATAAATATTTTCCCCTTACAAAAACTTGAAAATGTATTGAGACTAAATTCTGAAATGTTTAGGAAAGGTGGATGGGGGCTTAAAAAACATTGTGCCCCCGGAAAGGTCATGAAAGGAGTGAGTGCAATGGGCGGCGGAGGCCAGGTGCAGTGTTTCCCTAGCTGGCACTCAGCTGTTTGAGTGCTCCACAGCAGATGTGTTCAGCTGTTAATGGACTCAGGAGGGGCAACACTCTTTTCAACTTGCCTAGAGCCTCTTCACTTCATTATTGGACGAGCCATTGACAAGATCCAGGTAGCCTTTACCTTTTCCTCCAACCTACAACTCCTCAGCCATTCCTCAAGGCTCCTCCTATTGTCAAACACACTTGGCCCTTAACCGCCACAAGAGGCTGCTCCAGGGTCAGAGGCACAAATCTCTTTCCCCGGCCTTTATTGGTGGAATCTTAGGAATAATAATCGTATAGCAGCGTAACGCCTAAGATATTTCTCGTAAACAAGAATCCATCACAGGAAATCTGCTCAAAAATAAAAAGTCCGTCACGCAGGGGCTGCGTAATCTAAGCCGATTTCCCACGTGAAGTTATACAATAGAGAAATTTCCATACGAGAGCCGAACAATTACGGCCGAAGTAACTTTTGGTGGGAAACTCACACGTCCGTTATTGGCCCACATTTAATAAAAATGCAAATATCTCGGTTAATAGTCAAGATAGAGAATAAATGTATCGAACAGTATTTATAGTAAATTTAATTTGCAACACGATTGGTTCTATACAATTATTTGATCCGACGTATGGTAACAGAGATATTTCGAATTTTCGAAAATCCCCCCCTCTCCCACTGGTCCGATTTCAGCCGTATCTATAGATTGGTTCGCATAATTTTTCGAGAGGGAGGCGACTAAATTCAGAGAAATCATTATGTAAAAAACATAATCTACACAACAGGGATTTTAATGTTTTAAAGTCCTTGAACATTTATAAATCGATGAAATATAATAGGAATTCCAGAGATAAAAAAGGACTTCGAGAATGCTCCCATCATTCAGCAGAGAGAATCTTATTGTCAAACACAATTGGCCCTTAACAGCCATTCAACTTGAATAAAAGCCCTTTTTACTAGGTTTTATTTTGATTGGAAATACGTACATCGGGAATAAAATTTCTTTTGGTCGGAAGTACAATACAATCCTTGAAAAAGCCTCTATGAATGTGTTCAACATGAAAAAGTCCGTCACGCAGGGGCAGCGTAAACTAAGCAGATTTCCCACGTAAAGTTTTACAATAGAGAAATCTGCCTAATAATAACAGTAGTAGGAAGATATCTCTAGACCTATTCACGAGGGACACATAGCTCCAGAAACGGCCGCACTAGCTCTCGGTGGATAGTGCCGAACAACTACTGCCGACCACACACACAATACAAATGCAAATATCTCGGTTAATATTCAAGATAAAGAATAAATGTATATAACAATATTTATAGTAAATTTAATTTGCAATAAGATTGATTCTATACAATTTTTAGATCCGACGCATAATAACGGAGATATTTCGACAGATTTCCCTCGTGCATTTATCACAATATTTGCATTTATCTGAAAACGTAAAAGTTCAATGAGAACTATTTGGTATTTAGGGATCAAATAAAGTGCTTCATAACCTAATAGAATATTGTTAATATGGGATGAGTAGGAGTGGGGGGTTACTGATGAGCGAAAATTAAAAAATGAAATATCTCGGTTAATAATCAAGATAATGAAAACATGTACATGACTACATTTATAGAACATAACATTCGCAATAAGATTAACATCGAAAATTCTCCCCTCTAAACCCCCCCTCCCACTGGTCCGATTTCAGCCGTTAACGAACTTGATCTTTCTTTTTAGATAATACGACTAAATATCGAGTTTGATAACGATCAAACAAAAATTGCGACCGCTAGTGCGTTAACATATATATATATATATATATATAAATCTATATATATATATATATATATATATAATTTTGAACGGACCCCATTTTCGTCATCTCCTGGGTAGGATCGATGGACATTTGAGGAAATTTTTCAAAACTCGCGTCATGAGTACGATCTCAATAGCTGATTTCCCTGAAGGGAAATCTGCTAAAAGCCACGTAGATGCTAGAAGCTACATAAGCTAAGAAGATTTGTATACAGACGCTGATTAGGCATTTACACTGACTTATCGATTGGATTGTAACATGAGTGACTTTGAAAGACTAAGATCTCTCACATTACATATTTCTTCCTTAGTAAGGATTCGATGAAAACCAAGATGGATATTAAATACTGGTATATATAAAATTATTGAGACACACGCAAGCGAGGATCTACTATTTGCAAGCATCTAACACAGTAAAAGATCAAAGATGACAATATTTCGTATTTAAGCTATGAATAAAGTGGCTCCAGATACAACAGCTTATTGTTAATATTGCATGAGTAGGGGAGGGGGTTACTAAAGATCAAAAACAAAAAAACTCAAATATCTTGGTACATAATCAAGATTATGAAAAAATATACATAACAACATTAAAAGATCATTAAATTTACAACATGATTGGTTCATCCATGACGAACTTGATATTTACTTTTACATAAAACTTATAAATATCGATTTTGGCGCCGTTCAACTTAAAATTTGGCTTTAAGATGTATGTGTTTGTGTCTATATATATATAGTTTTGGACAGACCTCATTCCGTAATCTCCTGGGTAGGATGGATGGACATTAGAGGAAATTATCTGAAAATCCCGTCATGACTACAACCTCAATATCATCATGTTTAACAAAATTCTGCTGAAACTTAGGTCTGATGAAAAAATAATTATAATAAAACATAAAGTTCATCAGAAGAGACGTAATATTTTCCCAATCTGTCGATCCACAGTTGAGTACTTTAAGCCGCCAAAAGTTATTAATTCTTGTTTTTAAAATAATTCTATTTCCATCTAGCCGTCACTGGGAAAACTAGCAGAGGGCATCAGAGGACCGAACGAGGTAGCAAGAAAATTCGGGTTCAACTTGTTTTGACTGAAACTTTATTACAAGTATAAAAATATCCAATAAAGTCGTAATTAATTACAGTGGTGTAATCAGTCTCATAAAAATAACACCGAAAACGAAAATGAAACTCGTCATTCTTTTATTTCATTTTTATTTATTATTCTGGAAAGAAAAAAAAAAGGAATGAAACAATTAGAACTGAACAAATAAAAAGAACATAAAAGGTAAATAATAGCCTGATAAATTAATCGAAAAGTTTATTTTGCGCTTAAAGGGTGAAGGAGAAACTTAATTAAACTCCATTTGAGAAAGTAGGTAATGAAAAGAAGGTTATATTACTGTTAGGAGTATAAGTTTTAGTTATTATGACATTACAAGCAAGTAGTTTAGTATTCATAATTATCTCATTAATAATTAAGTATCATGAACAGGTTTGAACGGATTGACGTTTTCCAAGGAGTTGGAATAAGGGAATGAATTCCAGCCAGAAACTTAAGCGAATAATGGCCTTCAAAACTAAGCTATTTCATGACGTAGGTGTAGTTCCACTCAAGACAATATATATATATATATATATATATATATATATATCTATAGATATATATATATAATATAAAATTGTAACCTCTGTCTGTACATTGATTTTTTTTTCGCGGAAAATTTCACGATAACTTTTCGTTTTTAACATGGTCATAGACACCATAACTGCATTTTGTTTCTTTGGTGTCTGTTTGTTTGTAATGTTTGTTTGTTTGTTTGTTTATTTGTTTGTTTGTTGTTACCTTTTCACGCATAAACGGCTGAAACCGATTTTATTGAAACTTAGTATGTGTATTATTACTAACCCAACTTAGACTTTAGGCAATATTAATATTCTCTGAGACGAACAGGAGTGGGGGTTTTAAGGGAAGGCTGAAATTAAAAAATAGCCGATATGTCGTTTCCTATTGCTTTTACAGCAAATATGCACCATAACAAAAGTTGTTTTATTTTGTTAGTAGAGTAACTTTTGTTATATGCACTATATTCGTATACCGAAGTATAAAGGCGTTATACGCTAAAAAAATTATAGCGGGAGACAACAATTTTAGTTGGCACAAAAGACTCAACCGAACTAAATAAAACACTCAGTATGAGTATTTGCACTATCGATTCCTTATAATTAAGCTATACTAACATTTCTAGGGACGGGCAGGAGTGGGGCTTATAAGGGAGGCCTGAAATTAATAATAATGATATTTCGTTTCTTATTGGGGTTTCTGTCAAAATATGCACATAACAAAAGTGGTTTATTTTGTTATTTAGAGAAATTTGCCCTCAACACTCTCTTTTCAATATGAACTACCAGGTACACCACCTGGAAAAATTAATTTTAATGTATGTTAATATTTTGTCATTAATAATTCAAATCTAAGCACAATGCACAGGAAACGGGAAATAAGACAATATGGAGGACAGTGAAGTCTTACATAAAAAATTAATTTTATTATTAAAAAATCCGACGTGTATCAACCCGCATAACACTGGGACGGGTAAATGTCAAAATATTGTGCAAAGTCAAGCCTTGCCAAAAAAAAAATATCATCACCATTCAGCCTCAAATGAATTCCCGGGCGAAGCCGGGTATATGAGCTAGTAATGTATATATATATGTATATATATATATATATATATATATATATTAATTTTGAAGAAACCTCACTTTCGTCATCTCCTGGATAGGATCGATGGACATTTGAAGAAAATTTTTGAAAATCGTGTCATGAGTACGACCTCAAGAGCTGATTTCCCTTCAGGGAAATCGGCTAAAAAGTCCTGAGCATGTTGGAGGCAAACGTTTAGGGTTACCGAGAGTGAAAAACTCTCTCCGCGCTCATTATGATACTTGAGAACTGAAAGGTTATTTGGCAATTGGTCTTATTACGAATATGTACTAAGTCATTTGGTGGCATTACTGTTGTAATCCTCTGAAAAGCTATTAAGCATAAAGTCAAATACATCTTGTAATTTATCTATGATTAGAACTGGTATTTCAGATTATTGAAATTTTTTATTTATGAAAATAAAAAAAAATCGTGTAAATAAGAATTCAGTGAGGAATTGAAAAAGGTTTTCATCCCTAGCATGAAGGGCTGCTCGGTAGGATGACTCCTCCTGTTGAAGCAGATTACCCTTAAGGGAAATCAGCTATTGAGGTCGTACTCATGATGCGATTTTCGAAAAATGTCTTCAAATTTCCATCGATCCTACCCAGGAGATGACGACAATGAGGTCCGTTCAAAACTATATATATATTTGTCTGTAAACACTCTAGCGGTCGCAATTCATATTTAATCGACACTAAACTCGGTATTTAATCGTTTTATGTAAAAATAAAGATCAAGTAGGTTAACGGCTGAAATCGGACAAGTGGGAGGGGAGTTTAGAGGGGGGATTTTCGAAAATTCGTCACATCTCCGTTACTATACCTCGGATCGAACAATTGTATAGAACCAATCTTATTGAAAATTAAATTTACTATAAATATTGTTATATACATTTATCCTCTATCTTGAATATACACCGAGATATTTGAATTTTTATTAAGTGTAACGGACGAGCTATGGTCGCTTCTAATTGTTTCCGCCGAAAGCTAGTTCGGCCGTTTCCGTAGCTGTTCGGCACTCGTATGGAGATTTCTCTATTGTATAACTTTACGTGGGAAATCTGCTTAGTTTACACAGCCCCTGCGTGACGGACTTTTAGCAGATTTCCCATGAGGGAAAACAGCTATTGAGATCGTACTCATGACGCGATTTTCAAAATGTCCATTGGGCATACCTAGAACATGACGAAAATGAGGTCCATTCAAAATTATATATATATATGGTATGAGCACAACCTCAATAGCTGATTTCCTCTAAAGAAAACCTGCTATAAAGGAACCGATTTTTCCATAAATCGCCATGCAATTAATACGAAATTTGACTATTGAAGTAAAAAAGGTCTAGTGGATATGACCAATATACTTTTTCGACCTACCACGTTTAAAAAAAATTAAGATGGTATTTTAGATTATTTTTAGATCTTACCGATCTTAGGATTTCAGAGATATAATACGTTTTACAGAGTGGAGAAATACTTTTCTTTAAAAACAACACATGGCCAAAATTAACATAATTTGTGATGTCTGAGTATATTTTTTCTATGGATAATTTGTAATAAAACGGAAATTTAGTATGGTTGACTTTAGAGAATGTTTGGTATTATATTTAGTTTCAAGATTCCTGAATGCAAATGTTTATTTCAAATGGAGTAGATTACCGTAAGTTTTTTTTCTTTAATCATGTTTTTATTTAAGAGTGATTCTATTGATTTTCTTAAGTTCTATTCTATTATTGGTTATGTGTTCGCGCATAGTAATGGAATGGGTTATGATTTGCAATAGTTTGCATTTGTGTGTTTATGCCAATTTTGACAGCTGTATTATCAGATGCTACTGTTCTAACCCGCCTTTCCTCTAATAGCATCCACACATAATCTTTGAGGCCTCTTCAGTTTTCTGTTACTTCCAGGCCCAAAAATATTTACAAATACATTTCTGAACGTTAACAACATACTAGACTCAACTAAATAAAAATATTTGCAGCAATAAAATAATAAGGATACCTACGACAGTCAATTTTAAAATTGTCTCCATGTTACTAAAGAATAAAAATTAATTAATTAAGGAATTCATTACCCTGAATGCACAGAATAATTCTATTAGTTGATCCATAACCACATCCTATCCATCCAAAATAATTATTTTGAGAAATTATTAGCAGTCATAAGAAATAACAGTATTATAATATTTCATTTTATCACAGATATCAGCAAAGTTGTTATTCAAATAGTTTTACATTTTATTTTATATATATATATATATATATATATATATATATATATATATATATAAATGAATGTTTGTCTGTATGTCCTTTATAGACTCGTAAACGGCTGAACCGAATTTTATGAAACTTGGTATGTATATTACTACTTACCCTGCTTAGGTTTTTGGCTATATATATATTCTCTGAGATGAACAGGAGTGGGGGTAATAAGGGAGGCCTTAAACTAAAAATAGCGATATTTCGTTTCCTATTGGTTTTTCGGCAAATATGCACAAAACAAAAGATGTTTATTTCGTTATTTAGAGTAACGTTTGTTATATACACTTTTGTTGTGTATCAAAATATAAATGAGTTATACGCTAAAAACTATACGAATTAAACTACTCCGTATGTGTTTTGGTATTAACACCTCCCTAATTATAAGCTATACTAAAATTTCGAGGTGCGAACAGGAGTGGGGGTTGTAAGGGAGGTGTGAAATATAAAATGGCGATATTTCGTAATCTATTCATTTCTCTTCTAACGTGTATTTAACAAAAGATGTTTGTTTCGTTATTTAAAGTAACTTTTCTCATATGCACTTTTGCCATATAACGAAGTATAAATGAGGTATAAACAAAAACAGTAGACACGAAAGACTAAATCGAAATCAACGAAACTGCGTTTTTTTGACTATAATACGGGCTGGTGGTAACCTGTAGATGACCCTTCCCAATTAGCCTTAGTTGCAAAAAGTGGACCTTAATAAATAATAATAATATGGTAATCTATGATTATGTTATATATACAAAAATATACATGTACAGGAAACGGGTAATATAAAAATATTGCGTATTTTGTAGAATTATGTACATAATAAATACTTTTATTATTAAAATATCCCCTGCACGCCGGACTCGGGTGTAAATCCTAAGCATTGAGACGGGAAAATGTAAATATATTGTACAAAGTAAGGCCCCCAAAAAAATAACATCATCATTTAGCCTCAAATGATTTTCCGGGTGAAACCGGGTACTTTAGCTAGTTGTAATGTATATATTTCATAAAGATTTTCTTGTATTAAATATTGTTTATTTATTTTAGTGTATAATATTTAACTGATAACGTATGAATTGTTATCACTAGCTTTACTAAAACGGGTAAGAAAGGGCATTTGTAAGATTTATGTTCTTAGTGTGATATGCATAGGAAAACACGGATGTCGGGAAATTTGTCGGATTTTTCATATAACCCGATATCGTTGGCCCATCGAAGAAAGTGCACTCAAGGAAAATCTTGTGAGAGGAAGTGGTTATAGAGGGCTATAACTCAGTAGGTAAGGCTTTGGAGGGAAAATGGTTGTGTGGAAATTGTCTGGTCGGCTGCTCTTGGCGAGGTCCCAGGTCTTTAGAGGACTCGTTTGATTAGCATATGAGGTGGAAGGCACATCTATATCCCATCAACCATGAGAACGGCCTCCTATCTCCCTGCCACCTTTTTACCCTTCCTCTTTGGGAACACTCTAGCTTTAGCTCTTTGCCATGTCAATGGAGGCGATTCCACAGAATCAGACTTCCTCTGCGTCACGTGACTTTACAAACTGGAGTAAATGTCCCACGGTGCATTTAATCCAGAACATCAGGATAACTGGATCTAAGGATTTATAAGGAACTTCGTGACGGTACGAAACAATTGTTGGAGCCTTTTAGCAGATTTCCGGATAGTGAAATCAGCTATTGAGGTCGTACTCATGACGCGATTTTCGAAAGATTTCTTCAAATTCGCTCTAGCGGTCGTAATTTTTGTTTGACATTTACCAAACTCAATATTTAAACGTTTTATGTAAAAAGACAGATCAAATTCGTTAATGGCTGAAATCGGAAAAGTGGGAGGGGAGTTTAGAGGGGGGATTTTATAAAATTCGAATTATCTCCGTTACTATGTGTCGGATCAAAACATTGAATAGAACCAATCTTATCGCAAATTAATCTATATATATATAAAATTGTAACCTCTGTCTGTACATTGATTTTTTTCGCGAAATTTCACAATAACTTTTCGTTTCACATGTCATAGACACCATATCTGCATTTTGTTTCTTTCGTGTATGTTTGTTTGTTTGTTACCTTTTCACGCATAAACGGCTGAACCGAATTTTATGAAACTTGGTATGTATATTACTACTAACCCAACTTAGACTTTAAGCTATATTAATTTTCTCTGAGATGAACAGGAGTGGGGGTTATAAGGGAAGCCTGAAATTAAAAATAGCGATATTTCGTTTTCTATTGGTTTTTCGGTAAATATGCACATAACAAAAGTTGTTTATTTTGTTATTTAAAGTAACTTTTGTTATATACACTTTTGTCGTATACCGAAGTTTAAATGAGTTATACGTTAAAACTTTAGCGGGCACTAACGGCTGAACCGAACTTAACAAAACTCGGTATGTCAATTAGCATTAATTCTTCCATGATTATAAGTTATATTAAAATTTTTTGGTTCGAACGGGAGGGGGGTTATAAGGGAGGACTGAAATAAAAATTCACCATATTTACATGTATAAGAGACGGGAAATATAAAAATATCGAAGACTGAGAAGCCTTATCGAACAAATAATTCTATTATTAGCAAATCCACGGCAAAGATGGGTAACAATCCTAAACACTGGGACGGGTAAATGTCAAAATATTGTATAACCAACCCAGGCTTGGTGGGTGCCTACCAACTCAGGCTAAATTTCTGGCTGTATTAATATTCTCTGAGGCGAACAGGAGTGGAGGTTATAAGGGAGGCCTGAAATTAAAAATAGCGATATTTCGTCTCCTATTGGTTTTTCGACAAATTTGCACATAACTAAAGTTGTTTATTTTGTTATTTAGAGTAACGTTTGTTGTTACACTTTTGTCGTATAACGAAGTATAAATGAGGTATACACGAAAACTATGGAAGGGGTCAAGAATGTTACAGGACACGAAAGATTAAATCGAAATCAACGAAACTCCCTATTTTTGTCTATAACCTATATTAGCATTTTTAGGAACGAACAAGAGAGGATTTGTTAGAGAGCCATGAAATGAAAAATTGTTATATTTCGTTTCCTATTGTTTTTTTTGGCGGACGTGCACATGACAAAAGTTGTTTGATTTGATATTTAAAGTAACTGTTATTATATATTTCTTATCATAATTCAGTATTTTAGTTGGTGGCGTAGCAACGCACAAAGGGTACAGCTAGGTTTACTATAAATATTGTTCTATACATATTTTCCGTATAATGAGTATTAACCGAGAAAGATATTCTTTTTGATTTTTCTTGATACTTTATTTATATAGTATGAAAAATTAAATTATTAATTAACGCCCATTTTTTGCAACTAAGGCTAATTGGGACGGACTATCTACAGGTTACCAGCCTTTCCTAGCCAGGGTGTGACTAAGGACTATATTTAATGAATTCTGTCACTAAATAAATCCCTATTGCCCAGGCGGGAACTGAACTCGCCACTCTAGGTTTACCATGTGAGATTAAAGTCAACGCTTTAACTCACACAGCTAACCTGAGCCCCGTATGGAATATATCCCGAATAGTATGGCAATATTCCTTAAATATCTGAGGTTTTCTCATATCCGTATTTTGCCTATTAGAATATAAAAAAAGTTATCTCTTTTAAATCATAATAATCATAATTATATCATAGACCTAATTGTATTTTTATTCTATATGGATTGGCAAATGTTTCTATGTTTTAGATGTGTGGTTGCTGTCAGTTAGTAATTCTGTCATAACGTGGGGTATGTCAAGGTTTTTTTTTTCATTGCAGTCTGTCAATATGTGTTGTATGGTTAGATACTTGTTGCAGTATTTACATATAGAGTTATCTATGGTCAGAGAGCCTATGTGTCAGCTATGTGTGGCCGATCCTGAGCCTGGCAAGAACAACTTCCTCCCGTCTAGTACTCCTATGGCTCGATGGCCACTTCTTAATAGTACTTTTGATACTGTGGAGGTGGTTCTTTACTTCCATCCATTCTGTTTGCCCTTTGTTTAGGATTCGGTGGAGTATATGTCTCACTATGTCTTCGTATAATAAGTTTGTTTGTGTGTATTGAGTTTGTTGAGTAATTAGTTTAGCCCGCGGCTTTACCGGCGGTAGTCCGCTGCCCTACGAAGTCAAAGGTCCTCTTGTCCAGCCAATATAGGGTAATTGTATTTTGGCATGTTTGAATTTTATAAATTTATTCTGTAATGTTTAGAGATATTGAGTGAGTGATAAATGTCTCGGAGAGTTAATAATGAACTTAGTGAATCCGAACAAATCAGTGTTCCAATTCATATTAGTGAATATAACCAAAATGATTTCATATTTGTTTTGCCTTAAACCATTTGTAATTTCATTCATAACACTGATATACTATTTTTAGACCCGTTAATTGTTACATTTTGTGCAAACCGTATCTTAACACTTTTGTATAGTTCAAAGCCAAAAAAAATCACCTTAGCTTTATTTAAATAATTTTTAAGTTCCCAGCAGTACCTTATAAATTTCTGCAGTTTCTAACTGCCTCGGCTAGGAGAGATTCTTACTGGTATGGAGCATTCTGGAATTTCGTTTAATTATTTCAACTCTAGCTGTATACCGGTTTCTGCTGTCAAATACAATAGTTCACAGGTTAAAGATGTTTGTTTGTTGTTTTAAAAATATTCCTAACGGAGAACTTGATTTGAAAACTCTTCAATACAACTTCTAGCCACTTCTATAGTTGTAAAAATTATAAATGCATGTCCTAACTTTCTACTCCAACTTAAACGTGGTAGTTTCTTGTCACAAAAAAAAAATACCGTTAGTATTAGATACTTCAATGAAACTGGAGTTTCACATAGGAGTTATTGCAGAGTTTCCATTGAGTTGGTGTACGAGTATCCTAGGAGATTTACGCGTTTACTCGAAGCGGTCACTGAATTCCTCGGAAGGAGTTTGTGCAGAGAAGGGGCGAATACCGAAACTCCAAAGTTGCTCTAGCCCTGGAGACAGGAACGCGACACAGAGTTGTAGAATGGATTCCAAGCATAGTTACACCGGCTACTCCCAAAACAGGGTATCCGCCTCCATGCTACTCCCTTCTTCCGGCTAGCTATAAAACACCTGTTCCACCTGTAACTGTCCATCTTTCAAAAGTCCGTCACGCAGGGGCTGCGTAACAAAGCAGATTTCCCATGTAAAGTTATACAATAGAAAAATCTCCATAGGAATGCCGAACAGTTACGGAAACGGCCGAACTACCTTTCGGCGGAAACGAATAGAAGCGACCATAGCTCTATTATTACACTTAATAAAAATGCAAATATCTCGGTTAATTTTTAAGATTTCGAATTTTCGAAAATCCCCCCTCTAAACTCCCCCCTCCCCACAGCTGGTCCGATTTCAGCCGTTAACGAACATGATCTGTCTTTTTATATAAAACCTTGAAATATCGAGTTCCGAACATTGCGACAAAAATTGCGACTCTAGAGCGTTAACAGTCAAATATATATAATTTTGAACGGACCATATTTTCGTCATCTCCTGGTAGGATCGATGGACATTTGAAGAAATTTATCGAAAATCGCGTCTTTCCCCTTAAGAGAAATCTGCTAAAAAGACGAATAAGCAGGAAGTTCTTATCAAATCATAAAAGGTCCGCCACGCAGGAGCCGCGTAAACTAAGCAGATTTCCCACGTGAGATTTATAATAGAGAAATCTACATAATGGTAAGGCTTTAACATCACCGTGAATATTAAGTAAATAAATACGCTTCGATGTACACATTAGGCCAGTTTTCTTCTACAATACGTTCTGGGGAAAATATTGCATCGATTAAATTTATGGTCATTGGAAATTAAATCAAATCATCAGTAGGTACTTTTAAAAAGGCACCGTTTTCATTAGCAGATATAGTATTATCATTAAAAGTATTGCTAATCCGATTAGTTGACACAGGCAGAGGAAAACAGGGCTAACTATCTGTACATCCAGATTAATTCGTTTCTTTACCTCAAATAAATACGGTAACGAGAAATCTTTCAGACAATTTGAATAACCTTCCAACGAAAAGCGTCATAATCAAACAGGTCTGCCAGCCACTCAGAACTGAACAGATAGATAGAATTATTTTTCACAGGAAAGAAAAACAATTACTTGAATATATCAGAATTGAACATTTTAATTTTATTGAATACTATTTAATATATCTAGTAAGTAGCCCATAATTTATAATTTTTATCTCAACCACTAAAATTTTAGTAGTCTAAGAACAGAAGGAGGTGGGGGGGGTCAACAGAACGTATTAGCATAAATCTCACAAGTAGAAGTTCAATGAAAACAATATTTGGTATTCAACCTCGGAATGAAATGATTAATGATATAAGATCTTATTATTAATATAGCATGAGTAGGAGTGGGGGTTTAATCAAGGCTGAAAACTGAAAAATGCAAATATCTTGGTTATTATTCACGATAGAGAGTAAATGTATATAACAATAATTATAGTACATTTAATTTGTAATAAGATTGGCACAATACAATTTTTCGATCCGGCGTATGGTAACAGAGATATATTGAATTTTCAAAAGTCATCCCCTCCCACTTGATCTTTATTTTTACATAAAACGATTAAATATCGAGTTTGGTAACGATCAAAGAAAAAGTGCGACCGCTAGAGCATTAACAGACGTACAGTCACACACACACACACACACACACACACACACACACACACATATATATATATATATTATTTGGAACGCACATTTGTAGATTTTCGAAAATCATGTCATCAGACATGATAGCTGATTTCCCTTAGATAATAAGGTTATAATCAATATTTATGCCTCAGAATTTATCGATAAAATCAATACAATTTCAGCAAATTTTCCTTATAGGGAATCAGTTTAATTGGGTTGTACGCATGACGCGATTTTCAAAAAAGGTCTCCAAACGTCGATCAAGCTAATCCAGGAAATTAAGAAAATGAGGAACGTTCAAAACTATATAATACATATTTGTGTCATAAAAAATTTTGTTTAATTGGTATCAAACTCAGTACTTAAACGTTTAGTGTTCAGGTATCTCGTGTTATTGTTGTTGTCAATTGATCTTTTTAGTGATGATTTGCTGTCAGTTTATATTTCAATTTCCAGACAAAACTATTATAGTAAATATGTTCTAATAATTCAATATAGGCTTACCATATCCTAAATCATGTATACTGATCCAGCTAACTTACCTGTAAAAAAAAGAAAATGTATAAATTACACAAATGATTAAAACAAGAAAAAGAAATAATCAAGAATTAGGTTATAATAAAATGTCTCTAAGCCATTAACAATACATAAAATCCATACATCCATTTGAAACAATTGGTCAGATATTGATTGTGCAAGGCGACTGAAACAGTAAATACATACTTTTATAACAATAGTTGTTGAAGAAATTATAGAATATTTTATTGGAATTAACATAATACAACAGGTATTTACAAACAAACTTGCTACCAAACGATATGGGCACCAGAGTGAAACTTTTCCTGACCAGAAAATATAATTAGAATGATTCATAGTTCCTGCTATATTATTTTTATAATAATTTTCACATTGCGGAACTGCTGAATAATTGTAGTTGACCTGATATCAAATATCAGCCATACACGCATATTTACTGAACACAAAACTATATAATCTCATTTGAGGACATGAGGAAAAATAAATGGTACTACTAGCATATGAAAATAATTAATAGAAACTATCAAATTTCAATTTGAACAACGAAAACCCTAAAGTATTAAGTGGAGTTAAAATAGTAGCTGCTGCTGACGTTAGTAACTTTAAATAATATGGTTTCATAGATAACACGTAACGTTTATATTTATTATATCTCAGATTCTATGTTTGAGTGTGTATATACATACATACACACACACACACACACACACACACACACACACACACACACAAACACACACACACATATATATATATATATATATATATATATATATATATATATATAATCTAAAGTGTTATTCATATCAATGATTTAATGTAACTAACAAGGGTACCTAATACTGCTATAATACTACAATAAATAAATAACTAATACTGCTAATAATAATACAAATACAATAAATAAATAACTAATACTTCTAATAATACTACAAATACAATAAATAAATAAATAATTCTGATAATAATACTACAAATACAATAAATAAATAAATAATACTGCTAATAATACAGCAAATACAATAAATAAATAAATAATACTGCTAATAATATAATAATACTACAAATACAATAAATAAATAACTAATACTGCTAATAATACTACAAATACAATAAATAAATAACTAATACTGCTAATAATACTACAAATACAATAAATAAATAACTAATACTGCTAATAATACTACAAATACAATAAATAAATAACTAATACTGCTAATAATACTGCAAATACAATAAATAAATAAATAATACTGCTAATAATACTACAAATACAATAAATAAATAAATAATACTGACAATAAATAAATAAATTGTGAAGCTAAATAAATTTAATTCATAGGCTTCTTATTAGTTGAGAAATTGAAAATCGGATTTCCTGCAAGGAGGAAATCTGCTTAGTTAAGGCAGAATCTGCGAGACGTCTTTTATGTTCGTAGATTTACTGAAATCCCCACTTCCTCAAAAGAGAGTTTGACAATAAATCAATTTTCTGTTCTATAAGGACGTTCTTAATTTGTCTTAGACATAGTAAACAAATATATACCTAAAGTTATAAAAACAGGGGAAATGTAAAAGTGCATTGATGGTGAAATATACAATTTTTATTTTTAAGTGCTCCACAACGTGGAGGGTAATATTGTGAAAAATATACGTCATGGATAAGTAAAGTAAAAGTTCAAATCGCGAACTTATGTTTCTTTAAGGACACTCTCTATTAAAAACGTTTTACGAACACTATATAAAGCCGCTTACAGAAAAATTAACTTTTTACGGCAGTCATAAAGTGTTTAATCAGTAGCCTAAAGTTTCATCATTTCATTTTGAGCGGGAAGATAAAGGGCAATAAATGTACGAAGAGGCTTCCAGATACACCTCGCTTTAATGAAATTTTGTATTTTTACTTGTTTTTATTTTGTGAAAGCCATAATTTTTATTTTGCCGTAATTTCAAACTTCAAAAAGTAATTGGGGTGCATTCCTGCTATTACTGAAACTTCAATTAATAATATAGATACACCTTAATAAAAAAATAACTGAAAACTTGCAAAAGAGATCACAGCCGTTTGGGTAGATGGAATTCATTGCAATTATAATAATCAGCTACGTCAAAAGTGAAAAGTCCACTAATTGCAGGTGCCAGTGGGTGTTCAGTGTGTAAAATGCATTCGGTAAATAGTTTTGAACTAAGTTAAGCTTGCAGAGTATGATTATGTATGTTTGGTCAATTTATTTTTTATACCCCTTCCTCAAAGGCAGCAAGTATATGAACAGAACAAATGCATGACATTTTAATCATTGTTTTAGTGAAAAAATCCAATTATTTCTTGAGATTAAAGATGCTTACAGCTAGTCAATAGAAAAGAAATAAAGTGAAAAATAAAAACAAGAATTGTTGATAACAAAATTATCTTATACAAAAAAGCAAAATTTAACATAATTCATGAAATAAAATATACAAATTATCAATCTTATAGTCATTATTAATACAACTGTACAACGAAATACTAATTCTAATTTTTTGGAAGAAGAAGCGTCTGAGTGGCAATTTGATCTTTGTAGAATTACAGGGATGAACTAGCATCAACTATTATGGCAATAGTCACTTCGTCGGTTGCAGTAGCTACAATTTATCACATATTTTTTTTTTTTTGTTGGCAAAATTAGGTAAATGGATTGTAAAACACATGTTTGCTCTGAAGCTCGTAAAGAATATGAATGTAGGTCATCGGATATGCAAATTATTTTTAATAAATTTAATCGGAATCCGATATTTTCAGAAATTAATTTATACATTAGTTCATCAGCAGTTAATATTTTTTAGCTATTTATAGGGAAGGGACATAAAAAGAAAATGGACCAACAAACCTCCTGGCAACATCCAGAATCATAATCTGCACGCTTATCGAAGTTCAAAACTACTTGCTCATCTTTTTGACAATCAACTCCTGGCACTTGCAGTGGCTAACGGGACAAGAAGAAGGGGAAAACTGGTTGAACTGATCCTAGAAATCGTAAACAACTTTCTTTCTAGCACGGTTAATGAGAAAATAATTTTTGTTATAGTTCACCTGTTTGGGGAGTCATTATTATGAATGTCGAGGGCCAATTAGTTTGTAATATAATATTAAGTTTTATCATCATTAATTTCAAAGGGTTTAATATTTTGTTATGTTATTTTGTCTATCTCACATGAGAAGAGGATTATTATTTTAATCATTAAATTATTAATGCCCTACATTTTAGTTATTTTCTTTTGTATTTTTCCCCCTTTTCTGCTGCGACCAGCTATTTCATTTCTAGACGTGCCTGGTACTCAACCTCTCTATTGCGAGAGATAGGCCGGCCGTCACTAATGAATGTAAATATTGCTCAAACCTAAACTGTTTCAAAACCACCATCACTTATTGTTTTCATAAATTACTTTAAGCAAAACTATGTATGCGTGTGTGAGAGGGTAAAAACACAGTTCTTCCAGAAAATCTGGGTGACTGCATAGTTTACCGTATGATATGCCTGCATCTATTTATAAGTTATCATTATGTGAAATTGTATATAAAAACGTCCGCCACGCAGGGGCTGCGTAAACTAAGCTGATTTCCCACGTGATCTTTAACAATAGAGAAATTTCACGAGAGCCGAGCAGTCAAGGAAACGGCCGAACTAGCTTTTGGCGGGTAAGTCACTCGTCCGTTAGCCGCTCAGATTTAATAAAAATGCAAATATCTCGGTTAATATTCAAGATAGAGAATAAATGTATAGAACAATATTTATAGTACAATTTGCAATAAGATTGATTCTGTACAATTTTTCGATCCGACGTATAGTAACGGAGATATTTCGAATTTTCGAAAGTCCCCCCTCTAAACCCCCCCTCCCACTGGTCCGATTTCAGCCGTTAACGAACTTGATCTTTCTTTTTACATAAAACTAATATATATATATATATATATATATATATATATATATACACAGTTTTGAACGGACCTCATTTTCGTCATCTACTAGGTAGGATCGACGGGCATTTGAAGAAAAATTGCGAATATTCCGTCATGAGTGCAACCTAAATAGCTGATTTCCCTTAAGGGAAATCTGCTAATAGTAAAAAGTGTATTTGGAAAACATAAGATTATAAATTTACCTCCTTTCAGACACTACCTCCTTCCAGTTTACCTATTCACAGTCTATGTCTTTTATTGTAAATTAACTATTATTTTAGATTTAAATATGAGCATTGTCATATATATTTTGTACATTTGCAATATTTAGCTTTGCACATTTATATTCTCTCTTGTTTAAAGATGAATCGACATTGTAGCGACATCTCAAATAAATAAATAAATCTACCCCGTCGGTTGGGTCACGGGGCGAATAACAATATTTTTCGTGGAACAGCATTGACGAAATAAGGAAAATGAATTCCCCTAAAGAGAAACAATACATTTCAAGAGAAGCGGGAATTCAAATAGCTCAATGTTCAAATTGTTAAGGAAAAAATGTTATGTACACATTGTGTATGTTTCTAATTTTTTTTGGACAGATTCATACAAGTTCTATTAGTCAAATTCATGGAATTTCTACATCTCCCTCTCTTATAATCTCTTTAATAACATTTCACTCTTTTGACTTTTGTTTCATTTCGCTAGACCTTTGGCCTTAATGAAAATAAATTTATCAAAAATATATGCAATAGTCTTGAATTCTTATATTACTCTCTCAAAGGACAGAATCGAAATGGAAAAGAAGAAAGAAAAAAAAAACTGTGAAGATTCATTCATTTTAGGTTCTATTCAACTAAACGGCTGAATTAAATTCTCATTCAATCTTGTTTAGGATAGTATGTGCTCGAAACAGGAAGTCGGAAGTAAGAATTTTGAGTTAAATTCTAAAAAATAACAGTCTAAAATTCCAGCTTAACGAACACTCCTACACATTTAGCACCTCAAGAAATGCCAGAAAAGGTACGAAACATGTAGAGCGCATTATAGATTTCAAAAGAAGCGAGTTGTCTTTAATCAATCTTAGTCATGCAATTGCCTACATTAATTAGTTAACCTATGGTCTATATATAAAATGAAATAATATTTGACAAACAGAAGTCGGGATTTTAAATATTAAAATATATAAATTACTCAGGTCGCAACTGCACCTTGACCCTTCTGTTGGTGAATTAGCATTTATGAAATTATAAAATTATGCATATACATTTTTCTTACTCCTTTTTGTATATGGTAAAATATTTCAAAACCCGATTTCCCAAGGTAGTTTATAGCTAGGCTACACTATCTAGCTCCAGAGTTCATTGAAAAAAAAAGTAAGTAGAACTTATACATAATTTGAAAAAAGAACAAAAAAAAAAAAAAAAACTTTATTATCTAAAAATAGGTAATACTTTAAGACAGTTAAGTATTTACTCGAATTCAGTAGAATCAAACGGTTCAGCCCCAAGCAGGCGAAGAAACACAAAAACTTCAATTTTGACGAAATTGGTCTTCAAAACACGTGACATGCGAAATATATCACCACTGCATTTAAATTGAATTTCAGACAAAATTTGAAATTTTTTCAATAATTTTGTCCGAAACCAAACTAGCGGCTGAAATGTTTGTATGATCGTTGCCAAAGTTGTATTTAACTTGAATCCAATCATTCGTTAATGATTACAAACAAACCGGGAGAAATGGGCTGGGGAGTTGAAACTCCTCACTCTGAAAGGTCATTAGGTAAAAGTTAATAAGTAAATTAAAGGGATAACGTGCAAGGAAATGTTCTATTGTTATTATGTATTATATTTTTAAAAATGACCACAGATTTAGAAAACTAGAAAGAAAATTAAAACAGGATAATATTAAGACGTATTTTAACTTATAGTAGAGTCAGTGAGTAATGTCCCGCAACAAGGGTAGCAGACCATCCCCCATGTTGCCAGATCTACCCTCCCGCTGAGCCTCCTATGACGTTTTCGTATTTCTCACATATTTTTTCGTAGTTCCAATGACTTTATAAGCATAAAACCAATATTTTATTTTTCGTGATTAAATATCTGAAACAATGGCATCTATTGTATATATAGGTAACAAGTATTTTCGAATTTACAAAGCTTTGAAGAAAAATATGATTTTTAATGCAAAAAAGACATTAAATGTTTTTAAAAACATTTATTATGGAAAAATATTAAAAAGAAAAAGTACCAAAAATGAAAGGAAAGGTTCATAAGTTCTGAATTCCAAACAGTTTTCAAAGTGAAAAAAAAATAAATAAATAATCCTTTAACTGTTTTTGTATGGAAAAAATATGTGTTTCAAAAGCTAACAACGATGTTAAAGCTCAAAATAAACAAAATGTTATATTAAATAATAAACAAACTTAATATATGTTATTATTTTGTTATGTAATAACATGTTATAATGTTGTTATATCTACAGGGTATGCCTAGTAATTATCCCTTTGGACAGAAAAATCTGCAACGTCACAGTCTTCTGATTGGCTGAGAGGCCTTAGTACGGCCTCCCCACCCTTCTCCCCCAGGGGACCTTACTCCCTGACTCTACTATAATTGTTAATTTAATGAATTAATGATATTATACTGCTAAGGAGTTGTAGACTCATCAAAGAGTAAACAGGACAAAATTATAGGGTATACTATGTATTCTTACTTTCATTTGTATTATACAATATGCACATGGGCTTGGAGGTCAATGAAGTAATGAATTTGTACTGAATGTGAACTTCAGGCTTTAATTGATGTATGGGAGCCAACTCGTTTTGTAAATGAAAGGATTGGCCTGAAATAAAATGGTTTATTGGCTTTCTCTGGGGCTTAATTCAATGTTCATTTATAAATCCTCTGTAGAGGGAAGTATTTCGGTTTTGGATGTGTATATTGTATGGAAGTTTTGGTTTGGCGATTGGAAATCAACTCTCCCCCCTCTAACCCCCCCCACCTCCCTCTAGTCCGTTTACAGCCATTAACGAACATCACTTTTCTTTTTACAGGAAACATCTAAAAATCTAGTTTCGTAACGATAAAACAAAAATTGCGACCGCTAGCGCGTTAACAGATACATATATATATATATATATATATATATATATATATATATATATATATATATTTAATTGTGTTGATGTTTTCGACCAGGTTATATTTATATATGGTGTGTTATTCTTTTCGGAGTTTTGGTCCATGTTGGTGGAATAAATCTTAGTTTATGCAAACACTACTTATTTCAATAATGTGTAAAAACAATGTGCAGTATTATAAAGTAATTTTACAGCCCTGAAGAAGAGAAAATAAAGATTCTCGAAATATCGGCATAAACTAAGATTTATTTCACCAACATTGACCAAAACTCCGAAAAGAATAACACACCATATATATATATATATATATATATATATATATATATATATATATCATTTTGAACGGATCTCATTTTTTTCATCTCCTGGGTAGGATGGATGAACAATTGAAGAAATTTTTCGAAAATCGCGTCATGAGTACGACCTCAATAGCTGATTTCCCTTAAGGGAAATCTGCTAAAAATACAAATAACTCCGTTAGTTAATATTCGAGTGAGAGTATATAACAACATGATTAGAAATCAAATTTGCAATAAGATCGGTTCTATACGAAAGTGCTAGAGCGTTAACAGACAAATTATTATTTATATAAACTGCTCAAAAATGAATAGGGATATTGGTTGTTTTGTGGTTTGAATGGGGCGTAGCGTATTTTTTTTTATTATTATAAATATCATTAATATTTATTAGAAATTATTGTCTTTTTCCACCATAAAAAAGAAATTTAATTAAGATCGATTTAATTAAAATTAATATGATAAGAAAAAATAACCAATATCCCTATTCATTTTTGAGCAATATCCTGTTTTCCACGCAGAGTATCCCTCTAACGTGGGAAATTATTTTCATGTTGTGTGCTCCATCCATTGGATACTACACACATTTCAGCATTACATTATAATATTACTTATATAATAATTGTAAACATTATAGAACAATAAATTAATTAAATAAAAACAAAAATAAAGTAAAAAAAAAAGAAATAAAATAAAACATATGTAACATTACATTACAAATGTGTACAACAATAGGTGTATATCTACAAAATGGTGTCCAAATCTTGAATAAATGCATTAAATCCCTTGTTGAATTTGATTAGAAGTTCCGGTTTGTCCGTCGGCCAAGTTCCGTTTTGTAAGGTAATGTACTTGATGAGTTTTGTTCTTGGTCCGTCAAGTAATGTACAGTCATATAAGAAGTGGGCATATGTCTGTTCAGTCTCATCGTTACATTTATATGAATTTGTGTTTGTTAGTTTAAATTTGTACAAGTAACTCTTCGTAGGTCCATGTCCTGATATAAATTGTATTTGTTTAGAATTGCTAAGTGTTATTTTTTGTCTCTGGTATACAGTTGGTATGTATTTATGTAATTGTCGTCCTTTAGTAGTGTTTGTCCATCTTTCGTCCCATTTTTTATAAGATTCGTCTATCAAAATAGTTTTAATGGTCTGTTGTGTCAGTTTAGAGTATGTAATAGGTATCGTTTCGTCTCTTGAAGCTGTATTTGCAAGTTGGTCTGCTGTGTCATTTCCTAAATTTCCGGAGTGTCCCTTTATCCATGTTATTGCCACTATTACATTCTTCTGTCTACATCGTGTGATTAGTCTTCTGATCTGTTCAGTCTGTTCGTTATGGTTTTCGTTATTGTAAATGCGGTCTATGTTAATTTTGCTGTCCGTATAGATTATACTAGTCTCTCTGTCACTTGAAATGTCGTGCAGTGTTTTGAGTGCCTCAGTAATTGCATAGTTTTCTGTTTGATTGTTTGTACATAGTGGTGATAGTCTGTATTGCCCTCTCTGTATAATATTGCCTTCTTTTAAAATAATGTACGCACACCAAACGCCCACCATGTTTTTACTTCCGTCAGTGTATATATGATATGTCCACGATATGTCTAAGTTGTCTAATGGTCTATGGTAATGTAGTCCTTTGGGTGTAACCAGTAAGTATGTCTCACGCCTTTTTCTATTTCGTTTGATGTAATATTTTGTAATGTAAAGTCATGTGGGATTTCATTCAATTTCAATAACATATGTTGCCTTATCATTTGCTCAGCTTTGATGTAAATTGGCACAGTGTCTGCTAATACACATGAAGCCTCATAAGATAAAGTACGATATCCTTTAGCAATTTTTATCGCAATAAGCCTTTGCACTCTTTCTAATTTTTTGACATTTCTTTTCACGACCAAGGAATGGCCCCATATTTCAATTCCATACGTCAATATGGGAACGATCGCCCCTTTGTATATTGTGGTCAGAGCGTCGGATTTAAGACCCCAGGACACTCTAGCAGCCATCGAGAGTCCGTTTATTATTGAAAGCAGTCTTGTTTGTAAGTTAGTAGTGTGATAGTTCCATTTCAATTTCCTGTCAATGTGAAGTCCAAGATATTTTAAAATATGTTTTTCTTGTAATATCACACCATTTAATTTAATGTCTAAGGTAGGTGTGTGTCTTTGTCTTGTAAACAGTGTGTATGATGTTTTTTCTATATTAAATTTGAGTTTGTGTTTTTTAGCCCATTCATTGATTAGTACCAAAACAGCATTAGAAAGTTGGGTGATTTGAATTAAGTCTATTCCAATAACCATAAGTAAAATGTCGTCAGCAAATGCAATAATTTCAGTTCCTTCTGGCAGTATTGTTTTAAGTAGACTGTCTAAAATGATTTTCCACAGTAGAGGTGAGCAAGCTGAGCCCTGTGGCGTGCCTCTATTTTGAGAAGTGTGTACAGTGGTGTTTTGAAGGGTCATGTATACAACTCGATTATTGAGATAGTCTCTAAGTAATTTGTAAATATTTAGTGGGCATTTTTGTTTATGTAATGATTCGAATATCGAAGGCCACCAGGCGTGATCGAAGGCACCTTTAAAATCCATCGAAACGATCACAATATGTTTCTTTCCTGTTAGATTCGTCCGTAGTAAATTAGGAATTCAGTATAGTGCGTCAACAGTACTTGTTTGGGGTGTGAATCCATATTGATTTGGGTGTAGAGGAGCATGTCTGTTTAGGTGAACAGAAAGCCTGGAATTAATAATTTTTTCTAGTATTTTACCTCCAACTGGAATAATTCTAATCGGTCGATAAGTAGAATTTCCTAAATCTTTTGGAAGTATATATTGGAACATAGGGCCCCTCATAAATTAAACTGTTAGATAGATAGATAGATAAAAATTCTGTATTTAAGTATAAACTTTTTAAAGGGGGTCCGAATTTTTAAAAAAAAAAACTAAAACACATAGGTAGGTACAATACTTCTCTTAAGTAATACAATAATATTGGTGATTGATAAAATAAATAATTTGGCTATAATTAGTATATCAATAAACAATGAGTTACCTTATAGTTAAAATAGCTTTCTCAATATTGGGTGAAGTCGAAACATGTCATGTAATGTGTCAAAGTTCAAAACTACATTCCTTTTATAAAATGGCACGGAAGTCCAAATCCCTATTTAACACACTTTTAAATTAATCTAAAATAAATTATTCGCTCTCCGAAAATATGGTGGAATTCATAAAATACTCGTAATTTCCACAAAATAGAAGCAAACAAGAAGACAAATACAGATAAATATAGTTATATAACTAATAAAAGCTGTGTGGGAATTCACTCGTCGACTAATTATGAATAGCTGTCCTGGGTTCGTATTGATTCCGGGTATTATTATAATTGTTTACATTGCTCATAAATACAGTGTAGCCTATTATCCTCTTCTTACGACTTATAAAAACTGATAATGCAAATGCATTCCTGGAGTGTAAATGTCACTGGTGAAAGCTGATTCCTCTTTATGGCCACAAAGAAATGTTAATTGCTGAATAAAAGGAGATTGGAAGAGAGATACTCGCTGCCTCATTAAGTGTGTGGGGCTGGAATTGGCTTATTTTGTAAATACCAAGGATTATCTTATAACCTGAAATATTAGAATAACAGCCTCAAACATCGGACACCAACAAGTTTCCCAATGCATTCCTCCCGTCACCGTTTGTATATTTATATAATTATTTTTTTCTCTCATTATTTCTTGTTTCTGATTAGCATTCATTTATCAGTATCGGCATCTTGTAATATGATAGGACTCTTCGTTAAATTTTATCGAATAAATATATAAATGAATTCTATGTCACTCTTATGAAGCATGATGAAATACAGAAAGAAGACTGAATCACCAACACTCATTCGGAGGCAGGCCCGTAGCTCCACTATTCAAAAAAGTCCGTCACGCAGGGGCTGCGTAAACTAAGCAGATTTCCCACGTGATGTTATACAATAGAGAAATCTGCATACTGCTAACACAACACCACCGTGAGTAAACGCAAACGGTAATGAGAAATCTTTCAGTCAATTTTCTGAATTGTAAACACATAAATCTGCCACCACTCAGAGCTGAACAGATAGATAGATATATTCTTCACCGGAAAGAAAAACAATTACGGATAAAAAGCTGAATATAAAACAATAACTTTATTGTAAACTATTTACTATATCTAGTACTGCAATTTATAATGAATCAGAATAATTTATATTATAATAACTCAAATTTTAGTAGTCCAAGAACTAAAGAACGTATTTGCATGAATCTTACAAAGTAAAAGCTGAAACGACAAGAAAGGTTAGAAGAAGCTTCCACCAGAGCCGAACAGTTACGGAAACGGCCGAACTAATACGGACAATACCCGATCACATGTCCCACACACTTCCAAAAAGTGCATATATCTCGGTTAATATTCAAGATAGAAAATAAATGTATATAACAATATTTACAGTAAATTTAATTGGGAAATAAGATTGGACCTATACAATGTTTCGATCCGATGCATAATAACGGAGATATTTCAAATTTTCGAAACTCCCACCTCTACACCCCCCTCCCTCTGGTCCGATTTCAGCCATTAACGAACTTGACCTTTCTTTTTACATAAAACGGTTAAATATCGAGTTTCGTAACGATCAAACAAAAATTACGACCGCTAAAGCGTTAAAAGACATATATATATAATTTTGAACGGACGTCATCTCCTGAGTAGGATCGATGGACATTAGAAGAAATTTTACAAAAATCGCGTCATGAGTACGACCTCAATAGCAGATTTCCCTAAAGGGGAAAAAGGGGGGTGCAAAAAAAAAATTTTCCTTTTTGCTCCACAATACGTTTATTAAGAGGAACACAATTTCAGCTGCTTCATATTCAGTGCTTTTTTGACGAAAAAAAAAGTCCGCCACGCAGGGGCAGCGTAAACTAAGCAGATTTCTTACGTGAAGTTTTACAATAGAGAAATTTCACGAGAGCCAAGCCAGTGAAGGAAACGCCCGAACAAGCTTTTGGCGGGAAAGTAACTCTCGTCCGTTAGACGCCCCGATTTAATAAAAATGCAAATATCTCGGTTAATATTCAAGATAGAGAAGCAATGTATACGACAATATTTATAGTAAATTTAATTTGCAATAAGATTGATTCTGTACAATGTTTCCATCCGACGTACAGTAACGGAGATATTTCGAATTTTCGAAAATCCTCACCTCTAAACCCCCTCTCCCATTGGTCCGATTTCAGCCGTTAACGAACTTGATCTTTCATTTTACATAAAACGACTAAATATCGAGTTTGGTAACGATTATACAAAAATAGAGACCGCTAGAGTGGTAACAGACAAATATATATATATATATATACAGTTTTGAACGGACCTCATTTTCATCGTCTACTAGGTAGGATGCGATGGACATTTGAAGAAAATGTCGAAAATTCCGTCAAGAGTATAACCTCAATAGCTGATTTCCCTTAATGGAAATCTGCTAAAATAGTGTTGAATGTCAACCACACAACGGTGTTTTCAATTAGTCAAAAATTTAAAAACGTCCGCCACGCAGGGGCAGCGTAAACTAAGCAGATCTCCCACGTGAAGTTTTACAATAGAGAAATTTCACGAGAGCCAAGCCAGTGAAGGAAACGGTCGAACAAGCTTTTGGCGGGAAGTAACTCTCGTCCGTTAGACGCCCCGATTTAATAAAAATGCAAATATCTCGGTTAATATTCAAGATAGAGAAGCAATGTATACGACAATATTTATGGTAAATTTAATTTACAATAAGATTGATTCTATAAAATGTTTCCATCCGACGTATAGTAACGGAGATATTTCGAATTTTCGAAAATCCTCCCCTCTAAACCCCCTCTCCCACTGGTCCGATTTCAGCCGTTAACGAACTTGATCTTTCATTTTACATAAAACGACTAAATATCGAGTTTGGTAACGATTAAACAAAAATTGCGACCGCTAGAGCGGTAACAGACAAATATATATATATATATATATATATATATATATATATACAGTTTTGAACGGACCTCATTTTCATCATCTACTAGGTAGGATCGATGGACATTTGAAGAAAAATTTCGAAAATTCCGTCATGAGTACAACCTCAATAGCTGATTTCCCTTAATGGAAATCTGCTAAAATACTGTTGAATGTCAACCACACAACGGTGTTTCAATTAGTCAAAATTTAACAAACCAAAATAAATCATGATTAAAATAATTATGATGATAATTGATACACTGCGATAGTGGTTCTCTCTACTGAAATTGTTTTATAATAATACGTATTGTACATGTTGACAAACACCTAATTTTCGGGGCATATGGGAAATAGAGGAGTATGCCTCCTCCATTGCAATACGTAAAGCTTGGCAAGAAAGATTACCTTCAAAAACCATAAATTCGTAAAAAAAATACTTTCTTAAATGGTGTGCAATAGTTCCTTGGACACTTTAATTATTATTAAATTTGTGGCACTTATTAGAAAAATGATAATGTCCCAAAAGTTTCGCGGAAATCTGAACCAAAAATATGTGGTTTTCTAGTAATTTATCAATAACTAAATTAAAAAAAGAAACCAAGTATTTTCACAGGAAAATACTTATTACGCTACATTCACTTTGAGATCAAATATCTCAATCGGACCTCTCATTCGCTTTTATTAAATGTAAAAAATATTCAAAATAAATGGAAGCTTTGGAGAAAATACCAAATTTATTCACATAAAAATGTGCCCTTGTTGGAGTGCCAAAGAATCTTTGCATGCACTTCAATGGATAGGAAAGACAAATTTGTAAAAGTAACAATTATTAAAAATTAACATGCATCAATGAAAGTATATGTGTCAATTCCCGTGATTTCGCATTGATGAACTAAAGACTACGACAGACGAAAAATACTATTTAAAATAAATTTATTTGTCCCGGAGACCGCTTTGTCTTTTAGTAGATTTCCCTCAAGGGAAATCAGCTATTGAGGTTGTATAATTGACGTTAACGCCACGGCTTTGGGGCTACTACTGGCGACTAGCAGAGATGGAGGAGGCCTACTCAACAGGACAGAACTTGGCATTTCCAATTGCACATTTAGGCAGACACCCTCCGTCTCTCCAGCTCAATGTACAGGGGTTCCAATTTCTGAATTAGTTTGTGGTTATATTCCCTCGCCAATAAAGCTACCTCGTGTGGGGCATTTTCGTGCTTTTCTTTCCTCAAATGCTGGAGAAACGTTGAGTCCATATATATATATTTGTCTGTTACCGCTCTAGCGTTTGCAATTTTTGTTTAATCGTAACCAAACTCGATAAAAAGAAAGACCAAGTTCGTTAACGGCTGAAATCAGACCAGTGGGAGGGGGGGGTTTAGACGGGAGGATTTTCGAAAATTCGAAATATCTCCGTTGCTATACGTCGGATCGAAAAATTGTACAGAATCAATCTTATTGCAAATTACATTTACTATAAATATTGTTATACCGTATACCTTTTTTCTCTATCTTGAATATTAACCGAGATATTTACATTTTTATTAAATTTGGGCGCCTAACGGACGAGTTACTTTCCCGCAAAAAGCTAGTTCGGGCGTTTCCTTGACTGGCTCGGCTCTCGTGAAATTTCTCTATTGTAATACTTCACGTGGGAAATCTGCTTAGTTTACGCTGCCCCTGCGTGACGGACTTTTTTCTTTGGTTTAATATTACCCGATGTTAATTTTTTCGGTGACTATATAGGATCAAATTAATTAATGACTACGTACAATGAAATAAGTAAATTTATTAGATACCTACATAAATACATTTTTTTTCTAGCCTAAACGTTGGTAATTTACGGTTCGAGTATAACGGTATTTGTAGGGTTTTGAATACTTTGGATTGTTGGTAAGGGCTGAGGGATGAGGCAAGTTCAATTAGCGAAGCCTAAAATTAATAAAGGGTGAAAGAGTGCTAGCTCTGACTGAAGGAATTCAATATATTTCAGCTCCCACCCTTCAACAACGGCCATAGCCGGAAAAAAAAGAGAGAATAAATGATAATTGGGTTTCTTTTTCTTTTTCTCTCCTTTTTTTTTCACTCCTACAACGCTCAAAGTTTTTTTTTTCCTTTTTATGCAAGGCAGAGAATATTATGTTTAAAATGCCAACTAGATCTGGAACTAGAGTTCTCTGCGGAAACATTGTAATATTAATAATGTGAATTATAAAAGGACAAAACCAAAGAACATAGCTATTTATCCAAAAAAAATGACATGTGTATACGAATATTCAAGAGTTCAATTATTCTTCAAAACGAATGATTTTACTCATTTCTTTTATTTGTACACTGAACAATTACACTGGAGGCAATTAGTTGGATAAATAATAAATTTAAACAATATTGATGTCGGCCTTTTGCATAAACATTTTTTTTAATGCCAATTACACAGAGAGTATTTATTAGGTCCCAGAAGTTTTAAATTTTTCCATTATTGTTGTCCAAATTTTAATATTGTTTGTATATAATTAAAGCGAGAGAATGCACTTCTCAAGCGTTCGTCTAAAAAAAAATGTTAAAGTTTGCTTGAACGTCTTGAGCTGTTCCCAAGACGTATGTTCCAAGCAGCCCCCGTAGCTCAGTTGAAAGTACTTTCTTTTTGTAACCAAAAATCTCAAAATCGAATCACACCCCGGGAGTGACTTTTTTTTCTGGATTTTTTCATTTTTTGCTTCTAGGGCGTTTATTTAATATTAATAAATATATAAATAGGTTTTTTTTTAATTATTGGCATTTAATTTTTAGCGTGTTCCATATTTAAAGAAAATTCGAATGTTTTGTGTCTAAAATGTAATTGGTATAAGGAAATATTTAATATTATACAAAAAATAAATTATTAATTGAATACATAAGTATATAACAACTATCAATAACAACGCAGATATTTTAATAATATTTTTAAACGGTTTTATTTAACTTCACCCGTCTTTTGTTATTATTTTATTTTAAAATTAATGAAGATATTTAACATTTTCTACCTCTAGACATAATATATTCTTTAACAGCTTTAAACGTTAGAACTGGGGCTCTGGTTAGCCATGCGAGTTAAAGCGTTGACCTTTATCTTACATGGTAAACCTAGAGTGGCGAGTTCGATTCCCGCCTGGGCAAAGGAAATTATTTAGTGACGAAATTCATTAAATAACGTCCTAAAATCCCACCCTGGCTAGAAAAGGGTGGTAACCTGTAGATAACCCGTCCCGATTAGCCTAAGTTGCAAAAAGTGGACGTTAATAAATAAATAATAATAAAACGTTATGTTTTCATAGTGCTTGACCTTGGATTACTGGCTTATTGAAGGCTTAAAATTAAAAAAATGCAAATGTCTCGGTTAAGAATCAAGATAGTGAAAATACGTACATAACAACATTTATAGATCATCACATTTGCAATAATATTGATTGTTTACAATTTTTCGATCCACCGCTCAACAACGTAGATATTTTGAATTTTCGAAATTCCCCCACATCAAAACCCGACTTGTCCGATTTTAGCCCTTAACGAACTTGATGTTCATTTTTACATAAAACGTTTAAATACCGAGTTTTTGGTAACGATCAGGGAAAAATTGCGACAGTTGAAAATTAAGAGAGTTAACAGACATATATATATATATATATATATATATATATATATATATATATATATATATATATATATATATATATATATAATTTTGAACGTACCTCAATTTCATTATCTCCTGGGTAGGATCGGTGAACATTTGAAGACATTTTTTGAAAATCCTATGATGAGTAAAACCTCATTTGCAGATTTCCCCCTATGGGAAATCTGCTAAAAAATAATACTGATTTTAAATAGAATATCAGACCAACCTTAGCGTTTTACACACTGAGACGATCAATTTTAATTAATGCGCTTTGCCTTCAAATTGGCCACAGCCATAGTAATATGAAACTTGCCTGAAAAATGAGTCTGCTGATGGTGCATTTCAGTCATAATAACAAATATTTGTAGTGCGAATAAGTTTTGTGTTAATTACTTGTACTAAATTATAGAGAAGATTAAGGTTAGACGAGGAACGAACCTAAGTATAGCTGTTAATTAGAGGTAGGTTGTGGAAGAGAGCAGCCCTTGGGAGCAAGGAAGGCCTTCTCTCTGATTAACGCCCTTTGCTGGCCAAGACTATTTAATGGCTATCAGCTTGAATGCATAATTTGAAGGCACTCCAGAATAAACTTTCAAGATTACTTTTCAAACTTTTGCCTATCTCCTTCCCCATCCAGGCCCAGCCCGGAGATGAACCTCACATCTGGGAGTTAATTGGACTATTTAGAATTATATTATTGGTTGAGCGGGTTTTTGTATTTCATTTTAACTAATGATCTGAGGTTAACCTGGAGTGGAACCTTACAGGTCACAGCAGAATTAAAAAGGCCGTCACGCAGGGGCTGAGTAAACTAAGCAGATTTCCCTCGTGAAGTTATACAATAGAGAAATCTCCATACGAGTGCCGATCAGTTACAGACTCGGCCGAACTAGGTTTTGGCGGGAACCATAGCTCGTCCGTTATTCTTATAAAAATGCATATATCTCGGTTAATATTCAAGTTAGAAAATAAATGTATAGAACAATATTTATAGTAAATTTAAATTACAATAAGATTGGTTTTATACAATTTTTTGTTCCGACGTATGGTAACGGAGATATTTTGAATTTTCGAAAATCCCCCCTCTAAACTCCCCCTCCTACTGGTCCGATTTCAGCCATAACCGAACTTGATCTGTCTTTTTGCATAAAACGACTAAATATCGAGTTTGGTAACTATCAAACAAAAATTGCGACCGCTAGAGCGTTAACAGACAAATATATAATATATATAATTTTGAACGGAACTCATTTTCGTCAACTCCTGGGTAGGATCGATGGACATTCGAAGAAATTTGTTGTATATCGCGTAATGAGTACGACCTCAATAGCAGATTCCCCTTAAAGGAAATCTGCTAATAAAATATAATCTCTATACTTAATCCGAGCACACAATGGAAAGTAAGGTTTGAAATATAACATTCGTGGGCAGGAGTGTAGGAGGTGATTTTGGGATTCAGCGACCACCGCAGAATTAAAAACAAAACTCTGGGGCTCCGTTAACTAAGCAGATTTCCCCCCCCCCGTCACGTATTTGCATTTATCTCAAAACGTAAATGTTCAATGAAAACAATATTTAGTATTTAGGCATGAAATAAAATGTTTCATTGTTTTTGTTAATGACGGGAGGAGGAGTGGGGGTTTACTGAAAACTAAAATTAGGATCTTCCATGGTTAATATTCAATTTAGAGAAAATATGTATATAACAATATTTATAGAATATCACATTTGCAATAAGATTGATTTTATTCAATTTTTCGAACTCACGCATAACAACGGAGATATTCGAATATTTGAAATTCTCCCCCTCTAAACCATCTGCATTTATAAATAAAACGTTTAAATATCAAGTTTGGTAACAATCAAACAAAAATTACAACCTCTAGTGTTAACGGACAAATATATATATATATATATATATACAGTTTTGAACGGACCTCATTTTGCTCATTTCTTGGGTAGGATCGATGGACATTTGAGGAAATCTTTCGAAAATCGCGAAATCGTTTCGAGCTGATTTCCGTTAGATGAAATCAGTTAAAGTCAATGGATCGAGGCACTGGAAAGGTTAACAAATTAACTAATGTGTCTAATTACCGAAGAGGCTTTTCCCAAAACCCTAAAATAATCTCCTTTCCTAAATTGTATATATATTATTGATCAGTTCTGAAGTATTTAGGCACTAGCCACTAAATGAAATGAAATAAATTTTAAAAGATAATTTGCTTTGTAAATGTCATCACTATAAGATACTAGATACGTTTACAAACGGAACAAAATATAATTGAAAAAACAAAAAAAAAAAATCACCAAAGTAATTTTCGAGTGAAATGCACTTACTACCAGTACTAACATTCTAATTGGGAAATTATTTATTATTTTTTTTTTTATTACAGGGTTATAAAAGTCATTCCCAAAATAAGTCTCTGAGACTTATCCTAATCATTGAAAAATTATATAAATAAACAATGAAAGATATAGTAATTTCTATAGAATATAAGCACTAGGTGGTTGAGAATGAAGAATGTCAAAAAGTTGTTTGAAATATTACCCTAATAGCTGAAACTGTATATCAAAAATACCTCAACTTAAATTGAAAAAGATTTCACACTGTGTAGAGGAAGGAAACAGACACAATGATTACGAGCTTAGAAAATTATGGGGTAGCTTTGAAAATTAGGATCATGATCCATTAAAAAATAACAGCAAAAAAACAGTCCGAAAGAGAAATGTACTTAGAGACAAATAACCTGGTGAAGAGAATAACCCCAATTCTCTGACAGGCGTTTTTGCCCTCGGATATGAAAATCAGATGTGGGCACTACTATTTCCTAATACTCCTAAAAATTAAATAAACAAAATGACTTAATATAGTTCATTTAAAAGTATTTCATTTGAAAGTCATAAACGACACCTTCACTTTCAATGCACCGGACGAAAAAATGCCTTAGAATATAGTTTATTTATCTTTCTTTGATTAACAGAAAAATATTTTTTTTTCAGCAGATTTCCCTAAAGCGAAATCATCACGCGATTTTCGAAAAAAATATCTTCAAATATCCATCGATCATACTTAGGAGATGAGTCCGTCAAGCACGAAATCTGCTGAATGAGGTCCGGTCAAAATTGTGTATGCAATATATGTGTATATATATATATATATATATATATATATATATATATAAAACGCTGTTAACGCTCTAGCGGTCGCAATTATTGTTGTATAGTGAAACTCGATTTACAATTTAATCGTTTTTTGTAAAAAGAAAGATCAAGTTCGTTAATGGTGGAAATCAAAGCAGTGGGGTTAAGAGGAGCATTTCGAAAATTCGAAATATCTCCGTTATTATAAGTCGGATCGAAAAATTGAATAGAATCTATTTTATTACAAATGTAATGTTCTATAAAAGGTCTTATATACATTTATTCTCAACTACAATATTACCTGAGATAATTGCCTTTTTTTAGTTTTCATCCTTCCGTAAATCCCCAATCTTACTCATGTCACATAAACAATACTCTGATATATAATGAAACACTTTATTTGAAACTTAAATAGCAAATATTGTTCTCATTGAACTTTTACTTGTGCACTACGTGGGAAATATGCTTAGTCAACGCAGCATTACGTGACGGACTCTCTTCTTTACAAATCTTCTGTTTCTCTAATAGGGAAAGAATTTGAAGCCCTTTATTTTCATTCCCTCTAAACCAAAGGATGGGTGCAAAACAAGATGCTATAACAGTCGTGGGAAATACGTAGATAGGAACAGGTGTTTCGCCAAAACGGCTTCAGGGAGAGTGGATAACCCCTTGAAATCTTAAAAACCGAAATTTAAATCGATAATTTCGTGCTATGAAGTAATAAAAGTCCGTCACGCAGGGGCTGCGTAAACTAAGCAGATTTCCACGTGAAGTTTTACAATAGAGAAATCAGCCTAATAACAACTGTATAAGTAAGAAACCTCTAAACCTATTCGAGAGGGACGAATAGTTACGGAAACGGCCGCTAGAGCTCTCGGCGGAAAGTCCGAACATAGCCGACCAAACGCAGAATACAAATACAAATATCTCGGCTAATATTCAAGATACAGAATAAATGTATAGAACAATATTTATAGTAAATTTCATTTGCAATAAGATTCATTCTATACGATTTTTCGATCCGACGCATAATAACGGAGATATTTTGAATTTTCAAAAATCCCCCCTCCCACTGGTCCGATTTCAGCCATTAACGAACTTGATCTTCCTTTTTACATAAAACGATAAATTCCGAGTTCGGAATTTTAACGGACCTCATTTTCGTCATCTCTCCTGGGTAGGATTGATGGACATTTGAAGTGAAAAAAGTGTATATAACCAATCTTATTGCAAATGTAATGTTCAATAAATGTTGTTATGTGCATTTTTTCATTATCTTAACTGAGATATTTACATTTTTTTAGTTTTCAGTCTTCAGTAAAGCCCCACTCCTACTCATCTCATATCAACAATATTCTATTATGTTATGAAGCACTTTGTTAGAAGCTGAAACGCCAAATATTGTTCTCATTGAACTTTTAAGTTTTGAGATAAATGCAAATACGGGACACAAGTGAGAAATATGCTTAGTTAACGCAGCCCCTGCGTGACAGACTTTTTATTAATTACGTCTTGCTCTTCCCAGCTATGGAAATAACTATGTGCCCTGTTAGTCGGGTATTACTGGAGTAGTCCCTCATCGTTATAGTTGTCTAGTTATAGGTTGGAAGAGACCTTCTCCTGAGAGTGTCGATCCCCTAGCTAAACGAGGCTAAGAGATTGTGATCTGCAACAGCCCCAGGCAGTATGCAGTTTACGACATGGCAGTGCAATTAAGCCATATCCTAGATGCAACGGCTGCCTCTCAGCTGTACCGTTACGCCGAGCAGTCACACCACACTCTCTCACCGATACAATCCTTCTTACTAACTCTGCAACTTATAAGTCCGTCACGCAGGGGCTGCGTAAACTAAGCAGTTTTCACTCCTGAAGTTTAGTAATAGATAAATCTACATACTGCTAACACAACCCCACCGTGAATAAATACAAACGGAAATATGAAATGATTCAGTCAATTTCAATAACTTGCCGACAGGAAGCGTTTGAAATGTAAACAAATAGATCTACCAGTCTCACGCCGGAAAGAAAAACAATTACTGAAATATATCAGAATATAACATATTAATTTTATTGAGAACTATTTACTATATCTAGTACTGTAATTAATAATGTGTCATAATAACTAATAATAGTTATCTCAATCAATCAATGTTTAGTGTTCCAAGACCTTATGCCGGGGGGGGGGGGGTGATACCAGGACATATTTGCATGTATCTCGTATAATAAAAGTCTTTTGAATACAATATTTGATATTTAAGCTTCGAATAATGTAGTTTATTATATAATACAGTATTGTTTATGTAACATGAGTAGAAGTGGCGGTTTGCGGTGAAAATCGCGTCATGAGTACGACCTCAATAGCTGATTTCCTTTACGGGAAATCTGCTAAAATGTCTAACCAGAGTACCCTTGACTTGAGTATTTAATGTTCCATGAAAGGTAATGTGCGGATATTCATTTTTACTTTGCTAAAAGAGACTTAATAGGAGCAGAACATTGTTTTACTCTAGTTTTGCTTAAGTAGGCTCCTCAGTACTTAGCAACAATAAATTAAAAAGAGGGGTTATTTTGGATTGTGGTTACGTTGAAGGATTACACTGGCGGGTAAAACATAATTTGTAAAATTAATAATTTAATATTCTGGCTTCGGCCATTGAATAAAACATAAGTTGGAGAGTAGTAAGTACCAACAGGGGATTTGAATTCTGTGAAGAGTCATAAAAGGGTGAAAGTTGAATGAGAGGTCTCTGACGTAAGGATTCCCAGAACAGGTTTCATTAAGAATAAACGGCGCAGTTTGGCAAGAGTAATATTCCTGAGGAGTTAGAGGAACGAGGAGTGGAACATTAAATAAAATCCTCAAAGGGAAGGAGGTCTCCGGTTGAGACTAAGGTTTGCTCCCAAAGCCCGCTTGAATTAACTAATGATTTCCGTTAGAGTGCGCTAGCTCCAGGACAGGAGGCCTTTAATTCCCCTTTAATTGGGTATTATGCTAGGTACTATTATCAAAGAGCTGTTAAAGAACGATACAAGGAATTTAACCTCTAAGTGATTAATTAACTTATCCACTGCATGAGGTTTAGAAAGTTCAGGGGATGGATTCGAGGTCTGTCTCGCCTCTTGTGGAATAAAGCTACTATTCTGCGATTCCAGATGGGGCATTTCACTATTAAGTATCTTGCCATGAAGTTTTGATTCAAGAGCCTTATGAACTGAGAGTCCATATTTTATCACCGTTGCGATATCCCTTTACTAATGAAATTTCTTTACTAATTTCTCAAAAACTTCTGCTGATTTCACACGAGCTGGATGACACACTACTATCACTATAAATGCTCTCCAATAATGTTTGACGCCTCCCCCCCCCCCACTACACCTCCCATATTCCGGGTCCGAAACCGGCAATGAACAAATATGAACACTAGTGTTGAAGGAAACTGCTAAATATTGAGTATAGTATAGATCAAATAATCATTTTCCAGTGGAGACCGGTAAATCTTAATCGACGTCATTACAGTACGTATTTACATATGTCTCACTCAGAAAAGTTTAATAAGTAGTACATGCTACAGCTTACTGTTAATATGTCGTGAGTGGGAGTGGGGGTTTGCTGAAGGTTGATAACTAAAAAAATCAAATATTTCCGATAGTAACATATTTAACAACATTAGATTTGCTAATACAATTATTCGATCCGAAGAATAATAACGGAGATATTATGAATTTTCGAAATCCACCCACCCCAGCTTTTAGAGATTTTAGCCATTAATGAACTTGATCCTTATTTTCACCTAAAATTTAAATATCGAGTTTGGTAACGAAAAAACATAAATTGCAACCGCTAGAGAGCTAAGATATATATATATATATATAGGTTTGAACAGATCTAATTTTCGTCATCTCCTTGGTAGGGTCAATGGACATTTCGCGTCATGAGTTTAACGTTAATAGCTGAACAAGGAAAATTTGCTAAAGTTTTATCCTTTACCACGGTGTGAGAGAGCTCAAAACATTTTGGGAAATTGTATCTCCAAAAAAAAAAAAATCAGTGGTTTTGACAATAATTATTTTGTATTTTCGACTAAAAGCAACCGCTTAATAATTAATTCCGTAAGGCTCAGTACTATACAAAAGTCAATCCTCTGTATTAATACTCAGTTTTCTCAGTTGTCAACTATATATGTAAGGAATATATGGATATAGTTAGTTGACATGCTTCACCTCATCACTTGTACAGGACAGATAAATTCGATATACTAGTAGCAAGTACTTCATGTGGTTGCTTATCTCTTTATGATGTTGCTGTTTGTATCAAGCGGACAACTGTGTCCTAATGCGCTTTATTAGCATCTGAAGGAGGTACTTGACGTCAAAATTACTAGCTTGCGACCTCCTCAGTAGCCTGCAAAGACTAATGCACTTTATTAGCAAGCGAAAGAAGTATTTGACTTCAATATTACTAGTTAGCGCTAGCGACCTCCCCAGTAGCCTGCATAGACTAATGCGCTTTATTAGCATGCAAAAGAAGTATTTGATGTCAAAACTACTTGTTAGCGACCTCCTCAGTAGCCTGCATAGACTAATGCACTTTATTAGCATGCAAAAGAAGTATTTGATGTCAAAACTACTTGTTAGCGACCTCCTCAGTAGCCTGCATAGACTAATGCGCTTTATTAGCATGCGAAAGAAGTATTTGACGTCAAAATTACTAGCTAGCCACCTCCTCAGTAGCCTGCATAGACTAATGCGCTTTATTAGCATGCGAAAGAAGTATTTGACGTCAAAATTACTAGCTAGCCACCTCTTCAGTAGCCTGCAAAGACTAATGCGCTTTATTAGGAAGCGAAAGAAGTATTTGATGTCAAAATTACTTGCTAGCCACCTCCTCAGTAGCTTGCATAGACTAATGCGCTTTATTAGGAAGCGAAAGAAGTATTTGATGTCAAAATTACTTGCTAGCCACCTCCTCAGTAGCTTGCATAGACTAATGCGCTTTATTAGGAAGCGAAAGAAGTATTTGATGTCAAAATTACTTGCTAGCCACCTCCTCAGTAGCTTGCATAGACTAATGCGCTTTATTAGGAAGCGAAAGAAGTATTTGATGTCAAAATTACTTGCTAGCCACCTCCTCAGTAGCCTGCATAGACTAACTAGAAACAGCTACACTGGAGAATGGGTCTGAATGTATCCTAAGATTTAATACAAAGAATCTTTTATTTTTTTTATATAGTCCGAAATGGCCATTCAGATGAATAAGACTGAGCATTGAAGGAGAGGGGGATAGCAAGAGATGGAGGAAGGAGTGAGAGAAGGCAATTAGATGAGCGTGTTTTTCCCATGGGGAGGATCAGGAGCAGATAAATCAGGAGCTGCCGCTAATGTCGGCTACAGCAACCTGTCAACCTGCAACCTTCCCGTAGGTAATTAACCCTATCAGCTCCTGTCTTCGCTATAATCCGCTCAATACGGCAGCTTCTTCAAACTATATTATGGGTTTGTGCTGACAGTGGCGGCTCTTTGCTAAAATTAGTGGAGGTGCTGCTCCAGAAAAGTTTTAGCCTTAGCACGGCAGGGTCGCGGCACAGCGGGAACGACAGTGCTCTCTCTCCCTTGGAGCTCACGTTGAGCTTTCTGTGTGCTCATGCGCACAACAGTCAAACAGCTCGCCGCTCGAACTGTGAAGCACACAGTTCCATACAAAGATTTTTGTATCTTTTTTTCATAAACTGGGGGATGGTTACTGCATTAAGCTTAAGGATTATATATTATACAAGAATAAAGAAAGAATTAATTAAAGAAAAAAAAGCTCATTATATTAAATGATATAGATAATATCAAGTGGAAATTGGGGGTGCTGCAGTTCCACAGTGCCTATACGCGAGCCGCCACTGGTCCTGACTAAACTATTTAGGCTTTAAAGGGATATTAAAGCGCAGGTGTGTTGCAGCGCATCATGTGGTATCACACATAGAAACCAACATGGAGTAGTACAAAACAATACAGTCTTGATTATGTTGAATCCTGATAAATTTATATTAATTTATGCATTGTGATATCTTAATCATCGAGAAGTGAATATAAATGGACGCACCATGAAATAAAAGGTGATAAGATCAGGTTCCCTTCCCAATAACTGCTTCCAACAATTAAAGCATACATATTATGAAAACTGAACATGTTATTCTAATATATATTATTCATCATATTCTGGACCCAATATTTTTATACGTTCTTCATATAAAAAGTGATGATTCTTTGCTAGATATTGCATTAATAAGTGACTACTTACACTATTTATTGTAACTGTTATCACAGATTGCTACTTACATGTCTGAAGTACTCGTTCCATCGAACGTTCGTCCCGACTGACCATTCCTCACTAGGAGGTCGTTGATACTGAGATTCCCGAAGTAAGTTAAGTCAGCTGACTACAAATCGATTATTGTGTCCATCTTGAACTCGATTATTTCGCGACATAATTAAAAATCGATTATTTTAGGATACGATGTTAAAGAATATACGATTGAGGTATTTAATTTCTGTTTTTTTTTTTTTTTTTGTTTTTTTTAATTAGATTTCCCTTAAGGGTAATCAGCTATAGAGGTAGTACTCATGACGAGATTTTCGAAAAATTTCTTCTTATGTCCATCGATCCTACCCAGGAGATAACGAAAATGAGGTCCGTTCAAAATTATATATATATTTGTCTGTTAACACTCTAGTGGCCGTAATGTCTGTCTGCTCGTTACCAAACTCGAAATTTAATCGTTTTATATAAAAACAAAGTTCAAGTTCGTTATTGGCTGAAATCGGACCAGTGGGAGGGGGGGTTAGAGAGGGGATTTTTGAAAATTCGTAATATCTCCGTTATTATGCGTCGGATCGGAAAGTCGTGGAGAATCAATCTTATTGCAAAATAAATATGCTATAAGTATTGTTTTATTCATTTATTCTGTATCTTGAATATTAACCGAGATATTTGCATTTGTATTGTGTGTGTGGTCGGCAAAAGTCGGCTATATTTGGGACTTTCCGCCGAGAGCTAGTGCGGCCGTTTCCATCACTGTTCGTCCCTCGTGAATTGTTTTAGAGATTCCTTACTACTGCCGTTATTAGTAAGCATATTTCTCTATTGTAAAACTTCACGTGGGAAATCTGCTTAGTTAACGCAGCCTCTGCGTGACGGACTTTTAGCAGATTTCCCTTAAGGGAAATCAGCTATTGAGGTCGTACTCATGATGCGAGTTTCGAAAAATTTCTTCAAATGTCCACCGATCCTACCCAGGAGATGACGAAAATGAGGTCCGTTCAAAATTATATATATATATCTATATATATATATATATATATATCTATATATATATAGATATATATATATATATTTGTCTGTTAACGCTCTAGCGGTCGCAATTCTTGTTTGATCTTTACCAAACTCGGAATTTAACCGTTTTATGTAAAATGGAAGATCAAGTTCGTTAATGGCTGAAATCGGACCAGTGGGAGGGGGGGGGTTTAGAGGGGGGGATTTTTGAAAATTCAAAATATCTCCGTTATTATGCAACGGATCGAAAAATTGTATAGAATAAATCTTATTGCAAATTAAATTTACTATAAATATTGTTCTATTCATTTATTCTGTATCTTGAATATTAACCGAGATATTTGCATTTGTATTCTGCGTGATACTGGTCACCAGTAGGCTATGTTCGAACTTTCCGGCGAGAGCTCTGGCGGCCGTTTCTATAACTTCGCCCCTCCTGAATTGGTTTAGAGGTTAGGTCAACTGTTTTTTGGGGATAGAAACTACTGGGTTGTTACGCCCTAAATAATGTTTTAGGTTTAGAGGTTTCTTACTACTACAGTTGTTATTAGGCAGATTTCCCTATTGTAAAACTTCACGTGGGAAATCTGCTTAGTTAACGGGACATTTTTTGTTTAATGCTTTTATTCTATTGTTTTATTATGTGAATATGCTCTTTTATTTTTCGGTTAGTATTACTTCCTTCTTTATCAATTATTTGAATATTTTTGTTCAAAATTGAAGGTTCATTTAAGCTTTAATGGGTAACTAAAATGCAGTTGTGTTTTTTTTGCTATGTATACCACGTGGTATCGCAGATAGAACCCAACATCATAGTGAAAAAAATACAGGCATGATTATGTTGAATCCTGATAACTTATAATAATTTATGCATTGTGATGTCTTAATCATCGGGGAGTAAATGTAAATGGACGCAGCATGAAACGAAAGGTGAAATGATCAGGTTCCCTTCCCAATAACTGCTTTCAACAATTTGGAAGAGTGTTGTATTCGAAGCATATTCCATTACAACCGCCTGAAATAAGTTTATAGAAATGTATAAACACCTAAACAATTTTTGCTTAATTCACAGGCGTTTTTCCTTTCTACCAATATAGACGATGTAATCTGAAAGGCTACAAATTGTACAATATCAATCATAAAAGATTCAATCTTAATAATATGAAACGAGCATGATATTTTAAAAATGAAATCATTCGAGTAGAGAAATTGTAAGTAATACGTCCGTCGCTAGACAGTAGCAGGTAGTACACAAGGAGTAAATATATATAAGAAAGAAATAGATTTTCCTCTGAATAGGCTAATTCAATAAATCAAGGTGCCATTAATGACAAGGTATTAAAAACAGGTCAATTGAAAATGAAACTCAAGTGATTATGAGTTGAAAAGAATGCCATTGTTACACCAAAGTGTCACCTGATTAAGGAATTAAAGCATAAATGGCAAATTTAAAAAAAAAAAAAAAAATGAATGAGTACTTCAAAGAAATAATTATCGCTCCTTAACAATGGAAAATATGACGGCAGCAGTTCTGAATGAATCTACAATCTGCTGACGTATATCCTCTTGACGAAATGAGCCCCATTATCGTAGGAAAATCCCATTCGGAATAGATAAATACTTCATAGTTCAAAGGCTATCTGCCGCAATGGTACTTGCAAAACGTAGGCAGATTTCTTGCTAAGTAGAACAAAATGCCCACAAGAAAATAATAAAGTCCTTTACACTAACAACTAATCAGATTTCACACGAGATAATCGAGAGTCTAATGCGGTTCAGTGACCGGAATAACACTTAGGGGGTAGCGTATCTTATCTCAGCTTTATTTCTTCTTTTATATTAGAAAAGAGAAGATTTACAATGTAGCATGGGTCTAAATCATTTTGTGATACATTAGGTTATTGTGAAAACGTGTTGAATAAGAGTGGCTTTGCTTATGCCTGAAATACTAAAACATAGACATCTCGTTTAATATTAACCTTTCAATATATATATAAATCAAAATGTTTTGAAATAAAATTTTTAATAATATTGGGCATCTTAACACTTTTTTACCCCTTTAAATTTCAGCTATTACCGAATGCAACCTTCAAATATTCTTTTCATTTTTATTTTCAGCTGGTGGCGAGGGTGATGAATCAGGTTAATCCGAAACACTTTTGTAGCTCCTCGCAATTTATTTTTATAAGCGCTTTGCGCTTTCGGGGATTACATTCCCATCCTCAAAGCGTCAGAGCGTGCCTATAGAGATGCTGCTATTGGGCATAAGTCAGCCGATGCACTGCGTTGGAATGAGAAAGGCTGGCTTACGACATAATGCTATTATGCATTGGGCCGTAGCTGAGTGGTTGCAGGCCGGAGTAATTAATGCAGTTCAAGTCTAAATCTATCCAATAAATCACCAATATTTCTTTGAATGTGAAACTATAGGGTCCCCTATCGGATTAGAAAAAATAGCATTTACATCATTGTTGAAACGTGCATTGAAATGTTTTTATTTCTGGCGCATATGAGCAGAGACAATGGTGGAGCTTGACAATCCTAGCATTTTTCGTGCCAAATTTGAATTAGAATTCCAAAAGGGTGGTGAGAGATACGAAAACCTTCCTTCGCCAGTTGCAGACCGGATGGACTGAATAAATTATATTCACATCTTCACATTTGAGATATTGCAAGAATCCTAAAGTGCCTTCAGAAAAAAAAATACATAAATACTGTGTGCTATCAGCTGTGTTGATAGAAATAATAAAAAGAGATATGCCCCGCTGTAGGATTTTGTCATCACACCAACCTCCAAGAAAGTTCTTTTTGTATGTAATCAATAAAACTGGAATCACATTAATAACCATTTTACTAAACCTATAAAAAAAAATATACAGGGTGTAGCTAAAAGAAAATAGACATTACAAAGTATCATTTTGCCCAAACTATCGATCGCTGTGTCTCGGCTTGGCTATTGGAGAAACGAATACATATTCTAGTTTATATTATAACCACTAGATGTCAGTTGCCTTATGGTTTGCTTGGAAGCCGTCATATGCAAAAATCATTTTGTGTTCTCGAGTTATTCCGTGATGACAATGCAATGACGTTTCAGCTTGAGGTGCCAAATTGATAGAGCATATGTGAGCAACCCCGGCCCGCGAGACATTTTGAAAAACCCAATCAAACAAAAATATTACACTACTATCTCCAAATGAGGAGAGATTTGTGTGTTTTCCAGTACCTATAAATGTGAAGAGTTCTTTTCATTGATGAAAGTTAATAAATCAAAACGTCGTAGCTGACAATAATTTGGATAATTCTATTCGTCTTTGTAACAGTAGAATTAATTCTAACATCCATGGATTAGTTTCCCAAATTCAAACTCATTTATTGTACCATGTTGTACCTATTTTTGTTTTCATTTTATTTTATTTTAATAAATTGTATTATAATTACATTGTCGTTATAATTTCATATATGATATATATATCGTTAAAAATTATGAACACTGTTTTAAAATGGACTATTTTTAAAAGCGGCCCTCAAACGTATTTGCACACTAATGTTTGGCCCGTATCATGTCAAAGGTTGCCCATACCTGGTGTAGGCAGTTTATAGATACAGGATGTGTATGAAAACGAAAGAGTCCTGGCCGCACTCGTGTTCCTAAAGAAAATGATGCATGAATTCAAACTGCTTTCAATTCAAACATATGACGGTTACCAAGCAAAACAGAAGACAACTGGCATCTAGTGACTATAATATAAAATAGGCTAGTTATTATTTTCTCCAATAGCCAAGCCGAGGCACAGCGATCGATAGTTCCGAAAAAATAATATTTTGTAATACGTATATTCTTTTTGAAACACTCAGTATTTTAAATAAAGAAAAATTAGTACTACGCAGTAAAAAAAAATATAAAATAGTAGTACGAATTAGGATTCATTTTTGTTGTTTTATCTCAACGCTGTATAAAAGTAGCAGACTAGAAAGGAACAAATAAATAAATTTAGTATAAGAGAGTAAAAAAGGAGAGCCTGAGAAATGTCTGAAACACTCTAGCCTATTTAGATTGGTCCTGAAGAGAGAATAATAAGATGGAGGAAAGAAAGAAAGGGGTGTTGACTGATTTAATGCCCTCTGTAAAAAGTGTCCTAGACTGTTTCACGGATCGCCGAATCACAGCAGATGTTAACCTTCATAATTTATGCCCTTTTTTCGACTTCACTCATATTTTCCTTATTATTCTGTTTCCTGCAGTTTATAACTCTGTCTTTCTCCAGATTCGTAGACGCACTAAAGAATCGCTACCAGACTTGAACTTGGTCAAGGTATTCTTTAATTGATATAATCAGACGATTTTGACAATTTTAGTTCAACAATAAATCGGTAATCAAAAATCATATTTATCCAACATGCCTTGCTAGGAATGTAAATTAAAATAATTTTCTAAGATTTTTAGGAACCTGAAACAAACCAAATGCCAAGTATGACGAAGCTTTGCATGTCTTCTAAAAAATGACGAAAACGAGGTCCGTTCAAAACTGTATATATATATATATATATATATATATATTTGTCTGTCACTGCTCTAGTGGTCGCAATTATTGTTTAATCATTATCAAACTCGATATTTAGTCGTTTTATGCAAAACGAAAGATCATGTTCGTTAACGGCTGAAATCGGACCAGGGGGAGGAGGGGTTTAAAGGGGAGGATTTTCGATACTTCATCTCCGTTGCTATTCGTCGGATCGAAAACTTCTATAAAACCAATCTTATTGAAAATTAACAACTTTATAAATATTGTTATGTACATGTTTCCCGCCAAGGGAGAACCAAATTTCATGAGTTCGATACTAGATCGCGCTAATGTCGCGGCGCTTGTGGATTAGCGAGATTCTAGGGAATGAAGATTATGACTCTCTTAAACCCTGCAGCCGGCACGCTGAGCTGCCCCTCCCCCATTAATAAGGACCAGCTGCATATTGCAGACAACTCAATAAAGGTCCCCTTGTGTAAAGAGTGTTGTAGGCAGAATCTACCAGAATCCCTCGAGCCCCTAATTGAAAAAAGGTCCGTCACGCAGGGGCTGCGTAAACTAAGCAGATTTCCCATGTGAAGTTTAGAATAGATAAATTTCACGAGATCCGAACAATTACGGAAACGGCCGAACAAGCTTTTGCCGGAAACTCACGACTACAACTGAAGTTGGCTCATCCGTTACGCTTAATATAAATGCAAATATCTCCGTTAATATTCAAGATGCAGAATAGACGTACAGTAAAATATTTATAGTGAATTTAATTTACAATAAGATTGGTTCTATACAACATTTTGATCCAACGTATAGTAACGGAGATATTTCGAATTCTCGAAAATCCACCACTCTAACCCCCCCCCCCGTCCCACTGGCCCGATTTCATCCCTTAACGAACTTGATCTGTCTTTTTACATAAAACGTTTAAATATCTTGTTTGGTAACGATCAGACAAAAATTGCGACTGCTAGAGTGGCAACAGACAAATATTATATATATATATATATATATATATATATAATTTTGAATGGACCTCACTTTCGTCATCTCCTGGGTAGTAGGATCGATAGACGTTTGAGGAAATGTTTCGCAAATCGCGTCTTGAGAACGACCTCAATAGCTGATTTCCCCGTAAGCTAACAGTAAATAATCGACTTAGAATATGTTTTTATATGTTCTATAGAGCTAAAATAAAATGTTTACTATCACCTTTTAACTTCAGAGTTTACTGATATTTCATAAAATTACTGAGCATAATTGCAAAATATTTTTTAGCCGTATTCCTATATTATTTAGTCATCAATAATTGATTTTTTTCAATGTGGCAGTAAGCATATTCATGCAGGTAGGTCCCTTAATCACTAGTCACCTTAAGAAAGATTAACGAACATTGGCTGATAATCTATTTTGATTAAGAGTGAAGTTAATGTATAACTCTTCGTGATCTTATTGTTTGATACTCTCATGTCAAATGCAATGAAATACTATTACTTGTCCTAAACTTAACCATTCTCCTTCAAGTGTACATTTCTGTAAACTTTTCTCATCATAAATATCAGTTTATGCAAATGCGAAAATATTTTTACTTCAACCAATTCATCGTTGCACAGGAATGTTAGGGTTTAGTTGCTGTAAGATATGATCTACCCTGTGCTATGTGAAGCAGCATTTGCCTTTAGGACGAGTATATCAGAGTGAATGGCGAGACTGAATAGATAAAAGCTATCTGGTGACGGCTGATGGTGGTAGGAGGTAGTGGAATCCCAATCTAGAGAGCAGAGCACCATCAGAAATTAATCAGGGCATGTACTGATCCTCTTGATAATCATTCCCACTATTAAGGTACGCCCCTAGCAATACCTACATCCCCTATCTACGAACCGGCCATCTCTCTCCCTCTCTGCTTTCCCTCTCTATCCGCTGTATTATCCAACACTATCTATGAGCCAGCTCAAACAGATTCTCAATATGCTTGCTTTCAACAAAAGGGTACTTGTAGTACTTTATCTAGAAGAGAGTTTTGATACGCATGTCTGGTTGCAAGCAGGGAAGACAAGAGGGTTCATTCATAGAATTCTCCTTGAGGAAATCAATACGGCTAAGCCAGAATCAATACGGCCGTAATAAAATGTCTACTAAAAACTGTTGGCAAATGGAAATAATACCGCGTTGAACGAGATGAACTACAATTATACATCAATATACTGGAAATGTGGACACCGGTGACCGTGCGGGTGCACCTACCACTACCGTCACCAAGCTGAAGGAAAAAAAAGTACGTCACGCAAGGGCTGCGTAAACTAAGCAGATTTCCCACATGAAGTTATGCAATAGAGAAATCTCCATATGAGAGCCGAACAATTACGGCAACGGGCTGAACTAGCTTTTGGCGGGAAACTCAGTCGTCCGCTATCGGCTCAAATTAAATAAAAATGCAAATATCTCGGTTATTATTCAAGATAGAGAATAAATGTATATAACAATATTTATAGTAAATTTAATTCACAATAAGATTGGTTCTATACATATTTCCAATTTACGAACTGGTTCGATTTCAGCCATTAACGAGCTTGATCTGTCTTTTTTCATAAAACGTTTAAATAACGAGTTTGGTAACGATCAAACAAAAATTTGTGACTGCTAGAGCGTTAACAGACATATAAGTGTATATATATATATATAATTTTGAACGGACCTCATTTTCGTCATCTCCTGGGTAGGATCGATGAACATTTGAAGAAAATTTTCGAAAATCGCGTCATGAGTACGACCTCAACAGTTGATTTCCCTTAAGGGAAATCTGCTAATAGGCACAGATTCGATTCCAGACAAGGGGGGGGGCGTTAGTTCACGAGTTTGCCACCAGTGTGTGCTTTAATTTGTTAGTAGACAAAATTTGAAAAACAGATATCCGGGAATAAAATCTTCCTGTAAAGTGCAACACAGGTTAGATATTCCTGATTAGCTTTGAATATTATTATAAATCTCTGATTTACCAGTTCAACTTAAAAGAATCAAAGGAAAAAGTCAGGTTCCTTCACTACTATTCATTCAAAGGGACAGAGCTCTTTCAGACCACTCGCCCTATCCTGAGAATACATTGACAAAGTCATACAGAAAATAAAATTCAGAAACATATAACAAGAATAACGATAGTTCATATGAATATTTTCAGAAAACATACTGGAACATAAAAATCATCGTTAAAAATTAAGTAGATAGTCAAAAACTAAAATAAGTAGTCATACCAAATCTAAAAGGCAGAAACAAAGAGGAAGTAAAGAACTGGAGAAACTATACACAGACACACACACACACACATATATATATATATATATATAAACATATGAAATGGCGAATAATATAGAAAGGAGACTCCTTTCTTCGGGAACCTCAGTATTAACGACCTCCCCAGTGAGAGCAGTCGCAACGAATGTAAGAGGGAAACGAGCACTTCAGAAATGTAAGTAGCAATCTGTATTTAGATTTAGTAAATGTATAAGTAAGTAGGCACTTATTAATACTGTATTTAGTAAAGAATCATCATAGGGTTTTGCTAAATTAATGTTTTTAATATTTTTTTAAAAAAATTAATGTTATTATTTCTTGAAAACGGAGAGCACCTGAAGAGATGGTATATAGACCGCGAAACATGAAAGGCAGTATCAAGTTTACGGGAAAAATTGTTTTTTATTGGTGACCCTGGACAAGGAAATCGGAAGAATATATAGAAAGGAGACATTAAATGTAATTTGAACAATATTTGTGAGTAACGAGATAATTCTCTTTGATTCTTACTTGCGATTTGGTCCCTTCATCATTCTACACCTCAAAAATGGAGTTTATATTATATTAAAAAGATCCACGACAATCTTTTCGGTTAATTATTTGAAATGTTATCATTATTTTAAAAATTCTGGCAATATGCTGTATAAATGACACTGACACATAACATTGTATGCTAAAAAGATCAAAGTATATGTAAAATATAAGGTTTTTATAATTAGATGTTTGGGAAGTGATCTGAAGGTTGGGGCATTTTTTTTAAATCTAAAAGAACAGTTGTGTGCGTGCGATTTAAATGTCTGGTTATCATTAAATGAAAAACCATCAGTCGTTTGGCATTTCTAATTTCCTTAACTATGTAGTTTTTACTATGTATGTTTAAGAACTTAGAGCTTAAAATGTCTGAATTTTTAGCAATATGTTAGTTTTATTTCCGTAAGAACGCACATTTCACGAGCAGTACTCTACAATAAATATCGGGTTTAAAAAAGTGAAGTGGAATTTAGGTAAGTAAACATGTACACACTTCAATTATTTTTCCTGTAGGAAGCTTTTCTATGGATGGATTTTTTATTAAGTGTAGGCTGCCTCGCCCACATGATTCTTTTAATGACGGAATCCCACGCACGTTGCTCAAGATAAACATGTTGTATATAAAACATTGAATCATTTAGATTAAAGTGCCCACACACCCTGCTCCACTTAATAATGATTTGCTTACATGAATAATTATTTAAAATTATTTATGACTCATCTGTACAACAAAATGCTCAATGGATTGAAGACTGACCTAAGCCAAAATAAAGGTTTTCATTGACAGTAAAGTATTTGAAAAAAAAAAATTAAATGCGAAATGAATGTTATTTAAATGATGTTCTACACTAACACCAAAGATTGTATAAATGTTTTGTCCATTTTTGTGTATATAAATGTGAATGGTTGTAATGATATTAAGCTGGTAGAGGCTCTAGTTCTCAAACTTCTGGCATAAAACTCTCTTTCAATATTCCAAATAAACTACTTAGGTGGGAATCAAGGAGTAGGGGAAGTGATGTCAATGCATCAGCTGATTCTGCACTGACTTTATCCAAGCCTTTGGGCTGAGGTTGGCAGTTTAATGCTTGTATCATATTTATAAAAGTCCGTCACGCAGGGGCTGCGTAAACTAAGCAGATTTCCCTCGTGAAGTTTAGTAATAGATAAATATACATACTGCTAACACAACACCGTGAATAAATACAAACGGAAATAAGAAATGTTTCATCCAATTTCAATAGCCTGCCGACAGGAAGCGCTAGGTTAGAAATGTAAACAAACGGGTCCCGCCTCACACCGGAAAGAAAAACAATTACTGAAATATATCAGAATATAACACATTAATTTTATTGAGAACTATTTACTATATCTAGTACTGTAATTAATAATGAGTCAGAATAATTGTTATCTCAATCAATAAAATTTTAGTAGTCCAAAACTTTAAGATGGGGGGGGGGAGTCACCAGTGAATATTTGCATGTATCTCGTATAATAAAGGTCTCTTGAATACAATTTTTGGTATTTAAACTTCCAGTAATGTGATTTATTATGTATCAGAGTATTGTTTACGTAACATGAGTAGAAGTGGCGGTTTGGTGAAAAGTGAAAAATGCAAATATCTCGGTTAATATTCAAGATAGAGAATAAATGTATATAAGAATATTTATAGTAAATTTAATTTGAAATAAGATTGATTCTGTACAATTTTTCGATCCGACGTATAGTAACGGAGATATTTCGAATTTTCAAAAATCCTCCCCTCTAAACCCCCCCTCCCACTGGTCTGATTTCAGCCGTTAACGAACTTGATCTTTCTTTTTACATAAAACGCTTAAATATGAAGTTTGGTAAGGATTAAACAAAAATTGCGACCGCTAGAGCGGTAACAGACAAATATATATATATATATATATATATATATATATATATATATATATATATATATATATATATAGATACAGTTTTGAACGGACCTCATTTTCGTCATCTACTAGGTAGGATCGATGGACATTTGAAGAAAAATGTCGAATATTCCGTCATGAGTACAACCTCAATAGCTGATTTCCCTTAAGGGAAATCTGCTAAAATGGCCACTGTAGGATTTTCAATAATATTCATTTTTGGCTTAAAATGATATTTTAAGATCGATACAATGCATTAAAAATTTAGATAAGGGGAAACCGTCATTTTGGAAGATTAAAACCTTACTATCGAATTATGTGTAACGATGAACGGGTTTTGGAAGCAGCCTTTCTGGTAAAAATTAAGGACATACCAGTCTGTAGACGCCGTCATTACTTGCTGATCGTCGTTTACAAGTGGCAAGAAGTGAGATGGCACCATTCTCGACCCTGTTATTAGTTGTACTGGGTAGTCTCTTGATATTTCAAGAGACACAATTTTTTTGTTTATGTGTGTTTATGTAGTCCTTTATTTACCTGTTGTTTGTAATCTTCATCTTGGGCAAATTTATATCTCATCACAAAGTTGTGTACATGTCTTTAAGGGATTAGCTAAAAATGTTGTCTTTACTCCACTCAGGTATAAGGTCATCATTCTCATGTCGTGCTGGGATATTGCAAAATCTCATATTTACTGTTAATGTTTATTGCTCATGTTTTTTATATATATATATATATATATATATATATATATGCAATATAAAGGTAATGAACCTACATTATACTCTTTATCATTTCGCCTTATTATACGACTGTATCAAATGCAAAGAAAGTTACACTTGCAACACGATTGGTTATACAATACGTTTCAATTCGACTAATAATAAGGACGAAATTTCGAATTTCCATTTTGTCATTTTTTTACCCCCACCCCCACCCTTCCTTCACAAGGCAATTTCTAAAAGTGGGGGTTTACTGAAGGCTGAAATCAATAAAGAATGAATATAAAGAAAATGAATAGAACAACAATCGTAGAGCATCAATACTTTAAAAAGATCGGTTCTATAACATTTTTCGATTGAACTCATAATAACGGAGGTATTAGTTTTCAAATTCGCTCCTCTTGACTAATATGATCTTTAGTGTTGAATGAAACAGTTGAATATCGAGTATGGTATAGAAAAAAAATAAATCATTTTCGTGTTAAGAACGTAAAATCTTAAATGACAAAACACAATGAATTTGAATGTACCTCACATAGTCCATTGAAAATATTGAGTATTAAACTTGGTTCATGAAATAGCAACGTATAATATGTTGCTGTAGCAACTACTCATGTCATATGATGATTTGTTAATATGACATGATATATCATGATTTGTTAATATGACATAAGTAGGAGTGGGGGTTTATTCAAGGCTGAAAACTAAAAACGTCCGTCACGCAGGGGCTGCGTAAACTAAGCAGATTTCCCACGTGAAGTTTTACAATAGAGACATCTGCCTAATAACAACTGTAGTAGTAAGAAACCTCTAAACCTAAAACATTATTTAGGGCGTAATAACCCAGTAGTTTCTAGCCCCAAAAAACAGTTAACCTAACCTCTAAACCTATTCACGAGGGACGAATAGTTATGGAAACGGCCACCAGAGCTCTCGGCGGAAAGTCCGAACATAGCCTACTACTGGTGACCACACGCAGAATACAAATGCAAATATCTCGGTTAATATTCAAGATAGAGAAAAAATTTATATAACAATATTTATAGTAAATTTATTTTGCAATAAGATTGATTCTGTACAATTATTCGGTCCGACGTATAGTAACGGAGATATTTCGAATTTTCGAAAATCCTCCCCTCTAAACCCCCCCCCTCCCACTGGTCCGATTTCAGCCGTTAACGAACTTGATCTTTCTTTTTACATAAAACGACTAAATATCGAGTTTGGTAACGATCAAACAAAAATTGCGACCGCTAGAGCGGTAACAGACAAATATATATATATATATATATATATATATATATATATATATATATATATATATATATATACAGTTTTGAACGGACCTTATTTTCGTCATCTCCTGGGTAGGATCGATGGACATTTGAAGAAAAATTTCGAAAATTCCGTCATGAGTACAACCTCAATAGCTGATTTCCCTTAAGGAAAATATGCTAAAATACGAATATCTCCGCCATTGTTCGTGATAGAAAAAATAAGTATATATCGTCGTGACTCACTATTTATTACCTCGTCTCATCACATATTCTATCTGAAAAGAAAGTTTGACATACTCATTTAATATTTGAGTTACGAAAAAAGTCATAGAACAACAATACTACACCATCGATAGTTAGCTATAATATTTTACAATCCGAATGATAATGATTGAGATATTTTGAATTCCTCCCCTATTCCTGATCCGATTTCAGCCAATACCAAATATGATCTTTAGTGTTGACTGAAATTGTTAAATATAAATTATGATATAGATGAAATAAACATTTTCGTAAAAGTACGTATAATCTCAATTGATGACATCACAGAACGAAATTGCATTTATCTCGCACAATAAAGGTCTCATAAAAACAATATTTGGTATTTAAATTTAGAATATTGAGGTTCATGATAAAAAAGCGTATGGTTAATACAATGGAGTTAATGGAGAGGGCGGTTAATGATGGCTGAAAACTAAAAGATCCAATTATCTTGGTTAATATTTATATAGAAAGCATTTGTACATAACATACTTTAGCCGTCAACGAACTTGATCTTTAGTTTGACAAGAAACGCTATAGTGTTTGATAACGATAAAAAAATGTCGACCGGTAGAACGGTAACAGACTTGAATACATATTTATCATTTTGTGCAGACCTCATTTTCGTCATCTGCTAGGCAGGATCGATGGACATTTGAAGAGGTTTTTCGAAAATCGCATCATGAGCAAAACCCCAATAGCTGATTTCCCTTAAGGTCGCACTACCGAGATAAGAGCTAGTAGTTGCAGGCTGTGTAAGGCCCGCCCCGATTCTGATAAATAAGTCAATCTAATATTTACTCACATTGAATGTCTGTAGGTGTCCACACCTGGTGCAGGGGTACGCCATCATGTCCGGCGATTCGCTTTCCTCTCGCAGTTTCCGGTACTGATGTAGCCGGAACAATGCACCGCCTCCGGAAGTACGACCCATCACATACTCACTTCTGAAATGCCCCAATATTTTCTATTTTTAAAAGAAATAGATCCATTTTAGTTTCATCACATTGTATTCATTGCTCAAGAGTACGATTTCGCTCACTCACGAAGTATTAGTTTTCTCTTTTAATATTTTTGATGGTCTCAAAAAGTATATTCCAGGAACTCGGTTGTGCTACAAGTATGTTAAAGGTTTAGTTTATTTATAATTATGTTATATAAGATAGTCAATTTTGCTGTGCATTCCAGAAACGTCTAACCCACTCAACGAACTCTCAAGGAATGTAACGTGCTTGATGCTTGCAATATGGTATTTGCACATATGCAACACACACATTACTCTTTTATGGTTACCATGAAAGACAAACATTAAGGAAAGTACAGACATCGACAGATTAGCAAAAAGTGGAGAAGACATACCAGACATTGACATAAACTCTACAGATCACCAAGATGTACTAGCCGAAAGCGCTAAGGCTGTGGAAGCAATCTAGGGATAACTCATATGATAATAAACTAAGACAAATAAAACAAAAAGTTCAGGAATGGCCGTCAAACAACAAGAGCACACGAAGAGAGGAAGTTATGCTGACCAGACAACGCATTGGCCATTCCTTACTGACTCAAGGATGACAAACTTCTAGACAGTGCAAGGAAACTTTGCCAGTATTGACTGACTGTTGACGAAGAGTCAATTTAGATATCCACGTAACTTATTGAAACTTTTGACCGATAACAGTAATAACAAAGACATAATCATTGCACATCTAAAAAACATTAATATATACAACACACTATAGTCCACAATTTCTACATACTACTATTCATTTGTTTACTACATCAGCAGGGTGTATACTTTTTTATTTTCTGTTTATTTTTTTTATTTTATTTATTCTTTTCTTTTTTCCTCCCTTCTCTACTTATATTTTTATTTATTTTACTTGTATTACCCCGAAGTTTTCATAGACAATATATTTTCCCACATAGGAACTTTGGTATGCCAATGAATTGATTTAGGAATCACCGTATTCCACTGTTAATTTTTCGTTATTTTTTTTCTTCTGTTTGCTTTTTTGAGTATACCTGATTGATGAGCGAATCGTCGGCGTTGCAGTACTCATTTAAATAAATAAATATGAAATTTTGTTGTTGTAGTTACTTCAGATGTAGGTGTGGGTGACAAATCAGTATTACTAAGTACTCATTTGTATGGCTCCTGTTCCCTGACTTGTTAGGAACAGCCAAATCCACAGGGAATTGGAAGTTGCTCCTATTTCAGTTCACCTTCAACAACTTATGAGAAAATATCATGCCTGCCTTCCGATGTCAAGTGGAGCCACCCATTATAATTTAGGTACGACTGAAGAACGACTGAGTCCAAGGTTGCACCAAACCTGTGCGAAGTGGTTTTAACACTTCGAAAAGGCATATACTCATTATTTAAATAACAGAGGTAAACGGAAAAAAACATAAATTTTCCATTAACACGAAACCTAGTAGAATACTAGGCATTGGCTTTACATCACCTTTTATCTTCTAAGTTTTCTTTTATACATTATATTATACATGAAACACGTAGTAGCTTGAGCTATTGAAAAGCGGTTTCAACTCGAATTCATATTACCTGTACATAATATAGAAACTTAAATATTTTTCGATTAATATTGGGTATGAAATTTACAAATGCAACATATCTTAATCAAATTATTTTATGGTCTATTTCATTTAAGTAAGAAATGGAGAGTCTGTTAAAGACAGCAGACATGAGACACTGACGTCACTAATCGTGGGTACCAAAATGCCTATGTATAAAACATAATTAAAAAAGAAGAAGGAGATTCTCTCCATCTAATGAGAAATAAATATCAATTTCGATACTTATTTTACCAGGAAGCCAGCATTAAATAGAAATGATATATTCCCATAAAGTGGTAAATTACGTGACGAAGGCGTAAGTCGTTTTTCAAAAATATTAATCTCATGATTTAAATAAAACAACTAATTAAAAGAGAACAAATGCTGTAGACCAAATGTAGTTATGATGTATTATATTTTTTTTTATTATATTAATTTTTTTTTTTTGACTCCACTGAGAGCATAGGAAGACAAAGGCTAGGAAATGCCTCCTTTATGTCAATTTAGAAATTATAAAATTCAAATACATTTTATTTTATTTATTTTATACATACTTTTATTTAAGTATACTATGCTATGCCCTATAGATTCTCACCAAAACGTTACATCAGCATCAGCATTTAAGAGAATCCACTAAAGGGCGACAAGGAACAAATTTTCGGAATTAATGTCAAACAGAAAATAAAATAATATGAAGTGTGACAGACGAACAGACGGACGGACAGTATCGACATCTGCCCTAGTCGAAATTGTTGCCTAATGAATTGACTTTACTGATGAGTTTATTTAAAAGAAAAATAGGAAACCAGTTTGTCTGTATGTCCTTTATCGAATCCTAAACGGCTGAACCGAATTTTATGAAAATTTGGTACGTATATTACTACTAAAACAGGTTAAGTTTCTGGCTATATTAATATTCTCTGAGACGAACAGGAGTGGGGGTTATAAGGGAGGCCTGAAATTAAAAATAGCGGCAATTCGTCGCCTATTGGGTTTTCGGCAAATATGCACATAACAAAAGTTGTTTATTTTGTTATTTACAGTAACTTTTGTAATATACTCTTTTGTCGTATACCAAAGTATAAGTGAGTTGTACGCTAAAAACAATAGTGGGAGTCAAAAATTTTATATGGCACAAAATACTCAGCCGAACTAAAAGAAACTCAGTATATGGTTTGGTATTAACGCCTCCGTTATGAGTTATATTAAAATTTCGAGGCACGAACAGGCGTGGCGGTTATAAGGAAGGTGTGAAATTTAAAATCGCGATATTTCGTAATCTATTCATTTTTCGGCAAACTTGCATATAACAAAAGCTGTTTGTTTTGTTATTTAAAGTAACTTTTGATATACGGAATTTTTCCATATGACGAAGTATAAATGAGGTATACACGAAATACTATAGAAGGGGTCAACAATGTTATGGGACTCGAAAGACTGAATCGAAATCAACGAAACTCCAAATTTTTGACAATGATAATATGATAATCTATGATTATGTTATATATAAAAAAAGATACATGCACAGGAAATGGGTAATATAAAAACATTGTGATTTGTAGAATTAAGTACATAACAAATACTTTTATTATTAACATATCCACAGCACTCCGGACTCGGGTGTAAATCCTAAGCATTGAGACTGGAAAATGTAAAAATATTGTACAAAGTAAAGCCCCCCCCCCCCAAAAAAAATACCATTATCACTCAGCCTCAAATGATTACCGGAGCGAAGCTGGGTACCTTAGATAGAAATTAATAAAATATTCTGGCCACATATATAAATGAAAAATAAAATCCATATATTGGTAGTGGGGTAAGTTTTAAAATGAAATACATTTTAAAAAGGACAGGTTTGAAATAGAAACCATTAAGGGCTGGCAGACAAGATTAATTATTGTGAACAAATATATCAATATTTGCCTCTCATCAACATCATGAAACTAATATTGGCCATCCAGTTTGATTGGGGTTAGGTAAATTCTATGTCATATACAATTTAAACTGTTTGTGTAATCGAGTACATTTAACTTTGAGACATATTCTAATATATTTAAGATCAAAGCCAGGATAACTTGTTTTCAATTTAGAATTCACTTAAATGATATTGTTTTTTTAAAAGTAATATCCATGGACTATTTGAATATCATTAAAACATTCCACTTAGTCGGAGCTCCTAAAGCAATGATTTATATGAAGCAATCAATGTCATTTTAAACAATGTACAGATTAATTGCAGGGGCTCCTTCATGATATTGTCTATTTAAACATTGCCACAACCCTGTTTTTTTTTTTCTTAACCTATTTCTCTTTTGAAAAGAGTAAATGGATGTATTTACTGGACTTATTCAGTAAATAGAAACTCGCTTACATGCTATTTAACAGTATTAACTTTTTATTTTTTCATTATGTCGAAACTCACCCTTTTAACAGAATATCCTAATGCCTAATTTCATTGACAGTTTCAATTACGAGCACTAATAATTCATTACATTCAATACTCCATAGTTGCAAAACCTACAAACTCGTGAGAGCTACAACATTAGTACAATAATTGTTGCACAAGTGATCTCAGAATAATCGCAGTTCTATATTATCGGACCCATCTTAATGGCAGAAGATCGATAGTCTGATCAATTGAAGTACTTTCAATCATCAACTGGTGGATCAACTTTGTACAACTTTCGACTCTGCCAACACCCCCTAAACTGATGTCAGCTCATACGCAAAGCGTAGGCAAAGGAAGAAATGTTTTAACAAAGTGCATAAAGGAGAAATAGGGTTTCTATAAATTCTGACTATTTGCTTACAAGTGATAACAACTATTTTAATTTTTTTTTTTCTGTTCGAATGTTATGAATTATAAAATTTGGAATGCATTTTCCCTAAGGTCTGCCAATGGAGAAAGCAATAGTTATGATAAATTCAATGGATAAAAAACGTGAGCCTTCTAGGACAAGATATCCTTTTCAAGTAAGATAACCTCAGTAATAAAACGTCCTAATAAAATAATTAATTGTTCTTAGATGATTGAAGTCTCATAGGCTAATAATGCTTGGCTATTGAGGAAACAATCTGATGTGACACAGCGTGATTTTCTTGAACTCTTATTAGCCAAGTCCCAATGGCCTCTTATAGAAGGCATAAATAGGAGCTGGAAGGACTTGTGGGAGGAGTCCGAATGCAGCAAGTTGAAGATGGTGAAGAAGGACCTTGCGGCATGGGAGTCTTCATCAAGACGCCATCGCGGGGAGGAGGTGCTAATATGTAGGCTCAGGCATGGCCACACAAGATTAACGCATCTCCATCTAATTATAGGGAGAAACGCGCCCTGGTGTGTTGTTTGTCGGAAAAGCCTCTCAGTCAGGCACATCATTGAGGAGTGCAAAAAATACAGAGGGATCCTTGCTCACCTCGGTATTCCAAGAAGTTTATGCGAGGCACTGGCCGACGATAGAGCGGTCACCAACAGGATGATTAGGTTCCTACATCTAACAGGCCTCTCCAGCCACATATAACTCTGCCAAATATCGAAACAACCCGGTATCCTTTGTAAGTTACCACTTATTTTTAAGACACTTTGTAAGTTACCACTTATTTTTGAGACACTTTGTTAGTTACCAAATAGTTTTATGCTAATGTAGTAGCTTTCATGTAAATGCTCACTTAATAGCTTTAATTTTAATGTTTATTGATAGTTTTAATTAGTTTTAATAGTTTTTAATTTTAATAGTTTTTGATATTTAGTTTTTAGTTTTTATGTAGATAGTTAGTGCTAATTTTATTGAATTTGAATTGTGGTACAATATACCTGTGATACCGGTACGTAGGTTTCAGGGCACATGCCCCCTTACAAAAAAAAAAAAAAAAAAAAAAAGAAAAAAAAAAAAAAAGTGGGAAAGGAGAAAAATGTAAAAAAGGGGGAAAAGGAGAAAAATGCATAAAAAAAATAGATAAATAAAAAATAAAAAAATAAATAAATAAATAAAAATAAATAAATAAATAAAAAAAATATATTAAAAAAAGTAAATAAATATATAAAAATAAATAATAATCCGAAAAACGGGTTGGTGTGCATTTGTCGGCGATTTCCCATGGTCGGGGAACTTTAATACGGTTTTGCAAGCGCTGGGCATTGATGACCATGATGTTTTATGCCCAAAACCCAAACAAACAAACAAAAACCCAATGGCCTTAGTTGCAGAAAGTGGACGTTAATAATTTTTTTTTCTATTTAATCAAATAAACAAAATATTTGGTTGCACTTCAATTTAATATCTCCGATTGGACGCATTGGATCAAAAATTTTCATAGGAGATACTATAATTTGGAGGTATATTTGTGATTAACGAAAATGGTTCTATGTGCATTTTTTGTATCTCCAATAGGTCCGGAGAAATGTGCCATACATCAACCCTCCCTACTCGATTCGATCCAAAGAGGAGAGGTAGCCAGCTGGAAGGTGCAACAGTTCTAAATATTAGCCCAGTAGCCAAAGTAATAAAAAAAGAATCCGTCACGCAGATGCTGTGTTAACTAAGCAGATTTCTCACGTTCGCCACGTACGTATTAGCATTTAACTTGAAAATTAAATTAAGTTCAATGAGAACAATATTCCCAATAGTTCCAAATAAATTGTTTCATTATAAAGCAGAATACTGTTATTGAATATGTAACTTATGTAAGAGTGGAGGTTTACTGATCGCTAAAAACTAAAAAAATTCAAATATCTCATTTAATATTGAAGTTAGAAAATAAATGTATATAACAGCATTTATAGAACATTACATTTTCAATAAGATAGATTCTATAGAATTTTTCGATGCGGCTCAAAATAACGAAGATATTTCGAGTTTTCAAAATTTTCCCCTCTAAACTCCCCCTCCCACTTGCCCGATTTCAGCAGTTAACGATTTTGATCTTTCTTTTTACATAAATCGAATATATATAAAGTTTGGCAACGATAAGATAAAAATTGCGACCGCTAGTGAGGTAATCAGACGGACCCACAATTTTGACCGGACTTCATTTTCGTCATCTACTAGGTAGGATCAATGGATATTTGAAGAAAACTTCAAAAATCGCGTCATGAGTACGACCTTAAGCTAGTATTCCTTAAGGGAGATCTGCTGATGAGCTCATGGGAGGTCGAAACGGTTAGCCCTGGCCAAACCTGAAAACCGAACATTTTCACGATTACAATTACTTATTTTACATCATGCAAGGAAGTAAAAACTGAACTACCAATTGAAATTGTAGTAATAAATGCCAGGATTGGCCATGTTTTAACTGTATGCCACATATAAATAAGGTGTTATGGTGCATGGGATTTAAGGCACAATTCGCTTGGTAAACCTAAAGTCGGGGAACGAATCCCCTAGAAATGGACGATAACCCGTGGATAAAACCGCCCCAATTAGCTTTCTTAGCATAAAGAAGACATTAAAAAATAAGAAATATACATATGAAGATTTATTATTATTATTTATTAACGTCCACTTTTTGCAACTTAGGCTAATCGGGACGGGTTATTTACAGGTTACCACCCTTTTCTAGCAAGTGTGGGATTTTATGACGTTATTTAAAGAATTTCGTCACTAAATAATTTCCTTTGCCCAGGCGAGAATCGAACTCGCCACTATAGGTTTACCATGCGAGATAAAGGTCAACGCTTTATCTCGCATGGTTAACCTGAGCCCCTATGAAGATTTAAAACGATTTTATTCCCATGTCCCTTGTTGATTTTTCAAAACATAGTTAGTTCCAGGGAGTCTATTAGGGCATGTTGAAAGAAATTGGAGAACTACTTAAACGAATATCATTCCAACACTAATGTGATGGGTAATATTTTTTTTTAATTTAATAATTAACCTTGTTACTGTGGGAAATTAATAGTTATTTTCAATACTAGGACGCAAAGTGGGCGTTTTCGGTGCGAGGCCTAGTTTTACGAGCGAGGCGTAGCCGAGTTCGGAAATTTGGCCAAGCACCGAAAGCCACTTTCCGTACGTGTAATGAAAATTACTTTTCATTATACTGCTCAAACAGTAAAAAAAAAATATCCATTTCAGTTATAATTGATTCATATTTATAAAGTAACACAAATCAAATTTAGACAGCTGTTACATATTAAAATTTATATTAATTGAACAATTGTTATTATTAGATATATTTAGACATTTATTGGGTAATGTTTTTTCGATTCCTGATAAAGTTCGGTTTGCCATACATTCTACAAATTCAGGATCATCTCTAAAAAGGTCGTCTACCGTGAAATAGTCTTCATTTTCTTGAACAGCAACATTATGATAATTTTTGGGTAAATTAACTGACTCGCCTCAGCCGTTCTTGGGTGCACGCCCAAACAGTTTCCTAGAAACTTCAACTTTTCTTGTGGTTGATTCTTCTAAATACCCCTCAGCTACACTTGATGATTGCCAGTTTTCCAAAACATCTGTTTTACTTTGCTTCCTAGGACGGAAAAGTAAAACATCTGTTTTACTTTGCGTCCTAGGACGGAAAATAGCTACTTTGCGTACTCAAACTGGATATTGAAAACACATGCTTTGCGTGCAGTATAATGAAAAAATTGTTTTCATCATTTGGAAATATTACTAAATATAATCTATTACATAATAATTAACACCCAGCTGTGAGCAAAACGTAGATTGACATTTAAAATATTTAAATAAGTCCTGTTATTGAGTCCTTGGAATTATAACAGGTTGTCATGCTTATTATTACCATACATAATCTAGTGGAAATGTCAACTCCAATGCTGTCATTATTTAATATGAAATCTACCATGAATTGCTAATGTTTATTTAAAATAGCTCGCAACTAATAGTTTCATACTGCAAAGGCGGCAAAACACATAAACCATTTAATTGATTAAATACAAAACGGAATTGTGTTCTTGATAAACCTGATTTCTCAGCCTTGCCACCTGCAGAAATAACAAATCCAAGGAAATCCCCACTCTTGTCAGTGTTATTCAATGACTTACAGCGTCTTCGTAAGTAACATGAGTGTAATGTTTGTGATATAAGAAGTCATCATCATGAGATTCAAGCTTAAAATGACTATCTAGAAGTTGCGGTGCGTAATAAGGAAATTTCCAAAATTCTTTAATGAAAAGGTCCAACAAAAAAGTCCGTCACGCAGAGGCTTACACAGCAGATTTCCCACGTGAAGTTTAATAATAGGTCAACCCACATACTGCTAACACAACACCACCGTCAATATTAAGTGAATAAGTACAACGATAATAAGAAACCTCCAGACGGAAAGCATCTGAAATGTAAACAAACAGTTCTGCCAACTTCTTACCGTAATGAAAAACAATTACTGTAATATATTTGAATATAACATAGTCATTTTATTGAAAACTATTTACTGTATCTAGTACTGTAATTTGTAATGTATGAAAATAATTTTTATCTCGATCAATCAAATTTTAGTAGTCCAAAATCTTAAGAAGGGGAAGGGATTACAGAACATATTTGCATATATCACATATAATAAATGTCTCTTGAAAAAATTTAATTTAATATTTGGTATTTAAACTTTGAATAATGAGGTTTACTACATAATCGAGTGTTGTTTATGTAACATGAGTAAAAGTGGGGGTTTGCTGAAGGCTGAAAACTGAAAAAAGCAAATTGGTTAATATTCAAGATAGAGAATAAATGTATATAACAATAATTTGCAATAAGATTCTATACATTTATTCCATCCGACGTATAGAAACGGAGATATGTCGATATTTTAAAATTCTCCCCCCTCTAAACCCCCCCTCCCACTTGCCTTATTTCAGCCATTAACGAACTTGATCTGTCTTTTTACATAAAACGTTTAAACATCGAGTTTGGTAACGATCAAACAAATATTGCGGCCGCTAGAGCGTTAACAGACAAATATATATATAAATATATATATAAATATATATATATATATATATATATATATATATATATATAATTTTGATCGGACCTCATTTTCGTCATCTCCTGGGTAGGATCGATGGACATTTGAAGAAAAATGTCGAAAATCGCGTCATGAGTACGACATCAATAGCTGATTTCCCTTAAGGTAAATCTGCTAATATGACTACAATTACATTAAAACTTAACTCCTTTTCCATAATTTGTATTGAAGATATGTTTTTTGTTTAATTTGCAATCGTATGTTTCATACTCTTTTTTTTTTGTCGGCATTTTCAAATATTTGTATAAACTTTGAATGTAATGGTATAGCGTTTTCCGGAATTCAATTCCTTTTCATATGAAATGACCCACAACTCTTATTTTCTTTAGTGAGTATTGCTTTCTTCAAAAACGGAAGAAAAACCTGGAAGATATTTTAAAATTAGTCCAAATAATATGACACTTTATCTCGTATCAGAGGAGAAAATAGTTAATTTTTACAAAAGTCTTATTTAAAAATGTTTAAAATTTTATATTATAATTATAAATTAAATTTCTAACTCCTTGGCTGTCATTTCCGTTAATGGATTCCTTAATATACAAGTTCTAAGTCGTCCGGAGTTTAGTAGTCCTCTTTTTGACCAAGTTTGTATACATTATAGATTAAGAGCTACAATTATTAATTGAATGTTTAATGGAAGTTAGATAAGCTGAATATTCCGATTATTAACTCTATAAACAGGTAATGGTAGTGAATATTAATATTACTAAGTAAAGTATAATTATAAGGAACGTGGGATGGGAACTCATAAAACATCCTTCTGTGTAGAGCAATAATAAGTAAGTTTTTATTCCGTATTATTATTTACATTACCTGCTTCCTGTTTACATATAAACGAAGTTGAAGAAGATAATCTTCATTGATAATATTCATGTCATTATAAAATATTTAGTGATAAAGTAGTTTGAAGGGAAAATCAACTGAACAGGAGTGGGTCTAATGCTTAAAAAAATACCAGCACGATACAAAAGTCTCTGGGTTTTTTTCGCTATTTGACAAACAAACATTTGTAACACAAAGACCTCTTTATTTACCTCTGTCGTGTTATTCGTAAAAGATTAAAAATTCTGAGTTGGCCAGTCTTAAATTAAGCTCTGGAACAAAAGCCATTGCTTGTTTGTTTTTCCATTTCAACCCAGTGAGTGGAATCCAGGAAATCCGTGCTATTCTGAGGCACTAATTTATAAATATTAGTGGAATGTGACTGCGAACTATGGGGGACAGATGTCGCGTCTAGACGCGCTCCAAAGGATCGATTAAAAATATTTAAGGAACGATATTAGCAGGTTTCCCTTAAGGGATATCAGCTATTGAGGTGGTACTCATGAAGCGATTTTCGAAAATTTTCTTCAAATGTCCATCGATGCTACCCAGGAGATGACGAAAATGAAGTCCGTTCAAAACTATATATATATTTGTCTGTTAACGCTCTAGCGGTCGCAATTTTTGTTCGATCGTAACGAAACTCGATATTTAACCGTTTTATGTAAAAAGACAGATCAAGTTCGTTAATGGCTGAAATCGGACCTGAGGGAGGGGGGGGGGTTTAGAAGGGAGGATTTTCGAAAATTCGAAATATCTCCGTTATTATGCATCGGATCGAAAAATTGTATTGACCCAATCTTATTGCAAATTAAATTTACTATACATATTGTTATATACATTTATTCTCTATCTTGAATATTAACCGACATATTTGCATTTTTATGAGGCTGTGGGACATGTAGTCGGGTATTGTTTGGATTAATTCGGCCGTTTTCGTAACTGTTCGGCTCTGGTGGAAGCTTCCTCTAACCTTACCTGTCGTTTCTAACCTTACCTTACCTTCGTTACTTTGTGAGATTTATGCAAATGCGTTCTTTTCATCCGCCCTCCCCCCTTCTTTAGCCCCTGGACTACTAAAATTTGAGTTATTAAAATATAAATTATTCTTACAATTCTGAAGCCGTTTCAGTTTGGAATTTATTAAAATTAACTGAAAGATTTCTCATTACCGTTTGTATTTACTCACGGTGGTGTTGTGTAAGTATGCAGATTTCTCTATTGCTAAACTTCGCGTGGGAAATCTGCTTAGTTTACGCAGCCCCTGCGTGACGGACGTTTTTGTTCTTGAAAGGACCGTGAGAACCTGTGTGTAGCTTCTGTTATATTTGAGAGAATGTGCAGAAAATTGATGAGTTCTTTGGAACATAGAGTGCTTTGGCAAACTAGGGTTATACCGAAGTACAGTTTCCCGTCACGACTTCAGTTCTAGAAGCAGTTTCACACCATTTATTGTCTCGACAAGCCGAGCGAAGAATAGATAATTGCTCAGCTCAAAATTCTCTGGAAAACCCAAATGACATTCGTTTTATCAAACGGATTTCGACTTATGATGATAAATGGATGCATTTAAAAAGTCCTAAATACAATAAACAGTTCGTTAAACTAGCGCTCCCCCTCCCAAGAATAGATCCTTTTGAAAAAAAACTATAAAAAAAAAAACTAATAGTTATGCTCTGTGTAAAATAGAATATCGAGCGTCCACTTTGACTTAATCCCTAAGAACAAGGTCGAACAATTATTGTACTCCAGAAGTTTATTCTGCCCAGCGTAAGGGATTAAACGGAGCTACAGGAATAAGAAGGATTTGTTTTTCTCAATAAGACAACCCGAGACTTCTCACAGATGTTGAAGTTCAGGTTCTGAATTTTACACACAGCTACGACAGGTAACAACAGGTTTAGATGGATTCTAATAAATAGAAATTAAAAGAAGTCCGTCACGCAGGGGCTGCGTAAACTAAGCAGATTTCCCACATGAAGTTTTACAATAGAGAAATCTGTCTAATAATAACAGTAGTAGTAAGGAGTCTCTAAACCTATTCACGAGGGACGAACAGTTACGGAAACGGCCTAACTAACTCTCGGCGGAAAGTCCCGAACATAGCCGACTCCAGCCGACCACACGCACAATACAAAAGCAAATATCTCGGTTAATATTCAAGATACAGAATTAATGTATGGAAGAATATTTATAGTAAATTTAATTTGCAATAAGATTGATTCTATACAATTGTTCGATCCGACTCATAATAATGAAGATATTTCGAATATTCGAAAATTCCCCCTCCCACTAGTCCGATTTCAGCCATTAACGAACTTGATCTTTCTTTTTACATAAACAAATTACATTTCGAGTTTGGTAACGATCAAACAAAAATTGCTACCGCTATAGCGTTAACAGTCAAATATATATGTATATAATTTTGAACGGGCCTCATTTTCGTCTTCTCCTGGGAAGGATCGATAGACATTTGAAGAAATTTTTCGAAAATCGCGTCATGGGTACGACCTCAATAGCTGATTTCCCCTAAGGGAAATCTGCTAATATAGCAAAAAACTAACCTCCCACAATACAAAAGGTACCTCCCGATCAAATCTTATTCATCATCGTAAGAAAGTAGCTACATTAACTGTGAAACAAGCAATACTTTGCGAGACAATGCCTCATCACATGACGGCAAATGCCGTTTGTGGGCTCTGGATGTTAGCTAAAGAGTTTTATTTTCAGTGGGATTAGCAGGGTTTTTGGATAAGAACTCACTTCGGAATTTCTAAATACAAAACAAAAATCATTTACTACAAAGGAACGTTTATATCGTCTACGTTCCAGTCACATTAACCCACGGGGAAGATTTGGGCATTATCATTTCAGACCATTACTCTCGGTTCACAGCCATGGATTTGCAGTTATCGAAAAGAAGTTCTTCTCCGGATCATCAAACTAATGTGGTTCGAATGTTTAGTTAAACAAGAAGATGATAGTTCCTCTACTAATGCTAATAATGCAAATAACATAACTAATTTTTAGTAGGACTTCCCAGTCATTTATCAGTAAATAGGAATGTTAATAAATGCATTTTGTCGAGAAGAGCTATTATCGTTGATTCTAATGCAAATGGCAAGAGAGCGGGAGAGGTTCTATGTGCGATTATTCGTAAAGGCGGAACCCTCATTAAGCTAAGATATCTCTTAAGCACCGTTGAAGTGTTCCGCTCCACATACTAACACATCCTCAGCTTCTTAAACATCACTCAGCAGAACGAATCTCGTCTTTTTCAAAGGCCTCTCTCTCTAGGAGTTAAAGGATGTTGAACCCTCTCTAACATCCTTGATATGTTCTCTTAGTGGGCAAGGGATAAAGTTTATTTCATAGAGTTTATTCAAGGTTTACTGTTCAAACTAAAAAATACTCTCTCGCATTTTACCTCATCTTTAAACCATACATTTCCGACAGACACATGCAATTTTCATTTATTTCCACAGTCTCTACATTATTTCTCCAACTGGTGTTCCGCAGGGGGGCGTCCTAAGTCCTTTCTTATTCTTTATCTATACTGCCAACATCTGATCACATACTAAAACCTCCCTTCTCGCATATGCAAATGATACTGCAATCTTAACGTCCGACTCAGGTCCAAACATGGCATTCGCATCTCGAGAACAACACTCTAGAATCCTGGATGAACCAGTGCAGGATCAAGACCAAAGCAGCAAATGTTCAATTTAAAAATTGAAGCGGTCTATTATTAACTAGACCAACCAAGGATGGCCCCTGAAGAGAGCTGACCACTATAGCCTACTTGTGTAAACACTACCTGAGAGGACATCCTTGGATCCAAAGGGCTAAGGAACAGGATCAGAACAGTAGAGAGCGTAGGACAGGAGAGTGAGTAGAGCCTCTCATGAGCAGCAGCAGTTTTTCAGTTTCTTTAGACACCCTTTTTAACAACCAACATGAGTGAGTAAACGAAGGTGCATCCAGGGGGAGACCAGGATGGAGGGAGAAAGAGGGAGAACACCAGAGCAGCATCGAGAACATCATCACAATTTCATCAGCATCCTTTGAAGTAATCATTAATATACTAACACATATCTGCGCTGCAATAGTCCATCCCCCAATATCATGTAATTATCCAATAAAATATTAATAGTAATAACCGTCTTATACATCAACATGGTCCTCCGGTATCACATCATACAAAACGTCCATGAACCAACCTCTCTTAAAATATTTACAAGCCGTTAGCGAGTAAGGCCGAAGGGCTTGTAAATACAGTAACATTTACTGTCCTCCAGTTACACTCAATAGTGCACCAATTCCTCAACAATCACAAATTAAGTATCTTGGACTCACATTAGAGAAGAGACTAAATTATAAACATAGCACCATATTAAAAAGACAAGAATTGGACTACTTGACAAGAGTACAAAACTATCACTACATAACAAACGATGGATTTACACAACAGCACTCAGACCAATATGGACATACGGACTTGAACTTTAGGACTCCACTAAACCATCAAATTCCTACAAAATCTAAACACTCCAATCCAGAAGACTCCGCAAAATTACAAAATCCCTATTTTACGTATCTAATTTAACTCATCATAATGACATAAACATTCCTTTTGTCCATTCTCCGCAAAATCCCGATATCAGAAATACCACACTTTCCTTCACTCAGATCCTAATCCTTTAGTAAAATCACTCTCATTTAATCATATTCACGAAAACCCAGGACGACGTCTGAAGCGTAAGTGGCCAAGAGATCTCGTGCAGTGCAAAGTATAACTCCATATGGTTTAATCCAATGTTCATTCCAATGTGGATATTGTCAGTAGACAACTTAAACCCATCTCGTGCCAATAATGAAGTCAATTGTTATTATCGTATAAATCATTTGTTTGTAATATTTATATATTGCCGCAAGTAAAAAACTAAGAAAAAAGTTTATACATGTCGCCTGAATACCCAAATTCCATTTTGATCATGACGGCGAGCAGCTCAGTAACTAATGTAGTTATTTCATTGGTTTTATCAAATGTATAGGTCACATTTTTTCTAAAATTACCATTACGACATACTATTAACACATATCAAAAATTCACAAGTTAGTTCATTTTTATACTATTATATGTTTGACAATAACATCTTATGAACGCAATAAATTATGATAGTAATACAAATCGTTTGTACACTCTTATAAAATTGAATAACTCAGTAGACGACACAAAGTATCCTGTAATATTTTCTCTGCTTCTGGGATTTACATTTTCGTTAAGTGATGCATCAAAATAAGATTTGTTGAATATAAAATGTATAATTAGTAAATATATGTCCTAATCAGTGTCGACATATTACACTGCACATATGACAACATCTTAAGACATTTAAAATCAACACTAACTGCTGCATCTTCTACGTAGTCATATCTCCCCCGGAGCAACAAGTTAAAGGACGTTGAACCGACTGCACCATCTTGATTTGCTCTCTGTGTGGGCTGAAGGATTTCCAACTTCGATACGAATCTCAACTCCTTTCTCTCGTTTAAAACCATCCACCAACTCTCAGATGATGTGTGCAAAGCAACCCAAAATGACGGTAAGTGCAACCACGGAAACTCAAAATACACAAACATTTTTTTCCTAATGTAAATATGTTTAGATTAAAGCATCTCACACATTGGATCAATAAATCAAGATTATTTCACATGTACACTTATACAATAGTTATAAAGTGAAAAAAGATGGCGTTGCTCGAAAAGAATTAATCTAAACGTAACTCATATCCTTCGTACTCATGGCAAGGGTCACCAACAAAAACTCCATTTTTTTTTTATTCCTTAACTGTAAGTAAACAACATGTAGTTAAATTTAACAAATTATATAATTGTATTTAACACATATGAATATTTTAATTTTACATCAAATTATTTTTGAGATATTGTAAGCTGATGGTTATTATTTGTAGAAAAGAAAAAGTCCGTCACGAAGGGGCTGCGTTAACTAAGCAGATTTTCCACGTATTTGCATTTATCTCAAAACTTAAAAGTTCAATGAGAACAATATTTGGTATTTAAGCTTCAAATAAAGTGCTTCATAACATAATAGAATATTGTTAATATGAGATGTGCAGTTGTGGGGCTTTACTAGAAATCGAAAACTAAAAAATGCAAATATCTCAGTTAATAATCAAGATAGTGAAAAAATTTACATAACAATACTTATAGAAAATTACATTTGCAATAAAATTGGTTCTATACAATTTTTCGATCCGACGCATAATAACGGAGATATTAAGAATTTTCGAAATTCTCCCCCTCTAACCCCATTTATATATATATATATATATATATATATATATATATATATATATATATATCGCGTAAATGGTAACGTCTCTCAAACTCACTCTCACAGTAACATCCGTCTATGAGACTAAGTTTTTTTTTCTTCTGTATTTAGGGTATAAAAGATCAGTATAAAATTAATATTTAAACTTTTATTTTTTCTAAGACTTCATTTTGTAATGAATGAATATATTAATAGCACAAACAAAAATAATAGTTAACATTTAAAAATGGAATAAAAGAATTTAAAGATTTATTGCTAGTATATACATGTTTAGGAATCAATTAAAAGATAAAACAAAGTTAAAAATTCTCTACGCACACATTGCAAATTTTCTTCGAACATTGTAAACAACTAGGTACACTTTACAGAACCAACTTCAGCGCCACTTTCTGCTACATCCTCTATGCAGAGCTGCATAATTCCTTTAGTCCTTTTAGACACATTTGAAGGTATATTTTGAAGTTTTTTTTTGACATTTTTATCTGTAAAAGCTAAGGAATTTTGAACTAAAAAGCAGATAATTACGGCAGGGGATAACTAATTTAGTTCATAAAAAAAATTATACTGTTGGAGTATTCTTTGATCTGAAGTGCGAACATCAAGGCAAACGTTTATAGTAACATCTGACTGTCAGGCGGATACAAATACAAACGTTTGAAGTAATATCCGTCTGATGGGCGGATATTATTATAGCCATTTACAGTAATATTAGTCTAACAGACGGAGTTACCAAGTACCTTTAGAGTAACATCCGTCTGATGGGCGGATATTATTATAGCCATTTACAGTAATATTAGTCTAACAGACGGAGTTACCAAGTACCTTTAGAGTAACATCCGTCTGATGGGCGGATATTATTATAGCCATTTACAGTAATATTAGTCTAACAGACGGAGTTACCAAGTACCTTTAGAGTAACATCCGTCTGATGGGCGGATATTATTATAGCCATTTACAGTAATATTAGTCTAACAGACGGAGTTACCAAGTACCTTTAGAGTAACATCCGTCTGATGGGCGGATATTATTATAGCCATTTTACAGTAATATTAGTCTAACAGACGGAGTTACCAAGTACCTTTAGAGTAACATCCGTCTGATGGGCGGATATTATTATAGCCATTTACAGTAATATTAGTCTAAAAGACGGAGTTACCAAGTACCTTTAGAGTAACATCCGTCTGATGGGCGGATATTATTATTATAGCCATTTTACAGTAATATTAGTCTAACAGACGGGAGTTACCAAGTACCTTTAGAGTAACATCCGTCTGATGGGCGGATATTATTATAGCCATTTACAGTAATATTAGTCTAACAGACGGAGTTACCAATTACCTTTAGAGTAACATCCGTCTGATGGGCGGATATTATTATAGCCATTTACAGTAATATTAGTCTAACAGACGGAGTTACCAAGTACCTTTAGAGTAACATCCGTCTGATGGGCGGATATTATTATAGCCATTTACAGTTGTAATATTAGTCTAACAGACGGAGTTACCAAGTACCTTTAGAGTAACATCCGTCTGATGGGCGGATATTATTATAGCCATTTACAGTAATATTAGTCTAAACAGACGGAGTTACCAAGTACCCTTTAGAGTAACATCCGTCTGATGGGGCGGATATTATTATAGCCATTTACAGTAATATTAGTCTAACAGACGGAGTTACCAAGTACCTTTAGAGTAACATCCGTCTGATGGGCGGATATTATTATAGCCATTTACAGTAATATTAGTCTAACAGACGGAGTTACCAAGTACCTTTAGAGTAACATCCGTCTGATGGGCGGATATTATTATAGCCATTTACAGTAATATTAGTCTAACAGACGGAGTTACCAAGTACCTTTAGAGTAACATCCGTCCCAAAAGCGGGGTGACTTATTTTCAAATTGTAAATTTATAGTCAAACACGAAACTATCACCAAAGGTAAACAAACACAACCAAGGTAATGGATTAACTGAAGCATAGCTGGAAGACGGAGGTTTCAAAATGACAATTACGCTGTATAGCGGAAAAACTGTTATTCTAACCCGTCCTACAGACGGATATTACCATTTACGGGATATATATATATATATATATATATATCCCGTAAATGGTATATATATATATATATACTACAGTTTTGAACAGACTTCATTTTCGTCATCTACTGGGTAGGATCGATGGACATTTGAAGACAATTTTTGAAAATGAGTACGGCCTTAATAGCTGATTTCCCTTAAGGGAAATCTGCTAAAATGAAATAGTTGATAAATATGCCACAAATAATGTAGGACACCAAGTCTGCGTTGAAAAAAACGAGCTAGCTTTTCCATGAGATCATTGCCATTAAAGTATGTAGAATACTTGAATATTGGTTCCAGAACAACAAAAAAAACTAATATTATAGCTGGACAGTATACGACGTATCCTTTACTTCAACTTTCAATATTTAGATGTTGGGGATGGAATGTTTTAATCATGTGGGGTTCGAGCCCAGGTTCTTTCACTGAATGCTGTAAACCATTGAGGCAGATATGCATAGTATGACGTATAAATGGAAATCAAGGTAGCAGGTTGCCTATGATAGCCGGAACGACTTCAAGGATAACAGCCATCCCTCAGGTGCCCTTGTGAGCCAAACCTTTCATCTTATGCAATGTGAAAGGAATCATTCTCTCGATAGTCAAGAAACGGTTCTTTAGACGGTTCATAATTAGGGAATAGGGCACTAGAAGACAAGGCTAGAGCCTAAGAAACAACTAATTCCCAAGGAAATATATGACTTTTGGTGAGGTTCCAAGGAACGAAGAATAAGATATAATTTAAAGAAGTCACCTGCCTATGGCCAAGCCTTTACTCAGAGTAAAATTGACATGTTCTAAATGGTATCGGGCCTAAAGTGCCTTGAGTGAACAGAAATTCGTGCAGGACAAGGAAGCCAGGAAATATAGGAGGAACCAAAGAGGAACCAGTAACAGATCAGCGATATACGTCATAGGACAGAGGGAAAGACTATTTACATAGGTTCAAAATACTAAATGACAAAAACTGCCCCTGTGACAGAACGAGTGAACTGACACCTCATCTACACTTGCACACTGACTACACAACTACGAAACACACTCCAACAAAAACTTCTCAAAAACAAAGACCAGTGGCCAATAGATCTAAAGAGTTTGTTTAAAAAATACCCATTATTATTTAGCCATTTTTCTAAAACCTTAATAGAAACAGAGGAAGTTTTAAACACTTTACTTAAAGAATAATATTTTAAGTCTTCCTTCCTTTTTTTTTTAACACCTACAACAAGAAAAATCCAATAGAATGAGTGGCATAACTTTCTTAATGAAGTGAAATTAACATGTTATTGGATTATTTAGATTTTTCCTCATTATGCCTACTAATTTTTCATCACTTTGATTGTTTGTTCTTTCATTATGTATATTATTACAATATTTTTTTGTTTTTCGTTTTTTCTTTCTTTTTTTCGTTTTTTTTTTCTTTCTTTTTTCGCTCTTTTTGTTTTCTTTTTCTTTTCTTTTTATTTTTTATATTTATTTTTATTTATTTATTTATTTTTTTTATAATTTCAAGAACAAATTTATGAACTACATTTCCTGTATACAAACCATGATGTATTATGAACATACATGTTATATACTGTAATAGTATGGTACATGTAGTAAATAAACGCCCTTTGTGCATGGGTAATGTGCAAAGGAAAATATATATATATATATATATATATATATATATATATATATATATATATATATATATATATATATATATATATATATATATAAAATAAAAAAAAAAAGAGGGAAAGACTAGGAGACTCTATATTCTACAGAAAGAAAAATTATATAGATCAAGTAAAACTTCCCGATTAAGTGCGTGTATATATATATATATATATATATATATATATATATATATATATATATATCCACGGGGGGAAAAAGAAGGGAAGAGGGACACGACACAGAAGTACATTCGCGATCTAAAGAACTAACTAATAATAAAGGCATCAGGAAAATTGGAGAGAGAAACTTCAATAGGTACCACTAGCCCAGCTCCACAAGCGTCAGTGAAACTATTGAGCAGAACCATATAATAACCTTTAAATAGAAATATATTATGTATATCAAATTTATTTAAAATTCAAAGAACAAAAAATATTTGTGCCAGGAGTGCTATTTTCGTTGAAATTTATAAGCATAACATTAATGAAACGCCCAATTAATATTTCCCAGAAGGTAATTAGCACCCTAGGCATAGACCTAGTGATTTCATGGTACTCAACTACAGGGTTACTCATTAATTAACTACATCAGTTAACAAGCCGCATTGTTGTTGAGAGAAATTTGGTAAATGTTTTAAAATATCTTTTACAATGATAAAATAAAATATTCTGTTTTTAAAAATAAAATGAAATTATGAGAACCCATAAAAATGCATTTCCTATAAAATAAAAAAGACTTTTGTATTTAATCACATATGTATGCCCCACATTAAACATCATCTACAAAGCTCTATTGTGGATCTATAGCCATCCTCTTTATATGAAAATCTTTAATATCCACCAACACACTTTTTTTTATATTATACTGTTAACGATATTTTGACATTCTTCATAATTAAACCCCTATAGAAACTGAAGCTTTGACTTTATTATTACTATGCAAAAAATTTCATTAATAAAATTTCAAAGCACTTAAAAAAAGAATCAAAGCAGGAAAACATATTTTCTCGTATACCAGTTTTTCCTTTTCTCAGTTTATGAAAATTAATCCACAGTCTCAACCTCCACACTAATTTATTATTTTTCATATTAAACTGGATATAGATTTTAATTTAATTTACGACTGCAAGAAAAACAAATTTTCCTTGTTCAATTTATCGTAATGAATCCTCCATGATCTCACAAATTTATTTTGCCTTTCACGGTCAATTAAACTGAGTTTATTGCTGATCATAAAGTAATTGTTTTACTTAATGGAATTTGTTTCCTTCTGTTTTCGCATATCATTGTTACATAAAGAAAATACCAATATTTGCAACGCGATGGTTCTTAGTGTTTCATATTCATCTTTATTTATAAATTTATTTATTTTTATGATATTTTGTTTAATATTTTTTTATTTAATTTCCTTATTATCCAACGTGACTCTTTTTTTCTCTTTCTCACTTTTCAGTTTTTGAAATTAGTTTTGGATTCCATCTTTTAGTTTGTTCCTCTGTTGTGTTCGATTTCTGTTTTGTTTTTGGTTGGTTTTCCATTTTTTTTGTGTTTCATTTCTCATTTTTGTATTCCATTTCTGTATTTGCGTTCCATTTCTGTTTTTCGTTTCAGTTCTGTTTTGTGTTCCAATTTTGTTTTCTATTTCTGTTATTTGTTCCATTCTGTTATTGGTTTCCATCTTTGTTTTTGTAGAATTTTTGTTTTTCGTGTTCAATGTTTTTGGAGTTTTATTTTCGTTTAAATTAATTTTGATTAGTTTTTTAAGTTTAAATATTTATTATCATACAGGTTTTTTTTTTCTAAGCAACATCGCCAAAGCTGTGAAGCTCCAAATAAATAACATCGCTGAGTGAGAACTTTGGTAACTGAGGGGAAAAAACTTGGACCTTCTTGGGAATAAGAAGGAAAAAACACAAATCTTTAAAAGCATACAACAATGTGAAAGCCCAAATTAAAGAATAATAAATCAATTTCTGTAGATATTGCATTAAAAAAGAAGTCACAGTTATGTTTCTTTTGATGTTTTTACATGTTATATATATGTGATATAATTTATATATCCGTTTAAAAAAAATAGATGAAAATTAAATTATATTGGAATATACGTAATGTTTGTTAGAAAAAGAATGCTATGAAATATAATTTGTAGGTATTTGTTGCTACTACCATAAGGACAATAAAACACACATTAAAAGACTGCAATCAACGAAAGCCATACCCCACGATATGACTGAACTACTAACTGACAGCAGTCAATATACTACAGGCATACATACAAATTTAAAACATATAATATAAAATATAGAATTATAATGAAATAGATCTACAACGAACTTAAGAAGATTAACAAAGGTATAATTTTTATTATATTCTTATAGACAAAGTGCCTATATGAGAAACTAAGAGATTTTTACAAAAATATATAAATAAAATATCTGGCTTTACATAAACGAGACAGTAGATTATTCTAAGTAGAGGTTCGCTCTCACTCACCACATACCAATCACTACAGATGTGGGGCGAAAAACAAATAAGAAATTAATTATGCACTTGAACCATTAAGCATATGACGAAAGAAATGGTCAGATCCCTTGACAATGTTCTGCATTCATGCCAATAAATTATTCTCACTATCTATTTTTCTATAATAGAAATATTCAGGGAGTAATTGGTGCTTTTTAATTTTTGGTCATCAATAAAAATCGATTCCTATTAAATATGAATTTCTCTTAATCCAGCATCATAAATTTTATTTCTTGGTTATGAGTTCAAAGGAGTGCAAAATGCAGAGAGTACGTCCTGTGTGGTCACAGTCCAGTGCCTGGTGTGTTCCTTTCCATCCCTGCAAATGGAAAATCTCCTTAGCAGGCCTTTCAATAGGTGCTTGAGATTGATAATCACCGTACGATTTAGATGTAGAAAGATTATCGCCAGATACTATTACGGTTGTACTATTTCAGGAATGTATTGGGTAGTCGAATGCAGATCGTGCGGTGCATATGCAGGTAAGAATGCATTTAAGGACAGAAGGGTGAATTGCAATAGAGCCTTGGCACACAAGTCAGCCGAAGAGCCCGTGGGAGGCAATTATGTTTGACTTGTGAACTGTACCGGAATGTAGGTAACATTTAAGAGTCGTGAGCGGGGAAGAGGCGCGAACCCCTCCCCCCCCTTACCATGTACCACGTGACCCCTCGATGGGGGGGGGGAGGCACAGAGGAATGTGAAAGTGCCACGACCTTGAGGTGCCGGCCACAGACCACGTGGGCAGCCTATGAATGGGACCTCGCCGCCTCTTAAATTCTTTACTGTGTACTTTACGGTCACTTCCTGTCAACGATAAGATGTCGCTTGCCCATTGAAGTCAGTGGAGTGTCCACGCTGGTCGAGGTTTCGACACAGCCTTCATAAGACTTTTTTTAAAAAAGGGATCTCAACGGAATGGCCTTGATAAAAACCTTACATTTTGCCGAAACGTCTGAAATACAACGGATAAAACCTGTAGTGACAGTAATCTACATTTATTGATCTGCCGCTCAAGTCATTCGTATATCACAGCACATACACATTTATTTATTTCTTAAAAATAACTACTTTATGCAATTAAAACGAATCGGGAAACGTTAGCACATTTTTCCAGACATGACTGTACCAAAAGAATAAGGCGGATAAAATCCTAAAAAAGGTTGGCCTTGAAGTGTCTCCGGGGGGTCTGGAGCCTGGTGGTCCCGGATCTGGGAGCTGTCAAGCACAATACCCAACACAAGGGCCAATGAATGGTTTGCCTCCTTTCGACTAACGGATAAGTCAGCATAACCACGTACCTTCCACGGTCACTGGCGTAACATGAGATATTTGGGCTATTAAGATTATTATTTTGCTATGGAACGGAGCCAATTATTATTAAGGGATTGTTCAAGGAGATCAAAACAAATAACACAGGCCAACAAAAAAAACCTTTTTGAAAACTTTTTTAATTTTAATAGCTGATCTTGATAGATTTTTATGTGCTGAATCCAAATCTGCTCGTAGTTTTTTATGTATCACCCTTAGTTTTCAAGCAAAATGTATTTTATTATATAGTCTAATACCCATTTACAGTATATAGGGAAATCAATGAAACACTGTAGAATCGTAAAAATGGTTTGTATTTACAGTAAAATACTTGGAATAGTAATTTTATGTGATGATACAAGGTTCACTTGTCAACTGGAATTGCTTTATATTTTCTTTCCCTTTTTTCCTTGAAGCTTCTTGTGTAGCTTTTCCTGCGATGAATAGCTTGCTGAACTTCCCGGTGAAGTGACCAACAGTAATCCCCCATCATGTTGGTATTCCAGCGGCCCTGGTAACGTTTTTCCATCACTTTAACGTCCTGGTGAAAACGCTCACCTTGCTCCTCACTAACATCTCCTAAATTTTCCGGGAAGTAATCGAGGTGGCTGCTCAAGAAGTGAACTTTCAGGCTCATCAAACATCCAAACTGTTCAAATTTTTTTAACATGTTAGCAACAATAGCCTTATATTCTGGGTCTTTTTTATTTCCCAAAAACTTGGTGACAACTTGCTTGAATGAAACCCATGCTTCTTTTTCATTTGAGGTCATTGTGGATTGAAAGTTAACGTCAAACATCATTTTTCTAATATCAGGCCCGGTAAAGACGCCTTCTTTCAGTTTAGCTTCTGAAAGGTGTGGAAACTTCTGACAGAGATATTTGAAACAAAGCCCATCTTTAGGCAAAGCCTTTACAAACTGTTTCATGAGACCTAACTTAATATGTAGTGGTGGTAGGAGCACGTTTTTTGGATCTACAAGGTTTTTGCGTAAAATGTTCTTCTCGCCAGGCTTTAAAGACTCCCTAGCAGGCCAGTTCTTTCTGCACCAATGTTGATTCCGAGCTCTACTGTCCCATTCACACAAGAAACATGGAAATTTGGTAAAACCCCCTTGCTGACCAAGGAGCATGCACGTAACTTTCAAATCACCACATATCATCCAACCGTGTGCAGAATAACCTATTTTATTTAACACTATTTCTAGATTTTCGTAACTCTCTTTCATATGTACAGAATGACTGACAGGTACAGAGGCATACATGTTACCGTTGTGTAGTAAAACTGCCTTCAAACTATTTTTGGATGAATCAATAAACAACCTCCAATCTTCTGTTTTGTATTCAATTCCAAACTCATTCATTAAACCATGAATGTCTGAGCAGTACACCAAATCACCCTCTTGTTCAAAATACTTCGAAAATTGTTGTTCTCTCTTCCTATACACATGAAAGCTGGTTCCAGCCGCCAGCAAGTTCTTTTCTTTTAGCCTAGAGCCAAGCAGTTCAGCTTTTTCTTTTGTTAAGCCCAGATCCCTAACTAAGTCATTAAGCTCGACCTGAGTGAACAATTTAGGCTCTACATTTTCTGTAACACATTGGAATTCTTCATCGTGTTCATCTAACTCCGACTGTACATCAGAAAATACTTCTGTTTCAATAGAATTTAAGTCCTCTGGTGGTTCCGGGATTGGCAAATCTACACCGTGCCCTACTGGTCGGATGGCGGACGGAAGGTTAGGGTAGCTTATTACCTTCTTGTTCTTAGAGTTATGACCAGTAATATCTACACTGCAAAAGTAACAGTCATCGGAATGATTTTTTGGTTCCCTCCATATCATGGGAACAGCAAATTTAAAGTGTTTTTTCTCTTTTTTTGACCATTTCCTGAGGTCTTCAACACATACATAACATACCTTATGCGGTGCCCAAGGTTTATCCTGGTCTCCAAGTTTGGTTCCAAAGTATGCTAGATAAACCTTTTTCACAAAGTCTGTAATGTTTCTTTGGTGCTTTTTAATAACAAACACCACAAATATAACAAAAACTGTCAGAAGAGTTTTTACAGCCGCGATGAGACATTGCACTGAGCACATGTACAGGAAACGTAAAAGTGAGGTTATGTTGAAAATAAACAAAACATCAGCTGTTTAGCATGTGTTTCAGCAGTGCTGCCAACATCATCTTTGTTCATTAGACCTATTTTTTCATGTTATCTTAACTATGAAAAAGCTGTTAAATTCTAAAAATGTTTCTTTATTTCATGAATTTAACTATAAAATGTGAATAAATGGTGGGTGATACAACTTTTTAAGCATCATATTTGGATTCAGCAACCTAAACAACATAAGAATAAGGTATTTTCATTAAAAAAATTTTTTCATCGTTGGCCTGTGTAATGAATAGCCTACTACAACACGAACTATGGCTACCTGGAGGTGCCCTACATCGTAAACATCCAAGCTAAGATAAACACCACTTCTCAGTGGCCACTACCTACTTTGGGCCATGGGGCATCGCACCTATTCCTTTTGCGTGTGATTAAGATAACACCTATCTCCTAGTACACTTTACTCTGAGAACTGTCTTTATTTTTATGAACTAGATATGTATTAACTTCAACTGACTTACGACGATAACGCCTGAATTGTGTACTCTTTTCTAGGAGCTATGGGACTTTGATTTAAGTACTTTGGACTTACAGATTAATTCACTTGGCCTACATACAATAGCTTCGTAACACCTACCTCCCTCTTTGTAAGAGTACCTATATTTCCCGCTCATCATTATTACTGTAGAAAGACAGAGGCATAATTGCGCCCTGTAAGTTAACTTACTGTCATGAGAGTTACGTGAAGTTGGGGCGGATATTGAGTGGAGTGAGAGAGAGAGAGGTTGGGGGCGGATATTGAGTGGAGTGAGAGAGAGAGAGAGAGAGAGAGAGAGAGAGAGAGAGAGAGAGAGAGAGAGAGAGAGAGAGAGAGAGAGAGTGAGTGAGATAGAAAGAGAGAGAGTGAGTGAGAGAGAGAGAGAGAGAGAGAGAGAGTGAGAGTGAGAGAGAGAAAGAGGGGGGGGGAGAGAGAGAGAGAGAGAGTGAGAGAGTGAGAGAGAGAGAGAGAGAGTGAGTGAGTGAGAGAGAGAGAATGAGTGAGAGAGAGAAAGAGGGGGAGGGAGAGAGTGAGAGAGAGAGAGAGAGAGAGAGAGAGAGAGAGAGAGAGAGAGAGAGAGAGAGAGAGAGAGAGAAACTTGTTGAACGAATGATAACTATTAAATATAGTTACACTAAAGCTTGAAGTGACTCTAAGAGCTTTCCTCTGTATTCATTAGAACCGTTCATTAAGTACTCTCTAATTCTATTCCTACCTCTCAATTAGCCATTTTACTCTACTTCTCAATTACCCACCAGCACTTAACTCCATTTACTATTCAAAAGATTAATAATTTATAATATAATTGATATGACACAACGGGGTAATATTATACTTCATACAGCTCAATGACAATATTGAACAACGTTTAATTTTAATTTAAAAAAACAAGATAGCTTTTCCGTTTGAGAAAACTTTCCTTAAATGTTTATATATATATTTATACTAGCTAAGGTAAGCGGCTTCGCTCGGGGGTTATTAGAAGCAGAAAATGTTTTGGCACTTATTACAAAAAAAAGTACTGAATGTTCCGTATTTTTACATTTCCGGTTTCAGTGTGCAGTTGCTGGACTATGTAGTAACTGGAGGGACATTATACAAAAAGCAGTGATAATTCTTGATCAATCCGTCTGCACTTCAGTTTTACATGAATCGCTAGAATGTCGAATTTTCCAACGATAAAAATTGCGACATACATTTTATATATATATACATATATAATATTGAAGGGACCTCATTTTCGTCGTCACCTAAAGTACCATTATGAGTGCAATAATCTCAAAGGCTGATTTCCCCTTAAGGGAAATCTGCTAAAATCTGAAGAACTACTAATGACAGTCACCAGATGCTGAGAGTATCCAAACTCTCAGGTTGACGAATCTAAGTCAAGGCTTTGGCCTAAATGACCATTTTAATGAATGATCTTTATGATTAATGAATATGAGTTTTATATTAATCAGAAAATACATTCATAAAACTTAAAATATTTTTTTTATTTTACGTCCACTTTATGCTACAAGGCTAATGGGGACGGGTTACCATCCTTTTCTAGCCAGGGTGGGCGCAAGGAGTTTATTTAAAGAGGCCGTCACTAAATAAATTTCCACTGCCCAGGGCGGGATTCGATCCCGCCACTCTAGGTCTGCCATGCAAGATTAGGACCAACGCCCTAACTCGCACGGTCAACCCGAGCCCTTAAAATATAATTTAATCTTACCATGCTTAAGAGATTTGCATACAATTTATAGGTAAATACCAATAGGACTGTATGTATAGGTAGTGATGTAAACACGAATACCACGTAACACTATATAATAGTCCCCCCCCCCTTTTGATTTATGACACTCATAAACAACATCATCTCAATCTGTTTCTTTGCTTCATTTCCTTCCGCGAGACTAATCTTTTTTCCTAAATCACTACTTTCTTTCAAATAATTGCCGTGGGCATGTTTAACAACTGTTGCCTCACTTAATGGGAAACGTACAAATGTGACCTCAACGTTTTAGCAGATTTCCCTTTAGGGAAATTAGCAATTGAGGTCGTACTCATGACGCAATTTTCGAAAAAGTTCTTCAAATGTCCATCGATCCTACCCAGATGACGAAAATGAGAAATGAGGTCCTGCCCAAACTATATATATATATATATATATATATATATATATATATATATAAAATTGTGCTGATGTTTTCGACCAGGTTGTATTTATATAGGGTGTGTTATTCTTCTCGGAGTTTTTGGTCAATGTTGGTGAAATAAATCTTAGTTTATGCCAATATTTCGAGAATCTTTATTTTCTCTTCTTCAGGGCTGTAAAATTACATGTACTACTTTATAATATTGCACTTCGGCATTACATATTATTGTAAAAGGATGTTTTTTTCTTATTATTACTTACCAAGACTAAATAATCTATAAACTATTATACATTCTTATTGCACTTTGACTAGGGTTATAGAAACCTTCCCTGTTTTGTTTACATAGCAGGGTCACAGCCTTTTGTATGTTTTATATATTTATAGTATGGTGTCTTTGTTTGTTAAACTATGTTATAATTGTTGTATTGTAGTTATATTATTTTACAATAGTTATTGCTATGCACTATTACAATTATTGCTATGTTTTATTAAATCTATGTTATTGCCACTTACCACTATGTTATTGCAACTTATATTATTTTACAATAGATATTGCTATGTACTATTACAATCATTGTCATGTTATTTTAGCCACCTTCTTGTTGTATTAGATCTATTAAGTTATAATGTTATAATATGTTAATATAATATATATAACACTATAACAGCTGTAACATATTATAACAGTATAACTTAATAGATCTAATACAACAAGAAGGTGGCTCTAATAAAAATATAACTACAAACAGCATTAATAACTGTAACATAATAGAATAATAATACTGTAGATACATAATAGAATAATAATAGTGCAACATAAGAATAGCTTTAATATAGGCATAACAATGATTGCAGTAACACACAGGAATGGTTGTTATAACATAATAAATATAAGAATAAAAATAGCAACATAGGAATAACTTTAACACAACACAACAATAATTATAATTTAAAATAACAAGACAATGATTGTAATAGTACATAGCAATATCTATTGTAAAATAATATAAGTTGCAATAACATAGTGGTAAGTGGCAATAACATAGATTTAATAAAACATAGCAATAATTGTAATAGTGCATAGCAATAACTATTGTAAAATAATATAACTACAGTACAACAATTATAATATAGTTTAACAAACAAAGACACCATACTATAAATATATAAAACATACAAAAGGCTGTGACCCTGCTATGTAAACAAAACAGGGAAGGTTTCTATAACCCTAGTCAAAGTGCAATAAGAATGTATAATAGTTTATAGATTATTTAGTCTTGGTAAGTAATAATAAGAAAAAAACACCCTTTTACAATAATATGTAATACCAAAGTGCTATATATATATATATATATATATATATATATATATATATATATATATATTTGTCTGTTAACGCTCTAGCGGTCGCAATTTTTGTTTGATCGTTACGAAACTCGGTATTTAATCGTTTTATGTAAAAAGGAAGATCAAGTTCATTAACGGCTGAAATCGGGCTAGTGGAAGGGGGGTTTAGAGGGGGGGATTTTCGAAAATTCGAAATATCTCCGTTACTATATGTCAGATCGAAAAATTGTATAGATCCAATCTTATTGCAAATAAAATTTACTATAAATATTGTTATATATATTTATTCTCTATCTTGAATATTAACCGAGATATTTGCATTTATATTAAGTGTATCGGACGAGCTATGGCCGCTTCTATTCGTTCCCGCTGAAAGCTAGTTCGGCCGTTTCCGTAACTTTTCGGCACTCGTATGGAGATTTCTCTATTTTATAACTTTACGTGGGAAACCTGCTTAGTTCACGCAGCCCTGCGTGACGGACTTTTTTAAAAATTAGTTTACTTCATCGAGTTGACAATAGGAGAAATGTGATTTACAACGGGCTTCATTTTTCTTCAACTTCCTTCCATTTGAGCCGTAGGAAGCCATGGGCATTGGCTCAAGGAGAAGGAATCGACCGTGAAGCATATTATGAAGAGAAAGGAAAAGATAGGCGAACAACAACAAAAAAAAATAAAGAAGAATGCCATAAAGATGAATCGCCACATCATCTTTGGGCCGTGACCAATCTTCTAGGAGTTAGAGACCGTGGAGGGGAATCATACTCAAATACCCAGCGCCTTACAGGAGCCATCCGACCGAAACGCATCATCTTTCTACGTCTTTTAAACTCAGCTCATTTAGAAGGCATTTCAATTATAAAGGGATGGTCACACTCACTTAATGCTGTCAAATATTTCAGCATGTTACTCTTGTCATTAATAGTATTAATATAATTTATAATATAAAAGTACAAAAAAGGTAAGCACATGAAGAAGTAAATATATCATCCTAATAATGCCAATCATTATTCGGTAATCGTATCGCTATGGGGTACAAAATTAAATAGATAAAATTAAAAAGAAAATTTAAAAAATAATAATAATATAAAAGTACTAGTATATAGGAATAACATAATTTTTTTATTAAAACCATTTTAAATTGCTGTCTTTATTACTAGTCTAATGTTTATTTTTGTTTATTTGTTTATGTCTTATGTTTATTAATTGTCTTTATTACTAGTATTTAATTTTATTTTTGTTGTTTCAGTTTTTGTTATTTTTCTATAATTTTGTTTTCATTTTACATTGTGAAACTTTGAGCCAAATCGCCAAGATACGGGTGCTCCTGCATAAATAAATATATTAAAAAAAAATCTTGTCATTAAGAAAGAGAATTTAAAAAATCCTCCTTGTACTCCCATTCAATTAAATATACAAAATGTTGAGTTGCATTTAATTTAAAATGTGATAAACCATATATCCGTTAAAACGAATCTGAAGTCCGTCACGCAGGGGCTGCGTAATATAAGTAGATTTCCCACGTGCATTTATCTCATAACGTATAATAAATCATTGAGAACAAGTAAAAGTTCAATGAGAACACTATTTGGTATTTACTGCTTTATATCTATAATTATTGTTAATATAACATGAGTAGGAGGGAGTGTTAACTGAAGGCCGTAAACTAAAAAAGTCCGTCACGCAGGGGCTGCGTAAACTAAGCAGACTTCCCAAGTGAAGTTTTACAATAGAGAAATTTCGGAATAGAGAGTCAAAAAGTTACGGGAACGGCCCGAACTAGCTCTTGACAGAAACTCACGACTAGAACCGAAGTTAGCCGATCTCATCTCAGAAGCTGAAAACAAAAAATGCAAATATCTCGGTTAATATTCAAGATACAGAATAAATGTATATAACATTATTTATAGTAAATTGAATTTCCAATAAGATTGGTTCTATATAATTTTTCGATCCGACGTATAGTAACGGAGATATTTCGAAAATCCTTCCTTCTAAACCCCCCCCTCCCACTGGTCCGATTTCAGCCATTAACGAACTTGATCTGTCTTTTTGCATAAAACGTTTAAATATCGAGTTTGGTAACGATCAAACGAAAATTGCGACCGCTAGAGCGTTAACAGGCAAATATATATATATATATATAATTTTGAACGGACCTCATTTTCGTCATCTCCTGGGTATCGATGGACATTTAAAGAAATTTTTCAAAACTCGCGTCATGAGGAGGACCTCAATAGCTGATTTCCCATTAGGGAAATCTGCTAGAATGCAAATATCTCGGTTAAAAATCAAGATAGTGAAAAAAAAAGTGCATTACATTTATTAGAACATTATATTTGCAATATTGGTCTTATACAACCTGTCAATCCGACGGACAATAACGGAGACAATAAGAATTTTCGGAATTCCCTAACTCTAAACCTTCCTCTCACTGGTCCCATCTCAGCCATTAAAGAACTTGATCTTCAGTTTTACACAAAACGTTTAAACATCAAGTTTGGTAACGATCAAACAAAATTTGCGCCCGCTTGGGTGTTAACAGGCCCATATATATATATATATATATATATATATATATATATCTATATATATATATATATATTTATAAATATATATACCCCCACCCGGTTTAAGTTATACGGGTACTAAAATTTGATTTATTCAGATAAAAATTTATCTTCATTAAAATTAATGAATTAAAATTCATTTTAAATTACAGTACTAGATACAGTATAGAGTATATATATATATATATATATATATATTTATATATATATATATATATAAACTGCTCAAAAATGAATAGGGATATTTGTTGTTTTGTGGTATGTATGGGGCCTAGCATATTTTTTTTTTTTTTTATTATAAATATCAGTAATATTTATTAGAAATTATTGTCTTTTTTCCCCCATAAAAAAGAAATTTAATTAAGACCGATTTAATTAAAATTAATAGGATAAGAAAAAATTACCAATATCCCTATTCACTTTTGAGCAGTATATATAATTCAGTAATTGTTTTTCTTACCGGTGTGAAGTTGACTGATTGTTCCTTTTCAGACGCTTCCGTCTAGAGGTTTCTTATTATCGATTGTATTTATTCACTTAATATTCATGGCGGCGTTTTGTTACCAGTATGTAGATTTATCTATTGTTAAACTTCACGCGGGAAATCTGCTTGGTTTACGCAGCCCCTGCGTGACGGACTTTTTTATGCTTAAACGATGAAAATCTTATTTCATACTTATTTTTAGATAATTGAGTAGATAAGTGTACCTTGGTCAATTTATGGTAGCTAATCAGTTAATCCAAGATACATGGGCTTGTACATCATAATAAACATGTTTACTATTGATCGACGACAATTTCGATAATGCATAGAATGTATTAATGTTCCTAAATTATTTCGAATGCTAACTTTAATAGCGCATATATTTGAAATATATTTGTTTGACAGCTACGAGTGTAATTACTCGAAAAAAAATGATTAAAAAAAAGGAGAAGAAAAAATGCTTTATACTAATGTACTAAAATGATTCGGTAAGGAAGTCTTGATGGGGTGAAGCTGGAGTCGTTAGAGCGGAGATGGGGGGCCTTTTTTCCGTCTCCAGGGTGCGATTTGAGGGTGCAAAACAGCGGAAAGAATAACCTTCCAGTAATTCCAGCCCAGATTCTCGGATACAAAGTACACAAGGGCTCTCAGAAATTCTTCACGCTTTATTTTGGTCACCGCTACGAAGATGATCTTCACAACAATGAAATTTATTTCTCAAGAATCACGATAACATAGAACTCCTTTGTTGGACTTAAGATGTACCTGATAGCTCTTTATAATATTCTAACCATTTTAGCAGATTTCCCTTAAGAGGGATCAGCTACTGAGGTTGAACTCATGAAGCGATTTCCCAATAATTTTTCAAACGTCCATCGATCCTATCTACTAGATGACGAAAATGAGGTCCATTCAAAATTATCTCTCTCTCTCTCTCTCTCTCTCTATATATATATATATATATATATATATATATATATATATATATATATATAATTTTACTCTACGTGTGCCTAAACGGCTGGACCGAATTGAATGAATTTTTTTGTACGAGTTTGGGTGACGCCGTGGGTGGTTTAGATTTACAAATCAGCCAGGCAAATGGAGCAGGAGTGAGGGTTGTAAGGGAGGCCTAAAATTAAAAATAGCGATATATCGTTTTCTATTGGTTTATCGGCAAATATGCACAGAATAAAAGTTGTTTATTTTGTTATTTATAGTAACTTTTGTTATATTCACTTTTGTCGTATAACAAAGTATAAACGAGATATACACTAAAAAATTAAAGTGTGAGCCAACAATTTTATTGGGCACTAAACGATTGAACCGAACTTAACAAAATTCTATATGTAAATTAGCATTTATTCTTCCATGATTATAAGCTATATTAAATTAGTTAGGTTCAAACGGGAGTGGGGGTTTAAGGAAGGCCAGAAGAAAAAAATCACGATATTTCATTTTCTATTTGTTTTTAGGCAAACGTGCACATTACAAAAGTTTTTTTTTTGTGTTATTAAAAGTAGCTTTTATTATAAACATAATATTATTTAATTTAATATCCTAACCACTTGAAATATCAAGCAGGACAACGTCTGCCGAGTCCCCTAGTATATATATATATATAGATTTCCCTTAAAGGAAATCAGCTATTGAGGTCGTACTCATGACGCGATTTTCGAAAAATTTCTTCAAATGTCCATCGATCCTACCTAGGAGATGACGAAAATGATGTCCGTTCAAAATTATATATATATATATGGTCACACACACACATATATATATGGTTACACACATGGTCTAGCCGTCTCTCAGCTGGTCACCAGTAGTGGCCCATAAACCGTAGCCCTATCATCTTTAAATTATGCTTTATTAGTTTATATGATTGACTGTAATTTTAATAGGAAACTGTAATTTTTTAAGCTAGGACAATTTCAAAGACTGATTTTAACAATATTATTTAGGTTAAAGTTTTTTGATACATCACTTGGCTTTAAACATGTTTCTTTTTTGTTATGTCGTGAGCACGAGATGATGGCACGTTAGTACCGAAAGGCCTTGTACTTTAATAAAGAAATTGGTGACAAGACTTCCAGTCATTAAGACCTGTTTCCCAGATCTGTCCTCCCTCATCCAGGAATATAAATCAATAAATATTTTTCAATGATTTCCTATAAATCCAATTTTCCCTCAAATTTGTTAATTTATAAACTCTTAAAAGCACATCTAATAACATTCCTTCGGTGGTCCATTAAGATCCAGTTGGTTTAGAAATTCTCCGCTATGAAGAATGTTTAATCTCTCTTTCAAACTTTTTCATTGCTTCCTTCAGGAACTAAGCTCTTCATTACTGCTCAATATTAAATTAGAAAAGACAGGATATTGTGGTAAAGTTCTAGTTCATCAAAAACTACTTATCATATTAAAGTCATAATATTGTTTCAACTCATTAAATTTAAAAATAGGTATTTTGACAGTCTGGGCCATCCTTGAGCGAGACATATTCTATTAAATAATTGAAGGTTAACCTATGTTCAGCAGAATGGCTAGTGCAATTACGGGTATATGACGAAAACGAAACACGAACTGCACATGAAAAATGATCTGCTCAACGGGTAATGTTGTTTTTTTACTTCTTCTATGTGCATGTGAGTGTGTAAATTTAAAATGCAAAATAAACTATACCTTCAACCTACCTGCCATTAGAGAATTCTTTCTTAATTACTCTATATTTATTTAAATTTGTTTAAAGCGATTAGCTTCGGTTATAGTAATGGCTACCTATTTTATGACAGAAAATAATTAAGGGAACAGCCCTACTTCTAGATAAAAAAAAATGCTAATTTAGAAAATTTGTTGTTTGACGACCTTTCTACATAATTTTAGAAATCAGTATCGTTAACTAAAATTCTATCCAAAAAATGTTATTTCCTCCAAAATGAGAACAATTAAATCACAAAAGGGCTTCAAAATGTTAATAGTTTAGAACAAATTTGAGTATTTTTTTCTATGATGACAGCTCTAAATAATATCAAGTCCAAACTTGGTTAAAAAAGAAGGTGTTTACTTACAGATAATCCGACTAGATTTAATTGCATACAGTGATAGTTAATTTCAAAATGCAGGGGTTGCGTAAACTAAGCAGATTTCCCACAATGGCAGATGACAACTGTTGATCTTATCTCACAATGTATTCTTTATTTCTAAGTTAAAAAATGTGGAAAAATCAGTGAGTAGAAGTGGGGATTACCGAAGGCAGAAAACAAAAAAAAAATACCACTTGCTAAATATTTGGGCTGCGGAAAATGTATTGAACAACAATTGTACATCAATATTTTAAAAAAGATTGGTCATAGAACATTTTTCGATCCGACGCATAATAATGGAGCTATTTAGAATTTTCAAGTTCAATGAGGACAATAATTGGTATTTACGCTTCGAATATAGCAATTCATGATATAACATCTTATAGTGAATGTGACATGAGTAGAAGTAGGAGTTTACTGTACGCTGAAAACTAAAAAAATCAAATACCTCAGTTAATCAGTTAATTAAGTGGAAAACACCCATTTATATGGCACTAAATACGTGAGATTGGTTCCATAAAAGTCTTCGACCCGACGTATAACAACTGAGACAATTCGAATTTGAGAATTCGCCCCTCCCCAGGTCCAACTTCAGCCCTTAATGAACTTGATCTTCCTTTTTACATAAACGTCCGTCACGCAGGGGCTGCGTAAACTAAGCAGATTTCCCACGTGAAATTTTACAATAGAGAAATTTCACGACAGCCGAACAGTTAAGAAAACGGCCGAAGTTGCTTTTGGCGGGAAAGTAGAAAGAAGATAGGTAGAAGATAGAGAATAAATGTATAAAAAAATATTTACAGTAAATTTAATTTGCAATAAGATTGATTCTGTACAATTTTTCGATCCGATGCATAGTAACGGAGATATTTCGAATTTTCGAAAATCCTCCCCTCTAACCCCCCCCCTCCCACTGGTCCGATTTCAGCCATTAACGAACTTGATCTTTCTTTTTACATAAAACGACTAAATATCGAGTTTGGTAACGATCAAACAAAAATTGCGACCGCTAGAGCGGTAACAGACAAATATATAGATAGATAGATATATACAGTTTTGAACGAACCTCATTTTCGTCATCTACTAGGTAGGATCGATGGACATTTGAAGAAAAAAGTCGAAAATTCCGTCATGAGTACAACCTCAATAGTTGATTTCCCTTAAGGCAAATCTGCTAAAACGATTAAATATGGAGTTTGGTAACGATCAAACAAAAAATGCGATCGCTAGAGCGTTAACAGACAAATATATATATATATATATATATATATATATATATATATATATATATAGAGAGAGAGAGAGAGAGAGAGAGAGAGAGAGAGATTCGAACAAACCCCATTTTCGTCATCTTCTGCTTAGGGTCGATGGACATTTAATTTTTTTTTCTTTCTAAAATCGCTTCATGAGAACTCCTTTAGGAAAATCTGCTAAAAATATCAATAAGCTCTATGTTAGAAATAGAGGCGTTTCAATAACAACCAGTATCGTAATCAAGCCAAATATTATTATACTTACACTCTGTTTTATTAAATATAGGATTGATGTCACGCCAATGCGACTTGTGTTTACTCATTTTTATCATTATTCTCGTTTATTTATTTTATCATATGCGCTCAATTGAGGTCGGAAGTTTTTGTAAGAGGCTTTTGAAGTTATCATACGAGATTTTATTTCTTTTCTCAAAAATCTTTATTTGTTCTATACTAACTGTTTCATTCGACACTTCATCTTAGTTAATTAGTCAGTAGACTAATTAGTTATAATTAGTCAACAGTCTATATTAGTTAATAGTAGAAATCGGAAGAGGGATAGGAGGGTGGTGTTAGTCAGGCAAATTTAAAATATAACCAATATTATAAGTCGGATGGAACATTGATATAGAACCAATATTCTTAAACTATTGATGCACTATAATTGGTGTTCTACACATTTTCTAATAACTCAAATATGTATCGATTCATTCGTGCTTTCTTGTTATTTGTGAGATGAGATACCAGAAAGTGGGAAATTTGCTTCATCCCACAAGCCCTGTACCGCACTTTTCTTGGTCATCCCTTAAGCGAAGTAAGTTAAAGCAATCGCTGTAATGATGAAAAAATTGTTTTGATCAAATGCACACATTTTTAGATCTACACCTTCTGGCTAGGAGACATAATAAATATAAAAGTCCGTCACGCAGGGGCTGCGTAAACTAAGCAGATTTCCCATGTGAAGGTTTTACAATAGAGAAATAACTCAAATTTTAGTAGTCCAAGAATTAAAGAAGGAGGGGGGGGGGCAGATGAGTGAACGTTCAGAGTGTTCACCCTCGTCGTAATCAATTGATGAAGAGAGCATATATAATTTACAGGGTATGTATTTATAATATTAATTGCCACTAGGAACTATGAATATTGCAGAGGTAATCAAGTCGATATTCATTCATAAGTTAGCTGTTAGAGCTACCGCTCACTTAGTAGTATCCTCAGACATTGACGAAGTGGATGTTAAATTTTATAAAATCTAATACACAACTAATAGTAAAATATAGAAGTGGATGTACATGTTCTGCGAGGTATTTCAAAGAAAACTGGTTGTCTTTGTTCCATCTTAATTGTGAGGCTTAAATATTTTGGGTTTTTTTAGCAGCTTTCCCAAGCTATTGATGCCGCACTCATGACGAAAATGAAGTCCTTCAAAAACTATATATGTATGTATATATATATATATATATATATATATATATATATATATATATATATAAGTTATATGGTAATAACCGTTAATGTAGTTGCAAGCTGGCAAGCCAGCTCATCTCCCACTCCTTCTTTCCCCACTCTGGGATATTGGATACAGAGTGAAAATCAGTCTTGCTCCAGGCTCCGTTCTCGCTACATTGTAACTTAGTATAAGTACAATTGTATTTAAAAGGAAAATAAATCTTTTTAAAAAGCGGAAAGTATATATCATCCACATAATTTATATATATATATATATATATATGTATATATATATATATATATATATATATATATTTTTATATATATGTTAACGCTCAATTTTTATTTGATTGTTACCAACAAAACGGGTTATGTAAAGCTGAATATGAAGTTCGTTAACTGCTGAAATCCGACCAAAAGCTAGTTTGGCCGTTTCCGTAACTGTTCGGCACTCGTATGGAGATTTCCCTATTGTATAACTTTACGTGGAAAATCTGATTAGTTTACACAGCCCCTGAGTGACGGTCTTTTGTTCATTTTCATACGAGTAGTATATTGTTATCAGTTGGATTGTGGTTTGTTTTCTTGATAAAAAAATAAATATTTCGAAGCATTAGCAATTCTACTATTATTTCTACCTTTGAAGGAAGTCAACAGGGAAAATTAGAGTAAATAAAGCAAAACTAAAACGACCTATGCTTTGACAAAATGCTTTTAAAGGGACAACAGATTTAACAAACTATAATCGCGATTTTAGAATATATAACATTTTTAATTTGATAGCATTAAAATACGAATAGCACTATATATTTTAATCATCATCATAAATGATAGTATATGGCTTTAAAAAAAAAAAGTTTTATTCCGAGATCACATGAAATTCACGAGCAAAGAGGAAAAAAAGGGTTTAAAAATTCCATTTAGAGGTTTGACTGTATATCGCGATTAATACAAATTGCTCTTGTTAATGGTTTCGGCATTTTGTTGTGTTTGATATATTCACCTGTGACAACATCTCTCAACGATAGATTCATTCAAAGCCCACATAAGGTTTTGATTACATTTTACTTAAATAAAATATGTAACATATATAAGACCAATATGTTACTTTTCAATAACTAATATTATACCGTTTATTGACATGAATATTGAAACAAAATTTCAGAAAGAACATTCCTTGATGGGACCGTGGCTTCTGCCGAGATATTTCTAATTTCGTACGGTCCATCGCAAGCCCTCCCTTAGCTTATACTGTCATGACCTTCAATGAAATTACATATAAGTAAATAAATAAATAAATATAAATATAAATATATACATATATATATATATATATATATATATATATATATATATATATACTTTAATAAAGAGGGTAGGTAGCCATTACGTTACGGGGTAAGTACAACACCCACTACCCTCAGTTAGCTGAAGGTAAAAAAAGCCAGTCACGCAGGGGCTGCGTTAACTGCATTTGCCGTAACCGTAATAGTACAATGAGAAAAATATTTGGTATTTAGGCTTGAAATATAGTGCTTCATGATATAACAGCTTATTGTTAATGTGACATGAGTAGGTGAGTAGGGGTTTACTAAAAGCCAAAACCAAAATAAAATGCAAATATCTTGGTTAATACTCAAGATAATGAAAAAAAAAGTGCATAAAGCATTTATAAAACATTACATTTGCAAAAAGATTGGTTCTATATAATTTTTCGATCGGTCGCATTATAATAGAGATTTTACGATTTTCGAATCCACCCCCCTCCTCTAAACCACATGTTCTACATGAAGAATTTTAGCCATTAACAAACCTGACCTTTAGCCTCATATGAAACGTTTAAAAATCAAGTTTGGTAACGATCAAACAAAAATAGCGATCCCTAGAGCATTAAGAGACAATTATATATATATAGTTTTGAACGGACCTCATTTTCGCCATCTCCAGGGTAGGATCGATGGACATTTAAAGAATTTTTTTCGAAAATCGCTTCATGTACGCCCAGGTAATCATTCATCAGATAAACTCTGATCACGAACCCCTCAAATCCTCGCTGGGAAGCTGCTTAATATCTCAAGGGTCTATAATGCCAAACGAAGGATAAAAATTTCTGCAAGAAATTAATAAAGAGAGAGAATATATATACATACATATATACATACATTTATAGTCTACACACGCATAATATATAATTTTATCGCCCCCTATCTTTTCCATCCATGTTCTTAAAGATATTTTTGGAAAAATGCGTACAGATTTTCTTCTATTCACCATGGTCACAAAATGGACGTTAGTGTAATGTAGGTAGGAGGGCTTGAAATCTAGGAATTTGTTAAGCCCTTCTCTATAAAATAGTTAAAACATTTGATTCAATCGTTATCTCGTCTAGCAAGATGTCAATGAGATTAATGAGTCAAGAAAAACAAATAAGAATATAATGTGGCGATCTGAGTAAAAATAAACGTCAGTATCCTTACTTGAGTTTTTATTTGGTTTAGTACTTTCAGTGGCTCCGGCCCATCATTAGTACCCATATACGTATAATCGGTTGGTATGGATTTGAATTTTCCTTCCCAGACCAGATTGAACGAGGAGTCTCCACGTTTATTTTAACCCTGATCGTCAAATTGATCCCGCTACTAGCCGTGGATAGAATATAGTGTGTTTTACAATAAGTGTAGATCACAAATATAATGTAAAAACAAGATCTTTTAACTTTGTCTCGCTTAAATTTAGAATTTCTTCCTGAGATGCAAGAAAGCCATTACTCTGATCAGACCTTTTTACAAAATCGAATTTAATGTGCAATAGTGGAAGAAAGATGTTGTGAATTCACAAATGTGTTCATGAGTTATAGTTTTGGTGTCAGGTTTTGAAGTTATTTCCTCGAAGGCCACAGCTACCGGCTGTAGCGACTTTTTCCTAACTCGGCTGTCCTCTTCGAGAAAATTCAGCAGAGTTTAGTGCATTCGTGTTGCAAGACTGTTAATATCGTAATCACTCAAACACCCCAAATGTGCAATGTATGCCATCCTTAATGCGTGGGATGTATTCCTTCCTTAAAGCGTTTCTTCTTTTCTATTGTCACAAAATAGGCGTTAGTTTAATGTGAGTAGGAGGGGCGTGCACTGTGGGTCACCACTTTCTGCCGGTTCCCTTCCCGCTCGAAAGTTGCTCAGCAAGAAACCTGTTGACTTTCCCATGGTCTATAAATGGACCCGTCACATAAAATGGAAATGCAACTCCAAGAGATATTTTCTCTTGGCTTCGTTTCAACGTCTCGTTGTAATTTATATTTACTGTCTCAATCTGAGGACATTATTTTTTATAGATTTGTTTATTCCTGTAGCTGATTTTTAGCAGATTCTCCCTTTACGGACAAATTAACTATTGAGGTCCTCAAAAAAATGTCCTCAAATGTCCATCGATCCTACGTAGGATATGACGAAAATGAGGTTCGTTCTAAATTGTACATATATGCGTATAGGTGCATCTTCCTCGCAAAATGTATGCTTCAGTGTATGACTTGAACAATAACATTTATTCTGATGAATGGTTATAATGAGAAGAAGAAAGAAAATTTTATTTTGGTCCAATACAACAAAGATATAATACACAAATTGTTCATTTGTTAAAAAATTAAGATATTTTAATACAACCTCGGACGTAGTCATCCTTCAGTCATTGAACCTAAATTATAGTGCGTGGCTCCACTTGACATCGGAAGGCAGGCATGATATTTCCTCACAAGTTGTTGAATTTGAACTGAAATATGAGCGACTTCCTATTCCCTGTGGAGTTGGCTGTCCCTAACAACAAACCAGGAAGCATTTGCCGCTATCCGAAGTACTTTGCTCTGGTGGAGTCACTTTCAATGGTTATAATGAAGTCGCACAAATTTGAATATTCAAATGAGTTGACACTGACGAAGGAAATCTTGATTTGGAGAAGATTTAAGTTTATTTCAGTCAGTCGAACATGTTTTTTCACCTTAGTACCTGCAGTTATTGAAATGCATAACAAATCGAGGTGCATCGAACCCTTGGAGTTGGCTTTCAATAGGGCTATCTTGTAGATGGTTGTGGAAACTGCAAAGCTGACAGGAAGGCCAATACAGAAATAGAAATCGCGATAGGGCTTTCTTTTCCTGATGGAATGTCGGAGGCTATGATAGGAGAAGAAGTGAGGAACCGGTCCTCAGGAGTGTAAGAAGGAAGCATAAGAAGTGGACGAAGGAGGAAGAGAGAGAGAGAGAGAGAGCGAGAGAGAGAGACGAAGGATAAGAAAAAGCAGGAGGCGAAGAATGCAGCCCCCTCCATCTGGGGTTCCCAGAGCCAGCGGTCATCAGTTCCTTTTACCTCGAGGCCACTAATTCACCCAGCTCCGGCGACACTTCTTCCTCAATATACCAGTTGGCTCTTATCATCTCTTATCAAAACTCAACGCTGATTTCTGTCAAACCAGCATTTGCCGGTCCCTTCTAGTAATACTGTTCTATATCAAAATCCTCCCTTTAACGGAAATGTTTTTTTTTTTCAAGCAGATTTCCCGTATTATATATATATATATATATATATATATATATAATTGTGTTGATGTTTTCGACCAGGTTATATTTATATATGGTGTTGTTATTCTTTTTGGAGTTTTGGTCAATGTTGGTAAAAAAATCTTGGTTTATGCCGATATTTCGAGAATCTTTATTTTCTCTTCTTCAGGGCGAGACTAAAGATACTTAAAAATTACTGCACATAGCTATTGTATTTAGGACTAGGGTTGCAGTAACCTCCCTTGTTCTGTTTACACAGTAGGGTCACAGCCTTCTGTACTGTGTATCTTTAGTTTGCCCAGAAGAAGAGAAAATAAAGATTCACGAAATATCGGCATAAACTAAGATTTTTTCACCAACATTATTTATCTAACGAGTTACACACAATAAATTTGTAATTAAACTATTATACTCGTGCATTGCTTCAGATCATATTAAAAACCAAAACTTTTGTATAGAGAGTTTTAACGATAAATCTCTGTTTTATATTTTAAACGAAGAGTTAAATTAAGGAAATTAAGTAACATGAAATAATAGTATTGCTAAGGAAAATTATTTCAAATCAATATCAATCTAAGATCCATGAGAGACTGACTAAGAAGTCTCTTAGGAATTCATGATCTCTAAATTAGGCCTCAGAGATATCTTCGCGACCATAACTAAACGAGGTATTACAATTTGCGTTGTTTTCACGAGCTGAGTTTATTTCGATGAGCAACTAAAACTGGAACACCGTGATTATTTTTTATATATATATGATTCCTATTCGGATTGACGCCATTTCTTATACTTTAATCCCATAAAGTTAACCCCAGTCACGAAATAGCCCGCTCTCAGGGCAATCAGCTGTAGTTAGAACTCTTACTGTCCAACATAAATCACAGGCCTCGTAAATTACATACATCAGCTGACCCAGGAAACAATTATTTTCGACAACTGACTGAAAGTAAATGGACTACAGAGATCGTTATGCACAAAGAAGAAATTGTGGAGGCCAAATGAGGCTAACACATTCATTTATAGAGAGAACAGATAATTGTTGAACTCTAGTTGCCCTACCAATGAGCATTTGATATTTTAACAAATCAGTGGCAACAGTAGTTTTGTGGATGATACGCGGTTACCTGGCTTTGAGGTTGAATTTCTAACGCTCTTTCTGTGAGTAGTAAGGAAATATTTATTTTTATTTATTTAAATGAGGTCCGCAACGCCGGCGATTTACTCATTATTCAAGTATTAAAAAAGCGAAATCAAAAAAAAAAGAACAAGAAATGGAAAAAGAGTGGGTGAAAGTGCATTTTAGTTCCCCCCTTGATGGCGCACGATGATGACGGCGGCCATCTTGTTTTTCTAACACCGAGGGTGGGGGTTTTGTTTTTCTTACTTTATCTTTTTTAACACTTTAAAATTTCCAAAATACCCCATCGGCAGTTAAAACCAGGGGAAGGGGGAGGGGGGAGGTAATTTTAACTTAAATTTTGTTAACTCACCTAATTTGTTGGATCCTTAGACTGCGGAGACAAACAAGATAAACAAGATGTCGGACAGTGACGTAACAGGATGGCGGCTAGGGGGGGAACTAAAATGCACTTTAGCCAAAGAGTGAAGTATGGTTTAAGTTGATTTTTGAGACGGGTTATTGGCATGCCAGTCTTATATGAAGCAAACTATATTGTATGTGGAAACATCAGGGTGATGAAAATAATATAAATGAAAATGTAACTATAGAAGGGGAGGGGGAAGACAAATTAAATAAATAAAAAAAATAAGGAAAAGTGAAAGCCAAAAAAAATAAATTAAAAATAAAAAAAAGGATAAGGGAAACCACAAAATAAATAAAATAAAAATAAATAAATAAAATTAAAGTGTATACACCCTGCTAATGTGGGAAATATGTGAAGAGTAGTGGGTATAAATTGTAGATTATAGTGCAATATATATTGATGTATTTTAGATGTTTAATGATTGCGTCAATGTAGTTACTACTATCGGTCAAAAGTTCCTGTAAGTCATGTGGAATGTCTAAATTGTCTCTTCGTCGACAGTTAGTCAATATGTGATGTACAGTTAAAGTAAGGAAATAGTCTTGCAACATAAATAAATGACTAGCTCCAGATGAGAAAGATATATTGTTCCTCGAAGTATTTTTTTATCAACTACCTGTTCCACATTAATGTCTATCACAAAATTGTCTATTTACTTCTGGACTACCAGTACATGAACATGACTGAGACTCCTGACTTATTAACCCATTCTGTAGAGTATATCTTTTAGGTTTCTTTTTAAGAATCTGCATCAGTCTGATATGTGAATAATATTTAAAAGGACTACGTTTTTCTTATCGTGAAATGCTCATAATTCAGCATTAAAAAAAAGTAGCTACGTTTGGTCTGGAACACCATAAGAATACGCTGAACACGGTAGGCTGACATCTTGAACCTACCCCCAAAGCCGGCGACCTGCCGCTTGAGTTTTCATGTTTTGTGAACCTGTACATTTTCATTTTGACAACTATCCAAGGAGTATTTTTTCCCACAACACATCTGTCTACAGATGCAAATCGGTTGCCTTAAGATTCCTGATTAGCCACAGGGTAATGATAGAACACCATCTAATAAAATTTAGTCTAGCTGTGATGTTGAGTTTGCTGCCATTAGAATAAGTCCCCGGCCGAATAAGTTTTGGATAACTTATAAGTTAATCTCACATGAGTCAGAATGTTATTTTTCTCCTTAGCAGAATTTCTCTGTAATGATGAGAATAAACATTTAGACTGGTGAACGGCCAGAAATAAATTTCTGTGATTATGAAACATTGTCTATTTGACAGCCCAAAATTAACAATGTTATGGATTTTTTTTTGGTGGAAACTGTACCCAAAGTGACACACAAGCAACAAGAGGATTATTATTAATAACATTTCTTCCGCTTTCTAACAGTAACTAACAAAAATATGGATAGTGTTTAAAATAATGGCTAATGTTTTTTAATTATATGTGTATTACAGTTGTATGAAACAAATGATATAAAAAATATGGCAAATGAGGTTTACATCGATTTATAAGTTATTATTATTATTATTATTTATTAACGTCCATTTTTTGCAACTCAGGCTAATTGGGACGGGTTATATACAGGTTACCACCCTTTTCTAGCCAGGGTGAGACTTAAGATGTTATTTAATGAATTTCGTCCCTAAATAATTTTCTTTGCCCAAGGCGAGAATCGAACTCGCCACTCTAGGTTTACCATGTGAGATAAAGGTCAACGCTTTAAGTCACATGGCTAACCTGAGCCCCTCGATTTATAAGTAACAAAATAATAAATTATATCTAGAGCCAAGTTATCGCCGAATCCGCTGGTGCATAGCGTGTTTTAGGCACTCATTTGGAATGATTTGACTTTAGAGAAGTGTCGTAGGTAATAGCGAATTACCTATTAATACACTAGAACTAGGATGTCATTGAAGCCTAACACGGTTCCAAGACTATATCCCATTAATCAAACTGATTAATACATTTGACATTATTTGAAGATTGAACGTTAACGATTCATTTAGCAAAGGCATCTATGGCTGAAGTCATATACTGACGTTGTTAATACTTGATCAAGGCGAATGTAGGTAGGTGTGGATGTAATTAGACCTAAATTAGCATAAAACAGGCGCCATGTCCGGGCTGGAGCGTCATTCACTAGTGCCGTACCTTGAATGATTCTATTCAAACGAGGCCTGCTTTCAAAGGCTTTATATCAGACAATGCCTTTATAAAATGTCAAGGGGTGGCCATTTTATGAAAAATACGGCGGCACGCCACGGTTCACATCAAACATATTTGGTTCTTTATAATTAATTGATTGACTCATACTGGCTGATGCCTATCATTAGTCAGTTTATGCAGACTTCAGGCTACGGAGGGATGGCTGTCTAACAAATCTGGCCTTGAATTGAATTTTTTCCACTCATGTCTTTATTGGTGCGAATGGAAGTTTCCTCAAGATGAATTTCTTGTTGGATGGTCCGATGTAAAAGGTAATGGAAACCACTACATGTCCTTGTGACCCTATTATTTCCCGTGAAAATCAGGTTTACCTGTTCATGAGACAAATTACCAGGTGTGGCCTGTAAATACTACATACAGATAATTAATTGAGATGATGTTGTACTAGCCTAGTTCATTAAAATTAAAAAACTAATTAGGCACGATGTTAATAAATGTAATCCTGAAAAAATTGACGTGAAGAAGTTGAACTAAGTCCGGTAAGAACACAGCATTCACACATTCATTTCTCTTGAAAAAGTTCGTCAAGCAGGGGCTGCGTTAACTAAGCAGATTTCCCACGTGCGTCACGAATTTGCAATTATCTAACGTAAAACGTAAAAGTTTAATGAGAACAATATTTGGTATTTAGGCTTCGTATTATGTGCTTTATAATATAACGGCTAATTGTTATTATGACATGAGTAGGAGTGGGGGTTTACTGAATGCTGAAAACAAAGAAAATCTAAATATCTCGGTTAATAATCCAGATAATGAAAAAATCGCGTCATGAGTACGACCTCAATAGTTGATTTCCCTCAAGAGAAATCTGCTAAAACGTACATAACATTTATAGAACATTACATTTGCAATAAGATTAACTTCATGCAAATTTTCGTTATAACGAATAATAACGGAGATTTTTCGAATAATTTTCTAAATTCCCCAATTTACCCCCCTCCCTGCTACAAGTTAAATTGTAGTCGTTAACGAACTTGATCTTTATTTTTACATAACGTTTAAATTCTGAGTTTGGTATTGATCAGTCAAAAATTGCGACCGCTAGTGCTAACAGGTAAATATATATATATATATATATATATATATATATATCTATATATATATATATATGTGTGTGTGTGTGTGTGTGTGTGTAAATTTTTGTACGGACCTCATTTTAGTCATCTCCTATGCAGGATCGATGGACATTTGAAGAAAATCCCATCAAGAGTACAGCCTCAATAGCTGATTTTCCCGAAAGAGATCTGCTAAAATCGTTTTTAGCCAGAACTATTTGATCCTGGAAGACGAAAGTTCAGAACATTTGTTAGTGCACTGTCCTTTGTATGACAAGACCAAAAGAACAAACAATCTCGGAACCAATTTGCAAGGAATATTGCCAGTTTAATAAAACGTCGTTTAAAGTTTGTAAATGTTTCTAAAAATTGTTACCATGTATAATGTAATAAAACGTTTTGTCTGCTTATGACCATCTAGGTAGACATAAGATAATAATTATAAATAAACTCAATTAGCAATTATGTAGCTAAGTGGTTTACATTTTCTTGAACTTATTGCAGAATTTATATTGTCTCGTATTAATAGCTTACGATTCTAAATTAACTTGCAAAAAGGAGCTTATGTCATCGACAGCAGTTGACTTTGTGTTATTGATTATGGCCTATAGTAGAATGATTTTAGATTAAACAACATTAATTAATTAGTCTACCAAGTTGAAGGTTATTATTTTGTCTTGATGCCGTGAAAAAATGGTGGTTATAGGGTTTTAAGACTTCCTGGAGACCAAGATTCTCACTCCAGCTGATTTCGTTTTCTTAAGACTTTCTTCTTACGCGATTCCAGGCCTCCTGGAAAACGAGCAACGCCCTAAGAGGAAATTTACCAACTTGTGAATCTTTCTGAGCGGTTTGAGATTCACATTTTCGAGAATACAGACAGATCACAAGAGCGATGGGTTCGGTTCCTACTTGGCCAGTAGGAATTTATTATTAGTGAGGAACTCATTAAATAAAATCCTAAGTCCCAGCATGGATAGAAAAGTGTGTTAACCTACAAATAACATATTAGAAGAAAGTAGACGTTAAGAAATAATATTTGACATTCAGAATGATTAGATGATGTTCTTTTATTTATCTTCAATCTTTAGAAAGATGAAATAAAGTAAATGAAACGTTCGGCAAATTCTGGAGTGTTATCTCCTCAAAACAAAGTTGTCAGAAGTCTCAGAAGAATACAGTTTTGTAGTTTCCAGTATTTTTATTTATTGGCGAATGGTAAAGTTTTTTCTTGTCATTCTTCATTTTTGCTATAAAACTTTAACAAAATAATTAAAAATATTTTGGGGAGGCACATCAGCTAAGTGGCCAAGATCTATTTAATATATTTAAGTGTCAAATAGCATTGTCATTACACAATATGTAAGTTTCAAATTACTCAAAATTCAAAGTTAATTAAAATTAAACTAAAAAAAGAAACGGCTTCACAGATTATGTGGTGGAAGGTCAAGATCGATATCAAAATGACGGATACAATCATTTTATTACCCTACAAGTTTCGCGTCCACTTCAGGAGCACAGTCCTTGTAAAAATACTACATTTTGTGATCCAGGAATACGCTAACTAAAACCAATATGGCGGGTCATGTCAGCTGATTACAATTGATTCGCCGGTATAACATCCGTTATCACTCGATGAAGTGAGGTCTGGACACGAAACAAAACATTACATACACATAAAAGTTTAAACCAGAAAAATGATTCATTGAATTTTCTTATAAGTTAAAAAATATATAATTCCCTTTGAAAAAAAAAAAATGAACAACCACATGAAACGAAAATTACGAAAGGATAAAATTATTATACATTGTACAACTACAGCATTCAATTCTAAAAAAGAAACTCAATTTTTAACTAAAATGCCCTTTTTTCATATTATAGGGCACGATATAATTATCATCATTAACTAACATTTTCATGTCACTTTTAGTAAATGTATTCTTCCCTAACGAGTGTCCCCTTAAACCCTTGAGGACAAGCGAGTCACGAGATAAGTTATGTAACATTTATCAATAAAATACTTCAGAACGGAGATACTTATAGCTTTCTACTTTACCTAAACAGATGTACGGTACTCAGCAAAAACAGAAATGACTCAATTGATGTTAGTGTCAGAAAAAATGTATGGATCACGAATTATAAGATATTACCTTATTATTTATCATTTATAATTATGACATATTTATATTAGCATTAAAAATGAATAAAATGCTGATTGAATAAGATATCTGTCATATCCCCTTCTCCCTGCCCAAATTTTGGCAGTTATACCCCATAACTAACTATAAGTTTGTGAACTTAATTATTGTAATCTTCTTGCTAAATTATCTTATGACATTTCAAGAAAATTTCAAAAACTTCAACTAGCCCTTTAAAAAAAAGTCAGCTAAAAATATGGTGTTAAACTTAATTCTAGAATTTGGGTCAGTTTATTCAAGTCACTACGTGAAGAATACTTCGGTACCTCAGCATTGTACGGAGATTATGATGATCTATTTTTGGGAAGATGGAGAGTTAAATCAAATGTTGCCAAGATTTGGCTAAACAAACAGTCGTTGGTTCGATTTTCGTCTGATCAAGAAGAATTAAATAACTGATTCATTAAGTAAAATTCTTAGTACTGCTAGCGCTAGGAAAATCTGGCAATTCGTACATAACCCGTAGTGATTAGCTGAAGCCACATAAATTAAACTGGATATTAATGTAAGAGAAACATAGATATAGTTTACAGGTTTTAAGATACTCGGTAAATACGTAGGTTCTAATATTATGTTATCACTATTTTCATAAACGATTATATCTGCGAGATATTCCATTATTTTTTATCTGGCTCCCTTCAGAAAGTAGTCTTTGTAAATCGTGAGAACGCTATGCTCCCCCAAATCTGTTAATATCACTTGGTTTTATTGGTTACAAGTTTTGAAGCTCAGTTCAGTCATTTTTGTACATAAAATATTCCTGGTGTTTCTTCTTTCCTTTATATCGATAAAATTACATTGTCTGTATCTAAGTCAATTTGTTTTTATTGCTTCTTCGACCCGTGGTTTCACGTCATGGGACAGGTTTGTGTGAAGTAGCACATATATGCCAATGGATAGTACGTAGATACTTTGGCATATTGGACAAGTGTTGGGTTCATTCCTAAATTTTAATTTCCTGACAAACAGACAGAACCACTGAAAAGGTACGTAGTCATTGGCTTACTTGTGCCCATAAAAGTGTTTTAAGAACAGTAGAAATTCATTTTTGTATTTTATTCAGTTTTAAAAGTCGGTGTTTATTATAAAATTGTATGAACGTCTTGTAAAAAAAAGGACAGGATATAATAATAATTACATTATTTAATTGAGTATAAGAAGATATTACAGTTGTACTCCAACCAGCCGCTATGAAATATGCCAGACATCTGCTAAAACAAAGAGTTGACTGATGAGCTAGCTGTCGACCGGTCCTGTCTAAGTTAGAATTATGTCAAAGTTGCGAAACGTTGGTACTGCTGAAGCAGAAAGTTAGGAGGATATATATCATTAAGAAGGTTTTAGAGAAGTTCATGACAATTAAGTATTAAAAGATATCAAAAGGTCGCTACAAAACCAGAAGTTCCTGGAAGAGCTTTGCGGTTAGTACGCGTCTCATTTGGCTAAAATGATGTGAGTGAGCGAAACCAAAAGCAGTTAGACAACGCCGACATATTTACCATGTGCATGTTGGCCGGAGGAAAGGCTGGAAGCACGCTTGAAATCCCACAGAAAACACACTTGACACAAGAACAACAATGAGCGAGCACACTATGCGCACCTTTCACGAGAAACCGGTGTCGACTGGTCGTACGGCAGGTATGCGGGTTTACCCCTCCCACTCTAACCCCCACCACGTCGCCGCTAGCTTCACTCCTAGGACAGAGGAATGCATAAAGCCACCCACCTCTACCTGTCTCCGGCATATGGACCAAACTGGAGAATTTTACTCCAGGGACCAAATATAGATGCGATTTGTACTACTAGGGGTGAAGTGCAGCGAATTTTCCAAGGTATTCATTTACTTATATTAGAAAGGGATAGGGGAAGGAAATCCTGCGAAGAGTTAGCCTGGGCTGGAAGGCTTTTTTAAGAAATAGAATGCTTTACAAGAATAAGGCAGACATTAAACTAAAAAAGAAACTTTGGAATTCCTCAGTATTAACAGTACTAACATATGGCTGCGAAACCTGGAGACTGACAAAAAAAGTTATAGAAAAGATGCGAACAACACAACGAAGTATGGAACGATACATGCTCAGCATTAGTAAAAAAGAGCACAGAACGAAGGGCTGGATAAGAATAAGGACTGACCTGGAAGACATTGCTAAATGCTTCTTTCTAAGGAAATGGAAATGGACAGGACATATGATAAGAAGACATGAAGATAGTTGGAAGATGATAGACTGGTCGCCTAGAGAATATAAAAGAAGCAGAGGCAGACCAATGAAAAATTGGGACGAAGAGATGCGGCGCACTTGTGACGGAGCAGCATGGACTAGAGTGGCTTACTACATTAAGGAATGGAAGCATCTCGGGACTGCACACTGCCAGAAATGGATCCAGCAACTGTTAAAATAATATATGTATAAAACACAAAGGTCAGGACATTCTCGAACTCAAAAATCCTCAGCTAACGCTGATTTTGCTCAAACGTTCAATAATGTCAGCATATAATACCTGTATTCTCATTGTTATTTTCTATGTAAAAATTATGTAAATATTAAGTGTAAATTTTTATAAATGAGCAAATAAAGGATTATTATTCATTTACTTATTGAATTTGAATATCTCAGCAGCTAATCCCTGTCCTTGACTAACACCTTACCGATTGGGCAAGACGAACTACATTCGAGCAAACCATGATATATATGCCTCTATAGCAATTCTAGGCACTAGTTCAATTTAGCAGCCAATAATAGGAAATAAGCAGCCTGTTGCACCCCGAGGATGTTGCTATTGGGTTAAATTGTTGACATTGACCTTCCAAACAACCAAAACGACTCCAGGCTATTGACACTCCGTATTTATCTTACATATTACCTGCATAATAATTAACACTGCGTATGTCAAAAAAAAAAAAGTCTCAAGAAATCAGCATACTCAAGGAATTGTCTACTGTGCTCACCATAATATTGCAATAAGCAAACGAAAAATCGCGATCAATGCCCAAAAATACTTACTTAGGTGAATGAAGTTCGGAATTCCTGAAAATGCTGTAAAATATTTCTCGGCTGCCGAACGTAAAGGGCCGCCGTAGAAGAGGTCTAACGGACGCAAGAGATAAAAATGGTTATTATCTCCATTTCAATTTATCAGAACAACCCCTCCCGAGTACTTAGAAGTTACTACACTGTGAACATCTGAATGGACTGGAGCATCTGCCTGGATAGTTAGTATAAAACAGAGAAATTCCACTTGAGTGTCATTGGCAAAAAGGTTACAGTTGACAAATTAAAAACCGTGGACACTTTCAACCACACCATGCTCCTAGCGGCAAATGAATTGAATTCGCATTAAGGTAGAACGACGTCTAGCTTAGCAGGACTACTACAAGCTTTGAAGATGACGATATATGATTGCTACAATAAGAGGAAATGAGGAGTCACAAGAGTTTTAATTCGCTATGATTTACAGTACAACTTACACTACTAAAGCACATTAGAATGACGACTTGTTGTCACCACATTTTTCCAGAATAGAACCAGGAATTCTAGCACATTTTCCATAAGGGAAATCAGCCATTGGAGTTGTACTCATAATGCGATTTTCGAACAATTTCTTCAACAATCCACCAAACCTCGAAAATGATTCCTTCGAGATGACGAAAATGAGGTTCGTTCATTGTTATATATAAAAATGAATGTTTGTGTCCTTTATAGAATTGTAAACAGCTTAATCGAATTTTATGAAACTTGGTATGTATATTACTACTTAAACAGGTTAGGTTTCTGGCTGTATTCATATTCTCTAACGAACAGGAGTGGGGGTTATAAGGGAGGCCTGAAATTAAAAATAGCGATATTTCGTCTCCTATTGGTTTTTCGGCAAATATGCACATAACAAAAGTTGTTTATTTTGTTATTTAGAGTAAGTTTTGTAACATACACTTTTGTCGTATACCGAAGTGTAAATGAGTTATACGGTAAAAACTATAGCGGGAGTCAACATTTATATGGCACAAATGACTCCTCACAACAAAACGAAACTCCTTATGTGAATTGGTATTAACACCTCCCTGATTATAAGCTATATTAAAATTTCGAGGTACGAACAGGAGTGGGGGTTATAAGAGAGGTCTGAAATTAAAAATAGCGATATTTCGTTTTCTATTGGTTTTCGGCAATTACGCACATAACAAAAGTTGTTTAGTTTGTTATTTAATACAACTTTTGATATATGCACTTGTTATGTATAACGAAGTATAAATGAGGTATACACGAAAAACTACAGAAGGGGTCAACAATGTTATGGGACTCGAAAGACTAAATCAAAATTAACGAAAATCCGTATTTTTGACAATGATAATACGATAATCTATGATTAGGTTATATATAAAAAAAAGACATGCACAGGAAACGGGTAATGTAAAAATATTTTGTATTTTGTAGAATTACATGTAGCACATAACAAATATTATTTTATTATGAACATATCCCCAGCACTCCGGACTCGGGTGTAAATCCTAAGCATTAAGACTGGAAAATGTAAAAATATTTTTTTATTTTAAGTAAAGCCCCCAAAAAAATACCATCACTCAGCCTCAAATGATTACCCGGGCGGAGCCGGGTACCTTAGCTAGTTGCAATATATATTTACCTGCTCTAGAGGTCCGAGTATTTCTTTGGCCTTCACCAAACATGATATTTAACCATCTTATCTCTAAAAATTAAGAGCATTCCTGAATGGCTGAAATCGGGAAGGGGAAGTGGAAGGGTGGATGCGGGGTCAGAGAGGATAAAATAGAAACATGGAATTATCTGTGTTACTATGAGACGGATCAACACATAATACATAACCAATCTACTTGTAAATGTCTTATCCAAAATAAAAAAGCCCGTCACGCAGGGACTGCGTAAACTAAGCAGATTTCCCACTTGCGTCCCGTATTTGCATTTACCTTATGACGTAAAAGTTCGATGAGAACAATTTTTGTTATTTAGGCTTCAAATAAAGTGCTTCATAATATAACAGCTTATTGTTGATATGACATAAGCAGGAGTGGGGGTTTACTGAAGGCCGAAAACTAAAAAACGCAAATATCTCGGTTAATATTAAAGATAATGAAAACATGTACATAACAACATTTATAGAACATTTAATTTGGAATAAGATTGATTAAGTACGTACAATTTTTCGATCCGACGCTAATTAACGGAGATATTTTGAATTTTCGAAAATCCTCCCTCTAACTTCCCCCCCCCCTGGTCCAATTTCAGCCGTCAACAAATTTTATTTTAGCAGATTTCCCTTAAAGGAAATCAGCAATTGAGGTCGTACTCATGACGCGATTTTCGAAAAATTTCTTCAAATGTCCATCGATCCTACCCAGGAGATGACAAAAGGTCCGTTCAAAATTATATATATATATATATATATATATATATATATATATATATTTGTCTGTTAACGCTCTAGCAGTAGCAATTTTTGTTTGATCGTTACCAATCTTCATATTTAAGCGTTTTATGTAAAAAGAAAGATCAAGTTCGTTAATGGCTGAAATCGGACCAGTGGGAGAGGGGGTTTAGAATAAATATCTCCGTTACCATACGTCGGATCAAAATATTGTATAGAACCAATCTTATTGTAAATTAAATTTACTATAAATATTGTTCTATACATTTATTCTCTATCTTGAATACTAACCGAGATATTTGCATTTTTATTAATTGTGGCTCGAAAACGGATGACTGAATTTCCCACCAAAAGCTAGTAACTGCCGTAACTGTTCGGCTCTCGTATGGAGATTTCTCTATTGTATAACTTCACGTGGGAAATCTGCTTAGTTTACGCAGCCCCTGCGTGACGGACTTTTTTTAGTATTGATTCTTCAATAAACGCCCACTTCTACTCATCCCATATTACGCTTATATTTCAGTTACAGTTTACAAATACTTCTTACTACAGGGAAATAGGAGGTGAGAATTAAGACCACAGCGAGGCATATACCAGCTCGTGGGAAATCTGCTTAGTTTACGAAGCTCTCTTTCTTCTTCTTTTGCAAGTTCGACTCCACACGAATCGAACCCACCACTGCACAAAATTTTAAGAATCTACGAGAAACAGTTACAAATTCAGAGTACAGAATAAAATAAAGTTTGTAAAGTAAACTGTTACAAATATAAGAAAATACGGACAACTTTAACTTCATTGAAATCACCAGTTTCAACCAAAAGTGCTGTGGAAAATAACTTTACTACCTTTTCTAAAACTGTCAATGACATTCCATAAGTAAATGAAATACGTTATTAAAATACTAGACTTACATAAAAGGTAGCATGCAAAACAGTTCAACCTACAGCTTTTCCTGATAGAGCTAACCTGAAAAAAAAAAGAAATAGGACATTGTAATGTAAAATATTGATCATTTATCAGGTATAAATAGAGCATATTTTTAAGGTTATTTAAGTGCTTACTGAAAATAGATGTGATGAAATGTATTTATTTCTATAAAAGTTTTAGTATATATACCACTGAAGTGAGTACAATTACTCCCAACGAGCCCATAGCAGCACTAAGTGGACACTATGTTTATTAGTCTTATATGTATTAAAGGATGACATGCTTTATAAACGATGAGAAAATTGTCTCCAACTTAAATAGAAGATCATAAATAATGTTATTCACCTTTATTTAAGAAATACATTGTAATTTTATTTAATTCTTGAACAGTTTTGATTGCATTGTTCTTGCTTATATTGTAAAAACACCCTTCAAGACTTGAAGTTCTTTTATTTATATTTAAAGAAAGAATATTTTTTTAATATATTTTATACACTCTGCAGATCGGTTTAGTCTTGAGAATGGCTGCTTTTTAAGAGCAGCACATGGTATGATGAGCTTACAGTTAAAACACAAGACTGCAGTAGTTGTCTATGTCTTGAATATGTAGAGAGAATAGAAACCGTCAGACTGCCCAAGAAAATGTTAAAGAATCGCCGGGTGAAACTAAGACCAGTTACTTCAGAATCCATAAAAATTAAAAAAGACATTTTCAACGAATTGATGAACAAGATACTTTGCAGCGATATATTAACCCTCCAGAAATCGCGCCGTGAGCAAAATACTCACTACCCGAAAGAAAAAGTTATATCTATAATTATACGCATTTGGCGACAGCGCTACACACCTTGTAGCCTTCTCTTACCACTCTCTCTTTGACTCCCAATCATTATCATCAGCTAACTGCCGCCAGGACAAAATTATTCAGCCGGACTAAGTTAAGTGTGAGTGTTTTTCTCACATTGCGAGTTCTGGCGCAACGTTTTTTAGGTTTATTGTGAGTTTTTTCTCATCAAGCGAGTTCTGGTGGAAGTTTCTTTCTTTTTTAATACGAGAGTTGTTCTCATCGAGTGAGTGCTTTGGTGATTTACCAACAACCGTTTTTTGGCGCTGGAACTTATCAAACCTCACCTGATCAACCGTCCACAACTGACCAACATGCCCCTAATAGAAAGAAACAAAATGAAGAGGATTGCTGGTGTGGAAAAGGAAAATCCCACTTGTTCTGGTTCTACTCCGTCGTAGTTTTGTGCCTCTTTTCCGAAGAGAAAAACCAAAAAGTCCGTCACGCAGGGGCTGCGTAAACTAAGCAGATTTCCCATGTGAAGGTTTACAATAGAGAAATCTGCCTAATAAAAACAGTAGTAGTAACCTATTCTCACGAGGACGAATAGTTAGTGAAACGGCCGGCCGCACTAGCGCTCGGCGGAAACTCCCAACATAGCCGACCACACTCACAATACAAATGCAAATATCTCGGTTAATATTAATGATACAGAATAAATGTATAGAACAATATTTATAGTAAATTTAATTTCCAATAAGATTGGTTCTATACAATGTTTTGATCCGACGTATGGTAACGGAGTTATTTCGAATGTTCGAAAATCCCCCACTCTAAACCCCCCCTCCCACTGGTCCGATTTCAGCCATTAACGAACTTGATCTTCCTTTTTACATAAAACGATTAAATTCCGAGTTTGATAACGATCAAACAAAAATTGCGACCGCTAGAGCGTTAACAGACAAATATATATATATCTATATATATATATAATTTTGAACGGACCTCATTTTCGTCATCTCCTGGATAGGATCGATGGACATTTGTAGAAATTTTTCAAAACTCGCGTCATGAGTACGACCTCAATAGCTGATTTCCCTTAAGGGAAATCTGCTAAAAGTCAAAAAAGAGTTGCCGGACATGTAGACAGTTTGTAATGGACATTCCTTTGTTGTATATCATTATTGTGGATAATAAAATTTTAATTAGATAGGTAGCTTTTTAAGTTGCTTGACATAATGTTTCTTCAAAACAGAATACCTGAACAATAAATTTTGAATATTATTATTATTTTACTATATATTAGTATTTGATGTTTATAATAAATACATTTTTTTTTTGTTGAAAATATTTTATTTACCAAGTGTTTTTGAGTGGAAATAGGTGGTGTGAGAAAAATTCTCATGCGCGAGTTCTCAGGCCACTCATTTTGACGCGAGTTCTGGAGGGTTAAAAAAAAATTAATTGTTTCTGGTTTTATTTTATAGTCAACAAGCTCTACAAAATTTACCTTACATTGAATAACAAAATCAAACTGAAGATAGTGAAAGAAAATGCGATAAAGGTGTAAAATTGACTTTAATTATTCTCTTAATTACGACTATAATTAAAACTTTAAGAAACACGTTTCAATTAGTGAGTTTTCATTTTGCGGGAAATATAGGGCAACTTTTAGTATCAAGGAAAATTTAATGAAAATAAATGCAAATTAAAAAATAATAAAGAATATATTACTCAGGTCTTTAAAGTGAAATTTCCTTTTTAGTTTGAAATTAAAGACAACATTATTAATTGCTCTTGCTTTTAAGAGGCTCTGTGATCGAAGTCTTTATTTAGTAGAGGAAAATCGTTTATCCCAACAGCTAAATTATTTATGATAGACTTTTCGAAATAACATCTCTTTAAAAGATGCAATTATTGAACAAGGGCAAAGGCACACTAACTCACGTAAAGAGATTATTCGTTTTAATATACTTCTCGTATATTAGGCAAGTTATTAACCTTTAATATTGAACGAGTAATATAATTATCAGTAATTAACTAACACTTTATTCTCTCTCTGATATGTAAGTTTAGTATCTTTATATATATAATTCTACTATACGTATGTATGTCACTGAACTCCCCCTAAACGGCTGGACCGATTTGAATGATTTTTTTTGTATGCGTTTGGTGTCGCCCTGGATGGTTTAGATTCACAAATCAGCCCGGCAGATGGATTAGAAGTGGGGGTTGTAAGACAGGCCTTTAATTAAAAATAGCGATATTTCGTTTCCTATTGGTTTTTCTGCCAATATGCACAGGATAAAAGTTGTTTATTTTGTTATTTAGTGTAATATTTGTTATATTCACTTTTTTCGCACAAAGTATAAACGAGATATACACTAACCAATTAAAGTGGCTGCCAACAATTTTATTGGGCACTAACGATTGAACCGTACTTAAAAAAACTCTAAATATAAATTAGGATTAATTCTTCCATGATTATAAGCTGTATTAATTTTTTTAGGGTCGAACGAGAGTGGGGGTTATGAGAGAGGCCTGAATAAAAAATATAACGATATTTCATTTTCTAATTGTTTTTAGGCAAACGTAACATAAGTTGTTTTTTGTGTTATTAAAAGTTGCTTTTGTTTTAAACATAATATTCTTACATTTACTATTCTTATTGCTTGAAATAGCATGCAGGGCTACACCTGTCGGGTTCGCTAGTAATAAGTATATATTTATTATTTACGTTCGAAGGAGGCGTAGCAATTTAAGAATAATTAAAATCCCCATAATGCCTTTACCATCCCGTTTTGGAGTAAAGAATCCGTTAATGTTTAGTGATTTATTTATCCGGCCTGGAAAATAAATAATGTTTATCAGGCCTGTGTTTATAATGTTTATTTGAGAAATTTTCGTCCGTGCTTAGGCTAATATATCCGTGAGTAATACTATGTTCAAAGGACTTTTTGTTCAACTTCTTGGCGAGAATTCATCATCTTAGATTCCTTAACCCAATTTCTTACATTCTTACATATTGTCACGGTTATTATAAAAATAATAAACGTTGATTATTAGAGTTCTTTTGGATTGCAAAAATAAATACAAAAGCTTTAGAGTGTTTACCACTGTACAATTTATTTGACAATGCACTACACACTTGGTTTGGTAAATTATTCTTAACTACTTACTACTCACATTATGCACTGATAACTTCACTTCTTATTCCACACTACAATAACTCAGATCACAAAACGCAGAACTGCACTGATCCACAAAGAACACGGCACTGCACTGTTTTTCATATAAACACGGCACTGTACTGTTTTTCATATAAACACGGCAGTGCACTGATCTTCACATAAAGCCCTGTACCACACTGAAACTAAAATACCCTGTTCACTAAAGCTGCACTGGACGCACTTTATTCACTATAAGAGAACTGAAAACAAACTAACTGTCGGGCGAGCTGGTCCACTTTTATAGACGGGTGGCGAGATCAAAGAAAAAGGCCCCAGACTGGTCTAAGTGGGGACTGGCGCCGCCTAGAACATAACTGTTGCCAACGTAATTTTTCAAGTACACAGTTTTCGCGACTATATATGAATCCAACAGCTCACCACAAACTGCATGCTTCCCTCTTAGTACTCACCCCTCCCCCACAGTCCGAGTATGTCTCACTTCAAGCAGACTTCCCCAAAGAGAAATAAGCTAATTATAGATGTCTATTTCGTAAAATCAGCAGGACCAATGGTGGATACCTTTCCAGTTGCCCAGCTCACCTAGGTTGAGCCAGGCATGGGCCGAGTACTCCCAGTGAACCTGAATTACAATGGGGTCTCGAGTAAGAAGATGACCGACGGATAGCGGGATTTGGACATGTGCTGTACAGCAATGCTGTGACGGTGGGTAGAGGGTCAAAGTGATCCTTTCCTAGCCCAGTCCATCTCATCATAGGCTAGTGTGTAGAAAATTAAATAAAAAAATATATATATTAAAAAAAATTACAGGTTGTTGATAAAAGTTAAGGTACTTGTGTATTATACCCACCACATTTTAGTTCCAATAGTTCCACGGTAGAGTGCGCTACTGAAGTGCGACGCTAGCTAATGTGGTTATCTTTTGTTATAGTTGCGTTTGCTGTTTAGTGTTTCTTATTCGTTTAAAAATGCCTCTTTGGGATTTGCCAACGAATGAAGAAGACGCAGTTAAATATTTACAAGAGAGGAATATTTTGGCTATCAGAAGAAAGTGTTCTAAATCGCATTGTATGAAACTTTATAGTGGAAAAACTATTTTTTGGAAGTGTAATGTAAGAAAGTGTGGTGAGCAAGTCGGCGTTCGGTTTGGGACTTGGTTTGAAGTAAGAAAAATTCCATTTTGTAATGCATTAAAGTTCATTTACTACTGGTGCGAAGAATTAACATCTATCAATTTTTGCAAAAATCAACTAAAAATGTCAAATAAAACTGTTATAGATTTCAGTGCATTTTAAATTCTGAATCCACATATTTCCCGCCTAAATGTGAATAAAATGTTTTATTTTTAAAAATTGTGTTTTATTTTATTTAGCATTATAATTCCTTAGAAGGTTATAAGGTAAGTATAACCTCGTTTAGGAATCGTACTACTTAAAACAGTAGCGCACTCTACCGTCGAACTATTGGAACTAGAATGTGGTGGGTATAATACACAAGTACCAATTTTAAATTATATTGTACTTCTTTTGAAAAGTAAGATTAATGATAAATATGAATAAATATGCTTATAAATTAATGAACTAAATTAAACTCAGCTGAGTTATAAATGTTATTTAACAATTAACTGTTAATTACGAATACAAAAAAAATGGTTATTTGAATAATTAAATGAAATAAATGTTTTCTCATTAAAAGAAAACAAAAATGCATTGAATAAATTTCTTATACGGTCATGGACCTTGAATAATTATGCCTTTTTATAAATAAGTAAAAAAATTATTTAATATTAACAGTACAAAAAATGATGATCGTCTTCAGCGTAAGTCGATCCACATCAATGAACTAAGACACTCACAGTCAGGGTTGAAGACAGACGGATGAATGAGGTACCTGGTACTTGATTTCAATGGAACCATTTGTCTTCCCCGACGACCGTCCTGGAATTGCCGGGCTCCAAGAAGAATATTTGTTCCAATTGTGGAAAACCCTTGGGCATGAAGAAGTTCTTGGAACTAGGAGAAGCTGGAGAGTGCAGTCACTTAGCAGGTAGAACAATACACTCCTAACGTACGTTGATTGTCATCAGCTGGGTGCCAAAAGGTGCCGAGCAATCCCGACTACCACCGATTCACTACTTAATGTTCTAAATATTATTAAATTTATAAAAATAACTTTTTACACAAATGTGTTGGCCACAACAAATGGAGTGGAAGAGCATCCTGGTTCTCCGTGGATCCGCAATAGTCTGGGGCCGTGTTTGGAGCTAGGGATGGAAAACTTGGTGGAAGACAAGACACTGGCTCAAGGAGGAATAACAATATAATCCATTTGGTGTATTCGTCTAAGGCAAAAAAAAAAATTGTGATTCGTGTATTGTATTTTTTTTATGTATTATTCTTTTTTTTTGGCAAGTAGGCGGGATCCCTCTCAGGATGCTTGTACCTTTAATAAAAAGTCCGTCACGCAGATGCTGCGTAAACTGAGCAAATTTCCCTCGTAAAGTTTAGCAATAGGCAAATCTTCATACTGGTAACAACACCACAGGAAGTATGAAGTGGATAAATAAAAACGGTAATAAAAAATCTTCAATCTATTTTAGTAACCAACGGGAAGCGCCTGAAATATGAACAAACAGGTCTGCCAACCTCTCACCGGAAAGAAAAACAATTACTCAAATATTTCAGAATATAACATTAATTTTATTGGAAACTATTTACTATATCTAGTACTGTAATTTATAATGAATCAGAATAATTTTTACCACAATCTATCAAATTTTAGTAGTCAAAGGACAGAAGGGAGGGGGGGTTACCAGAACATATTTGCATGCATTCCGCATAATAAGGTCTCATAAAAACAATATTTGATATTTTAGCTTCGAATAATGTGGTTTATTATTAAATAAGTTTACTGTATTTATTGTGTATGTATTATTATTTTTTTTAACCAGAATATATACATAGTTACTGTAGACAACGTTTTAGGAACTAAAACGTTATTCAGGGTGATGATGTATTCTTTAAATTTTTCCGAAAAAACTGAAGCTGACGAAAGGTCAATTGAAATCCTCTGCGGCATTTTTGAGTTATCTAGTAACAAACGAGCTGGCAAACATACACGATTTTCTCTTTTGATGCCTACTAGTGGGGTAAACCAGGGCAAAATGGGTGTTTACAAAAAAAGTAGGGTAAAACTTCTTTAAATATTTAGATTTTAGCAGATTTACCTTAAGGGAAATCAGCTATTGAGGTCGTACTCATGACGCGAGTTTTGAAAAATTTCCTCAAATGTCCATCGATCCTACCCAGGAGATGACGAAAATGAGGTCCGTTCAAAATTATATATATATATATATATATATATATATATATATATATATATATATATTTGTCTGTTAACGCTCTAGCGGTCGCAATTTTTGTTTGACCTAACTCAATATTTAATCGTTTTATGTAAAAAGAATGATCAAGTTCGTTAATGGCTGAAATCGGACCAGTGGGGGGGGGATTTTTGAAAATTCGAAATATCTCCGTTATTATGCGTCGGATCGAAACATTGTATATAATCAATCTTATTGGAAATTAAATTTACTATAAACATTAGTCTATACGTTTATTCTCTATCTTTAATATTAACCGAGATATTTGCATTTTTATTAAATGTGGGCCGAAAGCTAGTTCGGCCGTTTACATAACTGCTCAGCGCTCCTATGGAGATTTCTGTATTGTATAACTTCACGTGGGAAATCTGCTTAGTTTACGAAGCCCCTGCGTGACGGACGTTTTACGTGTTATGAGGTTGTACTCATTACGGAATTTCGAAATTTTTCTTCAAATGTCCATCGAACCTACCTAGTAGATGACGAAAATGAAGTCCGTTCAAAACTATATATATATATTTGTCTGTTACCACTCTAGCGGTCGCAATTTTTGTTTGATCAGAACCAAACTCGATATTTAGTCGTTTCATGTAAAAAGAAAGACCAAGTTCGTTAATGGCTGAAATCGGACCAGTGGAAGGGGGGGGGGGTTTAGAGGGGATTATTTTTGAAAATTCAAAATATCTCCGTTACTAAACGTCGGATCGAAAAATTCTACAGAATCAATATTATTGCAAATTAAATTTATTATAAATATTGTTCTACACATTTATTCTGTATCTTGAATATTAACCGAGATATTTGCATTTGTATTAAATGTGAGCGGATAATGCACGAGTTTCCCGCCAAAAACTAGTTCGGCCGTTTCCATAACAGCTCGGTTCTCGTATGGAGATTTCTGTATTGTATAACTTCACGTGGGAAATCTGCTTAGTTTACGAAGCCCCTGCGTGACGGACCTTTTAGCAGATTTCCCTTAAGGGAAATCAGCTATTGAGGTTGTACTCATTACGGAATTTTCGAAATTTTTCTTCAAATGTCCATCGATCCTACATAGTAGATGACGAAAATGAAGTCCGTTCAAAACTATATATATATATATATATATATATATATATATATATATATATATATATATATACCATATTTGTCTGTTACCACTCTAGCGGTCGCAATTTTTGTTTGATCAGTACCAAACTCGATATTTAGTCGTTTCATGTAAAAAGAAAGACCAAGTTCGTTAACGGCTGAAATCGGACCAGTGGAAGGGGGGGTTTAGAGGGGAGGATTTTTGAAAATTCAAAATATCTCCGTTACTAAACGTCGGATCGAACAATTTTACAGAATCAATATTATTGCAAATTAAATTTACTATAAATATTGTTCTACACATTTATTCTCTATCTTGAATATTAACCGAGATATTTGCATTTGTATTCTGTGTGTGTTCGACAGGAGTCGGCTATGTTCGGGACGTTCCGACGAGAGCTCTGGCGGCCGTTTATGTAACTATTCGTTTCTCTTGAATAGGTTTAGAGATACCTTACTACTACAGTTGTTATTGGGCAGATTTATCTACTGCATAACTTCATTTGGGAAATCTGCTTAGTTTACGCAGCCCCTGCGGGACGGACTTTTCTTAGTATAGTCTAAAAACAGAACAAAATTTTCACAAACTGACCCAGATTTAATCATATGGATTTACGGTCATTGTATTCAGGCATATAAAACGATAGATTACAGAGTAAATTATGTACTTAGTTCCCTGATATATTTAAATTTAATAAAGTTGTTAACAAAGGAATCTTATTATGGCATACATTTCCAGTATACCAAGTAAACTGTGGCTGTTTGAAGTCGCCACCTTAACAGCCTTTCTTCAGTAGGGCTGAGACTATAAAAAGTAGCTACGTATGAAAAACTGAGATAGAACCGAGCTTTTCGCATAAGTGTAATGCGAGAAAGGGACAAAGGGAGAAAATCCCTTGTTAGAGAGACCAAACAGGGCTTTAAGGGAAAGATTTCTTTGTTTCTAAGGGAAATAGGAGCCGTATGGAACACTCGCTGAGAACAGAAGGGCCGTTGCACGGAGGTAGGGAAAGAGGTTCAAAGAATGTAGGATCTGTTTAAGGCTGGGTAACAACTCAGCGATTTAATTTAATGGAATATTCCTCCGAAATAAAGCTATTACCAAGTAACTTGGTTATTGGTGATTTTTTACTTCCTTTTACAAAGCAAAGGAATGTTTGTAACGCAGGGACTGCGTAAACTAAGCAGATTTCCCACGTGAAGTATTACAATAGAGAAATGGGTATACTGATAATACTTAACACCATCGTAAGTAAATACAAACGGTAATGAGAAATCCTTCAGTTAATTTTAATAACCTCCCAACGGAAACGGCTTCTGAATTGTAAACAAATATCTCTGGAATATGCTGGATGGTAGAGGAACCAATTGATAAGGATCAATAAAAAAGCCTTGTCCTCTACTGTTTTTTAATATTATGAAGAGTGCACTTTCGAAGTCAACGCTCCATCTTCAGTGCCTGCTGATTATAGCTGTGTAGTATGGACCACGACCGCCGGGCGACTCAAACAAATAGGTCTGCCAACCACTTAGAGCTGAACAGATATATTGACATATTCTTCACCGGAAAGAAAAACAATTTCTGTAAGATATCTGAATAATACACATTAACTTGATTGCAAACTATTTACTATATCAAGTACTATAATTTATAATGAATCAGAATAATTTTTATCGCAATAACTCAAATTTTAGTAGTCCAAGAACTAAAGAAGGAGGGATGAGCAGAACGTATTTGCATATGTCTCTCAAAACAAAAGCTTAAACGAGTCTCCAAACCAATTTCAGGATAGCCGAACATTTACGGAAACAGCCGAACTAATTTTCAGCGGAATCGAACGGAAATACTGACAATAGCCGATCTCATCTCGTCCATTATCCCCACACACTTAATAAAAATGCAAATATCTTGGTTAATATTTAAGATAGAGATAAATGTATATAACAATATTTATAATAAATTTAATTTGCTATAAGATTGCTTCTATACAGGTGTGGTACTTCGATCCGATGTGTTCTTTCTTTGTTACATAAAACGATTAAATGTCGAGTTTGGTAATGATGAAACAAAAATTGCGACCGTTAGAGCGTTAACAGACAAATATATATATATATATATATATATATATATATTTATATATATATATATATATATATATTACATTGAACGGACCTCCAGGGCCGGATCGATTGACATTTTAAAATATTTTTTCCAAAATCGCGTCATTAGTACGATCTCAATAGCTGATTTCCCTAAAGGGAAATTTGCTAAAATATTTCAGTTTCCAGATTTGAAGGCAATTATCCGTTTTGACTCTCCTTAAACCCATTTTGTCTGGTTTCCTTGTGAGGTCTGGACTTATTTCCCATAACTCTAAAACGTCTGGGCGTAGATTGATTTAATCTCACAATTAGAATTACTGTAACGTCTAGTTGTTCGGATTTTTGACCGAAATCGACTAAGGGAAGAAGGCGATATAAAGAATTGCAAATATCTCAGTACTTATTACTGAAACAAAATATTTGAGTGGGATCTTTTTTTTTTAACTAGAAATTGTGTTTCTTGACACTGTTCGATCTGATTCATTGAAACGGGCAAATCGTATTTAACTTTCAAGTGACATTATTTGAAATGAAGTCACCAAAACCTGTCGTGAAATAATAGAAGTACAAGTAAATACACGTTGTGTCCATGTCAGACTCATAATTTCCTGTTCTCCCTAACTAATTTATTGGGATCGATTCAATTCACTGGTTAAAACCGAAGATATGCATTTAGAAAATGAGATACGGAACTTTACAATAGAAACACATGCTATATCAAATTCCTAATAGTTTAAAAAAGTCAATGTCTTAACATGTGTGGGTAAAAATTGTACATTAAAAATCCATTTAAGAAAAATTCTTTAATTATTCTGTTTTTTTTTTTTTTGTGGGATCATAATAATTTTGGAATGACATCTAACTAAACGGAATCAAGTGATAATTTAGAAAAAATATATTTTTAAAATCATAAGCCAACGATAATCGGTTGTTTGATGAAGCAAGACATTTTCTCTTAATGTTATGATTTCAAACCATCTAAACATTATAAAAATCTTACAATTCAAATGATTTTGGATTGATCAGAATACCAACAACTTGCTTAAAGAAGTCGACAATCATTCCAAATTAACGGTTTTAATTATTCATTAAGGGAAGGAAATACCTACTGATGCTAGCTCGAATCACGTTTGTGCAAGAGGATTTTATTTAAAGGCGAACACATAAAACAAATTTCATAATCCCACCATGGAAAAGAGAACAGGGAAATGATAACCTTTAGAAAAGAGTGATTTTAGATTTAGAAAAGATAGCCCGTACCGGTTAGGTTTAGTAGGAGAAACTGGACATTTGTAAATTAAATTAGAACATTTATTTTTTTCATTCCATTAGCTATTATAGATGCCCTTAAAAAATATGTACAATTACTTTTGGGTGGTTCCAACTAGAATGGCTAACGCAAGTTAAAAAAAAGTAAAGTCTGGTCACTTACCCAAATAACAAAACAATGTTTAAACAATGATCAATTCAAAGGAAAATGGTAAAAAGTCTTTTCATACATACAAGAAAATAAACATTTCCTTATATATTATAATAACGAGGTTAACACGGGCCTAAACTCAAAACGTAAATATTAGAACAGGTTAGTTAGTGTCGAGAATTGTGGCATAGGCTGAGCCAGCCATGTTTGACGAACAAGCCACATCCAATGGTTACCCATGCTGATATCCTGCACTGACCAAGGATATCCCTTCACCATTATGGCGTAGTAGCAGAGAGGAAAAACGACTAAAGTTATAACTATGCATTAACCGGACGGAAACTTCCTCTGAAAGCACTTAATACATCATGATTGAGGGGAACATAAATGTTGAACATTGTACTCTAGTAGTTTTAAAGTAAAATGAAGTTGGGGAATATTCACTTCGAGGATAACGCTTAATCCATAATGTTTTTAACGACTGATACACACACACGCACACACACACACACACACACACACACACACACACACACACACACACACACATATATATATATATATATATATATATATATATATATATATATATTAGTGATGCAAAAAGTTTGACATGCTCAGTTTGACAATTATCTTGAAATCAATAATTATTATCAAAAGTTTACATTGACGCTTTGAAAACCATTCGCTAAGTTCTATAAAGCTGAGTGAAATATCATCAACTATTTAAAATAAAAATCCTTTAAAATAACAATACTTTTGTTCTGTAATCAGAAAAATATTCGTAGGTATTTAATTAAATATATATGGAAAAACTATGACTAACTAGTCAAGAAATAATTCATTCAAATTTTAAGAAAAGGATTTTGTTTTTAAATATTAATTGCGATTGGGAATATTTTCTAATTATTTTTGCTGTAGTTTTAATTTCTCGATTAGAGTTAAAATGTGTAATTTTAAAATAGATTTTGCCGATTGTGCTTATGAATACTGTATTATTTAAGTATATTGGTGATTAACTTTAAACACTTGGTCGTTGAACGTTAGGTTCTAACATAATCCCGTGATAGCTTCAATGGTCTTGTCATTTTATGGGATCCTAATATTCCGCAGCATACCGGCTGCCTTGCACACAAAACACTGCACGAGATTTCAAGTGACAGAGAGGACTTTTATTCAAATTCAACAAGGGGTTTAGTGCATTTATTCAAGAACTGGACAACATTTTGTAGATTTACACTTAGTGTATATAGACATATGTAATGTTTACATATGTTTTTTTTTTCTTTTTTTTTATTCTTATAATGTTTATAATTAATTATTGTATTCAAAATACTAAAATGTTATTAATGAAATGTGTGTAGTATCCAAAGGACGGAGCACACAAAATTTCAATAACTTCCCACGTTAGAGGGATACTCTGCGTGGAAAACAGGAAGCGGCTGCCTTAATCAACTTAATACTGTTATTTTTGGCCCCAGAGCTGGCACTAAATGTATTCTTGTTCAGGCTTGTGCAGAAAGAAACGGGAAACCACGAGTGATCATTGTGATCCTATAAGTCCGCGAAAAACCTCAGACTTGGTAGTCTTTATAATAATATGATCACTGAACACTGATTAGTGGTGCAGAAAGTGCGTCTTGAAAAAATTTTCTAGTGATAAAACCTTAAAGTATGCGTATTTATTGTTTTCAATCCAAAAGAACCCTAAAAATCAATGTTCATTATTTTTGTAATAAACGTAACAATATGGTAAAATATCTGCAGTAAAAGAAAAATAATAACACCGCTTCTTTTTTTCAATAGGAATAGGAGCAGAAAGCCAGTGTTCTTTTAATGTTTATTTTCTGAGGAGTTGAATTTTATTGAAAATATGTGTCTTTTGGAGATGTTTCATTGTTTTGTAAATGTATGAGGCTGTTGTCTAGTACTTCTGAAAGGTTATTACTTTTAGTCTGCAGTCTGTAAGTGTTTGATCGTTAATTGTATATTAAACAGTAAACATAATTGAGGTTGTTTTCTCGTCAAAAGATGTTCGTGTATTATCCGTGAATGGCCACGTCTGAAACGAGCAAAAACCACTTCTTACTTGGGAAAATAAATTTGTGGCACTTTACTATTTACCAAACACTTAATAATACATTGCAGTAGTTCTAAACCACTTCTCGATAGCTCAAGATCTACAGGGGTACTACTTTCAGATAAATGCCTGTAAATCCAAAAAGTATTGTTCCATTACTTTTTTGTATTTACAGACATAGGAGCTGAACGTTTTTGAATAACTATTATAAAATAATTTTGGAACAATGTATTCAGTGACTGATAAAACCAAATTACGGTAAATTATATATTATGAGCATTTTTCTGTGTAAAATAATGGACAAAACCTCGACTTAATTGCAGTTTCTTTCTGTATAGTAAATTGAGAGCACACTCATCCAGGTAATCAGCAGGGGAGAGTGGTGTAAAAGCGGGTAGTCCGGAGCAAACCTCCTCTTAGCCGTTGTGTGTACTGCAGTCGGGCTGATAACTAAGCAACTACAATCCACCTTGGAAGAAGAAGCAGCGGCCATTACGCCGAATCGTTAGTCGTGCTTGTTTTGTGGCAGTGGCAATAATTCAATTTTCGTGGAACCTGCTTATGATTTTGGTGGAAAAGGTTTTTGATTGTACTGCACTCCTATTCCAATTAGAATACAGGGAGGTAGTTCCATTAATACAAGTTTTAATTACCTTTATTTTAGCACTAAGTAATTGTCATTACCGCACGATATGCCCGAATGACGCAATGTTTTATTTAACCTTTACGTGCAGGGTAAAACCGGATATCAGCTAAGGGGCAATCTCCAAGGGTGGTGAAGGATGGATCCAGTGCACCCATTGACATAGTTGGGCTCATCAAGACTGCTCTGGGGCCGAAGAGGAAGTAGAAGATTTCACTTGGGACTTTGCAAGTAAAATTGCAATTTCGCCCAAGAAAGGTAATTCTAAAATAATAATGGCAAAGACTGTTTAGTTTGCTTAGCTCTTATAGAATTGTTTTTTTTCTTTACTTATTTCAATGTTTTAATGCATCAAACGACATTTTTTATTAACAAAAAAACATTAATTTGATTAAAAGTCTTTACATTTTTATTTTCACATAAGAAATACATATGTACCCGGTTTACCCTACTAGTGGGGTAAACCCGGGCAAAATGGCTGTTTACAAAAAAAGTAGGGTAAAACTTCTTTAAATATTCAGATTTTTTTTTTAAACTGTGGTTGCGTTAACAGATAAGTAGAGCTTTATTTCAACAAAACATTTCTTATTTGTGGTTTCTGGAAGCCTTCAAACCTTAGCTACCCAGTTTTACCTCACTTTCCCCTACTCAAATGACTGTGTAATCATCGAAGCCGACAACTGGCAAATAAATAAGTTATTAATTGGTAGTATTCTAAAAAACTTTTTTTCATTAATTTAACTGTTTTCCGGGAGAAATGCTCTTTCGTGGAGTCTGAACTTGCCCCAAGACACTTGTGTGTAACCTCAGAGGTGGGAATTTCTCTCTCTCTCTTTTCGAGAGATAAAAGAGGTGTGAAAAAACGTGAGGTAAAGCTAGAGGACCTACAAGTTGCTAGAGAAGGCTGATTGCGGGCCAGCTATTGTGAGGCAAGCTAATGCTCTCGACACAATACTCGAGGATTGTCCGTGTGCGACCATTACAGCTTCCACAACCCCCTTTGTACTACCCTTTCCACCTCATTGTTCTACACACTCGTTGGAGGCAAGGCTTAAAAACATAGGACCTCTTTCACCAAGACCAAAGCATATATACCTACATACACCGCAATTGCATGGAATATAAAGCAACATTTCAACAGATTTCATTTAATGGAAACCAGCTATTGAGGAGGTCTATGTAAAAAGGGCGTATAGCGGTATACGCCCTTTATGCGGAGATGGCATTTTTAGATTCCTTGTGGCCTCTTTTATACCTGTACAAAATTGCGTGTTTATATCTCTTTGATTCAACTTTTAACGCCTGTTTGAATCAGTGGAGTGTAAATTGTGAGGTTATATTTTGCTAGTTTTGTTTAATGTTGTCCTATATAAAAATGAGCAATTTGGAAGAAGTTATTAGTGATGAACGTATTTTCAAAACTTCGAAGAAAAAAAGGAAAAATGAGTCTTTTCAAGATCGCAAAGACAATAAGAATAAACGATATTCGGGTGAATAGTTTACTTCAACAAAAGGTAGGATGGATAGGAAGAACTTTATCTCCATATTGAACTGTTTTAAACAAACCTGTCGAATTAAAGTTACTGCAAATGAGCAAGAGAATTTGTATGATCATTTTTATGGTTGTGATAAAGTACAAGACACAAATCTTGTGGGATACTTTATAGTGCTTCCACTCACTGTGTACCAGCACAAAAATACAAAAGCACTCTGTGGAACTATTCAGTAAAATGTAGCGGAACTCCTGTTAATGTTTGTCTCAAATTTTTACTCAGCCTTTACCAAATTTCTGAGAAGCGCCTTCGTGTCAATCTGGGAAAAATACTTTCACTGAGAAATGAGGATCTTATACGGTAACGTTTCTTATACAGTACTATTTTATTAAATAACTAACTTTCTACATATAGCTGTAAATGTTTTTTTTTTTTAATTTTAGTTCTTATTCAATATTATCAGATCTTACGTCTATGCAATAAGGGCGTATGAAAACATATCTATGCAAAATGGGCTTACGAAAAACATGAATGCCAGCCATCTCCCGAAAAAGGGCGTATGTAAGGTAATATTTAAAAGGAGTTTATTTAATATTTTTAACGATTTTTTTATTTATTTCTTCATAAATTAGATCACCAAAAATTGAACTTAATTTTATTACTGGAAGTTCAAGTTGCACAAGTTCCAGGTTAAACGATATATACAAGTGAAATTGTGCACTCACAATATCTCAATACCAGGTTTTCAGTTATCAGCCCTTTTTACATAGACCTCCTCAACTATTGTTAGCTAGAAACTCGATATATAAGCGTTTTATGTAAAAGTAAAGATCAAGTTTGACAGCCGATGAAATTAGACATGGAGGAGGGAATATCGAAAATTCTAAGTATCTTAGTTATTATCGGATCAAAACATTGTATAGAAACAATCTTATTATACCTTGTATTAACCGAGATATTAGCATTTTTTAATTTTCAGCCTTCAGTAAACTCCTTCTCTTGCCATATACACAATAAGCTGTTATATCATGAACCACTTTATTGGAAGCTTAAATACCAAATATTTCTTTCATGAAATTTTACTGTATAAGGTCAAATTCATTTAAAATTGTACGTTTTTATCTCGAAAATATTTATTTGATCTATACCATATTCGATATTTAACTGTCAACAAGTAATGGCTGAAAGGAGGAATTGGGGGGGGGATTCTAAAATTTAATATTTCGGTTATAACGAGTCGAATCGAAAAATGCAACAGAACCAACTATTATGGCACAGTAGAGCTAAGGAGTCAGCTGATCTATAACGTCACGTAAATCACACAATTCATACAAGGTGTCCCAACTTTCTGTGCCACCCCATTTAAAATCACTGTGACCTCTGAAGAATCTTTTCAGCCCATATTCAACCTCGTAACCCTTTCCAGTACTTCTCCAGCGACCATAACTTTAGAATTCCCAATGAAATGCCAAACTTTTTATGACGAATTCGTGTAGAAAATAAAATTCTAAAAGCGGGATTATATCGGTGAATTTTTCGATCCTTTAGCCATAAAATGCACAAATATTTATTTTAGAAACGGCACGTTATATTGAAAAAATGCTGCGACATAAAAGTTGTAGCCAACCAAATTGTCATTGGAAGAGGAATGAATTCTGAAAAAAAAGAAAAAAAATAACACAGCATTTTTGATGATTTTTCCCTGTAAGATACTGCACCCTTTTTTACAATAAACTATGCAGGTGGAAAAGTGTATAACAAAGAATAAAGATTTGTGCATTTTAAAATTAAAGGATAAGTCAAATAGCAAAATTCACGGATATAATAAACCTGTTTTAGAAATTGTCTCATATCTAAATTATGAGATTTGCATTGCACCATCGTGCTTCATATAATAAATTTCTCTATTAATAGAGGGAAATCGATTAACTCCTGTCACGATTTGTGAAAACATCCATCATAATGCTATTCAGTCTTCCAATAAATAGGGACTCTATATAACGGAAAAAGAAATAGAGAAATGAATCAGTCCGTGGACTCTGACTCCTGACTAAATTTATTCGCCCTGTTTGTTTTAGCAGATTTTCCTTAAGGAAAATCAGCTATTGAGGTCGTACTCATGACGCGATTTTCTTCAAATGTCCATCGATCCTACCCAGGGGATGACGAAAATGAGGTCCGTTCAAAACTGTATACATATATTTGTCAGTTACCGCTCAAGCGGTCGCAATTATTGTTTAATCGTTACCAAACTCGATATTTAGTCATCGGCCAGGGGGAGGGTGGGTTTAGAGAGGAGGATTTTCAAAAATTCAAAATATCTCGGTTACCATATATTAAAATGTACAAATGAACCAATCTTCATATTTATTTTTAGCTGGTGGTGAGGGTGATGAATGGTTAATCACAAAACCTTTTTATGGCTCCTCACAATTTTATTTCTTATAAACGCTGAGCGCTTTCGGGGACTAAATCCCCATCCTCAGAGCGTCAGAGCGTAGGGCGATCTTATAGACTTGCTACACGGCTAAACGGTTGAGTGCATCGGCAGGGTTTTGCCGTGTAGCAAGTCTATAAGATCGCCGTACGCTCTGACGCTCTGAGGATGGGGATTTAGTCCCCGAAAGCGCTCAGCGTTTATAAGAAATAAAATTGTGAGGAGCCATAAAAAAGTTTTGTGATTAACTAACTGAACCAATCTTATTGCAAATTAAGTGTACTATAAATATTGTTATATACATTTATTCACTATCTTGAATATTAACCGAGATATTTGCATTTTTCAATTTTCAGCCGTCAGCAAACCTCCACTTCTACTCATTTTCCTCAAACAATACTCTGCTTCATAATAAATCACATTATTCGAAGTTTAAGGACCAAAAATTGTAATGAAGAGACCTTTATTATACGAGATACATGCAAATATGTCCTGGTGACCCGTCCCTCTTCTTAAGGTTTTGGACTACTAAAATTTGATTGATTGAGATAACAATTATTCTGACTCATTATTATTTACAGTACTAGATATAGCAAATAGTTCTCAATAAAATTAATATGTTATATTATGATATATTTCAGAATTGTTTTTCTTTCCGGTGTGAGGCGGACAGACACGTTTGTTTACATTGCTAACGCTTCCTGTCGGCAGGTTATTGAAATTGGCTGAAACATTTCTTATTTCCGTTTGTATTTATTCATTTAATATTCACGGTGGTGCTTTGTTAGCAGTATGTAGATTTATCTATTACTAAACTTCACGAGGGAAATCTGCTTAGTTTACGCAGCCCCTGCGTGACGGATTTTTTCCGGATATGAAGTATCTTTAACTTAGTAGTTGTTTGTGTTACACAAAGAGAATTCTCTAGCATTATATATACCTTGTACGTTTTCCAGCTGTGGAATTTCGTACCTGGTGCTTTCTATTTCACATTAGTCCACTGATCGTGGGACCCATGCTTAGAAAATAGCTTTGACTCGCTCTTTATATTGATCCAGTTCCTACATTATTTTCGGCAGAGGTTAATCCGACTCAGAGGAAATCCACAAGAGATCACCCGCTCGGCTGAACCGCAATAATAAGAATTATATCAATTTCGTGAAAACTCCTGGCATAATAATGTGGTTAGTATTACGATGACTTCACAAAACATTCAAAGACGTGTTTGATATTTTTCTGAAATCGTTCGCAATTCCTGGCAGTTTGGGAATGAATCATTGGAACCCACATCGGCAGAAAATCTTTGGTAGTTAATTTGTAAATACAACTTGCGAATGAATCATTGGAACCCACATCGGCAGAAAATCTTTGGTAGTTAATTTGTAAATACAACTTGCGAATGAATCATTGGAACCCACATCGGCAGAAAATCTTTGGTAGTTAATTTGTAAATACAACTTGCGAATGAATCATTGGAACCCACATCGGCAGAAAATCTTTGGTAGTTAATTTGTAAATACAACTTGCGAATGAATCATTGGAACCCACATCGGCAGAAAATCTTTGGTAGTTAATTTGTAAATACAACTTGCGAATGAATCATTGGAACCCACATCGGCAGAAAATCTGGTAGTTAATTTGTAAATACAACTTGTGAATGAATCATTGGAGCCTCCGTTGATAGAAAACCGTTAGAACTTGGTTCGTAAATCTCTTGTGAAAAAATCATTGGAACCGTCGTCGATAGGAAATCTTTGGTATTTACTTTGTAAATCACTTGTGAAGAAATCAATGGAGGTTCCCTAGATAGAAAATCTTTTGTACTTGCTTTGTAAATCACTTGTGAAGAAATCATTGGAGCTTCCCTTGATAGAAAATCGTTTGTACTTGCTTTGTAAATCACTCGTGAAGAAATCATTGGAGGTTCCCTTGATAGAAAATCTTTTGTACTTGCTTTGTAAATCACTTGTGAAGAAATCATTGGAGGTTCCCTTGATAGAAAATCTTTTGTACTTGCTTTGTAAATCACTCGTGAAGAAATCATTGGAACCGTAGTTGATAGAAAATCATTGGTACTTACTATGAAAATCACTTGTGAAGAAATCATTGGAACCCTCATCGATACAAAATCTTTGGCAACAAGTTTGATGAAGGGAGTGAAACTTCAGCTTTTGAGATATAAGGCAATGGGTGAAGTGAACTAAGGTTTGTTATAAAGTCTCTAACAAACATAAACTGCTTATAAATTTTATTTTTAACTCTGAATCATGGGAATGCCAAAACCAAAGCCTTTTCCATCCTTAAACAACAATAAACGATCTAGTACATGTTGTTTATGTATCTTGAAAGAGTCCCAACCCTCATCTCGAAATGAACGTGCATTGAATGTTGGTGTATGTTTCTTTGTTGTCTTTGAACTGTACATTTACCACAAATAATAGAACATTGTTTGGTGAAATTAAACAATCTTTCTAAGCTATTGTACGGACTAAACACAATCAAAGTCACGGTTGAACGCTGGATGTTAACTGAGTCTAGCTTAACCGACAAACTAAATGTTGGACTAATTTCACATGTTTACACAAGAACAAATCTGTTAGCAGTTGTTACAATAGACTTCAATACCTGATTATACCAGCCAATTACTTCACTTTATTGTGTATATATGTCCAACTTGGACGTGTAACCAAAGGTAAGCAACCCATTCTAGCTAGTGTAGGCGTAGCGTGATGTTTGTACGATTGTTGGTATAAATCAAAGCTTATCTTACATAATTAAAATCTAGGATCTACTTTCGACGTCGTTTCGTCTGTTGATACTCGTGTGTGCGTCCATCAGTTGGAGTCTTCCGTTTGTTATTCCGTTTAAGTATTTGCAATGGTCTGAACATATTACCTTTGATTTATCCCAACAATTGTACAAACATCACGTTAAACCTGTATTTACACACAAGCAAACTATACCAGGCAAACACACAAATAACATACTAGAAACGTAGACTACCTAATACGGATACGGACAACGATCCACCACACGAAAACAATTTACCTGTACTATAGCTAAACCCCTCGTTTGACAGATCTAAGAGGTAAGTAAAAAGTCCGTCACGCAGGGGATGCGTAAACTAAGCAGATTCCCCACAGGAAGTTATGCAATAGAGAAATCTCCATACGAGAGCCGAACAGTTGCGGCCGAACTAGCTTTTTTGCGGGAAACTCACTCGTCCGATATCGGCCCACATTTAATAAAAATGCAAATATCTCGGGTAATATTCAAGATAGAGTATAAATGTATAGAACAATATTTATAGTAAATTTAATTTGCAGTAAGATTGGTTCTATACAAATGTTTAATCCGACGTATGGTAACGGAGATATTTCGAATTTTCGAAAAACCCCTCTCCCACTGATCTGATTTCAGCCATTAACGAACTTGATCTGTCTTTTTGCATAAAACGTTTAAATATCGAGTTTGGTAACGATCAAAAATTGCGACCGCTTGAGCGTTAACAGACAAATATATATATATATATATATATATATATATATATATATATATATATATATATATATATAATTTTGAATGGACCTCATTTTAAGGTTTAAGGGAAATCTGCTAAAATGAGATTAACTTCTTAAAACTTTCCTAATGAGCCAGATGATTTGTGAACCGTTCCAAACATGCCAAAAGAACCACATGAGGGTAAAATAAGGAGGCCCAAGAAGGTTTACCGTTGTAGTAATTCCTCTTGGGGTCTTCTTTTCCTTGCCTCTGGGAAGAGTCTAACTGAAGGATTGCGGGGAGTAACCCCTGACCCCTGGTACCCAACGTGGCTGTGCTGACCGTTGCTTCGTCTACCATCTAGGGACAGCAGAGTACTTACTCTGGGAATACACACTGCGGCGCATCTCTTTGATCTGTACTTTCTATGAGACAAACCGCCAGCAAACATTCTACTTTCCCAACCCAAATAGAAATGTGGCTATAGAGAAATTATGTATTTTTCTAGAATGAATCACATATCATAATCATTTAGTTCAAGTCCAAAACGTTTTGATTAAAGGTATATATATTCCCATGTGAAATATTTTTTTTATTTCCACCTCTGCCCCCGCTGTACCTTTGGGTTTCCCCATCCCAGCGGTCTCCATTAATACGATATATAAAATTTTGAATAGATAAATTGGGCCAGGTAACTTAGCCTAACTCACCGAGCACGGCTTAGTATAAAAGTGTAACATTTGGGAGATTTAGTTAAATTCCGAAAAGTCCTAGGAAGAGCCTAATACACCTAAAGCCTAAATACTCACCTAAACTAACATAAAACAATACGTATATACACATAATTAACAAATAAATCATTTTTTTTTTTGGCTTTCAACACCTCTTCAGGAAAGGTCCTCAAGGCTGAAAATCTATCAGCGTCGTTTACAAACAAATGGTAGTTCTCAGAAGGCCAGTTCACAAATGAGAAAGCACTCATTAGCCGAATACGCTTGGCGTTGAAACGCGGACATTGGAGGATCACAGGTCAGCTGTATACAATTCGCCACATGAGCACTAGGAGGAGGAGGGGATTCCTTTCGTTTGAAGAAGTGGAGCTTGTTATTGAAGTCCCCGTGACCACTGATAAGTTGGCTGGTGAAGTAATCTGGGACGTATCCAAGTTGGTGACGAAAATGAGGTCCGTAGATACACACACACACACACACAAATATATATATATATATATATATATATATATATATATATGCTAGTCTGTTACTGCTCTAGCGGTCGATATTATTGTTTGTTTTGTTACTTAAAACTCAATATATAAGCGTTTTATGTAAAACTAAAAATCAAGTTCCTTAACAGCTGAAATTGTACCTGGAGAGGGAGATTCGAAACTACCTGAATAAAAAACAAATTCTGAAGTGGGTACAATATGAATTACGTGTGTTCCTATTAAATGAAATAAACTGCTCAAAAATGAATAGGGATATTGGTAGGTTGGAAGGTTTTGTGGTATTTATGGGGCCTAGCATTTTTTTTTTAATTAAAAATATCATTAATATTTAATAGAAATTATTGTCTTTCCCCCCCCCATAATAAAGTAAATTAATTAAGGTCGATTTAATTAAAATTAATATGATAATAAAAAAATAACCAATATCCCTATTCATTTTTGAGCAGTATATATATATATATATATATATATATATATATATATATATATATATATATAAAACAGAATTTTCCCAAAAGGCAAATCAGCTATTGAGGTATTGAAGCAAGTTTCGAAAATGTCCTCCAATGTCCTTCGAGATTTCCTAGTTGGTGACAAAAATGAGGTCCATATTCACGTCTGTCCATATATATATATATATATATATATATATATATATATATATATATATATATATAAGCTTAATACTGCAGTAGTCGCCCGTCAACCTTGGTGCCCCCACCCTAGCTACCTTCCCCTCATGTCTAGAGCCTTCCACCAGTACTGTTCCAACCCTTTTCTGATTCTCCAGTACTGCGCGTGACCTTGAGGCATCTTTGAGATCCCGCGCGACTACCTTTGTAAGTAGTGCAGTGGCAGATTTACAGGGAGCTAAAAAGTATACAAAATAGGGAAATAAATTCATGCATCTTCCCTTATAGGAAGGAGGGCACCCTGGATTCCTGTCCCAAAAAATAAGTCCAAAATTAGAAATGTATTGGCTATATCAAGTATGAATTTTGAGTGAGAAATAAATGAGAGAACAGGAGAAAAGAAAAAGCCTTCCATTATAAAACATTATAATTAATCCAAGGTAGGTGTGGAGATATTGGATAAAATGTGTTCACTTTATAATGTATCAAGAAATACCAGAAGATGGTCTTCTGAATATTCCAGGGATCAATACTCAAGTAATTTATTTAGGAAATGACCACATGTCATTTTATAAACCTACTATATAATGTGTATGTATAACATATGTATGTATCAGTTTTATGCTCTATAAGCCGAGATAATGTGTGAAATATGTTTTTTTTCATATTATATAATCATAAATCATGTATATTCTTCATATAATGTATCGAATATAGCTTTTATACAAATATTAGTACAGGATTAATTAAAACTATTCTTCTTTCTTACTTTAATACTTGAGGAAAGGTGGTAAGTCCACTCTTGTACTGACGAGAGGTGCGCCTACTGCAGTGTTAACGTGGGAACTCTTATTAGTCTACACAAACCCTGCTTTACAGACTTTTTGTGTTCACGTGTTTTATTTTTCTAATCATGGAAAACGATATGTTTTTGAAGCTCTAATTTTAAGAACGTTAAGAACACGATTTTTTTTAAGTCAGCTTTTTACACTTTTATTTCTTTCGATAGGAAAAATATTACTAACGGTCCACCATGTGCAGTTTATTTCATTTAAACTGAAAATCTCATTTAAATAATGTGACAGGAATATTTATTACTCCGCAAATATGTTTTCAGGATTAATAATATACTCTGTTACTAATATATATTACAATTCTGTAAAATATTATGTAAACAGTGAAATAATGCTATGTTAACGTATACTCATGCAATATCAAGTCAAGTGTGTATATAATGAATGACAAGAGTTTTGTATAGGTCGTTTAATTAATTCTGGAATACGGAGGCTGTAAAGCACTCAGTAATATTCTCTTCTAATAATGTAACTTATATTCATTAAACATTTAATTAAATGAGCAATTTACATTTGATCTCATGTTAATTTGCTTTTTAATATGATGCTCATTGGCCAAGAGTGAAATGGAATTCATTAGTCTTCAAATTAATTTTCACACGAAATGCTCCATTCTCGGGGCAATGAATTTCAAGTCAATGTAATTATTGCATAATTACTTTTTGAATTGAACTAAAAAAAATTTCTTATATTAATGTTTTAGAGAAAATGAATGTGGTTTTTGCAATTTTAGGAAAGAATTCATTCATATATACATTCAAATGCTTATGCATATATCAAGGTTTGGTTAATCTATTCAAAGAGAAAGACAAATAAATAATATTTCTTTAATTCATTGAAATATGATAATTAATTAATTTATGAACGAAGAATAAATAAAATTATACAATCAACACATCGAATAATTGAGAGTTACGATTGCTGAAGCATAACTACCCAAATAATCAATGAATACATTATTTCTGAACAAATACATTTCATAATAAATAATAGCTAGGTTTTAGCAGATTTTCCTTAAGGGATATCAGCTATTGAGGTCGTACTCATGAAGCGATTTTCGAAATTTTTCTTCAAATGTCCATCGATCCTACCTAGTAGAAGAGGAAAATGAGGTCCGTTCAAAACTGTATATATATATATATACACATATATATATATATATATATATATATATATATATATATATATATATATACACATATATAGATCTATATCTCAATCTATCTATATATTTGTCTGTTACCTTTATGTTTGATCGTTTCCATACTCGGTATTTAGTCATTTTATGCACAAAGAAAGATCATGCTCGTTTGCGGCTGAAATCGGACCAGGAAGAGAGGGGGTTTAAAGGGGGATAAATTTGAAAATTCGAAATATCTCCTTTACTATTCGTCGGGTCGGAAAAGTATATAGAATAAATCATATTGCATTTTAAATTCACTAAATATATTGTTATGTACATTTATTCTATATCTTGAATATTAACCGAGATATTTGGATTTTTCAGTTCAACCTTCAGTAATCCCCCACTCCTACTCGTGTTACATAAACAACACTCTGTTATATAATAAACCACATTAATCGAAGCTCAAATACCAAATATTGTTATCCAGGGGCATTTATTATACGAGATATATGCAAATATGTTCTCCCCCTATCTTAAATTCTTAGACTACTAAAATTTGATTAATTGAGATAAAAATTATTCTGATTCATTATACATTACAGTACTAGGTATAGTACAAAGTTTTCAATAAAATGAAAATTATTATCTTCAGATATGATTTATTTATTGCTTATCTTTCCGGTGAGCCGTTGGCAGACCTATTTGTTTGTCATTTGAGACGCTTCCCCCCGGCAGGGGAAAGATTTATTACCGTTTGTATTTATTCACGGTGGAGTTGTGTTAGCAACATGAAGGTTTAAATATTATTAATCTTCACGTGGGAAAACTGCTTAGTTTACGCAGACTCTGCGTGACGGACTTTTTCTGTTAGTAGGACTTTGAGAATATTTAACGGCTTATCACTAGTGGAAAACCATAAATAAAGCAATTCTATGATAAAAGGCTACTCAATTCGAAACAGCTGTAATTAATAATTTAAATTATTGTTACGTTTTTTATTACCAAAACCAGTAATAAACGTTTTTAATAAGAGTTCTTTTGGATTGCAAAATTAAATACTCGCAAGTTTCACAGTTTTTATGACTGCACAATTTATTTGGATAATGAACAATAAACTTGGTCATTATTCTTAATTACTACTCACAGTATAGACTGATAGCGTCACTGTTCTTCAGATTACACAGACCAATAATTCACTCACGGTCACTGAAATTCACAGAAAGACGGCACTGCACTGTCTTAAACACGGCACTAAACTGTTACTTACAGTCACGGCGTAACACTGTTATTCTTCTAAAAACACTTTACCGCACTGCACTAAGTCGCACTGTAGCACTGATGTGACCATCAAGATCGCTGAGCATAAAACTGACTCGCTCGCAGCAGGCCCTTCTTTATATAGCTTGTCGGCATGCATCAACGGGGAATTGTCTGGACCCCTCGACGTCTGGCTGGAAGGTACTGGTAGGACCTAGGACATTCTATCGGCTTCTTTGATCAACGTCACACTTTCCAAATTCGCGACTCTCTCTCTCTGAAGGATTATTCATGCATTTAATTTTCGCAGCAATATATATATATATATATATATATATATATATATATATATATATATATATATATATATACAGTTTTGAACGGACCTCATTTTCGTCATCTCCTGGGTAGGATCGATGGGCATTTGAAGAAAAGTTTCGAAAATCGCGCCATGAGTACGACCTCAATAGCTGATTTCCCCTAAGGGAAATCCGCTAAAATCTAGAGTCTCGTCCTTGCGAGAAAACCTATAGATAACCAATACCATTGAGTTACAGTAGCAGAAAGTGGACGTTAATAAATACAACTTAATTGTAATATTGAATAAAAAGGTTTTTAATGGTTAGTAGTTATTTTGACCTGTTTATTCAAATTACAGCAACAGCGATTCAAGATTTGTTTACTATTTTTTGAGATCAGATTCTTGGCGATCACTGTAGAATAGCCTCTCGAAATTCGGAGACAGAACCACGTGCAAAAAGAATAGGATTTCTGAGCTTCAATGACCTTAAATTAAGTAATAAAACGATTATTTGCCTAAAGAAATGCTTGATTCCAAAATTTCAAAAAAATGATTTATTATCTTTCAGCGACCTCAAATGAAATATTCGCCTTTTGAAATCCCCATCCCCTCCCCCCAAATAAATAATTCCATTGACCCCTTTTATTCCAGACGGTATAGTAATGACTTAACCGTATAAACGCTCTGAATTCCTCCCGAATAACGGGGAGTGAATCAACCCTTTTAACAGCCCTAGACCCCTAGAGAGGGCTCGTTGAGAACATTTTAATTCTATTAAAACTTACTTTCCTTTCCCTCTTGAAGCCCTCAGCCGCCGGGAAAATATCATAAATTCTGGGGGGGGGGGGGGTAGACAGTTCTTATATCTCACAGCTGGTCCCAGATGGCGAAGTGTTTCTCCTACTCAAGTGTTTTCTCCTTTTCATTATTCTCCTCTCTTCGGTATGTTCCAAGTTTCAAACCTCATCCCGTTCGTTGTCATGCAAATTAATAATAACCGGACACGAAACTCCAATGTATTCTGTCTTCATTATACTAATGACTTTGTTTGTGGCCTCTCGTTTTGCCATCTTGCAAAACGGCCAAACTACGCAGCCGGAAAATCACGACTGCAACAGAAGTTAGCCGATCTCATCATGTCCTTTACGCACAATAAAATGCAAATACCTCGGTTAATATTCAAGATAGAGAAAAAATGTATATAACAATATTTATAGTACATTTAATTTGCAATATGATTGGTTCTATACAATTTTTCGATCCGACGTATAGTAACGGAGAAATTTTGAAGTTCCCCCTCTAAACGCCCCCCCCCTCCCATTTGTCCGATTTCAGCCATTAACGAACTTTATCTGTCTTTTTACATAAAACGTTTAAATATCGAGTTTGGTAGCGATCAAACAAGAACTGCGACCGCTAGAGCGACAACAAACAAATATATATATATATATATATATATATATATATATATATATAAAAAAAAACTTTTAAATGGACCTCATTTTCGTCATTTACTGGGTAGGACCGATGGACATTTGAAGAATAATTTCGAAAATGGCGTCATGAGTACGACCTCAATAGCTGATTTCCCTTAGGGGAAATCTGCTAAAAGTAATGTATGGTTAGTTAATGCAAACAATTTTCATAGATAAAGGCATTTTGCCTACTCCGTCTGAATTGACTTACAGCATTAGTAAGACAACTTGATTCTTGTTATGTATAATAATAATTAATAATTCAGGTGGTTTCAGAAATTATTTTCTGAAGACAAAATATATAAGTTTGGAAGCAACCATCATATTGTTGAAAATTTATCTAATCCTTGAGTTAAATGGTTGACTGGAGGTAGGAGAGCTGTCAGTGTCATCCTGTTTGCTTAGGGCGGCGAAGTAGGAGGGGAGTAGCCAAAGCCCTTCGACTCAAGATGCTTTCTGCGGATACTTTTTGACAAAGCCCATCAGCTCAAACTACCTAAAAACTCTCTCCTTTAACTCCATCAGGTCTTCCAGTGAGGGCTCAATAAGGAAAATTATTCTTATAATAATGAAACTTTAGAAATATCATTCAGAAATAAACTCTATAATGTAATGCTGAGTGATCGATGCCACAGGATCCAGCAATTAGGAAAAAGAAGAAGTTCGTCACGCAGTAGCTGCGTAAACTAAGCAGATTTACCACGTTAGGTTTAACAATAGATAAATCTACATACCGGCAACACAACACCACCATGAATATTAAGTGAATCAATAAAAACAATAATAAGAAACCTCCCAATGGAAAACATCTAAAATGTTAAAAGATCTGCCAACTTCTTAAGGCCGGTCCAGACGCTCCGTTTTGCCCAACGATTTGTCTGCGCAGTTCAAAACGTTGCGTGTGGACTGGAAAACTGTGCAGTTTTGAACCCATTTCGAAGACTGTACAGTTTTAGAAAAACTGAGCCAGAGAGCATAGATTTCCTTGAACTGCGCAGACAAGTCGGCGTGTGTGGACGGTAGCACCGTTTTCCGATTCATTTTGATACTCAGTTTCAATTCGTCAGGCGACAATGGCTGTCCTTCGGCAATGTTCTAGGGAGTTTTTAACAGATTTTATTGCTCTGTATGAAAGTTTCCCGTGCATTTGGCGTGTTAAATCAAAAGAATACAGTGACATGTATAAAAAGGGGGAGGCGTATGAAAGTTTAGCTAATAAATTTAAAGAAATTGATGGAACGGCAAACCGGGATACAGTTGTGAAAAAAATTAATTCATTGAGAAGTGTGTACAGAAAAGAATTGGCTAAAATAAATAAATCGATTCGATCTGGGGCTGGAGAAGACGAAATATACAAGCCATCTCTCTGGTATTTTGATTTATTACAATTCCTAAATGACCAGTCTAGGAATACCATGGACGAAAATGAAGACTCTCAAATAATTTGATATGGGAAAAGTGCTTCCTTTTTAGAAGCCACTTCCGCGACCACTTTGAACGCCGGGTACTTCTGAGATGTTGCAATTTTTTTTTTAACAAGACACATCGCGAAAATCGACCAGAGTAGTACCTCCTCCATGACGATCTTACACAAAACTGAGCAAAATATACAGATATGTCTGTGCCGTGTGGACGCTCTACAAATTGCAACGTTTTCATTCCGTCTTAAGACTGCGCAGACAAAACGTTATGCAAAACGGAGCGTCTGGACCGGCCTTTACAGGAAAGAAAAACAATTACTGTGATATAGCTGAATATAAAGTATTAATTTGATTGAAAACAATTTACTATGTCTAGTATTGTAATTTATAATGAATCAGAATAAGTTTTATCTCAATCAATCAAATTTAAGTAGTCCAAAAACTTAAGAAGGTGGTGGGTTCACCAGAACATATTTGCATGTATCTCGTATTATAAATGTTTCTTGAAAACAATATTTGGTACTTCGAATGATGTGGCTTATTACATAACCGAGTATTTTTTATGTAACATGAGTAGAAGGCGGGGTTTTCTGAAGGCTGAAAAATGAAAAATACAAATATCTAGGTTAATAATGTATATAACAATATTTATTCCTGCATTAAATGTTCATGTTTGAGGACTGGCTTCACCCTATCAATGGAACCTACAGACTATAAAATTTTGAACAATTAATGTTCAACAATATGCCAATTTTCAAATATAGTTATAGATGTTTCTATAACTATTTGGTTATAAATATTAAAATGTTTTTGTTGTTGAACTTAAACTGTCCAGAATGTTGTAATTTCAGGTAGAAGGTAGATATTTTGAATTTTCGGAATTCCCCTCCTCTAAACCCCCCCTCCCACTTGTCCGATTTCAGATATTAACGAACTTAATCTCTCTTTTTACATAAAACGACTAAATATCGAGTTTGGTAACGATCAAACAAAAATTGCGACCGCTAGAGCGGTAACAGACAAATATATATATATATATATATATATATATATATATATATATATATATATAGTTTTGAACAGACAACATTTTCGTCATCTCCTGGGTAGGATCGATGGACATTTGAAGAAAAATTTGGAATTTTTTTGAAAACAACCTGATTTCCCTTGAGGGATATCTGCTAAAAGGGTGTTAACCTATGGATACCGATTAGTTTCAGAAGCACAAAGTGAACGTTAACAAATACCAAATTACTTTAAATAACATAATGTAGAGAAGTACTGTTGTTTTATATCAATTGTAATAATATAGTAAAGGAAGCTGGCAATCAGAAATACATAACTTGCACCATCTGTCGAATTGGTCTTCAGAAAACGATTTTCCAAAATATCCTTTCAATTTACTAGCTGAGGTACCCGACGATGCCCCGGGAAATATTTGTTGACAGAATAATGATGGTATTTTTGAGATTGGTATAATCTCGGGTACATCTCTGGTTGTTCAGAACCTTGAACTGGAATAACCGACGTCTGCCGTCCAGACAAATAACTCGAAATTATACTTTTAGCAGATTTCCCTGAAAGAAAATCAGCTATTGAGGTCGAACTCTTGGCGCGATTTTCGAATAACTTCTTCAAATGTCCATCGATCCTACCCAGGAGATGACGAAAATGTTGTCTGTACAAATCTATATATATATATATATATATATATATATATATATATATATATATATATATATATATACTTGTCTGTTAACACTCTAGTGGTTGCAATTTTTATTTAATCGTCACCAAACTCGGTATTTAATCGTTTAATGTAAAAAGGAAGATCAAGTTCGTTAACGGCTGAAATCGGACCAGTGGGAGGGGGGATTTTTGAAAATTCGAAATATCTCCGTTACTATACGTCGGATCGAAAAATTGTATAGAATCAATCTTATTTCAAATTAAATGTACTATAAATATTGTTATATACATGTATTCTCTTTCTTGAATATTAACCGAGATTTTTGCATTTTTATTAAGTGTAACGGACGAGCTATGGTTCCCGCCGAAAGCTAGTTCGGCCGTTTCCGTAACTCATCGGCACCAGTATGGAGATTTCTTTATTGTATAACTTTACGTGGGAAATCTGCTTAGTTTACGAAGCCCCTGCGTGACGGACTTTTTTTTCTTTCGAAGCATCATTTAATTCTTATGTATGTACCCAACTAGGCGATACCCAGTTCCACACCCTACCGTCCTATACGGGACCTTCCAAAATCGACTCTCATATAATTAACCTCTTTCTGCCACTCTCCCGATCGGCCTACGATTTAAGCCTTTTCTCCGACAATCACTTAACTACAAACGCCTGAAGACCGCCTTGGCCTCCGGTCGAAGGGCGAAGGCAATCGAAATGTAATGAAATGTTAATATATGTCTTCAGAGTTTATGTATGTCATATAAATAATGATGCTTACAACAGAGGGAGGTTTATTTCTTCAGCCACTGTTATATATTACCCAAAGTTTCTTTAATCTTATTGAATGTTGAAATTGTTTATTTTTTGTTATACTTATTTGCTTGCATTATTAATATTCAGCGTTTTGAATGATTTTAGTTATTGATTTAGAACTGTTCGTTTGACAGCGATGCCTAATGCTCATTCTACCAGAGAATCACTTCTACATCTAATCAAATATTTCTATTGATCTAACTATTGGTTTAATATGAAATGTTCAGGGCAATGGAGCATAAATAGTTAACGAGAATATCAAAAGCTAAATGCTATTTAATGTAAACCTATGGGCTCTAAAGCAATGAGACAATCTAAACAAACCGACGACCTTTGGAGTAATATTAAAGCAATGAATTATACAGAGCAGGTATTTTGAACTAACAATTATATTTGATGATTTATGGTTCGACTAGAATATTAAGAAGGTTAATTAGAACATCATAGTTCAAACAACTTTAGTTTATTTAGGTATTTATATACAATACTTAGAGCTATTGGCTTTTCCTCCGCCTAGCAAGTTTTTACGGGCATTCGTATGTTCAATAGAACATGTTCCATACTAAATGCTCAATGGAAACAATATTTGATTATTAACCTTCAATAAAACGTTTCATGGTATAACAACTTATTGTTAATATGAAATTAGTATGAGTGAAGGTTTACTGAAAGCTGAAAACTAGAAAATTCATAATATCAGTTAATATTCATGACTACCCTTGGAAATAAAGTAAATACATCACTTAAAAAAAAGTCCGTAACGCAGGGGCTGCGTTAACCAAGCAGATTTCGACGTGCGTTACATATTTGCATTTATCTCAAAACATAAAAGTTCAATGAGAACAATATTTGGTATTTAAGCTTTAAATAATGAGTTTCATAACATAATAGAATATTGTTCATATGAGATAAGTAAGAGTGATGGTTTACTGATGACCAGAAACTAAAAAAAGGCAAATATCTCTGTTAATAATCAAGATAGCGAAAAAATGTACATAGCAACATTTATAGAACATTACATTTGCAATAAGATTGGTTTTATACGATCCGACGTATAATAATGGAGATATTAAGACCTGCATAAAAACATTTAACCTAAAGCAATTAAAAAGTATTAATTATTAAACCATTTAAATTATTAAGGCAATTAAATTCTCAATATGATTGGTTCTATACAATATTTCTAACCGTCTTATAATAACGAAAACCTTTTGAATATTCGAACTCCCCTCCCGCCAACAAATCGATTTTAGCCATTAACGAACTTGATCTTTAGTTTTAAAAAACCCGCTTATATTTTGAGTTTGGTAACGATAAGACAAAAGCTGTCATATATATGACAGATTTTGTCTTATCGTTAAAAAAAATCTTATTATATATATATATATATATATATATATATATATATATATATATATATATAAAACTTTCACCGGACCTCATTTTCGGTGTTTATTACGTCATGGACATAAAAAGATTTTTTTAAAAAATCACGTCTAAGTACAACCACAATAGTATTAAGAAATATAATCCCAAACTTTCTATTTACTCGTCAGGGGTCAAGAACTGTTTAATGTTTGTTAAAATTGTATAATCAAATCTACAGCCTTCTTATCTGAACCATCCACATGGGTAAAACCAGGTAATAGCGCTGGATACCTACCGACTTCCAATAATCAAGCTGGGAAATATGCTATTTTAAAAGCTACTGAATATATTATAAAATCATCGTATAACCTATAGAACAATACGATCATACATACAGACAACACGACTTTCATTTACTCAATACGTAACTCTATTACACACGACCCACTCACAGAAGACATTAGACAAAATATTTTGGAAATTGTTCATTTAAACCTAGACATACACATAGACTGGATAAAAGCCCACTCAGGAAATATTGAAAATTATCAAGCTGACACGTTAGCAAAGGGAGCACATCAAGATTCAACAATAATCCCAGAATTTTCACTCGTATCACTCTCATACATTAAAAAATAGTTACGTACCGACACAATACATAAATAGGACAGAGAATGGACGACATGTAACAAATATTACAACTTACACCAATACATAGTAAAAATACCTCACAATAATTACAAACACATTAAGAGTCACTATTACAAATGCACACAATTTCTAATGGAACACACAGACAGGACATTATTTAACAAGATTTAAAATTCAAAAGAATGACAAATGTACTTGCGACACACATACAACACAAAACGTATTATAATCTCATTTCATTTCTAGTTCTTTTTACAGAGATTTCTTATTGCTAGAAAAATAGAAAAGAGATTGTGCCAGATAAGTAGAAAGCCCTGTACGTTCGGAAAGCTTCTTAGTTTTCTCAGCTCCTGTGTGACAATAGATTTTTTTTTCTCATAATCTCTCACCCTATGAGAAGTTATTTATTTGGGCACATATTCCATTTCCATTAGATTATAAACTCTATGACCGTTTATGGCAATTGACCTAAACCACCTCATATATTATTTAATAAATATAATAAAGAACTCTTAGAAGAAAAAAAAATCAATTACCACACAGGAGCTGAGAAAACTAAGAAGATTTTCCGAACGTACAGGACTTGCTACTGATCTGGCACAATCTTTTTTATATTTTTCCAGCAATAAGAAACCTATGTAAAAAGAGCTTGAAATGAAATGAGACATGGGAAGTCCAGTAACTTGAAGAGAAATTCGTAATAGCAGAGTTGGGAAAATACAGAGAACTAAACTTGCAAATATTTAAGTTAATATTGGAGTAAGGGAAAATGTAGAAATAATTTTAGAAACTTAAATTTTTAATAAGATTTGTTGTATAATATTTTTCAATCTGATTCTTTACAACAGAGCTATTTCAAATTTGTCTTCAGGCTTTACGAAGCAAGAGGTTTCCCAAAAGTAACTAGTACCAGAAAAGATAGACAAGATTCTTTGAAAGCAAGATATCTTCCTACCAATGAACAAGACAGAAATACTTAGTACATAAAGAAAGCCATAAAGGAAGTTCATTTTTTATATCGAGTCTATAAGAAGGGAACAATTTGTTCTCCAGTTGTTCAGAAGGCTGCCGTCAACTGTGTACAAAGCTATTCAAATAAAGTACCAAACACCTGCTACTGAAATTAAATGTACAGCTAATTTCTAATAGTATAACGCTCGGAAACCCTCACCGTTTATGCAGGGCATGCGAAAGTTCTCGCCAGGTTAATTCCGATTTGTGAGAAAATTCCCCCAGAAAGGAGGCGTGTTCGGGAAAGAAGAGCCCTTCAGATCTCCATTAAACAAGATGAAGAGGGAATTGAGGTCATCCTTCAGAATTTAGCATAATGATGACTAGGAACTCCATTTGGTCTTTAAGGAAATCTCTCTCTAAGTTTATTAGGGGGTGTTTGTGGCCTGTTTGAGCCCAAGGCCATTCAATAAAACTTTGGACGGCTAAAAGACGAAGTTGAAAGAAGTTTAAGAATTATTGAAAAGAATAATTTTATTATTATTAGGTGGAAGTACAACAATTTTACAACTCTGACATAGTTTGAATATTGCCTATCCGTTAATGAAATAAATAATAAACTAAAAAAGTCCGTCACGCAGGGGCTGCGTAAACTAAGCAGATTTCCCACGTGAAGTTTTGTATTAGATAAATCTACATACTGCTAACACAACACCAACATAAATATTAAGTGAATAAATAAAAACGAAAATAAGAAATGTTTCAGTTAATTTCAATAACCTGCCGACAGGAAGCGTTAGAAATGTAAACAAACAGGTCTGCCAGCCTCACACCGGAAAGAAAAACAATTACTGAAATATATCAGAATATAACATATTAATTTTATTGAGAACTATTTACTATATCTAGTACTGTAATTAATAATTAGTCAGATAAATTCTTATCTCAATCAATCAAACTTATAGTCCAAAACCTTTTGACGGGCGGGGGGGGGGGTCACCAGGACAAAATTGCATGTATCATATATAATAAAGGTCTCTTGAATACAATGTTTGGTATTTAAGCTTCGAATAATGTGATTTATTATGTAGCAGAGTATTGTTGTGTTGTCATGTAACATGAGTAGAAGTGGCGCTTTGCTGAAGGCTGAAAACTGAAAAATGCAAATATCTCGGTTAATATTCATGATAGTGAATAAATGTATATAACAATAATTATAGTACATTTAATTTGTAGTAAGACTGGATATACACAATTTTTCGATACGACGCTTGGTAACGCAGTATTTCGATTTTCGAAAATTCTCCCCTCTAAACATCCCCCCCCCCCCCGATTTCAGCCGTTAAAGAACTTGATCTTTCTTTTTACATAAAACGACTAAATATCGAGTTTGGTAACGATTAAACAATAATTGCGACCGCTTGAGCGGTAACAGACAAATATATATATATATATACATATATATATATATATATATATATATATATATATATATATATATATATATACAGTTTTGAACGGACCTCAGTTTCGTCAACTCCTGGGTAGGATTGATGGACATTTGAAGAAACATTTCAAAAATCGCGTCATGAGTACGACCTCAATAGCTGATTTCCCTGAAGGGTAATCTGCTAATAAAACAACAGATATCGTCAATTATAAGAAATTACAAGATTCAGTCATTTCCTGTGGTTTTGTCTTATTTCCTGTGCAAGCCTTATTTAATTTTGTTTACATTTCTGCTCATAATATTTCATTGATGGATTTGCAACTAAAGGCAATTATTACTTCATTACAGGTAGATACTTACATGTGTTTCATAGGGTCGGCAAATTCAGTCAAGCATGCCTATTTTAATGTTTTTATTATATTTGATTATATGGTAATAACCCATTAAATAGTATATATTGTAAAAATGTATTTAAACACAATCATTCATGCCATGAGGTAATAGAACATAGATTGATTTATAACTAATTGTTTTCTTCAGAATCCATAAAATACAAGGAACTAAGTATTACTGTAAAGCGTTGTAGCTGATTCCATTAAGTGGGGGTACATGAATCGGAACCTCAGTATCAACGGCCTCCCCATTGAGAGGACAGTCGCAACGGACGTCAGAGGGGAAACTTGCACTTCAGAAATGTAAGGAGCAAACTGTATTTAGATTTAATAAATATATCATGTAAATGGGCAGTTAGTAATACTGTATCTAGTGAAGAATTGTCATAGGGATTCGCTAAATTAATTTTATTGTTTTTTTTAAATCAATGTTATTATTTTTTTAAAAGTAAGAGCCCCTGTAGAGGTGGTATATAAACCACGAAACATGTAGGGCAGTATGAATAAAGTTTGAGCGAGAAATTATTTTTTAGGTGACCCTTGATATAAAACTATGAAGAATATAATAATATTAGAACTTGGAAATAAAGTAAATGCATCACTTAAAAAAAAGTCCGTCACGCAGGGGTTACGTAAACTAAGCAGATTTCCCACGTGAAGTTTTACAATAGAGAAATTTGACGAGAGTCGAACAGTTATGGAAACGGCCGAACTAGCTTTTGAGGGGAAACTCACGACTAGACCCGAAGTTAGCCGATCTCATTTCGTCCGTTAAAATTAATAAAAATGAAAATATCTCGGTTAATATTCAATATAGAGAATAAATGTATAGAACAATATTTATAGTAAATTTAATTTGCGATAAGATTGGTTCTATACAATGTTTTGATCCGACGTATGGTAACGGAGATATTTCAAATTTTCTAAAATCACACACACACACACACACACACACACACACACACTCATATATATATATATATATATATATATATATATAATTTTGAACAGACCTCATTTCCGATGGGGTAGGATCGATGGACATTTGAAGAAATGTTTCGAAAATCGCGTCAGGAGTACGACCTCAAAAGCTGATTTTCCTTAAGGGAAATCTGCTAAAATGTTGCTCGATAACAGTTTGAAATGAAAGGAAAAAACTATATTTTATTCCTATAGGAATGGATGGGTGTGGCTTCCTTTAAAACGAAATATTCGCCATTGAAATTTACCGATTCTATTCAAAGATAAGTACTATCTTCATCTTTTTATTAAGAGGAGAGGTATAATATTTTTTCCCCCAACAGCTGCATTTGAGGTAAACTGTCAAAGGACTGAGAGGTCAAAATGGTTTGTGAAGACGTCCAGAGTGACTCTGACTTCATTATTGTGTCCTTGTACAGCTGTTGCAGCTGTTCATTGAGCGGGTCTTAATATCCTTGGCGTCCCACGGTGGAGGCCAGAACGACAAGCAATGAACTTGCTAGGATTACTGAGAATAGAGTCAGTCAACCATCAACTCCAGCTGCCGGTTCCTTACCTGAGCCGCTTCTATTCAATGTCTCCAAAAGGACTTGCATGGGCTACCTTTTAATTTAGCAGATTTGATGAAGAATAAGTCCGAAGCGCAGGGTCTGCGTAAACTAAGCAGATTTCCCACGTGAAGTTATAAAATAGAGAAATCTCCATACGAGAGCCGAGAAAAGTTACGGCAAATGGTCGAACTAGCTTTTGGTGGGAAATTCAGTCATCCGTTATCGGCCCACAATTAATAAAAATTCAAATATCTCGGTTACTACTGAAGATAGAGAATAAATGTATAGAACAATATTTATAGTAAATTTAATTTACAATAAGAATGGTTCTTACTATGTTTTGATCTGACGTATGGTAACGGAGATATGTCAAATTTTCGAAAATCCACATTCTAACCCCCCCCCCTCCCACTGGTCCGATCTCAGCCATTAACGAACTTGATCTGTCTTTTTGCATAAAACGTTTAAATATTGAGTTTGGAAACGATCAAACAAAAATTGCGACCGCTAGAGCGTTAACAGACACACACACACACACACACACACATATATATATATATATATATATATATATATATATATATATATATATGTATATATATAGTTTTGAACGGACCTCATTTTCGTCATCTACTGGGTAGGATCGAAGGACATTTGAAGACATTTTTCGATAATCGCGTCATGAGTACGACCTCAATAGCTGATTTCCCTTAAGGGAAATCTGCTAAAAGGAGGTCCCATTAAAACTATATATATATATATATATATATATATATATATATATATATATATATATAGTATTCTGTGCAAGGTACATAGACATATATGGTGTGAAGACGTCACAATTAAGATTTAGGGCTCTCACTCGCAAATGATTATCTGATAGCCGTTGTTTAACAGTTCCATTCAACGCTAATGATCATATCATATTATAATGGCTGAAATCGGACCAGGTATATGGGGGGATGTTTAGAGTGGGATTTAAAAATCTGCACGATAATATGGAGTCGGACGGAAATATATTATACAACAATCTTGTTTAATCGTTGATTCTCTATAATTATTGGTCAATACATTTTTTTGTAACTCAAATATTAAGCGAGTTATTTGTGCTTTCTTGTATTGAGCCGTCAGTAAACCCCCCCCCACTTCTACCCGTCAGATTTTAACTTAGAGATAGAAAATATATGTCACACAGTGTGTCATACCAATCCGCGAGAAAAATGTATGAATCAAGATATATGGGAAATTAAATTTGCAATAAGAATGTCCATATACAATGTTGTGATCCTATGCATTATAACTGAGGTATAGTCAATTATCGGGTTTTCTCTCCTCTTAACACCAAAAGCAAATTTCTTCGAATGGCTATCGATTGCGCCCATATATATGTTCATGTCTGTTAACGCACTACAAGTTACAATTTTTGTTTCACCGACGAAACTAGATATTTAAACGTTTTATATAAAACTAATCATCCAGTTATGTAAAAGCTGAAATCGGGTCAGGGTAAGGGTGGAGGGTTTATAGTAAACTCATATCAATGTCAAAACTTTGAAGGATTAATACTTGATATACAAAAGACATTAATTAAATGGTACACCTTATACAATACATTTAGTCTACAAAAATTCGAAAGACAAAGCAGTAGTAGATTATGGAATAAAATAGGAAACTTACCTCCTGATAATATGTAAAGTATGTTATAATTTTTGATTAGTTATATGAATAGAATAACTAACTGGAAACTTAATAGTTTATTCTGAAAAATTCCAGAAACACAACTTTTAATACCTGAAACAGAAAACCTATCTAAACATAAGCAGATTTACTTGAAAATTCGTGAAGAGCATATGGAAACAATTCGTACCTCCCAATGCTTCGAAATTCCAGCATGAAGTATTGATGTGGAGTGATCATTGAAAAGTCTACGCACTCCTATCGGTGAAGCTTCAGTCTTCACAGCTGAATTGTTCGCTATAGGAGGTGCTTTCGAATTAGCAAACAAGGAGGTTTCGACAACACCATTATTGTTCCCGTCTCCCTTAGTGCCATACAAAAGATACGAGGCAAATGGTCTGACAATTCATTTGTACATTCAAAAACAACTCTACTTATTCAACTACTCATGGCAAAA